>OX415254.1:71861851-74261851 GCA_948329865.1 Linaria vulgaris
ACAATCAGGAGTGATCTCTGAGGGGGTAAATGTGATCCCCGAGGACTTAGTATAACTTCCGAGGACTGTGATTTTGTGTCCGAGGGCTGTATTTGCTTTACTGAAAGTGAGATTTCTTCACGAGAGTTCTCGGATTGTATTCACTGGATGTTCTTGTATTTATTTCTTGATTTTCTCCAAAATTGGGTCCTCGGATAAATCCGAGTGTCGTCTTTTCCGAGGAGTGTTCAGCAAGGAAGTTTTCTTGTAAGTTCATAGGACTCGGGGTCCATTTTGGTCCCTCTTGGAGCATTTGGTGGATATCGGAGTCATACGGGTCCATCGAGGTTTGCTCTTTTTCCGATGCCGTGTTGATATCTGCTTTTCATTCACCGTTTGACTTTCCAAGGGACTCTTATGTTTCTCCTCGGGTGCTCTTATAAACCTTTTCGGGTCAGTGACCGAAAGGTAGGGCAATCCTCCGAGGGTCTTTCTTTATAGGTACCTCTCATCGGAAGGACTCGTGACAATAGTATTGTCCATATATTGTTTTTCCGAGTAGGAGTAATCTCATTTATTTTATTTTTTAGGGTTAACACTAGCCCCCCCAAATTTCGATTGTCCTCGTAGAGACAAGCGGAATTTTAAATCATCGTCCTCAGTGAGGTGAGGGGTTATTTTCTGCTTAGTGTCCCTATATTTATTTTTTCCTTTTTTGATATTTATTCAAGAGATAAATACGTATATTTAGAGTTTTGCAAGTGATTTTACCTGGATACCCCTAGGGTATTGTCATTAAGCAGGCGAAGATCTCGGGAGAGCAGGTTGTGGACTGCCATTTGACCAGCTTGGGGATTTGAAGTATCTTACCGTTGGCAACGGGCAGAATCTGGACGGCGTGGCGTGAGCAGGCAACAGTTACGTGGAGTCACGAATAAATGCCACGTCTTTATGGGCATCTGACCGTTGTAATCTTAGGTTATAAATAGGGTACTGTTCCTCTTCTTTTCTTCATTCACGCAAGTGTATTTCGCGATAATTCTCTCCCAGAGTTACAAATTTCTTCTCTTACTCTCTCGCAATTTTCAGTTCCAGTAAAAAAACTTTCCTTTTTTTATATCCATGGCTTCTTCTGCCAATGTGAATCCTGTAGCTGCTGTTACCTCCTCGGGGGTTACTGCTCCGATTGACACTTCTACGAGTGCGAGTGGTATTCCGGTGGGAGTTATTACTCGCAAACGTAAGGGAGAAATTGTTGCTGCTGCTGAGGGCGGTGCTACTTCCTCGAAAAAATCTAGGGTTCCCAAATCAAAGGAACCGCCTCTTCGGACTTTTGCTAAGGTGGAGAAGACGCGGAATATTGCTACTCGTAAGCAGGTAGCGGATCTGTTTACTTCAACCGGAGTCCTTCAGAAAAATATGGTCTTCCGACTTCCGACGAAGGATGAGAGGGCATGCTATCCTCCTCCGGGTATGTTGACAGTATTTTTTGCTCAGGTTAAGTACGGGTGGCGCTCATTTATGTCCCCTTTCTTCTGCGAGCTTTTTAAGACTTGTAATATCAGCCCAAGTCAAATGGTGCCGAACGGATTTGCTGCTATTTGCATTTACGTGTTTTGGTGCCACGTGAATGGTCTAGAGTGTTCAGTGGATCACTTTCTTTCGATCTTTGACGTGGCGGTATCGCCCGGGGGGTATCCTTTCTATAACGTTCGTCACCGGGACAACACGGGGGATTCCACGAAGAGGATCTTGGGCGCCGCTATTACCTCGCATAGCGTCTGGAAGAACAGATACTTCTTCGTGGGCCCTGTTAATGGTGAATGGGATGTGCCCTTTGATTGGCGAGAGGGTACTACTCCCGTACACGCTCTGGATCAGGAGGCGGTATTATCTCCTATAGTTTCTCAGCACAAACTGATGGAATCAGAGGACTTTTCAATGTTGTACGAGACTTCCGGTCTTCACTACGTAGTCGTTACCGATGACGCCGTGGAACATCCTTTGTCTTTGTCTCCCGAGGCGAGGAGTTTCTTTCGTAAGTTTCTTCATTCGTTCTTTTACTCTTTTTATTCTCTTTCCGAGTACATTGGTAAATTGTGCTTATACACGTTATTGGTGGGGTGATGCAGGAGATGTCATGGCAAATTACTATCTGCAGTCGAGTCCGAGGGAGCCTACTCCTAGTGGTGTTTCTGAGATACCGGAGGAGGGTGATCACGAGGAAGATGAGGTTAACGCTCCCGAGGGCGGGCATACGGGTTCAGAGAAGGGTGGATTGCACGAGGACCATTCTCTTCTATGCATGGATACGACGGGGGTTATCAGGAGCGCTGTTCCCTTGCGCCAAGTAGCTCCTTCCTCTTCTTGGGCTTTAGTGCCAGTTTCCAAGTCTAGTACAGGAGATTTGCCCGTTTCCGGATCTGATATAGGAAGTTCTCCGAGGGCGTCTGAAGAAGGAATATTTCCGAGGACAGTTGAAGAAGGAGCTGTCCAGAAGACTACGGGAGTGATAGATGTATCTTCCGATGACCCTTCTCCTGTTTCTACTGAGCGTATATCTTCAGAAGGTCCTCGTGGTGAGTCTTAACAAGTTCTTCAAAGATTTTTGGTAGACTGTTATCTCGCACTAATACTTTCCCTTTTTTGATGCAGTTGCCGTAGATAAAGGCAAGGCTCCAATGGTAGAAGAGTCTTCATTATATGGTGAGTATCCGTTATTCGCCCTCTTTCCACAATTTTTTCTAGTTTCATTCTTTTTCTCACTGTCAGTTTGCACCTGTTGTAGAGGAGGATTTTCTGGCCCAATTCAATATTCCCGAGCAAGAAGGGTTACGAGGGGACTCCGAAGACACTCAAGGGGAGTTTGATCCTTCTTCCGAGGATAGGGAGGTGAAGGAGGGGATTCTGAAGTCCCTGTTAGGAGAGACTAGCCCCTTCACAACAATGGGTGTTTCCCGGGCCATATTTACAAATTCAGAAGTGATGACTCCCGTAAAGGATATGACTCCTCCGAGGGGGCATGTTCCGGTGACTTTGTCTCCGAGGGGTCATACATTCCAGGAGCCTATTCCTCCTAGTGGATTCGAGGGGCAATTTTCATCTCGGTCAGTGGGGGAAGCTTATCAAGATATTCTCCGATTTTTCGCCTCCTCTAGTTCAACACCCGCCGAGGGGTACCAATTTTTGTACACCAGTCTCAACTGGCTGGGACTCATGGTAAGCTTCTCTAAATTAATCCTCTGAAATTATATAATATACCTCTGTTAAATTCTTTACTGTTGATTTTCCACAGATTGGAAAGACTCGAGAGGCGGTCACTGCCGTTGAAGAGCACGGTCGAAAAGACAAAGAAGAGTTAGAAGTACTCCGAGCGCAATTGGCACCTCTCTTAGCCCGAGATAAAGAGAGCCAAACTAGGGAGGATATTCTTCAAACCAAGATTTCCGACTACGAATTTGCTCTTAATGAATCAGAGAAGGCGAGGGCGGATTTGCAAGGTAACTTAAACGCTGCCGAGTCCGCTTATAAAAAGATGGAGGCGTCCGAGAAGGTTGTAGCGGCTAAGATAACTCTTCTGGAGAAGGAAAGGAAGGAGTCCGAGGAGATCTTCACTGCTCGTATTGCGGCTCTCGAGAAGGCAGTAGCGGACGGGAATGAGAGAGAGAGAGTTCTTCAGGAGACATTGGGCCAAGCTACTGATAGGGCTGAGTCAGCTGAAGAAAAGTTGGTAAACTTTCTATCTCCCGAGGACGTGCAAGCTAAGGTGGATGCAGCCGTTCAATTCGCTCAGCGGGAGATTTCACGACAGCAAGCAGGAGTACCCGAGACGTCTTCTCACGAGCTGTTGACAGGCCACCTTTTATGGGGTTATCTGGAGTGTGCTAGGTTGGCTAAGTCTCTGATAAGGTCGGAGGTTGATTTCTCAAAATCTTTTGACCTTCGTAAGCTAAAGAGGCCGACTCCCGATGATTGCAAGTACTTTGTGGGGAGGTTTGGGGGTTTGCTATCTTCTAAGGATTCTCCAACACCGTCTCCGATGCGCTCTGCCACAAGTCCGAGTCCGAGAGCTAGTGGTTCCGGGGGAGTATTTTCCCCAATTTCTCGTCTTGCTCCATTGGGTACTTCCCTCGAGGAGACAACTTCTTCCCTCCCTCCTTCCACGGGGGCTTAATTTTATCTTTGTAATTTTTTACTTTTTAAAATAAACGTTCTTTGTATTTATTATCCCTTCCGAGGGCTCTTCGGCTTAAATAAATAATTTTGTTCAATTTCCCTTTTTCTGCTTTTTGTTTGTATAGTTAAATTTCAATTAGCATGGATAATGATAATTTTCAAAAAGTTGCTGACTAAGTAGACTTCCTAAGTAGGAGGTGTTACTTTGCATGGTTAAATAGGGTACGTGTCCTTCTTAATCAAAAAGTTTTTTCAACACGTGTCCCTTAGTTGACATAATAGAAGTTTAAACTTCTACTTTTAACTCTGACTTAAAGAGTATATATGCGCATAGGATTTTTACCAATTATGCACTTATCTCCTAATCCTTATTAGTCTTTGATTTTCTTTCATTATTGCAAGTACAAAAATAATACTTACTTGATCCGATGATGCCTCCTTATTATAGAAGATTTGGTTCGACTTCATCTTGCGGTTCTTCTAGGGATACCGCTCGGGGTCCTTCTGGATCATCAAGGGTTCCTCCGAGGGACAATCCATCCGAGAATCAAACGACACTTGGTGCTAGTTCCTCTCTTGGAGTGGCTCGTAGGACTCCATCTACAAATTCACGTAGAGTCAATCATATCAGGGAGATATTCATGAGTAGGGAGCCATATCCTTTGGCGGATGAGTCTTCGGAGTTCGATTTGATTCCTCTTAATCCATCAAGATTGATAGGCAGAGGACGTGTAGGATCCACTATGAGTGCAGAATGTGAGAACTCGGTAAGATCTCTTTTTACTGGTTATAACTTAGAGTTCGAAGATTATGATATAATAGTGCCTTCCTCGGGCCAAAGGGCTTACGCACCCCCCTCGGGTTACATGACCATTTATACCGAACAGATGCGTTGCGGGTTGCGGATGTTTTTTCACCCCTTTTATACCAAATACTTTTTCGGTATTGGCAGGTGTGTCCGAGTCAGTTAACACCAAGTTCTTATAGCCATCTGGTAGGGTACATCCTTCGTAGTGAGCTTTTAAACCTTCCCATGTCCCCCTATCGGGTGGGGACAATATTTACCCTTCAATCTTGCTCAGAGGGGACCCCCTTTTTTAGCTTGACCTATCGGGACAAGGAAGATATCTTCACTCGTGTATCCAGTTCCCACTCTAGTAGAGGGGATTGGAGGCGGAGATTTTTCTTTGTCCGTCCGAGAGGCCAGTCAGCCAGATCATGGGGTGTACCCATCCGATGGGGTCTGGGGTATATCGCACCCAACACCGAAACACGAGGGCAAGTGAGGGAGATATTACTTCACTCGGGACTTTTCTCTGGTTCTCATGACATATCTGGGCTATTGGATTTCCCCGAGGCTCTGGTTTTGGCAGGTTTACAGGAGGGGGTGGAAGGATGCACTCCTGCTTCTCGTCCTCTTCACAGTAACTTTCATTTTCGTAAGTTCTACTAATCATTTTCTAGCATGCAACCTTTATTGGTGTCCTCGGACTGTTTTCCTACTGACATCTTTTGCAGGAGCGGAGATGGGAGCCTTTTCTCTCGGGTGAGGCAATGGTTGAAATTTCCTCAGAGGAGGAGGAACCTGTGGCAGCCCCCCCAGTCAATTATATAATTCCTTCTGGATCATCGGATCTGATAGCAACTCTTTCTCAAACGGATTTTCACATGAGTCCCGTAGTATCACAGCCCATTCCTCATAATTCTATCGTGGTAAATGTATTAGAGGAGTATCTTCGCTCTTCTAGTACAGAGGATATGCAGCCCCGGGAAGATATCCCTATTCGTATTCCTGCACCACCGCCCGAGGAGCACCCTTCCCCCGGGAGAACTCTTCCCCCCGGGGTTAATCAGGATGTTTCTCCTCTCGGATCAGCAGTGGGGTTTTGCCGAAACTTTCTTAGTGGTTTATTGAACGTAACAGATTGTGAGCTGATAAAAACCCTTTCGGTACCCGTTCTCCAGGATTTAGCCTGTAAAGACCTGTGCGAGGTATTTATTCATTTTATTTAGTACTAACCTGTCTTCTGGTCTGATGCCCCTTGCTTTGTTTTTTGACCAGATTTATATGGTGTTGGATGCTCTCGGATCTTACGGAAGTTCCTCTTCAGATCCAGGCTTAGTATATCGTCGTCGGGATGAGTTAGAGCGAGGTCTCTTGGAGGCTCAAGTGGAGATAGCCCATTTGAAGGAAGTTCATGAGTCCGCTCAGGAGACTCACATCCAGGCGTTACAATTCGAGAAGGATAAGGCGTGGGAATTGGAACGCCAATTAGTGCTTGAAAAAGCACGCGTCTTGAACTTAGGGCGGAGAATTGAGGAGTTACATGGCCAAATGCGGTCCTCGGAGGAGCAGTTAACACAGGCTACGCTGGAAAGAGACGCCTTAAGTCAGCAGCTGTTAGGGATAACTCGTTCTCATGCGATAGAGGTGGTCATGGCCCGAGTCCAAGCTGTGTTGGAGGTGGTAGGCCCATCCAATCTTCGTGAGTCTCTCCGGGGTGAGATGCGTGACTTGGTGCACATAGGCTATAAGTTGTGCCAAGATGCCGTACAAGCTTTACCAGAGTTCCCCTCGAGCTTGCTCCTTCATGAGCTTAACCTTCGTCAAGTTGCCGAGGAGTTTCCTCCTTCCCCTACTAGAGATTTTGCGATCGGAACTGTGTTCTTTGATGACCCAGTCTCCCTTTCCGAGGAACAACGTCGAAGACTTATCCGAGAGGGAAAACGTCCTATGGGAGGGACTTAGCTTATAAATGAGTTTAGTTCATAATACGGAGGGTTTTTAGTGTTATCGGATTGTCCTGATGTCTCATATATAGAGCCATCATTTTGTCGGACAATTCTACTTTCTTTTGTACTATATCCCCTCGTATATGAACACTCTTTTTATTCATGTATAACTATTACATTAAGCATAGTACTTTCTAAGGTTGCTTGCGTTCCACTTGTTGCGAAGTATTGCTCCCTCGGAATTGGCAAGCCGATAAGTCGCAGGTCCTACAATTTCCACTATCTTGTAGGGTCCTTCCCATCGTGGATCTAGTTTACCCACATTCTTAGAGGCCCCTGCTCGTTTCATCACTAAATCTCCAACTTGAAAGGTTCGGGGTTTTACCTTGGCATTGTAATATCGTGACATCCGAGCCTTGTACTCTTCCATTCGGAGGGCTACTCGGGTCCTTTTTTCCTCGAGGAGGTCAAGGGCAAGGGCTAGATTTGAGCCATTGGCCACTTCTTCATATTCTTTGACTCGCCAGCTTTCTATGGAGACCTCCGAGGGCAAAACAGCTTCACACCCGTAGGATAGACTAAAAGGGGTTTCACCCGTAGCAACACTTTGCGTGGTCCGATAGGCCCACAATATCCCGGGTATCTCCTCAACCCACTTAGCTTTATGCCAATCAAGCCGGGCCTTCATGTTCTTCAAGAGGGTTCTGTTGGTTCTTTCTACTTGGCCATTTGCTTGAGGGTATCCCACGGAGGCAAAGCGATGTTTTATCTCCCAATGATCACACCATTTTTGCAATCCTTGATCAGTAAACTGCAAACCGTTGTCACTTACCAGGCTCCGAGGGACACCAAAGCGACAAATAATATTTCTCCAGAGAAAATTGATAACGGCCCCCGCGGTTACCCTAGCCAAGGGTTCCGCTTCCACCCATTTGGTAAAGTAGTCAACGGCTACTAGCAGAAATTTCTTTTGACCGACATCAGGGATGAGGGGTCCAAGTATATCAATACCCCACTTAGAGAATGGGCAGGGGTTCAGAGAGGGTTCCCAAGGGGCTGCGGGTAGATGGGTCCGAGGGGCGTAAGCTTGGCATGGTTTACATCTTTCGGCATGGCTTTTGCTATCTTTGGCCATCGTGGGCCAATAGTAGCCTTGTCGAATCAAGCGTCCAACCATGCTTTCGCCACTAGTATGGCTCCCACATACCCCTCGTGAGTTTCTGCTAAGGCTAGTTGGGCCTCCTCTTCATTGAGGCATCGAGCATGGGGGCATAAGTATGTCCTTCGGAAGAGTATCCCGTCTTTTAGGAAGTTTCGGAGGGTTTTTCTGAACATCATTCGCTGAATATTCTTGTCCGAGGAGTATCCCTCGGGGTTCTGCAAATAGGCTTTGATAGGGGTCACCCAGCTAGATGAAGGATCTGAAATTGTGCTCACTTCTCGGCCTTCGCTCTTTTCAGATTCATTGGCATACAGTAGAGTAATCTTCCGAGTATGTATTGCAGCTGTTTGTGTAGCCATCTTGGACAAAGCGTCCGCCTCTTGATTTTCTTTTCGAGGAATTTGAACTATGTCATACTCTTCAAACCATTCGGACCTTTGACGGACAACTTGTAGGTATTCTTGCATTCTTTCTTCTTTGGCCTCATATGACCCTTTAACTTGCTGGACAATCAATTGGGAGTCACTATGGAGGAGTACTCTCTTTATTCCTCCTTCCTTTGCTAATCTCATACCAATAAGGAGAGCTTCGTACTCGGCTTCATTGTTAGAGAGGGGGTAATCTATTCTAACTGCAAAATGGAGTCTTTCCTCCTCTCCTTCTTGATTTACCAAAACTATTCCAGCCCCCCCATGGGTACTTACCGAGGATCCGTCTACATATATCTGCCATCGTGACTCCTTTTCCTCGGATCCCATGCCCGTGAGTTCTGTTACAAAGTCCGCCAGAACTTGCGCTTTGATTGATGGTCTCGGAGTATAGGAAATATCGTACTCAGTAAGCTCTACGACCCATTTTATCAGTCTTCCTGATGATTCAGGCTTGTTAAGAATTGCTCTCAGGGGGGTACTTAGTTAGCACGGTTATTGGATGAGATAGAAAGTAGGGACGTAGCTTACGAGCCGTGGTAACCAATGCTAGAACTAGTTTCTCAGTTAGGGTATATCGGGTTTCGGCTCCGAGGAGAGTTTTGCTAACGTAATATACCGGGTGATGTTCTCCATCTTGGTCTTTGACTAAGACAGCGCTAATAGCCTCTTCTCCAACCGATAAATACAGGAACAACTCTTCTTGGGGAATAGGTTTTACCAGCAAAGGTGGTTTCAACATATATCTTTTCAATTCTTCAAGAGCTTCCTCGCATTGAGGGGTCCACTGAAATTCCTTGACATTTAGAAGTATCTTGAAGAATGGAAGCCCTTTTTCTGCGGACTTGGAGACAAACCGACTTAACGAGGCCATTCTTCCAGTTAACTTTTGGACATCTTTTACCGTCCTCGGAGTAGGTAACCCCATGATAGCTTCTGCCTTTTCGGGGTTTACTTCAATTCCTTTCTCCGTAACCATAAATCCCAGAAATTTTCCTCCTCGGATACCAAAAGAACACTTCCGAGGGTTAACTTTCATGCCAAAGTTGTTCATAATGACCAACGCTTTCCGTAGGTCCTCGGGATGTTCTTCGGCAGTGTTACTTTTAACTACAGTATCATCTACATACACCTCTACTGATTTCCCAATAAGTCTTGTGAACATAAGACTTACTAACCTTTGGTAGGTAGCTCCCGCATTCTTCAGCCCAAATGGCATGACTAGGTAACAAAAGGTGCCTGCATCCGTGATGAAGCTGGTCTTATCTTGATCAATAGTCGCCATCGGAATTTGGTTGTACCCTTGGTCTCCATCTAAAGTTGATAGTAGCGCACATCCTGCGGTAGAATCAACTAGCTGATCTATGCTTGGTAAGGGATAACAATCCTTGGGGCATGCTTCATTGAGGTTAGTAAAGTCAACACACATTCGCCATCTTCCTCCGTGCTTGGGAACTAGCACAACATTGGCTAACCACTCGGGGTAGATAACTTCTCGTATTTGCTTCAATTTGAGAAGGCGTTGTATTTCCGAGCGGATGATCTTGTTGCGCTCGGGGCCCATTTTCCTCTTCTTCTGTTGGACAGGTTTAGCTCCAGGCTTTACATTAAGGAAATGCTGACATACCTTGTTCTGATTCGTCCGGGCGGCCCCCCTTCCCACGCAAAGAGGTGATGGAATTGTTTGAGAAGAGAAATCAATTGACCTTCTATGATTGGAGCCATATGGGTGCCCATTTTGATTACTTTCTCGGGGCTTCCTTCTACTAATTCCACCATTTTTAATTCTTCCACAGGTTGGACTCGTGTTTCCTCGGTTCTACACTTTTTGTTATTTCCGAGTGAAGGTCCGTCCTCTTCTGAGGGAATGGCATTCATGCAGCATTCTCGGGCTTTTGACTGACTTCCTCGGACTTCTCCGATTCCCGAAGAAGTGGGGAATTTCACTTTAAGATGCAGAGTAGAAGGGATAGCTTCAAAGGCCCGAATAGAGGGTCTTCCACAGATGACATTATACGTTCGTGAGGAGGCTTCCACTACCCAAAACTTAATAGATTCAGTTCTCCGAAGGGCTCCTTTTCCCCATGACATCGGAAGGGTAACAGTTCCGAGGGTTTGACAAGCTTCCCCTGAGAATCCTACTAACGGGACCTCAGCAGTTTCCAACGTTTCTTGTTTCAACCTCATAGCCAGATAAGTAGGTAAGAAGAGCACATCCACGGAGCTGCCCGTATCTATAAGGATCCGTTGGATTTCATACCCGTAGATGACAGCAGAAATAACCAATGGGTCTTCGTGAGGGTATATTATGTCCATAAGATCCTCGGGCCCGAACGTGATGCTAGGCAGATTTAATCCTTGAATGGAGCACACAGACAATCCTTGTTCTGCTCGTCGGGCTTCTTTCAAATATTTCTTCTTCTTACCCTGGGGTGTCATGGAAATTTCACCCCCTTCAATCATATTGATCGTTCTCCCTGTTGGGGGGTTGTCTTTGTAAGAGTTAGGTGGAGGAGGCAAACTTTGATACCCTGTCGTTTTCTCTCGTGAATTTTGCCGACGATCTTTAATTCTCTCTTGGGATCGGAGACGTCTAGTGGTCCTCTCTCGTGATTTCCAACTAGGCGTCCTTTCTTCCCTTTCTTGCTCTTCCTCTTCCCTTCGTGATCTCTTCCAAACATTTGCCTTGGGCTCTTCGAGGTTATTCTCCTTGAGGTAGTTCTTCAAATACCCTATCTCCAGTAGGCGAAGCACTTCTAAACGAAGAGTAGTACACTCTTCCGTAGTGTGCCCATAAGTTTTATGATATTTACAATATTTCCCAGTGTCCTTCTCTCGGTTAGGAAATTTAGTCGGTCTGGGCCAGTGCAACTCGTTGCTACCCCTCATTATGTTGAGCACTTCTGTTGGAGTAACAGTCATCGGGGGTAAGTGCACGGGTCGGAGGAATTTCTTAACCACTCCCCCTTCATCTTTGCGCTGAGGAGGTTTTCCTTCCTTATTCTTTTCTTTGACCTTTGCTTCTTTCTCGGCACGCTCTAAGTGTTCACTATCCTCCTGCTCCATCTGCTTCTTTGTTCCCTCGGCCTCTTCCATTAAAATGTATACTTCCGCCTTTTGCATTAGCTCATTCATATCCGTGATATGATTTCCCATAAGGTATCTAAAGAAATCCCCCGCTCGGAGCCCCTGAGTTAATATGTCCGCCATAATGGTCGGGCTAACATTTGGAACATCGAGTGCTTCATCCGTGAAGCGCTTTATATACTCTCGCAAGGATTCATCCTTCTTCTGTTTAATAGTAAAAAGATGTGTAGCAGATTTAGGGTACCTTCGGTTGTAGGCGAATTGTCGTACAAACAAATGAGCTAATCGGTCAAAGCTCGTGATGGAACAAGGTGGAAGATGAGTAAACCAGGCTTGGGCCCGCCCGCCAAGGGTAACAGGGAATACACGACATAACACATGATCAGGGGCGGAAGAGAGGTCCATTCCTGCCAGGTATTGGTGGACGTGATCTTGTGGGTCCCTTCCATCAGCTTCTCCGGTATATAGCGGGATATTAACAGGTCGCATCCCCGAGGGGATAGAAGCTGAGGCAATTTCGGGAATGAAAGGAGAGGTTTTGAATGTAGGATCTTCCTCGGGAGCCATGGTCTTCTTGAGATCACCTAATTCTTTTCGTAAATCATCCATCATTCCCCACAAGGAATGTTCCACTTCTCCTCGACACTCCGAGGGGCGAGAAATTTCTTCCCGACCCCTCACGGGAGTTCTTTCATGACATACATACCTTCGAGGCCTTTGTCGGGGTGCTGGTTGCCAAGGATTCCAATTTGGGTTCCACGCCATCGGAGGTGCATTTCCTTCCAAGGGGAAACCACTGCTCCCGGAGAGCACGGGGGACGGACGTCCGAGAGGTTCATCCCTCCGGGGTGTTCGTGCCGCATTTATAAGTCTTTCATAAACAGATCGGGGAATATTAATAAAATCTCTATTACCTGGTTCGTAATTGGACAAAGTTTCTTCTGAGTCGCTGTTCGAGAAAGGAAGGTTGTCACTTTCGAAAAGATCGTCCATCCTAGCTGACATCTGCTTGAATTCTCTCGAGGACAGATATTATGGCGTTCCCACAGACGGCGCCACTTTGTTAACAGGTTTAGAATTATTCCCTATTTAACGGAAGATATTTATTTTGGGTTCGAACGCCCTGTCCGTGATTCAGAGGCAATGATGGATGGACATAATGACATTAATTGCAAGAATATTCCCTTCCTTTATTCACTGAACATTTCCTCCTCTCTTACATATTTGAATGTTAAATTGTAGTAAGTAAGCTAAGTGGCTTCAGCCTGTTTTTCTTCTAATGATCACCTCCCTTTATATAGACTTTGGTAGGGGCAGGTGTCATTGTGCATGCGTTTTGGTAAGGACAGGTGTTGTTGTTACTTTGATACAGGTGTAAAAACTAGGATAATGTTTATCTTTTATCTACTAGGTGCTGACTGGATTAGCTTTTGTGTCTTGTAATATCTCCGAGGGCTTCTGATGTAGATTGTTCTGATAGGACTATTCTTCCGAGGGCTCTTATTTCTCCTTCTTGACTCGGGTATTTTCTTCAACAATCAGGAGTGATCTCTGAGGGGGTAAATGTGATCCCCGAGGACTTAGTATAACTTCCGAGGACTGTGATTTTGTGTCCGAGGGCTGTATTTGCTTTACTGAAAGTGAGATTTCTTCACGAGAGTTCTCGGATTGTATTCACTGGATGTTCTTGTATTTATTTCTTGATTTTCTCCAAAATTGGGTCCTCGGATAAATCCGAGTGTCGTCTTTTCCGAGGAGTGTTCAGCAAGGAAGTTTTCTTGTAAGTTCATAGGACTCGGGGTCCATTTTGGTCCCTCTTGGAGCATTTGGTGGATATCGGAGTCATACGGGTCCATCGGGGTTTGCTCTTTTTCCGATGCCGTGTTGATATCTGCTTTTCATTCACCGTTTGACTTTCCAAGGGACTCTTATGTTTCTCCTCGGGTGCTCTTATAAACCTTTTCGGGTCAGTGACCGAAAGGTAGGGCAATCCTCCGAGGGGCTTTCTTTATAGGTACCTCTCATCGGAAGGACTCGTGACAATAGTATTGTCCATATATTGTTTTTCCGAGTAGGAGTAATCTCCTTTATTTTATTTTTTAGGGTTAACACCCAGGATTTGCGACAAGTGTCCCGATCAAAAGGAGCCACTTTTCGGAAAAGGATTCCCGATGAAACGGGACAAAGCAGGATGTGACAAAGGGAGCCCTTCAAAAAAGGGTAAGATGCCGCGTGCTGGTAAAGGGACCACTTTTGCTAGAAAAGAACGAGAGGCCATGTGAGTGACTTGGACAGCTGAACAACCAGGGCCACCCACGTGAACGTACAAAACAGCCTCCACTGACATAATGGAGGGACCACGTGACTCAGAAGATAAGAAAGCAGCCATGTGATCAAGACAAGACAACCTCCACTACCATGGAGGGACCACAGGAGCAAGTGGAACACGTCAATTCCACCAGAAAATATGGATGAAGTCCGGATTTCAAATCCGAAACTTTGCCTATATAAACAAGCATAAGGAAACAGAGGAAAGCAAGTCTTCACCACTATTTTCTTACAAAAAACAAGAGAGTCTGTAATTAGTCTAAATCTTTTAATTTTGTCTTCAAATTTCGAGTGTTTAAATTCCAGTATTATTGTAATAGTCTGCGAGTGTATGTACAAAAGAGTCATAGCTACCATGAGTAGCTAAACAGGTTACTCCTCTCAAAAAAGAGGTTATGAGTGTATTGTAATAACTAAGTTTCCACATAAATAAATAAGATCTTTTGCTTTCGCCTGAGTACGTTGATGTCGATCTTTTAAACTTTCCGTTTAAGTCACCTCTTACACCCGAAGTAGGAAACGAACCAGGGTTGTGCTGATTACCGTTGAAGGAGTCGTTGCAGAACCATTTGTTGCGATCGAGTGGTTAAAGGCGAGGAGTCTTTGTAAAACCTGGCGGAATACCCGACGGTGGTACGGTCAAAAGGAGGTATCTTTTACGGTTATGTATTATTAGTTCTGTACGGAAGCATGCTGGGCCTGATATGGTCGTAATGGACTATATCCATTTTAAGGATGTTAAAATAAAACTATTTAATTTAGAGGAAAAATTGGAATTTCTCAAAAGAAGGGCTCCTTTTAAGTCAAAAGAGAAGGAAGGGTTATTCTGCAAATAAGAAGATGGTCTGGGACCACAGTGTAGTAAAAGGTGGGTAGCATAGATGGAACCCCATCCCCAACACTCTTTGATCTTTGATCGAACCGAATCTTTATTAATTAGCCCTGCGGAGAATGATATTGAATGGTAATCTATTGCATCATTCTTCTGTTCATAAGCATTTTCCATAATATTCTATAGTTGGTGTTAAGGATCAACATCACTCTTTAGGCCAACAACTTTCTTAGCATTTTCTATCGATTTTCAGCTGATCTAAGAGGATTACCGTCACCAGCACATAACATCTTTCTTCTCGGCTACAATTACAGTTTGTTTCCCATGGTCTTGCTTTAGCAACCTAGCCCTAAAAAAATAAATTGATGAAAAAGAATCTATACCCAAATAAATTGAAAATTTTCATAATATTGAGCTAAAAAACATGTCACTCTAAGTATAAACAAATTCATTGTATTCTTGTACTTTTCGAAGTATGTGAATTGGTTTTACTAAATAAATATTCGATCGAAGTCTCTGAATTCGATACATTACTTTCGATCGAAGCTGACTGATTCGATACTCAGCATGCTAGTTTATTCTTACATCGAAGGACCATAGTTCTATACTATGATGGATCGAAGGACCTCAATTCGATATGGGACCATCAAACGTACTCAGTATCGATCGTACCCTATTCGATACAACTTAGATCGGATCCCTACCGTTCGATACACATTTTGTACTTTGTAATTTTATTTATTAAGCCTAGTCAGCTTGTAATAGGTGTTCCGGACCAAGCTAGTCCGAATTCTTTTTTATTAGCATTATTTTGGCAATTGATTGGCATATTGTAACCGTATACGGTGTTTTGTTACCCGGACAAAATAAGACCGGAATATAGGCGACATCTGTGGGAACACCCCATTTCGTAGTTTATTAGGCATGGCGTCTAGAATTGCTAGATCGCGTAGTAGAGCAGTTGAAAGCGCAAATGCAGAGGTCAACCAAGCGACAGCAAGTCAGACTGTCCCTGAAGCCGCAGGACCCTCAACATTACACGATGGGGTACCAACGCCCGTAAGGCGAGAAATTCTAGGAACGCGAGCAGAGGGCGTACATACACTGAATGCAGGCGCGATTGGAGCGACTGCAACCATAACTTCGCTCCCGAACAATCTGAGAGATGAAATAATGGCCATGGTAAAATACGCACTGGTTGAGTGTCTGGTCCCCGCACCACCGATGCAAACACCTCCGCCAATAGGACGCGCTGAGGCAATAAGGGAACAGGCTTCCGCGACTGTACGTAAAAAAAAAAGTAAACAAGGAAAAATCCCATCTGGATGGCAGAAGAGAGAGAGAGAGACCAGACTCGGTGGAGGTCCGAAATAAGGAAACATCACATAGGGAAGACCGTAGAGATAAACCAAAGTCGGTGGAGGTGCAATCTAAGAGGTACCATGACGAGAGAAGAAAAGAAAGAGAGGAAAGTCAGAACAATGAACCAAAACGACAAGAGGAGAATAATGAGAGGAGACGTGCAGAAAGCAGCGACTCCAAGAAAGAGCACGATGAGGAGGTAAGAAAGCTAGAAAGGCTTGAAAGGGAAAAAACAATGGTCTAAGGCCGAATGGAGCGAATTAGAAGTACTCTGCTTAGCTCTCCATTTTCCGAAGAAATAGAGGCAGAAATCCTAGGGCACGGGGAAAAGATCCCCGATTTGAAACCTTACAATGGAGAATCTGATCCCCGCAATCATCTTTTCCATCTAGACAGCAAATTGACCTAGTACGGGTTCATGAAGAACGTACAGGCCAGAATATTTGCCACTACCTTGCTCGGGGTAGCAATGGACTTGTTCACTCGAATTGCTCCAAGAACAATCAAAACCTACAAACAGTTAAGGGACATGTTTGAGGACCAATTCTCAAGTCATGCTAGACTAGTTTTGGACGATCCCACTTGTACTCAATGAAGTAGGAGACCAATGAGAGTCTAAAGGACTGCATGAGGCGTTTCAAAGCAATGCTGCTAAGAATTGACATCCCAAGTGGAGAGATGGTGATGAGTATACTCTTTCGAGTAACTACCATTACAGTGTTCATCGACGACTTGCTCATGTGGAACCACAGAACCATCGAGGAAATAAACAAGATAGCTCAGGGTTTGGTCCACCGTGAAGAGATGATGGCAACCAAGTTAGCCGTTATCGCGTCACCATAAGATAAAAAAATAGGAAAAGAGGACCAGAACCGCAACAACAACAACAAAAACATAAATAACAGGTATCGAGACACGTCGCCAAGGCAATACATGCCCCTAAATGCTAGCATTATGACAGTATTCAGAACAGTGAAAAGGAAAGGGTGGTTGAAAGAGCCTAGACAGGTGAAGGATTCAAAAGCAACAAGATTGTTGAACCATTTCTATAAATACCACAATCAGAAGGGCCATGAAACCGAGGATTGCAAGGATCTCAAAGAAGAGATTGAACGACTAGTGAAGGACGAAAACCTAGTAGAATTTGTAAAACATATGAAAGAGCAAGAGGATGACGCTGAAAGGGATAGATCGCTATCGCACAGAAGGGACAAGCAGAAGATAGTCGATTATCCACATTTGTTGGACTATCATCAAACTGAAAACAACAACGTAAGAAGGGGAATGATAAATATGATATCATGTGGTCCAGTGGGCATGCATTCCACGAACGACAGAAAAAAAAAAAATTCAAGGCTCCTTGAATCAAACAAGTTCGTCAGTTTTGCTAACATTTTAAGGATCGAGGAAATGCCGCAGGAAGAGATCACTTTCTCGGTAGCAGATATGCGCAAGCTGAGCCCCCATGCCATTCAAACAGCAAATATGGATTCCCCGTTGGTGATAACGGTGGACATAGCCAAATTCGATGTAACTAAAATGCCGGTATACCATGGTAGCTCAGTTAATGTGCTACTCAACTCCACATTGGAAAAAATGGAGCTGAATGGCGAGATATTGGAACCGGTAAGAACCTCGCTTTATGGATTCGGAGGCCCGAAGATCGTGCATCATGGTATATTACGCCCCCCCCCACCTAATTTGGAACCGCGTCTCAGAGGAGAACACTACTGGCGAGTTATGTGGTTTTTGATATGCCTTTCTCTTACAACGGTATCATAGGAAGGTCAGCGTGAAATGCGTTCCAAGCTTTGCCATCAACTTACCACCAGATGGTAAAATTCCCCACTCCTGCCGGAACCGGTGAAGTGATTGCAGACCATATAAAAGGCTGGAAATGCTACGTGGGATCGCTTCGAGCGCAACAACAGGGGGAGCAAGAAGCAGCGGGAGCACTGGCCCACATGGAAGTGGAACATATTGGCTGAAGTGCCCCAATTTAATTTTTGCAAGTCTTCAATTTCCCGAATATTTTTAACAACTTTAATTCGTCTCCTCTGCCCTAACAATCATGAGGGACAGGCATGTACCAACTTAAACAGAAACACCGAAGACTTGAGCCACAAAGGCCACCTCGAAGGACATATGAGAGCGCATTTTGCAAACATGAAATAGGTTTACTCCAAATATAAAGAGGGACAGAGACTCTGTCCAGAGTGGTATGACATACCGTAAATCCAGAAGAAATGAAAGAAGGGACGGAGACTCTGTCCAAAGTGGCACGAGATACCGCAAATCTCGAAAATGATAAAGGTGCGGAGACTCTGTCCAAAGTGGCACGAGATACTGCAAATTCCATTAATGAAAAGGGACAGACACTCCATACAAAGTGGCGTGAGATACCGCAATCCCAAAAAATGAAAAGCAGAACGACCGTTATATCAGTAGTAATAAAACACCATTCCTACATCTCAAATAGATACATATACTTTTCATAAACACGAAAGGACGCTCTAGTTGTCAAAATAAGGTAAAATGCAACAATATCGATTGAAAGAAAAGGCAATGAATACGAGCCAACGAAAAAAGTATATCATTGAAAAATAACACGAAAAATGTGCGATTGCGAGGCAATTATTCAAATTGTTCAAAACATTAAAAGGGAGTCGTAGCGCCAGAAAGCAGAATAAAAATTGTTCATTATAAAAGAAAAAGCCGAAGAACTCAGGCGTCAACATTATCCTCATATTCGTAGGAAGGATAAACAGGCAACATCGGAGGCGGTGAAGAAATTCCCCGATAAACAAGGTTGTCACTCTCGAGAAGCACATCGAATTCATCCGGAGATGCTAGGTGATCATTCGCGGCGAGTGGCAGAACTTCTCTATTAGGTCCTAACTAAAGATCGACCCAAGCAGGGTGGAAGTACCCACGAACATATTTTGTGATGTAGAGATGTTGCACTGAGAGAACCTGCACTTTCCGGGCTTCCCACGCACCCCATCCGAGCACTTATCTCTCAAAATGTATTGCTCTAGAGGAATTCCTTGGTAATTTCAATCCGTTGCTGTGCGGAAGGAATCTGTACAATGTTAAAGAAATTAATAAGGAAAAATAAAAGAATAAAGACTTCTACTCAAGTAAAATTTCTATACCTCACTGAGGCCGCAAGCATATCCTATCTCCTCAGCCCGATCAAACCTTTCTTTCTCGACCGCCAGTTATTTTTTCGATACGACAACTTGTTTTGCTAGCTAGCTTTTGCTGGACGAAAGGTTGCCAACTTCAATTTGAAGTTGATCGACGGCTTCCTATGCAAGCCTCGCTGCTTCACTATCACCGGCAACTCGAGTTGCGTACTCCTTCACCTTTTGCAATGTCATCTCCTTATCCTCGAGAGCAACTCTCAAAGCATGAGGGTCACTGCCACGAAAGTCAGCTCCGGCCTGCAGCTGTCCATGAGCCTGGACTAACCCAACAAACATGGCATCCACTATCTCGCCACCTTAAAGAGAAAACATAATGGGGTTAAAGGCCGATATGCATCGAAATACATATCTAATACAATGTAGCCGAAATATAAAATATTACCATGCTTAAAAGATGAAGGGCGTTCCACTCCACCATCTTCCTCTCATCGGCAGACACGCGATGAGGAACTGCAAGATTTGGAAGAAGGAGTTTCAAGACATTGATCGCCTCTTCCTCTGAAATCTCGAAGTCCCCCACGCGGGCCCGTGGGCAAATAATGCTTGTTTCTTCCATAGAAGTGCAACCGCCAGCAGTTGTTGGACCTGTGGTACACGACGATGGGGGGATAACTCCCTCGGTTCGGGAGCGAGTCTCTTGGACCCTCCTCCTTTTAGCTTGAGCAGCACCTTCGGCATTGACGCCTTGTTCGGCTGCAGCATCATCAAAACCCCCTGCATGGCCGAGATCGTCAAGAGGAGGAGTAGTCACGCGACCTTGCCACAAAATATCCTCAAAAGGATCTCTTAGAGCCTCAACGGGATCCCCCGTCGATCCCTCGGCTGCTGTTTTCTTACTCTTGCTCTTCCTTCTTCTTGGAGGTGGAATCGGGGGAACAACGGTTGTCTGAGAACCTTCGTTCTCAACAGCAAGAGCTCGATTGATCCTGGCATGGTGGTCCATGATGAATTTGCCTGAAAAGAACAGCACATATTAGTATCATCATAACAACGAAAACGAAACACGATACCGAGTAAAAAAAATGCAGAATCTTTACCTAGCGTAAAGCTCCCATTATAGGGAACTGGAGATAACCTAGCTAAAGACAACACACGATTCTCGAACAATTTTTTATCGTTGAACTGGCGATCACGAACTAAATTAGGGACAAACTTACAGTCCCATGAAGGTGTTCGTACAGATGGCGGCATTCGAACCCTAGCACCCCCGTTATAGGCGCTGAAAAGGCACACCATGCCCGTTAAGATAAGCATCAAATCGTCCTGATTCGATGCACATTTAAGCATCGATTGCCATTGGATCGATAGTACCGTAGAAATAAGCGATATCAACATCGAACCACCAACGTTCGATGCAGACCACGTGATCGGACAAAGAACGTTCGATTTATGACAACAACATTAATAAAAATGTTCAGTAAAAGTACAACGAGATGCGCATCTTTCAGACCGCGCCTCCCAATCGGGGCACAATTTTTCAACGACAAGCGTTCAGGTCTCCATAATAGTATCGTGGGTCCTAATCATTATTACCAAAGGATTCATGACATAATTAAATGAAAAAATATTAATTATTAGTCTTGATTTTAGTCTTCCACTTACTTTCGGAGATTAATATATTTCCAAAAACAATGCCGGTTCTCCAAATAATTATAATTTTCAGCAAGTGAAGTAGTTTAACTAAATAAATCAATAGACATTAGATTGAGTATCTTGGTATAGACATCACGAAACAAATAAAGCAAATAGTTGTCTAAGATTTGCTTTTGTACTATCTTATCCCCAACCCTCTTTGATCTTTGATCGAACCGAATCTTATTAATTAGCCCTTCGGAGAATGATATTATATGGTAATCTATTGCATCATTCTTCTGTTCATAAGCTTTTTCCTTAATATTCTATAGTTGGTGTTACGGATCAACATCACGCTTTAGGCCAACAACTTTCTTAGCATTTTCTATCGATTATCAGCTGATCTAAGAGGATTACCGTCACCCAGCACATAATATCTTTCTTCTCGGCTACAATTACACTTTGTTTCCCATGGTCTTGCTTACCTAGAAGATTAGCAAACTAGCCCTAAAAAATTAAATTGATGAAAAAGAATCTAGACCCAAATAAATTGATAATTTTCATAATATTGTGCTAAAAAACATTTCACTCTGAGTATAAACAAATTCATTGTATTCTTGTATTTTTCGAAGCATGTGAATTGGTTTTACTAAATAAATGTTCGATTGAAGTCCTTGAATTCGATACATTACTTTCGATCGAAGCAAACGGATTCGATACTCTGCAAGCTAGTTTATTCTTACATCGAAGGACCATAGTTCTATACTCTAATAGATCGAAGGACCTCAGTTCGATATTGGACCATCAAACGTACTCAGTATCGAATGTACCCGATACAGTTAGATCGAATCCTTGCCGTTTGATACACATTTTGTACTTTGTAATTTTATTTATTAAGCCTAGTCAGCTTGTAATAGTTGTTCCAAACCAAGCTAGTATGAATTCAATTTGATTAGCATTATTTTGGCAATTGATTGGCATATTCTAACCATATACGGTGTTTTGTTACCCGGACGAAATAAGACCAAAATAAATAGTATACATAAGGGGTTAATGTGATTTACCCATTTCATAATCAAATGTTTTCTCTTGTAAGTATTTATCTAATTTAACCAAGAGCATGACGCCTTTAGAAAAGTATATTTATCTTAATATCAGTTTTATCGAACTAGGGGCTGAATATAATGAACCTTGTATCTGTACTCTCAAATGAATATATACAGATTGTCGTTCTTTTTTTCTTTTTTTTTTCCTTTTTTTTTAATTTATAATGATATGTAATATGGACTCAGTTAACTGGTTGTCCTGCACCAACTTTTTAATTCATATTCTGATGGAAACATAACAAGTCACATAAGTGCACGACTCAATTTATATGTCAACTAAAACCAAAGGCAACCTCTTTGTTAGGTTGTACACAAGCTAGTTGTATATTTTTTGATTAGGCCTTACTATAATTAATGGTGATGTGATTTAAATATATATACATATAATTATATATATATATATATATATATATATATATATATATTCACGCTAGAACCGCTCAAAAAATTTGTACCCCTTTATTAATCTTATTGATGAATCAGCCAAGATCCGTTTAGCGAATAAATTAACACATATATTTTTTAAGAAAAAATGATATATTTTCATAGAGATTGGCCCTAATTGTCTACATCTTCAGAAATGAGCGAAAAAGAAAATTTCATATGGTAAAAAATAAAAAATAAAAACACCATATATATTTGATGGGATATTTTAGGATTGGTCAAATACCATGTATTGGGCCGGCCCAGCAAAATCAGCCCGCTAAATAGTACATTGAACAGACATTGTTCGACATTAAAGTTGCATCGAACACCGTCCGTTAGATGCGAAATGAGCATCGAACCGCTTCAGTTCGAAGCACTTTCCCCAAATGCTAATGGGGCCCGCGGGACGGGTGATACAAATACATCGTCCCCTTACATTCTGGGTGTTAACCCTAAAAAATAAAATAAAGGAGATTACTCCTACTCGGAAAAACAATATATGGACAATACTATTGTCACGAGTCCTTCCGATGAGAGGTACCTATAAAGAAAGCCCCTCGGAGGATTGCCCTACCTTTCGGTCACTGACCCGAAAAGGTTTATAAGAGCACCCGAGGAGAAACATAAGAGTCCCTTGGAAAGTCAAACGGTGAATGAAAAGCAGATATCAACACGGCATCGGAAAAAGAGCAAACCCCGATGGACCCGTATGACTCCGATATCCACCAAATGCTCCAAGAGGGACCAAAATGGACCCCGAGTCCTATGAACTTACAAGAAAACTTCCTTGCTGAACACTCCTCGGAAAAGACGACACTCGGATTTATCCGAGGACCCAATTTTGGAGAAAATCAAGAAATAAATACAAGAACATCCAGTGAATACAATCCGAGAACTCTCGTGAAGAAATCTCACTTTCAGTAAAGCAAATACAGCCCTCGGACACAAAATCACAGTCCTCGGAAGTTATACTAAGTCCTCGGGGATCACATTTACCCCCTCAGAGATCACTCCTGATTGTTGAAGAAAATACCCGAGTCAAGAAGGAGAAATAAGAGCCCTCGGAAGAATAGTCCTATCAGAACAATCTACATCAGAAGCCCTCGGAGATATTACAAGACACAAAAGCTAATCCAGTCAGCACCTAGTAGATAAAAGATAAACATTATCCTAGTTTTTACACCTGTATCAAAGTAACAACAACACCTGTCCTTACCAAAACGCATGCACAATGACACCTGCCCCTACCAAAGTCTATATAAAGGGAGGTGATCATTAGAAGAAAAACAGGCTGAAGCCACTTAGCTTACTTACTACAATTTAACATTCAAATATGTAAGAGAGGAGGAAATGTTCAGTGAATAAAGGAAGGGAATATTCTTGCAATTAATGTCATTATGTCCATCCATCATTGCCTCTGAATCACGGACAGGGCGTTCGAACCCAAAATAAATATCTTCCGTTAAATAGGGAATAATTCTAAACCTGTTAACAAAGTGGCGCCGTCTGTGGGAACGCCATAATATCTGTCCTCGAGAGAATTCAAGCAGATGTCAGCTAGGATGGACGATCTTTTCAAAAGTGACAACCTTCCTTTCTCGAACAGCGACTCAGAAGAAACTTTGTCCAATTACGAACCAGGTAATAGAGATTTTATTAATATTCCCCGATCTGTTTATGAAAGACTTATAAATGCGGCACGAACACCCCGGAGGGATGAACCTCTCGGACGTCCGTCCCCCGTGCTCTCCGGGAGCAGTGGTTTCCCCTTGGAAGGAAATGCACCTCCGATGGCGTGGAACCCAAATTGGAATCCTTGGCAACCAGCACCCCGACAAAGGCCTCGAAGGTATGTATGTCATGAAAGAACTCCCGTGAGGGGTCGGGAAGAAATTTCTCGCCCCTCGGAGTGTCGAGGAGAAGTGGAACATTCCTTGTGGGGAATGATGGATGATTTACGAAAAGAATTAGGTGATCTCAAGAAGACCATGGCTCCCGAGGAAGATCCTACATTCAAAACCTCTCCTTTCATTCCCGAAATTGCCTCAGCTTCTATCCCCTCGGGGATGCGACCTGTTAATATCCCGCTATATACCGGAGAAGCTGATGGAAGGGACCCACAAGATCACGTCCATCAATACCTGGCAGGAATGGACCTCTCTTCCGCCCCTGATCATGTGTTATGTCGTGTATTCCCTGTTACCCTTGGCGGGCGGGCCCAAGCCTGGTTTACTCATCTTCCACCTTGTTCCATCACGAGCTTTGACCGATTAGCTCATTTGTTTGTACGACAATTCGTCTGCAACCGAAGGTACCCTAAATCTGCTACACATCTTTTTACTATTAAACAGAAGAAGGATGAATCCTTGCGAGAGTATATAAAGCGCTTCACGGATGAAGCACTCGATGTTCCAAATGTTAGCCCGACCATTATGGCGGACATATTAACTCAGGGGCTCCGAGCGGGGGATTTCTTTAGATACCTTATGGGAAATCATATCACGGATATGAATGAGCTAATGCAAAAGGCGGAAGTATACATTTTAATGGAAGAGGCCGAGGGAACAAAGAAGCAGATGGAGCAGGAGGATAGTGAACACTTAGAGCGTGCCGAGAAAGAAGCAAAGGTCAAAGAAAAGAATAAGGAAGGAAAACCTCCTCAGCGCAAAGATGAAGGGGGAGTGGTTAAGAAATTCCTCCGACCCGTGCACTTACCCCCGATGACTGTTACTCCACCAGAAGTGCTCAACATAATGAGGGGTAGCAACGAGTTGCACTGGCCCAGACCGACTAAATTTCCTAACCGAGACAAGGACACTGGGAAATATTGTAAATATCATAAAACTTATGGGCACACTACGGAAGAGTGTACTACTCTTCGTTTAGAAGTGCTTCGCCTACTGGAGATAGGGTATTTGAAGAACTACCTCAAGGAGAATAACCTCGAAGAGCCCAAGGCAAATGTTTGGAAGAGATCACGAAGGGAAGAGGAAGAGCAAGAAAGGGAAGAAAGGACGCCTAGTTGGAAATCACGAGAGAGGACCACTAGACGTCTCCGATCCCAAGAGAGAATTAAAGATCGTCGGCAAAATTCACGAGAGAAAACGACAGGGTATCAAAGTTTGCCTCCTCCACCTAACTCTTACAAAGACAACCCCCCAACAGGGAGAACGATCAATATGATTGAAGGGGGTGAAATTTCCATGACACCTCAGGGTAAGAAGAAGAAATATTTGAAAGAAGCCCGACGAGCAGAACAAGGATTGTCTGTGTGCTCCATTCAAGGATTAAATCTGCCTAGCATCACGTTCGGGCCCGAGGATCTTATGGACATAATATACCCTCACGAAGACCCATTGGTTATTTCTGCTGTCATCTACGGGTATGAAATCCAACGGATCCTTATAGATACGGGCAGCTCCGTGGATGTGCTCTTCTTACCTACTTATCTGGCTATGAGGTTGAAACAAGAAACGTTGGAAACTGCTGAGGTCCCGTTAGTAGGATTCTCAGGGGAAGCTTGTCAAACCCTCGGAACTGTTACCCTTCCGATGTCATGGGGAAAAGGAGCCCTTCGGAGAACTGAATCTATTAAGTTTTGGGTAGTGGAAGCCTCCTCACGAACGTATAATGTCATCTGTGGAAGACCCTCTATTCGGGCCTTTGAAGCTATCCCTTCTACTCTGCATCTTAAAGTGAAATTCCCCACTTCTTCGGGAATCGGAGAAGTCCGAGGAAGTCAGTCAAAAGCCCGAGAATGCTGCATGAATGCCATTCCCTCAGAAGAGGACGGACCCTCACTCGGAAATAACAAAAACTGTAGAACCGAGGAAACACGAGTCCAACCTGTGGAAGAATTAAAAATGGTGGAATTAGTAGAAGGAAGCCCCGAGAAAGTAATCAAAATGGGCACCCATATGGCTCCAATCATAGAAGTTCAATTGATTTCTCTTCTCAAACAATTCCATCACCTCTTTGCGTGGGAAGGGGGGCCGCCCGGACGAATCAGCAACAAGGTATGTCAACATTTCCTTAATGTAAAGCCTGGAGCTAAACCTGTCCAACAGAAGAAGAGGAAAATGGGCCCCGAGCGCAACAAGATCATCCGCTCGGAAATACAACGCCTTCTCAAATTGAAGCAAATACGAGAAGTTATCTACCCCGAGTGGTTAGCCAATGTTGTGCTAGTTCCCAAGCACGGAGGAAGATGGCGAATGTGTGTTGACTTTACTAACCTCAATGAAGCATGCCCCAAGGATTGTTATCCCTTACCAAGCATAGATCAGCTAGTTGATTCTACCGCAGGATGTGCGCTACTATCAACTTTAGATGGAGACCAAGGGTACAACCAAATTCCGATGGCGACTATTGATCAAGATAAGACCAGCTTCATCACGGATGCAGGCACCTTTTGTTACCTAGTCATGCCATTTGGGCTGAAGAATGCGGGAGCTACCTACCAAAGGTTAGTAAGTCTTATGTTCACAGGACTTATTGGGAAATCAGTAGAGGTGTATGTAGATGATACTGTAGTTAAAAGTAACACTGCCGAAGAACATCCCGAGGACCTACGGAAAGCGTTGGTCATTATGAACAACTTTGGCATGAAAGTTAACCCTCGGAAGTGTTCTTTTGGTATCCGAGGAGGAAAATTTCTGGGATTTATGGTTACGGAGAAAGGAATTGAAGTAAACCCCGAAAAGGCAGAAGCTATCATGGGGTTACCTACTCCGAGGACGGTAAAAGATGTCCAAAAGTTAACTGGAAGAATGGCCTCGTTAAGTCGGTTTGTCTCCAAGTCCGCAGAAAAAGGGCTTCCCTTCTTCAAGATACTTCGAAATGTCAAGGAATTTCAGTGGACCCCTCAATGCGAGGAAGCTCTTGAAGAATTGAAAAGATATATGTTGAAACCACCTTTGCTGGTAAAACCTATTCCCCAAGAAGAGTTGTTCCTGTATTTATCGGTTGGAGAAGAGGCTATTAGCGCTGTCTTAGTCAAAGACCAAGATGGAGAACATCACCCGGTATATTACGTTAGCAAAACTCTCCTCGGAGCCGAAACCCGATATACCCTAACTGAGAAACTAGTTCTAGCATTGGTTACCACGGCTCGTAAGCTACGTCCCTACTTTCTATCTCATCCAATAACCGTGCTAACTAAGTACCCCCTGAGAGCAATTCTTAACAAGCCTGAATCATCAGGAAGACTGATAAAATGGGCCGTAGAGCTTACTGAGTACGATATTTCCTATACTCCGAGACCATCAATCAAAGCGCAAGTTCTGGCGGACTTTGTAACAGAACTCACGGGCATGGGATCCGAGGAAAAGGAGTCACGATGGCAGATATATGTAGACGGATCCTCGGTAAGTACCCATGGGGGGGCTGGAATAGTTTTGGTAAATCAAGAAGGAGAGGAGGAAAGACTCCATTTTGCAGTTAGAATAGATTACCCCCTCTCTAACAATGAAGCCGAGTACGAAGCTCTCCTTATTGGTATGAGATTAGCAAAGGAAGGAGGAATAAAGAGAGTACTCCTCCATAGTGACTCCCAATTGATTGTCCAGCAAGTTAAAGGGTCATATGAGGCCAAAGAAGAAAGAATGCAAGAATACCTACAAGTTGTCCGTCAAAGGTCCGAATGGTTTGAAGAGTATGACATAGTTCAAATTCCTCGAAAAGAAAATCAAGAGGCGGACGCTTTGTCCAAGATGGCTACACAAACAGCTGCAATACATACTCGGAAGATTACTCTACTGCATGCCAATGAATCTGAAAAGAGCGAAGGCCGAGAAGTGAGCACAATTTCAGATCCTTCATCTAGCTGGGTGACCCTTATCAAAGCCTATTTGCAGAACCCCGAGGGATACTCCTCGGACAAGAATATTCAGCGAATGATGTTCAGAAAAACCCTCCGACACTTCCTAAAAGACGGGATACTCTTCCGAAGGACATACTTATGCCCCCATGCTCGATGCCTCAATGAAGAGGAGGCCCAACTAGCCTTAGCAGAAACTCACGAGGGGGTATGTGGGAGCCATACTAGTGGCGAAAGCATGGTTGGACGCTTGATTCGACAAGGCTACTATTGGCCCACGATGGCCAAAGATAGCAAAAGCCATGCCGAAAGATGTAAACCATGCCAAGCTTACGCCCCTCGGACCCATCTACCCGCAGCCCCTTGGGAACCCTCTCTGAACCCCTGCCCATTCTCTAAGTGGGGTATTGATATACTTGGACCCCTCATCCCTGATGCCGGTCAAAAGAAATTTCTGCTAGTAGCCGTTGACTACTTTACCAAATGGGTGGAAGCGGAACCCTTGGCTAGGGTAACCGCGGGGGCCGTTATCAATTTTCTCTGGAGAAATATTATTTGTCGCTTTGGTGTCCCTCGGAGCCTGGTAAGTGACAACGGTTTGCAGTTTACTGATCAAGGATTGCAAAAATGGTGTGATCATTGGGAGATAAAACATCGCTTTGCCTCCGTGGGATACCCTCAAGCAAATGGCCAAGTAGAAAGAACCAACAGAACCCTCTTGAAGAACATGAAGGCCCGGCTTGATTGGCATAAAGCTAAGTGGGTTGAGGAGATACCCGGGATATTGTGGGCCTATCGGACCACGCAAAGTGTTGCTACGGGCGAAACCCCTTTTAGTCTATCCTACGGGTGTGAAGCTGTTTTGCCCTCGGAGGTCTCCATAGAAAGCTGGCGAGTCAAAGAATATGAAGAAGTGGCCAATGGCTCAAATCTAGCCCTTGCCCTTGACCTCCTCGAGGAAAAAAGGACCCGAGTAGCCCTCCGAATGGAAGAGTACAAGGCTCGGATGTCACGATATTACAATGCCAAGGTAAAACCCCGAACCTTTCAAGTTGGAGATTTAGTGATGAAACGAGCAGGGGCCTCTAAGAATGTGGGTAAACTAGATCCACGATGGGAAGGACCCTACAAGATAGTGGAAATTGTAGGACCTGCGACTTATCGGCTTGCCAATTCCGAGGGAGCAATACTTCGCAACACGTGGAACGCAAGCAACCTTAGAAAGTACTATGCTTAATGTAATAGTTATACATGAATAAAAAGAGTGTTCATATACGAGGGGATATAGTACAAAAGAAAGTAGAATTGTCCGACAAAATGATGGCTCTATATATGAGACATCAGGACAATCCGATAACACTAAAAACCCTCCGTATTATGAACTAAACTCATTTATAAGCTAAGTCCCTCCCATAGGACGTTTTCCCTCTCGGATAAGTCTTCGACGTTGTTCCTCGGAAAGGGAGACTGGGTCATCAAAGAACACAGTTCCGATCGCAAAATCTCTAGTAGGGGAAGGAGGAAACTCCTCGGAAACTTGACGAAGGTTAAGCTCAGGAAGGAGCAAGCTCGAGGGGAACTCTTGTAAAGCTTGTACGGCATCTTGGCACAACTTATAGCCTATGTGCACCAAGTCACGCATCTCACCCCGGAGAGACTCACGAAGATTGGATGGGCCTACCACCTCCAACACAGCTTGGACTCGGGCCATGACCACCTCTATCGCATGAGAACGAGTTATCCCTAGCAGCTGCTGACTTAAGGCGTCTCTTTCCAGCGTAGCCTGTGTTAACTGCTCCTCCGAGGACCGCATTTGGCCATGTAACTCCTCAATTCTCCGCCCTAAGTTCAAGACGCGTGCTTTTTCAAGCACTAATTGGCGTTCCAATTCCCACGCCTTATCCTTCTCGAATTGTAACGCCTGGATGTGAGTCTCCTGAGCGGACTCATGAACTTCCTTCAAATGGGCTATCTCCACTTGAGCCTCCAAGAGACCTCGCTCTAACTCATCCCGACGACGATATACTAAGCCTGGATCTGAAGAGGAACTTCCGTAAGATCCGAGAGCATCCAACACCATATAAATCTGGTCAAAAAACAAAGCAAGGGGCATCAGACCAGAAGACAGGTTAGTACTAAATAAAATGAATAAATACCTCGCACAGGTCTTTACAGGCTAAATCCTGGAGAACGGGTACCGAAAGGGTTTTTATCAGCTCACAATCTGTTACGTTCAATAAACCACTAAGAAAGTTTCGGCAAAACCCCACTGCTGATCCGAGAGGAGAAACATCCTGATTAACCCCGGGGGGAAGAGTTCTCCCGGGGGAAGGGTGCTCCTCGGGCGGTGGTGCAGGAATACGAATAGGGATATCTTCCCGGGGCTGCATATCCTCTGTACTAGAAGAGCGAAGATACTCCTCTAATACATTTACCACGGTAGAATTATGAGGAATGGGCTGTGATACTACGGGACTCATGTGAAAATCCGTTTGAGAAAGAGTTGCTATCAGATCCGATGATCCAGAAGGAATTATATAATTGACTGGGGGGGCTGCCACAGGTTCCTCCTCCTCTGAGGAAATTTCAACCATTGCCTCACTCATGAGTGGAGGGGAATCACCAACATTCGTCCCCCCGGGAATACCATGCAATGCTCTCCCCAAGAAAACGTCAGTAGAAGACCCGAGAGAAAAGGCTCCCATCTCCGCTCCTGCAAAAGATGTCAGTAGGAAAACGGTTCGAGGACACCAATAAAGGTTGCATGCTAGAAAATGATTAGTAGAACTTACGAAAATGAAAGTTACTGTGAAGAGGACGAGAAGCAGGAGTGCATCCTTCCACCCACTCCTGTAAACCTGCCAAAACCAGAGCCTCGGGGAAATCCAATAGCCCAGATATGTCATGAGAACCAGAGAAAAGTCCCGAGTGAAGTAATATCTCCCTCACTTGCCCTCGTGTTTCGGTGTTGGGTGCGATATACCCCAGACCCCATAGGATGGGTACACCCCATGATCTGGCTGACTGGCCTCTCGGACGGACAAAGAAAAATCTCCGCCTTCAATCCCCTCTACTAGAGTGGGAACTGGATACACGAGTGAAGATATCTTCCTTGTCCCGATAGGTCAAGCTGAAAAAGGGGGTCCCCTCTGAGCAAGGTTGAAGGGTAAATATTGTCCCCACCCGATAGGGGGACATGGGAAGGTTTAAAAGCTCACTACGAAGGATGTACCCTACCAGATGGCTATAAGAACTTGGTGTTAACTGACTCGGACACACCTGCCAATACCGAAAAAGTATTTGGAAAAAGGGGTGAAAAAACATCTGCAACCCGCAACGCATCTGTTCGGTATAAATGGTCATGTAACCCGAGGGGGGTGCGTAAGCCCTTTGGCCCGAGGAAGGCACTATTATATCATAATCTTCGAACTCTAAGTTATAACCAGTAAAAAGAGATCTTACCGAGTTCTCACATTCTGCACTCATAGTGGATCCTACACGTCCTCTGCCTATCAATCTTGATGGATTAAGAGGAATCAAATCGAACTCCGAAGACTCATCCGCCAAAGGATATGGCTCCCTACTCATGAATATCTCCCTGATATGATTGACTCTACGTGAATTTGTAGATGGAGTCCTACGAGCCACTCCAACAGAGGAACTAGCACCAAGTGTCGTTTGATTCTCGGATGGATTGTCCCTCGGAGGAACCCTTGATGATCCAGAAGGACCCCGAGCGGTATCCCGAGAAGAACCGCAAGATGAAGTCGAACCAAATCTTCTATAATAAGGAGGCATCATCGTATCAAGTAAGTATTATTTTTGTACTTGCAATAATGAAAGAAAATCAAAGACTAATAAGGATTAGGAGATAAGTGCATAATTGGTAAAAATCCTATGCGCATATATACTCTTTAAGTCAGAGTTAAAAGTAGAAGTTTAAACTTCTATTATGTCAACTAAGGGACACGTGTTGAAAAAACTTTTTGATTAAGAAGGACACGTACCCTATTTAACCATGCAAAGTAACACCTCCTACTTAGGAAGTCTACTTAGTCAGCAACTTTTTGAAAATTATCATTATCCATGCTAATTGAAATTTAACTATACAAACAAAAAGCAGAAAAAGGGAAATTGAACAAAATTATTTATTTAAGCCGAAGAGCCCTCGGAAGGGATAATAAATACAAAGAATGTTTATTTTAAAAAGTAAAAAATTACAAAGATAAAATTAAGCCCCCGTGGAAGGAGGGAGGGAAGAAGTTGTCTCCTCGAGGGAAGTACCCAATGGAGCAAGACGAGAAATTGGGGAAAATACTCCCCCGGAACCACTAGCTCTCGGACTCGGACTTGTGGCAGAGCGCATCGGAGACGGTGTTGGAGAATCCTTAGAAGATAGCAAACCCCCAAACCTCCCCACAAAGTACTTGCAATCATCGGGAGTCGGCCTCTTTAGCTTACGAAGGTCAAAATATTTTGAGAAATCAACCTCCGACCTTATCAGAGACTTAGCCAACCTAGCACACTCCAGATAACCCCATAAAAGGTGGCCTGTCAACAGCTCGTGAGAAGACGTCTCGGGTACTCCTGCTTGCTGTCGTGAAATCTCCCGCTGAGCGAATTGAACGGCTGCATCCACCTTAGCTTGCACGTCCTCGGGAGATAGAAAGTTTACCAACTTTTCTTCAGCTGACTCAGCCCTATCAGTAGCTTGGCCCAATGTCTCCTGAAGAACTCTCTCTCTCTCATTCCCGTCCGCTACTGCCTTCTCGAGAGCCGCAATACGAGCAGTGAAGACCTCCTCGGACTCCTTCCTTTCCTTCTCCAGAAGAGTTATCTTAGCCGCTACAACCTTCTCGGACGCCTCCATCTTTTTATAAGCGGACTCGGCAGCGTTTAAGTTACCTTGCAAATCCGCCCTCGCCTTCTCTGATTCATTAAGAGCAAATTCGTAGTCGGAAATCTTGGTTTGAAGAATATCCTCCCTAGTTTGGCTCTCTTTATCTCGGGCTAAGAGAGGTGCCAATTGCGCTCGGAGTACTTCTAACTCTTCTTTGTCTTTCCGACCGTGCTCTTCAACGGCAGTGACCGCCTCTCAAGTCTTTCCAATCTGTGGAAAATCAACAGTAAAGAATTTAACAGAGGTATATTATATAATTTCAGAGGATTAATTTAGAGAAGCTTACCATGAGTCCCAGCCAGTTGAGACTGGTGTACAAAAATTGGTACCCCTCGGCGGGTGTTGAACTAGAGGAGGCGAAAAATCGGAGAATATCTTGATAAGCTTCCCCCACTGACCGAGATGAAAATTGCCCCTCGAATCCACTAGGAGGAATAGGCTCCTGGAATGTATGACCCCTCGGAGACAAAGTCACCGGAACATGCCCCCTCGGAGGAGTCATATCCTTTACGGGAGTCATCACTTCTGAATTTGTAAATATGGCCCGGGAAACACCCACTGTTGTGAAGGGGCTAGTCTCTCCTAACAGGGACTTCAGAATCCCCTCCTTCACCTCCCTATCCTCGGAAGAAGGATCAAACTCCCCTTGAGTGTCTTCGGAGTCCCCTCGTAACCCTTCTTGCTCGGGAATATTGAATTGGGCCAGAAAATCCTCCTCTACAACAGGTGCAAACTGACAGTGAGAAAAAGAATGAAACTAGAAAAAATTGTGGAAAGAGGGCGAATAACGGATACTCACCATATAATGAAGACTCTTCTACCATTGGAGCCTTGCCTTTATCTACGGCAACTGCATCAAAAAAGGGAAAGTATTAGTGCGAGATAACAGTCTACCAAAAATCTTTGAAGAACTTGTTAAGACTCACCACGAGGACCTTCTGAAGATATACGCTCAGTAGAAACAGGAGAAGGGTCATCGGAAGATACATCTATCACTCCCGTAGTCTTCTGGACAGCTCCTTCTTCAACTGTCCTCGGAAATATTCCTTCTTCAGACGCCCTCGGAGAACTTCCTATATCAGATCCGGAAACGGGCAAATCTCCTGTACTAGACTTGGAAACTGGCACTAAAGCCCAAGAAGAGGAAGGAGCTACTTGGCGCAAGGGAACAGCGCTCCTGATAACCCCCGTCGTATCCATGCATAGAAGAGATTGGTCCTCGTGCAATCCACCCTTCTCTGAACCCGCATGCCCGCCCTCGGGAGCGTTAACCTCATCTTCCTCGTGATCACCCTCCTCCGGTATCTCAGAAACACCACTAGGAGTAGGCTCCCTCGGACTCGACTGCAGATAGTAATTTGCCATGACATCTCCTGCATCACCCCACCAATAACGTGTATAAGCACAATTTACCATTGTACTCGGAAAGAGAATAAAAAGAGTAAAAGAACGAATGAAGAAACTTACGAAAGAAACTCCTCGCCTCGGGAGACAAAGACAAAGGATGTTCCACGGCGTCATCGGTAACGACTACGTAGTGAAGACCGGAAGTCTCGTACAACATTGAAAAGTCCTCTGATTCCATCAGTTTGTGTTGAGAAACTATAGGAGATAATACCGCCTCCTGATCCAGAGCGTGTACGGGAGTAGTACCCTCTCGCCAATCAAAGGGCACATCCCATTCACCATTAACAGGGCCCACGAAGAAGTATCTGTTCTTCCAGACGCTATGCGAGGTAATAGCGGCGCCCAAGATCCTCTTCGTGGAATCCCCCGTGTTGTCCCGGTGACGAACGTTATAGAAAGGATACCCCCCGGGCGATACCGCCACGTCAAAGATCGAAAGAAAGTGATCCACTGAACACTCTAGACCATTCATGTGGCACCAAAACACGTAAATGCAAATAGCAGCAAATCCGTTCGGCACCATTTGACTTGGGCTGATATTACAAGTCTTAAAAAGCTCGCAGAAGAAAGGGGACATAAATGAGCGCCACCCGTACTTAACCTGAGCAAAAAATACTGTCAACATACCCGGAGGAGGATAGCATGCCCTCTCATCCTTCGTCGGAAGTCGGAAGACCATATTTTTCTGAAGGACTCCGGTTGAAGTAAACAGATCCGCTACCTGCTTACGAGTAGCAATATTCCGCGTCTTCTCCACCTTAGCAAAAGTCCGAAGAGGCGGTTCCTTTGATTTGGGAACCCTAGATTTTTTCGAGGAAGTAGCACCGCCCTCAGCAGCAGCAACAATTTCTCCCTTACGTTTGAAGACAAAATTAAAAGATTTAGACTAATTACAGACTCTCTTGTTTTTTGTAAGAAAATAGTGGTGAAGACTTGCTTTCCTCTGTTTCCTTATGCTTGTTTATATAGGCAAAGTTTCGGATTTGAAATCCGGACTTCATCCATATTTTCTGGTGGAATTGACGTGTTCCACTTGCTCCTGTGGTCCCTCCATGGTAGTGGAGGTTGTCCTGTCTTGATCACATGGCTGCTTTCTTATCTTCTGAGTCACGTGGTCCCTCCATTATGTCAGTGGAGGCTGTTTTGTACGTTCACGTGGGTGGCCCTGGTTGTTCAGCTGTCCAAGTCACTCACATGGCCTCTCGTTCTTTTCTAGCAAAAGTGGTCCCTTTACCAGCACGCGGCATCTTACCCTTTTTTGAAGGGCTCCCTTTGTCACATCCTGCTTTGTCCCGTTTCATCGGGAATCCTTTTCCGAAAAGTGGCTCCTTTTGATCGGGACACTTGTCGCAAATCCGTTCTGTTAACCCTAAAAAATAAAATAAAGGAGATTACTCCTACTCGGAAAAACAATATATGGACAATACTATTGTCACGAGTCCTTCCGATGAGAGGTACCTATAAAGAAAGCCCCTCGGAGGATTGCCCTACCTTTCGGTCACTGACCCGAAAAGGTTTATAAGAGCACCCGAGGAGAAACATAAGAGTCCCTTGGAAAGTCAAACGGTGAATGAAAAGCAGATATCAACACGGCATCGGAAAAAGAGCAAACCCCGATGGACCCGTATGACTCCGATATCCACCAAATGCTCCAAGAGGGACCAAAATGGACCCCGAGTCCTATGAACTTACAAGAAAACTTCCTTGCTGAACACTCCTCGGAAAAGACGACACTCGGATTTATCCGAGGACCCAATTTTGGAGAAAATCAAGAAATAAATACAAGAACATCCAGTGAATACAATCCGAGAACTCTCGTGAAGAAATCTCACTTTCAGTAAAGCAAATACAGCCCTCGGACACAAAATCACAGTCCTCGGAAGTTATACTAAGTCCTCGGGGATCACATTTACCCCCTCAGAGATCACTCCTGATTGTTGAAGAAAATACCCGAGTCAAGAAGGAGAAATAAGAGCCCTCGGAAGAATAGTCCTATCAGAACAATCTACATCAGAAGCCCTCGGAGATATTACAAGACACAAAAGCTAATCCAGTCAGCACCTAGTAGATAAAAGATAAACATTATCCTAGTTTTTACACCTGTATCAAAGTAACAACAACACCTGTCCTTACCAAAACGCATGCACAATGACACCTGCCCCTACCAAAGTCTATATAAAGGGAGGTGATCATTAGAAGAAAAACAGGCTGAAGCCACTTAGCTTACTTACTACAATTTAACATTCAAATATGTAAGAGAGGAGGAAATGTTCAGTGAATAAAGGAAGGGAATATTCTTGCAATTAATGTCATTATGTCCATCCATCATTGCCTCTGAATCACGGACAGGGCGTTCGAACCCAAAATAAATATCTTCCGTTAAATAGGGAATAATTCTAAACCTGTTAACACGTTCATTTCATCGTCCGGCGTGTATCATGTTGCAAACCTTCCGACGTGTTTCGGCGGTCGCCGGGATCTCGTTTCTCCACAACATTTGCCGCTTCTTTTCGAACGCGGTTTCAGCAAAGTCTGTGGTGTTGTTGGTCTTGCTGTTGAGCATGAATGATCCGTTCTCAGTATTGTGAAATAGTTTGAACGAATACTTGACTTTGTCCATCTCGGTGAGACAGACCCAGAATCCCCAATCCCTTCTTGTTGAGATTTCGTCTTCGTTGATCGGGGAAACCAGACAAAGTCCCTCGGGTGGCGGTTTGATGAATTCCATGGCTTTGGTATTTGGTCTCTGTATCTTGATGAAGTGAAAGCTTGGTTGGAATCCCTTTCCTGCAATCTCTGGAGCTGCTGAGATAAATTTTAACTCCAAAGTATCCCCTCTTGCAAGTGTATTATTCATACTCCACGTTTCGTAAACATTACTGTAGATCCATCCTGGTAATTTTGAAATTTCCAGGAAACTCGGTGATGTGGTGAATACTGAGGCTAGACAGCCAAAGTCGAACCACTCTCGTACACTTTCCGGTTTTGATTCTGGCAGTGCCCAGATCCTTGGGTATTTCCCGGACCAGCCGGCCACGGACTTTCCAGGAATTAATCCCGTTCTTGTGTGTAGCTTTTCCCAGGTTCTTTGATATTCCATCAGAGGTACTCTAGGCTCGTTTTTTATCTTAGATGATCCCGAATGTGGTCTAAGACTAATCTCGTCCTCTTTCTTAGAAGAGGTATTCTGGGATTCAATCGGGGTTTTTCCTCTTGAATCAGACATGTCTTCTTTCTTTGAGGAAGTATTGTGGGATTCCGTCGGGTTTTCCCCTCTTGAATCAGACTCGTCTTCCTTCTTTGAAGAAGTATTCTGGGATTCCGTCGGGTTTTCCCCTCTTGAATCAGCTCGTTTATCAGTGTTTTCCTCGAAAGGATCACTACTTGGTCCGATTTTACTCAGATCCTCAAACTCGTATGTATTTGCCTGTATTTCCACGTCAAGTTTTGATGTGGAGGCATCTCGTGAGAGGGGTACCGTAAGGCTATCCCATAAACTCGTGCTGCCCAATAAAGTTGCCTTCATCGAGCTTTGAACCCTGGTAAGGTCCCGTTCTTGTACGTGACCGGAAGCCCGAGCATTGATTGCCAGGCCGTCGATCGCTCTGCGGAGTTCATCCAGGTTATCCCTGTGGTGTCTCCATCTCGTAAGGATGGTGTTGGCTTCACGTGCCTCCATCCCTTGTTAAGAAATCTGCAAGAACATTCTCATGAGATTTGATAACTTGAACATCAAAATTATAATACTGACATTCAGCTTGCCATCTTAATAACCTAGCTTTCTCGGGTTTGCTTTCTATCTTATTTTTTAAGAAAGCTTTGACGCTAGTGTTATCAATCTTAAGTGTGAATTTTTTAGCTAGTAAGAATAAAGGCCATTTTTTGAAGGCCCTTCGAACTGCAAAGAATTCCTTCTCGTTGATGTGCCACCTTGCCGCCTCATCTTTTGAAAAGAGGCCGCTACAGTATCTGCATGGCACTTCACCTTTTGGCTCAACTTTGGTAAGAACCGCTGCCCACCAATGGTCGCTTGCATCCGTATAAAGCACCAAGTCATCTTCGTCATTGGGGATTGCAAGCTTGGGGAGATCTTGACAGATAGCTTTAAGCTTCTGTACTGTCTCCTTGTGTTCATTCGTCCATCTGAACTCTGCGTCTTTCTTCAGTACTGGACTAAACGCTTTCCTGTAACTAGCCAGATTGTTAATAAACATTCCAGCAAAATTAACCAACCCCATAAAACTTTGGAGTTGTTTAACCGTTTTGAGGTCGTCGGGAAAGTCACGTACCTTTTCCACCAAATGATTTTGGAGGATAATACCTGACTCGTCAATCTCGACTCCGAGGAATTCGATCTTCCTTGTAAGAATTACTGCCTTCTTCTGTGACAGTACTAATCCTTCCTTGTGGCAAACATCTGAGAAGATCTCCAAATGTTTGATGTGTTCTTGGACGTTCTTCGAGGCGATGAGGATATCATCGACGTAGACGAACATGAACTTGAAATAATCTTTGAAAAGATTATCCATTTTCCTCTGATATATTTGGGGCGCATTAGCCAAACCCATTGGCATGACATTCCAAATATAGTGACCTTGCGGTGTGGAAAAAGCTGTAAACTTCTTACTCTCTTCTTCCATCTTGATTTGGTAGAACCCTGATTTGCAGTCAAACTTAGAAAAGACTTTCGCGTTCTGAACGCAGTTGATCAGGTGTTCTCGGTTCGGAATGTAATATCCGTCGAACTCCAAGATCTTGTTGATCCCTTGGTAATTGATCACCAATCTTGGTTCTCCTCTCTTGATCTCTCCATGGTTCCTAACTAAGAACCCTGGACTGCTGTAAGGAGAAACTCCTGGTGAGATAAGCTTTAGATCCAGATGTTCTTTGAGAATCATCTGCATGTCCTTTCGATCCTCCTGATTCATGAGGATGGGTCTATATCTGACCAGCTCGTTTTCCTTTCCCTTTTGAACTCTTAGAGTAGCCTTGAGTTCATTCTTGTTCCACCACGCCAGAGGATCTTCTTCGTAGTTTATCCGAATCTTTGCCTTGACATCTTCAATTGAAATCTGTTCTTCTTCGGTGATGTCAATATGAGGACTTGGTTCAAGGCTGGCCTTGAGGATCTCGATCGTCTCATCTCTGATCCTTTTGGTCTTTTGTCCGCCCAAGCTTTCATTTCTAAGCTGTAGGATTGCCTTACCATATTTCCTCTGGTCCTGCATTTTTGGGTGTAGAAGTCGTCCTTCATCACCACGCTTGCTGCGAAATTGAATCGGCAGTCTTCGGTGAAACGCCTGCGTCAATCGTTGCACCAGTATCTTATGATCACAAGTTGTTGTGAGAATAAGACGCCTTGTTTCATTGTCCTGCGTAACACGCTTGAATGTTTGCAAGAAATTGTTGCCGAGTAAGATATCGGCTCCGGTATCATGGAAATAAATTGGGGGGGTCTTCACTTTGTACCATGGGGTACCTCTTGCTCCTCCAATTAGTATTTCTGCTTGTTTTATACCTCGTCTGAAGACGATGATTTTCTTCGCGAAATCTCTCCCAGCAATTGCTGGTAAATCTTCCCCGAGTTCTTCTGGAAAGATTCCAGGTTTAGCTGTGCAAATTCCTGCACCTGAGTCGATATACACTGCAAAGTATTCGGCTCGATATTTCTCGTATACCATCCCAACCGAGATGTAGATTGAGAATGGACTGGTGGTCATTTGAGCCGGTATCTTTTACCTTCCACCGTAAACTCCATTCCTTCCGGCACTTTTTCCCAAGGTTTGTGATCCTCGAGAAAATCGATTCTAAGAACAAGTTGTTCCGGGATCTTTCCTGCGCGTCCGTTGATAATGAAATCAAGTCCACCTAGCTTTAGGTTTCCCTGATACCTACCAACAAATGGCTGCTTGAGATAATACAATGCGTCGCATGGTAACGTATTATCTTTCTGAGTAGTGTCGAAGATGACTTCGATTTCTCCCCATCCTCCTGGACATTGCAATTCTCCTTTGGTTGTGAACTTCTTTGGTTCAATCACAACCTCCATAATTGGTTTCTTTCCCCAGGTGAGGCTTTGCATCCTGTTCTCCCGGAAAGAGACCGTTCTCGGCTCGAATCTTTGGCTTGTGTCCTTGCCAAACACTGGTTGGTCGCGGATGATTAAATCCATTTCATGAATATGTGGCAGGATGGAAATCTCTGGCCTGACGGCATGTGCGACTTTCTCGAAGATCTCCGGTATCTCAACAAACTTATTTCTTTGGAAGAGATCTGAATGGTGAGTATTTGAGAGTGCGTAGGAGATACTGTATATAATGGAGTAAGGTCGGTTTCCTTCCTTCATTAGCTCCTTGTTTTTGAAATCCTGATGTAGAGTTAGGACTCTACTGAAATCTTTATCGGCTAGGTTAAAGGCGATCTTTGGATATATGAATGTCGCCACCTTTCCAGCAAATAGATTTCCTGAAATACCTCCGAGACAGGCATCTCGTAGGTTCTGGATCCTTCGATCAAAGACGGCAATGTCAATTGGGGAATTGATTCCTTCTTTGAACGTTGCTTTGAGCAGAATTCTTATGGCTCTGATATGGATCCATGACATCTTCTGCGCAACCTCTGGCTTGAGCCTTTTTAGTTCCTCTTTGATTTCGTTCATAGGAACTAGCTGCATCTCCATCACATTACTGGTAAGCTCCATTGGGATAGCAATCTCTCCCGCTGTCACCTTGTAGATGATGTGATGTTTCCTCCTTCTGAAGCTTAGCTGGGCTAAGGATCTTTCCATCTTTCCGATGGTGAATCCATCGTAGACTCTCAACTTTGGATCTTCTCGCATAATTCTCATTAAGGCTTTTTGAGAAATGCTGGTTTGTGAGAAAAATCCTGTCCTGTCTTCTTGAACTTCCTGATGGAAGATCTCCTCGTCTTCAGTCTGATTCTGATTCTGACTCTGAACACTCATCTGCTCCTTCGTCTTCCTCATATATACTTTCGTCTGAAGGGATATCTTCAAACCGGTATACCTGAACAAGGTCCTGAAAGTAGACAGCTTCTTCGAACTCCGGCGTAGCCTCGAACTGTCTGACACCTCTTTTTTGGTTCTTCGGACAATCTGTTGAGATATGTCCTTTGGCCCCACACGTCCAACAGTTGCAGTCCTTGAAGCTTTCATTAGCACGTGTTTGTGCTCTCCTGAAAGTTCGCCTAACTGGTGGTCTGCTGGTACTTCCTTGACTGGACGCCGTTCTTCCACGGCTGGGTCCTGGTCTCTGCCCTGATTTGTAACTTCGGGCCTTTTGTTTTGACCAGAATCTTCTTGGTTTCCACGAAGATCTTCTGGTATACTTGCTCCTTCGCTCATAGGAATGATCCCTATGCTTCTTCCTCTTTTGATGTCTCTCTGGTGCTCCAACGATTGTTGGAACGTCGTTATCGTCGCAGAAAAGTCGGGCTGATTTATTGATACGTTTCAGCCTCTTGAAATTCTTCTGGATTGCTGCCTTCTGGCACCATTCACTCAATTTGGCTTTGAGGAAGGACATCCTTTGAGCCACCGTGTCTATTCCCAAAGGAATATACTCACGTAGTAACATTTCTCGCCATGGGCTAGGAATCTTGGCGAAGAAAAGGGGAAGCGTCGTGTCTTCCGCAATCCGACTCTTCCATCTGTACTCGGTGAACAGCTTGATGTATAGATCAACGCTACATATGTCATGTAGTTCCAGGCTATACAGCGCTTGTTCGTATCTCTTGACCTTTTCCTGATCACCTCCTCCGGTCTGGGGATCGACAAAGTATCCTTCTCCGATGAAGTAAATCTTGAAAAGCCTCGCCATTCTATCAACAATATCTTTGAGAGACTCGCCAGATAGGACTCCACTTCTAACTTCTGGAGTACCATGTTCCCATCCGACCTTGACCGAACCTTCGAGACTCATCTGTAACATCATGATGAATCCCTCTTTGTCGAGTTCAAGCGTCGCCGCCGCAATTCTCATTGCTGCTGCCCATTCATCGATCAAGGCTTCGCGATTCTTGAAATCAAGAATATCCAGATTGAGCATAAGTCCGTACGGGTGGATTGGGTCGAGTTGTGATTTCCCGTATGGTGTTCCATGAACATCTGGCCTTCTGGCTCTTGCTCTAGTCGGAATCCGATTGTACATGTTTCCCGCAACAAAATCATGCTGGTGCGGCATGGCTTCTTCTCGGATTGGTTCTTCCCGAATTGGCTCTTCCCGAATTGGGTCTGGATTAGGGATGGAAGATCCCGCGCCTTCGGTAACTGTTGATTGTCCCGGTGGAGGACCTTGACTTGGTACAATAGCGCCAAACGTGATTCCGCCAGATCGGCAAGGTCTCGCCCAATCTCGAAGTTGAAATCGTCGATCCTGAATCTGGACATGATCTCACTTCGCACTAGGTTCTCCCCTTATTCGGGCTTCCAGCTTCTCGTTTGTGGTCATCTCCCTTTTGACCTGGACTGCTTTGCCCTTTTGATGTAACAGGGGCTCTCTTCCGAAAGATGGTGGTAACCATCCAACTTTTCTTCTTTCGGACGACCTTGGCATGGATTCCAAGCTCTTGACTCGTTGCTGGATATCTTGTAAAATCCCCAAGACTTCCTTCTGTCGTTGAGACATGGTTTCCAGCTTGTCTCTGATTTCCTGTATGAGCTCGGGTATATGGTATTGGCGATTGCCATAGGCCTGGACTGTTTTCTGAACTTCCCTGAGGTCTTGGGATAGCTTGGAGCTATCTGGCACGAGCTCGTGGAAATCTGGCAAAACTAGATTACTCATGAAGAACGGTTATTACGTTCAGTGATTAATCTATTAATTCTCGCAATACTTGCCAAGAGACCATTAACTCTAATGAATTTGACTCTAATGGCATGTAGATCGTCTGGTCTATAACCAGCTAGGTCATCTAACTTAGTTATCAAGAGTTGGAGCTCTTGTTCAAGTGTAATACCAGGCATATTATAGGCTTAGTATTGAATTTTGTTTCTTGGCTTTATCTAGGCTAATATTTAAAAGCTTGACACTTTCTAGCCTTTCTTCCTTGATAGAACACGTATATCCTATCTGTTCTAAGTCGCAACAAAGAATATCGTGGTATTTAATTTCCGTTTCCTGGAAATTACGGTATCTAGTTAAAGCGATAATTCGCCTTTTAATACTTGTACATGCATTACCCTTCATAGGGAACTTGATTGGGGAGTCCCAAATATCATCCATAACTGGATTACTCATGTTTATTTTAAAAATACTCCTCTCATGAGATGATTAAGAGTTGCAATAAATAAATAAATAACCACATAAATAAATAAACCATGCTCTGATACCATTTTTCAGCGTGAAATAAAACACTTTAATATATAGGGTAAAGAGTGAAACATCTCAAACTAAGGGGTCTTTTAAAAGTAAATGGGTAGGGGGTGTTAATGCAAATAGGCAAAGTAAGGAGGTCCACTGTGTAATGAAAGCAGGGTAGCTAAGATTTTACCGTTGGGGATAAGAAAGTACAAAAGCAAATCTTAGACAACTATTTGCTTTATTTGTTTCCTGATGTCTATACCAAGATACTCAATCAAATGTCTATTGATTTATTTAGTTAAATTACTTCACTTGCTGAAAATTATAATTATTTGGAGAACCGGCATTGTTTTTGGAAATATATTAATCTCCGAAACTAAGTGGAAGACTAAAATCAAGACTAATAATTAATATTTGTTCATTTAATTATGTCTTGAATCCTTTGGTATAATAATGATTAGGAACCACGATACTATTATGGAGACCTGAACGCTTGTCGTTGAAAAATTGTGCCCCGATTGGGAGGCGCGGTCTGAAAGATGCGCATCTCGTTGTATTTTTACTGAACATTTTTATTAATGTTGGTGTCATCGATCGAACGTTCTTTGTTCGATCACGTGGTATGCATCGAACGTTGGTGGTTCGATGTTGACATCGCTTATTTCTGCGATTTGATCGATCCAATGGCAATCGATGCTTAAATGTGCATCGAATCAGGATGATTCGATGCTTATTTTAACGGGCCTGGTAGGCCTTTTCAGCGCCTATAACGGTGGTGCTAGGGTTGCAATACCGCCTGCTGTACGGACACGTTCATGGGACTGTAATTTTGTCCCTAATTTAGTTCGTGATCGCCAATTCAACGTTAAAAAATTGGTCGAGAATCGTGTGTTGTCTTTAGCTGGGTTATCTCCAGTTCCCTATAACGGGAGATTTACGCTAGGTAAATATTCCACACTTTTTTACTTGGTATCGTGTTTTGTTTTCACTGTTATGATGATACTAATATGTGCTTTTCCTTTCAGGCGAATTCATCATGGACCGCCATACCAGGATCAATCGAGCTCTTGCTGATGAGAACGAAGGTTCTTAGACAACTGCTGCCCCCCCCCCCCCCCCCGATTCCACCTCTAAGGAGGAGGAAGAGCAAGAGTGAGAAAACAACAGCCAATGGATCGACGTCGGCCCCCGTTGAGGCTCTAAGAGATCCTTTTGAAGATACTTTGGGAAAGGTCACTCGACTACTCCCCCGCCTGACGATCTCGGCCATGCAGGGGGTTTTGATGATGCTGTAGCAGAACAAGGCGTCAATGCCGAAGGTGCTGCTCAAGCTAAAATGAGGAGGGTCCAACAGACTCGCTCCCGAACAGAGGGTGTTATCCCCCGAGCGTCGTGTACCACAGGTCCAACGACTGCTGGCGGTTGCGCTGCTATGGAAGAAACACTCATTAGAGCGGGGCCAAGTCATAGCCTCTGCCGAGGAGAGAAAGATGGTGGAGTGGAAAGCTCTTCATCTTTTAAGTGTGGTGATATTTTATATTCCAGATGCATTGTATTAGATATGTATTTCGTTGCATATCGGCCTTTAACCCCATTATGTTTTCCCTTTAGGGTGGCAAGATAGTGGATGCCATGTTCGTTGGGTTAGTCCAGGCTCATGGACAGCAGCAGGCTGCCGCTAGTGACTCTGATGCTTTGAGAGCCGCTCTCGAGGATAAGGAGAGGGCATTGCAAAAGGAGAAAGAATATGCAGCTCGAGCTGCCGGTGATAGTGAAGCAGCGAGGCTTGCACAGGAAGCCGTCCATCAGCTTCAAATGCAAGTCGGCAACCTTTCGTCTAGTAAAGGCTAGCAAGAGAAAAAAGTTGTCGTACCGGAAAAAAAACTGGCGGTCGAGAAAGAAAGGTCTGATCGGGCTGAGGAGATAGGATATGCTTGCGGCCTCAGTGAGGTATAGAAAGTTTACTTGAGTAGAAGTCTTTATTCTTTTATTCTTCCTTGTTAATCTCTTTAACATTGTATAGATTCCTTCCGCGCAGCAACGGGTTGAAATTAACGAGGAGTTCCACTGGAGCAATACCTTTCGAGAGATAAGTGCTCGGAGGGGGTGCCCGGGAAGCCCAGAAAGTTCAAGTTCTCACAGTGTAACATCTCTACATCACCAAATAGGTTCAAGTTGGGGCCTAATAGAGAGATTCTGCCACCTGCCGCGAATGATCACCTGGCTTCTCCGGATGAATTCTATGTGCTTCTCGAGAGCCACAACCTCGTTTACCGGGGAATTTCTTCATCACCTCCGATGTTGCCTGTTTAACGTTCCTACGAATATGAGGATGGTGTCGGCGCCTTAGTGCTTTGGCTTTTTCTATTATAATGAACAATTTTCATTCTGCTTTCTGGCGATGTGACTCTATTTTAATGTTTTGAACAATTTGAATAATTGCCTCGCAATCGCACATTTTTCGTGTTATTTTTCAATGATATACTTTTTTCGTTGCCTCTTATTCATTGCCTATTCTTTCAATCGATATTGTTGCGTTTTACCTTATTTTGACAACTAGAGTGTCCTTTCGTATTTATGAAAAGTATATGTATCTCTTTGAGATGTATGAATAGTGTTTTATTACTACTGATATAACGGTCGTTCTATTTTTCATTTTTTGGGATTGTGGTATCTCGCACCACTTTGTATGGAGTATCCGTCCCTTTTCATTAATGCAATTTGCAGTATCTCGTGCCACTTTGGACAGAGTCTCCGCACCTTTATCATTTTCGAGATTTTTGGTATCTTGTGCCACTTTGGACAGAGTCTCTGTCCCTTTACATTTTCCGGGATTTGCGATATCTCGTGCCACTTTCGACATAGTCTATGTCCTTTTTTTATTTTCAGGATTTGCAGTATCTCATGCCACTTTGGACAGAGTCTCCGTCCCTTTTCGTCTTCGGGATTTACGGTGTCTCGTGCCACTTTGGGCAGAGTCTCCGTCCCTTCTTTCCTTTCTTCTGGATTTACGGTATCTCGTACCACTTTCGGCAGAGTCTCCGTCCCTCTTCATATTTGGAGTGAACCTACTTTGGTCCTGCATAAAATTGAGATTATGCATGCCTCCGCATAGCTAGTTGTTTCACAATTCTTATATATGTATATGATAATATAATTGATAAATTAAAGCGTTTCTTTTGGAAATGAATTCATATAAAGAGAATAGGAGAGAGTTTTGATTGCAAAATCCGCTCTCCTATGTCCTTCGAGGTGGCCTTCGTGGCTTAAGTCTTTGGCGTCGCTGTTTAAGTTAGTACATGCCTGCCCCTCATGATTGTTAGGGCAGAGGGGACGAATTAAAGTTGTTCAATATATTCGGGAAATTAAAGTTGGGGCACTTCAGTCAATGTGTTTCTCTTCCATGTAGGCTAGTGCTCCCGCTGCTTCTTGCTGCGCCTGTTGTTGCGCTCGAAGTGTTGCCATGTAGCATTTCTAGCCTTCAATATGGTCTGCAATCACTTCACCGGTTCCGGCAGGAGTGGGGAATTTTACCATCTGGTGGTAAGTTGACGGCAAAGCTCGGAACGCGTTTCGCACTGGCCTTCCTATGATACCGTTGTAAGAGAAAGTCATATCAAAAACCACATAACTCGGCAGTAGTGTTCTCCTCTGAGGAGCGGTTCCCAATGAGGTGGGGGGCATAATTAATCCACGAGGCACGATCTCCGGGCCTCCGAATCCCTGAAGCAAGGTTCATACCGGTTCCAATATCTCGTCATTCAGCTCCATTTTTCCAATGTGGAATTGAATAACACATTAACAGAGCTACCATGGTCTACCAGGATTTTAGTTACACCGAATTTGGCTCTCTCCACCGTTATCACCAATGGGGAATCCTGATTTGATGTTTAAATGGCCTGGGGGCTCAGCTTGCGCAGATCTGTTGTCGAGAAAGTGATCTCTTTCTGCGGCATTTCCTCGATCCTTAGATTGTCAGCGAAGCCGACAAACTTGTCTGATTCAACGAACCTTGAAATTTTCTTTTTGTCGTTCGTGGAATCCATCCCCACTGGACCACCTGATATCATATTTATCATTCCCCTTCTGACGTTGTTGTTTCGAGTTTGATGATAGTCCAACAAATGTGGATGATCGACTATCTTCTGCTTGTCTCTTCTGGGCGATAGTGATCTATCCCTTTCAGCGTCGTCCTTTTGCTCTTTCATCTTTTTTGCAAACTCTACTAGTTTTCCGTCCTTCACTAGTCGTTCGATCTCTTCCTTGTGATCCTTGCAATCCTCGGTTTCGTGGCCCTTCTAATTGTGGTATTTACAGAAGAGGTTCAAAAACCTTGTTGCTTTTTAATCCTTCATTTTCCTGGGCTCTTTCAGCCACCCTTTCCTTTTCACCGTTCTGAATACTGTCATAATGCTAGCATTTAGGGGCATGTATCGCCTTGGCGCTTGGCGACGTGTCTCGATACTTGTTATTTATGTTTATGTTGTTGTTGTTGCGGTTCTGGTCCTCTTTTCCTCTTTCCTTATCTTTTGGTGGCGCAATAACGGCTAGCGCGGTTTCCATCATCTCTTCACGGTGGACCACCCCCTGAGCTATCTCGTTTATTTCCTCGATGGTTCAGGGGTTCCACTTGAGCAAGTCGTCGCTGAAGACTGTAATGGTAGTTGCTCAGAAGAGTATACTCATCACCATCTCTCCACTTGGGCTGTCAATTTTTAGCAGCTCTGCGTTGAAACGCCTCGTGCAGTCCTTTAGACTCTCATTGGTCTCCTCCTTCATTGAGTACATGTGGGATCATCCAAAATTAGTCTAGCATGACTTGTGAATTGGTCCTCGAACATGTCCCTTAATTGTTTGTAGGTTTTGATTGTCCCCAAAGCAATTCGAATGAACTAGTCCATCGTTACCCCGACCAAGGTAGTGGCAAATATTCTGGCCTGTATGTTCTTCTTGAACTTGTACTAGGTCAATTTGCTGTATAGATGGAAAAGATGATTGCGGGGATCATATTTTCCATCATAAGGATTCAAATCGGGGATCCTTTCCCCGTGCCGTAGGATTTCTGCCTCCATTTATTCGGAAAATGGAGAGCTCCGCAGAGCACTTCCAATTCGCTCCATTCGGCCTTCGACCATTGCTTTTTCCCTTTCAAGCCTTTCTAGCTTTTTTGCCACCTCATCGTGCTCCTTCCTGGAGTCGCGGCTTTCTGCGCGTCTCCTCTCATTATTCTCCTATTGTCTTTTCGGTTCATTGAGCTGACTTTCCTTTATTTCTCTTTTTCTCTTGTCATGGTACCTCTTAGATTGCACCTCCACCGACTTTGGTTTATCTCTACGATCTTCCCAATGTGATATTTCCTTATTTCGGACCTCCACCGAGTCTGGTCTCTCTCTCTCTCTCTCTCTTCTACCATCCAGATGGGATTTTTCCTTGTTTGTTTTTTTTTTTACGTACGGTCACGGAAGCCTATTCTCTTATTGCCTCATCGCATCTCATTGGCGGTGGTGTTTGCATCGGTGGTGCGGGGGCCAAACACTCAGCAGTGCGGATTTTACCATGGCCATTATTTCATGTCTCAGATTGTTCAGGAGCGAAGTAGTGGTTGCAGTCGCTCCAATCACCCCTGCATTCGGTGTACGCTCTCTACTCGCGTTCCTGGCATTTCTCGCCTTACGGGCGTCGGCACCCCAGCGTGTAATGTTGAGGGTCCCGCGGCTTTAAGGACAGTTTGACTTGATGTCGCTCGGTTGACCTCTGCATTTGCGCTTTCATCTGCTCTACTGCGCATTCTAGCAATTCTAGACGCCATGCCTAGTAAACTACGAAATGGGGTGTTCCCACAGATGTCGTCAATATTCTGGTCTTATTTTGTCCGGGTAACAAAACACCGTATACGGTTACAATATGCCAATCAATTGCCAAAATAATGCTAATCAAATAAAACTCTGATTAGCTTGGTCCGAAATACCTATTACAAGCTGACTATGCTTAATAAATAAAATTACAAAGTACAATCTAAGCTGTGTATGGAACGACAGGGGTCCGATCTAAGCTGTATCGAATCGGTAACGTTCGATACTAAGTACATTTGATGGTCCAATATCAAACTGAGGTCCTTTGATCTGTCAGAGTATCGAACTATAGTACTTCAATGTAAGAATAAACTAGCTTGTTGAGTATCAAATAAGTCTGCTTTGATCGAATGTAACATATCGAATTCAAGGACTTCGATCAAATCTAGGGCTTAGATCGAATGTTGATGGTTCGATGTTGAGTGAATTGATGATAGTTGGAATGCGTGCTGAGAATGTCAGGGGACGAAGTATTTATAATCTCCGTCCCGAGGGCCTCGGTGGTTGTTGGGGAAAGTGCATCGAACTGGGATGGTTCGATCTAGTTGTTCGATGGAACCATGCCTGTTCGATACTCGTACAGTATCGAATTTTACGTGTTCGATGTACTATTACAGTTGGGCTTTCTTCTTAGGCCGCCCAATATTAATATTGGGCCATACCTAAAATTCCCCCACCACTATTTTTACACATTACCGCTAGTTTAAGGTTTCAAAATTAGTCATGCCCCCCCTAACGTATCCTGAATACCCCTCCTGGAGTAAATGTCACGGACAAAAATATGGGCACGTGTCCCGAGTGAACAATTGGTTAAAAACCTTAAGTAGCAAAATGAGAAACACAATATATGTTAGGGAGATTAACAAGATTTACCCTTATGAATTTAATTACTCACTGATTAAATGAGTGGTTCACTAACAATCCAAGTTTAGATAGTTATTCAATGAATGCTCCATGAGTACAAATTACTAAATTTAAAGAAAACAACTAATATTTCATAATATTTTATTTTACTTTTTTGTTTACAATAAACATATATAAACGATATACAGTTACAATATGCCAATCATTTGCCAAAATAATGCTAATCAAATAGAATTCGGACTAGCTTGGTCCGGAACACCTATTACAAGCTGACTAGGCTTAATAAATAAAATTACAAACTACAAAATATGTATCGAACGACAGAGATCCGATCTAAGTTGTATCGAATCGGGTACGTTCGATACTGGATACGTTTGATGGTCCAATATCGAACTGAGGTCCTTCGATCTATCAAAGTATCGAACTATGGTCCTTCGATGTAAGAATAAACTAGCTTGCTGAGTATCGAATCAGTCTACTTCAATCGAACATAATGTATCGAATTTAGGGACTTTGATCGAACCTAGGGACTTCGATCGAATGCTGAAGGTTCGATGCTAAATGAATTGATGATAGTTGGAATGCGTGTTGAGAATGTCAGGGGACGGGGTATTTATAAACCCCGTCGCACGGGCCCAAGTGGCAGTTGGGGAAAATGCATCGAACTTGGATGGTTCGATCCAGTTATTTGATCGAACCAGGCCCGTTCGGTACTCATAGAATATCGAATTTCGCCGGTTCGATGTACTATTATATTTGGGCTTTCTTCTTGAGTTGACCCAATATTAATATTGGGCCATACCTAAAATACCCCCACCATATAGTCACTATAGTTTGGGAGACGGTATCGATCAGAGGGTGGGTTCCAAACTTACAAATTATATTTCTCGTTTGCATCTCTATGATTATTATTTTGATATTGTTGAAAATCATGCCTTCGATTGGGAGGTGGTCTTGAATAGAGACCGGGTTCCAACTATGGAGATCTGAACGCTTGTCGTTGAAAAATTATGCCCCCAATTGGGAGGCGCGATCTGAAAGATGCGCATCTCATTGTATTTTTCCTGAACCTTTTTATTAATGTTGGTATCGTCAATCGAACATTCTTTGTTCGATCACGTGGTATGCATCGAACGTTGGTGGTTCGATGTTGATATAGTGTATTTCTGTTGTTCGATCAAACCAATGGCATTCGATGCTGAAATGTGCATCGAATTAGGATGATTCGATGCCTATCTTAACGGGCATGATGGGCCTTTTCAGCGCATATATGAAGGGGGAAGGTGTTGGAGAAGCTTATTCTGCCTTCTGCTGAACTCTAGATATATTGTAAGTGGTATCGAACGAGCGTGGTTCGATACAGGCTGCATCGAATGCTTCTTGTTCGATGTTAGATGTATCGAACTATTATTGTTCGATCTAATGCCTTAGAGAAAAAAATTCTATTTTTTGTTGAATGAGTATGTTTCACCTCCAGTTTCATTTAACAATTTTTTGTACCTTTTTTAGGCAATTTGCATCTCAATTATTGGCGAATTTCCAGCTATAACCAAGGTAAACGATTATGTGCTTATTTTGCGGCTCACGTTATTTTTTTCTTTTTGAATGGTTATTTTAACTTGTCGAGTAGATGTCGTAAGTGCCGAGAGTGACATATTTACGCGTAGTCCGTCGTTTTTCTTTTATTTTATGGTGAGATCTGAATCGAACCACCAAGATGGTGAGTCTAGTAGCGGCTCAAGCTTCGGATCAGTCAACTCTGTGGTGGGCCCTGCAAGTGCTCCCGCGGGTTCAAGTCTACCTCGAGGAAATGAGAATGAGCTTATAGACATTGATTTTGTCAACTCGCTTAGGGGTGATCATCCAGGTGATAACAATGATCAGACATCCTCGCAAGGTGGGGACGACTCGCCTACTGTACGGACACCTTCATGGGACTGGAATTTTGCCACTAATTTAGTTCGGGATAACTAGTTTAACATTAAAAAACTGGTCGAGAATCGTGTGTTGTCTTTAGCTGGGTTATCTCCACTTCCCTATAATGGGAGGTTTACGCTTGGTAAAGATTCTGCATTTTTTCACTCGGTATCGTGCTTTGTTTTCACTGTTATGATGATACTAATATGTGCTTTTCGTTCGAATTTATCATGAACCGCCATGTCAGGATCAATCGAGCTCTTGCTGCTGAGGACAAAGGTTCTCAGACAACCGTTGTTCCCCCGATTCCACCTCCAAGGAAAAGAAAGAGCAATTGTAAGAAAACAGCAGCTGAGGGATCGACGTCGGCTCCCGTTGAGGCTCCAAGAGAATATTTTGGGGCAAGGTCGCACGACTACTCCCCCTCCTGACAATCTCAGCCATGTAAGGGGTTTTGATGAAGCTGCAGCCGAACAAGGTGTCAATGACGGAGGTGCTACGTAAGCTCTCGAACTGGGGGAGTCGCTCCCCAACTAGGGGTCTTATCCCCCTAGAGACGTGTACCACATGTCCAGTGACTACTGGAGATTGCGCTGCTGTGGAAGAAACAAGCATTAGAGCGGTGTTAAACCAAGGCCAATGGGCCCGCATGGGGGATTTCGAGATTTCAAGGGAAGAGGCGATCAATGCCTTGAAACTCCTTCTTCCAAATCTTGCAGTTCCTCATCCCGTGTCTGTTGAGGAAAGGAAGATGGTGGAGCGGAACATTCTTCATCTTTTAAGCGCGTTAATATTTTACATTTCGGTTGCATTGTATTAGATATGTATTTCGTTGCATGTCGGCCTTTAACCACATGATGTTTTCTCTTTAGGGTGACGCGATAGTGGATGCCATGTTCGCGGGGTTAGTCCAGGCTCATGGACAGTAGCAGGACGGAGCTGACTTTCGCGGAAGTGGCCTTGATGCTTTGAGAGCCGCTCTCGAGGATAAGAAGAGGGCGTTGCAAAAGGTGAAGGAGCACGCATCTCGAGTTGGCGGTGATAGAGAAGTAGCAAGGCTTGCACAGGAGGCCGTCGATCAGCTTCAAATGCAAGTCGACAACCTTTCGCCCAGTAAAGGCGAGCTACGAAACGAGTTGTCGTACTGGAGAAAGAACTGGCGGTTGAGAAAGAAAAGTCTAATCGGGCTGACGAGATAGGATATGCTCGCGGCCTCAGTGAGATATATAAATTTTACTTGAGTAGAAGTCTTTATTCTTTAATTCTTCCTTGTTAATCTCTTTAACATTGTACACGTTCCTTCCGCGCAGCAACGAGTTGAAATTGCCGAAGAGTTCCTCCGGAGCAATACCTTTCGAGAGATAAGTGCTCAGAGGGGTGCCTGAAGCCCAGAAAGCTCAGGTGCTCACGGTGCAACAGCTCTACAACACAAAATGTATTAGTGGGCGCTTCAACCCTGTTTGGCTCGATCTTTCGTTGGGGCCTAATAGAGAAATTCTGATGCCCGCCGCGAATGATCACTTAGCTTCTCCAAATGAGTTTGTTTGCTTCTCAAGAGCAACAACCTCATTTATCGGGGGATTTCTTCACCGCCTCCGATGCCGCCCGTTTATCCTTCTTCCGAAGACGAGGATGATGCCGACGCATGAGTGCTTTGGCCTTTTATTTTATAATGAACAATTTTCATTCTGCTTTTCTGCTCTTCGACGTCCTTTTTATGTTTTGAAAATTTTGAATAATTGCTTCGCAATCGAACTTTTTTTGTGTTATTTTTCAATGATATGCTTTTTCCGTTGTCTCATATTCATTTTCTTTTCTTTCAATCGCTATTGTTGCATTTTACCTTATTTTGACAAGTGGAGCGTCCTTTCGTATTTATGAAAAGTATATGTATCTATTTCAGACGTAGGAATAGTGTTTTATTACTACTGATATAACGGTCATTCCGTTTTTAATTTTTCGGGATTGCGGTATCTCGCGCCACTTTGTACGGAGTGTCTGTCCCTTTTCATTTTCGGGATTTGCGGTATCTCATGCCACTTTGAACAAAGTCTCCGTCCCTTGAGTCTTCGTCCCTCTCATCTTTGGAGTGAACCTATTTTTGGTACTGCATAAAGTTGAGATTATGCATGCCTCCGCATAGTTAGTTGTTTCACAATTCTTATTTATGCATATGATAATATAATTGATAAATTAAAGCGTTTCTTTTGGAAACGAATTCATATAAAGAGAATATGAGATGATTTTGATTGCAAAATCCGCTCTTCTATGTCCTTCGAGGCGGCCTTCGTGGCTTAAGTCTTCGGTGTCCCTATTTTAAGTTGGTACATGCATGCCCCTCATGCTTGTTAGGGCAAAGGGGATGAATTAAAGTTGTTCAAAATATTCGGAAAATTGAAGACTTGCAAAAATTAAATTAGGGCACTTCAGTTAATATGTTCCACTTCCATGTGGGCGAGTGCTCCCGCTGCTTCTTGCTCCGCCTGTGGTTGCGCTCAAATCGATGCCACGTAGCATTTCCAGCCTTCAATGTGGCCTGCAATCACTTCACCGGTTCCGCCAGGAGTGGGGAGTTTTACCATCTGGTGGTAAGTTGAACTATGGAAATTTACCATCTGGTGGAAGTTTACCATCTGGTCCTTATATCTATCAGAGTATCGAACTATGGTCCTTCGATGTAAGAATAAACTAGCTTGCTGAGTATCGAATCAGTCTACTTCAATCGAACGTAATGTATCGAATTCAGGGATTTTGATCGAACCTAGAGACTTCGATCGAATGCTGATGGTTTGGTACTGAATGAATTGATGATAGTTGGAATGCGTGTTGAGAATGTCAGGGGACGGGGTATTTATAACCCCCGTACTGCAGGCCCCAGTGGCTGTTGGGGAAAGTGCATTGAAATGGGATAGTTCGATCCAGTCGTTCACTCGAACCATGCCCGTTCGATACTCGTACAATATCGAATTTCACATGTTCGATGTACTATTACAATTGTGTTGTCTTCTTGGACCGGCTCAATACTTATATTGGGCCATACCTTAAATACCTCCACTATACATGCATAGATGCATAAAATACAAGATGCATCAAATTCTAAAGAAATAATGATATTATAATGTGATCAGTAATTTCTAACTTTTGCATGACTTGTGAATGGGTAAATTAACATTTGGAGTTCATCAAACATGTAGCTTATATTTTCAATAAATCGTTGTTAAATATAAAATTATCATATTATTCATTTACATCTGATTTGAATCTAATAAGTTTTGTTGTGATATAGTACTGATTATAATTTAACAGAACCTACATTCATTCCATTAGTCGCATGATAAATGTGAAATGAGGTATATATTAAGGTGAAGTCGATTAATTTATTAATAACAAATAAATTGTAGTTGAATAAATATTTTTCAAACTGTCTATCAATGTCAAAAAACCATCCCTACTTAACGTGAAACTCAAGCCATGTTCTTTCGTCCAAAGGTAGCTTAATTTAACAATAGATGGTATATATGGAATATGGTCAGTTACAAGTATGATACAACGAGTCTATCACTAAACTAGAACTATTCTAACTATATATGCTAGTCTCGAGTAGGCTTGGTCCGGAACACCTCGAACTAGCGTTGGATACAAGGGAGAATGTCGATTGTATATCGGAGATCACGTCGAAGGTTATGTCGGGGATGACATCGGAGCCTTCTATGTCGAAAGTGATCTCCTGCTTAAGTCGAGGATGACGTTGGTGATATATATATTGGAGATATATATCGAGTATTATGTGGAACACTATATCGGGTTAGGCTCGATATAGATGTACAGTAATTGCGGATAAATGAAACTTACCTTGATTACCGGAATGCGGGTATTTATAGGCATTGAGATGCGGGCCCATGGGTGTATTATCTTTACATAGGTAAAAACATGGGCATGGCCATGGCCGACCCAATACGAGAAATACCCATATCATGTAGTTCCCCCAATTTGAAAATTATTATTCGAAGATGATAATAATTTTGTAAATTAAATGTAGTTTTGAGTTACCAGTACCTCTAATCCTGCCAATTCGGATAATGGAGCGCGGACTCGAGAATTTTACTAAAAATGTCGTTGGACCGCGAGTATAATTTACGTGTTCAAGAGGTCCCTATTTGAACTTATGCAGATTGTGTGCGTATTGTAAGTAAGAGAGCACCATGCTTGGAAGGTAGAATGTTCTATTGGTATCGAATTATTTCCGATATGTATGTCGAATTTGACATTAGATATGGTGGATATTTAATTCATATCTGTCATTTTGCGCCTATAAACAGTAGCTTGCTTGGAGAGAGAAAAGTTCATTTTATCTTCTAGCGCATCTAGTCTTTCTCGCTAACAGGTATAGCGGGGATACCCGACATAGATTTTGATATTTTCCACCGATATGTTACTCGATATGAGTATTCGATACTTTGGTCGATACGATTTTTGATATATTTTTTGATATGACATTTGATATGTCTTTCTATTTGGATTCTTACTTTAGTTATTGTTTTTGCAGATTACAAAACATCTTGCTTGCATGTTACCGCATCTTTAAAGACATGTCTGGAATTCACGCCCGTATGCATAAAATTTTGGATCATCGGGCGGCGGAGGTTATTGCGTTAGCAGTGAGGGAAGAATGAGCCTCGTCTACTCCTGGTGTGGGAGTTGGTGTCCTAGAGGGTGTGGTTATTCCTCCTGTGATAGTGGAACAGACTGTGCCAATCATTGGGGCCTCCATGACCAGTGGTGTTCATTCACTTGTAGGGAGTGTGAATGTCGTGGAGGAAGTTGCTCCTACTACTGTTGGAGTTGGTGGTGAAAGGGTCCTTGACATTGTCGGGGGTTTCGCCAGAGCAGATGCGTTGCTCAAGGCAGTATCTATTGCCAAGGATGCTGTTGTGTCCCCCGAAGTTTGGCCTCTACTAATGGAGTAGACTAAAATCCGTCCCCCCGCTGTAGGGGAAAGTGTTCTACCCGCGACTGCAGTTGGTCCTCTTGTGGAGAGTAATCCTAAATCTGTAAGGGTTGCAGCCTGAGCTATGCCCGTCGCGGCAACTGATGAGGTGGAACTGGGGGGTTCATCTAAAGAAAAGGGTCCTGCAATAAACGTTGCTTCGCAGATGCCTTCTTCTCAAGGCTTTGGGGTAACCCTGCTAAAAGGCTGCCTGCCCCGACCGCCCCGCAGTCCTCTCAACCTGGCCGAAAGACGAATCCAGAAGAGGGCTTTTCATTGCCTCGTCCCACTACTGGGCAAGGGCGAGCCACGCCTGGACCTAGTGTCCAAGGTAAAAGGGTGGAATTCCAGGAGGCTGACGCAATCCGCGACATGACGCAGGCCTTTCCTCTGTCGGCAAGGGTCCTTGTTTTCATCGAAATAGAGTGAGCACAGAACGTGCATCACAATTTGCGCGTCTACCAGAGTGTGGGTTGTTGAGATCTTACAATGTTTCTTATCTTTCTTGCGAGTGATTTGTTTTTATGGTCAGTGTTTCTGCGGCTCGAGAAAATGCTGGTGAACTCCATGAAGACTTTCAGTCAGTCTGAGGGTGATAAGGATGCTGTTATTGCTCAACTCGAGGCTGACTTTGAGAAAATGGATGATTTCAACCCGATGGCCATGGAGAAGCTTCAAGCTGAGAAGGAGGAGGCCCTACCTAAGTGTCAGACGCTGAAGGATGAATATGATGACCTCCGTACTGATGATGAAACACACGCAAGTAAGAGTCTTGCTTTGAAGGATCAAACGCTTAAAGAGCGTGATCAACGTCGAGCGACTAAGCATGAGCTTCAGAAGGTGCAAGAAGAAAACAAGCGTCTACAGGCTGATCTAGCAAACGCTCGTTATGATATGTAGAATGTTGTGTGTGCATTTGTTTTCTAAATCTTTTCATAGCATAAGTCGTATTTTAGTGATAATTTGCATTTTATCGGTGTAAGATGAATCTCCTGAAATCATGCTGCGAGTCGCCAAGAAGTTTCTCGCAAGTGGGACCTATCAGAAGCTCTTGGAAGAGCGTGTTGTCATGGAGTAGGAAGAGGCCTTCCAGGTGTTTATAAGGAAGGTAACTGCCAAGAAGGGATTCAAGGAAGGGTTCAAGTTCATGGAACTCGATGCCATGTGTGGTCCAGATGGTCTGCCCCTTGAGGACCCTGAGTCTATGGACGCTGCCTCTGAGCAGCCGGACATGTTTTCTTCCCTATCAAAGGAAAAGGTTCCTGCCTGAGCTAAGTCGCATGGTTTTTTATTGGCGTTGCCTTGCAGTATCGTTCATATGGTTCTGTAATAATTGTATGAATAATGCTACTCGTAGCCTTGTGGACTTATTTCATTATGTTCCTCGTTCGAGTGATTTTATTATTGATTTCCTCCATGTTTCCATGAGTATGATTCGTTAGAACTATACGCTCTTTGTTCGTTCGAGATCCCGCCGAATGTGTAGGTTACTACGTTCTGTCAGAGTCCTTTTTGCTTATCACAGTGGAGAGGGGAGTTACGTTGCAAGAAATGTAGATAGTTGCGCCTGTCGGGGTGCTCTCCGGCCTATTGTGGAAAACAGGGGAGTTATGATCCTGTAGAATTTGTAGGTTCATCCAATTCCTGTCGGGTTTTCTCCTCTCTATCACGGTAAATAGGGGAGTTATTCCCCGGGAATTATAGATGTTCGCCCCTTTTGGATGCTCTCCTTTGTAAGGTTCTTCTCCTTTGGTCGCAGTGGATAGAAGAGTTACACTGTAGTGATTTGTAGGAATCGCACCTTTTGGTTGCTCTCCAGCCTATCGTGGTGTAGGGGAGTTATGTCCTTGTGAGGTGTGTTGTTTCCATCCCGGGCGCTCTCTTGCCTTTCATTGTGGATAGGGGAGTTATGCCCCAAGACTTCTAGAGATTCGCCCCTTTCGGGTGCTCTTTGCCTTTTGTAGTGGATAATGGAGTTATAACCCCGTAGGATTTGTAGATTTTGCGCCACTTATCGGTGGGCGATTTCATGTAGGATTTGTTGAGTCTTCGCCACTCATCAGTAGTCGATATCCCGTATGATTTGTAGAGTCTTCACTCATCGGTGGTCGATATCCCGTAGGATTTGTAGAGTCTTCGCCACTCATCGGTGGTCGATATTCTGTAGGATTTGTAGAGTCTTTGCATCTCATCGGTGGTCGATATCACGTAGTATTTGTAGAGTCTTCGCCACTCATTGGTATTCGATATCCCATAGGATTTGTAGAGTCTTCGTCACTCATCGGTAGTCTATATCCCGTAGGATTTGTAGAGTCTTCGCTACTCATCGGTGGTCGATATCCTGTGGGATTTGTAGAGTCTTTGCATCGCATCGATGGTCGATATCCCGTAGGATTTGTAGAGTCTTCGCCATTCATTGGTAGTCGATATCCCATAAGATTTGTAGAGTCTTTGCCACTCATCAGTAGTTGATATCCCGTAGGATTTGTAGAGTCTTCGCCACTCATCTTATCTCCCTTCTCTAATACCTCCGACTCTATCTCATCAGAAAAGGGTGTCAAACTGCGATCCTCTATCAAAGCTAGTCTTCGTTCCACTTCTGCCTTTTCGCAGTTCAATTGTTTCCAAGGCCACATTCAATGTTGCCTGGACAGTAGTGTGAACTTTTTGCCATCGAATTGTCAACCACTGACCCATTAGACTGCCAGCCGGTCATCCTTCTGTGCATCTTGACGTCCTCGTCTGGGAACTCGGTGTTCCCACAAACGGCGCCACTAATTTAGCAATAAATTGTATATATGGAATAGTGTCGGTTACAAGTATGATACAACGAGTCTATCGCTAAACTAGACCTACTCTAACTATGCTAGTCTCGAGTAGGCTTGGTCCGAAACGCCTCGAACTAATGTTAGATGCAAGGGAGAATGTCAAATGTATATCGGAGATGATGTCGAAGGTTATGTCGGGGATGACATTGGAGCCTTCTAGGTCGAAAGTGATCTCCTACTTACGTCGAGGATGATGTTGGTGATATATATATATATATCGGAGATATATATCGGATATTATGTCGAATACTATTAGTCGAATCAGTATAGTTTTCCAAGCATAAATAATGTCATTTGTTGAGTACGTTAAAATTTAGATCGTTTGAATTTTTCTTCGGAACTAAACAAAAAAGTAATTTAATCCAATCTGTGTAATCTAACCCACTGAAAACTCGCTCCATTAGCTGTATGGGTCTCTTCATTGGGCTGAGCCCAAAGTGTGCCACTCGAGCACTTTGAGTTTGCGAGTGGTTGTCTACAAGTACCTCGGTATCCCGTGGCAATGCTAAATACAATACCAAAACTTTTTGATTTTTGGCAAAGTATACCTAAGGTTATTTCAATTTGACAAATTATCCCATATGAAAAGAGGACTCCTTGATTTCAAACAACAGGACTAGGGGTGTGATATTTGGATATGTAGTTTGATCCGGCAATTCTAAAACTCGAATAGTTTGAAAAATCAAATTACTTCGATACAATTCGGTAAGTGTCGAATTTACATTCAGTAGTTTCAATAGATTTGGTATTTTTCTCAAATTTCTCTGGAAGATTTATTCATTGCAAAATCAAAACAAAAAGGGATTAAATGATGCATCATTATAACGGTTTAAAAAACTATTAGTCGAATTGAGAAAAACATATGACAAAAATAAGAAATATATTTTCAAAAACTCAACAAGATATCATTAGTTTAACTCTAAAGCTCTATACTTTAACCATCTACACATCCTAAATAACATAGGACATTCAATAAAAAAAAACTAGGATGAAATTAGTACAATAAAGATATAATTAATTCCTCATTCATCCACAAAGAATAATGTGTATTCTCCAATTCTAAACGTGTCTTAAATATAAGGGCATGTTTGGTATCAAATATAGCGGTGGATGTGGCTCATTATCTCTCGTTGTAACTAGTTTGCTTTGTACGTTCTGCGAGTAGGCCTTTATATTAGCCCGTCCAAGCCCGGTCAAAAAAGGGCACATATCCATCGCTTTTCCATCTCTCCTTCCCCGTACGACAAGTTATCTCGGTCCTTGGCCAACTGTCAGCAAATTGTGAAAAGTCTAAATTACCCTTGCTTTTCCACGTGTTACAACACTGCTGGATCACTGATTTCGTCCACTATTAGGGTTCATCATTTTCTGACTACTTCATGAAAACAGTTGAGCAAATAGGCGCGATTGACGATTCTTTCACACCCCGCTCACAGGTGACTTTTAACCTCGAATTCCATCTATAATGCATCATCACAAGGTTTTATGTTATTATCTAACAATGAATTTGCTAAAAATGCAAGAGTATTTGCGTTGTCCATCTTTGTTGCTTAACCCTAACCCCAATCCGAAAGTTGCAGGTATAATCTTTACTCTACATCTCTTATTTAGTATGAACTAGCTCGAATTTTATTGTCTTATATGATAAATTGTGAAACAAGATTACGTGTTTATGCATGTGTTCAATAATGACAAGTTTATGTGCAAATATGTTGAAATTCGAGTTATCACGGACTGTTGTGATGTAGTTGACTTAGATCTATGTCAAAATATATATTCTTTATATGAAACCCTAGTAATTATAGATGAATATGTATGTTTGGGTTAATAATTGAGGGTTTAGTTCAACCTCAAAGAGGTTTCGAAGTGAAATTGTGGATCGGGTCGATACGTTGTTGTTGTTAACTTAACACTGGAGTTTTAACAACCGTTTTGTATGTTGTTAATCTAACGATGTTACTTCAACAACAGACCAGAGTAATAGTGCAGCAGAATAAACAAACACCGAATTTAAAAAGTGAATATAAGATTATATTAACTTCCAAGACGTAGGGAAAATAACCCGTTAAGGTTTTAACAAAAGTCGTTCTCTCAATTTTCAAGCTCCTCACTCTCAAATTAATCGAACTAAGCAAAGCACACAAGAATTGCTTCGACCATCTCTAAAAGCTCCTCACTCTTAGATCTATTCTAACAACTCACAGACTTTGCTAAAGGAAGACAACACTCAACAACTTGTAAATAAATCTCTCGGATTGATTAGCTCTTGTCTCGTTGTTTGTCTTGATGTACTTCACACCTATATATAGGTTTTTGACTTGGACTGCAAGGTGTGTTGTACACGCTTGGTAATTCTCCTTGTTTCTTTCTCGAACTCCTCTTCCTTGTTCTCGCAGTCCTTCTTGAATAATAGTTCCTTCGTTAGTGATCTAACTAAGGAAAGACTCCTTCTTCAAATCAGGACTCAACTTGGAAAGCTTTCCTAGTTGCACTCGAACTCTTCTTTCCTTGTAGAGCGGTTTGCTTAATTAAGGAAACTTTCCTTCTTGGAAACTTGAGCGTCCAACCTAGGAGAAGTTTGTTTCCTGAATAATAATCAAAGAAAATCACAACTCAAGAACTCAATTAGTTAAATGAATAAGGTAAACCAATAATAATAAATATAAACAAGATTGTAAATCGGATTCTGCTCAGCAATGTTACTCTAACATTGACTTCTCAATGTTAACCTAACATTGCCAGAATACCTGCACTTTCAATCTTCCCCTTTTTGCCTTAATCACAAAACCTAAGAACATGTTCTAATCAAATCAAATTATTCAGACAAACTTCACTATCTTATAGCAATGGAAAACTAAGTACACTCCCCCTAGAAATCAGAAGGGACAACTCAATGTTATTCTAACATCCATCTTTGTCAATGTTGGATTAACTTTTAGTCCAGGCTGATGTTCTAACATTGAACATCTCAATGTTAACTCAACATCAGAGAATAGTTAACACCTGCAAAACAGAGTTAGTACTTTGTATCCAAAGTTCAAATAGCATAAGCAGAAACGCTAAGGTGGTGTTTGCAAACTCTTAAAAAAAGCTATAATCAGCTTTTTATTTGAATAAGTAATTTTGGGGTGTTTGCAAATCAATCTTTTTCGGTTATACAACTTTTTTTAAGTTAAAAAATCCCACAATCTTAAAGCTGGTGTGGGGGTGCTTCTAGCTTTTGAACTTCTACTTTTCTACTAGAGTTTGCAAATACCACCTAAGTAACAATATAGAAAAGTACTTAATTACATACCATACTAAGTAGCAAGCAACACACTCCTTGAAACAGAAACAGAAAAATGCAAAGAAAACAGAATTGTCCATACATCAATAGAAAACAAAAAATTAAAAGAACTCAGAAATTTTGAAATTTGATCTACTTTCCCCCTTTTTGTGAGGAAGGAAAATCCTTCAAATGCTTCCTGAGACTGTCAATTTCTTGCAACCTCATTTGGGTGTCCTTGTACTCTCTGTCAAGCCAAGCCAGAGTCTCCTCCACAAATGCATCAGCAATCATAGAGCAGCTATCACCACTTGAAACTGGAACACAAGAGGCAACAAACTTGAGAGTCTTCTTCTTCTTTTTCCTGCTTGGACCAGCTTCTGCATTGGGATTCCAGGGCAAGTCTTGAATCCTGACTTGAGTAAAGTAGCTCCTGGTGATGGTCATCTTGGAATTGTTCTTGATCCAGCCCTCTGTCTTATTTGTCTTGAAGCCTTGCTTCACCAGAATGCTGGATATCAGAGAGGGGTATGGAATGATTCCCTTTGTCTTTGTTGTGACCTCCTTCATGTGCCTCAATACTTTCTCCCCTATGTTCACACTCAACCCATTCTTCAGTTTATACACCAACTTTGCAAATTCTTAAATCATAACAGTGGTGTTGGAAGATGGCAGCAAATTGTAGGTGGAGAGCTTGTGTAGTACAACACTTAAAGAGGTCAGCTTTGTAGTTGGAAAGCTGTCATTCCACTTCCTTGTGAGTCCACTAATGAGGTCTGTGATTACCTCGTCCATGCTAGGATCCTCAGTCTCCCCAGGATCAGGAAGTTCCCAAGGTTCATTGATCACAGAAGGACTAATGTCATAGACATTCATCCTTATCCAAGCTTTTCCAAACTTGGGAGAACCCTGGTGGCACACCCACTGAGAGGGGTTCATGTAGAACTCTCTGATCACATCAGGGACATATGATGACTGATTCATCACAGAGCCCAGCACACCCCTTGCTTCAAGCAACTCATACAACCTGTTTTCCTCGAACATTTCCTCATAAATGTTCCTCTCCATGTGAATAACCCTAGCTTGATAAGCCTCCCACTATTCTTCTGCCTCAGCTGACACTAGAAGTCAGAATAAGGCTTCTTGGGATACTCCTCATCAAGCACATCAAAGTACTCATCATTGTCTGATGTTGGAGTAACATCAGCAGGGTCATCAGTTACCAGTTGATCTTCTTCCTCAACTTCCTCTTCCTCTTTCTCATCATCTTCTTCTTCTTTTTCTTCTTCTAACTCAGACTCAGAAGATTCAACAACCACCTGCTTACCCTTTCTCTTCCTAGCAGCAGTAGCTAAGGCAGAGAGAGTCGGGCTCTCTTCTTCTTCTTCTTCTTCTTCTTCTTCTATCTCAACCTCTTCATGTTGATTGTTCCCCTCATCAACAACATCTTGGTTACCCTCAGTAGTAACCTCCTCAGCCACAGTCTCCTAAACCATAGTCTCCTCAACCTGATCACTTTCCTAAGGAAGAGTATCCACCTCAGCAGCAGCAGCATGCTCAACAGCCTTAGCCTCAGACGACTCAGCATTCACCTCAAGGTTTTCACCTTCATCAGTAACAACCACAGACTCATCCCCAACATTACCCTCAGGGACCTCATTCAAAACCTCAGACTCACCCACAGCAACAACAAGGTTCTCCCCCTCAATACCAACTTCAGCAGTTATATCTTGAGTAGAGTTAGCCAACATTACTTTGTTTTCAGCGTTAGCGGGAGTTGAGGTTTGCTCAGTAGTGTTTGATGTTGAACCAACATCACCATTTGTGGATTTCTTGCCCTTGCGCCATTGATAAGCGGATTTACTCTTTGGTGCGGCGGCGGCGACAACGGCTTCAGTGGTTGAACGTCTGGTACTGCGGCGTACTGGTTGTTCAATCTGCTCAGCAGCATCTATAAGAGCATCAATGGAAGACTTGCGTGCCATTGTTAGAGTAGTTTAGAGAAAAAAAGAAGAATCTTAATTTGCAGAGAATGTTGATTGCACAAGAATTTTGAACGCGTAAACAGTAAGAAGAGATTAGGGAAAATTATATAAGTAATCAACTGAAGAGTAGTGATAGTGGTGTTGAAATATGTTACCAAAATAATCGGACCACTGTCACACGATCACACCCATGTTTAACTTACCACGAGTCAGTATTAGGTTAACACATAACCAGAGCAGTCTCCAAACCTAAAAACTTGTAAGTTACAATGCTTAAATGTTGAACTAACATCGGCAAGTTAACATCGGGGAGGGAAGTTGTAGGTGCAGGGCTTCATCCAAAGCAACATCATGTGAGAGCGTGAGATATTCCTGTATACTGATATGAAACCTCAACTAGTACATGGGTACAAACACATGGCTTAAGATCATCGGTATGAATAAGTGACAAACCAGACAGAAAAACACAGAGTGGATGTACATGTCCAGGGAAAAAAAATTCCCACAGCATAGCAGATCACAAAACATAGTGTTTTACCTGCAGTTGGTCACCCACGAAGTATGCCTCAACACATGATTCCTAGGATTACTACTCCCCCTAAGCCCAAACTGACATTAGGAAATAATGCAGAACTAGAATGAATGCAACAATGTTAGATCAACATTGGATGATGGTAACCAAGTACAAACAGCTTTACTGACTGGGATCAGGACTTATCAATTTATCTTTTACTGTTATCATGAACTCTTTTGAACAAAAACAAGTGAATGTTAAAAGGATAGTTTCATCACTGAATGTGGGCAGCACAAGACTCCACACACCCCAACAATTTAACCATCAGCTACAGATTAGGCCAAGTACAAAGGAACTGAATGAAGACAACACATTTATCATATACTTCTTCACCCCAACTCCTCATGCATACTTGTATACCAACCTGTTTACAAGTGAAATACCAAGTGAACAATGCTACTGAATGCAAGCAGTCGAAACTTCAAAGCACCCCAGTAGTAAGGATCACTATCATGCATAACCTTGTCCATAGACAAAAACACAAAAATAAGCACAACTGAATGACAATGAAGCTCTCAACATCATGTACCCCAGCTTCTCTTCATGCTTTGTCTAACCTAACATGGATAAGACACAACTGAATTACATCAGAGTAGTGGGCTCTGTGTACCCCAGCTTCTCCCAGATGTTAGGTTAACATTCACAGACTAACAACAGAGTTCTTACTTTACAAAACTCTTGATATGTACATGTCCACCAGTCAACTCAGCTATCTATACAGACTAACCACACAACTCAACAGAATCTCTAACATGCAAGATGTAATATGCAAGAAAGAAGAATGCAGAAAAGAAAGATAAAAGAATTACCGATACACCACAACCAATAACCAGTGCTATACAGTGGTGTACTAACATCCATAGACAGTGCACATGACAAGAGAATTCCTCAAACTGAAGAACCTCTCAGAATCTAAGAGTTTAGTGAACATATCAGCAAGCTGGTTGTTAGTTTCTATGTGTTCAATGTCAATGAGCTTGTCCTCTACCATGTCTCTCAGAAAGTGAAGTCGTATATATCAATATGTTTAGTTCGAGATTGTTGCACAGGGTTCTTAGAGATGCTTATAGCACTAAGATTATCACAGAACATAAGTAAGGTATCACTGTCTAACCTATAATCCAGTAGCATGTGTTTAAGCCATACCAACTAGGTGACACAGCTGGCTGCTGCAATGTATTCAGATTCAGCAGTGGAGAGTGACACACAATTTCGCTTTCTACTGTACCATGAGACCAAGTTGTTCCCCAGATAAAAACATCCTCCACTTGTAGACTTTCTATCATCAATGTCACATGCCCAGTCTGAGTCACTGAAACTTACAAGATTTTTGTTAGTGTCATAAGAGTACCAGATCCCAAGGGCCAAAGTGCCAGATATATATCTAAGAATTCTCTTCACAGCAATCAGATGTGACTGCTTTGGACATGCCTGGTACCTAGCACACACACAAACAGAGAACATTATATCAGGTCTTGAAGTAGATAAGTATAGTAAGCTTCCTAGCATTGAACGGTACAATGTTGGATCAACATTGATACCAGTAACATCCCTGGATATCTTCACTGATGAAGACATGGGAGTCTTGCAAGGCTTTGAATCTGACAATTCAAACATTTTCACCAAATTCTTTGCATACTTTTCTTGACTTAGGAATATCCCATTACCTGTTTGGTTTACTTGGAGAGCAAGGAAGAAATTTAATTTTCCCATCATACTCATCTCAAACTGTCGTGTCATTGATTCAACAAATTTTTCTAAAATAGGGTTGTTAGTTGAGCCAAAAACAATGTCATCCACATATATTTGAGCTATACATACATGAGAATCTTTCTTCAAATCCAACATAGTTCTATCTCCTTCACCTCTAACAAAGCCAAGACTTAATAGGAATTTTGTAAGTCTGTCATACCATGCTCTAGGTGCTTGTTTAAGTCTATATAGGGCCTTTTCAAGCTTGTATACATGGTTGGGGTACTTAGGATCAGTGAATCCCTTAGGCTGTGCAACATATACTTCCTTATCAATCAGCCCATTCAGAAACGCACCCTTTACATCCATTTGGTATATTTTTATCTTAAGACAGTATGCAATGGCTATAAGTAACGTAATAGATTCAATCCTAGCAACTGGAGCAAAGGTCTCATCAAAATCTACACCTTCAACCTGTGTGTACCCCTGAGCAACTAGTCTAGCTTTGTTTCTAACTATGACCCCTTCCTCATTACTCTTATTTTTAAATATCCACTTTGTCCCTATTACATTAACATTAGGTGGTCTAGGTACCAGTATCCAGACATTTTTCTTAGTAAACTGTAATAGTTTATCCTGCATGGCATTAATCCAAAAGTTATTAAGGAGGGCTTCATTCACATTCTTAGGTTCTATGGAGGAGACAAAACAAGAGGCCTTATCAACAGTACAAGTGAAGTTCATACAGACACACAATTTAACCATATCTCTATAATCAAGTCTTTCTTTCTTGCGTGTCCTTACCCGTTCAGTGAGTTCACCTATTACCTGGGATGCTGGATGATCTTTCTGAATCCTAGTTGGGGATCTCTTCTAGGTTCGGAGGCAACTTCATGTTCTGAGTCAGAGTCTTCTGCTGGTAGTCTAACATCAGATCTCGCTGGTGTTAGTCTAACATCGTTCCATGTCTCCTGTTCAGTGTTTCCAGCTTCCAGTTCCAATGTTGGTGTAACATTGTCAGGGGTAACATTCTCGGTTTCCACTGTTGGTTCAACATTGGGAACTGAGATGTCAACAATACCTGGACAAGACAGCTTAGGTAAGCCTCTTACATCATCGACTTTCTGTAATTTCTCAAGGTTTCTGTAGTGAACATGTCCAAGTTTCCTATGCCATAGAGAAGCCTCATCTATTTTGGCATGGAAACACTCTGCTTCCTCTTGGGCTAGGTAGCAGTTATCTTTGGATCTAGTACCTGTCATAATAAGAACATTATCACTATCATAAACATCACAAGATACTGTGTCAAATGTAACCAGTAAGTCATCATCACACAGCTGACTGATACTGATTAGATTTTCCTTTAACCCTTCTACCAACAACACATCCTTTAGGGGCGGGAATCCATCAACATCCAGTATCCTCTTGCCAATGATCTTTCCTTTGGTGCCAACTCCATAGGTCATTGTTCTAGCACTCAAAGGTATCATTTGTTTAAGATTCTCTTTGCTGCCTATCATGTGTCTTGAGCATCCACTATCGAAGTACCACTTACCTGAAAGGTTAGAGTACACAGCAGAGAAAACGACATTGCATACAACTTTAATCTTAGGGGTTTAGCTTTTTCAATCAAAGTTCTACTTTTCTGTCCTGCACCTAATGTTAGTTTAACATCAGAACCTGTTGTAGTTTTAACACTGGACACAGAGGCTATTTTCTTACCACATTCTTTTATGAATTTTCTACAGAATAGTGTAATGTGGCCTGGTTGAAAACAATACTGACAGATAAAAGTAGGTTTACTTTTTACAGTGTTGATGGTACCAAAACTCATATTACCAGATTCTTTAACAAAGCTTGTAGTTAAATAGGCAGAATTAACATTAGAAGAGGAAGGTTTCTCAATGAATCCCATACCACATGTACCTGTGTTACTCATGTTTAATACCACATCAAATTTAGAAGTACCTCCATTCCATTTGGCTATGATATGTGAATCCTTTTTGAGTTTCTCCTTTACCTCTTTTAGCTCAGCTTCAGCTTTGTCAAAGTCTCTCTCATAGAGTTTCAACATGTTCTTCAAACATTCAATGTCATGCTTCAGTGCTTTGTTACTCTTTATGAGTTTAACATTCTCTCTCTCAAGTCTGAGAAAGGTTGTATGTAGATCATCTAGGATTTCCTCATGTGGCATTTCTTCTTCATTGAAGTACTCTTCTTCTAGATCAACTGAGCCATGAAAACAATCAAAGTTAGTATCATCACAATCAGAGAGTGCATCATAGTTAACATGTGTATCCTTGTTGTTCCAGTCTCCAAAAAAGATTTCCTGCTTTGATGTTGGTTCCCCAATGTTAGAGTAACATTGAGATTCTTGGCAGTTTCTGGAGTCTTCTCCTGACCAGGTGATCCAAGTGCAAAGCGCAGCAGTGTTGATTTCCTCTGATTGTTCATCGGCACTTGTTCCCGATTCGAAGTCAGCTTCATTGAAGTCATCTACACAAACCCAATGAGAATTCCCTCTTGTTCTGAGGGTGTTAGCACATTCACATTTAAAGTGACCATATCCCTTACATTCATAGCACTGGACATCTTTCAATTTCTCAGCATCTTGAGGCGTGCTCTTTGATGCCATGTGCTTTACAAACTTTGGGGGCAGTTTCTTATAACCAAAGGCAGCATTACCATGTTGTTTTTCTTTATTTTTCTCGATATACCCTAATTTATAAAACTTCCCAGTAATGTTTCCATAGTTAGAAGAGATCAACTCATATTAATACTCATCACTTCCTGAAGAATCTGAGCTAGTTTCTAGTAAGGCTAAAGCAAGTTGTTTACTAGACTTTCCTAGGAATTCTAGTTCAAACACTTTTAAAGTGTTCATTAATGTTTGGAAGTCCATGTTGGCAAGATCTTTAGACTCATTCATAGCAATTCTTTTGACAGTAAACTTAGAAGATAATGTCCTAAAAGCTTTATAGACCATGGTTTGATTTGGGATGGTAAAACCTAAGTTTTGACACTAATTAGCAATATCAAGAAGTTTCTCAAAATAACTATCAAAGCTTTCATCCTCACTCATCTCTATCTTCTCAAAGTCCCTCAAAAGTTTTCTATATTTGGAGTCCCTCACAGCCACATCACCTTCACAATGTAATTCAAGAACTTCCCATGCAACTTTAGCAGTAGTACAAGTTTGAATAAGTTTGAACATATGGTTACCTACCCAGCTAAAGATAGCGTTGAGAGCCTTTTCATTGAAGTTGTAGAGAGCAATCTCATTGGCTGTCCATTGTCCTCTTGGCTTAGGTACCGGATCAACATCTCCATCTCTTGGTAAGTAGGGGATGGTGTAGCCTTCTAGTACTGCATCCCAAGCTTTCAGGTCGATGGATTTGATGTGGACTATGGGTCTGATCTTCCAGTAGGCATAGTTGTTAGGACCCTTCAATACCGACAACCTGCTGATAGTTGTCCATCTTGTCATATGAACGCCAAACACCGGTGAAGTTGGTGCTTGGCTCTGATACCAATTGAAATTGTGGATCGGGTCGATACGTTGTTGTTGTTAAATTAACACTGGAGTTTTAACACATGTTTTGTATGTTGTTAATCTAATAATGTTACATCAACAACAGACAAGAGTAATAGTGCAGCGGAATAAACAAACACCGAATTTAAGCAGTGAATATAAGATTATATTAACTTCCGAGACGTAGGCAAAATAACCCGTTAAGGTTTTAACAAAAGTCGTTCTCTCAATTTTCAAGATCCTTACTCTCAAATTAATCGAACTAAGCAAAGCACACAAGAATTGCTTCGACTATCTCTAAAAGCTCCTCACTCTTAGATCTATTCTAACAACTCACAAACTTTGCTAAAGCAAGACAACACTCAACAACTTCTAAATAAATCTCTCGGATTGATTAGCTCTTGTCTCGTTGTTTGTCTTGATGTACTTTACACCTATATATAGGTTCTTGACTTGGACTGCAAGGTGTGTTGTACACGGTTGGTAATTCTCCTTGTTTCCTTCTCGAACTCCTCTTACTTGTTCTCGTAGTCCATCTTGAATAATAGTTCCTTTGTTAGTGATCTAACTAAGGAAAGACTCATTCTTCAAATCAGGACTCAACTTGGAAAGCTTTCCTAGTTGCACTCGAACTCTTCTTTCCTTGTAGAGCGGATTGCTTAATTAAGAAAACTTTCCTTCTTGGAAACTTGAGCGTCCAACCTATGACAAGTTTGTTTCCTGAATAATAATCAAAGACAATTACAACTATGGAACTCAATTAGTTAAATGAATAAGGCAAAACAATAATAATTAATATAAACAAGATTGTAAATCGGATTCTACTCAGCAATGTTACTCTAACATTGACTTCTCAATGTTAACCTAACATTGCCCGAATACCTGCACTTTCAAGAAGATTTGGTTTGGTAGAAACCTTTAGTTTCAACACCGCCACTGATTGAAGTTACGAACTTGAATGTTTAACTGAATAAGCTTTAATTATTGGGTGAAATTGTGTTGTGTGGCGATCTGATGGATCATCAGAGGTGTATGCTTAGTGCTATTGCAGATTGTACTGTGGAGGGTTCGTGCGTTATTGTTTGCGGTCACGGTGCATCAACATCGTATTAAGATCCGTAATCTTTGGAGAAGGGAAACTGTCCGATATAGCCTGCTCAGTAAGATTCCTAGTACTAGGGAACACATGGACAAGCTAACCCTTAAGAATGATATAGATTCCATTAAGAAATTAAGGATGGAATGTGAGTGCTTTGATAAACTGTGTTGGATTCTTCGAGAGGTTGGGGGTTTGAGCGAGGAGAAGTTCGTGAGCTTGAGGGAGAAGGTGACTATGTACATAAAGATCCTAACACACCACGATACAAATCGTGTTATGGGTTCTATTGGCAGTGCTATGGACAAACGATCAATCGATACTTTGGTTACACTCACTGCACTCAAGGCACTCAATGCACTGTTAAAGGAAAGAAAGCTAATATTGGTTACACCTACAACCATGGTCGTTGAGAAAGACAAATGTCAAGAGCCATGGATTTATTCAAGGTTTTTGATTTTGATTTATAGTTTAATAGAAAAGGCTTGATTTATGATCATTCTCAAGTTTTAACCACTGTATCTTGATATTTCGCATGCATAGGGTTGCTTGGGAGCTTTGGATGGTACCCTAATCAATGTGACTATCCCGCCAGCTGATCAACCAAATAACAGATCCCGGAAGGGTCGAATCCACTTTAACGTGCTTGGGGTATGCGATATTAACATGAAGTTTGTATACCCGCCATGTGGTTGGGAGGGTTGTTTTGCCAACGGGAGGGTCTTGAGAGATGTCGTCTTTTGTCCTATGCCACATAGTTTAATGTTTCCAAACGGTAACCCCTTAACATTGTTCATGCAACATACAATGATAACCTGTCTTGTATCATGCTACTTTAGACTAAAGTATCTGACCGTTCCTTTGATGTGCAAGGAAAATACTACCTGGTTGATTCTGGCTATACAAATTGTGAAGGCGTCCTGGCTCTATACAGCTACAGGCGTTGCCACCTTAAAGAGTGGGAGGTCGATAGAGAAGAGCTGTATGACCCTGAGGAATTCTTTAATATGAAGCATTCTAGAGCTCCGAGCATAATTGAACGGGCATTGTATAAGCTCAAGAATCAATAGACTATTCCAAAGTAGCCTTCCTACTACCATATTAAGGTCCAGAACCGTATAATCATGGCTTGTGACCTGCTCAACAACTTCATCAGGAGGCAAATGTCGGACGATCCCATCATAGACTCAAGTAACAATGAGAGTAATGATCCCAACAACCCTAATGAATACGACGATGGCCCCCCTCCATAATGCATTGAATGTCTTGGGAACTCTGCAGCATGGGACCAGTCCAGGGATCCAATTTCTATGGAGATGTGGAACTATTATCGTGCACACATGCATAACCGTTAGAGATGTCGGAGCTGGGTTGGTTGGTTGGGATTAGAGATTAAGAAGATGTTTGCCTGGAGAAGTGGCAAAGTTATTATGATCATGAACAAACATTTCCTTTTTAAATACTTATTGGTGCTTTAATTACTGATTTTTATGTGTATGACCTATGTCAAGATTTTAGTTTTTGTATTAATTGTGGCATTTGAGTTGCATGGTTTTAGTGTTGATTGAATTTTATTATACTGCTGGTTTCATGAATATGCTGTTTGCCTTTTACACTAATAGTTATCCTAATTCCAATTACTTTCATCTATTGATTACCTTGCCCATATAGTTCTAGTTATGGATAGCCCAATCTAAGTGTTTGCTTCTGCTATTTTGTAGGCTGCTTAACTTTGAGATGGAGGATTCAAGTGCTAGCTCAATGCCAAAACCAACTAAGAAGCGAAAGAAAGGCAATGGAAAGGCTAATTGTGACGCTAAGAAAGGATCGAGACGTGTGTGGACGATCACTGAAGAGAAGGTGTTGATCAATGCACTATACAAGTACAAGGCTGCAGGAAACAAGGTGGAGAACAATTTCCGAGCTGGCTACTTGAGGGACTTAGAGGAATACATCAAGAAATCCTTTCCCAACACCGATATTTTGGCGATCCTAATGTGAAGTCCAAGCTCACTGTCAGGAAGAGGTTTTACTAACACCTCTACACCATGTTTGAGGTCACTGGTGAAAGTGCTTCATATGATCTAGAGATCCAACAGATCAAGATCACCATGAGATATGGTGGATTGGGTACAAGAGGGTAAGATTCCGTACTGTTATGCTTGCCTAACTGTTTATTACCTTAACTCTGATATAGCTGATGGTGCTTTGTATTCCTAACTACTCTTAATGATGTTTTCACATGATTCTCAGGTGCATGACTATGTGAAGACTTACCGCAGCAAGAAGTTTCCCTTCTACGAGAATTAGGAGAAGCTCTTTGGTAAGGATAGGGCTACTGGTGCTGGTGCACAAAATATTTTAGCTGTTGTTCAGGAAGTGATCAACAACCCAATCTTAGAGGTTCATGCCAATGAGGGGAATATGAGCGGTGCTGAAACAAGCCGAGGCCAACGAATGAAGATTGAAACTCCATCTCTAGTTAGTGGAAGAGCAGATGAGCTCCCTCGTGACCATGAGATAGGATCCAGTGGTACTGATTACAACCTTCCATCTCAGACTAAGGACAAACTCATTGCTAAGGCCATAATGAAGAAGATCAAGAAGGCTTATGCAGAGAAGAGGAACTAGCTGCTGAGAAGGCTGACGAAGAAGCCAATGAGGTACCTCCATACATGGAGGAGTTCATACAGAAGACTGGAGATACAATTGAGAGGCTTGTTACCATCTTCTCCTAGGCCCAATTTGTTCACGAAGATCCCGCGAGTATCCTGCGCAAGGGAATCTATGAGGTACTGGTGAACATCACAGAATTTGATGAGGACCATATGATGGTGCTTTCTTGCAAGATAGCTCACCATAAGGAAGATGATGATCTCTTCTTCAACATGCTTGAGAGTTCCAAGCCCAAGTACCTCAAGATGCTCCTCAAACAGAAGTCTGCCAAGTGATTCTAAGGAAGTTTACGTGGGACCCTTTTTTTGGCCTGATTGGCACATTCATTGTGTGCATATTTTGTAAACCTCATAGTTAGATCATATTCATGTTACTTCTCTGGACTGGTATGCATGTGTCATGCATTTCCATGAAGAGTGCAGTGGTGTTTAGATATAGATTTTAAATGCCATTTTTTGGTCAGGGCACCTTGAACAATTATGGAGTGTGACAATATCTCAAGAGCAACCTGAAAAATGGAGGCGAAGCCCCAATCACGTGAGGCGCACGTAGGGACAGCTCAGTGGCCCTTTATTTGATGGGAGATTTTTGGGGGCAAACAAGAGTCCCACACTGGAAAGATGGAGTAAATGGTTTGGGTTTTTAGGGCTGGAAATATCTCAATTAATATTTATGAGGCCTTTTGAAAGTTGGATCAAAAAAAAAATCCAAGAGGACTTAGACCTAAAGTAGACAATATCATAACAATGTGGAGATTACAATTCCTACAATTCCTAACAGTTAAGGGGCAAACTCAGGTTGAGGAGAGCATACATCTTCAAAAAAATGTTATCCTCATGAAAGAAAACATTAGCTTGGCGGGATACTTTAGAGCCGTTAGAACAAAATGTTTAAACATTTTGAGGCACATTCATTGAACTTTTGTCAATGTCAGATGAGTCTAGAGGGAAAAACTTAATGAACAAAAAATCTAAAAGCGCGAGTAATCTAGGGAGGAGGACTATATAAATTCAAGAAAAAAGAAAGATAAAGACGAATGTGCATTTGAATTAAAAACAGAATGTGTCACTTAGAATATATTGATTGTTTATTTCGAGTTTCGACAACCCCATAGTTCTAAGTTCTAATGGTGAAGAGTTAAGCTAGTCAATTGAGGTGTAACAAACTAAGATTTGCGCCGCAGATAAAAATATATAAGCTCTTACAACGAAGTAGGAGTCTACCGCCAACACGTGTTTCATACTATTTGTGCTTAGATGATCGCATGTGAATGTGAGTTAATGATTCATTGTGTGTGCTGCATGAATAGTTTTTTTTAAGCCTTCCAAGACATCCGACCATGTCATAATATCAAAGATTGGTGTTGGCCTCCAAATGTTTTTCTAAAACCAAGATTAATTTCAATGTTTTGAAACTCGGCCCGGACCGGCCAGTTCGACTGGTCTGACCGAGGACCGCTAGCCTTATCGGCACGGTTCAGCCCAAAAAACGGCATGTTGAGCCTGCGAGCGGAAACCCGGCCGACCGATTCGGCTAGCGAAATGGTGTGGCCTTTTTTTGTAATTTACAATTTAAACCCCTCCTGCTGCGATTCTCCTCCAAATGAATGGCCTGATGCAAAAGGAAGAAAAACAAAAAAAGAAAAGGAGAAGACTGATGCAAATGGCCTGATGCACTAATGGTCAGCTGCAAAGGGAAGAAAAAATAACAAAAAAAAAATGAATGGTCTGCCAATGAGAAGAAAGAGAAAAAAAAAAAGAAGAAATGATTTGAATGAGAAAGGAACGACGCAATTGAGGAAGACTTTTTTAAAGGAAAAATGGCTAGAAACCTAGTATTCACAAAGGGAAGATGGCCTTGAAGCTGGCCCAAATAATTCACAAACCCATTATCAACCAAATGGGTCATTATTTATTCAAAAAAAATGTGCTATATAATAATTAAACCTCATATATGATGTATATATAACTTTTTTTTTCGTAAAATGTAAAAAATAGCCTTTCATTTTAAAATTTTCGATAAACATGCATATTATGTTCAATAGTATCATGGCTATAAATATGATTTTTTTTTATGTTCATGCAATATGTAATTTTGAAATTGACTCACTGGCGTTGACTAAAGTCAACAAATCGGTCCAACCAGTGGTCCGACCTGCTGACCCACTTCTCGGTAGTTTCACCGGTTTTGTGACCGTGTCGGGTCTGAAAACACTTATTAATTTGGTCAAATTGAGACTATTAAGGAAGTAGTCAACCCGAAATCGATTCACATGATGAAAAAGAAAGGTTGCTTGATACAACGTCCTTGATAGTATTTTAATAATAACATATAATGACGCATTAATTTTTTTAAAGTGTTCATATATATCATGAGATTATAAAGTGATAGTTTGGTCTAGAGAAATAACGATATAACGAGTCTAGAGAAATAACGAGTCTAGAGAAATGAGTCTAGTTTTTTTAACTATATATGCAATCAAATGAGTCTAGAGAAATAACGAGATGGCATAAAAATTGTGCTCTGTTCATTCTCTTTTGTGAAAGATTTGGTTTACGACCCCACAATCTTGCATGTGGCGTGATTAATTAACTAGTATGAAGATGATGAGAATATATTAAAACGGGGTGTTTGAAAAAAAAAATTAAACTCAACTTGTGGGATTTTATTTACCGAAAAGCATATAGGTGGTGTTTGCAAAGTCTTAGAAAAGATCAAAATCTGCTTTTAACTTAAATTAAGCATTTTAGGGTGTTTTCAAATATAGCTTCTCTGGTTTGAGAACTTTTTAAAGCCAAAAACTCCCACAATTTTGAAGCTGCTATGAACCTGCTTCTAGCTTATGGTAGCAATTATTAAATTAATTAAAATAGTTTTGTACAATTATACCCTGTATCTTTTATTAACCAATAACATTCATATTTTGAACAATAAATATAGAAATACAATTCGAGCATTCGCTTTTCACACACAAGATCTTTTTTTTTGTATTCAACTTTCTTTTTGTCATTTGAGTGAGTTATTTCTCTCGTGAACTTTTTTTTTCTTGAAAATTTGACTATTTAAAGTCCAAAACTCTTATGCGGTTAAATACTACGTCATATTGCTGAAAACTAAAAAATATCAATCTACTAAAATAAATAATTTTATCGTGTAATCCTTGTAACCATATCTATAAAGACTTTTCTTCATTAGTAAATATGACTATGTTGTGATTAATTTTTTTTTTACTTCTATTAGATGTAGTAATACATTTAGATATTGAAATGTATATGTTATGGGTATTGCAGTCTGTTAACCCCCTCTTAACTGAGGCATCGAAAATAAGGTTAATGGAAATGTCATGCTCCAAAGGCAAGGGTAAAATCTTAGATACCCCAAGAGCTTAGATGTCTCAAGCGGAAACACACTGTTCTGAAAAAATCTTAGCGCTACGAGGGAACTCTTAGAATACAAGGCCCACGTGAAGTACTACGGACCTTAGATGGTCCCACGATACCCTATAGTGGTCAACGATGTTCTCGCAGTTACCCCCTCAGAGGCACTCTGCAGTCTAAGCTCTACGATGGTATCGCTCACGATACCGAAAAGTCAATGCCAGTCATCGTAGCGAAGATGGGGATAGAAACACACCACGTAGTGAACCTTGGCATGTTGGTACGTGGTCTTGAAAGTACCAGGTGTCAGTATCGGGAGAGATTAGTCATCTACTAAAAAATTAGTTTGAACCACCCGTCAGTACGCCCGCATGCATCGAGACACCTGCATCTCTATGTACGCCTATAAATAAGGAGAATCTCGCCATTATTGAGGGCAAGAAAAAAGGGAATAAAGCAACCTAATACACATATTTTTCTCTTTTACATTAAATTTCTTCATATATCATCGTGAAAACCTACAATACACATCAAAATTTTGAAATTCAGGTACAACATTCCGACCCAATAATACATTCATTTATTCCGATACTCAAGTATTATAAACGGAGAGTTAACACAATCATTTTATTGAAAAACCAGCAAAATCACTTTGTCTTTTGCAAACACTCTATGAAAAAAGAGCAACTTTAACTAGTTTATCAAACACTCTAAGATTACAGCTTAAAGTTGGATTTATAGCTTAAACTTAAATTATAAACTTCAGCTTATTGAGAAGAGTTAGCAAACTCCATCATAGTTTGTGTTTGTAATTCGTGATTTTTCTTATGCTTGTCTTAAAATAAGTAAAAAAAAAAAAAAAAAAAAAAAAAAAAACACAAGCTCCACAAATAGAGGAGGGTGCTTTTAGAAACACAAGCCCTTTTAAAGTGAAGGATAATTCCAAGATATATGCTCTTTCCTGAGTTTCCTCAACTCCATAAATAAAATTTAATTATGTTTTTACCTAATTATGATTTCGTAAAAGAATCATAAAGAATTTCTAAGACTAATGAAAATTTAAAATATTATATGTTCATGTCATGTAGCAAATCAATAAAAAGAAGATATATAAAAACTCTTGAGAATTTTACTTTTCAAAACACATTAAATTACATACTTCTAAAATATTTCAACCAAACTATGATTTTAAAACTTACAAAAGTCGATACTATGAATAATATCTTAATAAAATTATTTTGATAAAGACAAAGAAACATAGGTATTAACAAGTATTCTAATTATGAATCAATTTCTTTTTGACTATTAATTTTTTTCTACATAATCAAAGTATATATAAATTTTTAGTATTGATTGTTCTAAATTATAAATACATATATTAATGAAGAATAATTGTGTCTTACTTTATTTTAATATTTAAAGTTTCTTATCAATTGTTATCGAAAATACTTCATGTTTTATTTCAACAGCTTTAAATAATTGTTCTTTTGAATGACTGCCAAGGTTGCACGGATACGGATACGTAGATATGAGTTTTTCTAAAATTAATAAGATACGATATGTATGAGATACGTCAAATAATTAATATTAATAATTATATATAAAGATATAATTTAAATAAATATATCAAAATGTATTATATTTAATCACTTGCATAGTCATTAGTCACATAGTACCATAAAGCTTTGTTTTCTCTCTCTATATACATATATTTGTTTGAAATAGAGGGTTTTCACGATTTTATATTTAATTTTCTGAATAGATATTGTAATTTAGTTCTTGTTGGGCCTTTTCTAGTTTAAGAAAACTATCACACTACTCTTTTAAAAAAACTGATACGTATCGGATACTCCTTTTCCCTTATTTTTGGAGAAACAAACGGGGCATTGACCAAAACTAGCTCAAGGTTTAATGTTATAGGTGGACAGGTGAGGAAATTTAATTCTGATGTCTCTTGTTGAACCTATTTAAGGAGAAATTATCATATACATACGTTGTATGTACAACCGATGGTTGAGATTAAAAGAAGATCCCTTAATTGTAGGAATAATCACTCAACACCCCATCCCCACCGTGTATTGGTAGTGGATGCACATACAACGGCTGCACCTATTTAAGGCTTTCTTTCGACTATTAAAAAACACACACACACACCCCTCAGGCACATTTGCTTGGTGTACATCTCTGTCTTGTTCGTTTATTTTTCGATCATTACTTTTTAGTTAGTGGAAATAGACAAATATTAGAGATTGTTCAAGTAAGGTATTTTACACTACAAGATTTTTGGTCATTAGTTACCGCATTTTCGGTAGCTAATGATCCAAATGCGGTCCCTAATGGACATTACCTACCGAGATTATGTCGCTAATTTTCGGTAGCTACTAATCACGTCGCTAATGACTCGCTACCAAATTTTGGTAGCTAATAAGTCCCTTTCCTACCGAATTTTCGTCGCTCACATTAGTAACCGAAGTTTCGTCGCCACTTCCGTCGCCATAACTTTGAAATTTAGCTACCGATTTTCGGTAGCTACTGTGGAGTTAGCTACCAAAATTTCATCACTAACTTACCTATTCAGCTTGCCCATTTTAACCCGCATTTGCTACCGAATTTTGGTTGCTAATATTATGAATATTAGTAGTTACCGATTTTCATTAGCTAACTTTATGAATATTAGTAGTTACCGACATGCGGTAGCTAATAATATTTAAAGCCTTGAATCTTATTAGCTACAGATTGGCGGTAGCTAATAATATTTAAAGTCATGAATATTATTAGCTACCGTACTGCGGTAGGTAATAACATTTACAGATCTAAAAAATATTGGTTTATTGATTCACCAATATAAAAATCAATCTTGATTTGTTAATTTAACACTATCAAGTATTTAAATAAACGAAGAAAGTCTTTACTAACAAAATGATTGTAAAATAAAAAAGGTTTGGAGTTTTGAAGATATGAAAAAAGTGTTCAGAAATGAGAAACATTTTGAAGATTTGAAAACAGTGTGGGGTTTGATTAATGGAAAATAAATTGGAAGATATGAATAAATAAAGAAATGATATGGATAGTTTTTTAGATTGGAGAAGTGAGGAATTTTTGATGATTTAAAGAGAGTGTATGGATGATTTTATAGATTTGATAAATAAAGAAATCGTAGGGATAGTTTTTAGATTGGAGAAGTGTTGCGATTATTTTGTAGATTGAAGAATTGAGGGGTATTTATAATATGAAATTGAAAATTATGAATTTTCGGAAAATCTGAATTTCCCTCCCTTGGCCGCCCAAATTTTCGACGTTTTGCTACCGAAAATCGGTAGCTAATGGTCAAAATTTTTGAATTTTCTGAAAATTTGAATCTGCCGCACATGGCCGCCCAAATTTTTGAAATTTAGCTACCGAAAATGGTAGCTAATTGTCAATTTTCTGGGTTCTATCGTGATGAATATTTGTTGCTACCGGCTTTCGGTAGCTAATGTTCGTTGAACATTAGTAGCTACCGAATTCTGGTAGCTAATATCTGTTGAATACTAGTAGCTACCGACAAGCGGTAGCTAATGTCTGTTGAATATTAGTAGCTACCGCTTGGCCGTAGCTAATGTTAAATATTTTATTTTGTATATTTCTTTGTGTGATTTTGATTTCTTTATGTTTTCAGTTTAGTAATATTACCAATAATATGTAATAATTAACTTATTTGTTAGTAATTGATTTGTTATTATGATTGATGTATTGTTGTGTGACGTATATATTAGTTTTACGTACCTCTACACTTAATCATGTCTCGTGTATGTGATTGAAATATCGTTGTGACATGTTGATTGATGTATCGATGAAATGTGATTATTAGTTATGATGTGAAGTTACATTCTTTATTTAACGTTCTATTGGAAGATACATACATATATATAGTATTGACAAACAAACGACATTATATATCATTGTTATTATGAACTAACATTAGTAATGTCATTTGATTGTGCAATGAAATCATCATTTTATGTTTATTTAGTTAATTATTACTTGTTATTGACATAATTGATAACAAACAACCGTATCTTAAAATAATCGTCGAAAAATCACATTTTTAAATGCTTGAATATTAGTAGCTACCGACTTGCGGTAGCTGATTTAGCCAGTAGCTACGGACTGGCGGTGGGTACTGTTAGGGTATAAATATTAGCTACTGCCATTTGGTCGCTACTGTTAGGGTTGGGGTAAAGTGTTTAATCAAATTTTCAAATTTGTGCCAACGGTAAGAACGGTTAGCTAATGTCAACGATAAAAAAGGTTAGCTACCGATTTTCGGTAGCAAATGTCAACGGTAAGAACCATTAGCTACCGCCTTGCGGTAGCTAATGTCAATGGTTAGAACCATTAGCTACCGATTTTCCGTAGTTAGTCATTAGCTACGGAAATTCCGTTGCCACTTGTCCGTAGCGACGGAATTAACGACAGAAATTCCGTCGGTAATAAGCGTGGCCACCGATGGGTTGTCGCCAATAATTTAAACGACGAAAATTCCGTCGGTAAACTCATTAGCTACGGAAATTCCGTAACTAATGACTAGTTACGGAATTTCGGTAGCTAATTTGCGGTAGCTAATACTGCGAAATCTTGTAGTGTTATAGCTGAGTTTTACTATATACCATTAACGAGGTAAAAGCAAAACTACTATCGACAAAGTGGAGAATTATAAATGAAATTTTTATATGTCGCTGTTTTGCATCGTAATTCAAATAAATGTATTGCATAAAAGTAGAAAATGATCAAGTTACTAGTGCTAAGTTAATGACAATTTACAAGTTATTAAAATCAAGAAGTTTTATCAGGTAAGTTCTCGTATGTAAGATGGTATAACTACGTGTGGAGTTATCTGTTGTCCTCCTTGATTTCAATAAAAATCCGTTTATTTGTGGATGTTTAGATAAAAAACAGTAACCATGTAATTGTATTTTAAATACATAACATTGTTACACTGAGAAAAGCTTTTTATGCAATAACAACCTAAATATTATTGGGATAAATATCTTTTCCTTCAAAAGGCCTATTGCTATCCGGGCAATTAAGGCTAATGATTGGTTAATGATTTGATCTTGATTTAGTTCATGACGACAGATGCAAATAACTAAAGTACATGTATAGTAAACCTATGCATAAAGATCCAAATAGGTTTGCTCATCTCAAATGATGATTACACGCCTTATAATTTCGCTATCATGTTTTAACTATCATATTTTCTTAATATATGGCCGATACACATTAGTACTTGGTATTGTTTTTTCTAAGAAGTTTATAAACAATTTTGATTAATTTATCGAGTTCTTTTTTGACGTGTGGGTTAAACCTAAGTCACATAATCCTTCATATTTAGAAAGTTATAGGCGCACTGGTCTCGCACTGACGACTTCAGTGCCCGTACTTCGCACTAAAACGTTTTCCAAATTTTTAGTTCTCGCACTAAGATTTCTTAGTTCTTATGTTAAAATTTAATGAATAATCATAGAAAATTTGTAGAAGACAAACAATAGAGTGACATTGAAGAAGAGTTGGAGCAAGAGGAGAATAAAACTAAGTCAAAAGCTAAATAATTACAAAAAATTGAAAGTGATTTAAGGCTTATACAGTTATATATTTGTCTTCCCACCATACCAATTTAGAAAATATTATATATAAAATTAATAACCATTAGAAGTTATGTACTTTTTTTTATTATAATCTATTTTTTTGTGAATTCTATGCATACTTTTATTTTATGTGTTTATAATATACTAATTTAGGTAATAACTTTTTTTTTTATTATATAAGTTATTTTTCTTTTTTTTTTATTATATAAGTTATTTTTCTTTTTTTTTTAGAAGTGCATTATAGTGGCGCACTAAGACTGTAATTTTTTGAAATTATCGCACTGGCGCACCCGCACCGGTACTTGCATCTGCACCCGCATCCGCCTCAGGTGACTTAGGGCTAAACCCAAAATGACCCACTTAATTAATTTCAACGGAGAAAGACGCCCATGATTCTCGTTAGGTTGTTCATAAATCTGGTCGATCTAGGAATAAAACAGTCCATAATAGTGGCAAGGAAGGCTTAATAGGTACCAAAAATATCCTACCATCAGAAAAAAGGTCAATAACATAAGTGCAAACTTATTTAAAGCAGAGCTAATATTGGTATACAATGATATACAAAACGATTTGAGGTGGCTACCACTACTAAAAATCATTGATATTGAAACCAAAAATTTGGTTCCATTAGACCCCAATTCAGTTCCCATTGCCCAAAGGGAACTGAATATGGGAACTGAAAATTAGGTGACATTAGGTGTCGTTGCCACCAAATGGGAACTGAAAATTGAGTTCCCATGTATTAAAATGGGAACGGAATTTTTAGTATCCATATGGGAACCGAAAATTTAGTTCCCATGTTGGAACCACAAATTCAGTTCCCATATTTGCATATGGGAACTGAATTGTCGGTTCCCATGAATAAGTACATAGTTCTACTTTATCACTGCCACACGGCGCGCTGCTATTCGTTGGAAGATGTGAACCAAATTGTTGGTTCCCATTCTTTTTACACATAGCAACTGATTGTTTAGTTCCTATTTTGTTAATAGGAACCGAATTTTCAGTTTCTAGTTTATAATGAGAACTAAAATTTCAGTTCCCATTTGTTTTCAAAAATATTTTAAAAAAGTGGCGGCTAAACCGCCACTTTCAAATTTTTTTGAATTTCAAACCATTTAAAAATATATTTTAATAGGACAAAATGTATGAGTTCTTAATTAATGGTATATGTGATACTTGTATGTAAAAAGGTTGTTCTATTGAAATAAATATATGTTTATTAAAAATTACGTGACTAATTCCATATAAACACTTAATTTCTTACTATTAACCAAAAATTAATGAGGAATTTAAACCATAATATTGAATTTATGAATGATTTAAACTACAAAATTGAATGTAGGAGGGATTTAAACTATAATATTGAATTTATGAATGATTTAAACTATAAAATTGAATGTATGAGGGATTTAAACTATAATATTAAATTTATGAGGGATTCTAACAATAATAACTAAGGCTAAACTTAAAACATATGGAGTTGGACAATGGGGAGAATGGGGAGAATGGAGAGAATGGGGAGAATGAGAGGATTATTTTATAAGTTTGGTTTTGTGTGGGAAAGAATGGTTGTGGAGATGGGGTATATATAGATATCTTAAATTTATAGGTAAGAAATATTCAGTTCCCATCCTAAAAATGGGAACCCAATTTTCGGTTCCATTGTTAGATGGGAACTGAATTATCCGTACCGGTTTAGATGGGAACTGAAAGTTCAGTTCCCATTTACAGTGGGACCAAAAATTCAGTTCCCATTTAAATGGGAACTGATTTTCTGGTGTCCACTTTAAGCGGGAACTGAAAATTCGGTAGCCATTTTGAAGGGGACCGAATCTTCAGTTCCCACACAAGCTGGGGACCAAAAATTCAGTTCCCATTTAATTTTTAAATTATAAAATTATTTGAATTCTCACTTTAACAAATTTACATTTTCATCTCAAACTAACTTCAATTTCTACAATTCAATACTGATACAATTAATTAAATTACAAACTCCTAATTGGCAAAATAATTCACTAACGCCCAAATACAACTTCTATATTTTACCCCCATATTAAACTCGATTTCTACAATTCAATACCAGAACAATTAATCACGCTATAAACCCCTAAATGACAAAAAAATTACACTAACGCCTAATACAAGTTTTAAAGATCACAAAATGTTAACAATGTCATCCATATTGATGGCCAACTTTAGAGGCGAAAATGGGCCTCCGACCTTTATAGGCGTGTTTAGAGGCGAATATGGGCCTTTAGTAACGTAAAAAGCCCATAATCCCCTCATTTCTTGGTGTGAGCTATTTTAAACATTAAGTTGACTAAAATACTCCAATAGAAATGTGCCATGTGGTTAGAGGCGATTTTTCTCCTCTCATTAAAAAAGAAAAAATAAAAATCAATATAAGACAGCAGGTGACCTTTTGCCTTCGGTCTATTTAACTGCACTGTAAGAAAATAAAAATCATAATTCCGTGGAAAAACACTCCTTGCAATTTAGAAGGATCGAACATAAGAACTTCTCAATACATCCTCTCGAATTTACCACTGGAGCTCCTTCTATTGTTCAAACATAATTCGTATACTTCTATATTCCACATAATCGTTATATTCCACATAATTTTAAGCCAATAGTTTTTTTAAAACTCTTCCGTAACTCCATTTTTCATGAAATTTTGGGGGCCACATATATTTTACATAATATAGGATCTGGTAAAATATCATCGAAATCAGAGGCGTTTCGGAGGTGTTTTCAAACCCTTGGATATTGATATTTTTTACCCCAATAGTTTCTTTGATCTCTTTCGTAACTCCGTTTTTGATGAAATTTTGAAAGACACATATATTTCACACAATTTAGATTCTAGTAAAATATCATCGAAATTGGAGGCGTTTTGGACGGGTTTTCAAACTCTTAGATATTTATACTTTTTTACCCCAAAAGTTTCTTTGATCTCTTCCGTAACTCCGATTTTGATGAAATTTTGAGGGACACATACATTTTAGATAATATAGAATCTGGTAAAAAAATCATTTAAATTGGAGGAGTTTTGGAGGGGTTTTCAAACTCTTAGATATTTATACTTTTTTACCCCAAAAGTTTCTTTGATATCTTCCGTAACTCCGATTTTGATGAAATTTTGAGGGACAAATAAATTTTAGATAATATAGAATCTGGTAAAAATTCATTGAAATTGGAGGAGTTTTGGAGGGGTTTTCAAACTCTTGGATATTTATATTTTATACCCGAAAAGTTTCTTTGATCTCTTCCGTAACTCCGATTTTGATGAAATTTTGAGGGATACATACATTTTAGATAATATAGAATCTGGTAAAAAATCATTGAAATTGGAGGAGTTTTGGAGGGGTTTTCAAACTCTTGGATATTTATATTTTATACCCGAACATTTTCTTTGATCTCTTCCGTAACTCCGATTTTGATGAAATTTTGAGGGACACATACATTTCACATAATATAGGATCTGGTAAAAAATAATTGAAATTGGACATGTTTTAGAGTGGTAATCGAAATAACTTATATTTATATTTTCTCCCCTATAGTTTATTTAAAGTGTTTCGTAACTCCGTTTCCGTTGAATTTTTACGGAACAAACATACTTACCATTATCAAAATGATTGTCAAAATTCATAAAATTTGAAGTTCATTTGGAGGTAAATATGAACTTTTATAAGGACATAACACCATTTAGGTTTATAGAAGAAGAATAGTTGTAAGGTTTAAGGTTTAGGGTTGAAGTGCTTTTAAGCTAATTTTAAGCCAATAGTTTTTTTAAACTCTTCCGTAATTCCGTTTTTCATGAAATTTTGGGGGCCACATATATTTCACATAATATAGATTCTGGTAAAATATCATCAAAATTGGAGGCGTTTTGGATGGGTTTTCAAACTCTTAGATATTTATACTTTTTTACCCCAAAAGTTTCTTTGATCTCTTCCGTAACTCCGATTTTGATGAAATTTTGAGGGACACATACATTTTAGATAATATAGAATCTGGTAAAAAAATCATTGAAATTGGAGGAGTTTTGGAGGGGTTTTCAAACTCTTAGATATTTATACTTTTTTACCCCAAAAGTTTCTTTGATATCTTCCGTAACTCCGATTTTGATGAAATTTTGAGGTACACATACATTTTAGATAATATAGAATCTGGTAAAAAATCATTGAAATTGGAGGAGTTTTGTAGGGGTTTTCAAACTCTTGGATATTTATATTTTATACCCGAAAAGTTTATTTGATCTCTTCCGTAACTCCGATTTTGATGAAATTTTGAGGGACACATACATTTTAGATAATATAGAATCTGGTAAAAAATCATTGAAATTGGAGGAGTTTTGTAGGGTTTTTCAAACTCTTGGATATTTATATTTTATACCCGAACATTTTCTTTGATCTCTTCCGTAACTCCGATTTTGATGAAATTTTGAGGGACACATACATTTCACATAATATAGGATCTGGTAAAAAATAATTGAAATTGGACATGTTTTAGAGAGGTAATCGAAATAACTTATATTTATATTTTCTCCCTTATAGTCTATTTAAAGTGTTTCGTAACTCCGTTTCCGTTGAATTTTTACGGAACAAACATACATACCATTATCAAAATGATTGTCAAAATTCATAAAATTTGAAGTTCATTTGGAGGTAAATATAAACTTTTATAAGGACATAACACCATTTAGGTTTATAGAAGAAGAATAGTTGTAAGGTTTAAGGTTTAGGGTTGAAGTGCTTTTAAGCTAATTTTAAGCCAATAGTTTTTTTAAACTCTTCCGTAATTCCGTTTTTCATGAAATTTTGGGGGCCACATATATTTCACATAATATAGATTCTGGTAAAATATCATCGAAATTGGAGGCGTTTTGGATGGGTTTTCAAACTCTTAGATATTTGTACTTTTTTACCCCAAAAGTTTCTTTGATCTCTTCCGTAACTCCGATTTTGATGAAATTTTGAGGGACACATACATTTTAGATAATATAGATTCTGGTAAAAAAATCATTGAAATTGGAGGAGTTTTGGAGGGGTTTTCAAACTCTTAGATATTTATACTTTTTTACCCCAAAAGTTTCTTTGATATCTTCCGTAACTCCGATTTTGATGAAATTTTGAGGTACACATACATTTTAGATAATATAGAATCTGGTAAAAAAATCATTGAAATTGGAGGAGTTTTGTAGGGGTTTTCAAACTCTTGGATATTTATATTTTATACCCGAACATTTTCTTTGATCTCTTCCGTAACTCCGATTTTGATGAAATTTTGAGGGACACATACATTTTAGATAATATAGAATCTGGTAAAAAATCATTGAAATTGGACATGTCTTAGAGTGGTAATAGAAATAACTTATATTTGTATTTTTCTACCCTATAGTTTATTTACCCCTAAATAAACATTATGAACATTAATTACAATAATAAATATCCAATTTGTGGTGCAGTCATTAATATAGAATTAAGAAAATGGATGAACTTGTAATTAAAGACTGAAAAGTAAATTGCAAAGAAATTAACATGTACACACCTCTTAAATTACAATTCTGCCAGACCGAATGAAACAATTATAATTTGGATATTTGTTAGCAATTTATGGAGTTTTTTTTTCCTTCTTTGAAAGCTGAAACAATGGAGGAAAATAATCACTAAAGATGGTAGAATGAGGTTGAGGATGAGAAATACGTGCAATAATAGGGTTGCTTTATGTACAAGGTAATTATTGAATTGTTAAGGACAATTTTACAAGTTTCAAATATTTTTTTTTTAAATTACAGGCGAATTTTCGCCTTTAAGCAACAAAACCAGAATCCTTGTGCCAGATCCTAGGGCCGTTGGATCCTAGGGCCAGATCCAACGGTGGAGATACTTGATCCGCGTGACAGACATAAGGCGATTTTTCGCCTCTAATCTCCCACAGATTTTTATATATACACAAAATTTCCACAATAAATATTTATCATCTTCCAAGTTCCTCCAATGTTCTCCAAATTTGTCTTTGTAAGATTTGCAAGTTTTCTTATGTTTTGTGTTTTAAACTGCAAGTAATTAGTTTTTTAAGGATTTAATAGTTTTTATAGTAATGATATATCTTATTGATTAAGCAATAGTGCAATTCATTTTTCATTTATTTTATTGTCAAGGCATAATATTAAACAAATGTGGTTAAATAAATGAATGATATTGTATGCACATCATTATTTTGTTATAGTATTGGATAGTTTTTGAATTATTTGATGTTATTGAATAAACAATATGTTTGTATAGATGCAAAATATAATATCATGTGTGTTTAACTTTTATTTCAATTTAAATTTAATTGTTACATTTTTACAAATGAATAAAAGAATTATGGGGGGAATGAAATAAAATTGAATCATAAAAAAAAAAGCAGCGGCAAAGAATTGCCGCTTTTTTTTCACAAATCTGGAAAAGAATGGAGGCGAAAATCGCCTCTAATCTTTAAAAATATCAATACCATATTCATTAATTTAATTAAAAATCAACAGGCGAAAAATCGCCTTTAAGATATTTATAAGACTTTTGATTTAATTATAAACAAAGCAGGGGAATGAATCGCCTCTATCCACATCAGCGCGAGATATTATTAATAAAGAAAACAAAACTAACGGGAGGCGAATGCGCTCCTCTAGTCTTTTCATGGCCCACAAAGAATAAAGGCGAATAATCGCCTTCAATCATATTATCTTAAAGGCGAAAGTTCACCTTTGACTGCGGCTTCTGACAAGTAAGGCGAAAAATCGCCTCTAAGCTGCTAACATGCGGCCATATAGAAGGCAAATGATAAAAGGCACGAAATCGCCTTTTAGCTTGAACATTAGAGGCGATTTTGATAATATAAAAGGCAATTATGCGCCTCTTATATTGAGCATTTTTTGTAGTGCGGTGTGAATAGTGTGTGAAGTGTGTGAAGTTACTGTGTATGGGTTTGGGGAAGAAACCTTCTTTTCCTTTGTTTGGAAGTTGGAACCGATAAATGGGTTCCCATTTTATTTTAAAATGGGAACTGATTTTTTTCGGTTCCCATTTTAAAATAAATGGGAACCGAATTCTCGGTTCCGTGTGTGGGAACCGAATTTTCGGTTCCCCTTTCAACATGGGAACCGATAATTCCGTTCCCAGCCTTTGACTGGTCAAATTGACCATTTCTTTTTATTTTTTCTTTTTTTTAAGCTATATGGGAACTGAAAATGTGGTTCCTAGACTTATGGAAACTGAATTTATTTTTTCAGTACCTATGCCTTGGTTCCCATATTGGAAAATTGTAGTAGTGTACTTTCAGCACTTCTGTTCAGTGATCAAAATATAAATCCACTTTACTAACACCATGTTTTAAAGGTTCATATATGGTGGACTATTTTATAATGTCTCCAAAACCATGATATCGTTTTTAAGAGAACCAAAAAAATTTAGCATTCCGGCCTACCATACCATCCCAAATATAATATTGAGTGCGATCAATTTGCTTGAAGAAACACATCAATAATTCGAGGCCTAGCGAAGTAACTGATACATTTATGGGCACTAATATATTTTTTTCTCTTTTTTGACAATTACAATGTTTAGATTATAGGGAAAATCACACTTAACCCCCTCAACTTTTAGCTCGCAAGCACTTATCCCCCTGAACTTTTTTTTGGAGCACTAACACCCCCAAGCTTAATTTTTGAAATAATTGTATCCCCCGTGACACCCTCCACACGTGAGAAGGGGAATATTCTACGAAATCTTTGGCTCCGCGTGCACGTGTCGTCAAACACTAAAGGCAAATTCGGTAATTTAAATATTCAACGGCTCTCTCACACCTACAAGCCACTTATAACCGAAAATCGGTAAAATCCCTAAATCTCCCAAAAATTTCAAGAACCCTAATACCCAAAATCAAAATCAATCATCAATTGAGTTTACTTTTAGTGTAATTTCTGCTTGTTTACAAAACCCTTCCTGGAGTCGACCAAAATCTGCACTCGTGGAAGAAAAACAACCGTGAAGACCTCATGGACGAACCAAAATCCGGGAAGAAGATTTGCCCTTTGCAAAAAGTACCCGGTAATTTCTGTATTTCGTTGTATTTAATTGGCTTATTGCAAAGCCAAAATTTTCTCATTCTTGTATTTCGATGATCTAATGAAATTGTTTGATGCTCGTTTGATACATAGGGTCACGGTGCATGTGAGTTTTTTTTTTCATGGATCGACCCTCCCATGTTATCATTCCTGGATTGCTGAGGAGGATCAACAATTTTGAGGAAGAATTAGCTCGGTCCAAGAAAATGCAAAAGAAGTTGTGGGTTGCAATTGTGCTGATTTTGGTGGTTCTTGTGTTTCATTTTTGAGAGGTTTGCATAAAGATTCTGGAGGTGTTGTAGTTTGGCAGTGGTTTGTGAGGTAGTCTGATCATGTGGTAGTGGTATTCTGGTTGGGGTATTGTGGTTATGGTCTTGTGGTTGTGGTAATGTAGTAGTGCTAATGTGTGTAGTACTTAGAACAAGTATTGTAATGTGCTTTAGTTTTTGTTGAAATACTGTCTGTTATTTTGATGGATTAATTTCTGTAACACAAGACAATGAAGTGTGTTAGTTTGATTATGGAATTTCTGCTTGGCAAGTCTGATGGTGTATTTAGCTTGGTGATGCAATTGTTAATCAAGTGTACAAAGGGAATATATGCCTTCTTCAAATCAAAAAGCCTTTATATGTATATGTGAACAAGAGAACAGAGCATACCATAACACTCATCACTATACACATACATAACTGACCAATACACAAACACAACGCAAATGCAGACACATCACTGCACATAACCATAACAAAAGGGATAAATACCATAACACTTCATAACATCAATATTCATAGTCAAAACTCATACAGGGAAATAGTTTGCAAGATTCCTCATCATCAAGCCATAATCAAAATACTCTGGTAGCAAACTATACTAGAGACAAAATAGGCATTAGTTCAAAATGATGATTGACAAATCTCAGCATATTTCACCAAAATAACTTATCAAATACTATTAACTTAACATTGCTTCTAAAAAAAGGCATCCTCCCCTCTGCCAGTTAGCATGTTCTACACTTTTCTTTTTGGAACACCTATTATTTTCTTTGGTGGCTTAGTTTGCTTATTTGTTGGCTCAAGTAGAGTTGAGGTTGGGTTGTTACTATTGCCAATTGTTGCACTCTTAGTTGCTGTTGAAAAAACCATGGGTGGTTTTGCTATTGTTTTTGTCTTCCTCTCAACCCTATGGTATTTTGCAGACTGTTTTTCAGGAGTTCTTTGGATTCTTATAACAACCTTTTAATTAACACTCTGGCTCATGACAAATGGCTCCTCAACCATTATTTCCTTACCCTTCCTACTTTCTTTGATGTTGGGGTGGAGGTGGAGCAGTAGGGACAGTTGGGGAAGCTATAGGTGCAGTAATAGAGTATTTACTCCTTTTTTTGGCACCTACACATAACAACAGCATAATGTTAGTTTATTAAACATTGCACTTTCATTTAATATACATTATTAGGCATTTATCCCTAAGTATCAGACATACGTGAGGCTTGTTTCTCTTCCTAGTCATCCTTAGCCCTGCTACAATATTTTCACCACCAACTTGTGAAGCTTGTGTCTCTGCAACATTGTCATTATTGACATTTCCAGTCCGAGCACTCTCTCCATCTCTAGTCTCATCAGTGGCATTACAAGATCCCTATATAAATTGAAGAAACTTTGTCAAAATGTTCAAAACATAATGAATAAAAGTGAATTAGTCAACATATACTATTGATACCTTATTCTTCTTAGCTGACTTCCCCTTATCCTTTTTAGTTTCTTTATTCTTCTTCTTCCTTTTAGCAACACCCAAAGGGTTTGTTTTTCTGAGAGAGCAGCCTTTAATATTATGTCCAGGAGCAAGGCAAAAGCTGCATGTCATTATAATGCCCTGCCTCTCTAACTTCCCTATTTTCTCTGCTAATTTTGCTTACTTTTCCATTAGCTCATCAGAAGTCACATTCCTTTTGTTCTTCTAGGGCCTTCGAGACATAGGTTGTGGTTTACGAGGAACCAACTTAGCAAACACATTATTGGGTTGTGGCCATGATTCTTTACTATGCATTGGCTTTATGTACTTGTTGTATATCCTCATAAATGTTTGTTTCTTGTAGATGGGATTGCCAACTTCTTCAGGCTTTCTCCTCATAAAGTACAAGGTACATGTTGCATGAGGGCATGGAATCCCTGTCAGTAGCCATCTATTGCATGAGCGTGTTCTGGTTGCCAAATTCAGTGTGTACTTATGACCATATGGGTTTTGAAATTTCAAACTATTGATTGCCATTATAAACTTGACTACACCCCCATAGATGCTATCTTAACCTTCTCCAGAATGTTGTGTATTTTTTGGACATAAGTCAGGAGTTTTACACTTCCCCATTTCAGTCCTCCTCACTCCAATCCTCTTCATAAGCATCACTCTGATAGCTTCATTCATGTCAATAATAGGCAGACTTCTAGCTTTCACAATCATGGCATTAAAGCTCTCTGACATATTATCCAGGAGCAAGTTTGATTGGCAATGTGTCCTAAAAAATGACCTACACCAATGAACATGTGGTTTTGAAGCCAACCATTTGTATGCAGCTACATCCTTCTGTTTTAAACCTTCCATCACCTTATTAAAGTCCTCAACTCTGGTTGCTCTTGCTGCATTTCACAGTGTTTCCTTGAGGGCCAATCCCCTATGTTCTTTCTTGAAGTTTGCATAAAGATGCATTACACAAAACCTGTGTTCACAGTTGGAGAGCACTTCTTCAACAGCCTCAATCAACCCTTTTTGCTTGTCACTCATTACTGTCTGAAGAGAGATGTTTTCAATGCCAAGATCCCCCACCAGAATTTGCAAGAACCACCTCCAAGACTTAGTCTTTTTTTTTCTCAACCACATCATATGCAAAAGGATAGATAGAGTTATTTGCACCTATCCTACAGCTGTTAGTAACACTCCCCAGTTTGTTTGTTTTTAAATGAGTCTCATCCAGGCAAATTACGGGCCTACAACCACTTAAAAACCCAGCCTTCAATGCTCCCTAGCATATGTATAGTCTCTTAAACTTAGCCTCCTCCCCCAGAACCTTACATTTCAACTTGACAGTGGAACCATGATTTGTTTTCATTATTTCCTCTACATATGCTCCAAGCTGCCCATATTGCTCATTTTCAATACCCAATCCAGTTGCAAACACTTTCATCTTTGCTCTATACATCTGATACTTGCTGAAATCAAGAGATGCATCTCTTTTTATAACTGTGATCACGGCTTCCACTGTCCAATTGGGATCAGTGCTTAACTTATCAAAGTACTGCTTGGCAATCCATCTGGAGTTGGGTTGTGTACATATATCTTGCCTTGAACATACGTGTTCTACATCAAGTGACTTGATCTTCATGGTGTCTTATCCATTGATTTTGGAGGCATAAACTCTCCAAGAACAATGAGCCTGCTTGCACCTTGCATCTATCTTTTCCTTGTCATTCTTCTTAAAAAAGAAACACTTTTACCATGATCAATGGCAAACTTCCTGATTGCCTCTCTTAGTGTGTATGCATCAGAGAACATAAGACCTAACTTGAACTGAACGTTGGCTATGTCAACTTTAGGGTTGAACCAAGGATCACCTCTATAGAGATAGGGATCATAGGGAGTTGTTGGGGCTGCAACATTATGGGTTGTTGATGCACTCCTTGTTGTTGGTCCAGTAGCTTGTGAAGGTTTAGTAGACTGTCCAGCAACTTGTGTAGGTTCATTATCCTGTGGCAAACCTCCAAACTCAGCATCCACATCAACATTATCATCAAACCACTTGTTATCCTCAGCGCAGCCATTATCACTATCTTAAACATGTTTAGAGTATACAGAATCATCACCCACATACACTTCCCATCACTATCATCACTATTGACTACATCCAAGATGGTTGCTAATTCTTCACTACAATGATCTCTCATGAAACTTGGCAAGTGAGAAGTATCAGTTGCATTTGCTGTGTTGAGTGTCACATGGAGAAGCATCAGTGTTATCTTTGTCTTTGTCTTTCTCTGCTACTGCACTAGGAGAGGCTTCAGTTGGTGGAGGTGTACTTATAGATGGTGGTGGTGCGCTGGTTGTTGGAGTGTCACAATAACAGTTTGGTTCAATATGGTGATCATTTACTGTTCTTCATCTTCATCCCTTCCAACACAAAACTCACTTCTCTACTCACGTGACTTAGGTACAGCATAGACAGATACAAGTCTATCTTTACCCAACACCATAGCCATCTGCAGAGCTCCTCTATCATCAGTTATAGGAACAAGGTCACCACAGTTATCCCATTGTAGAACAACACAACATCCTTTGGAGCCCCAACTTCCCTCAACATTTCTAAAAGCTCCAGATGAGACATCTCATCTTCTTCACAGTAGTCAACATGATCTATGTTTCCAGCCAAGTAGCATTTTGACACTAAATTGTACAAGTTTCCATGATAGTTGAGCCTGATGGTGAAAAATTGTTTATGGTTACCTGCAGTATGGCACATATATTTAATCAGCAATGTACTTGACAAGAAAGTAGGTATAGTAGTCCTAGAACAACATTATAGTCAACATTATTGAATGGGTGACATGTGAAAGTACATTTCGACACTATTTTATTCAAAAAGCAACCAAATTTACACACATGCATACAACATATCCTCTGACTATGCTCAAAAAGACAAAATTGATGCACATCTATACATGTTAGACCACCAAAATAACTACTTTAACAACAAATAGGACATCTGACTATATATAGGCTACAAACCCAAGATTTCACACTAAATGCACAACCTTTAATCAAATAATTCCAACACATGCACTGCCAAAATGCTAAATGACAAAATTGTTTTTCAATTACCCTACTTGTACATCATAACACAAAAACAAAAAAATATTAAACAACTAACATACAAAAAACACACAAAATTAAAATTTTAGGTTATACTAACCATAATCGGGCGTCATTCTGTCTTGTATTATAAGGTTCGTCGCGGCCCGAATTCGCCAACCCATTTCGTCGGAAAGTATGACGCAACAACGTACAAAGTGAATTTTGGGAACAATTTTGGAGAATTTATGTTTTCGTGGGTAAATCGTGAGTGTGGAGTTTGGTGTAAATTAGGATTTGAAGTGTGGGTCGAAATGGGGCTGATTTTACCTCTCTTCAATGATTGTAGAGAGTTGAATATAGGAATTACCAAATTTGCCCTCAGTAGTTGACGACACGTGCACGCAGAGCTAAAAATTCCGTAGAATATTCCCTTTCTCACGTGTGGGGGGTGTCGCAGGGGGTATAATTCTTTCAAAAATTAAGCTCGGGGGTATTAGTGCTCCAAAAAAAAGTTTTGGGGGGTAAGTGTCGTTTTCCCTAGATTATATTACCAAAAACCAGTAAAAGTCCATACATGAATATGACTCAAATAAGCATTCAGCTAAACTCAAATAAAACTAAACTCAAGCAAAAGGCACATCTGCTCCCTCATTTAAAAAAACCACGCCCGAATCCAATTTTGTTGCATCCCTTGCCAAAGTGTGAGCATCCTCATTAGTCTCTTGTGGAATCCAAAAAAAAAATCCATCAATGCGTACCAACCCGTTTCCAAGCTCGCACCTTGTCGCCTATGAGATTCGCGTGATCACCATTCACGTTATCTAGAAACCAGATGTGACGACCGCGTCCCACGAGCCATGCTTCGATCCGAGTTGGTTCAGTGGTGGCCAACCACTTTACCCAATCCGGACTAAAGTGCAACTCATAGAAAGGGGTCTCACTTGTTCAGGATCAAAACCATACACATTTTATAAATTATATCGTGATATGTACAGCGGAAGTCTTGGTATTACAAATAATGTATCTATTTTAATGGTTATGTACTAATGACAAAACACGAATATTCCATAATGCACACTTGAACAATTATTCACTTGGTCCATACTTCCATGTTGATTTTTATCCTGAGGAATGGACAGAAGAAATGAAGAATAAGTCTTTAATGACTTAGTGAGATTCATATAAAAGAACTGGTAATGCAAGAATTAACTGTGACCTACTAGATACATTTCGAGGAGTGATCTTACCGGTAGAAACAGTTCAACTAGATAATTTGATGTAGCAATGGTACTGGAGTTTTCATAGAATAGTTAATGAACTTGTGCTTCACAATAAACGAATCCAGCCTTATAACTTTTACTATTTTACCTTATACCTCCCGACGAGGAGCGACCTCGCAAACAATCAAGAGACATGCTCGAGTACATGTCGATCCAGCACGCGGGTTACAGCCAACTCCTGACTACAAGCGGCGCCTAGCTAGATGGGTATCAAGCGAAATTACTTAAACCGACAGTCCTTACTGCCCGGCAGTAACTCGACTCAATCCCTGGGCCCAACTTCCCAAAGGCGTCCCAATGGGTATAACAAATAAACAAACAAGCTAGTAAACCAGATAATATCCGTTGCTCCTTGAGCTACATGTCCCGAACATAGTTCATTGCTCTTTGCACAATTCAAGAACCAGCAGATGAGATTACAATATTGGAGAGTTATCATAATTGCGAATAGATATGATAAATAATAAATGATTGGATATGATTTAGCGATGAGTAAGAAAATCATGTTATAAGATGAGATGCCAAACAGGATTATGATGAAATATAGGTTGTTCGAGGTTTGGTAATGAAATAACGACTTTTCTGTCCAAGTTCCTCAGGGCCAGATGCCAAACAGGGCTAGAACAAATCAGAAATAGAACCTCACCTTAATTCGTACGGGGAACCTTGATGGCTTTGATTAGTTCGTCAAACCTTTAACAAATTTAAATAATATTAATCAACTGAATTTATAATTCACCACAACAATTATTAGTACTTTTTCTTCAATTCTCATATTGGTGAAATTAAGAACGTTCTATTTAAGAATGCTAGTTATAATGTAAATCTTAGTAAATAACATATAAGCTTAATTTATGTCATTACACTAAACATGAAAATCTTAAATGATGAATTTAAAGAAAAACATATTACTTAACTAACTCTAGGAAAACTCATCCTTTTAGTCTTTAATCAATTCCAAACTTTTAATAACCACACACCAAATCATACGAAATAACACCTTAAAATGTATAACTTAGTCATTTATTACTTTATTTTACCTAGTAAGTTTAAAAATGCATATACTCGTTTTATAACTTAAATATAAAGATATAAACATGATAGTTTTATCAAAACATGTGATAAGGGATGATAAATAATCTTATTTGATGGTTAGGTCATGAAGTGGCAAGAATAATCTTGTAAGACTTATGAAAATAATATGTTAAACATGATAAATTTACCATTTAAATGCTATAAATAAGATCACAAAAATGTCCATTCATGATTATAAATCATAATAATCTAATTATAACTAATACTATATCATGTTAAATGTATGTGTGTGATAAATACATTGAATTATGATGGCGATCAAACTTATTAATTAAGAAAACAAAGATTGTGCCAAATAAACTGAAAATCACCGCAGTTTTGGTTTTACCTTTGATCGGACATCCAAATGAACTTGGTTTTCAAATCTTTTTATGCTTTATGGTTTTCTAGCATCATGAGAGATGTGGGAATCCAGGATTTTGTGAAAACACAAAAGTTTGCTATGCTAAATAATTCTTGCAACATAAGAGTTGTTATCGGATTTCCCGATAGCTGTTTACGATTTATGAATTATGCCTTTCTAGATCATATTATTGGAGAAATATGTCTTCATACCAAAGAGAGAAGATACCAAGGAGAGTATTTATCCATTGGCCTTGATCAAAAAGGATTTTTCTAGAATTAGTTATGATTTTTCTAAGGTGCAGAATCGGCATTTCATGCACAGTAAAAGGTTTGGCATCTTCTTGGGTAGAAAATAGCAAGGTAAAAATCTGGAAAAATTATTTTCCAAACGAAAACATAAAAAGGAACAACTTTTATTTCTTCTTATTTCTGCACAATCGGATTAGTTTGGGCTGTAGAAAATGGTGAAGAATGGTGAGTATTTATAGGCGAAAATAGTAAATTAATCATACTTATTTATGTCCCACCTTGATTATTTTATATTAATTCACAAAAAATCTGAATTTAATCATGCTCTTAAGGATGTCATGGCTTAGCTCATCAAAAATATGTCATGGCTTACTTCGTCCATTGGTTAATTGCATATCAAGTCCCTCAATTATTTATAATTAAAATTCAAAGTATAATTAGATTTCTTTGTTACATACATATTTATTCATATAATTTTTCTAGATAATTCGATCATCTTTGTCAAGATTTGAAATTGAAATATATGTTTTAGGATTAAAGACCTATAAAAATAATAAAATACTAAATTTTAAGTTTATGGACTAAAATGCAAATTTTTCTAAACATTTAGGGTCAAAAATAGAAAATTTTAAAAGTTCAAGGACTAAAGTATAAATTTATTTTCTTCCTATTTTTTGGGGTGTTACACCAGACATCGTATATAACTCCAAGACAACCACTCTCTTCTAGTGACGTATCGACTAATCGAATAACGGAGCAAAGAGCATAAGCTTTAGCGTTACGCGCCCAAATGCATCCCGTTAGACAACGGTGTTCACTCAACACCAGGTTCTCCATACGGTTATGTACTATTATACCAATTCTCGTCATCCCTCGCACACTATTGATCACTGCATCTACTCAAAATCGAACCCACGGCACTGAGGTGTGAACCAAAGTGGAATGATCAACTCGTAATTTCCAGTTCGTCTTCCCATGCCTCCAACAAGAAATCCCAACAAGCATGCACTAATGTCGCCACAGCCAATGGTTGTGTACCAGGTTCACCAGCAACTACTCAATTCCTATTTCCCCATAACGCCCAACATGTAATAACAATAAATGGCATATTGTCAATCCCATGCGCCTCGTATACACGTCTCAACCACATTAAACAATCATCACTATATTGCCATAACAATGAGTTATTCACAAAGAGAAGCGCTCAAACTTGTCGAGTCACTTGGCACATCACCACTCAATGCCTAATATCCTCCACTCCATCATGACAAAATGGACACTCCACTTCAACATAAATGCATCGCCCTGACAACGTGTGGCGTGTAGGGAGACTGCTATTACACATGCGCCAACTAAAGATGTTAATTTTGTTCGGATACTTCAGTTTCCATTAAAAATCCCAATTTAACGCCGTGCTACTGCTACTCCCTGTATCCGCCGCACTTAGATGTAAAACTCGTACCATAATTAAATGATAAGAACTCTTCACCAAGAACAAACCCGAGCTCGAGTAATGCCAAATTTGCTTATCCCTATTTCCCCTATCTCTCAATCGCAGGAAAAGTATAGCCGAGCTATCCTCTTCCCAAGAAATCTCGCGAATAAGACTATCATTCCACTGCTCCGATTCCTCCTCCCTTAAACCCGAGACCCTGTAATTCTGGAACCCCTCAGCTGGTGGTGTAATGAGCCAAAACGACGTTGGTCTAGGAAGCCACACATCCCCCATACTCGTATAACGTCTCCAGTCCCAATCCCCCATCGTAGCCCTGCCCTAACAATTATAATACTATCATGAATATAACGCCACGAAAAATATGGGGTTGAGCCACAATTCGCATCCAGAATAGTCGAGGTACAAAAATATTTTACTTTGAAAATTATTGTTACTAGACTATTCGGTGATTCAAACATCCTCCAAGCCTTCTTTGCCAACAACGCCATATTAAATGCCTTCAAATCCCGGAATCCCATGCCACCATCTCTCTTAGTCACATTCATTTTTCTCCACGTCGTGCAATGAATTATATCATGATTGTTTTTCCCCACCAATAATCACTATTCATAGATTCAATCTCCCTAATTAAAGTATCATGTAGACGAAAAAAATGTCATCACAAACATTGGTATGACTTGCATCACAACTTTGATCAAGATTTCCTTCCCCGTTATCTATAATTTTTTCTCCTTGTATCCCTTCACCCTTTCCCATATTCTATCTCTAATGTACTAAAAAAAAATCCCTTTTTCTGCCACAACCACTCCCAACTCCCCCGCTACTTCGTCTCTATTCATCGTCCCCATATTGGTACTAAACACCAGCACGAATTCTCCAATTTAATTTGTTGCCCTCATGCCAACTTATATTTTTTAAGTATATCCTTAAGTTCATGTGTCGACTCTCTCGTAGCCTCACAAAGATCATTCTATCATCAACAAAGAGGAGATGAAAAACAGCTGGTGCCATCCACGCCACTTGAAATCCTTTAACAGCTCCACGAACCTCGACATCCCTAAGTAATGCAGAAAAAGCTTCTGAAACAACTAAAAACATATAAGGGGAGAGAGGATTACCCTGACGAATGCCCCTCTCGGCGTAATCATACCAAATTCATGCCCATTAACCAAAAAATAATACGACACCGATCTAACATACAACATGATAAGAGAAACAAAAATATCGGAAAAACCTAACATGAGCCTCACATGTTTCAGAAAAGAACCACTCGACTCTATCATAGGCTTTGCTAATGTCCAATTTGAGGGTCATGTGCCCCTTCCGAACGGTTCTTTTTATCTTAAGAAAATTTTTAATCTCAAAAGAAACTAAAATATTGTTCGTGTTAAGATGTCCAGGTATAAAAGCATATTGGGATTCAAAAATAATAGTAGGCAAAATTATTTTCAACCTGTTAGCAATAACCTTAGATGCGATCTTGAAGCACACATAACTAAGGCTTATAGGACGAAATTGTCTCATGAACTCAGATTGATCACACTTTGGAATAATCACACGGTGAGTCGACGAGCGTCAATGGGAGATACTGACCTTTGAGGGTGATTGTCTTGGAATTATATACAACGTCTGATTTCTGAATAATGTGAATGGTGATCACGTGAATCTCATAGGAGACAAGCACCCAATAATATATTTCGTGGTATCTCATTTTATGTACTTCTGAGAGATGTTTTCTTACTATCGATACACTTTCATTCGTTTTACTGAAGCTCCTTTTTATTATCTCGATTTGTTGATCGAAATCAGAAAGAAAATAAATAATAAAGTAAATTTGACTTGAACCCATATTACTAAACTTGGCGTTTCACATTGATATTTCACATTGATACATAGTTATTTTTGGCGTGAAAAGTAAACGGCTCTCAGCTTGAGTTTTGTTTTATCTTGGGTTGTATTGTTACTACAAACTTAATAATTAAATGCGTTAAATCGTAAAAACTTTGAAGATTGAGCTTTACATGACTAAAAAGACGAGAGGTTGAGCTCGCCCTCGATTTTTTTTTTTTTTGTTTTTATAAGCCAAGAGCGACTTTTATTAATGAACCATTATTAAGTTAAATAAGGGGTATAAGAGATACACTCAAGAAACATCGGCCACCTCATCTATTACATCAGGAAACTTCTAGGGCAAAGATGCCAGTTGACAAAAGACAAAGGAAAATCCTCCTTATATGATTTCACCCAACACCAAGACCAAACCTAATTAATTTTTAGATTTTTTTTCGGACGAAATATTAAAAATGCCCATTAACTTTAACAAAAAAGTTAAAATGTCCGATTTTTTTGGGCCTTGCAAAAATGCCCGGTATCTTTTAAAAAATCTTTCAAAAATGTCCAATGGCCTTATTCGGGCTAAATATGCCTACGTGGCGGTTCGAAATTGCACTTTGTACCCCAAGGTAAATTGCATTTTGCACCCCAAAAAATTTTAGGGTGTAAAGTGCAATTTATTTTTGGGTGCAAAGTACAATTTTGTACTGCCACGTAGGCAATTTTGGCCCGAATAAGGGTCGAGGGCATTTTTGAAATATTGTTTTAAACATACGAGGCATTTTGGCAAGACCCCAAAAAAACGGGCATTTTAACTTTTTAAGAAAAGTTAGCGGCCATTTTTAATATTTCGTCCTATTTTTTCACGATCAACTTGGTCATTTCTAGAACAAATAGAACTCCTAGCTTTCCAAATCTATGAACAAAAAAAATCTCCTTTGTGTCTCTGCATTAACCTCATTCCTCAACGGGCAAAGAGCAGTAAACTACACAAAACTATTCCATAGGCTATTGTGAAGACGGTCCCAAACCATTTACAAACTTGCATCCAGATAAAGTACGTCACATTGCATGAATTGAATAGATGTGTCGTCTTGTCATCTTCCAAATCACATAGGCTGCATTTCATGTTAGCCCCGTTTATAAAAATTTCATCTCTGCAAGTTACTATTATTGGGAATACGATTCAGAAGTAGCCTCGCAAAAACTGAATTTTAGGAGGAACGTTAATAGCTTTCCATATATTTTTTGGAGACCTTGGTTTTCATGTCTAAGCATCTCAAAAGTTGATTTAGTTTTGAACACGCCTTGAGGTCCACTCCAAGTCCACCTTCATTATCACACGTGAAAATAAAATTATTTAACGACAAGAAATCATCAAATAAATTAGCTTTCTAAACAAAGAAGTTCGTCCTCAAACTCAAATTCCATTTGTACACGTTTTCCCACCACTACATATCGAATCCATTTTAGAGTTTGAAATATCATAAAGCTTGCTAAATCGACATTTAAGAGGTGTTGGACCCGGTGTATAGCCATAACAAGAATTTCCAGATTTCAATAACACAAACAAAAAACCATATGAACATGTATTTCTAACAAACATAAAAATAAACATGTTTTACATATACAACACAAAAAGAATAAACATTCATAAGGAAATATATCATGCAAGAACATAAAATAAACTATGCAAGAACATAAAATAAACTATAAAGAAAGGTGATAGAAAAACCTCAAACGATTAAATAATCGTTTATAGTGGACGAGTCCGAAGCAAGCCTCTTTCCCTTAAGATCACTATGTCGCGGCTACCGCTTCAAGCCCTCATGCGGCACTGACCTCCCAAGGTACAACGTCCTTTCCCCGAGATAGCAAGTGAAGCGCAATACTATCCCCTCAATCGAGCACTAGCGATACTTGCAGAACTCTAAATAATTATGCTATGATTTTTATGCACAAAAGAATTTTTAATGTGAAGGATGATTTTATCTTCCGCGGTGAAGACATTCTTTTGTTGAGTGAAAAACTATGTATTAGCCAAAACACCTACATAGGAATTATATAGAACTTTGGGGTGAATATTTTCAATGTGGAACAAGTTCCACTTATGCCCCTCAAAAGGCAAATTACCATTCACACCCTCTAACACTTGGCTATTAATATAAATAATTATATTATGCCACACTTTATATTGGACTCAATTCCAATATAATTTAATTAATATTTTTTGTCTCAACACCAAATTAATTAAATTCTCCAACAATCCCCCACATGAATGTAATTGACTAAAATGCACGTGAGCCTAACAATGCTATATGCAATTTCAGAGTTCTGCCGGAACTTGTTGCATCAGGATAGGTGGTTTTGGGCCTTGAACCTTCCTTAGTGAAATACCATCGGATATACTTGCCAACCAGTGGACGTGATGCCTTGAACTATTCGGCATTTTGTGTATACCAAGACAATGATACTCACACAACTCATTCCAGTATCGTATTGGTTCTCGTTGTTGTCCGTTTCGGCCCTGGACTGCCTTGGAAAATTTTATCGAATGCTTTAGAGATTTATCCCTTTCGTATCATCTCATAGAAGCGGCCCCTTCACATTCGATATAGGTGATCTCTCATTAAGGGTATCCTGCAATACCCCGCTTGTGTTCACAAGACATAAGGATCATTAGAACCTCAAGTTCTCCTTAACCTATACAGGTCCATCACACTTTCATCCTATAAATGGGTTGGGAACTCAATTTCCCGAGTGCTTTATTCGACTCTCCCCCACAATTCGGTTGTCCCTTTGAACCTGCAAATTGGGGTTTACAATTCAGGTAGGGTTGCCATCATGGGGAGTTGTCTTTTGGTGGGCTCAAAAATTCCCATTTCCCTCGATGAATTTGCTACTTAGTCTCTCGCTAGACCTTTCGTCAATCGCCTACACTATTATCTTTGACTTCTTATGGTCTAAAGAAATTAGTATGATTATTTTCTAACTAAAATTTAGAAAATCGGAACCAACGTTTTCTTTCCTCTCGCCCCCACATTTCTTTTCTTTCCTCAATGAAAGAAATGTCTCGAGCCTCCAAGAAAATAGAATTTATTTGATTTGCGTACATAACGTCTTATTTCAAATAAATATGAATATTTAATCTATTTAGTAAAATAAATAGTATTAAATTCCACTTGCTTCTCACTAAGCAATTTAATTTACACACTTATATTTGGACTCAATTCCAAATATTTTTAAAAAAATGTATATATATATATATATATATATATATATAATCATACAAGTCTCACACTTGTGTCATTTCCAACAAATATATATATAAATATATATATTATACAAGTCTCACACTTGTATTTCCAACAACTATATATATATATATATACCCACACGCACAATTTACAAGTCTCGCACTTGTATTATGAAAGTGTAAGATGTTCTGTTATCAATGTTGGATGGATGTTGTGCCAACATCCAAAGGACAACATTGAAAACCGAGAACAGTCTTAACCTAAAACATGTTTCTGAAATTCTGAATATGAGTAAAGTATTCGGATTTAAATGTTGGATGGATGTTGAGCCTACATTCACAGGACAACATTGAAACCAGTATATATTCTGTGAATCTGTCTTTAACTGCTTTATTTTAGTTTTGCCTTTATTCACCTATTAATCAAGTTCCACGATTTTAGTTGTCTTTGTTTATGTCCAGGAACATCTCTTAATCATAAGGAAGAACATTACAAGTTTCCTAAGTTGAAGTTTCCATAATTCAAGAGGAGGAGATCGGTCAAGTCAACACGGTTTCAAAGAAGGAAAGTGTTGGAGTTCAAGTGCAACTAGGAATCTTTCCAAGATCAAATCTGAATTGAAGAAGGAGTATTTCCTTATTAGAACTCAATCTAATAAAGGGAACTATTATTCAAGAAGGAGATCGAGTTCAAGAAGGAAAGTAGAGTTCAACAAGGAAACAACACAAGTTACCAAAACTGTGTACAACACACCTTGGAGATCAAGTTTGAAGAAACCTATATATAGGGTGTGAAGTACATCAAGATACATAGAGAAACAATAGAGCTTATAAATCCGTAGAGATTATATCTTAAGCATTGTTGCTATGTTTCTTGTTTTGCAAAGTTTGTGAGTTTTCGAGTTAAGTCTAGGATTAGATTTAAGGAGAAAATTCTTGTCTGCTTTGCTGAGTCCAATCTACAAAAGAGCGAGAGTGATTTTGTGGTGAGGAACATCTTTGGTAAAACCTGCGTGGTTATTTTGCCGTAAGGCTAGATGTATTTTGGAAAAGTTGTATCAATCCCGATCCAACAATTTCAATTGGCGTCAGAGCCAAGCACCGATTTCACTGGTGTTTGGAGGTGATACAACGCGATGGACAACATCAATCCCAATTCTAGCAGACTCCCAGTCTTAGAAGGATCCATCAATTATGCTTACTGGAAGACCAGGCTCAGAGTTCACATCAAATCCATTGACATGAAAGCATGGGATGCCGTTCTTGATGGATATTCTGTCCCAACGATTGAGAACGACCGAGATGCAGATATTGTACCAAAACCGAAGTCACAATGGACAGCAAACGAGGTAACACTGTATAACTACAATGAGAAAGCTCTTAATGCTATTTTTAGTTATGTTACCAATCAGATGTTTAAGTTAATTCAGAACTGCACCACATCTAAATCAGCTTGGGATATCCTAGAACTTCATTGTGAAGGAGATATAGCAGTTAGAAATTCTAAACATAGACAATTGCTTAAAGATTTTGAAAAACTTGAGATGGGTGATGAAGAGAGTATAGATAGTTATTTTGAGAAAATCCTTGACATTACTAATCAATGTGAAAATCTAGGATTTCCTGTTTCAAATCAAACTATGGTTTATAAAGCTTTTAGATCTCTGTCACCTAGATTTGCTCTCAAGAGAATTGCCATGGGAGAAACAAGAGATATTGCCAACATGGAATTTCAATCCTTGTTAAACACTCTTAGAGAATTTGAGCTAGAGTTTCCTGCTAGGACTACCAAACAACAAGCTATTGCTTTGTTAGGAACAAATTATCATGAGAGTGAAGATGAGGATGAAATTATTTCTTCTAACTATGGAAATATTAGCAAGAAACTCAGTAGGTTGAACTTTAAAGATAAATCAAAAGGGAAACAACCTAGCAATACTTCCACTGGTTTTAGAAAACTGCCTCCCAAATTTGTTAAATATATGGCAACAAAATCTAGTCCTGAAGAAATTGAGAAATTGAAAACTACTCAATGTTATGAATGTAAAGGTTATGGTCATATTGTCGTTGAATGTGCTAACACCCTCCGCAAGAAGGGAAAGTCTCATTGGGTTTCTGTAGATGATTTCAATGAAGAGGATTATAACTCTAGATCAAGTGTTGATACTGAAGAAAGCTTTGAAGAGATTCATACAGCTGCGCTATTTACTCATGTCAACTTGACAGAAGAAGATCTCCATAACTGCCACGGGTCCCAATGTTGCTCCAACATCCAAGACTCAACATCAGAACATGAGACTTTCTTTGGGAATTGGACTGAATATGATACCCATATTGATCTCAATTCTTTGTCTGATAATGATGAATCTAACTTTGAATGTTTTCATGGCTCAGTTGATCTAGATGAAGAGTATTACTTTGAAGGTGAAATGTCCCAGGAGGAAATCATTGAAGACTTGAAGTCTACTTTTCATAATCTTCTGAAAGAAAATCAGAAACTCACCAAGAAGAATGAAGCTCAAAAGCTGGAGATTGATGGATTGAAGAAACTGATGAGGATGTATGAAAGAGACCTTGACAAGACAGAAGCTGAACTTAAAGAGGTAAAAGGAAAGCTTGAAAAGGATAATCAGATCATTGCTAAATGGAACTCAGGTACATCTAAACTTGAAGAGGTACTGAGTATGGGTAATCAAGGAACAAATGGTCTTGGATATATTGAGAAACCTACCTCTAAAGTTGCTAATTCTGTTTTCATTAAAGAAGGTTTTGTTAATGAATCAAAAGACTTGAGCAGTGCTAATCCCAACAAAAGTAAACCTACTTATATCTGTCAATTTTGTTTTCAACCAGGTCACATAAAACCTTATTGCAAGAAATATTTGAAAGAAAATGTGAAGAAAACAGAAACTGTCTCTAATGTTGAGTTGGTCAGTAGTACAGATGTTATCCCAACATTAGGAACATGATATAAAAGTAGAACTTGGATTGAAAAGTTAAAGACTCCTAAGATGAAACTTGTATGCAATGTTGTGTTTTCTGTTGTGTACTCTAACCTTGCAGGTAAGTGGTACTTTGACAGTGGATGCTCAAGACACATGACAGGAGACAAGGAAAATCTTAAACAATTGATTCCTCTCAATGTTGGAACTGTCACCTATGGAGGAGGCACCAAGGGAAGAATCATTGGAAATGGGGTACTAGATGTTGAAGGATTTCCACCACTCAAAGATGTTCTGCTAGTTGAAGGATTGAAAGCAAATCTAATAAGCATTAGTCAACTTTGTGATGATAACTTTCTTGTTACATTTGATAAAAGTTCTTGTGATGTATTTAATAGTGAAAATGTCCTTGTTATGACAGGTACTAGATCTAAAGATAATTGCTACCTTGCACAGGAAGAAGCAGATTGCTTCCATGCTAAAGTTGATGATGTTGTTCTGTGGCATAGGAAGCTAGGACATGTTCACTATAGGAACCTTGAAAAGCTACAGAAAGTTGATGCTGTAAGAGGCTTACCAAAGATATCCAGCCCATGTAAGGTTGTATGTGGGGACTGCCTAAAGGGTAAGCAAACCAAAGCTATTCATACACCCCTCCAGGTACAGAGTACTATTCCCAGGACTGGTACTGATGAAGTTACTGTCTCTGATGTTGCCCCAACATTGGAAACAGCGACTGTCCCAACATCAGGAGCAGAAGCTGAAGACACTGAAGTTGTGACTGCTTCTAATGTTGAGCTGACACCTGCTGCTGTTAGGCCAACATCCCCACAGTCCAATTCAGAGGATGACAGCGTTGATGAACCTAGGAGAGATCCCCCTACTAGGATTCAAAAGGACCATCCAGCTTCACAAGTGATAGGTGAAATCACTGGACGCATGAAGACTCGCAACAAAGACAGGGTAAACTATAAAAATATGGTAAGGTTGTGTGTCTGCATGGCTTCCACTTGCACTGTAAGTAATGCTTCATGTTTTGTCTCAAATATTGAACCTAAGAATGTGACTGAAGCTCTTAAGGATATTAAATGGATAAATGCTATGCAAGATGAACTGTTGCAATTCACCAAAAATCATGTTTGGAATCTAGTACCTAGACCTTCTAATGTGAATGTTATAGGGACTAAGTGGATTTTCAAGAACAAAACAAATGAAGATGGTGTAATTGTAAGGAACAAAGCTAGGCTAGTTGCACAAGGTTATACTCAGGTAGAAGGGATAGACTTTGATGAGACATTTGCCCTAGTAGCTAGGATAGAATCTATTAGATTACTTCTTGCTATTGCATGTTGTCTTAAGATTAAGCTCTACCAGATGGATGTAAAATGTGCTTTCCTTAATGGTTTGATAGACAAAGAAGTATATGTTGAACAACCTAAAGGTTTTGCTGATCCTAAACATCCTAATTATGTGTATAAACTTGAGAAAGCTTTGTATGGTTTAAAACAGGCACCTAGAGCTTGGTATGAAAGACTAACTCAATTTTTGTTAAGTCTTGGGTTCAATAGAGGAGATGGAGACAGAACCTTGTTTATTCTAAGAAAGAGTTCTGATGTTTGTATTGCTCAGATCTATGTGGATGACATTGTTTTTGGTTCTACTAACAAGTCTACTCTAGACAAGTTTGTTGAGTCAATGATAGGGACATTTGAAATGAGCATGATTGGAGAGCTGAACTACTTTCTGGGATTGCAAGTGAAGCAACTGGAGAATGGTATGTTCTTAAACCAGGAGAAGTATGCAAGGAACCTGGTAAAGAGATTTGAGCTACATGAGTCAAAACCTTGCAAAACTCCCATGTCTTCTTCTATGAAGATTACTAAGGATGGCACTGGAGACAATGTTGACCCAACATTGTACAGATCTATGATTGGTAGTCTTCTATATCTCTCTGCCTCTAGACCAGATATTATGTTTTCTGTTTGTGTTTGTGCTAGGTACCAAGCTGATCCAAAGCAATCTCACTTGATTGCTGTGAAGAGAATATTAAGATATATATCTGGAACTTCATCATTGGGCATTTGGTATTCTTTTGATACAAATACAAATCTTGTTGGTTTTAGTGATTCTGACTGGGCAGGTGATGTAGATGACAGAAAATCCACAAGTGGAGGCTGCTTCTATTTGGGAAACAATCGTGTTTCATGGTATAGCAGGAAACAGAATTGTGTGTCATTATCTACAACTGAATCTGAATATATAGCTGCTGGCAGTTGTGTTACCCAGCTAGTATGGCTTAAACACGTGTTGCTGGATTATGGGTTAGATAGTGATACTCTCCTCATGTTTTGTGACAATCTTAGTGCCATTAGTATCTCAAGGAATCCTGTTCAGCATTCTAGGACTAAGCATATAGATATAAGACATCATTACTTGAGAGACATGGTTGAGGATAAAGTGATCAACATTGAGCATATTGAGACAAATAATCAGCTTGCTGATATGTTTACTAAACCTTTAGATAGTGAGAGATTCTTCAGTGTGAGGAAATCTCTCGGCATGTGCAATATGTGAGAATGTTAGGATCCCAGTGTTGACATAACACCACTGTCTAGCACTGGTTAATGGTTGTGGTGTAGTATGTAACTTTTTGTTTTTTTTGTTTGTTTCTTTTCTTTTCTTTTTGAGTCACATTGATCTTTGTTTTGGCATAGTTGATTTTGTGGTTGATCACTGTGTTTTACTAATCTTTCTAGCTTGCAGATTCACATCTAAGTTTTGAAAAGTATAAATCTCTAAAGTGTGTCTGAGGTTGTGGTAGCCTAACATATGGAGAAGCTGGGGTACACAAATTTCACTACTTTGATGTCTATTCAGTTGTGTCTTATTCATATGAAAAGGTTTTACAGGACATGTGGAGAAGCTGGGGTTCATGATGTTGACAACTTCAATGATACTAAGTTGTGCTTATTTGCATGTCTCTGTTTGTTTTGGCCAAGGGGTACATAAGAGTGGTTCTTTCTACTAGGGTGTTTGGGGTTTCGATTGCCTTTACTTGGTAGCATTGATCACTTAGTGCTCTCTTGTATGCAGGTTGGTAAACAAGTATGCATAAGGAATTGGGGTATTGGGGTACATGATAAATGTGTTGCCAGTATTCAAGACCTTTGTACTTGCCTAACTTGCTGCTGATAATGTTGTTACTGGGGTGTGTGGAGTCTACTGCTGCCCTCATTCAGTAATGTCATTATCCTTTTTTGAAAACAACCCTCAGTTTTTGTTCTAAAGAGATAATGAAAATAGTGAAGATTTGATGTGATGTGAACTGTTGCTGGTTTGAAAAGTGATTCATTGTGTATACCATCTGTCAATGTTGTCATAACATTGTTGCATTCATTCTAGAACTGCATTGTCTTTCATCTTTGTTTAGTGTGGTTGACTAGGTTTGGGCTTAGGGGGAGTATATAGTCCCTTTCATGTGTTGAGGCATACTCTTTGGGTGACATTCTGCAGGTGACACACTATTTATGACCTTCTAAGCTATGGAAGTGGATTAATTCTCTAATTCATAACAGCTTATCTCTGTGTGTTTTCTGTTTGATATGTTACTTATTCATGATTTTGATCTAGATATGATGTTTTTGATACTCACTTGCTAATTTGGTGAAATTTCAGATATAAGTTTGGATATATCTCACGCTCTCACATGAAATTGCCTTGAAGAAGCCCAAAACCTCAAATATTATGGTTTGAAAACTTTCTAGTTTGAACGTTACTCTACTCTCTGGTCTGAATGTTAGTCCAACATTGCCACACGGTCTGCACAACATTGAAGTCAGTAACTTATAAGTTTGTTTAAAATTTTAAAAACTGAGTTTTTATTGTTTTATTGTGAACTGCTCTGGTTACTTGTTGTGTTTAAGTGACACGTGGTGAAGTTCTTACGCGGGAATAGAGGAGTGGGAAAACTTAATTGATCATATTCCATAATCTCACTTACATTCTTTCCTTCTCTCTCCATCTTCACAATTTAAAAGAACACCTTGCCCTAATTTTTGTCACTTGTGCAATTTGTCTTTCTCTTTGCAAATTATTATCTAAAAATCTCTCATATTTTTCTCTCAATTCTCAAAACTAACATGGCGAGCAAGACTCCTTTAGACACTCTTGCAGATTTGGCCGTGAATATCAAGCAAACAACAACACGCACCAGGGCTGCTGCGCATGAGGATCTAGGACGGCCTGCTGCTCAAGTTGTTGCAAAACGACCAACGATTCCTTATCAACGACGGGCAAAGCGAGCTAAGAATGTGGAATCTGAGTCGAATGTTGGCGCAACATCAGAACCTCATGCTCCTCAAACCAATGAATCTGAATCTGAGGTAAATGTGGCTAACCCTAAACCCCAAGTGAATAATGTTGATGATATAATTGAGGGGGAGGGATCTGGAGCTGGTTCTGGTAGAAAGGGAACACCTATTGGGTCTAGGAAAATGAGTAAAATAGCCTTGCAAAGAGCTGAGGCTAGAAGAGCTTTAAGAGAGAGACTTGAGAAGAAAAAGGTTGAGGATAAGGCTAAGGATGAGGCTGAGAGAGTGAGGAAAGGGAAACAGGTTGTGGATGAGGAAGTTGAGGTAGTTGATGAAGAAGAAGAGGAGAAAGAGGAAGAGGAATCTGATGCTGAAGAGTTTGAAGCTAGTGGTGATAATGATGATAATAATGAAGAAGAGTACTGTGACACTCTTGCGTTATCCTATTTTAGTAAGGAAGCTAGGTCTAGATACTATCTTAATAAGGAGATAGAGAACAAGGCTTGTGACTTTAGAAAGAGGGATTTTCACAAAGAGAGGGTCATGGACATGGACAGCTTTAAAAGAAACAGAGTTTTTGAGTTGTTGAAAGCAAGAGGGGTTCAGAATTCAATGAAGAAGCATGGTGATTATGCTCCTGAGCTTGTACAAGAATTCTACCTGAATCTCTCAAAGTATATCACTTGTGAGTTGTCTCCCAAATATGGTCAAGCATGGGTAAGAGGACAAGTGTTTGACATTAGTCCTAAGAAGATAAATGAGATTTGGGGACTGCCACATGTTGAGGAATCTGAAGATCCAAAGCCAGATGAGGTGATTGAGGATATCACAGGTGGTCTAGAGAGAACCTGGGTTGAACAATTACCAACAACAAAGCTCACTGCCCTAAGTGTTGTTCTGCACAAATGTGCATCTTATAATTGGCTGCCTACTAAAAATTCTACTGTTTTGACTAAGGAGTCAACTTACTTGGTCTACAAACTGAAGAATGGGCTTGCTGTGAATATTGGGGTGAGAATTTTAAAGGCTATGGAAGATGCTGCTGGGAGGAAGCAAGGGATTCTACCATTTCCTTCTTTGATCACAACTCTGCTGCTAAAACAGAAGATGGACAAGAAAGAGTTTGGAGGAATGTCAAAGAACAAGGCTAGGTTCACCATCACTCAATCCTACTTGTCTAGCACAAGAGTGAAGGACTTGCCTTGGAATCCTGAAGGTGGAGTTGCACCTGTAGAGGAAAAGGAGGCTCAACAATTTGTTGGAGCTTCAGTGCCTCAATATGAGGAGGAAGAAACCAGGGTAACAACAAAATCTTTTGTTGATCAGCAGTTAACTTGGTATAGAAGTGCTTATACCAATCTTCAGAGGGAAATTGCTTTCAAGGAAAAACAAATGCAGGAGCTGGATGTCTTGATTAAGAACATGGAGGAGCTTTCTTCACAAAAAGGGGGAGAGTGATCTAGTTTTTAATTTTTGATTTCTGGTTTTTATGTTTTTCTTTTTGATATGTTTTGAACTGTTTCTATTTTGCTGCTAGTTCTTCTTATTTGTTTTGGTTTGTAATGATAATGCTACTTAGCTTTAACTGCTCTTAATACTTTTGCTTATGAAGATAGTCTACATCTGCTGTTTCTGCTGATAAACTGATGTGCAGGTACATTCTGGTCTTAATGTTGAGACAACATTGATGAGTTAAATGTCTGAACAACTTGTTTTGAGTTGTGGTGATGACTTTAATGAATAATCTTTGTTATGCCAAGTTAATACTTGATAGTTAGCATTAAGGGGGAGCAGTTTTAGTAGGTTTAGATTATTATCCTTAATTGATATTTGGACATATTATCTGTTATGTGAACAAGTTGATTGGTTTTGTGAAGAAAGGCAAAAAGGGGGAGATTGAAAGTGTAAGATGTTCTGTTATCAATGTTGGATGGATGTTGGCAGAGGACAACATTGAAAACCGAGAACAGTCTTAACCTAAAACATGTTTCTGAAATTCTGAATATGAGTAAAGTATTCGGGTTTAAATGTTGGATGGATGTTGAGCCAACATTCACATGACAACATTGAAACCAGTATATATTCTGTGAATCTGTCTTTAACTGCTTTATTTTAGTTTTGCCTTTATTCACCTATTAATCAAGTTCCACGATTTTAGTTGTCTTTGTTTATGTCCAGGAACATCTCTTAATCATAAGGAAGAACATTACAAGTTTCCTAAGTTGAAGTTTCCATAATTCAAGAGGAGGAGATCGGTCAAGTCAACACGGTTTCAAAGAAGGAAAGTTTTGGAGTTCAAGTGCAACTAGGAATCTTTCCAAGATCAACTCTGAATTGAAGAAGGAGTATTTACTTATTAGAACTCAATCTAATAAAGGGAACTATTATTCAAGAAGGAGATCGAGTTCAAGAAGGAAAGTAGAGTTCAACAAGGAAACAACATAAGTTACCAAAACTGTGTACAACACACCTTAGAGATCAAGTTTGAAGAAACCTATATATAGGGTGTGAAGTACATCAAGATACATAGAGAAACAATAGAGCTTATAAATCCGTAGAGATTATATCTTAAGCATTGTTGATATGTTTCTTGTTTTGCAAAGTTTGTGAGTTTTCGAGTTAAGTCTAGGATTAAATTTAAGGAGAAAATTCTTGTCTGCTTTGCTGAGTCCAATCTACAAAAGAGCGAGAGTGATTTTGTGGTGAGGAACATCTTTGGTAAAACCTGCGTGGTTATTTTGCCGTAAGGCTAGATGGTTGATTATTTATAATAAACCATTAAAAATTTATCTTCTTGTGTTTGTTAATTCCGCTGCATATTATACTCTATCAAGAAGATTGTTTGAGATCAAGTTAAGGCAACGCCAGTTTAACTTGAGCTTTGAAACTTTGGAAAAGTTGTATCAATCCCGATCCAACAATTTCATATTATTTTTTCCATGTCATAAAGACATCACAAGTAATCGAAATAAATTATAATATTTGCCTCACTTGCAACTTCGAGTACATTTATTCGTAAAAATAGTCTCCTCACACGAGACTTTTTATTACATCAAGCTTGAACACTAGTCTCAGTACTAGCCTCACATTGTTAGAGTCACCTCCAACTAGATTTATCTCTGAAACTACTGCAACCAAGTACACTTCGTAATCAGAGTTGTGGTCATTCGCATGAACACGCTGGCATTTTTCCTCAGTACCGACTGCCCTTTGTTCTCGTTCTTTTGGAACGTCGGTAACAATCTTGGGCCTTGTGGCTAGATTTACCGCAAACATAGCAGTCATCTGTGAACTTAGTCACTTGGGCATCCCCTTGAGGTAAACATAAATGTTTCCTTTTTGCCCCTACACTCGACCATCTTGGCCGATGAAACCGTTAGACTATGTCTCCACGATTGCAACACATTGGGGATCCTCACGATCCACCTCAAGTTTCTCCTCATTAAGAAACTTTGTCAAGTTCAGGGTTGTCAGAAAACATCATTTTCTGTTTTCAACGTTAAAGTCAGATTCTTGACTTTATCAATTTCTCAATTAGAGAATACGTAGCGGTTCTCAGAACCAGCACAACAGTCTCAGTACCGTTAGCTCTCAATAACGGCATCACGGTCTCAACACCGCTTGCCGAAGAAACGACGTAACAACCTCTATGTCGTAGCTTCATTTGTGAGGACTCTACGCTCGTAACATTGCAATTGCACTTCTGAATTTTCTTCAAGTTAATTCACAAGTCTCAATACTTGGAATTAATAAAATTCTTTCGAAGGGTCGACATGCAATTTTTGAATTGCTCACGAGTTTACATGCAATTTTCGAGTTGCTCACGAGTTCACATGCAATTTTCGAGTTGCTCACGAGTTCACATATCACAACACGTAATTAACAAATTTGAATTAGACTACTACATGCATATAATTTCACAATGCAAGTAGTTTAATTTCCACAAAAAGCTTTCACGGGAAATGCATCTATTATATTTACAGACACCAACTTATATAAATATAACTTGCATTTTACACAAATAAAACTAATTACTCACATAGAGAATTTTGCTCCAAGTAATAGCATACCTTGGTCCCACTTAACATAGTTTGCTACAGAATATAATCTTCACAAAAGCCTAAATCTTTTATTATATTGTCATAATAAAATATATTATAGTAACAAGTTCTCATCAACGCGCTGCAACATGTTTTCACCTATTAAGGAATTCCCTAATTACAGCATGCAACCTTATACATATATCACATCACATATGAAATAATAATGAGAAAATTCAGCGCACGTCTCATTAATTAACCAATAATATGACTAAGGAAAACTATTGATGCACAAATTACGTAGGCACGTTACATGTAATTTAATGTGCTATCAATATAATTAATAACACATACTAATCATGCGTATTTACTCAGATCAGAATAGTAACGCAAGAATAGGCTGTTACAATAATACGCAGTAACGTATACTACAAGAAAACTGCACAATTGGAACCATTAATTAGGTTCCAATTGCCCCTTTTTTGGTTCCCGTAGACCATATGGGAACCACTTATGGGCACCAAAGGCTCTGTCTCTGTTACCCCCGTGGCAATTGCCTTGGGAACGAATTAAGTGGTTCCCATTGCTAATAGGAACGAACGTGTTTGGTTTCTGTTACGCCTGGGTACCAAAGCTTCTGTTCCCATGTAGAAAACCAATATTTCGTTTCTATTGCTTTATAGGAACGAATATCTGGTTCCCATTGCTTAGGACTGGGACCCCCAATATGGTCATAGGAAACACACAGTTCATAGTAACGGGAACTAACTGAGCCAAAGAATGGGAACGAAATATTCGTTCCTATTGCTGTTTCGAAATTTATAAAAAAAAATTGGCGGAAATCCGCCATTTTTCAATGAAAAATTCGAAAATTTCAAATTTCAAAATGTGGGAAATCATGGCGCATTTTTCAATTAATTTGATTCAAATTTTTCAGTTTGGTGTAAGAAAGTGCCGCCAATTTATTTTTGGTTGATTCAAAAATTTTGATTGTGTAAGATGGTGCTAATTTTAATTTTAAATTCTAATTTATTTGTATTTTTAATTTGATTGTATTTTCTGAAACTTGATTATTTGGTGTAAATTCGTTTAATTTCAAACTATAATCCCCACAAAGTTTGTTGTATTGACTAATAGGAATAATGTGTAAAAATAAAATTCATACATTACAAAAGAAATTTAGGAGAAATTGAAGAATGTTAGATAATACAACTCAACACAAATTATAACAATGAATTGTAGACATACAACATCTTTTATTTCGGTTTGGTTTCATCTTCTTCACCACCTCTTCAATTTCAGTTTTTTGGTTCATCTTGTTCTTCACCTCTTCGATTTTGGTTTTTGGTTTCATGTTGTTTTTGACTATTTTGTAAGCTTCACCTACAAGATAAAATGTTAGTTGAAGATATAGATGAAAAGGAGATGAAGGAGATGAATTAATAAAGTTGAAAAAAAAAATACCTGCAACTGAAAAATGGCGCCTGCTGCTCTCTGCTCTCTGCTATCTATTTTGCAAAGAAAAAAAGCTACTGGAGTGGTATATATAGAGAAAAGTGTATATGCAATGGGAACGAAATTTTAGTTCCCATTGCCAGAAACATTGGTTTCCTTTGCTAATTGGTCCACCAACTTATTAATTTTCATAATTACATTTTCGACCACAAATAAATTTTAAACGTGTTTTGTTTGTCCATTTTTTGATAAAATTTAAATGTGCATGTCTCATTAGTGTTGTGAAAATAGTGGTTAAAAAAAATTAGAATTTGAAGTTGTTTTGCATCTTTTGCATAATTACACTTTCTTCCCCAAAACTTTTTCGAAGGACTTTCGTAACTCCGTTTTTTAACCAAATTTAGGAGGACACACTAATTTTCCATAAGATATTGTATGATGAACAAAAATTAGGATCGAAGGTGTGTAACAACCTCTATGTAAGAAAATACAATTTAGACATGTAAAGTGTGTTGTGTAGGGTTTAGGGTTTAGGGTTAAGGGTTTAGGGTTTAGGGTTTAGAATTGATGAGAGATATAGTATTTGTATTATTATGTTTGTTTAACGTATTTCGTTACTCCGATTTGGCCGATATTTGAAATTACACACATACTTAGCGTTTAGAATGCACCGGTGAAAAAAAAAATGAATTCGAAGATGTTTAATAAGTTTTCTATATTTAAAGTTTCTTCCCCAATGTTTATTTATCGTATTTCGTTACTCCGATTTGGCCGAGATTTGAAACGACACACCTACTTAGCGTTTTGAATGCACCGGTTTAAAAAAACTGGAATTCGGAGATGTTTTTTAACTTTTCCATATTTTTATTTTCTTCCCCAAATTTTATTTACTGTGTTTCGTTACTCCGATTTGGACGAGATTTGTAACGACACACCTATTTAGCGTTTTAAATGCACCGGTGAAAAAAAAAAAGAATTCGAAGATGTTTTTTAACTTTTCCCTATTTATATTTTCTTCCCCAAATTATATTTACCGTATTTCGTTACTCCAATTTGGACGAGATTTAAAACAACACACCTACTTAGCGTTTTGAATGCACCGGTGAAAAAAAAATGGAATTCGAAGATGTTTTTTTAACTTTTCTATATTTATATTTTCTTCCCCAAATTTTATTTACCGTATTTCGTTACTCCGATTTGGACGAGATTTGAAACGACACACCTACTTAGCGTTTTGAATGCACCGGTGAAAAAAAAATGGAATTCGGAGATGTTCTTTAATTTTTCATATTTATATTTTCTTCCCCAAACGTTTATTTACCGTATTTTGCCACATTGATATGGACGAGACTTTCCTAGTTAGTGTTTTAAAAGTAATGGTATTTTAAAAAAATAAAAATATTTGGAGTTCATTTGGAGTATAAGTGTAATTACATTTCCCCCCTTTGAATATATTCAAATAAGAGAAACAAAATCAAAATTCTACAATTGACCAACATTATTATTAAAGAGACTAAAAATAATTAATCTTATCCTAAAGGTGACCCACACAATTTTGAGAAGAGTGTGAGCCACATATTTCGCATGTTATTGCTTCCTTCCACGAATTTGGTCCAATTTGAAGCAATGGGAACCAAAAATTTGGTTCCCATTGCCAAGAGACTAAAAATAATTAATCTTATCCTAAAGGTGACCCACACAATTTTGAGAAGAGTGTGAGCCACATATTTCGCATGTTAGTGCTTCGTTCCACGAATATGGTCCAATTTGAAGCAATGGGAACCAAATTGTTGGTTCCCATTGCTAAGAGACTAAAAATAATTAATCTTATCATAAAGGTGACCCACACAATTTTGAGAAGAGTGTGAGCCACATATTTCGCATGTTAGTGCTTCGTTCCACGAATTTGGTCCAATTTGAAGCAATGGGAACCAACAATTTGGTTCCCATTACTAATGGATCTGAAAATTGGTAGTGAGTAAGTTCTTCATATAGGTAGTGTTAACATTCTTCCTCATTTCATTTGTAACGTACTTGAAAGCTCTTTCTTTGGTTTTTTTTTTCATTTCACTCTTGAATGCTCAATTCGTGAATAGAAACGTCTTTACAAGGTATGTTTAGTTTCTAACATATTTTGCTATTATTTCACTAGTTGTTGTTATTGTTTTGTAGGATTTTATGAAATATATCTTAATATAGTTTATTTATCTTTGTTATTAGATTGAAATATGTTTAACAATGGCGATCGAAGTTGGATGTATGATAGACTCGATGATGATGGTAATTTGACCGAGCATTTTGAGGTTGGTGTTGAGTATTTCCTTAATTATGCATTCTCGCAACGTTATTCGGGAAGAAAAGTTAAATGTCCATGTTCCAAATGTACAAATGCTAGACTTTTTACAAGGGACGTTATTCTTAGACATCTTTACTCGTGGGGATTTGTTTCCCAATATATGGTATGGATTGCACATGGAGAGTCGGGCATATCTTCAAGGCATGAAAATGAAAATGTAGGCGAGTCGTCACAAACTGAAAATGAAAATGTAGGTGAGTCGTCACAAAGTAACGACGTTCATTTCAGGGATATGGTAAATGATATGTTTGGTGGCCAATTTGAACACATGGATTCCAATGATGTTGAAAATAATGAGCCAACATGTGTCGAAGCAGATGAATTCTTTGAAATGTTGCGTGCAGCTGAGACACCCATAGGAGAAGGTTTAGAAATGTCTAAATTAGAGTGGGTTTCCGAATTTATGGCAATTAAAACATTGCACAGGATTAGAACCGTTGCTTGTGACAAGCTAATTAAGCAAGAACATAGGTTCTTACCTCAGGCTGCCCGAGAAACTTTGCCTGACAGTTTATACGAAATGAAGAGATTCATGAAGAGGTTGGGTCTTGGAGTCAAAACTTTTGACGTATGTTTTAATATTTGCTTCCTATTTTATGGGGAATCAGAAAGTAGCACTATTACTACATGCCCCGAATGCGGAGATCCCCGGTATGAGGTAAAACAGACTACGAGTAAAAAAGCGAAGCTCGTTGCTCGCAAGAAGTTGTAGTACTTTCCGTTGACACCACGCATACAACGATTGTACATGTCTCGCACCACGTCGGAGCATATGACGTGGCATACAAATTGCCGAGGTGATACTGATCAAATGATTCATCAGGTACATGGCGAAGCTTGGAAGCACTTTGACAGGACCTATCCTAGTTTTGCCGCTGAGGCAAGAAACGTGAGGCTAGGACTTTGCACGGATGGATTTTCGCCCTTTGGTAACGCATCACAATATTCGTGTTGGCCTGTTCTTGTAACGTCGTACAATCTACCACCCGATCTTTGCATGAGACAAGAATATATATTCCTTACTTTGCTTATTTCGGGGCCAAACCGTCCAGGAAAAAATCTAGATTTGTTCCTTCGTCCACTGATTGACGAGCTAAAATCATTATGGGTTGTAGGTGTCCCAACATACGATAGCTTCAGAAAGGAAACCTTTCAACTGCGTGCCTCTTTGCTTTGGACTATCAGTGATTTTCCCGCATATGGCATGTTATCGCAGTGGAGTACACAAGGTAAGTTGTCGTGTCCTTATTGCGTGGAGAAGACGAAATCGTTTCAGTTGAAACATGGTCGAAAAACAACTTTCTTCGATTGTCACCGACGATTTCTACGTCATAACCACCCTTTGAGATTCAATGTCATTGATTTTTACAAGGAAAAAATGGAACATGATCCACCATTTAAGAGAAGAACAGGGCTACAAATGAATGCCCACGTTTGTGATCTTCCACCAGTGGGATTCGGAGAAAGTCGTGGAATAATCGAGGGATTTGGGGTGGAACATAATTGGTGTCGGCAGAGCATATTTTGGGAGCTACCGTATTGGTTTAGTGACTTGATCCGACACAATTTAGACGTAATGCATTGTGACAAAAACTTTTTTGACAATATTAAGAATACTGTAATGGATGATCATGAGAAGACGAAACATAACTTGAATGCTATAAAGGATTTGCGGTTGTACACAACCCGAAGTGACCTTTTCCTGGTAACTGGTCGAGATGGTCGAGATTACAAGCGGAAGGCAAAATATTGTCTTACTAAAGATCACAAGAGGGTGATTTGTGAATGGTTATGTGAGTTGAGATTTCCGGACGGTTACTCTTCTAACATATCTCGTTGTGTTCAGATGCAACACCTCCGGGTGACAGGGATGAAGAGTCACGATTGTCACGTGTTCATGCAAAGCCTAATTCCAATTGCTTTTCGTGGGTTCTTAGAAGATACAGTGTGGGATCCACTTGTAGAAGTTAGTAACTTCTTTAGATCTGTGTGTGCTACTGTTCTTCGCAAATCTGATATGGAGCGCCTCGAGACAACCATTGTGGAGACGATCTGCAAGCTAGAGCAAATTTTTCCGCCCGCTTTTTTTGACTCTATGGAGCATTTGGCTATACATCTCCCGTGGGAGGCAAAGGTGGGTGGTCTAGTGCAATACCGATGGATGTATCCCTTCGAAAGGTAACAAAAGTAATTTTATATATACATTGTCGTTACACTATTGTTGGAAAATATTGTCTCATTGTTTCTATTTTATGACATCGTTTAGGAGAATGTTCGAATTTAAGAATTCTGTCGGCAACAAGGCGCGTGTTGAGGGCTCTATTGCTCAAGCATATCTTACTTCAGAGCTGACAAACTTTACTTCTCATTACTTCAAGCATGATGTTGAAACTAGGGCAAATCGGTTGAACAGGAATGAGACTAGGGCCGATCCAAGTTTGGCTTTTCAAATATCAGTGTTTCAGGCATCCGGAGACACTATTGGTAAAGCTAATGACAGACATTTATCGAGAGATGAGTATCGATCGGCAGAGTTGTATATTCTTCTCAATTGTATTGAAGTGGACCCCTATCTACGGTACGATATTAGTTATTGTTGTATATTAATTACTTTTCAACTAGTGAAAAATTCTACTTAATTGTTGACATATTAAACACCTCATTATTTTTGTAACAGGTTATTTGACGAGCAGATGTGCGTTGGATTGAGTGATTATCAGATTCACCAGAAACGCAATACTAAATTTGTTAGGTGGTTCAAAAAAATAGTGATGTCAAGTCGATTCAGTGGAGATTCACGTCTACGTTCGTTGGGGCATGGTCCGAATTACATTGCACATTCGTACAATGGTTATAGAATTAACGGTCTTCGTTTTCATACGGAGGAGCATGCCGTTGGTAAGAAAAAGATGAATTGCGGTGTGTGTGTCAAAGCTAGTGGGGGGGAACTAGAAGAAATTTTCTATTATGGAATGTTGCAGGAGGTCTTAGAACTAGACTATCCGGGAGAAACAAAGTGCCGAGCAATTCTATTTAAGTGTGTGTGGTATGATATTTCGCCTCAAGGTTTATATGTTCACCCGGTACATCGATTGATAGAGATAGATCATCGACGTCGCCTTCCATCAGGAGAAGCAGACCCCTACATTCTAGCATTTCAAGCCCAACAGGTATACTACACTCCGTACCCATGCCAGTCTCCGAGATTGCGAAGAGGTTGGTGGGCAGTTGTCCACACTCGTGCTAGACACATTGTCGACACAAGTTCAATGAAAAATCCGGGGATATCGATTCCTATTCCTCCGGTTTTTCAAGAAACCCATGTGCCAACTGTGGAGGTGGTTGTTGACTTCAGTGGTTTCAATATGAGCCAGTTAGCTGATGACGAGTTTGAGGAAGCAAATGAAGACGAAGTAGAACCTGAGTCCAGCAACAGCGATGACGCTGAAGATGAGGAGGAAGGAGAAGAGTTTGTCTATGATGATAGCGACCCTGATTACAATTGACTTGACTTTGAGCAAGTTTTGTCTGCTGGCAAATTGACTTGTGAAAAAAACTAATTGTAACTGATACTTGATTAATCATTTTGAGATTTGACCCAATCTTCATATGCATGCACACACTCACTTAATTGACCACAAATTTAGAAGCAAAACATAACTGAACATACTCTCATTTATTAAATATGAGTCCAACTAAACTAGATTTAATCATAATACCAATTAACAATCATTATTTATCGACACTACAAAAAATACGCAAACCGACAATAACACCAACACGACCTGTATCGAAATCGCACAATCTATCAAATTGTAGGTAAAACGAGTTCTAATAATTTGTCAAACTTAATCGCATTCCTCAAATAATCCAACATTCATCAAAATATTCCAACTTAACTCCAAATAATCCAACATTTATCCAAATATTCCAACTTTGTGCCAAAAAAACCAACATTCATCAAAATATTCCAACTTAACATAAATATCCCAACCACTACTGCCAAAACACCACAAAACACCATCAAATACTTTTTTTTTTTTGTTTATTTTTTTAATCAATGGGAACCACATTTTGGTTCCCATTGCGATGAGGTGTCACTAACAGGCACAACACTCAATGGGAACCAAATACTAGTCCCCTTTAATATGTGCATACAGTGCTTTAATATATAATATGGATAACAGGCAATGGGAACAGAAATGTCGTTCCAATTAGGTAGAAATGGATTTTGGTGCCCATATTTTCGTCTCCTATGCGGATTATTCTTGTAGGAGACGAAAATATGGGCACCCAAATTTTCACTACAAGAATAAATATTGCCCAGCAATTAGTCAAAGCAATAAAGTTCATGCAGCTGATTCAGTTACGAAATTTATGCATTTACTCGAAATTACCCCAGGCACACAATATTACTGTAACTTCTTTTCTGATACAATTAAACACAGTGCATTAAAAAAAATGTACCTGGCGAGTAAGCTTCAAAAACTCACCGAAATAATTGGTAAAGAAAACGTTCCGCTGCTTATTAATTAGCCATTGAGCACTCCTCTCCACAAATTCTCAGAGGATTAATGAAAGTAAATGTGCACGTTCTCAAACGATTAATTTCTCGAGCATGAAACAAGCTACTCAACTTACGGAAAAATTAGGAAAAAGCAGGCCCAATATACATCTAATATGAACAACAAATTATAATAAAATTGTACACCATGCATAAGGATATTTTAACACGGTACATGAAATCAAATCCATTCAGTTATGCGTACAATGCAGCAACTATATATACTTAAAACCGTACCTCAACAAATTATGGCAATGGGCACATTAAAATCTTGAAATTTTATTAAGAATATTTCGCAACATAGATAGAAAGGTAAACTGTTTCGAAAAACATATAAAAAAAATTCTGGAAATGCTTTTAAAACTCACTTGACACTACAAGGTTACAGGGTCTTTTGCAACCGCATTTGCAGTTGCAAAAGGCCCAAATCCGGTTGCAGATAGTCATTTGCAACCGCGATGCGGTTGCAGATGACGAGGTCTCGTAAAACCTCGGTTACTTGTCATCCGCGACCGCATCGCGGTTGCAGATGCCCATCTGCGACCAGAAAATCTGCAACCACGATTCGGTTGCAGATTTTGCTACCGCGAAGCGGTTGCATAAAGTAGAATAAGCATCTGCAACCGCATTGCGGTTGCAGAAAGCCCAGTAAGCATCTGCAACCGCAACGCGGTTGCAGAAAATATTCAACTCATTTGCAACCGCAACGCGGTTGCAAATGACCTGCGAACGAAAATAAAAAAAAAAACCAATAATATTCCGGTAATTTACCGAAATATTATTGGTTTTTGTTAAAATTACAAATAGATAATGGCAGCAAATCAATATAGTGAATATACAAGAACAAGTGTAATTAAATAACGAAAAACAATGAATAAAATGAAATGAAAAATGAAAAAAAGTTGAACAAAAAAAGATAAAGAAGAAGAGAAATAAAAAAGCAAAAAATGAAGTGTTAGGAGTTATTTGTTTTGGATTTGAAAAAGAAAAGAAGAGAAGTGTTGGTATTTTTTTGTTTTTTGGATTTGGAAAAGAAAAGAAGAAAAGTGTTGGTTTGTTTTTTATTTTTTGGATTTGGAAAAAGAAGAGAAGTGTTGGTGATTTTTTGGATTTGGAAAAAGAAGTAAAGTGTTGGTGATTTTTTGGATTTGGAAAAAGAAGTGAAGTGTTGGTGGATATATATAGAAAATGGGGTGAAAATTTGAATTTTCGCGAAAATTCAAATTTCCCCACATAGGCCGCCCAAATTTTCAAAAATTTTGAACAATTTGCAACCGCAAAGCGGTTGCTAAAAGTTTTAAAAATTTTAAAAAAATAGTATCTGCAACCGCAATTCGGTTGCAGAAAGTATGAATCTTTTTAGCAATCACGTTGCGGTTGTAAATACTGGCTTTTGCAACCGCTTTGCGGTCCCAATAGCCCCTTTCTGCAACCGCACTGCGGTTGCAAAAGCTATTCATACATGAAAATCGCAATTTTATTGGACTTTCTCAATGCGTTTCTGATTTTTAACAACAAATTTCAATGCTACATGTGATATAAACTAATAAATGGTTACAAAACAAGTAATTGAGGAATGAAAGAGTAGATTGAATGTGAAATGATCGAATGAGTTATTAGATCATGCATGAACATATTGTATGTTCTATTTACTACTCATCATCATATTTCTTCTTGTTATTATGATTTGCTTCACTAATAATATAATTAATTGATTGAATTAGTAGATAAATTTTTCACATTATGTTTATTCCTATATGTATCTAGTGATGATATATATCTATATGTGTATACGAACGTTATCGTTTGAAATCATAGATATCACGGCTTGTTGCACATATATAATGCTTGAAATTATTATGAGGATTGTAATTATGGTTGTTTTTATCATTATTAGGATAGTTATCAACCAAAATAACAATGTGGCACCTCAAATCATCAAAAAACGACATTTTACAATTATGAATGTTTTCAGCAACCGCATTGCGGTTGCAAATACTAGCTTTTGCAACCGCGATGCGGTTGCAAATGCCCTCCTATAGGAATTTGCAACCGCATTGCGGTCCCAATAGCCCCTTTCTGCAACCGCACTGCGGTTGCAAAAGCTATTCATTCATGAAAATCGCAATTTTATGGGACTTTCTCAATGCGTTTCTGATTTTTAACAACAAATTTCAATGCTACATGTGATATAAACTAATAAATGGTTACAAAACAAGTAATTGAGGAATGAAAGAGTAGATTGAATGTGAAATGATCGAATGAGTTATTAGACCATGCATGAACATATTGTATGTTCTATTTACTACTCATCATCATATTTCTTCTTGTTATTATGATTTGCTTCACTAATAATATGATTAATTGATTGAATTAGTAGACAAATTTTTCACATTACGTTTATTCCGATATGTATCTAGTGATGATATATATATATGTGTGTATACGAACGTTATCGTTTGAAATCATAGATATCACGGCTTGTCCCACATATATAATGCTTGAAATTGTTATGAGGATTGTAATTATGGTTGTTTTTATCATTATTAGGATATTTATCAACCAAAATAACAATGTGGAACCTCAAATCATCAAAAAAACGGCATTTTAAAAGTATGAATATTTTCAGCAACCGCATTGCGGTTGCAAATACTAGCTTTTGCAACCGCGATGCGGTTGCAAATGCCCTCCTATAGGCATTTGCAACTGCGATGCGGTTGCAAAGTATTTGCAACCGCGATGCGGTTGCAAATGCCCTCCTACAGGAATTTGCAACCGCATTGCGGTTGCAAATTCTGCAACCGCAAATGCGGTTGCAGATTTCCGGTCGCAAAAGACCTAAAAATCTTGTAGTGTGAAGGTAAACATATATCTGGAAATTTATTATGAACACCAAGAGCAACAATTATATATATATATATATATATATATATATCTAATAATATTATAAGCAAAGCGGTCCCTCTCTCACATTGTGACACCAAAGTCCAAAACTACCCACTTTTACAAAATTTCCTTAATTTTCAGGTAATTTAAGAAGAAAAACGTCACTTTTTTTTCTCCTATATTTCTCTTCCTAAAAACCGTACGGATTCTTTATCTTTATCCAACAAAAAATTAAATCTCACAATTATCTCCATAATCCCCAAATTTCTTAACTTCTCCATAATCCTCATAAATCAGGCGAATAAAAAATCTATTACTAATATCTATTACTAATATAAAAGGAGTTTTCTCTCACATACATAGTAGAGGTTATTTAAATAAATTGACATTAAGTTAATTTTCAAAAGATGCTTATCTACAAAAATCATGATTCCTAATTCTCTTCCTTTTTTTTGTGCGCTCAAATTTGGATTTCAAAAATTCAAACTACCCCACTAACTACTGCACATTTGAAGGCCACTCCCCTACTTTGTTTTGTGATTGTGATGCTTAAGATTTATTGCCATTCTTTTCTCTAGATTAGTTCATGAAAGTTTTTACTGATTTTTTTTCTTAGAGTACGTATATGGTCTAACATTTGTTGGTTCATGCAATCTAACAAATTATTTAATTATTTTTTTTTTGTCTCACTACTTCTTAATTTCGTGTTTTTGTTGCTGATTCCGCAAGACCAAGAAATTTGGTGCCATTTGAAAGAGGTAATTGTAACATCGATTTTTATTCTTTCCTTCTTTTCATTTGCCTTTTTCCTTTTTTTATTTTTGGTTTTTGTCAGACTTTGTTTCAACTAAGATAAGAGCGTTTACATAATTTATTTTTTTATTTAATCTTCCACGGCCTAAGCTTTGATAAATAAAACCTCTAGGATCTTTATCTTTTAAATTATTTTTATTAACATTGATTGTAACATTGATTCTTATTCTGATTCTTACTCATTATTTTCTTTCCTTTTTTTTTTTTGGTTTTTGCAGGGTTTTTTTAATCTAAAATAAGACAGTTTACATAATTCTTTTTCTATCTAATCTTCTATATATGGCCTAAGATCTATTAATAATATAATATCCGTAGGATCTCTATCTTTAATATTATTTTTATTAACATTGATTCTTTCCTTTTTTATTGGTTTGCAGGTTTTGTTTTTCAACTATGATAAGATCTTTTACATTATTTATTTTGATAACTAAAATGTTCTATGGTTATACCTTTTCGGCAACAAACTATATCCATCAATTTTACTTTTTTTTTTTTATATATTTCCGTAGGATCTTTATCTTTTAAATTACTTTTATTAACATTGATTCTTTCCTTTTCTTTTCCGCAGGTTTTGTTTCAAGTATGAGTTTGATCGTAATTTCATATTTTTAAACTCTTTATAATTCCGTCTTTGATTTTGTATTTTAATTTAAATCACTTTAACATCTTTTATGCTTCATTCTTTTGGATATGTATTTGAGCTTGATTTCCTGCCATTAATAGTTATCGATTTTATTGGTCTTCTCAAATTACTACTATAATCTATTTTGACATGGATTTTATAAATATTTTCTGTTTGTGATTTTGTGTTATTGATTGGGATTATTTACAAACCTTAACCAAGTTGAGATCTTTAATTAGGAAAGTTTATTCTATTTGAAAATTTATTACCGTATTTTTGTTTATCTGGATTCATATCCAATTCCAAGATTTAAGCGTTTTTAGTAGCACTGGAGACGTGTGAGGGAATAAATCAAAATGTATCTAAAACTTGAGATGCAACAAAATAGTAGCACCGGCCTGTTGTACGAATTTAGTTGAAAAACATATAAAAAGAAATTCAAACGAAATTAATTAGTATTTCATAAATCCGATATCTCACACACACGCCTTAGAACCAAATATACTCTTCACACTTAGAATTTTACACGCGGTCCCCGCGTGCGCTTTTTTACTAGTATATATATAAAAACTTAAGATTGTTGGACCCGGTGTATAGCCATAACAAGAATTTCCAGATTTCAATAACACAAATAAAAAACCATATGAACATGTATTTCTAACAAACATAAAAATAAACATGTTTTACATATACAACACAAAAAGAATAAACATTCATAAGGAAATATATCATGCAAGAACATAAAATAAACTATGCAAGAACATAAAATAAACTATAAAGAAAGGTGATAGAAAAACCTCAAACGATGAAATAATCGTTTCTAGTGGACGAGTCTGAAGCAAGCCTCTTCCCCTTAAGATCACTATGCCGCGGCTACCGCTTCAAGCCCTCATGCGGCACTGACCTCCCAAGGTACAACGTCCTTTCCCCGAGATAGCAAGTGAAGCGCAATACTATCCCCTCAATCGAACGTTAGCGATACTTGCAGAACTCTAAATGATTATGCTATGATTTTTATGCACAAAAGAATTTTTAATGTGAAGGATGATTTTATCTTCCGCGGTGAAGACATCCTTTTGTTGAGTGAAAAACTATGTATTAGCCAAAACACCTACATAGGGATTATATAGAACTTTGGGGTGAATATTTTCAATGTGGAACAAGTTCCACTTATGCCCCTCAAAAGGCAAATTACCATTCACACCCTCTAATACTTGGCTATTAATATAAATAATTATATTATGCCACACTTTATATTGGACTCAATTACAATATAATTTAATTAATATTTTTGGTCTCAACACCAAATTAATTAAATTCTCCAACAAGAGGCTCATCCCCAATCCACAAATCATGCCAAAAACGGGTCTTGTCGCCTTTTCCCACCATCATTTTAATCCATTCTTGAACAAATCCAAACATATAGCTTCCCTGATACACCACCACCACATCATTCTACCAAATTGGACTTTTCTCCGAGATAGACTCCCCCTTCCCTCTCTACATTTGTTCCTCAAATTCCCGTACTTGGACTTAATGATTTTATGCCACAAGCCTTTTGATTCATTTAAGAATCGACATCTCTTATTTTCAAGCATGGAAAAATTAAATTTGTCGAGATCCTTATTATTAAAGCCCCATTTTCATTTTTCATGCAAAGCAAGTCCCACTTGATCCAAACAATATTTTTCTCATCAACTTCACCTCCCCACACGAAATTTCTTTGAAGGCTCGTCAACTTCTCCCTCCTTTCTTTGGTTCCATGTTAAGTTTACCATCAAACTTTATTGAGTTCAATAGTTGAGAGAGTTTAGTTTTGATTTATGATGCTTATTTTTCTCGCCTAAATGTTTTATATACGACCAGGGTATGGATGGATTGATCACATCGATCTCGTATTCATATGAGGACAAAAATACTTGGAACAAAATCCGTCTCAGAATGGATACATGTGTAGCATTGACAAAGTGATCAAGAACAATAAGGTTAAAACGTGGTGTTGAATCAAGGCTTTCTAAAAGGATTTTCATTACTCGTTTGGTTATTATTAGGACCAAATCTGGTCCGAAATATCTTGTGGAAGATATTAATTATGAATTGGTTGTGTTTTGATATTAGACTTTATTTCCTAAGTATCTCCAGGCATCAGGTTATTCTAGGAAAGTATTGTGTTTAGATTCTGTAAAATATTTTTAAGTTTTTTCAAAATAAAAGGATCTTGTCGCATCAAGTTATTTTAAGAAAGTATCGCGTATTTTATTTGTGTAAATATTATTTGTTTTGGTATGATACCGATTATATTCCATATGATTTGAACGAATTATATCAATATATATTTGGAATAAATCCTGCAAGATTTGATTATAGGTCGATCAATTAATTATGAAAGGTTTGTCAGTTGGTCAAAACAATCATGGAATTCGCTTGTGCAACAACAATCTTCTAGGAGGATTTACACTATAAAGGCAGAAAACTCGAGACAAAGAAGGACAACATTTATTAATTAAGTCTAAGTCATTTTATTTATTTGAGAGTGGCTTTTCTCTTTGTAATAAATTGTTAACGAAACTTCAAGTCGAAGAAACTTCGAGTCATCTTGCAGGTTTCTAGACCCAAGTGAAGTACAACAGAAAGGTATCTTCACAACTGTTAGGAAAGTAATTATAGGGACACTACAAGAACAAAGGGGCATCTGCAACCGCGCCGGCGGTTGCAGATGCCCCATAGGCGGTCGCCCGAGGGCATATGCGACCGCCGAGGCGGTCGCGGATACCCCTCGTCGTGGGTGCCTTACGACCGCCGAGCGGTCGCCCATGGCGGTCGCCATTTTAGGGGCGACCGCTAGCCGGTCACCAGAATACAAGATTTGGGGGTCAATAGTGACCGAAATGCAGTCACTATTGACCCCCCCTTGGGGTCCCTGATGGTCAATAGTGACCGCGTTTGGGTCGCATATGACCGGTCACTATTGACCTCGGTCACTTTCCATCAGTGACCGCAATTAGGTCGCTGATGAGGGTCAATAGTGACCGGAAATTTAGTGACCGCCTTCCGGTCCCTGTTTATTTTAAAACATTAGTGACTGCTTTCAGGTCACTAATTTTAAGAACAGTGATCGCAATTCGGTCCCTACTAATATTCATAGATATCTATGAATATTAGTAGGGACCAAATTGCGGTCACTAAGTTTAAAAACAGTGACCGCAAGTCGGTCCCTACTAATATTCATAGATATCTATGAATATTAGTAGGGACAGAATTGCGGTCACTAATTACCTGTACGAAAAAAAAAAAAACACTAATATTCCGGATTTAATCCGGAATATTATTGTTTTTTTTTTGTAAAATTATGATTTTAACAAGATCAAAACCATAAAATAATGAAGAAAATGTTAATATAATGACATGAATGTAAAAAGATTAAAAACATGTCTAATAATAGAAACTATAATATGAATGAAAACAAAAAAAAAGAATGATTAAAAAGATCAATGAAAGCAAAAAGATTAATGAAAACAAAAAGATTAATGAATAAAACAACAAGTGAAAGAAAAGTAAGAAAATAAAGTGTAGATCCAAAACAAAAAAAAAAGTGAAAGAAAGTAAGAAAATAAAGTGTAGATCCAAAATAAATAGAGAAAGATAATAAAGTGTAGATCAAAACTAAAATAAAAAAAAGTGAAGGAAAAGAAAGTGATTTTTTGGATTTATGTTGTTGTGTTGGTGTGTTGGTGTGTTGGTGTGTTGGAGAAAAGAAGAGAGTGTTGTTAATTATGTTGGTGATTTTTGGAGATAATGAAATTTAGATGTGTAATAGTGGTGAGTATATATAGAGGGGAGGTTGAAAATTTCAAATTTTCGTCAAATTTAAATTTCCCTCTCAATCCCGCCTAAAATTTTCGCCCAATTTCAAATTTTTGGATTTCAATGACCGCATTTAGGTCACTAATATATATTAGGGACCGCTATTAGGTCACTAATATTTTGTAGTGACTGCAATGCGGTTACTGTTGCCATATCAGTGACCGCAATTATGTCCCTACTAATATTCATCCATTTTAAAGTATGAATACCGCAATTTCGTCACTGTTTAGTCAATAGGGACCGCATTTAGGTCACTAATACATATTTTGGACCGCTATTAGGTCACTAATATTTATTAGTGACTGCAATGCGGTCACTGTTGCCATATCAGTGACCGCAATGAGGTCCCTAATAATATTCATCCATTTTAAAGTATGAATATTAGTAGGGACCGCAATTTGGTCATTGTTGAGTCAATAGGGACCGCAATGCAGTCCCTGTTGAGTCAACAATGACTGTTTTGCGGTCCCAATTGACTCAATAGTGACTGCGTCGCAGTCACTATTGTCTCCCATACTTTAAAATCGATTTTTTTTAATTAATTTTGGTATGTTTTTGATTCTTAGTAACCAAACTCATTGTAACATGTAAATTGAAGTAATAAATGATTGCAAAACCAACCTTATAGTAGTTTAGTTGTGGATTAATAGATTGATTGAGATTGAACGAGTTATTAACGTTGGAGATCTATTTCATGTTCTACAACTAATCATCACTAGTTAGTTGTAGGTGTTATTCGTTTTTATGCTTTACTTCACTAATGTTAGCATATATATGATTATGAGGTATAAATCATCACATCAAGTTATCATTATAATTATATGTATATACAATTAATTTGTCATTATGACATTCGTCATACAAATAATAAGAGCATCGTCAAAGTGGTCCGTTATCTTTACATAATGTTTGGATTTACAATGCGTCATTGAAATTATTGTTGTTTTAACTCTTATAATGGTTATTATGAACTAAAAAAACAACGCGGCACCTCGAACCATCTTAAAATATCGATTTTAAAGTATGAATATTAGTAGGGACTGCAATTCGGTCCCTGTTGATTCAATAGGGACCGCAATGCAGTCAATATTGTGTCATTAGGGACCGCTTAGCGGTCACTATTGACTCCCCAATGTCAGTAGTGACCGAAAAGCGGTCACTATTGATAACGCCCAATGTCAATAGTGACTGCAAAGCGGTCACTATTGATAACGGCCAACTTTAATAGCGACTCATGTTGAGTCGCTATTGGTAATAGCCGTTGTCAATAGTGACCGCAAATGTCAATAGTGACCGCTTTGCAGTCACTACAAAATATTAGTGACCGCAAAGCGGTCACTACTGACATTTCCGATCACTATTGACAACAGCTATTACTATTGACAACGCATATTGTGGTAATGGCCGTTGTCAATAGTGACCGCAAAGCGGTCACTATTGACATTTGCGGTCACTATTGACAATAGTCGTTGTCAATAGTGACCGCAAATGTAAGTAGTGACCGCTTTGCAGTCACTAATCTTTTGTAGTGACTGCAAAGCGGTCACTATTGACTTTTGCGGTCACTATTGACAATAGCCGTTGTCAATAGTGACCGCAAATGTCACTAGTGACCGCTTTGCGGTCACTAATGTTTTGTAGTGACTGCAAAGCGGTCACTATTGACATTTGCGGTCACTATTGACAGCGGCCATTACCAATAGCGACTCAAGTTGAGTCGTTGATTGCTTCCGGATATTGGACTCGCATTTGAGTCCAATATCTTTGGCCCACATTTTGGGCCAAAATGTGTGGCCCAAGTCATATAATGGAATTCAGCGACTCATTGTGAGTCGCTGAATTTTCTTGAGATCAACAGCGACTCAAGTTGAGTCGTTGTTGTCCTCGTACAAATCTGCAACTCAGGTTGAGTCGCAGTTGTCTTCGCATGTCACTGAAGCCAAGTGACTCAACTTGAGTCACAACTGGGGGGTCACTATTGACCCCCAAATCTTGTAGTGAATGGCGACCGCCAAACAAGAAGGCGACTGCTAGACGGTTGCGAAATTTAGGGCGACCGCCTAGCAGTTACCATGCATTTTGCCACTGTTTGACGGTGGCGATGTCCAGGGCAACCGCTTGGCCGTTGCAATCTTCGTGCGAGCCTCACCACCATCTATTGGTTGCCATTTTCCTTTTAAAAATGGCAATCGCCAAGCGGTTGCGAAGGCCTTAAGGACATGGCAACCGCCAAGCGGTTGCGAAGTTCTTAAGGACATGGCAACCGCTAGGCGGTTGGAATCCTAGCGGAGGTTCACAAATTCAAAACCTTGCAACCGCCGTGCGGTTGCGAGATTGAGCTCGCAACCGCCTAGCGGTTGCAAATAATATTCTTAAAAATAAAAAAAAAATCAATAATATTCCGGGAATTTTCCGAAATATTATTGTTTGTTTGTCGAAATTAAATGGTAAAACTGAAAAAAAAACACCAACAAAAATATAAGAATACAAAAAAGTATTTGGTGTTTTGTTTTGGGGTATTTGAGTTTTTGTGGATTAGATAAAAAAATGATGTTTGGTATTTTGTCATGAACATAAAAGAAAGTGTTTGGATATTTGTTTGAGATATAAAAAAAAAAAAGTGGTTTGGTGTTTTGTTGAAGATATAAAGAAGTTTTTCAGTTTTTGTGGATTGAAAAAGAAGAGTGTTTAGTCTTTGGTTGTGAAGATAAAAGAAAGTGTTTGGGTTTTTGTTGGAGATATCAAAGAAAAGAATGTGGTTCGTTGTTTTGTTGAAGATATAAAAGAAAAAAAAAGTGTTTGATTATTTGTTTTGTAGATAAAAAGTAGTTTTTTGAGTTTTTTTTGCGTTTTGGAATAGAAGAGTGTTTGTGTTTTGATTTGAAGATAAAATGAATTCTTGGGTTTTTTTGAGAGTGTAAGAATTGTGAATGAAAAATTAGGGGAAGAATGGTGGGTATATATAAGATTTGGGTGAAAATTTTGAATTTTAGTCAAAATTTGAATTTCTCCCCAATTTTAGCAGAATTTGCAACCGCTCAGCGGTTGCAATGTATTGAAAATTTTGAATTTTCGTGAAAATTTAAATTTCCCCCCAATCCCGCCCAAATTCAGCAAAATTTGCAACCGCCGAGCGGTTGCAATCGTCATTGGCGACCGCCTAGCGGTTGCGATAGTAGGACATCGCAACTGCTAGGTGGGTGCAACACAGTGATTATTGGCAAGTATCTTGATGAGTTTGTGTTTATAGATAAGAAATTTCATTATTAACCCCAAAATCACTAATAAATGACTACAAAACTATTGCTTGAGTTTGTAAAATAGTATATTAGGATTGATTAGGCGAGTTATCAACGATACCCCTATATATTATGGTAAACTAATAATCATAATTATTCCATAATGTTGTCCCCAAGATCAATTTTGCAATGAAACCTTATAATTTAGCTTGTTTTAACTATTTTAATGTAATTATCAATTGATCAAACAACGCGTCACAACTAATCAGCCAAAATAGTTAAAATTCAATTATGAATATTATTTGCAAGCGTCTGTCGGTTGCAAATGACTAGCATCAGCAACCGCTAGGACGGTCGCTATGCGCCTAAGCGACCGCCTAGCGGTTGCAGTAGGAAGCCGCGACCGCCTAGCGGTCGCTCCTTCTGGTTATCTGCAACCGCCTAGCGGTTGTCAATTATGTTCATATTTGAAATTATTAATTTTTGGTAAGTATCTTGATGTGTTGATGTTTAATAAACTCAAATATTATTATTACATGTGAATACTAGTAGTAAAATATTACAAGACTAGTAATTGAGTTAGTAAAATAGTAGATTAGACGTAATTAGGCGAGTTATCAACGATACACGATATATATATTATGTTCAACAACTAATCATCATATTTAGTCCTTAATGTTGTCCCAAGCTTGATTTTGCAGATAAACCCTATAATTTCATTTATTTTAACTATCATTAGGTTAATTATCAATTGATCAAACATAGCGCCGAAATAGTAAAATTTGTAGTATGATTATTATTGCAACCGTCTAACGGTTGCTGATACCCAGTATCCGCGACCACTAGGCGGTCGCGCTTACTCCCGCGACCGCTAAGCGGTTGCAAAAGCGGTCGCTCTAGGCTCTTGCACCCGCTTAACGGTCGCATTCTACCTTTGCAACCGCTAGGCGGTCGCGATTGTTCATGGCGACCGCTAGGCGGTCGCGTCTGTCCAACGGATATATAACGGGGCGACCGATTTGGCGGTTGCAAGACCTACTAGCCGTTGTTATCTGCAACACCCCGACGGTTGCGAAGTAGCAGATTTTTTGTTATAAATTCCTCCCCACTTCACTTGCATAATTCATTCCCACCACCACTTATTCTTAAGGTACATTCGTTTTCTCCCTTAATAATATTACAAATGTCTTATTTTATTTAAATGTTATAAAATTTCTATTTGTAATTATTTAATTAATGCTTTCTTGTTTATTTATTTTATTTGTTTATAGGTATTGTCGAAACACTATCGTGGGGCTTGTTTTTGTGGACACAACATTCTTGAAAATTGTTATAACATTCGTTTGTTTACTCTACAAGAGGTACGTTGTTATTTTATTTATTTATAGTTAATTATGTGTGTGTTATAATTAAATTGAAAATTATTAGTAGTGTAAATTATAAATATTTATTTCTTTTATTTCAACTTAGATAAACAATGGAATATCAAGCCAATAAATCTTGGATGGACAATATGTTCGATAGCGATGGTTATTTACAAGAAAGTTTTGTGTTTGGCGTTCGTTCGTTCATAGAATACTCTTCGCAAGCATCCGAATACTTAGATCTAGAAAACCGTATAAGGTGCCCGTGCAAGAAATGCAAAAATAGAGAGTTTTTTCCTAAATACTATGTCCGTGATCATCTTAATAAGTCAGGATTTACGCCAGGATATCACGTTTGGGTTTTTCACGGGGAAGAGTACTCAAGGCCTGCCATGTCGTATATGCCCGACCTCCCCAGCACATCATACATCAATATTCCCGACATCTCTGTTCATTGTGATGATTCATTTAGAGACATGGTGGTAGATGCACGTGGAGGTCGATTTGATGAGGATGAGGTGCGTAACGAGGATCCAAATCCCGACGCGAAAGCATTCTACAATTTGATGTATCTAGGAAAGGTGAATATTCATCCTAGAAAAAGTACATCTATCCTTCAGTGGGTCGCAGAGTGGTTGAGGGACAAGACACTGCACAAGATGAGTAATATTTCTTCTGATAAGGCTTTTAACAAGGCGAAGGAAGGTTTCTTGGATGAGACAGTGAAGTTGTTACCTAAGGACACGAAAGGGATGCTCTGTATGATGCGAACATTGGGGTTTGGCTACGAGAAGATTGATTGTTGTACTAAACATTATTTCTTGTTCTACGGGGAGGCGAATAAGGCCTTAGACAAATGCCCGGTATGCGGGACGAATAGATATGTGGCCAGTTTGAAATCGAAGGTGGGGAGGAGGAAATTGTGGTATTTCCCTTTAACTCTCCATCTTCAAAGGTTGTATTATACTATAGGCACTGCTCGACATATGACTTGGCATTTGAAGTGTCGAGGGGCTACAGATAGAATGATTCACCCAACTTCAGGCGAGGCATGGCGCCACTTTAATCGGACGCACCCGGATTTTGCATCAGAGCCCAGGAACGTACGTCTCGGTTTATGTATGAATGGGTTCACACCATATAACGCATTTGGCAAGAGCTACTCTTGTTGGCCAGTGTTTGTCACGTTGTATAATCTTCCTCCACATCTTTGTATGAGACCAGAGTTTATTTTTTTTAGCCTTATCATTTCTGGCCCAGAGAGTCCGGGAAAGAATTTGGATGTTTTTCTGATACCACTGATTGACGAACTGAATGTTTTATGAAGCACTGGGGTTGAGATATTCGACAGTTTCAGAAAGGAAAACTTCAGATTGAGAGCATCCCTGATGCAGACGATTAGCGATTTTCTGGCCTACGGAATGTTGTCTTAGTGGAGTACGCACGAGAAGTTTTCGTGTCCTTATTGTATGGGGGACACTCAATCTTTTACACTGGCAAACGGCGGTAAACTGTGCTTTTTTTATTGCAATCGTCAGTTTTTGCCCATAGGTCATTCTCGGAGGCGCGATAAAAATTCCTTTTATTTAGGGGAAGAAAGGCTAAAAGCACCTATGCCTAGGAAATCTGAAGATGAGATAAGGGTAAATGTGGAGCAGCTTGCGCCTGTCGGATTTGGAGTCGAAGCAAAAAAGCTCTCGGGTAAAGGGGTGACGCATAATTAGTTGAGAAAGAGCATTTTTTGGGAACTGCCCTATTGGTCCACAAACTTGATTCGTCACAATCTAGATGCCATGCACTACGAGAAGAATTTTTTCGATAACATCATCAACACGATGTTGGATGACTCTAAGACAAAGGACAACATCAAGTCGAGGAAAGATTTGGAGATCTTGACGAACCGTACTGAGCTATTTTTACAGCCATGTGGCCGTCGCGGGCTTTCTGCCAAGCCAAAGGCAACCTACTGTCTCACGAAGGAGCAAAAGAAAAAGGTATTTGAATGGTTGGTCAATCTAAAATTTCCAGATGGATACGCATCAAACTTGGGACGATGTGTACATAAGCAACAACTGAGGTTGTTCGGTATGAAGAGTCATGATTGTCACGTCTTCATGCAGAGATTGATTCTCATTGCTTTTCGTGACTTTCTGCCACCAGAGATTTGGGGGACATTAGGGGAGATTAGCTTGTTCTTCAAGGCCATTTGCGCTTCAGAGGTTTCCGTCACATATATGAGTGGACTAGAAGCGTCTATCATTGTAACAATATGCAAGGTGGAGCATATATTTCCTCCTTCCTTTTTCGATTCTATGGAGCATTTGGCAATACACCTACCGTACGAGGCCAAAGTTGGTGGTCCCGTTCACTACAGATGGATGTATCCATTTGAGAGGTAAATTTTTCGTAACGAGCATTTGGTGACACTTATTATTAATATTTTATTCTATTGTGTATTCATTATTTCCTTTGTTATTAATCAGGCACATGTTTAAGTTTAAGGGGTCAGTTTTGAATAAAGAAAGACCCGAGGGATGCATAGCCAATGCCTACCTACTTGAAGAGCTATCAAATTTGTGCTCGCAATATCTCGATATATCCCCCACTTCTACATATGACCGACTAAACAGGAACGAGACTTTAGAGAGTTCAGAATGGGATGAAAAGCTTCTATTGTTTCGTAAGAGAGGAAAGCCACTTAGGCCTGTCAAGAAGAAACGGTTGGCTTGAGTAAGTGTTTTTTTAATATAAAATTATTGAATTTTCTTGGTCTTGCGTTGTGTAATGGATTGAGCTTCACGTTGTTTTTACTTGCAGGTTGTTCATACATGAGGAGTGCAATGGATTGAGTCCAATGGAGGTGCAAATGAAGAGGAACAGAGATTACGTGGCATGGTTCAAGCAGACGTACTCTAGTGGAAAGTACATGCCAGATGATCGTGTAACACCGTTACTCAATGGTCCTCTAAAGACAGCGTTGATGTACAATGGCTACAAGGTGAATGGGTTCAGATTCCACACAGATACGCATTTGGGTCCTAAGCAGACGAATTGTAGTGGGGTTTATGTAAAGGGAGACATGGGAGATGCCGACGCAACCAACTTCTACGGGACTTTGAAAGAGATCCTAGAACTGGAGTATTGGGGAGGTAGTACTGGGAAGGAATTGTACATTGTGTTTTTCAAGTGTCATTGGTACGATATTACTAGACGTGGGACGATGGTTCACGACACGTACAACTTGGTTGATATTAACCCATACCGGTCACTCACGACCAACGAACCATTTATTCTTGCAAACCAAGCACTACAGTGTTACTATGCGCCGTACCCAGAACTCACGAACGGAAGGCCAAGTCAAAAGGGTTGGATGTCAGTATTCACTATTACGGCGAAACACATCATCGACATGTCGTCTTTGAGTGATGGTGGTGAAACAGAAGTGGAGGTACCTGCCCAAGTTTTTCAAGAGCACGAATCTAGAGGACTAAATTTGTTTGTAGACTTCAACTCGTTTAATATGGATATCCAATTGGGTGCTGGGGAGTTTTAGCTTGTGGATGAGGAAGAAGGTGACGCAATAGAGTTAGATTCAAATGATGTTGACTTTGTTTCTAATGAAGATGATTAGACTTGTAAAAAGTTTATAATGTAAAATATAAAAACCAACTACTCGGCCTAATCATCATCGGTATCCGACGGGGTATCCTCATCATCGGTATCCTCGTCATCATCCTCGTCATCATCTTCGTCACTAGAGCTCTCTGCCAAGTCCACAACACCACCAACCCGATGTGCGTCTACCCTTTCTCTGCCCAACTCCACAACATCATCAAGGCCCTCGTAGACGTGGTCGTCCTCTCTATCAGAACTGTCTGAGTACACCACGACGTAGTTGGGCGCAACAGAAGAACTGGGAGCAAATGGGTCCTTCTTCTAACGTGGTGGCCTAGCAGTCCTAAAAGCAGCTCCGGTCTTTCTGCATCGCGCATGAACATCGAAGCGGGAATCTCAGGTGGTGGAACATATCCATGCTCAATCTGATGAGTCCTCCAGCCCTGCAAAATTGTAAGAATGTCGTCCACTCGCTGATCTCGCTGGCTAGCCTCCAACTCCTTATTCGTCTGCTCCAACTCCTTATTCATCTCCTCCAACTCCTTGGCGTAGGCCCTCATGTAGTCTGGCTTCTTCCTGAACTCAATATCATATGCCTCTAGAGTTGAGCCGCCAGGTATACCCCTAGCCTTCCCCTTCTTGATTTTCCCTTGGGCCTTTTTCCATAGTGGCCCGTCAATCTCGGGCCACACCAACTTGTTCTTGCCATATTGCGTCCTCATCAGCTTCATGTACTTCTTCTATTAATTGTGAAAGAATTAGTATTTATAATAAGAAAATAAATGAATAAGAAGATTTGACGAATTAGTAAAAAAAATGAATTTGTATTTTGATTCACTCACATAAATCATTTTATCGCCCTGATCTATCCACTCGCGATTCGCCGAAACATTGGTTTTCCCGCCTGTATCATTGACATGCTTCGTAAATCCATACATGAACGCCTCATCATGTCGAATACGCATCGTGCGGTTGAGATCCACCTTAGCCTACAAATTTTAAAAAAAAGTAAGTATACTCAATTACACATATATATTTTAGTGAAATTAAGACTAAATTTTTAATTATAATATAACTTACCAAACGACGCTTAATCTCCTCCAAGTCTATGGATCCACCGAAAAAAGTAGCAGGTGCCTTCTTCATAATCTTGGGGTCCACGCCTCCCCTCCGATTTTTACGAGCTTGCAATGCTTGTTTCTTGGTTTCCTCCTTCGTCCAATGCTTTATCGCCATCTTCTCCACCTTTGAGTTCATCCACGTCTTCTGTTTATCAGCCAACTTCGGTTTATCCTTATTTTCAAAATATTCATTCTTCGTGCGATGCATCAAATACTTCTAACAATTCGGAGCCTTTTTTTTCATACAACTCATGTACCTTGAGCCAATCATATTTGTGGATCGCAAATTTATCCTGCAAAATAATTTAGTTAGTATGTAAGATAGTTTATATTGTCACTTGATTTATTAATATAGTAAGTTCAATAATATATTTATTTAATAATTTCTCACCGTGAACGCAATCCACATTTCATCTCATTTCTTCTTCGGCACCTTATAATATGACTTGTAAAACTTGGACATGAACTGTCGAATCAACTCAGCGATCGTCGTCACCACCTCGGTAGATGGGGGATGCTGAAATAGGCCCCTCCGATCCAATCGAATAACTGGCCTCTTACTCGGAGTAGTGGGGGTTTGAACACCAAGCGATGGCCCCCTACTGGGACGTGTCTGCGCGGGACGTGTCTGCGTGTCTGTGCATACCCCCAATGCTGGAATCTCGGTCACCCTCTAGCTCAGACCAGCTCCGTCGGTCCTTCCGCTTGGGCGAGCGCCATCGGACCCTGCAGGTGGTGATATATGGGCTCGGCTAGACTCAGCAGATGGTGGTCTATGTGCTCTAGTGGACTCTGCCGATGGTGGTCTAGCCCTTGAACCAGACGAAGTACGTAGAGGCGCTGCTGTAGTTGGGGCATCAGAGTCTTCAAAAAGGCGCCGATATGGCAAGGGAGTCACCCCGGTAGATCCCTCGCGCGATGTCTGAGTCTCTGCTTGGGTGGGATGCTCGACCGGAACAGCATCGTAACTAGGTAGCCGAGGCCTGAGACTACCCCGAATCTCACTACTAGAACCAACAACACGAGAACGAGCACTGCCTGACGAACGTGGCCTCTTACGTGAAGTATCGCCTGACATGATCCCTAAACGTGTTTACAAATAAACTCATAATCATTCCTAAACAACATACAATTTCAAAATAATAGTTCGACGAGAAAATCGCACATATCATCATATGCAAGTTCATATATATAAACGATTAATCCAACGAAAAAACTAACTTACAAAAATGTCCAACTTATCATCCTATCCTCATATCCAAATTCATATCATCATATCAAAGTTCATATCCAAATTCATATAAACGATCCAACTTACAACAATATAAACTAGAATATAATCAAAGTTCATATCCAAATTCATATAAACGATCCAACTTACAACAATATAATCTAGAATATAATCAAAGTTCATATCATCATATCAAAGTTCATATCCAAATTCATATCAAAGTTCATATCCAAATTCATATCATCATATCAACGTTCATATCCAAATTCATATAAACAATCCAACTTACAACAATTCGTACAACACAAATCCGACTAAACATTCATATCCAAATTCATATCATCATATCAAAGTTAATATCCAAATTCATATAAACGATCCAACTTACAACAATTCGTACCACACAAATCCGACGAAATATACATATAATCACACAATTTTGTATAATCGAGGAAATTCGATAAACTAGAATATAAATCTTACCTATAAATTTGACAAATACATATAATCATATATATAAAAAAATACAAAATTGGGGCAACTTACAAAAATCCGAAGATAGCTATTTGGCGGCGGCGGTGGTGGTGATTAATGGCGTCGTGTGAGGTCGCGGTGATGGCGTGGTGACGGAGGCGGGAGCGCGATGGTGTGGTGGAGACGGAGGTACGGTGGCAGCGGTGGCGTGGTGACCGCGCGGGCGGTCGTGATGGTGGCGTTGTGACGAAGGTGAGGTCGCGATGGTGTGGTGGTGACGAGGGTAGGGACGCAGTGGTGGCGTGGTGACGGAGGGTTTGTCGCGGTGGTGGCGTGGTGATGGAGGTGAGTGGTGGCATGGCGATGGAGGTGACGTTGCGGTGTTAGCGACGCGACGGAGGTGAAGTCGCGTGGTGGCGTGTCGACGGAGGTGAGGTCACGTGGTTCGTGTGGTGGTGGTGGAGGACTATGCAATGGTGGTGGTGGGTGGATCGGGTCGGGTAGGGGGTGTGTGTTGGTGGGTGGATCGTGAGGAGAGAAGAGAAGAAGAAGAATGGAAGAAGAAGAATGGAAGAAGAAATGAAGAGAAGAAGGAGAAATTCAGTCGGGTCGGGCGGGGGGCGACGGCCAAGCGGTCGCCCCACTGGGGTTTTAACCCTAGTGGGCCGTTGCGACGAATTGGGCCGTTGCTTCGGCCCATATGGCGCAGCTGGGCCATCGCCATGTTATATGGGCCGTCGCCACCACGATAAATACATGGAGCGACCGCTAAGCGGTCGCCGTCTCCGTTGGGCGACAGCTTGACGGTCGCTGGGCGGTCGCCGATAATGGCGATCGTCGTGGCGGTTGGGGGGGGGGGGGGGGGGGGCGGTTGCAGATGCCCCTTCAATCTTGTAGTGGGAGTTTAGATTACAAGGAAGCGTAAAAGTTATTTGGACCAACCTAGTGTGTTAGCCCTGCACTAGTGAAGAAAACTTGAATTGATTTTAAGCAGAAGCAAAGTGGATGTAAATCAGTTTGATCGAACCACTATAAATTCTTTGTGTTTATATTTTACTTCTTTTATTGATGCAACATTAGCTGTTAAAATACTTCATAAAGTATTAGTAAAACACTTAAAGATCTTACAATTTTACCCCCAAGAGCTTCATGGATTTTAAATAATCATGTCGTAGTGTGGTTCCTTCATTTGGTTGCTGCAAGTATGGCTTATATTCCCATCTTTTTAAAAAGTTTTCGCTTATTAGAGAAAAAAAGCGGCTAGTTACGTTGCCAACTAAAACAACAAGAAAAAAAGAAAGAAAAAAAACAAGGAGGTATTCATTGTACATGTTTTTGTTTTTGGATAAATATATCAATTTCAACACGAGATCACAAAATCATACCAAACAATTATGTATACGTATACACATTTATTATATATAATTATGTGGAGTAAGTTTTATCGCTGAACTTTCTAAACTATTGGTAACTTCACTTAATTAATTTATTTTCACAAAAGACCCCTTCTTGGTGATGAATTTTCATGGTGAACCTTTTTATTTTAGTCCTTACGACGACGTGATGCAACAATATAGTTACAATCAGGGCGGAGTGAGACTGCACCCCCTCAACACTGGCTAATGACTTAGTTAGCATTAATAAGCTAAGTAAAAGAATCATAATCATTTGTTTGCCTGTTTATTTTGCACCCCTAACATTTTGGCCAAGCCATCCAACAATCAAAATGACCCACCACTCCCTTATTATTAACCTGGCCCACTAATCTATTTACCCTATTTATACACTAAAGACCACAATTCTGTCCAATTAATGTAAAAAGTTGAACTCTGCCCCTTAATTTCTTATATACTTACCCCCATTTACTTGTAATTTTTTACTTCTTCAGATCATGTTGCCAAGCGCACCATAAGACTATTATTTTTCACATAATACGGTTTTAATTTATAAGTTGATAGCACATTTATTAATAGAGTTGATATGTACATGTGCATCACCACTTTTCCAAAGGAAAGAAAAGGACTGCAAAAAAATGGTGACAATAAATCTAACCTATTTTAATAAAATATATATTTAATATGGAATTTTGAATCTAAAATTTATGTACTCAAATTTTTAATAGGCCTATATTATATAATATAGTTTAATATTTATTTGTTATTTTAGCTTATCACGTCTACCTCCACTTTCATTAAATTTCTTGGGTCTACACCAATCTCGTGGTCCTCTAGCAAGCAACGTGCGATTGCTCGTTCCTCTACCGAAGTCGAGTAATGTGCATTGGCTACCACCACGTTTGAGGTCCATTAGATCCAACAACTTTTGTTCGAGCTTAACGTTCTGCTAATCACTCGACCTACCATCTATTGTGACAATGTTAGAGCCACACCTTTGTCGCTTCATTCGGTTCTTCATTCCTGCATGAAGCATATTGCTATTGACATTCATTTTTTTCGTGATATTGTGGCCAAGGGACTCGTCTTGGAATCTCACATTAGCACTAAAGATATGTTGGTTGATGTCCTTAAAAAAGCCCTTTTTCACGCGCACATTCTTTTTCTTTGGAACAAAAGTGCCTTGATTGATGGCACGACATTTTTGCGAGGTAGATATTCATAAATCTCGCTCGGATAGTATGAAATCCGATTCATTAGAATATATTAAGATTCTTCTCTTATCTCTTTCCTTGTAATCTAAGTTTTCTTGTAGTTATCTTTAAATTGCTCTCCAACATTGTAATTGTATAAATAGGAGTAGGATTGATTGTAAAGTATGCCAATTATAATAAACACTTTATTATTTCTACATATAAGTGTATCGAAATAAAGTTAAGCTCCCATGACATTTTGGGTGAATGTAACAAAACTCATATATATAATAAAGTTCTGCAATTAACTATTTAATAACGGAATGAAGCCATATGAAGCCATGTGAAGCCATACGAAGCCATGTGGACACCAATATTTTGATTTCTTTATTTACCTTTAAACACACTACTAAATCCACCAATATTTTAATTTCCTTATTTACCCTTAAACACACTACGAAATTTTGTTATTAGTTGGGATATAAATGTAGCTATATGAAGCCATGTTGACGCCAATATTTTGATTTCCTTATTTACCCTTAAACACACTACTAAATTTTGCTATTAGTTGGGATATAACTGTAATTTATTTTAGTTTGATCATTATTTAAATATTTTTATTAAAAAAATTATTACCTAATTATCTCTTACATAAAAAGAAGGTTAAGATATATAGATTTTATATCCGTATTTAAAAAATGTTTACAACATAAATTAATTATATTATACTTAAATAAAAGTTAATCATGCGAGGACCGCGTCCCAACGTTTCTAGTATAAGTATATAAAAATTAAAGTTAAGCTCCCATGACATTTTGGGTGAATATAATAAAAATCATCTATATATAATGAAATTATACAATTAATTCTTTCTAATAAATTTTCAAATATATGAATCTCGTCAATTTTAGTTCTAAAATCATGAATCGCGCTCTATTACACTTATTCTGAATTGTCATATGTATTCGGAATGCCCCAGTTGAGCAAAACAATTCCTGCTCTCATTATTATTTTTTATTTCAATCATATTTCAGCAAAGAGGGAATGACGCAACATAACATTCTTCAAGGAGCTACGTTTCGGGACGAACTGGTGCAAACCACTCTACTCTCTGTGTCAACGTGGGAAATAAATGGCCCTAGTTTTCTTGGCGGCACATATTTTGCACAGTAATACGGATTTTTTTTCTTTCATAAACAACGAAAAGAAAGACACGAGAATTTGTTTACCCTGCTCGTCTATGACTACCTTTGAGGGCGACACCAAACTATATTTTTTTCACTGTATGTTTTTGTATTAAGGTTACAATTAGAAGAGAAAACTATTTCTATTAGACAGACTCATAATACAAATTGTACACGAACTCTCTAAAATACCACCAACAAATTTTGGGTCGGGTTGGATCATGGATTATTAGCCTCGATTTACAATAATGAGCCAAATCAACAGTATTTTTAGTCTCCACAACCCAACATGTACATATATATGCTTAGATAAAAATATGTTGTCATGCCTTAACTATCTTTTAGAAATATTAGATGACCCCACTACAAGAATGGGCGGTCATTAGAGACCGCCCATTAGCGACTGCCAATGCTGAAGACAACAGCGACTGCTTAGCAGTCGCTAAATTTTTCATTGAACGTTAGCGACTGCTAAGCAGTCGCTAACATTCACTGAGAAAATTTGCGACTGCCAAGCAGTCGTTATTGTCCTTATGGACAATCAACGACTGCTTAGCAGTCGCTACTCATTTAAAAATTACTGGGTCACACATTTTGGCCCGAGTTGGGCCAATTTTAGGGCCGAATTTACCCTAATTCAGCCCTAAACAAATCAGCGACCGTTAAGCGGTCGCTGATTTAGGTGTATAAATAAAAAAAAACTTTTTGAATTGTGATTGTGATTGTGTTTGGATATAGAGGTTTGTGAGTAGCTAGCGATTTAGAAATTATTGTGTTGAAACGGGTTTTTAACTATTATTAGGTCCAACTCATGTCAATTTTTTTTTTTTATATTTTTTATCGGTTGAAACAGGTTTCCGTTATGAACTATTAGTTGTAGTAGTTTGAAACAGGTTTGTGATTAATACAATAATTGAAACAGGCTTGTTAAATAATGAATATGCAATAAATGAATAAGTATAAACCCATAATAAATAAGTAGAAACCCGATTCATTATTAGAAAAGTAAGTATATGTCTTCATTATATGACATTAGGCACAAGTGATTAAGAAAAGAAAAAAGAAAAGAACTAGTCTTCTTCTGAATATTCAAAGTCATACTCTTCATCCTCATTCGTATCATTGTCTAAGCCTTCTTCTTGTCCATCATCTTCTTCGTTATCACCTAGCTCATTGACGACCTCGAACTCACCTACCCCCAACTGAATATCCATGTTGAACGAAGTCAGGTCTACAAACATATTAAGACCTAATGTTTCGTCCTCTTGAAACACTTGCTCTGGAACCTCTTGGTCAGAAGGGGTAGAATCATGAACATTGAGCGACGACATGTCGATGATGTGTCGAGCTGGAATATGTGATACTGACCACCATCCCTTTCCCCCCGGCCTTCCATTTGGTAGAGATGGATACTTGGTGTAGTAAGCCTGCATTACTTGATTAGCACAAATAAATGGTTCATTGGTCCGGAGTATTTTAGTAGGGTTAATTTCCACCAATTTGAACCTCTCGTCGATTTTTTTGTCGGTTGGTCCAATATCATACCACAAACACTTGAAGAAGACAATGGTCAGTGGTTTCAGACTTCTTCTACCTCCCCAATATTCCACTTCTATGATCTCTTTCAAAGTCCCATAGAAATTAGTTGAATCATTGTTTCCCATGTCGCCCTTCACGTATACCCCACTGCAGTCACTCTTCTTGGGCCCCAATTTCGTATCAATGTGGAACCGAAACCCATTCACAATGTATCCATCGGAAGCGATTGCATCATTTAGTGGACCGTTGACCAACGGTATAACCCTATCGTCTATCATGTACTTTCCACTGCTACACTCTTGCTTGAACCAGGCCACATAACCCTTGTTCCTTTTCCTTTGCACCTCCATGGCATTCAATCCGCCACACTCCTCTTCTATGAACAAACTGCGTGATAGAAAAAAAATAAGTTAGTCCTAATATAATAAATAAATTGACACTAGATGAAGAAAAATTCTAGTAGACTCACTCTTCCCATCCCTCCAACTCCTCACAGTTAAGAAGTGTATAAAGTTCAATTTGCTCATTTTCTTCCGCCGTTAAGGTCTTTGGCTTCTCCATAATATTAAGTGGTCGCCCCTTTTTTCGAAACAATAAGAGCTCATCATCCCAATCTGTGCTTTCCAAAGTCTCATTTCTGTTATATCGCATGTGTGTAGCTCCAGGAGTTACATCGAGATATTGGGAAATCAAATTTGACATCTCTGAAACTAAATAGGCATTGGCCATGCATCCCTCGGGCCTCGCTTTGTTCTCCACTGCATCCTTCAGATCAAACATTTGCCTGATATACAAAACAAAAATAATTTACTTTCATTGCACATAGAATAAATTAAAAAACAATCATCCAAAATCTAAGTGATTTACCTCTCGAATGGATACATCCATCTGTAGTGAACTGGACCGCAAACTCTAGCCTCATATGGTAAGTGAATGGCCAAATTCTACATAGAATCGAAAAATGAAGGAGGGAATATTCTCTCCAGCTTGCACATGGTGACAACAATGGATTTCTCCAGTCCCTCCATAGCCTCCGCTGATATCTCTGATGCGCAAATTGCCTTGAATAACAAACTAATCTCCACAAGCGTTTCTCATATGTCTTTCTCAAGGAAGTCACGAAAAGCAATCGGGATCAATCTCTGCATAAAGACGTGGCAGTCATGACTTTTCATTCCGGACAACCTTTGTTGCTGCACATGTACGCACCGTCCCAAGTTAGAAGCGTATCCATCTGGAAATTTTAGCATGCCCAACCATTCTAAGAATTTTCTCTTTTCATCCTTTGATAGACAATATAATGCTTTTGGCTTCTTCGTGTCCCCCCCTCGGGAAGAATCTAAGAAAAGCTCGCTACGGTTGGTCCAGATTCTCAAATCTTTCTGTGACTTGATGTTGTCCTTTGTCTTAGCGTCATCCAACACCGTGTTGATGATGTTATCGAAAAAATTCTTCTCACAGTGCATGACAACTAAACAGTGACGAACCAAGTTTGTGGACCAATAAGGCAGTTCCCAAAATATACTCTTCCGCACCCAATTAGGGTTTACCCCAAAACCTGGGAGTTTATTGAATTGTTTACCAAACCCCACATTCCCAAGGTCATTAACAATTCCTCGAATTTCGTCTCCAGTCTTTCTATGAATCGTTTCTTCAAGCCGCATTTCCCCTTTTTTAAAATTATATTCGTCGTATCTCAATTCATGATCTACAGGCAAGATACGACGATGGCAATCGAACCAACTTGGTTTACCCCCATTCTCCAATGGCAAGGATTGAGTGTCACCCAAACAATAAGGACACGAAATTTTTCCATGCGTACTCCATCCCGACTACATCCCGTATGCGGGGAAATCGCTAATCGTCCACATGAGAGCCGCACGTAATGTAAAGTTCTGCTTCCTCGAGATGTCGTATGTCTCGATGCCACTGCTCCATAAAAGCTTGAGATCATCAATAAGTGGCCTAAGATAAAGATCCAAGTTCTTTGTCGGACTACTCGGCCCGGAAATGATTAGACTCAAAAAGATGAACTCTTTCTTCATGAAGAGCTCGGGAGGAAGGTTGTAAGGGGTGACAAACACTGGCCAACAAGTGTATTGCTTGCCAGATATTCCAAACGGTGTGAATCCATCCGTACACAACACAAGTCGTACATTTCGTGGCTCAGCAGCAAAATCTGGGTGCGTCTAGTCGAAGTGGCGCCATGCCTCCCCTGAAGCTGGGTGAATCATTCGGTCATTAGCCCCATTACACTTCGTATGCCATGTCATATGCTTTGCAGTTCCTATTGTATAATACAACCTCTGAAGTCGAGGAGCAATAGGAAAGTACCACAATTTCTTCTTCCCAACCTTTGACTTGAGTCCCTCCACGTATCTCTTTTCGCCACATATCGGGCACTTATCGTAGTTCTTCGTCTCATCCCCATAGAACAAGAAACATTGCTTTGGACAAACATCATACGTAACGTACCCTAACTCTGATTGCAGCATTTTACAAATCCTTTTCGTGTCCTTTGGTAATAACTTCCGAACCTCTGGCGTGAAACCTCTCTTCGCCAATTTATAAGCCTTATCAGAATAAATAGTACTAGCCTTGTGGTGTGTCTTGTACTCCAACCACTCCGACAACCACTGAAGGACACTTATATCATCATCCGGGTTGGAATTCGGATACATGGGCACATTTCCTAGGTGCATCAAGTTGTAGAACGCTTGTGCTTCCCGGTTCGGTTCCACGTTAGTTGCCTCGTCCTCAAATGATCGACCTCCACGTGCATCCACGACCATGTCTACAAATGGCACATCAACATATACTGGGTTGTCGGGAATACCGGTGTGTGACGAGCCGGGAGAATCGGGCACATACGATGGTATAGTATTTGTTAACGTATCTCTAGGAAAAATCCACTCTGAATATCCATCGATAAATCCTGACTTATGTAGATGTTCCCGTACAACTTTTTTATCAAAAAATTATTGCATTTCTTGCAAGGGCACCTAATTTCTCCACCAATATCTACGAATGTAGGACCTTGTTCCGTAGCATATTCAATAAAAGCCTGAACCCCAAACACAAATCTATCACTCAAATAACCATCACTATCGGACGGATCGTACATCCAAGATTTATCCATTATGTAATCCATTATTTAATTATATGAATAGAGTTGAATCATCCACCACAAGAAATTTAAAGAGTTAAATAGAAAGATGAACGTACTTCTTGAAGTGTGAAAAGCGCGCCGCAAGAAAGTTTCGTACACCACGATTACCCTTTGTGTGTGTAGTATTACCTATCAACAAATAAATAGTTATAAGTTAGAATCTAATAAAATAACAAAATATATTGAAATTAAAATTTGGGATAGTAAGGAGAAAAAACGTGTATACCTTATGAAGTATGGAAGGTTGGAATGAAAATGAGAGTAGAAGAAGAGTCCTATTTATAGGGCACTGTCAGTCAATAGGGACCGCCTGGGCGGTCCCTATTGACAATGGATACTAACAATAGGGACCGCCTGGGCGGTCCCTAATGATAGTGGCCGTTATCATTTGGGACCGCTCAGGCGGTCCCTAATGATACTATCCGTTGTCAATAGGGACCGTTGGGCGGTCCCTATTGACAGTTTCGTTGTCAATAGGGACCGCATAACGGTCCCTATATGTTTAATAGGGACCGTTAAGCGGTCCCTATAAGTTTAATAGGGACCGTTAAGCGGTCCCTAATGTGAAAATAGCAGTCCCTAATGTGGAAATTAGGGACCGCATGGCAGTCCCTACTAATATTCGTACATCAAAATTATGAATTTTTCGATGGTTCAAGGTGCCGCGTGGTATGTTTAGTTCGTAATAACCATTTTAATAGTTAAAATAACAATAAGTACAACGACACATTGTATATCCAAACACTATACATGGAGAACGGGCCGTTTTGAAGATTCTCCTACTGGGTTTAGGGTTTAGGGTTTAATCTGATATACATATATACGTATAATTAATGAATACTTGATCTAATGATCATACCTCATAAGAGTATCTATGCTAATGTTTGTGAAGTAAATCATAAACACGGATAACAATTATAACTAACTAATGATGATTAGTTGTACATTTGTGAAATATATATATCATGAACGTTAATAACTCGGTCGATATCAATTAATCTATTATTTCACAACTAATCTCTATAAGGTTGGTTTTGCAATCATTTATTACTTCAATTTACATATTAAAATGAGTTTGGTTGCTTAGAATCACAAACACACCAACATCAATAAAAAAATCGATTTTAAAGTATGAATATTAGTATGGACTGCCAAACGGTCCCTAATTTTACAATAGGGACTGCCAAACGGTCCCTATTGTCAAATTAGGGACCGCTTGGTAGTCCCTATTGTTAATTTAGGGACCGCTTGGCAGTCCCTACTAATATTCATACATCAAAATTATGAATTGTTCGATGGTTCGAGGTGTCGCGTTGTATGTTTAGTTCATAATAACCATTGGAATAGTTAAAATAACAATAAGTACAATGACACATTGTATATTCAAACATTATACAAGGAGAACGGGCCGCTTTGAAGATTCTCCTACTGTTTTGTACGACGAATGACATAATGACAAATTAATTCGATCCACATATATACGTATAATTAATGAATACTTGATCTAATGATTATGCCTCATAATCGTATCTATGCTAACGTTTGTGAAGTAAATCATAAACACGGATAACAATTACAACTAACTAATGATAATTAATTAGTTGTACATTTGTGAAATATATCTTGAACGTTAATAATTCGATTGATCTCAATTAATCTATTATTTCGCAATTAATCTACTATAAGGTTGGTTTTGCAATCATTTATTACTTCAATTTACATAGTACAATGAGTTTAGTTGCTTACAATCACAAACACAACAACATCAATAAAAAAAAATCGATTTTTAAGTATGAATATTAGTAGGAACCGTTAAGCGGTCCCTAATTTGACAATAGGGACCGTTAAGCGGTCCCTAATTTGACATTAGGGACCGTTTAACGGTCCCTACAATCGTAAATTTTAAATTTTTGGCAAAATGTTTTGGCGGAAGTGAGGGGAAATTTTGAATTTCACCAAATCAATTACCAACCGTCGATGAAATCAATCATCATGTCTTTAACACGGATCGCCATTTCAAACCGTCGATGATCTAAAATCATCCAACGGACAAAAACCAATTGAATCCCATCATATATATATAACCTCACCACTCTTACACCCATTTCACTATCTCCAAACAACACTATCTTCTTTTCTTCTTTTCACTAACACAAAAACACTATCTTTTTTTTTTCTTCTTTTCACCAACACAAAAAATTTTCTTCTTTTCACCAACACAATCTTTTCTTCATTTTCTTTTCTTTCACTTTCTTTATTTTGGATCTTCATTTTCTTTTTTTCACCAATATAATCTTTTTTTCTTATACTTTCTTTATTTTGGATCTTCATTTACTATTCTTCACTTTTGATTTCATGTTTTTGATTTCATTCATTTTATATTATTACTCATTTTATTCATCTTTTCACATTCTTTTATTCTTTCATATCAATTGTCATTATATTAACTTTTTATTCATCATTTTATTGTTTTGATCTTGTTAAAATTACAATTTTACAAAAAAAAAAAAAATTATATTCCAGATTAAATCTGGAATATAATTGTATTTTTTTTATTTTCTCTGGAGGTCATTAGGGACCGCTTAACGGTCCCTACTAATATTCATAGTATGAATATTAGTAGGGACCGTTAAGCGGTCCCTGTTTTTGATATTAGGGACCGTCAAACGGTCCCTATATTTGATATTAGGGACCGTTAGACGGTCCCTACTAATATTCATAGAAATTCTACGAATATTAGTAGGGACTGTTAAACGGTCCCTATTGTAAAATTAGGGACCGTCTAACGGTCCGTAATTTTTTTCAAAATGTAGCGACTGTCAAACGGTTGCTACTTTCTGAAATAAAATAGGGACCGCTCAGACGGTCCCTATTGTAAAAATTAGGGACCGTCTGAGCAGTCCCTATTGTAAAAATTAGGGACCGTCCGGTCGGTCCCTATTATTCTACATTAGGGACCGCCTAGACGGTCCCTAATTTTTAAAAGTATAGCGACCGTTAAGCAGTCGCTATATTGCGGTCCCTATTGAGGTCATTAGGGACCGCTTAACGGTCGCTATTGTGCGGTCCCTAATGACCTCAATAGGGACTGCTTAACGGTCGCTATTGGCAAGCGACCACTGTCAATAGCGACCGCAGAATAGCGACCGCCAGACAGTCGCTATTGACCAATAGCGACCGCAGGGGGGTCATTAGGGACCGCCCAGGCAGTCCCTAATGACCATTTTTCTTGTAGTGCCCATTTAAATTGTTAATGCAATGCACAATACTTAATGCCTGCTAACCATGAGGCTATTTTCCTTTTCTTATTTCTCATATTGAGAAGATATCCAAGTATTTATGTTATACTAATAATGTTTATGATTAATTATTGGCGAAGAACATTTATATTGTTTAATTATTTAAACATCATAGTTTTCTCTTATAAATATTAATTTATAAAGTTTGTTGGCCACTTTATTGCGAAGTAACAAATAGATACATTTAATTATAATTTGATGATGTTTTCTTGTGGAATCTTACATTTACCTCTCAAACTTAATTGTTGAATAACAATGCAACTAACTGATAAGAAGTGGATGAAAGAGCAAATTTAACTGTTGACTAACAATAGACTAATTGAACGAAAATGTAACGAACTAAAAAGGAGGCAAATAAAAGGAGGAAGCCTCACGGGTAGATTAAATTTTCCTCAATTAAGTTAGTACACCTTACACGTGATAACTGAACGGTTCTAGATTAAAGTCATTCCGGTCCCAATAATGGACCACTTGGTCCAAACCAGTCATGCTCCAGCCCACCCCACTAACTATATTGCTTAATCAAACTTGTAATCGAATTTCGATTCATTGGGGGAGAAAGATCTATAATCCACTATCATTCATTGTGACCAGAAACTCTTTATGATCAAATTAAAGATAGTTTTATTTGACTGGTCGGCAGCAAATGATTGCAGTGGGTCGGACATGTGTTGCTACTGCAAGAGATAGACGAATTTCTGGCTCACACGATTAGCATGATCAATTGCATGCGTGTGTCACATCTCACGTCATTATTTTTGTATTGCATGCTCGAATAAGGCATGCAAATGGTGTCTTGTACTAAGAATTATTTGAGGTTATATTTAGCTGTAGGTATGCCGTGCATGTTGTTCACTTTCTATTTCCGAATGTTGTTCAGTTTCTATACTTATCTTCAGTAATGTCGTCTTGCTGGAAACTCTATCAACGCTATACTGACATAATACATCATGGATGTGTTAACAGAATAACTAGATGAAAAGAAAATTCAGAAGAAAATATATTCGTTTTCTAAAATACAAGCCTCTATTTATTTATGCGTCCCTAGCTCGAAATACTTTGTAATATCTGATAGACAAGGTAAAATATATGTGCTCTTCTCGCCGACCCAACTCACAATCTAATGTACATTATACACTGATTTGCTATATAAATAAATAAATTCATATTAATTTGGAAATGATGGAATAAAATGAATCTATGAAGGCAATGTTCGAGAGCGAGAAAATACAGTTTTCCAATTGTCATCATATATAGGACAACACAAATACATAATGCTACGAGCCGGTGACGAGACTAATTTATTTGAAAGAATAATTTTAAAGGTAATATGACTATTAATATTATGCAGAAATAAAAAAAAATTAATCTGTAATACTTATAAAAGTTAATCTAGGATGCAATTTATTTGAAAAGAATAATTATTTTAATATTATTATTTATAGTATATGCATATAAACACTCTAATCTACAATACTATCTTTAATCTGCAACATACGTATAAAAGTATCAAATTATTGTTAGTATTAGAGTGTGTGACGAGAACGAGATATATATATATATATATATATATATTATTATCCTAAGATTTTTCAAAATATCCCTGAACATAAATTAATTTTTTTATCAACTCTACCATAAAAAATACATAAACGAAATCATTCTATAAATAATGAAATTATTTAATAGCTTAAATTGGTCCTGTCCCTCTTCCAAACGACAAATTTTTTGGCAATTAATCTTCATAAAATATAAGAATAAACATTTAACATCCTGAAAATTTAAAAACTATACCATGTTGCCTCTTTAAAAATTTAAAACCAGAGTGCTCTCCCACTTGGAGACTGAAAATCATCGTAACTACATCTTCATTCTTCCATATAAAAATCCTCTAGCAATGGTATCGTCAATCTTTGAACTCTTCAAGCTCCAAGTCAAGTTGAAGCTATGTTCTTCTTTAAGGTTATAACCTTAGTCAACATATCAGCATGGTTCTCTTTTCCAGGAGTCTTTACAAGATGTAAAGTCTTCTTCTCCAAGAGATATCGTATGTGATGATACTTCAACTCAATGTGATTTGTCCTCGAATGAAAATTTGGGTTATTATCCAAGAAAATAGCACTTTGACTGTCACTGTATAGAATATTATTCGTTTGTCCGCTTCCCTATTCACCCAAGAAATTCTGCAACTATACCTCTCTGGAGCTCGATGTTGCCTACTTGATCTCCTCAAAGTAGATTCTGGAGTATGTGGTTCAGCGATGGTTGCCTCGTTACCAAAATCTTGTCCACGTCAAAATTAAAAATATCCTATTCCACAGTCTTCAAGTTTTTAACCTGAGTATCACCACCCGTAGTGTTTCATGCATCCAACTTTTCTTTGTACAAAACTTGTTCATTAAGCACGACATCCCAGCTAGGAGTTACCGTTATGTTTTTGGCCATCCTAAAATCTATACCCATAATTATCACCACATATCCAATGAACATATACCTCACAGATTTGGCATATAACTTGCTCCTGGTGGTAGTATCAGTATGAACATAAACAATACAGTCAAATACTTTTATGTTGATGGCTTCTCTAACATATCTTTCTGAACCTTCAGCACCCCTTCGTTGTCGTTTCCTTCACCGTGTGAAATGCCATGTTTCGCGACAAATCAACTGCATCGCACTCATCTTTTCCTATCTAGGAGTTTCCAATCCTCGTCTTTCATGTATGTCAGTTTATCCTTCAAGGGTTTCAACAGAACCTTACCGTACATGTAATCCTTGATCTGCATCCTCCAAAACCCATAATCAGACCCATCAAACTTCTCGATTGATGATTTTCCCCCATCTATCATAATTTCTCCCAACGAACTTGATGCTCTATATACCACTTGTTGCACAACAATGAAAAAAGCAGAAAATCATAAACAACAAAAAACAAGACACATGAATTTGTTTACCTAGTTCCTCCATGAGTACCACTGAGGGGAGGAATACCAAGCCATGATTTTTAACTATATGTTTTTGTCATAGGGTTACAATTACAAGAGAATGATATTTATGCTAGACAGACTCCCAATACAAATTTTACAAAGAAATTAGCCTGAATTTATAGTAATATTCCTAGGTCAACAGTCTTTTCAGGCTCCACAACCAAACACATACGCGTTTAGTATAGTTGACTGCTTCATTAACTTTGGATAATTAAACCAATATGAATTTAAAAAGTTGATATAAGACGTGATGAATTACAATTAGAGTTCAGTTTTATTGTGATTTATGCCATAGTTCATGGATTAAACTTTCTTAGCATAAAAAGCATTCAAATCATCTTTAGTATAGAAAGCATTCATATCACTCATAAGCATTCATTACATCATGCAAACATAAGAGAAAAGATCGTGACAATTGTTAGTGATTTTCATTTAAGTGATTCATACATTTAAGTGATTCTCAGAATATGCAATCTTTATTGGCAACTCACTTGTCTCATGGAGGTCCAAAAAGCAACCAACAGTGAGTAGATCCTCAACTGAGGCAGAATACAGTGCTCTGGCAACAACTACTTGTGAAGTTATTTGGTTACAAAAGTTGCTCAAAGATCTGTCCATTCAAATATCCAAAATCCCTTTGATCTGCACTGATAACAAGAGTGTTGATGCAACTGCTCTAAATCTTGTCCATCATGAAAGGACAAAACACATTCAAATTGACTGCTTCTTTGTCAGTGAAAGAGTTCAACAAAAAGCAATCAAAGTGGCTTACATTCCAAACACTTATCAACTTGTTGATATCTTGACAAAATCATTGGCTCATCGGCCTTTCAAGGAACTTACCTCCAAGTTAGGCCTTCTTGACATCCACGCTCCGGGGGAAGGGGGTGTTACATCAACAAAATATAGCTTTTATAATAGTTTCCCTTTTTAGTAATATTTCATAATTTAGTTAAATTAGTTACTCACCTCCCTTCCTTTTATAGTATTTTTTTTTTTTTGCAGAACGTTAAAATGCATTGAAAGCTTAGCTCGGAGAGTTTTACAAATATAAGAGGGGCATACCCTAATCGAAAGCGAGAAATTCTAATGCAACAGATAATCTTACTATCAAGCTAGGAGAAAAAAATTAGCTCTAGACTAGGTCTGTGACTAACATTTCTCCCACAATTCCACAACACTTACATAACCTTGCCAAGTAAGTGCCCTATACTCTTTAGGCTAAGACGCCCTCTTCTCATCATTGGCTCCAGTCCATGACTGTGACCAACTTCCACTGGCACTTTTAGTGTAGATTTGCTTTGCCTTAATTGATAGTATGCTCTCTGGGATCAGTTGTTTCTCCTTTTGGGGGGTTGGAGAAGAGGGTTTAGTATTATACCTATGCTTTCCCCTGCTCCACCTTCAACCTAAGACCAAAACAGAAAACACAACCCTTCCAAGCAAGCATAAGATATCTAGTGCAGGTCAGTTCAAATTAGAGCTCATATATGTACAATCGACAGGCTAGTATCAGCATTCAAATATGATCCTTCTTACATGCTTACCTTATTTTAGGCGGTATCCTTTTGTTGCTTTATTTTGCCTTCACTTTCAAGCAATCAGTAGGCATCTTTTAAGCATTTCCCTTCTCCACCTATAATAATCAGAAGACATATCCCTTCCAGGCCATCAAAGCCACAATTCAATACAATTTTATATCACATCCTAGGACACAAAATCAGTTCCCTACCTGACACAGTCATTAGTTCTAACCACATAAGACAAGACACTGGTCTAAATGTGTTTCAACTTCTCACAGATAGTTCTACTCATCCTATTTAATTTCTTACCACCTTTTGTATGTATCCTTGCTACCAAGGTGTTGGCTATTTCTTTGCTTAGCTGCAGTTCTTGTGATTGATATCCTTCAAAGATTTTTTTGTATCTTGATTTCCATATTGTGGCCACCACTTCTCCCAATGTTGATGCTCTTAGCTGGTATATCCATCTCTCTTTTGCATGTGATCTTGTGAACAATCTGCTCCAGCCAGCCATAGTATGAGGGTAGCTTCTCATCCCTGTACTTCCCATTACCTTGCTAAGAACTGCATTAGACCAGTTACATTGAAAGAACAAGTGGCTATGTGTTTCAATAGTTTTACCACACATCACACAGTTAGTGTCAGTTAACTCTATATATTTAACAATTCTATCCTTAGTAGCTAACCTATTTTGTACAGCAATCCAATGAATGAATGAAGATTTAGGCATGGATATTGTGTTCCAACTTTCCTCCACCAGTTTACCTCTGGGTTTTCTGGTACAAACCACTTGTATAATGTTGCAGCTCCCTTTAAGTTCCCTATTTGTATGACTCCTCCCTGTATAGCATGTAGGTTAATGTTTCTCACTTTTTCTCTGATCTCCAGCAGGTGCCTCCACTAAGGAGAGTCAATCATCCTCTTTTCCACTTCGCATATAGTCTGTCCTTTCAATTTGTAAGCTTCTATCCACTTTTGCCAGATGGTTTGTGGTGTTTATTTGTCTGCAAGTTTTAGGATCTGCATATAATGATTGTCCTATTCCATCCCAACACTTTCTTTATCTGCAAGCCCCCATGTTTGTACTCTTGACGTATTTTCTTCTAGGCTACAACATTTTTTTTCCTTCTTCCTTGCCTGACCACAAGTATATTCTGCATATTCTTTCTATTTTATTGATCATTCCTATGGGCATCATGAAGATATGGCTCCAGGAGTTTTGGATGCTCAGTAGCACTGCCTTGACCAACTGTAATATGTCTGCATAGCTGAGGTTCTTGGCTTGCCAGCTCTGAATCCTCTTCACCATTTTCAGTATCAAAGGCTCATAGTCAGCTATCCTCAGGTTTCTGGGCTTAGTGGTATGCCTAAGTATCTTATAGGGAAAGTTCCCTCTTTGATCCCCATCATTTATAGCAAAACCCCTTTCTCTGTTTCACTGACTCCTGCTAGGAAGATATCACTTTTTGGTGCACTGATTTTTAGCCCTGACATGGCTGAGAATTTAATTCCTGTAAAGTTTCTTTTATAACTCATATAGATCCTATGTTTCCCCTGCAAAATAGCAATAGGTAATCAGCAAAGGCCATATGACATAGATTTAATTGGTGACATTTAGGGTGAAATTTAAAAACTTGTTCTCAATAGTTCTCTTCCTAAGCAACCTAGCTAAGTAATCAATGCAAAACACAAACAAATAGAGGGAAAGTGGATCCCCTTGTCTAAGGCCTTGTTTGCCTTCCATATTACACTTAAGACTACCATTGATACTAAAAGAAAATCTATGGCAAGTAACACATATCATAATCAAATGGACGAACTTTTCAGCAAACTTATATCTCTTCAACACCTTATCAAAAAAAACCCCAGTTCACAGTGTCATAAGCTTTTTGTATGTGTATCTTAATCATGCATCTAGGTGATAGGTTCTTTCTACCATAACCCTTAACAAGTTCCTGAGCAAGAAAAATGTTTTGATCTATGTCTCTGCCCTGCACAAATACAGCTTGACTAGCAAGAATAAGGTCAAGCATCATACTTTTAAGTCTATTTGCTAGCACCTTAGTTATAATTTTATAAATCACATTACATCAAGATATGGGTCTAAATTTAGTGATCCTAGTGGGGTTGGCTACTTTAGGAATTAAACAAACAGGATTTGTATTGATTTGTTTAAGTAACTTCTCTGTTAGTGAGACCTCTTTTACTACTGCACATACTAGCTCCCATGTGATCTTCCAGCTGGATTTGAAGAAACACGAGTTCATGCCATCAGTCTATGGGCTCTTTGCATCACTCATCTTAAAGCTGCTTTCTTAATCTCCTGATCAGTCCATCTTGTTGCGAATCTCTCATTCATCTCATCAGCCACTACAGGGCCTTCAGTGATCACTTTATAGTCTAGGTCATTGATAGGATATTCTGTTCCCAAAAGTGTGGTGTAAAACTTAAGAATGTGCTTAACTATGTCCTATCTCTCTCTCTCTCTCTCTCTCTCTCTCTCTCTCTCTCTCTCTCTCTCTCTCTCTATGTTAGCGGGTTCCCTTCAGTGTCATACAAAGCCAAAATGTTGTTATTCTTTCTTCTAATTTTGATGATATTGAAGAATGGTTTGGTGCAGGCATCCCCCTCTTTGATCTAGTACAATTTAACTGCTTGGGTGATCTGACTCATGTGGTTTCTCTTTACCTCTTCATATTACTCTCTAAGTTTATTCAGTTCTTTCTGCCCATCTCTGTTAGTTGGTTTACTCATGACTATCTCTTGTTTCTCCTTCAATTCCCTTAGGCAGTTCTCTGTTGTAGTCTCAAGATATTGAAATTTCCTAGTATTAAGCCTTTTTAGATCCTCTTTTGCTCTCCATTTTGTGTACTAGTTGGTACCTTTTTCATCCTTGCTTTTCATATTTCCAAGCCTTTTCCGCCAATCCTTGGCCCAGCTATTCTTGAATTTGAAAGGAATATTCCTCTTGTTATTTTGCATGTGCATCTTAACTAACCCCATGGCATGATCTGACACTCCTGGAGGTAGAAATATCACACTAGTGTCTTGTTGCTGGGTTAGCGATTCCTGGTTGGTGAGAACTCTATCAAGTTTGCAAAAGGTATAACCATTAGACCAGGTGAACTTTGCTCCACAATACTGATGATTAGTCAGCTTAAGTGTGTCCATAGCATTCTTCAACTCTTTCCCTACATTAACTTCTCCTTTTTCCTCATTCCACTTGACCACATTCCGATCTCCCATCAGAATCCAGGGACTGTTGATGCTTCCCTCCAGGTTTTTCCAGGTCTTTCCACATTGGTTTCCTCTCCTCAGGTGTGTTGTGTGCATATATGAATGTGCATAAGAACTTGCACTTATTATCTTTGCTTTGCACACTGCTATGAATCAGTTGGTCAGTTTTTGTTATCATAGTTATGTCAATCTTGCTATCATCCCACACCATCATTATTCTACAGTTCTTTCCTAGCTCTATGTTTCTCTCCACTTTCCATATAGCCTCAAATTTCTTCTTTATTCTGTCATGTGCTTCTCTCTTCAATCTGGTCTTAAGAATTGCCCCAAAATAACTTTTAGTGTCTCGGTCTGGTACCATGCCCCTTGCTTGAGAGGATCATTCAGCCCCTCAAGTTCCATCCACATAAGTTGATGCTATCCATGAGGGCATACTGCCCTGTTGGATCCTCTTGGATTTTCCTTATGGGTTGTTCTCCCATTCTTCTCTATTCTCTTTTGCTCAATTCTTTTTGACTTTTTAGTTCCCACCTTGTTCGAGTCTCCCTGAGTTTGTTCTTTTTCCTTCTCACTTTGAGTGTATCTATTGGAGTTTGTGTAGGATCCCTCTTCTCCTTGCTTGTTGATATTACTGGTGTTTTCCTTTTTTTTGTTTGATCCCTACCCTACTTGTGTCTCATCAATCATAACTTTTTTCTCAACAATTTTCCCATCAAGGTTATCTCCTTATGTTACTAGCTTTTCTGCCACATTCTATTTTTTTATGCCTATCACTCCATTCCTGATTCTCCTTCTGCTCTATATTCTGCTCTATCTTTCCATTCTTATCTTCTTCTTTGTTGTCCTTCATGTTGCCCTCTGCACATGTATATTTCACAACCCACTGTCTCTTTAACTCCCAATTTCTTGTTCCATGTCCAAATTTTAGGCATTTGTAACCGTGAAAAGGCTTTCCCTCATGGACCACCCTCTGTTCATATACTTTCCCTGTAGGTCCCTTTAACTTTATGTTTTCTATCATTTTTGCCCTGATTGCAACTCTACCATCACTCTAGCATAAGCTAATCTACCCTTATTAGTAGTAATTTTATCTATAAAGCATGGTATACCAATTAAGCTAGCTATCTTCCATAACGTTTTAGGGGACCAAAATTGTAAGTCAAGACTTGGTAGTTAGACCAGGTTGGGTAATTCTGCAATGTTGATGGATCTAAAATCATGCATGGTTCCCACCTCTTTAGCATCAGTAGGTAATTGCCCTTAACCATTCAGGGGCTCCCTCCCAATATCTCCATCAGCTGGTCCCCTGTCTCGAATCTGAAGACAAACGTACCCTTATCTGCTACGTGTATTGTGGGAGTGTGTGTCCAGTGAGCCTCTGTGTACCTCTTCATAGCTTCATACGGCATATGCATACCAATGATTGTTTCTCGTAGTGCACGTCCCCAAAATTTTCTGTTCTCTTGGACATAATCAAGAGTAAATTCCAGAGCGGATCGGTCAGTTGGCTTCGTATATTCAACTACACCCCTTTTCTGGCCTTCAATTTCCGACGAAGAGTTCGTTCCACCGCTTCGTCTGTCTCTGTGGGAGGATACCGACATCTCCTCCATGAAGATTAGGGAATATGTCCTGGTATTCCTTCTCAATCTGCTCTTGATCCTCTTCTTCCTCTTCCTCAAACCTTAGGTCCCCTTCCTTTTCTTCTTCCTCCATTTTCGATTTAGCCCCAGAAAATCCTTCTCCTCTTTCTCGATTCACTTCCGTAACTTCCTCATGTAATTTCCCCTATCAATCGTGGATTTTGTTCGCTTCTTCGCCATTTTTGTCGAAGGAATTTCTCCCGTCAGATTCGCACCAAAATCGCACGCTCAGTGTGTTATTTTGGCGCGTGAGGTGCGTGTGATAAAAAATATTTTCCAAATATATTCTTTCCTTTTATAGTAAGTTGTTTTAACAAATTAGTTGTGAAACTGTTATTAGCTTAAAGCTAATCCGAATTGTATAATTGGATTAGTCGATCGACTAATCCACCATATAAACACAATACACACACATCACAAATCAATTTTCACTTTACCAATTTCTGTCACAACTTTCTTTCTCTTGGCCGTTAGAGTTTTCTCCCCAAATGATAAAACCTTCAATTTTGTCCTTCAAATGAAATCATGATAATGTTGATTTACTCTTCGTGTTTCGATTCGATTGCATTACAAATGTTTACAACAAGTGACCTTCAGGTTTCATTAACAAGCTCTAGCTAGTAAACCATTAATCTACTAACAAGCTGAATTGATTGCAAAAACCAAATGTTTATATTCAACGAGAGAACCTTAATAATAAACTATCCGTGCATTACTCGATTATTAATATATACACACAGAGATACGATGCATATATTAAAAAATGAGCTAGGCATTTTATCCGGGAACGATGCATATGTTAAAAAATGAGCTAGGCATTTATATATCCGGCAATTATCATTTTTTCTCAAACCCAATTGTTTGAATTTGGGTATGGTTTTTTTTTTTTCAAATATCCAGTAATTAAAGTATGCGGTTCGGGTAAATAATGAAGAGATTTTTGATCGACAGGCCAACTTAATAATTAGGGACTAAATAATGTGAGCAACTATACTATATATTTGTAAATGAAAGTGGATGAACTTTGATCGCCACTCAGCGGTGGCATGAGGACAAGAAACCTTTTACACGTAGTCGTCAAATATAGATTCCTCAAAACCTCAAAGAGATTGATCTCTCTTCTCGTTACAGCCATACGTTCCACTCTTCACATGCGCAGCCCGTACTCCTCTGTCGTTATGTTTTAATTTTAGTTTCCTTTACTTTACGGTGTTTAGTTTCTTTCTCTCAAGTTTCTTCTGTGTATCTAACTATCTATGACCCCTAATGGTAATGGCAGAACGTCCTATAATTATTTTTAGAGTTCATTGCCAAAACTATCATTGTTTTATGTCTAACTGGCAATTAACCCCCTGTTTTATTTTAATTAGCCTAGAACAACTCGTGATGTTAAAAGATTAACAAGAAAATACGTACTGAAATTGATCACAAGACTTTATCTTTTATGTGCATTTTCTTTTATCTTGCTTTCTTAAAAATAATATTTGTTACTAGATTATTAAAAACAGAAGTACGGTGGTGATCCATTTTATTATTATACTTCATTTTTTTTTTCTCACTTGTGTCCGCTTATGCGACTAATACAGTCGAGCACTGTCGGGCCATTTTTGAGGGGGCGGCTCTCCCAGCAGTGTTTTTTACATCCACAAGATTCGAACCCGAAACCTTGCTTAAGTGAACTCAAGTCCCTTACTACTTGAGCCAACAACCGTTTGTATACTTCATTTCAATTTCAAAGAAAAAAAAAATTAAAACAAAATCCTCAAAATTATTAGTATATAGACTTCGAGACCTAGAATCAGTTATAAATAAATCCTTACTAGTAACAAAAATGGATAAGTGAATTGAAGCTTTAATCCTTGTACCATGATGGGGAGATTATTTGGAGAAATTTGAAACTCAACTTACCTGAACTACTTAATTCCAGCTAAAAAGTTGAACCCTTTGTATCATTGTAGTATAATCTGTTACAAACTTTGTTTGAAACAAATAGATTTTTAATAAAGTTGATAGTGACAAATTTAAATATTTCACTAGTCACAGAATATAATAAGAGTAAATCATAAAGATGCCTATAAATACCTTGTCTTCGGTGTCCATTGGTTCTAAAACATGAAGAACCAAAACCCAAAAATGGCAAGTCCCCAACAGAAAGGCCGCAATGTCGAGAAGAAACAGGGTGGTATCATCACCATGCCATTCATTTTTGGTAAGCTTTTTATCAAGTCCACGTGATTTCTTCATTCATTCACATTCATGACTAATTAAGCATGTAACTCGTGCTACAATAATAACAAGCATAACTAGGAAACTTATGAATAATATGTTTTGCTGAAGGACTTAATTTAACCAAGTTCATTTATATTAAAGATTTATTTACAAGGTAACATTTTAAAGTATATCGTTACGAATGGGGCTAATAGAGTGCATGTTTTGTGTTCATCATCAGCAAATGAAATATGTGAGAAATTGGCCGTGGTTGGTTTTGGCGCAAACATGATCAGCTACCTAACAGGGCAACTACACCTGCCACTCACACAAGCTGCCAATACTCTCACAAACTTTGGAGGAACTTCCGCCATGACACCGTTGCTCGGAGCGTTCTTTGCTGATGCGTTCGCCGGAAGGTTTTGGACCATTACAATCGCATCAATTATATACCAAATCGTGAGTTCTCTACATTTACTAAACAGAATTTTAAAATATGTCCTGTTTTAGTACCCAAAATTGTTAACACTTCAATCCTCAACAGGGCATGATCAGTTTAACTCTATCAGCAGTGCTACCTCATTTAAGACCTCCACCTTGTAAACCCGACCAGATTTGCAAGCAAGCCGATTCTGCCCAACTCGCTATCCTCTACGTGTCCCTGTTGCTAACGGCGTTAGGCTCTGGAGGGATCCGGCCATGTGTCGTCTCGTTTGGGGCCGACCAATTTGACGAGAACGACCCTAAGCAGAAGACCACAACATGGAAGTTCTTCAATTGGTACTATTTTTGCATGGGAGCATCTATATTGGTGGCCAACACTTTGATTGTTTATGTTCAAGATAACATTGGGTGGGGTTGGGGCCTCGGCATTCCTACCGCGGCTATGGCTCTATCGATTATCGCGTTCGTATTTGGGTACCCTATGTATCGGAAACTGGAGCCATCAGGCAGCCCGTTCACGCGGCTTATTCAGGTCGGAGTGGCGGCATATCGCAAGAGGAAGGTGGCTATGGTTCATGATCCTAGGTTATTGTTTGAAAATGAGGATCTTGATGCTCCCATTTCTTTGGGTGGGAGACTTGTTCATACTAAAAGCATGAAGTAAGTTGTCTCTTACATTCTCGACATCCTTTTTTGTTTCAAGTAATTTGATACTAAGTTTTTTTAATACTAATTAATTTGTAGTTTGAGATGGTTTTAGAAGCCCAAGCGCTACATTTAGAACTAAATATAGCAATTATTGGTGGAAACTATATATAAGTAGAGGCCACAAATGAACGTGTGTTTGAGGATTTTAGGTACTGGGGACAAAAAAAATTCGTGTGATGCATACTTTGTTACAGAGCCTTAGCTACTTTTTACTACCCAACAAGTAGTCGCATGTCACTTTTTCTAAATCAGGCGCCCACACATTACATAACCGCAAGAACTGTCGTAAATTTAAATTGATGAACTCAATTCTGATATCTATTGATCATCTTATTGCGTCATTATCAGAAGATATCGAATGGACTTATCAACAACAAAAAAAGATTCCTCTGTATATTGGCAAAAGTAACTCTGTTTAGCAAAACGATAAAGCTGTGCCCAGGGTTATACATTAAGTAATCTGTAATTATTATACTTACTCAATAGTTATGTTTAATATAATTAAAAGTTGGTAATTGATTAACATAACAAATTAGAGTACTAATTAATAATATGGTTTTTCCATATGATGATAGGTTTTTGGACAAGGCCGCGATTGTAACAGAAGAAGAAAACCCGAAATCTCCCAACCTGTGGAAACTGAGCACAGTCCACCGTGTCGAAGAACTGAAATCCCTGATCCGAATGGGCCCCATTTGGGCCGCCGGAATCCTCCTCATCACCGCCTCGGCTCAACAGAACACCTTCTCCCTCCAACAAGCCAAATCCATGGACCGCCACATCACTAACAACTTCCAAATCCCCGCAGCCTCGATGACCGTCTTCACTCAGACGTCGATGCTCTCCACCATCGTCTTCTACGACAGAATCTTCGTCCCCGTGGCACGAAAGTTCACGGGACGCGAACGGGGCATTACGTTTCTCACACGAATGGGAATTGGCTTCTTCATCTCCCTCCTCGCCACTTTCGCAGCCGGTTTCATTGAAATCAGGCGCAAAGACGCCGCACGTGCTCATGGATTACTCGACAGGCCTCAAGAAATCGTTCCCATTTCAGTTTTCTGGCTGATGCCGCAGTACTGTCTTCATGGAATAGCGGAAGCGTTCATGTCGATCGGGCACTTGGAGTTTTTCTACGATCAGGCCCCTGAGAGTATGAGGAGCACGGCTACCGCATTGTTCTGGCTTTCGATCTCTGCGGGGAGCTACACAAGTACGCTTTTGGTCACTCTTGTGCATAAGTACACCGCAAGAAGCGACGGGTCGAATTGGTTGCCGGATAACAACCTGAATAGAGGGAAATTGGAGTATTTTTACTGGTTGATTACTCTGTTGCAACTTGTTAACTTGGTTTATTACATAGTTTGTGCCAAGTTTTATACACTTAAACCAGTTCGGGTACATGAAGTAGATGATGATGATGATCATAGGCGAGAGAGAGATGATGAATTAGAGTTAACTAGCCATGTTTAGGATCGGGCAGTAATTTCAGAATTAGTTCCTCAGTTATTTCTTAAAATATAGAGATCCTATGTTGTATGTGCGTATGATCTCAAAGGATTGTGCTTAATTAACTATATATCCTTATGAATTAGAAATTTGCTTACTTTCCTTCTCAATTTGATTTAGTGCGTACCACAAAAATATAATGATCTTGTTTCCTTAGCTTCTTGGTAATATTATAAACTAATTTATCTGGTATATCATGCTTTGTTTTATTGCTATTGAACTTGCTATTTAGCTTATTACAGAATCCATATAGTAAATAAATCGATAGAATCATAGAAATACAGTGGAAGGTCGTGTTTAATTGACTGATTCAAAATACATCCTCATGTAGACCGCGAGAACACAAATTGAGAAGTTTCTCTCAGCTCATTCCAAATAAATTTGACCTGATCTTTCTCCTAAATTAATTAGCCAGCTCACTTATTTGGTCCTCAAACTAGCTATGTTATTTTGAAAAGCCTTTATTATTTTTGTTGTATGATTTGTAAATTCGAAAGATGTACGACATGTTATAGATATATGTGGATGTTCGACGTTCCTTCTGCTACTATAAAGATCTGAACTAAATGCTAATAATTAAACACTTAATTATCAATCTAAATAACGCATGGCACATTAAGGAAAAAGGAAAAAAAAAACTTCAATGACCAAATATATATGCTTACCTCAAGAAAAAATCGAGAAGGATAAGAAATAGTGAAGTCTCTACACAAATATTCAAACCTAATCAAAAAAACTAGTATAAACATGAACAAATGTGCTTAAAGAAGTCACCTAGATACTTTAACCACTAGTATATTACTTGAGAACTTCCATTTATTTGGAAGTAAAGGTATTAGATAGATTAGGATCTTTATTAGACAGAATATTATCTTGTTGTATATCTTCCTAGTTTAGAAGATTTCTCTTTATCTCTTCCGTATATACTTCCTTGTATGTATTATTTAAACAAGAGTTGATCAATGAAATTATTCATTCACTCCCAAATATATTGTAAGTCTTATATGGTATCACGAGGCCAATAATCTCACACGAAATCCACGATCCATGACTAACAACAGCGATCAATCATCCCCATCCGACTCATCTCTCGGCGGCGGCCATGTTGACGCATCATCAGCTAGTCCGATCGCTCGTTCCGCACGCATTGCGGCCGGTCCGTCCCTCGACGGACAATCGTTGATTCCAATCAACGCCCACCAACAACTTTCACTACAACTCGACGGGAACAACTATGCCTCGTGGCATTCCCAAGTCCGTCATCTCTTCTTCGGATACGGACTATTTGGCTATTTGGATGGCTCGACACCATGCCCTCCTTGCGGGTCTACTCCCGAGAGCCTTGCGGCGCACACGCTATGGTTGCGTCAAGATTCGCTGATCATATCAGCCCTTTTTCGGATCCGTTCATGTCTCTCTTGCCAAATTATTTGCCAATGCTACAACATCAGCCGAGGTGTGGGACACTCTACAACGTACCTACGTCAATCGATGACGTTCTCGGGTTCTGCAACTCAAGGATGACCTCAACTCTCTCCGACTAGGGTCCAAGTCGGTTTCCAAGTTCCTACAATTAGTGAAATCAAAGACTGATGAAATCGCCATTATTGATGGCCCTCTCAAGGACGATGATATTACTCTATATGTTCTTAACGGTCTCGGCGCCGCCTACCGCGATATAGTAGGTCCCATTCGTGCTCGTGAAAATCTGGTGCAATTTCCCGTGCTTCATGATTTGTTTTTTTTCGCAGAAAGTTAAAAGATATATTAAAGCCCAAATCGGAGTGTTTTACAAGAGAAAAAGGGATCACCCTTCAAGAAAGCAACACTAAATACATTACTAATCGATTGTCATCTAGTTAGGGGGGTTTTTGGGTTCTAGACCAGGTCTATGACTCCAAACACCTCCCCCAAAACTACAAACACTCCTCCAGTGTTCTGCACTCTCCTCAAGTCATGCTATGGTAGCCTTCTCCCTTCCTTGGCTCCAGTCATTGACTGCGACCAAACCTGGCTAGCATAGTGTAGTGCTTCATGATTTGTTGGTTGGTCATGAAACGTATCTTCGTCGCCTTGACTCCGATGCCTCACACCTTGTTGTCACCGCGAACATAGCTTCTTCGCAGCCCCGTTCTCATCATCGTGGCTTGCACCGTGGCCGCACCGGTTTGCATCGTGGACAGCAGCAGTCGCACGGATCGGGTCGAGGTTACAACACCCCTGCTCGCAGTTCATCCTCTCACCAGGCCCGACCATCGGGTCCATCAAATCAGCATCTGAATATCACTTGTCAGATGTGTGGCATCTATGGCCATAGTGCGCGCACATGCCGGAAATTTCCACCGAGTGCAAATCTTGTTACCTCTCCTTCGGGTCCGACTGCACCCCACACTGACTGGTTGGTTGATTCCAGGGCCTCTCATAATTTGACATCCGATCTTCAGAACCTCACTATTCATTCCGAGTATAAAGGTCCGAATGAGGTATCCACCGATGGTTCAGGTTTGGTTATAACTCACACTGGTCGTTCTCGTATCACTTGTCCCAATCGCACATTTATTCTTGACAATATATTATGTGTACCTCACTCGCGTCGTAATCATTTATTTGTCCATCAGTTTACTAAGGCGAATGATGTGTTTATTGAGTTTCACCCGTACCACTTTATTGTTAAGGAGATCAGGGAGTCAATTGATTAGGGGTGCGTGCTTAGACGGAGTTTATCATCTTCGATTCCTGAAGATCTTGGATTCATCACCTACTGCCTTGATTGGAGAACGGGTTGCTAAAGGATGTTGGCATGATCGTTTTGGCTATCCGTCGTCAAGAATCAGTAATTTAATTTTGAGCAAAAACAATTTACCTTGTTTATCTTCCCGTACTATGGACTCTGCGCATTGTCGCTCTTGTTTTGTGAATAAAAGTCATCAGTTAGTTTTTCATAATTCTTCGCTTGTGTCGGATCATGCCTTACAATATATTTATGGTGATGTTTGGGGTCCGTCTCCTGTGATTTATGTTACGGGTGCGCGTTATTATTTAATCTTGTGGATCATTTTACAAAGTACTGTTGGGTTTATATGTTATCTTCCAAATCTGACGTTCACGGGATTTTTGTGCAATTCCGCGCACTTGTTGAAAAACAATTGGGTATAACTATTAAAGATTTTTACTCAGATAATGGTGGTGAATTTTTAGCTCTTCGAGGTTATTTGAGTTCAAATGGTATTAGCTGGCTTACAAGTGCGCCCCATACCCCCTAACAAAATGGTACAAGTGAACGCCGTCACCGTAGCATTGTTACCATGTGTCGAACTATACTTTCCCGCGCGGACCTTCCTCCGGAATATTGGGATTATGCATTTTTAACTGCTGCCTATTTATATAATCGTTTTCCAACTCCAGTCTTGCATGACAAAACTCCATTTGAGGCACTGTTCGGCCGCTCGCCCAATTATCTCCGCCTTCGAGTTTTTGGTTGTTTATGCTATCCGCACTTGAGGCCTTATTTTCCGGGAAAATTAACTCCATCGTCACGTGCATGTTTATTTGTTGTCTACTCTACCTCTCAGGCAACCTACAAATGTTTAGACATCAACACGGGCCGCCTTTTTATTTCACGACATGTACGCTTCGTGGAATCTATTTTTCCGGTTTCTTCATGCATAATAAGCCTATGCGCGTTCCTTCAGTGTCGCCATCTATTTCGCTGCCGCCTCCACTGCCGATTATCGTGCCCACGGTTTCGGCCCCATCATCTCCGGCCTTCATTACACCTTTGGTCAGTCCACCAACCACTGCTGCATCGTCGCCTGTGGCGACTCCTATATCCGCACCGCCACCTTCTCCAGTTCCTATGGCAACCGCTTCACCTGTCCCGGCTCCACCACCGAACCGTCCTCATCATATGATTACGAGGTCGCGCAATAATATTTGTAAGCCTAAGGTCATAAATCTTGCTACCAAGTATCTAGTTCTTTGCCCTATTGAACCGACATGTGCTTCTCAAGTGATGACCGATCCAAAATGGCGGGCCGCCATGGCCGAGGAGATCACGGCCCTCACCAAACATGGCACGTAGACACTCGTTGCTCCACCTAGTGATCGGGGTATTGTTGGCTCAAAATGGGTTTTTCGTATCAAAAGGCGCCCTGATGGCTCTATTGAAAAATATAAGGTGCGACTTGTGGCGAAGGGATTCCACCAGAGGCCTGGCGTTGACTACAAAGAAAAGTTCAGTCCTGTTGTTAAGCCGGTAACTATTCGGACTATTCTTTCTTTGTATGTCATGAATAATTGAAGTTTAAGGCAATTAGATGTCAGTAATGCCTTTTTACATGGCGACTTGACTGAAACTGTTTATATGACGCAACCCTCGGGTTTCGTCGACAAAGCTCATCTGGATCATGTCTGTTTACTTCATAAATTCATCTATGGTCTTAAGCAAGCACCTCGGGCTTGGTACCTGGCCCTTAGTGATGCTATCGTCTCCTTTGGGTTCCGATAGACGAAATCCGACACATCTCTCTTTGTTCTCTCTCGGGATTCTACTCGGATATTCGTCCTTGTATATGTTGATGATATTATTGTCACGGGATCTTGTGACTCCTTGATTTCTTTGCTTATTCAGCAACTTTCCTCACGGTTCGTCGTTAAGGATATGGGCGCCCTGTCTTATTTTTTGGGTGTTGAGGTTGTACGCTGCCGCGAGGGTCTTTTCCTGTCTCAACAGAAGTACATCCATGACTTATTATCTCGGCATAAAATGGATGGCGCCAAACCTCTTGCGACACCTATGGCTACTAATCCGACCTCCTCGTCTTTGTCAACTGCTGTTGACGCAATGAAGTTTCACCAAGTCATTGGTGGCCTTCAATATCTTTCCCTCACTCGTCCCGACATTGCATTCTCGGTCAACTGGTTGGCCCAATGCAAGGCTGCTCCCGTTGAGACGGATTAGACTGCTCTTAAGCGTGTCCTTCGCTATCTTAAAGGCACCCTTACATTCGGTGTCCTTCTCCAGCGTAATTCCTCCTTAACGTTGCAAGCCTTCTCGGATTCTGATTGGGCGGGGGATAATATGACGGGGACCTCTACTTCGGCCTTCATCGTTTTTCTGGGTCACAATCCCATCTCATGGTCCTCCCGCAAGCAAAAGGCGGTTGCTCGGTCATCTACCGAAGCTGAATACCGCGCGCTCGCCTCCGTTTCTGCTGAAGTCCGCTGGTTACAGCACCTTTTTGGCGAGATAGGGATCTCTCTTCCCTCGACTCCTCTTATTTGTTGCGACAATTTGCGTGCTCTCCGTCTCTCACTTCATCCAGTACAACACTCTCGGATGAAGCACATTTCTGTGGATCTACATTTTGTTCGTGACCTTGTTACTAAGGGTCTCATTCGTGTGTCGTATGTCAACACACTAGACCAGCTCGCGGATCTCCTTACGAAGCCGCTAGCTCGCTCCCGGTTTGCCCTTCTTCGTTCCAAAATCTCCGTGGCCGATGGCACGTCCATTTTGCGGGGGCGTATTAGATAGATTAGGATCTTTATTAGATAGAATATTATCTTGTTGTATATCTTCCTAGTTTAGAAGATTTCTCTTTATCTCTTCCGTATATACTTTCGTGTATGTATTATTTAAACAAGAGTTGATCAATGAAATTATTCATTCACTCCCAAATATATTGTAAGTCTTATAAAAGGAACATAAATCACATGGAACTTTTGCTAATAACAAGTTTTCCATTTGAACCAATCTCAAATATTTTCAACATACATGCTATAGACATCACAAATGCACGATTAAAATATTTTGCACTATTGAACGTCTTAATTACCTCAGAATATTGATAATCATTTGTATCATGTTTGTGTACTAATAACAATGCTTGTTTAATGTATTTTTTCGACAAAATGAGGAAAAGAAAAACAAATATTAATGAAAAACATCTATAACATTGCATTAAACATTAAAATCAACGATTACAATGAGAACCAAAACTTAACTCGGTGAACATGAAGAACATTCCGGAGCCAAATCAGAGCGTATGAATGTGTTTTTTTGTTTAAGTGAATCTGTTAGTTCATAATGACTCGGATCACTCATATTATACATTTCAGGTGAATAGGATTTGAAATAAAGAATTGAAATCTGTTTTAAACTATTTTGCATCGATCCGGTTTCATAAATTAGTAAACCATTATTATAACGATAATTTCAAGACTTTTTAAAAAGGGATATTTCCGTGTATGACGGTCAAGACACCCCCCCCCCCCTCTCCACAAGAGGAGCGTGTATGTCCAACAATATCATCTTGGACATCATCGTGGATAAAGGTCGAAAAGATAGAGGTTTGGTCAAGATATATGTTACTTGGTGTTCGTTTTGAATGTGCAAGACTTTGATCACGCCATGTTCAATTTTTTTTCTCTCTCAAATTAGCAATCGGTATGAATTTGCTTGGTTCTCTCGCATTGCATGATTAGCAATACACATTGCACTCTTATAGTCTATGAAGATTAAAGAAGTTATGTGTATCTTGGGAGTTCATAGGTCTTATAGAAGGTTTTTGACCCATAAGACTTCAATAGTTTTGTTGTAACAATGCGGTACTCTACTTAGGTTGATGAATGACTCAAGGTTGGTTGTTTCTTTACTTTCTAAAGACGGGACAGTCACATATATGGATTGCATAACCTGCTATGCTATACCTAGTGTCAGTGCAAGCAGCCCAATCACTGTCACACAAGGTTTTACTTAGGTTGATGAATGACTCAAGGTTGGTTGTTTATTTACTTTCTAAAGACGGGAGAGTCACATATATGGATTGCATAACCTGCTATGCTACGCCTAGCGTCAGTGCAAGCATCACAATCACTGTCACAAAGGTTTTACTTAGGTTGATGAGTGACTCAAGGTTGGTTATTTCTTTGCTTTCTAAAGGCGAGAGAGTCACGTATATGGATTGCATAACATGTTATGATATGCCTAGTGTCAGTGCAAGCAACCCAATCATTGTCAAGGCTTTACTTAGGTTGATGAATGACTCAAGGTTGGTTGTTTCTTTGTCTTCCTGAAGACGAGAGAGTCATATGTATGGATTGCATAACATGCTATGTTGTGCCTAGTGCAGTACAAGCAGCCCAATCACTGTCACACAAGGGTTTGATGTGTGATTCAGATAATGTAGGATAGAAAATTTTTTGCCAAGATTGGACTTGACGTAATGCAAAACTTATGTGTTGCTTCAAGATGAACAATGGCTGGCTTTGACATAAACCGAGTCAGTTCTTGAATACTGAAGTTGAGATCTTGTCTATTGATTCTAAGATACAAAAAGCCTTCCAACTACTCTTCTGTATATGCTTGGATCAGAGAGTGTAGGTGAATCGTTGGTAGTAAGCATGATGGTAGAATCCATTAGGGTTAGGCTTGGTTTGCAAGCTAGGTAACAACTTCAGTGAGAATATCCAACACGTATTTGCATTAACTTATGATGATTCTTTTAGTAGACCTTGCTACTTCAATCCCAAGTATGTATTTGAGTGTTTCTAAGTCCTCGGTGGAGAATTTGTTGTTAAGATGAGCTTTAATGTGAGAGATTCTTTGCATGTAATTTCCACTTAGGGTTATATAATCAATATAGATGCATGAGAAAGTAAAGTCAGATGTATTATTTTTGATAAACAATGGGTAATCATAAATGGATTAACTGTATCCATATTCCCTAAGACATGTAGATAATTTAGGGTACCACAACCTAAGAACTTGCTTAAGACCATATAAGTTTTCCTTAAATAGATACATTTTTATCATTTGAATACACTAATCCAGGAGGTGGAGGCATATAAAATTTATTCTCATAAATCACCATAAAGAAATTCATTGTGAACATCAAGTTGATGAAGGTGTGAATTTATGCTAGCAGTTATAGCAAGAAGTACTTTGATAGTGGTTAACTGAGCAGTTGGGAGAATGCGTCAAAGTAGTCTAATCATGCTTCTTTTGTGTATTCTTTTGCAACTAATCTAGGTTTGTACATTTCAATACTACCATCCGCTTTTAGTTTGATATTGTAGACCAATTTGCCACTTGTGCAATTATTTGTTTAGGATTGAGGTATGTTAAGATCTAGGTTTAGTTTTTTCAAGGGCATTGAGCTCATCTCTCAAGGCACAATTCCCAATCAGATCAAAGTAAAGTAGAACTATTTCTCTCATCTTGTGAATCATTTGTTGTTACAAATGTAGTGAATGTCTTGTAATTTGCCCTAAGTCTCTGAGTGGATATGTGACCATCAATTGGGCCCTTAACAATATTAGATTTTACAATGGAGAAAATAACTATGTGTAAAGAATGAGGTAGGGATAAATTATACGTGTAAGTAAGTAGAAGTAGTCGCAGTTTTGTTAGATTTTCTAACAACAGGAATAAATGAGGAAGATGATTAAAGACACTTGGATTATCATGGTGATTAGAAGAGCTTGAATGTTGCTCATGTGCCTAATCTTGCTGGATAAATTTTCAAGGAGTGAATCAAGTATTATGTAGAGTTGAAGGTATGTTAAGTTTAGCTGAAAGGTTGGTCAAGTCAAGAGTAGGAGAATCGACATCTTGTAAACCTATAAATGTGTCAGTGAAGAACTTGGCTACATGGTTAATAGTAATATATGTGGGTGTGCATTTGAAAGGAACACATGCTCATAGAAAATAACATTTATGGAAAAAAGTTTGCATAATATTCAAGTTTAGCAGCAGGTATCCTTTGCTAACCCTAGAACATCAAACATAATTGTATGAGCATATATAGTTGAAGCAAATCTTAAGTACCCAAATCTTGGAGTTTTGGAAATAAGAACTCATAAGTTTTTTTTTTCTTTTTTGAAGATGTGAGAGAGCAGCTATTAATAATGAATGAAGCTGTGAATATGCGTTATTATGTGAGAGGAATGTTTGATTTGAGATTAAGTGCACGAGCAAGCTGAAGTAGGCATTTGTGTTTGCATTCAATCAACCCATTTTGTTCTAGTGTTTCAAACATAGCTGGTCGGGTGAATTATTCTTTCACATTGAAGAATTATTTTAAGTTGAATTATGGACCACTATCAGACATGAGTTGTTTGATTCTTATGTTGAAATGATTTTGAATTTGTGAATGAAAATGCATAAAAGTTTTCACTTCAAATTAATATTGCATAAAGTATATCCATGTACAACAAGTCAATCATCAATCATGGTTAGAAAATTATTTAAAACAAGAATGAGAAGCAACATTATAGGGTGTCCAAATGTCACAATGTGTCAACTCAAAAGGAGAGTGAGTTACAAAAGTGTTTCTAGGACTACTAAGCTTCTTTTGTTTTGGATAAATGACATGTATGACATAGGTTATACTTATGATATTTGATATCTGAAAGAGCATAAATACAAGCAAGATTCTATAAAGGTATGTAGCCTCATTCGTGGTGCTAAAGAGTAGTTGAATCAATATTTATAATAGTTGGAAGTCACAAAATTTCTAGCAGACAGGTTGGTTCCTAAATCCAAAATGTATTATTCATGAAAAAGATAAGCATAACCAACCATCTTTTGGGTGGTCAGGTATCCATTTTTAGGTAAGAAAATAATGCATAGGTTTGGGGTTGTAGTGATATTTTGACACTAAGATCAAATTGTGCCTAAAATCAACAACAAACAAAACATCTTTGAGTTAAGGTGTTCGATTAATATATTTTACAAAAGTAGCAATAGCAACATCGTCATTTGGCATAATGATAGGTAAACTTATTTTCCTAGATCTTTCTATAGGACCAAGAAGAGTCACACAACATATGAACAGTGGCACATTTGTCTAGTATCCAGAGCTGCAGCTTGTGTGAATTAGTGGCAGATAAGGCAAAACATGGTTGTACATGAGTATCATATATTGTAATAGCTACAAAATGAGTAGTTGTTGAAGTTTGAGGTGATGTAACCAGGTTTTGGTTTCTGGTGAAAGTCATAAATTGCTCAAATATTATAGTTATGTCAGAAGGTGTGGTTGTTGTTTTGTTGGTTTTCACTAGGTTCCTCAAAAATAAAAGTCATATTTGCAAATTAAAGAGTAGCTCTCTTTCCTTCTGGTCCTTTCCAGCCTAGTGGACACCTAATCAACTAGAAACACATATCTATAGTGTGTCCATCATAACCACAATGAGTACCCTTGAGCTTCTTTTTGCCTTTGGCTTTAGTCTGTTCTAAACACCTATTCCAGTCCTGCTGATTATAACCCTTATTACAGTGATTGTGGGAATTTTCTCTAGTAAACAAAAACCATGGGGTGAGTAGTGTGCTAGGAAGATTGAATAGTTCTATAATTTATTGATTTTCTTCTTGCAACAAGAGAGATAAACTTTTGAAAGTGAGAGTAGTCGATTCATTAGAAGAATCTAACTTCAAACCATGGTGTAGGATTCATTGAGTTCCATAAGAAAGGCCATTACACAATTCAATTGTTGGAGACTCATCATGTGAGTGTTGAAACCACAAGTGTAATCAGGACACAATTTTCTTATGAGCCATAAAACTCACTCCAAACATATATGAACATGTTGTAATGTGTAGTGATAGTTAGAGTGCTCTGACATATGGTTGATACAATCAATTGCAATGGGAGAAACCATTAGTTCTTGCATACTGCATTTTCAATGCAATCTATATATCAAGGGCACTAGTGAAATATAAAAGCCTATAGTGAATTTCTTTGAAAAAGAATTTATCAGCCAGCAAGAGTAAATTGTTAGCCCAAATCCAACAAGTGCATAAAGTTTGATTGTCTTCTTTTGGAATTAACAACAATTCATTAATGAACCTATATGTGTTCTTGATTTTAAGAGGCACCTCAATGTTGTTACACCAAGCAACATAATTATCCCCGGGAGGTTCATTAACAATAGAAGAACTACCCAAATTATGCAATCTGAGAAAGTAAATGGAGGATGAGTCATCTAAAGGATTTTTTGCACAAACCTGCGCAACAACAAATGCAGAATCACTAGACATTGTAAAGAATCACAATACAATAGAGAAATAGTCAAAAGACTTGGGAGATATCAAGAACAAGGGTTTCATAATCAAATCAATTGATCAACCTAGAATCATGTAGTGGAAAGAATAAAAGATGACAAATGATACCATGAAATCATCTAAAAATATTTGCATTAAACATTAAAATCAATTATTACAATGGAATCGAAATTGAACTCGATGTAGAACAATCAAAGTGTATGAATGTGTGCTTGTTTAAGTGAATCTGTTATTTTATAATGACTCGAACCACTCTTATTTATATATTTTAGGTGGACCGGATATGAACTAAAAAATTAATATCTATTTTAAACTACTTTGCATCCAGTTCCGTATAAATGTAATTTGGAAATTTTCATGCGCTAGTCAAGAACTAACTTTATATATGTATATTGTAATAAAGTGAAAAGGGGTTACTCCTATTAAACCTTCTAACGTTTTCCTGTCATGCATCTTGCAAACATAACATGTAGAAATCAAGTGTGTTTTGGTTCGTACGATGCCCATTGACCCAATTGAGTAACTATTACTTGTTTGTTAAGTAATAAAGTAAACTATTACTTGATCTTTAAGTAATAGAGTATACGAGTAATGTTTGATCAAATCGGAAAATGATAGATCATTCTAAAGTGTTTAAGTCTCCATACTTAGTTTTTTTGGCAATGACTTGTTGTCTGGAACTTCATATTCGTGATCACAACTCTTACGCTTCACATGCATAATCTAATCTTATTGGCACAAATCAAGTGTGTTTTGTAATACATAACATGTAGAAAGGACATATTTTCTCCCATCGTTTTAAAATTGTTCCCTGATGTTGTTGTCGTTTTAAACTCATTTTTAACATTTGTGAAATTTGATCTGAAGGGGCAAGTTGCTGCAATTTCGATACATACACTAAGGAGCACACTGCACTTTTCAAAACGTTAGAATAGCAAGTTGTAAAAAGGGATAAAAGTATAGGATTAGCCAAAAAAAAATGTGTCTTTCTTTTGTAATAAAACCAAAGTAGTTGTTAGAAATGCAAAAGGAGGGTGAAAGTACAAGAAGTAGCAAGGAAGCAACACCTTATAGTAAAATTCGAAAAGTAAACGGTCAAAATGAATGGTGTGTATAGGCGACTTTTTCTGTTCCAATATGACGAAAAAGTAATAAATAACTTCCCACGTACCATGACTCAATTCAAAAGGAAATTCCCAGCCCTAATTTTCATCCTAAATCATCAACAATATAAATATAAAATTATAGTAGAATTCCCTAATTAAGATTACAAGATTTTGGTAGGTTTGCATAAATAAAAATCTATTCTTTTTGAAGGGTCAGCCGCGAAACTCTCCAACCAGGAACAAACAATTATGCCACTCAAATTTCGTTCCCTTTTATCAAAATCAGAAGGATCTTCATTCACAGAAAAGTAAGTTTTTCTATTTCCTCTAATGCCAACATTTTATTTTATTTTATCCCTTTTAAAAAAAAAAGCTTTTTTTGATAGTTTTTGACTGTGTTATATATAATTTATTGAAATCGATTAAATGTTGTTGTTAATGGTGTTGTTGAAGGAGCGAAAGTCGTTCAAAATCATCAATGGTTGAGGAGGATCTTTATGAGGACGACGGTACCGCCACCGTTCTGACGCCTCTCTCTGCGGTGGCTGACGCCTTTGAACAATTATCGGCGGTGGTTAAGGCCAAAGGATTCGGTTATGATCTCGATTTGAAGCCCTTTTGTCATGCCTGTTCCCTTGTTTCTGTTCTCTTTGGTTGCTTAGGCATTGCTTTCAAATTTGCTCAATCCGAGTATTGTTCTAAGGTACTACTAACTAGCACTGCTTATCGTCTTGAACGTGAATTCTTTCGAGCCATTTTGAAATGTATATCGATTAGGTTTGTCGTATTCGATATATAATTAACTTGAATGTAACATGATTTGATTGGGTTCGATATTGCCCTTGTTTATGTATTTGATATGTGAAGAACTTATGCTCATGATCAGGTGAGTGATCTTGCAGAGGCTTCAGACAACTACGGGACGTTAAGTAATATACTTGATTTTGATGTACAAAATGGCACCGTTAGGTCACAAGGAAGTCTCTCCCGTAATTTGCGCAGAGTTAGGCAAGGCCTTGATCTCATCAGAGCTCTGTTCAGAAACTTCTTGTCATCAGAGTATGTACGCCATTCCTCTTCTAGTTGTTTACGTCTTTCTTTAGGTTTTATTTTTTATCGAAGCTTTGGATGAGGTATTCTTTTAAATTGAATTATGCAAGGGATCCTTTCTCGGGTACTGGTAGTTTAGTCGTAAATGTATGGTCTCTCATATTTGCTTTCTTTCTCTTGGGGTTTCTTGGTATAAGACTTTGGAGCACCTGTAAGTTAAGAATATAACGATTCATTTTGAATGGCTGATGGAATATGAGAGATTATTTTTTAAGAATAGCTATGTTGAAACGGGGACATGCTTAAAGATGATGTTTCAATTTCCATGACAATTTCATTTATTCCACTCTAGAAAGGGAATTTGATGTATTATGTGTACTCTGCAATCTACAGTGATAGCTGTTTGAGAGTTGCTGCCTCAACGGCTTATGGCGAAACATGTGCAGAGTATCACTCCTGGGCGGTGAGAACAGCCGTTTATGCGGGCATGTATGCTCTGCCGTCAAGGGAACAACTGCTTCTCAGACTAAACGAAAATGGTTAGTTTGAGCCCCCTCTATGCTTCATGCTGCATTCACCTTCTCTTAGTTATCTGCTCGATCACAATACACACTTCTTATATTTCACAAACAAGAAAAATCTGCTGATGTCGATGGTTTTATTACAATGTTTGTTGCAGATGAATCGGCTGAGAGGGAAATGATAAGGTACATCAATGCCTCGCTTCCTGTCATTATGTACATTGATAAGCTGTACAGTTCAAGAAATATCATTTTGAATTGGTGAAGCTTATCTTTGGGAGGTGCCAAAATCTGTATACTATTTGAGTTTGGAGACGACGAGCTAAGCATCTTCCCTGCTAGTTTCTAACTTATAATATATTTTTTAGGATGTATATATTAGAGTATGAATGAAACAGACGCTTTCCCCTAGTGGTTTGAGGAGCGTTTTATATTTATAGCAGCAATAACATTATTTATTTGTCTACAGTCATTAGTTGTTTGTGACTATAGTGTATAGTTGAAGATGTAACTTTTCTTGTCAATAAAAGCGAAATCTTACATTCGGAGAAGATAGTTTGTAGAGCTTAGATAATCTCATGCGTGTCATTAGTCATTCAAAGTGAGGTTTTATTTCTTCATTTTGCTCTGCTTTAGTCTATGAACGTTTTTCTTTTCTTTTCTTTTCTTTTCTTTTTTCATTGTTTGCTAGATTTTCTTTTCTTTTCTTTTCTTTTCTTTTTTCATTGTTTGCTAGAAAAGATGTACTCGGTATCAGATCAGAAAATAGCAACTTCCTGAGATAAGTATATTAGTTGTCAAAAGCAGCAAATGTCCTTTACTGAGATAATTCGCTTTTGATCCTCCCGTGGCTGCTGGCTGCTCTGGTCGGAATGTAGCCAGTTTGGATTATAGCTTTTCAACCTGGTGTGACACACTGCATGCGTGCATCTGGACTGCACTTGAGTTATAGAGTCGCATTTTGGAATTATTTCAGATTTCTCTTAAAAGAAACAATTTTCTTGACATGTAAAAACAAAGGTAAACGAAGATAATTTCTTTTAGCGTCACTCACAGATGAACAACTTCGTTAGATTTCGGATCGAAGGCATATTAAAAAGTAACTAAGAACTTGTAAGTATATTTCACACAAATCTCAGAGGAATTCCTGATATTCAAACCTCATGGGTTGCAGACTTGCGCATAGACATGTAGAGTAGCACAAAGAAAGACACGGAAAATTTTATGGTAGACAGCAATTTGGCAATTGCACATCCCATGATCATTAATTCAAATACACTTCCGAAGTTTGCCTCGTCACTTGTCAGCACAATACAAGATCCTGTAATAAGATGCCGTGCTCACCCTAAGATGTTTTTGCTCATCATGTTGTTCACTTTCTATTAAGTTCGAACAAAATGCTTCTTCTACCTTGTAAGTTCTAACGTGTAAGTATTACCTCGAAAATAATTAAAATTCATTCCATTCTAAGAGGGGGCAAAAATATGAGCGAAAACGCGGGCGCCTTCAATATCCAAGCCCTAACAGAGAGTCAACCACCAAAACCACCGGATTTGGCATCAAATTCAACGGAAATTGGTACGGAACCACGACTACAGAAACGCTTACGACAATCGGATACCATATCGGAGATGGACTGCCAATCCGACCCAATTGGGACGGCGGAAACTCCAGACCCTAACCGGACTTCATATGCAAGCATGGTCTCGCAGCGAAACAAACGGAGAGACGTACGGGTGAACACGGAAAAAACTGCCGAGGAGCGTAAACATATCAAAATCCGGGATGCGGATGAAACTATACCTTTCAAGCAGATTCGAACTTCGCAAGAACTGCGTAATCGAATGAGACTTAAGTGGAAAGACACGATCATAATTCGGATTTTAGGCCGACCGTGGTATTTCACCGCACTGCAAACACGTCTCGATTTAATGTGGAAACTTCACGGGGAGTTCGAATTGGTAGACCTCGAAAACGGGTGTTATTGTATCGAAGGGCTAAGGTCAGACAAAAGATAATTGATTCTCACCGAGGGGCCATGGCAGCTCGCGGGGCAGTTTATATCGGTTCGGACATGGACACCGAATTTTCGAGCCGATACAGACATTGTTGAGAGCACCATAACATGGGTGCAAGTGATGCACCTCCCGCTCGAGTATTTGGAAGAAGCTATGATCCAAGCTTTGGCGGAAAGCATTGGAGAACCGATAAAGATAGACGGGAATACATATAATGCGACGAGGGGCAACTTCGCGCGGTTTTGTGTGCAAATCAGAACAGATAAGCCGTTGGAAAGGGGAATTTGGGTGGATGGGAAGGTCCACTAGGTGATTTACGAGAATGTGAAAATTCTATGCCATGCTTGTGGTCGCATTGGGCATTCGGAAGTGAATTGCGACGAGTTGAAAGCGCAGCGGAATGAGAACCCATAGACCGTCGTGACCCCGACTCAGGATAATCCCGAAAAGCATGATGAGGAGTGGCTAACGGAAAAAGAAAGGGATAAGGGGTACGGGGAGTGGATGTTGGTGAGTAGTCGTAGGACGAATAAAACCAAGAAGCCAGCACCAAAGTCAGGTACGAACACACAACCGATTAGAGTGTCAAACCCGAGTAGTCCTACGGTTGGGGCGGCATCCAAAATCCACACGTTCCTAGCCCAGGAGAGTAGTGCGCATGGGAAAAGGATTCTCCCAGCAACTCTAAATCTAAGCTGCGCAGGAATGTGAAGTGGAATGGGAAAGGGAAAGGACCGGAGAATAAGAAAGGAAATGAGGTGTTAAAAGACAAGAATCCGTTTGCAATTTCGGAGAGAAACACAACGGACGAAACAACCATTATTATTCAAGAATAGGAAACGCAGCACCGAAATCCGAATCCGAATGGAAATTAATTGAGTGCATGACGCTTTGGTGGTGAATTTTCTGCAGAACGGGGGGCTTGAAACGCTTTTCAACCACTTCACAGGACAGAGCATGATAAGGCAGACGGACACATGGGAGAGATTGGTCCAAGTCACAGGGATACCGTCGACAACATGGGAAGTCGAGACTTCAGTGTAACGTTTCGACCTGAGTCGATGGGAGTTGAACAGACAACGAGTCTTGTTGCGGGAAACTCTAAGTCAACTCTATGCGACATGGAACGGGACTCGGCCTGAAGAGGCCGTACACCCGACTCAGCTGGGCAATCGATCCATGAAGATTATCAGTTGGAATTGCCAGGGAGCGGGGGATGAGGAGTTTTGTCGAAACTTCAGAGAATTGGTTAGGGTTTATCAACCCACGGTTATATTTATTTTGGAAACGCGTGTGGGGGCGGATCAGGCTCGAAATATTGCGCCTTTCTTGGGATTCTCTAGGTATGTAATTGCACCAACAGAGGGGATGGTAGGTGGAGTATGAATGATATGGAACGAACATGAAGTCGAGGTGGAGATTTCGGGTATTGATCATCAGGCGATTCATGCAATAATTCGACCAAGCTCGCAAGAACGCAGGCGACTCACCGGGGTATATGCTCAACCCCGAAAGTCGGCAAAAATTAAAGTTTTCAACGATTTGGCGAGCATAGTTTCAACCATGAGAAATGGGGAGGGAACGCAAGGACGTTGAATCGGTTGTTGTTTTTTTGAAACTTCATTGAGAGATGTAGCCTCACGGATTTGGGGTTCATTGGTCCGAAATACACGTGGGACAATGATCGGAAACGAGGAGGGAATATTAAAGCAAGGTTGGACAGGGCGCTTGCGAGTCAAGAGTGGATTAATCTTTTTTCGGATCACGAAGTGGTGCATCTGCCTCGCACACACTCGGATCACCATCCGATTGCAACCTTCTGTTTTGGCCGAGAGAAACAAATTCACAAAAAGTCGTTCCGGTTCGAAGCAATGTGGTTCACGCACGAGGAATGCGAATTCTTGTTGAGGAAAATTTGGGAAGAGAAAGGAAATATCCTCGAGGCGATAGATGAGGTCCCAAAAATATTAGAGCCGTGGAACCGCAATAAATTTGGGAATATTTTTGCAAAGAAGAAAGAACTACTTGCGCGGTTGGGTGGAATTCAAAAGTCCCTTTGTGCGCGGCCTAATGAGTACCTAAGCAATTTGGAGGAGGAAATATCCTCGAAGCGATAGATGAGGTCCCAAAAATATTAGAGCCGTGGAACCTCAATAAATTTGGGAATATTTTTGCAAAGAAGAAAGAACTACTTGCGCGGTTGGGTGGAATTCAAAAGTCCCTTTGTGCGCGGCCTAACGAGTACCTAAGCAATTTGGAGGAGGAACTCACATTGGAGTATAATGAGATCCGAAAGAGGGAGGAATTATTTTGGTTCCAAAAGTCACGAATAAAGTGGATAAGCGACGGGGAGAGGAACACCAAATTTTTCATAAAGCCACAATGGTCCGACGCAGTCGTAATCGGATTCGGTCTCTCAAGATGGAAGGGAGCTGGGTTAAGGATGATAAACTTCTTCAGGATCATGCGCGTAATTATTTCATGGGCTTGTTTTCGAGCAACAGTAGTGATTCGCGAATGCCGCACGCGAGGGGGCTGCCACAATCGTGTTACCAGGCTCGGCTGAGTTTGGATGACCGAATGGAGCTGCGGAAAGAGGTCGATGAGGATGAATTAAAGCACACGGTCCATGAGATGCACCCACTTAAGGCCCCCGGTCCGGATGGTCTTCATGCAGGGTTTTACCAAAAAGGTTGGAGTTGGTTGAAAGGGTCACTTTTAAGCTTTGTGACTTGTGAGAGAGGTGTTTCGCACTCGGAGTTTTGACGCCAGGATTTGTGAGGCGTTCCTTTGTCTGTTGCCAAAGATAAGCAATCCGGAGAGTATTAATCAGTATCGGCCGATATCCCTTTGTAACGTTCTCTACAAGGTTATTACGAAGAATATCATGTCCCGTTTGAGAGGCTTAATGCCGCGAATAATAGCGCCCACGCAGTCGAGTTTTATTAAAGGGAGTAGTACACAGGATAATATTTTTCTCCTCCAAGAGGTGCTTCATTTGTTGAGATCAAAGAAGAAGAACAAGGTCGGAGCAATGGTGATGAAGCTTGACCTTGAGAAGGCCTATGACAAAGTGAATTGGATTTTTCTTGAAGATACCTTGAAGATGTTCGCTTTTCCGGACGACTTGGTGGATGTGATCATGTTTTGCGTGCAGAATGCAAAAACACGCATACTTTGGAACGGCTCGCCAATAGAATCTTTCAAGCACACGTGCGGTTTACGACAAGGTGACCCGTTATCCCCGTACCTCTTTGTTCTTTGCGTTGAGCGTTTATCTTATCACAATAATGAGGCAGTCGATCGAGGGAGTTGGCGACTTCTAATCCCGTGTAGAGAGGGGCCTCGTCTTTCCCAGTTGTTTTTTTCCGACGACCTAGTATTGATGGGGAAGGCGAATATGAGAACGACACGTGCTATCAAGAGAGTATTGGATGACTTTTGCAATGCGTCGGGTTTACAACTAAGCCCACAGAAGTCGAAAGTGTTCTTTTCAAAATCCGAAGGGGCCGGGTTGAAGAGATCGATTAGTGAGGTGTTGGGGTTTGGCCAAACGACAAACTTAGGGAAATATCTCGGGGTGAAGTTGGTGCATGGGAGGATGGACCGTGAGTTTTGTGCGGAGACTTTCAATAGAATTATGCTTCGATTTGCGTCGTGGAAAAATAAACTTCTTTCGTTAGCGGGTCGAGCAACTCTAATTAATTCCGTTTCATCGGCTATGCCGGTGCATGTTATGCAATCCACATGGTTACCCAAAAATGTGTGTGACAAACTAGATCGCTTGAATAGGGAGTTTCTTTGGTCCACGGATGTTGGTACAAAAAAGATGCACCTTGTCACATGGGATGATGTCACATAAACAAAGAAAGAGGGCGGGTTGGGGATCCGGAAAGCACGAACAAGCAATGAGTCGCTTTTGTCAAAATTGGCTTGGAAAATTATAATTGGCGAGGACAACGTGTGGAGCAATTTGATAAGAGCGAAATATTTAAGAAGCGCGGATCTTATGCATGTGAAGCCAAGAGGATCGGACAGCAGTACTTGGCGGGGGATAGTGCGTTGTGTGAAATTAATAGAGCCGTTTTTGCGTTGGAAAATTGGGCGAGGGGATGAAGTGTCGTTTTGGTATGATAATTGGCGGGGCACGGGCTGCCTTTATCAGGAGAATATCACGATTCTACAAGCGGAAAAGGGGCTGAAAATTAAGGACGTAATCGGGACTAACGGAGAATGGAAGCTGGAGGGTACAATTCATTCGCAGATTCCGGGGGAGATTATAGAGGACATCCGCAGTCGTCAAGTGGTGCTTAGCGAGGAAGAGGATCGGGTAATCTGGAACGAGACGACGAGCGGGGTGTTTACTTGTCAATCCGCCTACAGAGCCTTCGATAAATATTATGCGCGAGAATCTAGACCGAGGCTGCATGTCGAGCAGATTTGGAGCATCGATGTAAGCAACAAACTGCAGCACTTTTTGTGGCTTGTGGCACGAAAAAGGCTCGCCACGAACCATCTTTGCAAGGTTAGAAAAATGACGGAGTGTGCGGGATGTAATCTTTGCGACCACTAGGATGAAACGGAGGTGCATATCCTACGACACTGCCCTGCGGCGAGGAAAATATGAGAGAAACTCATTGTGACGGAGGATTTAATCAAATTTAATGAGTTGGACGACGAGTCATGGTTGCGCACGAATTTGAAGGGGCTGGAGTTGCGGAATAAGTTGGTACCGAGCTTGGCGTGGAGTTGGGTTTTTATAGCAAGCTTATGGGTTATATGGAAATATAGAAACGCGAGAGTCTTCCACGGAAAAGAGCACAATGTTACGGGGCGTTTATTCCAAATCCATAGTCTCAGTCGGGAGTTGTTTGGAGGGAGACGGAGGAGACCGAAGGGGGAAAGACACAAATGGAAATAGCCGAGGAAGGGATGGGTTAAATTAAATGTTGACGGAAGCACGAATGCTCAAGGGAACACGGGGCAAGCCGCGGGTGTGCTGCGAGATGATAAAGGAAATTGGTGTTGGGGTTTTGCTAAAATTCTTACGACCCCAACAGTTGATGGCGCGGAGTTTGAGGCGCTCAAGCTTGGCCTCGAGTTAGCATGGGAACGAGGGTGCCACAATTGGAAGTCGAGACGGATTCATTGGTTACTTACAAATTGCTAAAGGATGAGCTCGAACCTCAACCGGAATTCGCGGGGATTGTTCAAGAATGCAAGATGTTGCTCCACAAACCTTGGTCGTGCGAACTACGGTGGATCCCTCGGGACTCGAATGGAGTGGCGAATAGGCTCACAAAAGAAGTCGTGCATAGACATGGAAGAGTTATATTTTGGGATAGACCTCCTCCTAGTATTGCTAGTAGTTTAGCTATTGACTCGGCCTAAGGCCTTTGTTTTTTCTTGTGCACCAAAAAAAAGAAAATAATTAAAATTCGCAAGGCGGTAACTTTGATCAATATAAGCCTCTCTGCAGGCCTAGGTAAATGTTAGCTAACTATACTAAAAGAGTATTTTAAGTTCTTAAAAATAAGCTTACGAAAACACTCTCTATCACAGCCTTTATCAGTTGAGAAGTGACTAATTAGAGAGAGGGAAGTGGCTAATTCCCATTGGCGCTGTGCCTGACTAATCTCTAAAATCAACCAATAATCACTTGGTGCTAATTGGCTAATTGCTAACATTTGACAATCGAGCCAAATTTGACAACAAAAGAAAAAATAAGCATGACGACAAGATTACGCTACATCAATATATCTTGGTCTTTTAATAATTTAGCGTCTTCTATGTGGTTTCCTAGTATGTTCATCAGCTAAAATAATAATATATTCTTAACCAGCTAATAACCTTCAAAAATAACAACTGCCCATAACCCCTCATTGGTCGGCTTACTGTCACTTTTTGCTAAAAATGCAGGGTGACAAATGACCTTTCTCTCTAAAGAAAAATCTGTATCATCTCAGCCTGTTAATTGACTAGTCTTGCCTAGCAGATTTATACCAGCTGGGAGATAAGAATATATTTGTTTTAGTATCGTTTGTTTCTTACCAATTACTTTTTTTAGTTTTACCAGGCGTTATACAATTTCTTGCAATACATGAGTATCTAACAGTTCAGTTTTACCAGGCGTTATACAATTTCTTGCAATACATGAGTATCTAACAGTTCTATAATGTTAAAAGTATGAATGTATATAGTTGTAGTCTTACTAGCATTAACTAGATGTATAAAAATTCATAATTCATTTGTAACAGACACAGAAGTATTCATTGTTATGGAGATTGTTTTTGTCACTCTTTTGCCTTATTGCTTGAATTAAGATCGGAAAACAACTGTGAATGCACGGGGAAATTATGGTCGTAACGGTTAAACAATTTCTTTTACCACCCGCACTGATATAGTGATAGAGACATAATTGTTTGTGTGCGCATGAGAGAGAAGCACACACTTAATATTCCCATATATACAATATAATATGCCTTATTGCATATAGTAATTTTACAGTATTTATGCAAGTATATAGCACCCCTCACCGAAGGGCAGCAGGAGTTGATACTTGATAGTATGAATGTGACCGTATTTCATGATATGTTCCACACTTTATCATTATTGGATGAGAACATAAAATAATATTGTAGACTTTTGAAGTATAGCTTTTGTTGTGATTCGTAATAAACTATTCATCATGTTCATGCTCTTTCCACTTATCGCCTCCTCATTCGCCAAATTTAGTAAGTTTTGTTTGCTATATCATTAATATAATGGGGGCCCTTCTCATTCGGGGAACTAAATGATCCCCACTTTCAAAAGATATTAGATAAACAAATGTAAATAGGTTCCCCACGATTCTCATTTGAAGATATGTATTTGACAATCATACCACCAATTAAATTCTAGCTAGTTTACGTTTCAACCAATTGCTAGTTTTTAGTGGATGAAACTTAGATATTGCTAGTTTTTAGTGGATGAAACTTAGATAGACCCGGTTCATAGTGAAAACTATGGATCATGTGGTCTTAATTGGTTATGGTCTCACCTTCAAGTCACAATCATAATTTAATAAATAAGAAATCAAATAAATAGTTTTTTAGAATTAGAATTTGACCCTATAAATTCTCTAAAAAAAATTTATCAGGACCCCAAATCTGGGAATAGTCCATAACGACCATATCAGGCCCAGCATGCTTCCGTATTAATGGTTAAACATAAACTCTGAATTACCTCCTTTTGACCGTGACGCTGTCGGGTATCCCACCAGGTTTTACAAATACTATTCGCCTTCAACCACTCGATCGCAACCGATGGTTCTGCAATGGTTCTTTCAACGACGGGCAGCGCAACCCTGGTTCGTTTTCTACACCGAGTGTGAGAGATAGATTCCAGAGATATCTTTAAAGAACACAATACTCGAACATACTGAGGCAAAAGCTTCGGATTTTATTTATAGTGGAAACTTATTTATTACATAACAACGATAACCCCTTTGGAGAGGAGTTACTAGTTTAGCTACTCATAGTAGATGTGTCTCCCTCGTACATACACTCAAAACAGAATTATAAAACTAATACACACTAGTTTATTGACAAAATTTAAAATCTCAACTATTACAAATTATTAATATGCTTCTCTTTTATTTGTAAGAAAACTTAGGGAATGATCGATGCCCTTTGCTTCCTTCAGCTTGTGAATATATAGGCGAAGTTCCGGATTTGAAGCACGGACTTCAACTACATCTTGAAACTTTTTCTCCCACTATGATAGTGGTCTGGCCCTCCATACTTGTCATGTCCTTGTAGTAGATACTTTTCTACCCACTACAGCTCATGATCTGATCCCTCCATCATTCACCTGTCATTGTAGTGGAGGTGGTCCAGCCTTTAATCACATAGCCACTTTAGCTTTGCCAGCTGCATTGGTCCATTTTCCTGTCCCACACGGCATGTTTCCACGTCTCGAATTGCCTTCTTTGTCATTTTCTCCTGTGTCACGTTTCACAGGGAATCTTTTTCCAAAGAGAGGCTCCTTTTGATCGTGACATTTTGGACATATCCTTTCGTCCCACTTGCCGACGTGCGCCATGTTACAGAGTTTTCGGCCAGTTTTTGCTATTGCCAGAATTTCATTTCTCCACAATGTTCGCCATTTGTTTTCAAACATCGTCTCTGCAAACCTTGTAGTGGTGTTTGTCATGCTATTAAGCATGAACGACCCGTTCTCCGTATTTTGAAATTTTTTGAACGCGTACTTGACTTTGTCCATCTCTGTGAGACAGACCCAAAGCACCCAAGCTCTTCTGGTTGAGATGTCATCTTCTGAGATCGGGGTGACTAGCAACGGTCCTTCTGGTGGAGGCTTGATGTAGTCCATTGCTTTCATGTTTGGTCTTTGGAGTTTGATGAAATGAAAACTCGGCAAAGACCCTTTGCCTGTGATTTCTGGGGCTGCTGAAATAAACTTCAACTCCAGAACATCTCCTCTCTCTAGTGTATGATTGTCCTGCCATGTGTCATACACCTTTTCTCGAATCCATTCCGGTAATCTGGCGATTTTCGGAAATCCGGGTGATGTGGTAAAGATTGAGGCTATACAGCCAAAATCAAACCATTCTCGTACCTGCTCGGGTTTTGATCCGGGTAATATCCAAATTCTGGGATATTTTCCAGACCAATCTGCTATAGATTTTACTGGGACAAGTCCCATTCTCGTGTATAATTTTTCTCACGTTCTTTGATATTCAATCAAAGGTAGTGTCTGCTCATTTTTGTTTATCTTAGTAGTTCCCATTATGGGTCTAAGATTAACCTCGTCTCCTGTAGTATCATAAGTATCTTTTGACTCTTTAGGTGTTTTCACCTTTGAATCATCTTGTTTGGTGGTGTCTTCCTCGAAAGAATCACCAGCTGGTCCTGTGTTGCTTGAATCGCCCTCATCAAGAGTGACGATTTTCAATTCTGCTTGTATCTTAGAGGTAGAAGCATCTCTAAGTATGGGTTCCATGAGACTATCCCATAGACTTGTGCTGCCGAACAGGGCAGTCTTCATCGCGTTCTGGACCTTACTAAGATCATTTTCTTGTACATGACATGAGGCCTTAGCATTGATTGCTAGGCCATCTATCGACTTGCTGAGCTCCTCCAGGTTTTTCCTGTGGTGCCTCCATCTAGTGAGGATGGTGTCGGCCTCATGTGCCTCCATCTCTTGTTAAGAAATCTGCAAGAACATTTTCATGAGATTTGATAACTTGAACATCAAAATCATAGTATTGACATTCGGCTTGCCATCTAAGTAATCTAGCCTTTTCCGGTTTGCTTTCTATTCTGTTTTTTAAGAAAGCTCTAACACTTGTATTATCAATTTTCAAAATGATTTTTTTCGCAAGTAAGAATAATGGCCATTTTTTAAAAGCCTTTCTGACAGCAAAAAATTCTTTCTCGTTGATATGTTATCTTGCTGCTTCGCTGTTGGAAAATAGTCCACTACAATATCTGTAAGGGACTATGGGTTCTACTTTCGTTAGAACCGCTGCCCACCAATGATCACTTGCGTTTGTATAGAGAACCAGATCATCTTCGTCATTTGGTATGGCAAGTTTCGCGAGATTCTGACAGATTGCTTTGAGCTTCTGTACCGCTCCCTAATGTTCTTCTGTCCATCTGAACTTTGCTTCCTTTTTCAGCAATGGACTAAAGACCTTCCTGTAACTTGCCAGATTATTAATAAACATTCCAGCGAAGTTGACTAACCCCAAAAAACTCTGGAGTTGTTTAACAGTTTTGAGATCGTCAGGAAAATCGCGTACCTTTTCCACCAAATGGTTTTGGAGGATGATACCTGTTTCGTCGATCTCAATTCCGAGGAACTCGATTTTTCTTGTAAGAATTACTGCTTTCTTTTCAGATAGCACCAATCCTTCCTTGTGACAGACATCTGAGAAGATTTCCAGATGCTTGATATGTTCTTTAACATTTCTCGAGGCAATGAAAATGTCGTCAACATAAACGAACATGAATTTGAAATAATCTTTGAAAAGATTATCCATTTTCTTCTGATATATCTGGGGTGCATTAGCCAATCCCATTGGCATAACATTCCAGATGTAATGTCCTTGTGGTGTGGAGAAAGCTGTGAACTTCTTACTTTCTTCTTCCATCTTGATTTGATAGAACCCCGACTTGCATAAACTTGGAGAAGACCTTTGCGTTTTGGACGCAGTTGATCAGGTGTTCTCTGTTTGGGATATAATATTCATCGAATTCCAAGATCTTGTTGATCACCAATCTTGGTTTTCCTCTTTTTATTTCTCCGTGATTCCTGACTAAGAATCCAGGACTACTGTATGGAGAAACTCGTGGTGAGATAAGCTTAAGGTCCAGATGTTCCTCAAGAATCTTTTGCATATCCTTTCGATCGTCTTGGTTCATCAGGATATGCCTATATCTGACAAGCTCATTTTCCTTTCCTTTTTGGACTTTTAAGGATGCCTTGAGCTCGTTCTTGTTCCACCAAGCAAGAGGATCCTCGTTGTAGTTTCTCTGGATTTTGTTTTTGACATCTTCTATCGAGATTTGCTCATCGTTAGTGATGTCCAAATGAGGACTTGTGTCCAACCTAGCCTTAAGGATCTCAATTGTCTCGATTTTGATCCTTTCTGTTTATTGGCCTCCTAGATTTTCCATCCTTAGCTGCAAGATTGCTTCTCCATATTTCCTTTGATCTTGCATTTTTGGGTGTCGTAGTTTTCCTTCATTACCGCGCTTGCTGCGAAATTGAATTGGCAGTTTCCGGTAGAATGCCTGTGTCAATCTCTGTACCAAAATCTTATGATCACAAGTAGTTGTGATGATAAGACGCCTTGTTTCATTATCCTGTGTAAAATGCTTGAACGTTTGCAGGAAATTGTTGTCGAGTAGGATATCGGCTCCAGTATCGTGAAAATAGATTGGGGGTGTTTTGACTTTGTACCATGGGGTACCGCCTGCTCCTCCAATCAAAATCTCAGCATGTCTGACTCCCCTTTTGAAGATGATAATCTTCTTTGAGAAATCTCTTCCCGCCACCGCCGGTAGATCTTCTCCAATTCCTTCGGGGAAGATTCCTGGTTTGGCTGTACAAATGCCAGCCCCTGAATCGATATATGCCACAAAGTATTCGGCTCGAAATTCTTCGTATAACATCTCGACTGAGATGTAAATTGAGAAAGGACTGGTGGTCATCGGAATCTATATCTTTTTCCTTCCACCGTGAACTCCATTCCTTCTGGCAATCTTTCCCAAGGTTTGTGATCCTCGAGAAATTCCATTCCAAGAACAAGTTGTTCTGGGCTCTTTCCTGCTCGTCCGTTTATAATGAAATCGATTCCACATAGTTTCAGGTTTCCTTGATATCTTCCAACGAATGGCTGCTTAAGATAATACAATGCATCACACGGAAATGTATTATCTTTCTGGGTAGTATCGAAGATTACTTCGACTTCGCCCCATCCTCCAAGACATTGGAGTTCTCCTCTAGTTGTGAACTTCTTTGGTTCGATCACAACTTCAACAATGGGCTTCTTTCCCCAGGTAAGACTGTGCATTCTATTCTCTTGGAAAGAAATTCTTCTGGGTTCGAACCTTTGGCTCGTATCTTTGCCGTACACTGTTAATCTCAGATGATCATATCCATTTCATGGATATGAGGCAAATTGGTAATATCTGGCCTGGCTGCATGGGCAACCTTTTCAAAGATTTCTGGTATCTCAACGAACTCATTTCTTCGGAAAAGATCTGAATGATGAGTGTTGGAGAGCGCGTGGGAAATGTTGTAGGTGATTGAGTAGGGTCTATTCCCCTCCTTCATCAACTCCTTGTTTTTAAAGTCCTGGTGTAGAGTAAGGACTCTATTGAAATCTCGATCGGCTAGATTGTAGGAAATCTTTGGATATACGAACGTTACAACCTTTCCAGCGAACAGATTTCCCGATATTCTGAGACATGCATCTCGTAGGTTCTGGATCCTTCTGTCAAAGATGGCAATATCAATTGGGGAATTGATTCCTTCTTTGAATGTTGCTTTGAGCAGAATTCGAATGGCTTCGATATGGATCCACGACATTTTCTGAGCAACTTCTGGCTTGAGTCTCCCTAGTTCCTCTTTGATCTCATTCATAGGAACTAGCTGCATTTCCATCACATTACAGGTCAGCTCCATTGGGATTGCAATCTCTCCCGTTGTAACCTTGTAAATGGTGTGATGTTTTCTTTGCCTGAAGCTTAGCTGGGCTAAGGTTCTTTCCATTTTTCCGATAGTGAACCCATCGTAAACTCGCAATTTTGGATCTTGTCGCATAATTCTCATTAGAGCTTTATGAGATATGCTAGTTTGGGAGAAAATTCCTGACAAGTCCTCCTGAACTTCCTAACAGAAGATCTCCTCGTCTTCAGTTTGATTCTGATTCTGAAGACTCATTTGGTCCTTTGTCTTCTTCGTATATACTTTCGTCTGAAGGAATGTCCTCAAACTGGTATACTTGAATAAGGTTCTGAAAGTAGACAACTTCTTCGAACTCCGATGTAGCTTTGAACTGCCTAACTCATTTTTCTTGATTCTTGGGACAGTCTGTTGAAATGTGTCCCTTGGTTCCGCATGTCCAACAATTACAGTCCTTGAAACTTTCGTTTGCTCTTGTATGAGCCCTTATGAAAGTTCTTCTTGTTGGTGGTCTACTCGTACTCGAGGTGGTTCTTCCCCGACTAGGTCCTGCTCTTTTCCCCGATTTGTAGCTTCGGGTCTTTTGTTTCGACCAAAATCTTCTTGGTTTACAAGAAGATCTTCTGGCGAACCTACTCCTTTGTTCATAGGGGTGATCCATATGCTTCTTCTTGCGATGTTGTTCTGGTGCACCAATGACTGTTGGGATATCATTGCCGTCGCAGCAAAGACGGGCTGATTTATTGATTCTTTTCAGCCATTTGAGATTCTGCTGAATCGCTGCTTTTTGGCACCACTCGCTCGGCTTAGCCTTAAGGAAGGACATCCTCTGGGCCACCGTGTCAATTCCTACAAGGATGTATTCCCATAGTAACATATCTCGCCATGGGCTTGGTATCTTGGCAAAGAACAAAGGATAGTTGTGTCTTTATTTATTCGGCTTTTCCTTTTGTAATCGGTGAAAAGCTTGATGTATAGGTCGACACGACATATGTCATATAGTTCCAAGCTATACAATGCTTGCTCGTATCTTCTGATCTTTTCATGGTCACCTCTTCCGGTTTGGGGATCAACGAAATATCCTTCTCCGATGAAGTATATCTTGAATAGTCTCGCCATCCTGTCAACAATGTCTTTGAGGGCATCTCCAGATAGAACTCCATCTCTGATTTATGGGGTAGCATGTTCCCATCCGATTTTTACTGATCCCTCGAGGCTCATTTGTAACATCATAATGAACCCTTCTTTGTTGAGTTCCAACGTTGCCGCTGCGATCCTCATCGCTGAAGCCCATTCATCTATCAGAGCTTCTCGATTTTTGAAATCCAAAATATCCAAATTGAGAATAAGCCCATAAGGATGAATTGGATCGAGTTGGGATTTTCCGTATGGTGTCCCATGAACATCTGGCCTCTTTGCTCTTGATCGGGTTGGTATTGCCTTGTACATTGATCCTGCCACAAAGTCATGCTGGTGTGGCATTGGCTCATCTTGAATGGGCTCTGGATTTGGAATGGAAGATCCGACGCCCTCTGTAACCGTTGACTGTCCTTGGGGAAATCTTGTCTCGGCACAATTGCACTTTCTAAGCCTTGGACGTTGACGAGCTTTAGTCCTGAAAATGATTCTGCCAGATCGGAGAGATCTTGCACGTCATTGTAGCTGATCTCGTCAAGGTTGAATCTAGACATGATCTTGTGTGGTACTGGGTTTTCCTCGTATCAAGGCCACAATCTTCTCGTTCCTGTTCAACTGTTTCTTGACTTCGTCTGCCTTACCCTTTTGATGTAGCAAGGGTTCATTTCCGAAAGATGGTGGTAACCATCATCCACGTCTTCTTTCACATGACCTTGGCATGGATTCCAAGTTCTTCATTCTTAGTTGGATATCTTGCAGATTTTCCAAGATCTCCTTCTGATGCCTAGACATGGTTTCAAGATTGTCTTGGATTTATTGTATTTGCTCGGGCATATGGTATTGATGATTACCACATGTTTGCACTATTTTCTGAATTTCTCTAAGGTCTTGGGTCAACCTAGAGTTATCAGCTTCAAGCTCATGAAAATTTGGCAAAGCCAGATTACTCATCTATTATTTCTTTCGACAATTAATCTGGTTATTCTTGTAATCTCAGCCGTAAGGCCATTAACAGCTATGAACTTAGCTCTAATGCCAGGGAGATTATCTGGTCTTTGACTAGCTAGGATTACAAATTTAGTCTTCAAGAGTTGGAGCTTTTGTTCTAGGGTAATACCAGGCATAATTAAAGGCTTAGTATTGAACTCTGTTTATTAGCTTTTTCAAGACTAATATCTAGTTGCTTGACTATTTCTAGTCTAGCTTTATTGATAAGACAAACTTTCCCTTGTTCTTCTAAGTCACAACACAATACATCATGGTGTTGGATTCTTGTTTTGTGAAACTCGTGTTCTTCTGTTAAAGCAACGATGTGCTTTTTAATGTTCGCACACTTGTGTCCACCGAAGGTGAACTGATAAGGGGAATCCCATATATTATCCATGTTTATAAATTACTCCTCTCATAAGGAAGTTAGAAGTTATCATAATAAATAAATTTCCACATAAAATAAATAAACCTAGGCTCTGATACCATTTTTGGATGGTCGAGATAAATAGAAGATTTTCGAAAACTTACTTAGGGTCTTATTATAATTTTACCAAGTGAAATATCAGATTTATTATCTTTTAAATCTAAAGGACTAAAAGACAAATATCTTGACATGGTGCATACTATTCATATGGACCTGGTCCATATAAGTTTTTTTCGTTTTGAGTGTACACTTTGTAGTTGATCATATCTTGCGCAAAAAGGAAGAAAACGGCCTTGCTGGAAATAATTAAAACTCTAAATCTTTTGCGCGAAAAAAAAATATCATTTGCATATAGTTTTTGATCATCTAATTGCAGCCTTTTTTGGTCAAATAATTGTAACCGCGACAGAAGGTGGTTGCTCGGGAAGCTGTGATCTATTCTCATGTGTTAGCATGCAATTACATTTAAATACACGGGAAGATTGACCTATCTTGGAGAGGGCTCGAGTCGGTTGTGTACGTAAGGGGGTCGTTATCTATTGGTTTGAGTCATTCTTTTAGTAGTATTCATTTGAAACAAGGATTTTCGGGATAGATTTTAACTGTGATTGATGCATACGAATATAACAGATTTGTTTGCCCCAGATAGAGCGTAAAACAAGGCAATAATTGAAAGACGGAAAAAATAAATGACTCACAGATTTTACGTAAAAACCCCCAAATTACTTTAGGGTGAAAAACCACGAGCAAGGTAGAAGAACTTCAATATAAATGTAAAATAAGAATTACAACTCTCAAACTTTTACCATAGTAAAGTCGCACAAACTCTCTATTTTTACCTCACACTTACAACACTTTATACCACTCTTTATATTACTAATTATGTAGTAATATATATAAAAGAACAAATATGTTTTGGGTGCTTTTCTCAACTGATATTTGCTGCTATATATAAGAAGAGGAAACTGTGACCTTGGTTTTTTTTATTTCTCCAATTTGAATGTCTCCAACTCAATACCGTGTGAACATGAATACTGCATGTGGAAACTCTATCATGTCTTAGATTGGACAATTTATCATAATTAGCCTTTGTATTGTATTATTTATAGACAGAAGAGTAATGAGAAGAACCATTCAGCAAAATATTATCTTACTATCTTACATGGTATCACGAGTCTCGTGACCTAACCCTAGCCGCCGACTCTCTCCTCTCTTCACCACCGTCTCTCTCTCTCTCTCTCTCTCTCTCTCTCTCTCTCTCTCTCACTCTCTCTCTCTTATCTCCTCACCACCAGCCTCACGCCTCCCACGGCCTCACGCCACCAGCCATAATGTCCGATTCTAAGTTTCATCCCGCCCTCACAGTCTATAACGTACGTAACTTTATTATAATTACTCTTGAGATGGAAAAAGGACAGTACTCCACGTGGGCGAAACTTTTCAAAATTCACTGTCGAGCCTACCAAGTTCTTGATCACATTTTTCCTCCGGAATCCACTCTTCCTTCCTCTGACATCACGACCGTCAAAACTCCATCCAAGGAGGCAGCCACCGATTCTGGCGAGAAAACTGACCCCAAGGACTCCACTGAAACAGTCGCGTCCCCTCCTTCTCCATTGCGACAGATGGATTGTGATCAATGGTCTCGCCTCGATGCTATTGTCCTTCAATGGATTTATGGTACTATCTCCACTTATCTTTTGCACACCATCATGCAAAAAGATTCCACCGCACGTATTGCTTGGGTTCATCTCAAAAATATTTTTCAAGATAACAAAAATTCGAGGGCCGTCTACTTGGAGAATCAATTCACTCAACTCTAATTAGTTTCTGAATATTTCGGCCTACTGCCAAGAACTCAAGATGCTCGCGGATCAGCTTTCTAACGTTGGATCCCCCTTCTCCAATCAACGTCTTGTTCTCCAACTTATCTCCGGCCTCAATGAGAACTTTGATGGCATTGCCACCATCATCCAACAGACTGATCCACTGCCTCCATTCTATGAGGCTCGGTCACGTATCATTCTTGAAGAGACGAGGAAAGCAAAACAGGCCTCCACCGCTGCACACGTCGCTGCTCTCATCACCACGGGCCCACCGTCCGATGAACCCCCCGCCCGCGGTCCACCTCAGCATCACCGCGGTCAACATCAGCCCTCACGAGGACGTCTTGGCAGTCACCGAGGCCGCAGACGCGGTTGCGGCCCATCCGGAAACCCTAGCCTGCGACCGTGGGCTCCACCCACCTCCGTGTGGCCCGCATATCCGCCTTGGCCCCAGCAGCCGTGGTCGTACCCTCCGTGTCCATATCCGACCAACACGTGGGCTCGGCCTCCTGCTGTGGCTCAGCCGGGTATATTGGGTCCTCGTCCCCAACAAACTTATGCGGCGCAGCACACGAGTCCATCATATGCCCCTACGTATATTGATGCTGCCTTACACACCATGTCCCTTCAACAACCAGATCAGCAGTGGTACTTGGACTCGGGAGCCTCGTCTCACATGACATCGGCGTCAGGTACTCTTACGTCTTATTCTTTTTCAAGCATGAAAAATAACATACTTGTCGGCAATGGTCATGAAATTCCAGTAAAAGGTCATGGTAACGCGGTCCTTAACTTTTCCCAACCCCCTCTTCACTTATATAATGTTCTTCATGTACTTCACATTGTTAAGAATCTTATCTCTGTTTGTCGTCTTACTACTGATAATCATGTTTCAATTGAATTTGATCCGTTTGGTTTTACTGTGAAGGATCTACTAACGCGAACCCCTCTTATGCGATGTGATAGCACCGGGGACCTCTATCCCATCACCCCTTCATCACTTCGACCGCTCATTCCACTTCCACTGCCTCTCTTATTGCCCTCATCCCCTCTCGATGGCATCATCGTTTGGGACATCCGGGCCCCTCTATTTTATAGTTTATGCAAAAGAACAATTTAATTCAGTGTAGTCGTTTTTCCGACAACTCTTTATGTGAACCTTGTGTTTTGGGGAAGCAAATTAAACGTCATTTTTATTCTTCTTCCTCTGTTAGTTTATGCCCTTTTGATGTTGTTCATAGTGATTTGTAGACCTCGTCGGTCCTTAGCTCAAGTGGTCATAAATATTACGTGTTGTTTTTGGATGATTTCTCTAACTCTTTATGGACTTTTCCTGTTGGTCGTAAATCCGACGTCTATGCTATATTCTCTTCCTTTGCAACTTTCATTTATACTCAATTTGGATGCCGTATTAAAAGTTTGAAATGTGATAATGGCAGGGAATTCGACAATGACAATTTCAAACACTTTTTTCGCAATAATGGCATGACCCTCCGTTTTTCGTGTCCCTACACTTCGGCCCAAAATGGAAACGTGGAACATAAAATTTGATCCATAAACAACATCATGCGCACCATTCTCTCTCACTCATCCACGCCCCCGTCTCTTTGGCCTCCCGCCTTACAAACGACCACCTATCTCTTCAACATCCTTCCCTCCAAACCTCTAAATAACGCCTCCCCCTCTCAAATACTATACAATCGTACTCCCTCTTATACACATCTCCGAACCTTTGGGTGTCTATGTTACCCTCTCATCCCCTCCACCACCTTACACAAACTAAAACCTCGTTCCTCTCCTTGTGTCTTTCTCGGCTATCCCTCACATCATAGGGGATATAAATGTTACGACTTACTCACAAACAAAATTATTCTCTCTCGTCACGTACTTTTTGACGAAACTAAATTTCCCTTCTCCACTATAAAGCTCCAACCTCCTCCCTCATGTTCCTTTCTCGATGAAGCGATCCATCATTTACTTCTCCCGCCTCACGCACCACCACCCGCGGCCCAATCCGCACCTCTCCCCACGGACCGGTCCACCCCCTCCGGCCTACCACGGTCCTTTCCGGCCCAGCACCACCTCGCCAGCCCATCACGGACCGCCTACCATTGGACTGCTCCCCCATTCCCACCGCGGGCCGCTCCCCTCCAGCCCAATCCGCCCGAGTCTCACCTTCTTCTCCTCCCTCGGCCCAATCCATCACGGATCAGCTCTCACCTGCCCCTCTCTCCACCGTGGCTCCTCCTCCTGCACCGCCACCCCTCCCACCACGCACCATCGTGACCCGTGGTATGAACGGTATTCGAACTTCGAAGTGTCTCTTTAATCTTTTCACTTTCTCTCCTCCCTCTCCTCTTCCTAAAAATGTTCGACTTGCGTTATCTGATCCTAATTGAAAACATGCTATGCTAGATGAGTTTAATGCTTTGATTAAGAATGAGACGTGGGAGTTAGTCCCGCGTCCGCCTAATGTGAATGTTATTCGCTCTTTATGGATTTTTTGTCATAAGACTAATGTTGACGGCTCATTTAAGCGATATAAGGCTCGTCTTGTTGGTAATGGCAGGTCTCAGCAGGTTGGGATCGATTGCTTGGACACATTCAGTCCCGTGGTCAAATCGGCCACCATACGCACCGTCCTCAGCATTGCTCTATCACGTTCTTGGTCCATCCATCAGTTGGATGTCAAGAATGCCTTCTTGCACGGAAATTTGGATGAAACAGTGTATATGCACCAACCCTTGGGTTTTCGGGATGCCTCTCATCCGAATTACGTGTGTCTTCTCAAGAAGTCTTTGTACGGGCTCAAGCAAGCCCCCCCGTGTGTGGTATCAACGATTTGCTGGTTTCGCCTCTACCATTGGCTTTTCTCACAGTAAATTCGACCACTCTCTCTTCATTTATCATCGGGGTACTGATATTGCCTATTTACTGTTATATGTGGATGATATTATTCTTACTGCTTCCTCTACATCTCTCCGTCAGTCTATTATTGGTCACTTTAGTGCTGAGTTTGCTATGAAGGATTTGGGTAATCTTCATTATTTCTTGGGCATTGCTGTCACTCACACTGCAGGGGGATTGTTTCTTTCTCAAAGAAAGTATGTCACTGAAATAATTGAGCGGGCGGGCATGACTTCTTGCAAACCCGCTGCCACTCCCGTCGACACCAAGTCCAAACTTGGCTCCTCAGGTCCTTTTTTTCCCGACTTTACTTTGTTTCGCAGTTTGGCGGTTGCCCTTATGTATCTTACCTTGACGCGTCCGGATATTTCTTATGTTGTTCAACAAATTCGTCTTCACATGCATGACCCTCGTATGGAGCATATGGCTGCCTTTAAACGGATTATTCGTTATGTGCAAGGGACATCTCATCTCAGCCTCTATCTCTCTCGCTCACGGCTCAATTCTCACTTATCTTATACCGACGCCAATTGGGCGGGGTGCCCCTCCACACGACGATCCACTTCGGGTTATTGCATTTTTCTTGGAGACAACCTTATTTCTTGGTCTTCCAAACGACAACCAACTCTCTCTCGATCCAGTGTTGAGGCTGAATATCGTGCAGTGGAGAATGTTATTTTGGAATCTTGTTGGATAAGGAACCTTCTTTTGGAGCTTCGCCTTCCCCTCTCAAAGGCCACTTTGGTTTATTGTGACAACGTGAGTGCCATCTATCTCACCAACAATCCAGTGCAACATCAACGCACCAAACATATTGAGTTAGACATTCACTTTGTCCGGAAAAAGGTCTCTCGGGGTCAAGTTCGTGTTCTTCATGTCCCGTATCGATCACAAATGGCGGATATTTTCACTAAGGGGATGCCCTGAGTTCTATTCGAAGATTTTCGTTCCAGTCTCACTGTTCGTGATCCTCCCGTTTCGACTGCGGGGGTGTATTAGATATATTTAGTATATATAGTCTTGATTGATTTGTATATATCTTAGATTAGGTAATTTACCATAATTAGCCTTTGTATTGTATTATTTATAGACACGAAGAGTAATGAGAAGAACCATTCAGCAAAATATTATCTTACTATCTTACAATTGTTGATTAAATGCTCACCCACGTACACCCACATGCTGCCAATTATAAAATATTCGCCATCAACATACGGATATAACATATTTGTTTGCCCTATGAGGCCATGACCTCCCCCATATTTTTTATTACTTACTAGTAAAATTTCTCATCCTCCCTTAAGTTTTGCTTTTCTTCTAGATCAACAAAGTGAGAATGTGAGTTGGATAACTTGCTCTCTCATTTATTCTCCCTTAAGTAAATTCAGTTTTAATTTAATCAAATGTTTAAGTACTTTCATTCTTCCGTTTTTGCTATAAATGATGGCCACCACCAACTTACTCGAGACAAAAAGCAAAAATACATCCCAATATTTATTTTCTAAACGGTTACACAAGTTTCTCACCGTGTATAAATATATTTTAAACTTGAACCCCATGTAACTCCGACTCGCATAATTCCTCATTTATTCTCCAAAGTAAAGTAAAAGTCCCTATACATTTTATTTATATAAAAAAAATTGTTTCTTTTCCTAGAATCAAGAGAATTAATTCGAGGCTTACTTTTCAAGCATGAGAATTTATATAAATTCGTTTTCGAATAATATCTTATCACGGTGTAATCCAGTACTCAGTCTCATCACACAATAGCAAGTACTTAGTAATTATTTTATTGCATTTGCACAAGAAGACAAGCACGCATTTGGGAATCCAACGGTGTACGTGTTTCCTATACCCCAAAGCACACATACAAATAAAATTTACTTATTTTTAATAAATAGTTAATAAATTAATTGAGTAGTGTTTACAAGTGTCACCACCTTAAACATCCACGCTTCTCCACCTGATTTACTGCGCCAGCTCACGAAAGTGAGGGAGCAGCGATCGTTGCGCCAAATGAAAAGTGCCTCCCATATCTCTATTCTTTTTACTCTAAACAAATCGGATTATATAACTGTTTTTTGGCCAATTGCCCCCCTCACCTCCTTTAAATATTGGTTTATTCTTCTTATTTCTAAATAAAATACCATATAGAGATATGTGTGTTGATCTAGCTAGTTGTGCACTACTATTGATTCAGCGACTAATAATCCCCCTCCTTGTTGTATGATGTACTTGAAATTGGGGTGGTGATACATATACTTTTTTTTTTATCATACGAAGGTCAATTTGCTTAACGCGTGCAAATAGTTTTAGTACAAGTCACATATGAATAAGAAATACGAGAAATAATAGTAGTACAATCATAACGTAGTAATGGTTGTAGCCAGTTTAAAAAGAATAACCAATCTTGATAAGGTGGTGCCGCAAGATTTCTTGTGTCATTAGCAGCGTTCCCGATTTAATTAGAAAATATATTGTTTGATTGGTTTCTCTATATGAAAAAAGTTACAGTAACTTTTTGATAGACATTCACTCTAGTCTGGATCTCCCTAAGCAGACCATACAGGTGAACTAAGCAGACTACACATGTAAACGGATAGAGATTGTGTTCTAGAAAGACAATAATTCAAAAATAGTGAATTTGATGATATGATGAGATGGACGATCCTCAAATGACTGTGCTAATATTAGGTCCTCCCCGAACGTTCATAATTATGTTTGATTATTAATAATTATATCTGATTATTAGAAGTATATGCCCCATAGATTCAAAGAGATACATATATATTTTTCGCTTGACTAGTATCTCAAGTTATATATGGGTGATTATTAACGTGCTGCCAGTATCCGAAACACTCCCAAAAAGAAAAAGAAAAGAAAAACACCCTAGGATTGAGATGAACGAAAAATTGTATGCTCCAATTTCTTTTTAATTATTTGCACTGTGTTCATACATTTTAAATTTAGACTTATAACCACAAGTCCTGATCGACTTATGCTCTTTTAAGAAGTAACGAAAAGGTTTTTTATATATGAAGTTGATTTGTTTGACTAGTTGCCATTTCGTACGTCTATAAACTCTTAGTACAATAATTTATGTGTGGTCTCTTTCATTAAAAAATTGTTGGATGTAATATTAATAGATAACATATGAGTTTGTCAGTTCAGATATAGAAGTCCAAATTAAATTAGTATGTATTGTCAAGCTTTTCATCTCGGTAGTTAATCTGCCAGGAGAAAAATAATTATATTTAGGTGCCAAATCTCAATAAATATCTTCCAACCATTCTACGTACGATTACTTTGCTAAATAACTTAATTTAATAAGTTTTATCAAATTTTAACGCAAATCTGACCAACGAAATAAATTACTTTATTGACATGCAATGCATCATTCTCTATAGTCGCTAAAACACAAATTATATTCTTCAATGGGCTCATACATGTCCAACAATAGTACTCCTATATATCAAAACAAGAGTCCATAGGAAATATTGTCATTTTAATTTTGAGTGCATATATGACAGGCGTATTTAATTATGTGGCGATTATACTAATAAGTGCATTAGTCAATAGCTGGTCCAATGGCAAAATCACAAATTGCAAGTATATCATAAAATAACAGAGCGGAATTCCCTCAATTATTGCTTCATTAGCACCAAAAATAGCAAGCCTCTGGTACCAACACCTGTGTCCTCCCTCTACTATTTCATTTTTTTTTCATTTTATTATAAGGTGGACATGGCTAATCTAGCGTCGAGCTATACCTTGGTCTATTGGAAAAGTTTTAATTAGTAGCTAGGTCTAAGATTTAAAATTTCATTTGACAGCAGGCACGTACGTTATGTCGGCTTATTCATGTGAAATGCGTAATCATATCTTGATTTAGAAGTAAGTATTCATTGACTAATCTAAAAACTAGAGAAATAAGTTCAAAAATATTATTCATGCCAAATTGCCAATATTTTAACGTCTATGTTAATTAATCCAATAGCCATTAAACACGCGAGACGTCGATTAAGATTTTGAAGTATAAAAGACTACATAACAAAATGGAAAAGAACGACAAAAGGTGGACGTGAATTATAAATAAATACTAATGACAATATTTTAACACGATTCGCTAAGTAAATTATCAAAAAAAAAAAAATTAACACGATTCACTTAGCTGTGTATGTCCAGGTTACCTCTTTTGACCTCTTCCATCTTACGGCTGACACGTTGCAAATTGTAAAAAATGGGACCACCTTTACAAAAAATTAACGAATCAACTGTCATCACTCCACGCCCCCATACCCACCTCGTGCTCTTCAAACCCCTGAATGCTTTAATCCTATTATATAAGTTATAACTGTACCAGTTTCACAATGCACAAGGTAAAAGGAAAGAAAGTTATCAAAAAAACAAAAGGTAAAAGGAAAGAAAATAATTAAGCATATAGTAAATTACAGCACCACCTAGGTTATTACAAATCTTTTATTTAAATAGAGTACAAAACGATTTTGATTTAGAAGTAAAACAGTGTTTCATTTTCATGTTTGTCGAAAATAATTTGATTTCTCGTTTCACTGATCAAAATTCAGTGATCAAATTTGATAATCTAGTTTTTTTTTCTTTAACTTTTGATTTTTTTTTCGTCTCCTTTATAAGAAATATAAAAGTAGCTAGTAACCTGGAAGTATTAGTCGAAAGTTTGTTAATCAAGTCATGTGCTTGGCAGAGAGCAGAAACAAATAAAATAAACAATGAATGTGTTATTCACTATATGGTTAAGTATTTCCACGAGAAAAATAAAGTTTTGATCAGCTCACTATACATTAGCACTTAGTAGAAAACATTAACAAAACTAAATTTAAAATTCATTGGAACAAGTATTTGATTAAATCTTTGTAAATATTATTAGAGATATTCACATATATCTTGATTCTCCTTCTCTCGATAATAGATAGCAATTGATTTAATGTTATCTAGTTACCTTGTATAGGTTATCTTTTACTTGTAGAGCAAGACTAGACTAGTATATATTAGATACACTCTTGTACATCAAAATTATTCAATATACCATTCATAATATTTTTCTACATGGTATCACGAAGCCTTTACTAATCTAACGATTATTCTCTCGATCCTCTCTTATAAAGTCGTCTGCCACCCTCCCTCCCAAAACCCTAGTTTGTCGCCTCTCTCCACTCCATACATGTCCAACGCCTCCTCTAACTCTGACTACAACTCCGGTGGCGGTAGCACCGCTTCATCCCAACCCAAGCCAACAAATGATGTTCCCATATCCATAATTTACGTCTCTAATCATCACCACCTCACTCTTCGCCTCACACCAGCTAATTACCTGTCATGGCGCCTTCAAGTGGTCTCAACCCTTGTCGGCATGAACCTCATTGGTTACTTGCAGGGCACTCATCCACACCCTCATTCCATTGATGAAGTCTGACATCGTTTCTGGTTCCGACAAGACCAACTTATTCTCTCCGCGTTGATTGGTTCAATGTCACCGGAGATCATCCCACTGATCCATTGCGCAAAGACATCCTCGGAAGCATGGTCCTTCTCATGGGTGCATTCACTCGGTAGGATCACACTCGGATTATGGCGCTTAAGGACGCCCTCAATAACGCCTCGTTTGGCGCACGGTCGGTTACTGACTACCTCACCGACATCAAATCAAAAGTGGATGAAATCTCCATGCTTGACCGCCCGCTCAACCCTGATGATGTCACTCTTTATGTCCTTAAGGGACTAGGCACGAATTATCGTGATATCGCGACCTCCATCCGCCTCCGTGAGCAGCCTCTTTCCTTTGCTGAACTCCACAACGCATTGGTCACCCGTGAGTCCTATATCAAACGGTTTGAGGCCGAGTCTGCGACTCTTGTCGTAACAGCCAACACAGTGTCCTATGGTTCGGGTCGTGGCTCTCCCTTTCTGCGTAGCCCTAATTCGAGGGGGCGCTATTCCTTTTTCTCGTGGTCGTGGTCCTTTCCGTGGTGGTCGAGGTAGGCCGCCCTCTGATTATGGTGGTTCTAGTTTTATTAATACTTTTTCCAATAATCATGAAGATGTCTTTTGTCAATTCCGTGGCAAGCCGAAGCACACATGTCACCTCACGGCCCAAACCCTGCGGCCTTTCACTCTTAGATGGTTGATTCAGGTGCCAACCATCACCTCACGGGCGATTTGAAAAATCTTGTCCATCATTCTGAGTACGACGGTACTGACGAGGTCAATGTAGCTAATGGATCGGGCATGCCTATCACTCATACTGGTACCTCTTTTATTAAGTTTCCGTCCCATTCTTTTCGTATGAATGTTCTCTGTGCTTCTACCTGGAAACACAACTTACTGTCTGTTCATTTTTAATTTACTCGTGATAATAACATCTCTATGGAATACTTTCCACATACTTTTCATGTTAAGGATCTCACATCGGGGGACACACTAGCAACCGGGACATGCACTAATGGTACCTATCACATCCGCCCTAGTCCACTACCTCAAAAATCCGAAGAAGTTTGCCTTGTTGGGAGTTCGCACGTCGGCGGATGTGTGGCACGCTCGTCTTGGGCACCCAGCCCCCAAGACTAGCTCTTTATTGATTTCTAGTTATGCTTTACCTCTTATTTCTAAACCATCTGCGAATGGTAGTTTTTGTGACTCTTGTTTGGTCAGCAAGTCTCATCGCTTGCCGTTTATGGACTCTTCGTTTACTGATTTGCATCCTTTGCACTTTGTTTATGCTGACGTTTGGGGCCCTGTTGGGACCTCCGTTGATGGATTTCGTTATTATTTATTGATTGTTGACTTGTTTAGTCGTTATTGTTGGCTTTTTCCTATGACTGCAAAATCACATGTGCATTCTATATTTTGCCAATTCAAAACACTAGTGGAAAAACAATTTCGACACGATATAGTCAATTTTTACAGTGACAATGGCGATGGATTTCTATCTCTCAAAAATTATTTTGTCACTAATGGTATAAGTTGGCTTACAATGGCCCCTCACATGCCATAACAAAATAGTCTATCCAAATGCCGCCATAGGCACATCTTAGAAACGGGTCGCGCTCTTCTCCATCATGCTAAGCTCCCTCAATCTTATTGGTCTTATGCCTTTCAAACGGCTATCTATCTCATCAATCGGATGCCTTCATCTGCCTTTCACTTTGCCACACCTTACTCTATTCTTTTTGGCGCGCCGCAAAACTATATTATGTTGCGCACTTTTGGTTGTCAGTGCTATCCATGGCTCAAACCATACAACAATGGCCCGCACCACCTTCCCCCACTCATCCTATGGTCACTCATGCGTAGAACAATATTTTCAAGCCGAAGGCGCTCTCGGTTTCTAGTGTTCATCCGCTGCCACCATCAATTGAGCCTACTTGTGTCTCTTCTCCAATGGAAAGTCCGCATTGGCGCCTCACTATGTCTCAAGAATACAACGCCCTTCTATCTCACGGGACTTGGGATATTGTTCCTCGCCACCTTGCTTCAAATATTATCGGCTGCCAATGGGTCTATCGGGTTAAACGTCATGATGATGGGTCTATTGATAAATATAAGGCTCGTCTAGTCGTCACGGGTTTTCACCAATGCCCCGATCTTGATTATATTGAAACATTCAGCCTTGTTGTCAAACCTGTGACTATTCGTATCATCCTCTACATTGCTGTCTCAAACTCTTGGCCCCTACGGCAACTTGACGTCATTAATGCTTTTCTTTATGGCACCCTCAATGAAGTTGTGTATATGCAGCAACCACCCAGGTTTGTCGACCCTTCTCAATCCGATCATGTTTGTTGACTGCGCAAGGCTATTTATGGTCTAAATCAAGCTCCTCGCGAATGGTTCTAGGCCCTTCGCTCATCTCTCTTAGCCCTCGGATTCTCTCAATCTAAGTCAGACTGCTCCCTATTTATCTTTTGCAAGGAACGCCCGGTCCTCTTCCTTCTTGTTTACGTTGATGACATTATCTTCACGGGCAACAACACTTCACTGATCAATCACCTCATCTCACAGCTCAATACCACTTTTGCTCTAAAGGATCTTGGTCATCTCTCCTTCTTTCTCGGTCTTGAAGCTATATCTTGCTCCGATGGTATCTTTCTCACTCAACATCATTATATATGTGATCTTCTAACTCGTCACAAGATGGATGGCGCCAAAACCGTGTCTACTCCGATGGCCACCCCTGAACCGTCTTCCTCCACTACTCCGTGTGATCCTCATCTCTATCGCCAAGTTATTGGCGAATTGCAGTATCTCGCTCTTACTAGGCCGGACATTGCCTTTCCTGTTAATTGCCTCACTCAAGTTGTCTCCTCTCCTTTTGAGCATCACTGGACGGCGGTCAAACACATTATTCGATACCTTAAGGGGACCATCTCTCACGACTTATTGATTAAAAAGTGCTCCTCTCTCCAAGCTTTTTCCGATGGTGACTGGGCTGGTGATCCCCCCGATCGCACGTCTACTTCGGCCTACATTATCTTTCTTGGCGCGAATCCCATCTCTTGGGCATCTCGCAAGCAACGTGATGTTGCTCGCTCTTCCACTGAAGCTGAGTATCGTGCTCTTGCTATCACTACTTCTGAAGTACAATGGATCCAACACCTCCTTGCGGAACTCCATGTCCCATTCTCCTCGAAATCGACGGTCTTTTGTGTCAATATTGGGGCCACTCATCTCTCTCTTCACCCCGTCTTGCACTCACGAATGAAGCACATTGCTATTGACATACATTTTGTTCGTGACATTGTGGCTAAAGGCCTTATTGTCGTCTCTCACATTAGCACGAAGGACCAACTTGTCGATGTTCTCACTAAGGCACTTTCTCGTGCTCAATTCTCGCTCCTTCGGTCTAAAATTGCCTTGGCAGATGGCACGACACATTTGAAGGGGCGTATTAGAGATATTCCCATATCTCTGGATTCTTCTTCTCTCGATAAGCGATAGCAATTGATTTGATGTTATCTAGTTACCTTGTATAACTTATCTTTTACTTATAGAACAACACTAGACTAGTATATATTAGATACACTATTGTACATCAAAATTATTCAATATACCATTCATAATATTTATCTACAAATATCTCGAATAATTGCAGTTTTCCAATATTGAACTCACCCAAAATATCTAATCTTGATGTTGCTTTTTCTTTTTCGAAGTAAAGGAGGTATTTGGGCTTGCATGAATATATATCAAATCGATGAGGAATATACATATATAAAATCTCGATATGACTTTAATAAGTTCCACGTGACATTTAGACGGCTACCCTCCCCCACCCTCACCCCTCCCATGAGGACACAGCATATCCTCCCTTTATATATATTAAGGTCTCCTCTTACCATCACAAAATTGAACGGACAACTTTCTTCTGTATCTAACTGTTTTCTCTTTCTATATCTCTCTCTAATCTCAAAAAAACTTTCATGTAATGGAGGGTCAAAATAATAATAATAATAATAATAATAATAATAATAATATGGTAGCACCTTTTGTGATGAAAACCTACCAAATGGTGAACGATCCAAGCACAAGTGGGATAATAACATGGGGGAGGGCAAACAACAGTTTTATTGTTGTGGAGCCTTTGGATTTTTCTCAACGGATTCTGCCTGCTTACTTTAAACACAACAATTTCTCCAGTTTTGTGCGTCAGCTCAATACTTATGTAAGTTTTTACTATTTTTATTGCTCCTGCAAATTTTATTCGGGTGTTCCAACCTTTTTAGCATTCACATAATAAATAAAGCTTATTATTTCAGGTGAAAGGCTGCTCCAACCTTTTGTTTTGTCTATTATTCCTTCTGTGACTTAGAAGCTAAACAACAAATCTTTGCTATTTATGATGTTAATTGTTAAAATTTCTCAATTTTTAGTTTTCTAGTAAGTTGACTATGGGCATTGATTCGAATTTGTTGTTTCATTTTGTTATTTGAACAGGGATTTAGGAAAGTGGATCCAGACAGGTGGGAATTTGCAAATGAATGGTTTCTAAGGGGGCAAACACACTTATTGAACAACATTGTTAGAAGGAAACAGAGCAGCAGCAGCAATAATAAAAACAGTTCTAGTGGTGCTACCAACATCAAATACGAAGGGGACGACGATGATGATCAGGAAGAAGAGGGAATGTTGCTGGAGATCATGAAGTTAAAGCAAGAACAAAGCATCTTAGAACAACAGATGCAGAGCATGAACCGCAGGCTCGAAACTGCGGAGAGGAAGCCTCAACAGATGATGAATTTCTTGTACAAGGTTGCCCGTAACCCGGAAATCCTGCCCAAACTCGTGCTCGATCAGCGAGACAAAACTGCGAGGATCACGGCTAGTGATGAAAAGAAGAGAAAGCTTATGATCGTGCCTTCGGACTCGTCAAATGTATCGAGTTCGACAATTCAGACACGGGAAGATCAACAAGGGTGTAGTTATGCTGAAACGAGGCCCGATTACGGACAATATTCACCGTCGTCGATGGAAGTATCATCGGTGCCTGTGTGGTTTAATGATGGATGGAGAACGAGTAGTGCTGGTCCGGTGATGCAAGTACGTCATCAAAATTATGTTACGCAATCGATAAACGGTGGTTTTACGGCGGAACAGTCGTCGGAGGGGTATAATTTAGTTGATCAGAAGTATTTTGAAGGGCTACAAGATGATAGGCAGCCGCCACCACCACCGTATCCATTCTCACTACTTGGTGGTGGTTTTTAATTAGTCAATCACATGTATTTCATTATTTATTTAGGACTACATCACCCCTTTTCTCTAAATTTACTAGTTGTTTATTTTTTCCTTTGATTGTTTTCTTTTTTCTATTTAAAAGCATAACACTCTTTATTTTATTGCTATTGCATTGGGCTAGTCTCACATTTTTTAATAGAATGAATCGTAAGTTTTACAAAATAACACGTTGTGAATAAACTTTATTATAGGTTCGAGAGTTTCATGTGTTTTACGCTTTACCACACCTAAAACCACCTCATGAATAGTGAATCTGAACTTGTTTCAAGTTTGAGTAAATAGTATTTACCGAAAGTTAGTATTATGTTATTCTTAGAATTTATGCCCTATTAAATTACAAGGTATCAAACTTCACATTTTTATTTGAATTTATTGATTGTTATTTAGATACTTGATGCTGATATTTTCACCATCTTTGCTTATTAACTCCTCATCACTACCAAGCTTCACTAATTCCCTCACCATCATGCTTCACCACCTTCAACTACATGCACCACACACTTGGCCTTCATGCAAAGAAGAATAAAGGGGTCATCAAACTACAAATTTGGATGCTAAGTTTAGTGAAACTTTATAAGTGAGACAAAGGTGGGGGGTCTTCAACTTTTTATACAAAACCTTCATTGTTGTAATTCTTCAACCCCGTTTCTTGCTATTGTACTTCGTGCTCCACAAGTGTTTATAAATAAAACTCTCTCAAGCACATCTACTATTCGCACACCCGACGAAGACCGTACTTTAGTCCAAAGACCTTATCAAGACACATCTATTATTCGCACACTCGACGAAGATCGTACTTTAGTCCAAGGACCTTATCAAGACTAAAGTTTTGGATGCTTCACTTGTTGGCAAGAAAATCTAAGTTCTATTATATTGTATCATATCGAGTGAACCTTTCTTCGTAGTATTGCTTTGCAAATCTATCTTATATCCTACTGCATTCTACATAGAATTATATAGTACGTTATAGTTCTTGGTAAGCATATGATCTTGCAACATGTCTCCTCAACCTTCAACACCATCGCCCGCGTCATATGAAACTTGTATTTGTGGTCATTTGGTCTACAACCGAAGAGGATGATCTTCTATCTAGTAGCACCAAGAATTGTAACCCATACCTATTTATGAGAAACCCATCAATACTAGTGAATGATCTAAAATTAGTACGAAACACTAATTAAGAATTTGTAAAATACTATTTTAGCGATTTAGAGAGACGTTACGGGGGCCGAGGCCTAATTACGAGAGAGAATTAAGTCCCTTCTTAATATATGAATTAATAAATGTATCTGGGAGCTCTTTTGCTCTTGTGTATGTGTAGAATTGAGTGAAAAATGATTACACATGATCCTTGAATCTTTATTTATAAACCTAGGTCAATTCTTCTTTATGGCGCACAACTTGTGTTCCTTTAATAAAGTGTGATATGCATTTAATATCTGCCAAAGGTAAGAAAATCGGCAGACATGTTTAGTGTTGGATAGCCAATATCTAAATGCCTCCCACTCGCTCATAATGACTTATGGTGCCTACAAGTGCTAGTGTTTATTACGTCAGATTTAATTTGGTCAGTCTTTATAATATAATAATATATGTTCCATTGAAGTTCACTCGTCGAGGTTTCCTTATTGAGATCATGATTTGATTGAGGATGGCAATGGTGAAGTTTACGAGACATCCCTCTGTCTTTTGTGCATGTGCTTGAGGGTTTTATCCTTCTACAAGGCCTCTTGGCTCGTAGGAATCTTTATTGTTTTTTCTTTATCTTTGCCTCAACTCTCATGTGATCAACCAAATGCCCCTTAACTAGCTCTAATACGTAGAGATTTTGCTTATTTATGATGAAGTGAGTCGATATTTTCTTTGACATTAGTCCAATGGGATAACAAATAAAAGTTGAAAAACTTAACATAGATGAAAACAGATTTTAACTCCAAAACATTGTGTGTATATGAGTGCCTTTGGAACTTATGCAGTTATATTCAACTAATGTGAGAAAGTTACAAAGCTCGTTTGAGTGTCGTCCATTCTATGTATAACCTAACATTGTCAGTTGATACATATACATGATAATTGTTTGGTTATTTTTTTTTTTTAATTTTTGGCACAATGGTATACAAACATAAGTTTAATTAAGAAACTTACTTTCACGGGTTTGGTTATCCTACAATCTTGTTTTTAACCGTCTAGGAGTTTAACCCGACCAGAGGCCCAAACCCAAATTGAGTGGAAATAAGTCCAATGAGATTGAAAGGATTAAAATCATGCTCCATCAGTTTTTCTTATTGGTAAAAATACTAGCTCCATCAGTTTGATAGGCATATATCATTTAACCAAATTGGGCTTGTGGAACAGACTTAGTACAACTTTCCATTAAATAGTGTATGTGGCCGTTACATGTTTAGTTTTAAGAATACACGGAACAATTAAAGCAATAATATAGATAATGTGATGGACAACGTGAAAATGTTTAAACAAAAATAACTAGCTAGAAAGAAGTTGCTAAGTAAAAGGGAAGCATACAAGCGAACCCTAATCCCACGCCGTCATCGAATATACTAAAAGGGAAAACACATTGTTAACATGATAAAAATCCACGTGCTTAGAATATACTATAATTCGATTACTAAAATTACCGGATATATTATTTATACGTGTAACAACACAATACCCGTATCATACGGCGAAGACCCCGAAGTCCCCCAAAATGCAAAAGCACCCCATGCACCCTCCGATGTCTGAAAGCTATCGGAGAATTCATCCTGAGGGCCAAAGTACGATAAAAATGCACTAAAGAGCGTTGGAAGACATTCTCCGAAGGCTTGGATACTAAAACATTACTTCACGAAGACAAAGCAAAGCCCTCGGAAAATATGCCCAATTTATGACCAAGACAGAAACACCTATCGGAGTGCACGTCAGAAGAAGGCAACCTAACGATGGACCACTATCGGAACTATGACAGCATCGGACAAGCATTCCCATTCACCTATCCAGCGCTTCCGATAGGTACCGCCTATCGGAGAGAAGGAAACTAAGAAGTCGGTCCATCAGAGCCCATTGAAGCTATCGGAGAGTATAATTCATCCTAATCAGCGCCCCGTCAGCAGATATATCAAACAGATAAAACCTATCTCTTCGCACATGCATAATGACACCTGTGAACACATGCACAGTGACACTTGTCCCTAAAAAACTTCTATAAAAGGTAGAGATAAGAAATCATAAAGGATGGGGGAACGGGAGGAGGGCGCGCTCCCAAGGGAACTCATGTTCTCTATAAAACTAAAAAAAGGCTTCAGGGGAGAAAAAAACTCTTTTCTTTCTGAAGGCTTCACATAGATCTACTCTTTCAACAGATAAAATCAACACAATCAACAAAATCGACATACTCCAAATAATCAACACCGAGAACAAGAACTACGAGTGGCTTGATTCCTAATCAGGGGATACGTAGGTACCTCGGAAAATATCCGAGTCCAGCCCCAAATCAATAAAAACCGGCGATCCCTTCTGGTCAGGATTGGCGTTCCAACCCAAAAATAATAACTCGTTAAATAGGGAATAATATCCAAACCCGTTAACAAAGTGGCACCGTATGTGGGAACGTCATCGAATCCTTGAGCAAGCCCGAAGAGATCGCCGCCAAGATCAAAACGGAAAGCAAGTACTCCTGCCACGGGGCAATACGCTCTGAAGGTAAGTTTTTATTTCTCCAAACTCGCATAATTCGATTCTAATCTTGGATATCTCCTTAAAAATCTTAGGATTTTCTAAACTGCTATATAAGTATGCGTGCGAAGTCTATAGAAGACCTGTAAAGGAGGGAAAGAGGTGGTCCAGTGGCCTCGGAGAAGTTCTCCGTGGGCGTCTACCCGGAGAACCTTTATTCGTAACTAGAAGTGTGATTAATCCTACTGGAGTGATTCTTTAAAAGTACATGAGAATATTCACTAAACTCCAAGCACCTATATATACTTAGGAATCTTTCCTCGGATGGCCGAATTAAGTGTGAGTTGTCCAAGCTATGTTACAGCTACGATTACGTGTCGGGGGATACTTCTATTTAGAGAAAATGTATCTCCAAAGTTTGCACTGCGAACGGGCACGTTATGCTAAGTAGTTTGTTTGGCCAGTAAGAATGAGATACTATCTCATCTCTTTAAACTCAATCTTAAGTTCTACAATTAAAGAAAAGGACCCAAGTATTCATAACGTGCTGAAAAGTTGCGATGAATATTAACACGGAAAAAGTAAGTTTCATTTCAGTAAAAAATAAAGTACAATTGTGCTTGACAATGATAAAAAGCCTCTAAGTTGAGGGGGGGGGGGGGGGTAGAGAACTCGTAGAGGTGGGAGTTGGCCCAGTTGCGGGAGCAAGTATCAGAACGCTTGTAGAAGGGGGAGCACCAGAAGGACCAGCATCCGGAGAGGTACGAGTGGTAGGCAGAGGGACCACGACAGTTAAGGGAACCCGACTCGGGGCAGCAGAGGAAGGAGGAAGCTGAGAACTACTCTTAACAAAAAGATCATAAGCTTGTTCCAGCGTGGGCTTCTCCATCTCCGCTATATTTATCAGACGTGGATCTACGTTGGGAGATATCTTCCTGCGCACCTGCCTAAAGCATTGAAGGAACCCCCACATTACATGCCCGACCAGGTATCCGTGATTTTTACGGACATATAGTTCCTTGACTCGGGTAGTGGCCTCCTCCTGGGCTTGCTTCACTGCAGCAGTCATCCTCTGTTGCATCTCCTCGGAGGTGATGTCCCCCGAAACCTGAACTTTCGACAGTTCCTCATTAAGAGCGTCCACCTGACCAAGCGCTTGATACAAGTTGCGCTCCAATTCCTTCTGTTTTGCCTCCCAGGCAATCTTCCCTTCCTAAAGGGAGGTAACCTTTTCCTTCAAAACCATCCCCGAGGCCTCCATCTCCGATGCGTAAGATTGGAGCCGCTTGTTTTCCTCCCGTAACTCTTGGTTCTGCTGCGTGATTTTAGCCCAAGCCTCTGCGTACTTCCCCATCTTCTCTCGAAGATCCTTATTCTCTTCTTCAGTCTTCCGAGGCCTTTCTTCCGCTGCGTTCGCCAGCTTTTGTAATTTCTCAACCTCGAGTAATAGAAGATGAAGCATTTTAGGCGCCTAGACAACAAAATAGATGGATAAAGATCCCCACATTGGGTCCTAAAGGAATTAGATAAGTAGAAATTAGATCTTACCAGTATGTCCATCCAATTCGTGCAAGTCTGGACAAACTGTCACCCCCCGACGGCAGAAAGTTGGCAGCCGATAAGTATCGGGTGACTGTATCGAGGGCCACCTTAGCCTCTTCTGAGCTAGGCCTGTGTCCCGAGGCTGGAACAATCGAAGACGAAGGTCCCCTACAGGTACTCCCCCCGATATGGGTACCTGGGTAACCGCGGGACTATCCGATTGAATAGCAGCAAACGGTCTCGGAGTAGGATGTCCCGGAAAAGAAGGAGCTGCAGCCATCAGCTCCTCCAATAAGGCCATCGGATCATCGGAAGTTGAAGGAAAGGATCCTCCTTCCAGATTAAATAGATTGTTACCCCCTGCGAATCAAAAACTTCCCAAGTAAGCAAACTACTCCTTAAAGAAAAACTAAGGGAGGAAAGGATTAATCTTGAGAAGCTTACCCAAATCTGGAGCATCCTCCTGAGATACTCCTTCGTTCTCGGCAGGGAGGGCATGTCCTTTGTCTGTAAAAAACAGAGTTTCATATAAGTATGTAAGTGTCTCAATATTACTTAAACTAAGAGGAGATAAGTACCTTTGGGAGGGGCTGCCAGTAGCATCTCCAGTGAATCCCCCGATGCCTCCGAGGGGGAAGATATGTTGACAACACCTGGGGGGGGGGGGGGGGGGGAAGGGTAAGGGCAACCCCCTATCCCTACCTCCTCGTCCCCTTCTCCCAGTGAGAAAGCCCCCACGAGGACCGCACCCGCGGAAGTTACGCCTAACTCCGTTTCTTCCGGGGTATCAGACGTTCCGCTGGATGATCGGGATATGGCTGTCGAAGTTGTTAAACGAGTCCTCGCCTGCTCGGTATCACCCTCCGCAGCCCCGGAGACTTCGCTCTCTCCCACCGTCGACTTCCCTTCCTGAATCCCCATCTCCTCGTTACCACCCGAGCCACTGGCTCCTTCCACCATGTACGGTCGTAAGAAATCCACTGCAAACACGGCTAAAGGTTAGATAAACCAGAAGAAATACCTATAAAGAAAGACATATAAGTATAGTAACTTACCGAAAGTGTTGAAGTATTTCTCGGGGATGGCCAGAGGAGTCTTGATTTTGTCTATCGGGGCGATATGTCGCAAGCCCGCGGTCCGATGGAGACGAGCGAAATCCTTTGACTCCACCAAAGGCTTCGCAGAAAACACCGGCAAAAACACCAGTGTGTCGTCCATCACCCTCTCTGGAAAGTTGGGCACCCTCCAGGTAAGTGGCATGCCCATTTCCCCTCGGTAGGGTTGATGTAGAAAAACTTGTTCTTCCATGTGCTGTGAAAGCTGACGTTGCCCTCGGAGATCCGATCGTCTTTGTCCCAGTGGCTAAAACAGTAGAAAGGTGCCCCCCCCCCTCCGGGGACACCTTCAGCTCAAAAATTGCAAAAACTCTATCCCTCGTACACTCAATTCCCCTCACCAGACACCAGAAAACAAACAACGCAAGGGCCGTAAAAGAGTTGGGGGTGAGTTGACTGGGGCATACGTTGCAGTATTTATAACTTTCGCAGTAAAAAGGCGGGAAGAAGGAACACAATCCCGCTTTTACCTGGGAGTAATACACTGTTAAGTGCTTCGGTGGAGGAGAATTACCCCGTTGATCGGCTAACGGAACCGTCACCTCCACGTTCCAGCCAGAAGCACCGTATTCGATGAACAACTTTCGAATTTCGTCCTCCTTCGCAGTGCTAACTGTCACTTCGACCTTTTGGGTAGCTTGAGGAGCACCACCCTTGTCAGCATTTTTCTTTGACTTTTTCGTCTTCCTAGCACTGCCACTACCACCGACCCCATCACCGTCGCCGTTCTTCTCTTTTGAGAAGACGGAAAAACAGCCCCCGTCGCCCCGCCAGTGCCAGAAGTGGCAGACACCAAGTTGGTTGTAGATTGAGACGCCATTAGAAAGATCTTGGTAAGATTAGAAAGCTTTTTTGCAGAGAGAAAGGTTAAGCGGGAGAAATTTTTTGCTTAAAATTGCAAGTGAAGGTAGAGATTAGAAGAGAAGTGTTTATAAACCCTAGGCCCAATAAATGCATTCATTACCCACTAACCCAATTACACCCCACGATTGGAAATCGTGCCTAATGGGTTATAAACCGCCACGCCTCTTCGATTAGGGTAACGGTCCGAATACCTAGACCCACGTACTGAACGTGGCATTAAACCACCATTAATTGCATTTAATCGCAATTAATTAAATGTCACGTCATTAATTATAATTAATTCCCCGGTATTAATCCCACGAGGGCACATTTCCAAGGCATCGGAAACCACTTACATCGGAGAAGGCAATCACGATAATCTCCTCGAAAGCAAGGCCAAAGAACTTGGAGGCATGTGTTAAACAGATATAAACGTCAATGACAAATGTCTACGACACCCCAGAAGAATTCTACGATACTCTCCCAAGGGTTTTCAAATCCTGGATGCGATTCGAATTCCTCTCAAAGATATACGATGCCTTATGGAACATTCCTGATAACTCTACGATACTTTAAAAAGGGTCAAGGCAGCCCCTACGATGCCTATAATGACACTAAGATGTTCTGATACTACGTACGATACTCTAAAAAGCCCAAAATCGGTGCTTTCAACGACTCCGATGACGAAGGCTGCGGTGCTCGAACCATCGTAACTTTCGACCTTTTAAGTTTCTAGTGCAGTCAACTGCCCTAGAAACTGGGGGGTTTATTAACAGGATAAAAATCCACGTGCTTAGAATATACTATAATTCGATTACTAAAATTATCGGATATATTATTTATACGTGTAACCACACAATACCCGTATTATACGACGAAGACCCCGAAGTCCCCCAAAATGCAAAAGCACCCCCTGCATCCTCCGATGTCTGAAAGCTATCAGAGAATTCATCCGGAGGGCCAAAGTACGATAAAAATGCACTAAAAAGCGTTGGAAGACATTCTCCAAAGGCTTGGATACTAAAACATTACTTCACGAAGACAAAGCAAAGCCCTCGAAAAACATACCCAATTTATGACCAAGACAGAAACACCTATCGGAGTGCACATCAGAAGAAGGCAACCTAACGATGGACCACTATCGGAACTACGACACCATCGAACAAGCATTCCCATTCACCTATCCAGCACTTCCGATAGGTACCGCCTATCGGAGAGAAGAAAACTAAGAAGCCGGTCCATCAGAGCCCATTGAAGCTATCGGAGAGGATAATTCATCCTAATCAGCGCCCCGTCAGCAGATATATCAAACACATAAAACCTTTCTCTTCGCACATGCATAATGACACCTGTGAACACATGCACAATGACACTTGTCCCTAAAATACTTCTATAAAAGGTAGAGATAAGAAATCATAAAGGATGGGTGCGCGAGACTAGGGCGCGCTCCCAAGGGAACTCATGTTCTCTATAAAACTATAAAAAGGCTTCAGGGGAGAAAAAAACTCTTTTCTTTCTTAAGGCTTCACAAATGTCTACTCTTTCAACAGATAAAATCAACACAATCAATAAAATCGACATACTCCAAATAATCAACACCGAGAGCAAGAACTACGAGTGGCTTGATTCCCAATCAGGGGATACGTAGGCACCTCGGAAAATATCCGAGTCCAGTCCCAAATCAATAAAAACCGGCGATCCCCTCGGGTCAGGATTGGCGTTCCAACCCAAAAATAATAACTCGTTAAATAGGGAATAATATCCAAATCCGTTAACACGCATGACAATCCACGAACCATCAGCACATATGACGATCACGAAAGTTACGTTCTCTGATGAATTGGAGGAGAAAATCAAAGTTGAATGGAAGGACAACCTTATTATTCATGTTCTAGGCTGACTATGGTACTACGTGGTCCTCAAAACGAAACTGGATATCATGTGAGTTCTCCACAATGAATTTGAACTCATGGGCCTCAGATATGGTTGTTATTGTCTGAAAGGACTGCATGCAAGCAAGTGGGAGATGATACTGACAGAAGGGCCTTGGCACTTGGTGGGCTGCTTTCTTTACATTTGTAAATGGTTTTGAGACTTTAATGCGGACATCGACAATATAGATAGTGCAATCACATGGGTTAGGATCATTAACCTACCAATGGAGCTACTCTCGGGAGGAATTGTCCACGAATTGGCCAGTTGCATAGTAGACCCCATTAAAAATGATGAGAATACGCTGAATGCTTCGAGAGGAGAATTCCCCAGGGTGTGTGTTCAGGTGAGCACGGACAAACCGCTGAAGATGGCCTTGGGGGTGTGCGAAAAAGTGTATCAAGTTGTCTACGAGAACCTTCCGATGTTGTGCTATAAGTGCTGGAAAGTTGGGCATCTTGAAACAAAGTGCGAGGCGGGGAATGGCGCCATAGCGCATGAGAAGAGCGAGCCCAGTTCAATAAATGCCATAGTTCCGAAGGAATTTTACAAAAATCTCTCCTCTATGTACGTGGAGAGAAAATAACTAGCACGAGAAAAGGGTCTACAGTTAGGAAACAAAATAAGGATGGAAAGCGGACTCCTAATGGGTCTCTTAAAGCGTTTAATACATTAAGTACGTACAAAGATCAAGAACTCGTATAGATCCTATCCGAAACACAAGAAGGTGTAAATGCTAACTGTTTGAAGAAGCTGACCGTGCGAGATGGAGAAGGAACACTGGGATGACTTGTTGTTGGGGGAGTGAGAAGTGATGGAAATAGAGACGAGGCGACAGGAAATTCGAGGCCCATATAAGACCACACGGGTGGCGCTCGAAGAACGGATGATAGAGGTGTTGTTGATCCGAAGTCATTATTGGGAGATAGACACATCAGGCTATCGCACACAGAGGGAGGATGATGTATCGACCTGGTGTCAGATAACGAAGATGAGCAATTGGGAAACTAACATAACTAGTTCTTGCTGTGGAGACGGCGAATCAGGTATATACGATATTGAGGGGGTTCACTGTCGAGAACTCGATTGCTCTGTAACACGTAATGCAAGTTAATATGAATATTATATCTTGGAACTGCCAGGGGGCGGGGCATGTGGATTTTAGGAGGAACTTTCGTGAGCTAGTGTGCGTGTATAGTCCCTCGGTTATTTTTATCATGGAAACGAGAGTCATCAATTACATTTTGGCGCCGACATACGAGATGATTGGAGGAGTTTGGATGATGTGGAACGAGGCAGATGTCAATGTCGAAATCTAAGAAGTTGATGATCAAGCCATCCATGCGCTTATAAATCTGAAGCTACAAGATAGGTGGCGACTATCTGGTGTGTATGCGCAACCAAGAAGAATGGCAAAGATTAGAATATTCGAGCGGATGGAAAGTATTGCATAGGGTTCGAATATCCCATTGCTTACGGTGGGTGATTTTAATGAAGTTTGCTACTCGCATGAGAAGTCAAGGGGAAACACGGTGTCGATGAGTAGACTGAACTTTTTTAGATGCTTCATTGAAAGGTGCGATTTCATGGATACGGGGTTCCTAGGGACAACCTTCACGTGGATCAACAAGCGCGAGGACAAAGAGTTGATTATGGAACGACTGGACCGTGCGCTAGCTAATAGGGCATGACTCGATCAATTCCCCAATAATGATCTTCTTCATTTCCCGATAACTCATTCGAATCATCATCCGATTATCATGGCTTGTTATGGGAATAATAATGAGGGCACGAAGAGGCCGTTTAGACTTGAGAAGGCATGGTTCCAACATCCTAAATGCCATTCGCTTATCAAGGAGATTTGGGATGCTAATCTGGACATTCTATCTTCTATTGAGCACGTTCCGAGTGTCCTTGCGCCGTGCAACAAAGAAAGATTTGGCAATATTTTTCATAAGAAAAAGTCCATCACCGCGCGCATCAATGGGATTCAAAAGTTGAACCATAACAACGGTTCGTACCTTGTGAAGCTCAAGCGTTTGCTTATCACTGAATATAACGATGTCTTGCGGCAAGAGGAATTATTATGGTTCCAAAAGTCGAGGGTCAAGTAGATTAGGGACGGGGAGCGAAACACAAGATTCTTCCATCGGTCCACAATGGAAAGGTACAAGCGGAACAAAATTAAATCTCTTAAGATTAACAGGAATTGGTCGAATGAAGAGGCAATTTTGAAGAGCCATGTGCATGAATACTACAAGGATTTGTTCTCGAACCAAACCGAGGTTGATGTGGGGTCGGATACAGCTTGCACCATCCGAATATCATATGCGGCTCAACTCGGAGCAAAGAGAGACGGTCGCTAGTCAGATGGATTTAACGAAGGTTAAGGAGGTTATTTTCTCAATGAACCTCTTCAAGGCTCCTGGCCCCGACGGCTTGCATGCGAGATTTTATCATAAGAGCTGGGATTTAATACATAACTCCTTTTTTTGATTTCGCGAATACTTTGTTTAGAGAGAGAAGTTTTAATCCCATGATTTGTGAAGTGTTTATGTGTCTTATCCCGAAAATCCAAAACCCAGAGAATATTACACAGTTTAGGCCGATCTCTCTTTGTAATATCCTTTACAAGTTTATTACAAAGAGTCTCACATCGCGTCTTCGGAGAATTATGCCGGATATTGTCTCCCCAACTCTGTCAAGTTTTATTAGAGGACGAAGCACGCAAGATAATATTTTTTTACTACAAGAGGTTCTTCATTCAGTGTGGAGCAAAAAAAAGAAATAAAGTGGGAAGTATGATTATGAAACTCGAAATAGCGAAGGCGTACGATAAAATTAACTGCCACTTCTTGGTGGAGACACTACATGCATTCCACTTCCCTACGGAAATGATCGAGCTCATCATGTTTTGTGTGAAGAACGCATTAACAAGAGTGTTATGGAACCCTTCGCCCCTCAAACCATTTAAGCACGCGTGCGGTCTACGGCAAGGTGACCCCTTGTCGTCGTATCTCTTCGTCCTTTGCGTGGACGGCCTTGCCTATTTAATTAGGGAATTGGTTGAAAAGAAGAAGTGCCAGCCCGTGATCCCGTGTAGAGGTGGTCCGAGCCTTTCTCACCTATTTTATGCGGATGACCTCGTTCTTATGGGTCGGGTAAACAAGAGGACAACTAGAACGATCCGAAGAGTCTTAGATAAATTCTACAGCGTGTCCGGTTTGAAACTTAGCAATAATAAGTCGAAGCTGTTCTTCTCCAAAAGCGAAGGGGCGGGCTTGAAGCATTGCATTAGTGATATTTTAGGCTTCGGGCAAATGACAAATTTGGGAAGGTATCTCGGTGTTTCTTTAATTCATGGGCGAGTGACGCATGCAGATTTTGCAAGCCTCATTGATCGTGTGATGAAGAGATTTTTGGGTTGGAAGAACAAGATCCTTACTATTGCGGGTCACACCACCCTCATTCAATCCGTCTCTTCGGTGCTCCCAATGTACCACATGCACGCCGCATGTGGCCCAAAAAATATTTGTAATACCTTGGATCGTTTGAATATGGACTTTCTTTGGTCCTCGGACATAACAAAGAAGAAATTACATCTCATCGGGTGGGCAAAAGTCACGAAATCGAAACGCAAAGGAGGCCTCGGAATACGGACGGAGTGCATGAGCAACGAAGCCCTTTTATCCAAATTAGTGTGGCGCATCATTAGGGGAGAACCCATGGTTTGGAGAGATTTGATTGAGGAGGGAGTACTTGAAGAATGGGAGGTTAATGGGGTATCTTGGAAAACCCACAGATAGCCAGATGTGAAAAGGGATATTGCGGTGTGCGGCCCTCATGGCACCTTTTCTTAGGTGGAGAAATGGAGACAGACGTACTATTCGTTTTTGGTACGACAATTGGTTAGGAGGAAAGAGACTTTGTAAGGAGGGTTGCGTTATTCGACCGGAGTAGTCTAAGTTGACGCTTCGAGATGTTTTGGAGGATGATGGGGCGTGGCGAATTAATAAACTTAGGTCGATTATACCATCGGAGCTACACGACGAAATTATGAAGTACAATCTTCAACTTTCGGGATGTTGCGAATAGAGAATATGGAGCGACATCTCGAATGGGGAGTTCACCTGCCAGTCCAAGTATAAAATATACGCGGCATATTATTCGGATGACCGGGTTTCGAGTGCTACAATAAAGTGGGTGTGGAAATTGGATTTAAGCAATAAGCTCATTTTCTTTGTTTGGCTTGTTTCTCAAGATCGGCTTGCAACGAATGAAGTTAGGAAAGCACGCGGAATCCCCACAGATGAGGAGTGTGAGATTTGCAATGAGTGCACAGAAAATATTTCTTATATGCTTCGACATTGTGCTATGGCGAAACAAATTTGGCGGCGGGTGGTAGTGCCATCAAGTCTGTGGGTTTTGAGAGTGTTCCGGATGATTTTTGGGTGAAGAATAGTATGGAGAACTGACACATAGAGAGAGTCAAATAACTAGCGCGGAGGATTGAAAATTTGTATTCGCGGCCGGACTTTGGGTCATTTGGAAAAATTGGAATAAGAAAGTGTTCAAGGGCCGCATGGATAGCATAAACATTTCCGTGTTTAAAATTAGATTGTTGTGCCAGGATTTGAAGTTGGGGAGGAGGAAGTTGGGACGCGAGGACAAGATCCAAGTTGGGTCAAAACCGAATGAGGGTTGGGTGAAGCTTAATACGGATGGTGGTGTATCGAGAAAGGAGAACCGCAGCTGGTACGGGGCCCGGGTTTTACGGGAAGCGGATGGGTGCTGGACATGGGACTTCAAGATTCACTTGACGTCGCCTACGGTCGATGACGCGGAGCTTGAAGCAATTAAATGGGGGCTTACAATAGCTTGGGAGCGACGGTATCAAAGAATTATTTTGGAGACGGACTCTCTTGTGGCGTATCAACGCCTTACCGTGGAGATGGATATCGTAAATATAAATAGGAACTTGGTGCAAGAATGCCGAAATATGTTAAGGCTACCATGGGAAGTGCGGATCAAGTGGATATCGAGAGAAGCGAACTAGGTAGCGGATGAGCTTGGAAGATATGATGCCGATGGTAGTAGTTTGTAATTCTTTTGGAAATCACCTCCTACGCATACTTAGCTTGTATAAGAAAGACTTGGTCTAAAGATCCTTTGTAATCTCGTTGCTTACAAAAAAAAAAAAAGCAATAATATAGATGAACTCTTTAATTCTGCAAGCCATATTTATGAAACTAATGAAACTTTTCGTGATAATTAACAAACAATTATCAAATGAATGACTTAGTCATCAGAAGTATAACTATTTATGTTATTCTTAAAATCATATTTATGTTATTCTTAAAATCATAACAAATATGCTGTCAAAATTGTGGTTTTCTTTTCTTTCCTTCTTCTTTAGTATATTTAGCCGCGATGACTATACTCTTATATGGTGATTGAATTGTGTCACTCGCACGTTATGTGTTGGTGGAATTAAAAATACAAAAAAAAAACAATTTGAAACTGAATTAATACAAGTTTTTTTTTTGGTAAATAAACGTAAACAAGTTTCTTAGGCCTTTTTCGTAGAAACTAAACTACTAATACAAGATGGTGGATTGTCCCAAAATAACTCTCTATCTACGAGTCTTCCCTTAGCTTTCACTAATCTGTCCGCTACTTTATTCGCCGATCTCGGTGTCCACGCTATCTTGCAACTCCATGTCATGTGCATACATTTTTTGCAATCTTCCACAAGCGCGACAAATCTTGGTTGGGGTACAGGCTCTTCTCGCATGAGTTTATAAACCACATGGAATCAGTTTCCACTTCTAAGGATGGAACTCTCCTCTCCCAAGCAAATCCAAGCCCTTTCTTCAAAGCAACCAACTCCGCTTCATCCACCATTGGCGAGATTAATTCAACATTAAAACCCCAAAGCCATGTCCCATCATCCGCACGTACCACTCATGCGGCTGCGGCCAAATTATTATTTGTGTCCACACTCCCATCAACGCTGAGCTTGACCCATCCATGTTGTGGCTTCCTCCACACCTCCTCTTTTTCCTTCAATCTATTCTTCCTTCTTCTATCTAAAAGCTCGCGACATAGGCTCTTAATTTGGAAATACGCCCTTGGACATTACTCTATTTTTCGTGGAACACACATGTGTTCCGATGTTTCCATATAATCCAAATCGTCGCCACAAAAACCCAACTCCAACTAAAACTCGGCCAACTTGATTCTTGAGCTCCAACTCTACGGTGTTCATGCGCAGCCACTCATCGTCCGGGATTCCGTCTAAAACCTCCAGCTCCCCTTTCCCTAAGACCTTCTACCAGAACTTCCTCGTGGCCCTGCAATACCGCAGCAAGTGCAACTCCGTTTTGTCCCCGAAGTCGCACAAAGAACATTGTGCCGTCTCCGAATTTTTTCATATGCGTCGGAGATGGTTAGTAGCAAGACGCTTGTTCGTCACAAGCCACAAAAAATATCAGAGTTTGTTACTCACGTCCACATTCCAAACCTATTTGTTCTTGCTTTGGCTCGGTTCTTCAATAGCGTACGCCGTTCGAAAGCTTGCATACGCAGATTGGCATGAAAACCTCCCCTTCGACGTCTCGCTCCACATAATTCTATCGTCCTCGAAACTAAGCCTGATCGTACGTGAATTAATATCCTTCAATATGTTGTGTGGAATCACTGCTCGAAGTCTCTCAAGCCTCCAGTTTTCGTCCTCGTCGAGCACATCCTTTAGGGTTAAATCGCGGTCTAACGGATCAATCTAATACAGAACGTACCTCTCCAATTATCGAAGCAAAACGAAACCCAATCTCCTCACCCAACCTTCCAACGCAAGAAATGTTTCATCAATGCAACACATTTAATAATAGCTTTCCAAGTCGGACTATCCGATGCTTTCGCCGAGATATGGAGCAAATCCTTCACGCGCAAATACTTACACTTGATGACCTCGCTCCAGACCGTTCTTTCCCCGACAAGTATTTTCCATGCCAATTTGGATAGTAACGCTTCGTTGCACGTACGTGAAACCCGAACACCGAGCCCTCACCAAGGCTAACACAACCGAATTGGTTGAGGAAAAAGTAAGATTCGGACCACCACTTCTCTGAAAGCATGGTCTTGCCTCATTCCCCCCTTTCCTTTGAGCTCGTCCATTCGTTGGGTGATCCCTTGCTCTCACGTTGATCCTTCGGCATTGTAACCGCGTTCCATGCTACAGGATGTAGCTTTCTCTTGGAGATATCCGTAGACCACAAGAAATTCCGATTAAGCTTGTCCAATTTATCACAAACATGCTCCGGAACCCAAGAGGATTGCATCGTATAGGCGGAGAGCGTCGAAGATACTCTGATTGAATAAGCGTCGTCCTTCCGGCAATAGAAATAAGTTCACTCTTCCACGAACTAAAACGTTGTAGCACCTGGTCGAAAACCTCGGCGAAGGTGTCCCTATTGACACGGCCATGTAAGCTTAAGAAAAAAGAAATATAGGTGTTAAGCTTATAATTAATAAAAGTTTAAGCTGGGGCCGGGTGATGCAATCTCTAAAATTATTTTATACTATAGTTTTACAAAGACTTGAGCAAAAGAAACCGAGTATAATTTTTCGGTGAGTTATATGCAAAACCACCCTTTAATGTGCTTTGTATTATGAGTTTTGACATTGCCTGAATACGACCTGCATGATTGGGCTGTGGCAACAAATTAATTAGTACCACATCACCACGAGAACTGATATGATTAATAGTCATGGAAGCAACCTCACTGCAATAATTATGTATGAAGGAAAGTCAGGGCACTAAGTTAATCTTTTCTTAAATTATGTTACCATTTGCTAAATAAATATTTTGCAATCTTTTGAGATCTTTTTAACACATTGTGAAAATCGTAGTTCAAATAAATTTGGAAAATACATCTATGTTCTATTTTTGTATGTTCTGTTTTTATTAGGGTTTAGGGTTTATTATATAGCTAGCATATCAGTATTCATCGTTTTCAACTAATTAATTACGACCTTAGCTTAATTTCTCCTCTCACGTGTTTAGTTTCTTTGTCCTCACTCCCCATATTCAATTTTCCTCCAACCATATGAAGTAGACGTATAATGTAATATATACATATGCCGTAGTATAAATGAGAATAAATGTATACGCATATATGTTATATTATATTATATTGTATTGTATTGTATATATTATATTATATTATATTATAATTCTAGTTCATATGCTTGAAAAATATGTATTTTAGTCTTATTTCGTCTTGGTTACAATACACCAGAGATTATTACAAATGGGTCTGACAATGCCAAAATAATGTTAATCCAATATAATAAACGGACTAACTTTGTCTGGAACACCTACTGTCTATTACAAGTATTGAATTGCTCTAGATATCCTAATAAGATAAATAATCGTGTAGATCGAATAGTGGGCGTTCGATGTGTGCATCGAACATGGCTGGTTCAATGATGTTGTAAGTTGAACCCGATTGGTTCGAGAGTGTTGTCGGTCGAATTGATAAAGTGTCAAACCGTCCTGGTTTGCTTTTGGCGTGTCGAACTGAGCCGATTCGATACAGTAGAACCTCGAAGGGGGACCGGTTAGATCTTAATCAACGTAGGTTGGGTTTAAGTCGAACAATAAAGTATATTGAACCCTTGTGTTCGACGTGGTAGTATGTGTCTAATGAATCGTCAGAAGGTTAAGGGGCGGGGTATATATAGACCCCGTCCCGCAGGACCCTTCAGGCGTCGGAGAGTAAGTATCGAACATGCATGGTTCGATGCTGAATCCGCATCGAACCACCTTCGTTCGATGTGCCCGTTTCTGCGGGCCTTTGCTGCTGGCCGGCCCAATGTCGAATTTGGTCTATCCTAAATAACTCCCATCATATAATCCCCCTAATTTGGGAAACGGTGTCAATTAGGGAGCGGCTTCCGACTTATGAAATCATGCGCCTCGTTCTTATTTGTTTGAAAATCATGTCCCCGATTGAAGGACGATCTTGATTATAGATCGGGGTCCAATTTTGGAGGACTTAGTTTCATTAATCTCTTAAAATTTAATGGCCAATTTTGGGTACATCGAACCCTGGCCATTCGTTGTACTCTGGTGGCAGCATCGAATTTTGGGAATTCGATGCGTGTGCATCAAACGGGATCTGTTCGATGTTATTGCATCGAATCGGGAAAGAGAGGCGGTGGTGGGTCTATAAAAGGAGCCAATTTCCACTTCATTTTCATTTTTCTTTCCAAGGGAGGTTTTTTGTTGCTCTCCAGACCGTATCAAACCGTTGGGGTTCGACCTTCCCATCCACATCGAATTTTGAGGGTTCGATGCTTATATAATTTTTTATTTTTTGATTAATCAAGATATTTTTCTATCATTTGACTTAAAATGGCGAGGAAAAATCTGAAAGTCGGAGTAAACCTATAGTGTCACCCGAGAATATATATCGTACTTAGACTGGGAGCGAGGAGATGAACGTATCGGATGTGGGTCCATTATTTGCGAGTGTTTCGTCAGAAGGTTCCTCGGAAGAGGGCGCGAGGACTCAACCTGCAGTTAGGGCCCTCGGAGCTTTGTCTAATAATTGGGGTGCAGGTCTTTTATATCCTCCACCGATTGATAGTTCTACAATGAGGCTTGGTGGCGTAAGTGCTAGTACTCGGGTGCCTGTTGTGAGCGACTTCGAGAATCATGAAGATTTTGTCCCGCAGAGATTGGTGATGACTCCAACTACCATTGGTGGTCGCGTTAAGGTTGGGACTAATTCTCAAATCCAAGCGATGGAAGAAATTGACGCGCAAGATGAAAGGATTGCTGCTAATTTGGCTAGATTCAATGCAAATAATCCCACGTACTGAAACGCGCAAAGGGCCCGATGGAGAGGGTTCTTCCCGGTCAGGAGGTGAGCATTGGTACACTGCTGCCAAGAGAAAATTAGCTGATGATGAGTCTACTCGAGAGGCTCAGGAAATTCCTCCAGCTCTACTTAGGCAACCTCGACTTTCAGGTAATCCAAGACCGGCCCCTCCTGTGAGCCTCATTGATTATGATTTTCTTAATGGCGAGAACTCAGAATCTTTGAGCATTACTCTGGGTGGATATCGATTGAGGGAAGAACAGTCGGCAGAGATTATGCGAGGCCTATGGCCTCAACTGGATCGTCAAGCCGTAATTGATAGGCTAGGATATCGTGATCTGGCGGGCTTTGGTCGTTTATTTTTTGCTGCTATTACTATAAGAGTGTATTGACTGTGCTGGGATTACAGTGGTTTGATTGAGGTACAGGTCAACATAATTCTGTCGTCGACAGGCTGCACGCAAGTATTCGTAGTGGTGATACTAGTCGACGCAATGCGCTGAAATGCGCCAAAGCATCTGAGAAGGTGGCTGCTAAGGTTGTTCATGATGACCACGATGCTGGAGTAAAGTCCAAGAAAACCGAGGAGAATGTTGCTGCATTGTGTGCAAAAATAACTGCATTAAAGAGAGAGAATGACTCTTTGAAGCATGAGAATTCTTCTCTTAAGGCATCGAATGACGATGCCGACAAGGTCTGTATTGAATTGGGATGCCGAGTTCGGTATTTGGAATCAGAGGATTACAGGTGTTCTATTGCTAAATCCTTCCTGCAGAGTAGTGTTTACAAATTGCTAGAGTTGATCCATTGTGCTGCAGACATGAAGTATGTCATGGAACTTAGCATTGATCAAGTTGGTTATCTCGGATATCTTAAGGAGGGTTTCCAAAAAGACATGTTGGATGCTAGCCGTGGTCCGAGGATGGAGATCCCAGAGCTCAGCGGCGAAAGCAAGGAGGACCTTCGGGCCCCTAGACCCGGTGATCCATTTTATGACGTGTGGCGTGACCGAAAGGGTGAGAATGTCCCTGGTTCCAGTTCCTTAGATCTGGGTCCGTCTTCAATGCCTGAGGGAGCTGGTCCTGGTTCTCCTAAGGGTGGTTTAAGTGAATCGGAGATAGTCAAGAAATCCATCGATGCCACTTTTGGTCATAGTGATGATGAAGATGAAGGGCGTCCAAAAAATGTTGCTCCTCGAGCCGCGTCTAGGTCTACCATCTTCCTCTCGAGTCCTCCTAAGACAGCATGGTCTCAACCTTTGCCTTCAGCGGCTCTGGACAAAGGGAAGAAAGTTGTGCCTGTTTCTAATACTTCTAGTTCGACTATGACTTTTTTGACTGGAATGTATCTTCCTCAAAGTTCTGGAACTTCCTTAACCGAGGTTGTTGTGCTAAAACCATCGTTCAATGACCAAGATTTGGTATCTCCTAGTAGATATTAGCTTGAGAGTATCCCCGAAAGAGAAGTTGTTAATTTGCCCGAAGATTGGTAGCTTGCAAGAGCTGGTGCTCACGGAGGATCAAATTCAGGGAAATTATGCTGATTATGCACGTTACGTGGGTGTGATCCTTCGTCCAGAGTCCCCTCAGTCTTCTATTGAGTAGCGAATTTTAGTTCATATCTTTTGATGATATTAAGCTTTTTGTTCTTGGAACATTTTTTTACATTTCACTTGCAACGCTTCTTGAATGAGACCGATTTGTAGCTTGATATCATAATTTTTTGATTTATACTATATTTGTATAATTCATTCTCTTTTTAACCAAGTTCAACGTACGTTTAATTGTTGTTTTTCCGTTGTCAATTTCATAGTTGTGTTATGCCTTATAATCTTTATCAATCTCGCATTGCATCTCTATCATGACGCTTGCGTCGTGTATGAGGGGTTCGACTACTTTGGGCAATTTATACCGCCGTTATGACACTGGTATCGTGGGGTTCGACCACTTTGGGCCATTTATACCGTCGTCATGACGCTCGTGTCATGCATGAGGGGTTCGACCACTTTGGACCATTTATACCGCCGTCATGACGCTCGTTTCGTGCATGAGGGGTTCGACCACTTTGGACCATTTTTACCGCCGTCATGATGCTCGTGTCATGCATGAGGGGTTCGACCACTTTGGGCCATTTTTACTGCCGTCATGATGCTCGTGTCGTGCACGAGGGGTTCGACCACTTTGGGCCATTTTTACCGCCGTCATGACGCTAGTGGCGTGCATGAGGGGTTCGACAACTTTGGGCCATTTTTATCGCCGTCATGACGCTCGTGTTGTGCATGAGGGGTTCGACCACTTTGGGCCATTTATACTGCCGTCATGACGCTCGTGTCGTGCATGAGGGGTTCGACCACTTTGGGCCATTTTTACCGTCGTCCTGACGCTCGTGTCGTGCATGAGGGGTTCGACCACTTTGGACCATTTTTACCGCCGTCATGACGCTCGTGTCGAGCATGAGGGGTTCGATCACTTTGGGCCATTTATCTGATAAGACACCACTTGCATAATTTGACGGATAGAAAATATAATTAGTTATTTCAAATAGGCTGAGCTCGATTCTTACCGAGGTGCCTACGTTTCCTAGTTTGCATGGGACTTAAACCTTCGTAGTTCATACAATTATTTAATTGCCAGGTGGTATTGTTTCAATTCCTATGCATAGTAGCGTCTAAGATGTTGCACATTCCACGAACGATTTTGCTGAACACCCTGCATAGTCTTCAAGTAATGGTAACCTCGCGAACTTGCTCGTATAACTTTGAAAGGCCCCTCCCATTTTGGTTCGAGCTTCCCGATGTGCTGTTTTGCCGCAATGCTTCTTAGGACCAAATCACCTACTTCGAAGTTTTAGAACTGAACCCTTTTATCGAAGCTTTTGGACATTGTTGCCTTAAAAGCTATTGTGCGTTGATACGCATCTTCCCTTGTTGAGCCTATCATATCTAAATCCAATTGTCTTAAACGGGCCGATTGTTCGGGGCATAATCATTAATCATGCGCGTCGTCATACCTATTTCTGCAGGCAAAACAGCCTCGGTGCCATAAACAAGAACAAATGGAGTCTCCCTTGTAGATGTTTTTGGAGTTGTTCTATATGCCCACAATATTCCTTGAACCTCTTTTGGCCATTTTTTTCCTGTGCTTCTCACCCTCCGTTCAAGATAATCCTTCAATGTTTTGTTGGTGGATTCTGTTTGACCATTTGATTGGGGATGATAGACTGAGGTCAGATTGTGAGATATCTTTAACTCTGCAAACCATGATTTAATCTCCCTTCCGCTGAACTGCGTACCATTATCACATATAATATAACTCGGAATTCCAAATCGGCACACGATGTATTTCTAGATTAACTCAATCATATTCTTCTCAGTGATCGACGACATAGCCTTTGCTTCGACCCACTTGGTGTAGTACTCAACTGCCACCACCAAATATCTCTTTTGACCTTTAGCCGGGGGAAAAGGTCCTACGATATCGATTCCCCATTGATCAAATGCGCACGCCACGTCGATAAGTTGTAGCGGTTGCGCAGGTCTATGAATGAGATGAGCGTGGTACTGACAGCTGTCACATCACCTCGAAAAAGCTGTTGCATCTTTTAATAGAGTTGGCCAATAATATCCCTAGCATAAAATTCGCTGAGCCAAAGCTCATACCCCAGAATGATTTCCACAGCACCCTGCATGAATTTCCTTCATTACGTATTCGTCCTTGGTTTGAGTCAACCATCTCAAAAGTGGTCCTTCGAAAGATCTTTTGTAAAGCTCTCCATTGTGGTAAACATGTAGGCCTTATATCGCATTATGTGTTGTCCATTCGGATCTGTCGGGAGGATACCCTCCCGAAGATAAATCATAATTTCATCCTTTCAAGACGGGTCTTCTTTTATTGCCATTATAAATTCCACCCGCGCCTCCGTAGCATTATATTGTGATATCCCAATCGAGGGCTTGTCGGCGGCCATAAGTGTTACTCTCTTCTTTTCCAGAATCTGCGAAGAACTTGCGAATTTAGAGAGCGCATCAGCTTTCACATTATCGTCCCTCGGGATCTAAGTAATATCAAAGAATTTAAAACTCCTTGCCAATTCGTTTACCTTTGCGGCATACAATTTCATCGTCTTCTCTCTCGTCTCGTATTTTCCCGCAAAATGATTTGCCACTAAGAGAAAGTCGGTAAATATGTCCAAATGTTCAATGTTTAGTCCAATAGCCATTTTGATACCGACAATAACTGCTTCGTACTCGGCTTCGTTGTTCGTCACCGTGTAGTTTAGGCTGATAGCGAATTCAAACTCTCTTTGCTCTGGGGACTTAAAATGAATCCCAACCCCTCCTTCATGAGTGTTTGCGGACTCGTCCATGTGTAGTATCCATGTGGTGGTGGCTCTGCTGGTTCCGGCTTGGTCTGATATAGAAAAGATACATTTTGCGGTTTCGACAACACTGTTACCCAATGTCTCAACCATGAAACCCGCTAAGACATGCGCTTTAATTGCAGTTCGCGGCTTGAACTCCAATCTGAATTCACTGAGTTCAATTGCCCATTTAACTAATATGCCAGAAGTTTTGGGCCTCGCCAGCACTTGTTTTAAAGCTTTATCCATCACCACCGTGATTGGGTGAGATTGAAAGTATGGTCTCAATTTTTGTGCAGTGGCCACAATTGCTAGTGCGAACAACTCTATCTCCAAGTAGTTCCTTTCTGTCCCCTGCAGGACTCTACTCACATAGTGAATGGGTAATTGTTGGGTTCCCTTTTGTTTGACTAGTACCGTGATAATGGCGTGCGAGGATACCGCTAGGTAAAGATACACCATTTCATTTTCCTCCAGTTTAGCTAATAGTGGTAGGCTACCCAAATAATTTTTCATTTACCGGAAAGCCTCCTCACACTCCGGCGTCCAAACAGAAGTCTTGCTTCGCCTCATGACTTTAAAGAAATAGAGGTTCTTTTCTACAGAAGTCGATATGAACTTTCCCAAGGCAGTCAATCGGCTCACCAGACACTGCACATCCCTCACTGTCTTTGGTGATGGTAGATCCAACACTGCCTTATCTTATCTGGATTAGCTTCGATTCCTCTTTCATTCACCAGGCCAGGAACTTCCCCGCTGTTACCCCAAAAGTGCATTTTTTAGGGTTCAACTTCATTTCGTAGCTTCTCATGATGGCGAAAGCCTCATCTAAATGACGCACGTGCTCCTCAGCCTTGAGACTTTTCACGAGCATGTCGTCGATATACACTTCCATTGACTTCCCAATTTGATGGTAAAACATTTTTGCCACCAGTCTTTGAATGTCGCTCTTGCGTTCTTCAACCCGAAGGGCATTACCCTGTAACAGTACACTCTTGTATCCGTGACAAAAGTTGTTTTGCTCTGATCTTGTATCGCCATGAATATCTGGTGAAATCTACTTTTCGCATCCATCATGCTCAACAGCGCACATCATGTAGTCGTGTCAACTAGTAGGTCTATCTTATGCAATGGAAAAGGATCCCTAGGACAATGCTTGTTCAAGTCCTATATTCCACGCACATTCTCCATGTCGCTTCGTTTTTCATAACCAACTCGACATTGCTCAACCATTCTGAAAACCTTAATGCATAAATGTGTCGTGCCGCTAAGAGTTCATGTACCTCTTGTTCGGCGGCTTCATTCTTCTCCTTGCTAAAATCCTGCTTGTTTTGTCTTATCGGTTTTGCGCTCTTGTCAACATTCAACTGATGTACTATGATTTTGGAGTCTATTCCGTGCAAGTCGGAATCAGACCATGCAAATATATCTAAATTATGCCTGAGACAGTCCACCAAGGCTGCCTCTATCATTCGCTCCATTCCTGCCCCAATCTTTATTATTTTTTCGGCGCTCTCCCTCAATAGCTGCATAATCTTGAATTCCCCTATGGGTTCCATTTTACATTCTTGCCATTGTTTCAATAACTAATTTTCTTTGTTCCATCTGATCGCGCACGACGTCTCTTTGTCATTCTAGCTACTTATATCTAAAAACAATGTAATCGGTGTTCCCACAGACAGCGCCAATATTTTGGTCTTATTTCGTCCGGGTTACAATACACCAGAGATTATTACAAATGGGCCTAACAATGCCAAAATAATGTTAATCCAATATAATAAACGGGCTAACTTGGTCCGAATCACCTAGTGTCTATTACAAGTATTGAATTGCTCTAGATATCCTAATAAGACAAATAATCGTGTAAATCGAATAGTGGGTGTTCGATGTGCGCATAGAACATGGCTGGTTCGATGATGTTGTAAGTCGAACCCGATTGGTTCGAGAGTGTTGTCGGTCGAATTGATGAAGTGTCGAACTGTCCTGGTTCGCTTTTAGCATGTCGAACTGAGCCGATTCGATACAGTGGAACCTCGAACGGGGACCGGTTCGATCTTAATCAACGTAAGATGGGTTTAAGTCGAACAATAAAGTATATCGAACCCTTGTGTTTGATGTGGTAGTATGTGTTGTGTGTGTGTCTAATGAATCGTCAGAAGGTTAATGGGCGGGGTATTTATAGACCCCGTCCTGTGGGACCTTTCAGGCGTCAAAGAGTAAGCATCGAATAGGCATAGTTCGATGCGGAATCCGCATCGAACCTCATCCGTTCGATGCGCCCGTTTTTGCCGGCATTCGCTGTTGGGCCGACCCAATTTCAAATTTAGGCCTATCCTAAATAATCCCCATTAATATGTAATATATACATATAGAAAATGGCTTATATACATGTAATCCTATCATTGTTCTGTGGTAAGTAAAAGTCAGGGCAAACCTTTAGTTTTAACACCAACATAAAAGGATGTGCCACTTTACCACTAAATGAAAGCTAAGCGAGCCTTCATTCATTTGGCTTTAGCTTTGTTTATGATATAAATATTTTGCGCAAGTGGTGATTATTAAGTAGTTGTAGAAAAAAGAAGCATATATGCGTCGCATAGTGAAGTTGAAGAAGAATGGTGTACTAACGACAATGGCTAAAGGAGGAACAATCACACTCGCTGCCATAGAATCGTTAACCGTACCGCTTGTAAGTTTATTTCTGAAGTAGTACTACTGTAATTATCTAGTGTTGCAACTTTAATTGTTAGATCATAATATTTAGGTTAACTTAAGTTTCTTTTGATTGGTATATATATATGTGGTTGGAGTAGGTACAGGAAGTGGTGGTGTTAGCGGATTTCCGATGTTCAAGGTGCCAACAAAGGGTTGCTCAAATTTTCTCCCGAATGGACGGTAACTGAATATTAATTAGCCAGCCCTCTTCTTCCCGTGAAACTTTAAATTTTGTTGGTTTTATTTTTCGATAAGATTCAGCCACCGGTAGAGGTGCAGAATTTAGTTTTACCCAGTGGTCCAATGGTGGTCCTGCTCTTGGGGGATAATGAAACTTAGATATTATTGCCCTTGAAAACTTTTTAATTAGTGGACTTCGACATAGGATTCCTTCTTATCAATACTAATATATAAATATCGATCTGGGCTGATAATTGAAAAGTGAAAAGTGGAAAAGTTGCATCTTTTCCTTGCTTAGACGAATTTTTCTGGCACTAGCGGAAAATAGTTATTAGTAACTATATCTTATACGGGCATCCTCATGCATAGGTCGTAATGATACTTCTAACACATTTTGCGAAACCAGGAATTACTCCATTTTATGAATTTGAAAAGTAATGGTTAGAATATGTTTGGAGCATAATAAATTGTCCCACAAATTAAAGATGATTAGGTACCTTTTTTTATTTAAATATCTTAAATAATAATTTCAGGAGAGAGCCAATCGGTGATGATTAGTGTTGTGGAGAAGAAGGTGACACTGACTTGTACATATCCAGCTCCCAATAAACCGCCAACTGGACTCAAATTTGCTTCAACATTTCGGAGTTCATGGACAAAATTTGGTCTCCCGTTCTGCGGCTTCTTCCTTCTTCCTGCAACTGATGATACCTAAGTACCCAAACAACATTAATCAGTATTCATGCCATGACTACTTGTTCGTGTCTGAAGTACGTACCAGTGTTCATGGTTATTTTCTTTCTTTGTGTAAAACAGAGGAATAGCTTGGATCGGAGTTAAAAATCAGGGAAGCACATAGTGCTAAAATATGAGGGATTTTGATATATAGGATCCAAGTTTTAGTTTACAAAGTAATTACATTATTGCTATCTGTGTAACATTAGCGTACCAATGGGATTTGAAAGCGCTTTGTTTAGATTTCTTCTAGCTGAGATGAAAGAGTCGTACTTTACATTAATATTTTAACAGAGAGGATTCTTGTAGCATATAAACTGGCTGGTGTTGCTTTTGTTCCTTTTAAGTAATTTTCATAGTCGCAAGTCTTTAATCAAAATTGTGTCATGTATAATTGCTAAATTTATATTTGTCATGTGCAATAATTCATTAAACTTAAGACATCGTCTACCATTGCGTAGATTAAGATCCCACGTGTTATGTGCATGTCGTAAATTTAGTGGTGCTTCAAGGAGTGAAACACCTTTTTGTACAATACCATAGAGATAACATAATGTGATAATGGTAGTTTTTTTCTTTTTTTCTTTTTTGCATTTTACTCTACATATATATATATATATATATATATAATATAGAGAACATTCGATTTAATTAATTAGTTATCGTGAGACTTGGATTGAGCATTGTTCCATAACTTCAAAAGTACGTGGTGAGATAGGTGCAAAGCTTCTTTTCACGAACAAGCAAAGGATGCTTCCCTTTTCAACAACATAATCCATGTTATTACTAAAGCAAGGTCAAGTTAAGAAGATTACCAAATTGGGAGATCCTCTTAATTAAGGTTTCCGAAGCTTGCTTAGGAATTAGAATCACATTCCTTGTTCAAACAAGAAACTGTGAGTATATTACTACTCAGAAACATTGAAATACCAACCAGGCCTCAATTTGTAGCACAATAATTCCGACTTTCTACCTTTTATCAATTATCAATTAGTTTCATGTCGGGTCAGGTATGAGTTTTAAACATCGTTACATATTTATATCATCAAATCCTTTTGCATAGTTTCATCTACTACAAAATCAAAATTGTCAACTTTCTTATTTGAGAGTCCATTTTAAATAAGGAATAGTTATTGTTACACCTCAATGATTTGGTCTCATCACAAGAACTCTAATGTTGTTACAAATTAACTCCATTGAAAGTTCAAAGAAAATTTTACATATAAACTTTCATGAAGTTTTGACAGCAATTTTAAAAGGCACCCTTTAGAGTTTGAAAAACATTACAATAGCTAGGCCTCCTATTTCTAAGCATTTTTATTAGCTTTGGGAGCGTGAATAAATTTTTAAAGTCAAAAAAGGGTTGCAACGTAACACGAGGAATTCTCAGGGAGTCACCCATCTGAATACTACTCTCGTCCAAGCACGTGAGTTCTGATGGGATCTGGTGCGAGCGTGTATAATAACTCAAAAGATGTTTCGGTAATTAGACAGACTGAACCAGAGGAGTATTGGTGTACTTATTCTTATAAATTAAAAAGGAAATTCTTAGTTCTAACATTATTAATCATCAAAACAACAGGTCGTTTGCATGCTGCTGAGGCTTAATCTCGACTGCAATGCTTGTTGTAGAAAAATGAGAAGAATACTCCTAAAGATGAAAGGTATAATAATTTTATTCATTACAACTACCATCAAATATATGCTCTGCGTAAATTGGAGACTTATATAATTAGAACTCTGTTTTTTGTTTTCTCCATAAATATATAATTACTTAATAAAGAAATTGAGACACACTTGATCGAGAAGCAGCAAAACAAGGTAAGCGTATGCGGGAGATTTGATCCAGCAGACGTGGCAATAAAGATAAGGAGGAAAATGAAACGAAGGGTCGAAATTCTGGAAATTCAAGAGTTCGGCAGTAACGTTGTCGACAATATGAATAACGGAGAAGACAACAATGTTGAACAAATGCCTCCTGCAGTCCTTGCACAACCTGCTTAGTTAACATATGTACATCATTATTTACTATTTCTTACATTCGAATTCGATCGATAGCTAGTTCAAGAATTAGCGGAAAGAAAAAACCAAAAATAACAGATTGTTGCTCGGTCCAATTTCAGAATTTATATACGTACGTAATTACGTACAATGCTTAATTATTAGTATAGATCAGCTTACGACTTTACAATTTACATTATAACTATAAAAGTTTTCATGTTGGAATATACTTAACTTTGTGAAATTCATTGTTATGTCTCAGCATCTTCTAATGTTGTAAATCCAAAGACCAATCTAGTCTTTGACGTGTTATCTTGTAAATCCAAAGACCAAGTCGTTCAGAAAGAAGCTAAGTATTTAATCAATAGTTTCAATTGCTAAACTGATTAAATTGGCAAAACCTGACCTTCTATGATTTCTCTAATTGACAAAACAATCTTTGTTGTTTTAATTTGTAAAACAAATTGTGTTTTAGCCGACAATTATCACATTTCCTCTTTGTTGGTTTTCACTTTTCAGTGTTGACTTTACCCAAATACATCATTATGTCCTTTATTAAACTTAGTTTACAAAAAGGGCAAGAAATCTTAGTACGTCGAATCCAAGGAAAAGGAAAACATAAAAAAAAAAGTTGGGTATTGCAAATTATATTTTAACAAAGGGAAGTTGTTGCCAATTTCATAAGATCGACATGGCTTTTTTGAAAATTTTGATAGCATAATAAAGGGCAAAATTATCCAAAATGACAATAATTAGACTTAAAGTCGAACCATAAACGTGTGCAGTACCAAAATAAACCCTCCGAAGTTGTTTACCATTGAATTTTTTGCTAATTACTTGCTAAAACTACTTCTATATATATTTCTTGAAGTTTGTAAATACATCAAATGAAACTCAGTATATAAGAATTTTGAGAGATGACCTTTATAAACAGCACCCGAACTGTCAGCCGATCAGAATTAAGCAAAATTAGTTTACAAAATCATTTTCAAATTATTTCTATTTTTGGAAACAAGTCAAAGTCAAGTTAGTTAGACTTAGTTTCATTTCTATTTTAGGAAAGTCGAGTTGTGATATAAAGCCCAGTTAGTTAGTATTATTTTTCACTTTTTTGCTCTTTTTCTTTTTCGATCCGTTAGCAGAGAAGAATGGCGATGATTTCTCGAAGTGTAACAATGGCGGAATCATGCGCCTCGTTTCAATAATATTCGGTTTAATTTCTTTTTCTCGATCTTGTGCACATTTCAATTCTCTCTAAATTTTCTGTTTTGCGATTGTGAATTTTGATCATGAAGATCACTTGCGAATACGAATCATGAGATTCAACATGATATCAGTCGATTAGGTTTTGATTACTGTTTTTCGCTTCCGCATTTCGATTAGTTGCACTACGATCCTTATTTGACTGTGTTCTTGCTGCGATTACACTACTGTGAATTGGTACAGAATTTTGTTCTGTGAAATTTGGAGGATTTTGAGTGGTTGTGTTGTTGATTCTCTGTGCGGTTGTATTGTATCGCCATCTGTTTGTGAAATCTTGTGAATTTGTCTGAGTTTGATTCACACTATTGTTACTTTTGCCAACATGACCACCCCTACATTTGATTCAACTACTGTACCAGCTGCTCATGCAGCAAAGAACCCAAGTGAGGATTCATCCTCAGTGTACTATTTGGGTACTAATGATAATTCTGGTAATTCAATTGTGAGTGACCTCTTTAATGGGAACAATTACATTTCTTGGAGTAAAAGAATAGTAATGGCTTTGAAGATAAAGAACAAGATTAGGTTTATTGATGGTTCTTTGCCACAACCTCCAGTGAATGATCAGTTATACACTTGTTGGATGAGAGCAAACACTTTGGTTCTCTCTTGGCTGTCCAACTCAATGACTAAAGAATTGCAAAGGAGTTTTCTATTTTATGAGAATGCCTTTGAATTGTGGCAGGAGATGAAAACTAGATATGATAGGTCTGATGGTTCTAGAGTTTATCACCTTAAGAAGTCAATCTCAATGATCTCTCAGGGTTCAGCTTCTGTAACTGAGTACTATGCTAACTCTAGGTCTCTCTGGGATGAATTCTTGAGCCAGAGACCAATTATCTCTTGCTCTTGTGGTCTGTGTACTTGCAACATGAACTCAAAGATGGTAGACTTACAGTAATGTAATATGACAGTGTGATTGCTTTCTTGGTTGGTTTAAATTATTCTTTTTCTGCCTTAAGAAGCCAGATATTGCTCTATAATCCTCTGCCATCTCTCTCCAAAGTCTATTCAATGCTGCTGCAAGAAGAAAACCAGAGAGCACTCTACACTTCAGTGCCAAATCCAGACTCTCTATCCATGGTCACCAGGAACACACAAAGCAACTTTCAGAATCCTCAAACAAGGTCTGCTCCAGCTTACCAGTCTACTCAGTATGTGCAGAATAAGTCCTATAGACTCTCAAAACAAGAAAAGAAAAGGCTGAGGTGTACTCACTGTGGGTACACTGGACACACCATAGATAAATGCTTCCAAATCTATGGATACCCACTGGGTGGGATGGACCAACAGGGAAGAGAAACCAGCCCACTCACTCAGCAAACAATGTTGTCACTCCTGATGGCTCAGCTGCTTTCTCATCTAGTCAGCTAATGTCCAACTCCTCTAAGGACATCATTGAGCAATTCTTAGCCTTCCACAAAGCACAGGAGGACCACAAGCCAACAATCTTGAATGCTGACCAGAATCGAGTTGTGCAACCTCACTTTGCTGCAACTACTATTACTGGTATTTCTAAACCTCATTTTGCCTATTTTTCTCAAGCTTCACATGCAGATTCACGGATACTTGACACAGGAGCTACAGACCACATGGTTTGTACTAAGAATTGGTTCATTTGTGAGCCAAAACCTATTACAATAGTTATACAATTACCTAATAACAGGACTACTTTAGCAACACACATCGGGACTGTAACTTTATTTGAAAACATTACTCCCCATAATGTTCTGTATGTTCCTTCATTCACTCATAATCTCCTGTCAATATCTAAACTCACACTAGAATCAAAATTATTGCTTATGTTTATGTCAAACTCATGCATTTTGCAGGACACAGTCACCAAGAAGATAATTAGTTCTGCTAACATCAGTAACAACCTCTATGTACTTCACACTAATAAAGTTGCATGTAAGTCAGCAACCAATAACAACAGCATATGGCACCTAAGATTAGGCCATGCTTCTATAGAAAAGCTATCCAACATACCTTGCATTTCTACTTCAGCAGTTGACAAACAGAGACACTGTGATGTCTGTCACCTGGCCAAACAGAAGAAAATTTCTTTTCCCATTAGTACTTCTGTGTCTGTTAAAGCTTTTGACCTTGTACACTGTGATATATGGGGTCCCCTAGCACAGCCCTCACATGAAGGGTTTAAATACTCTCTCACCATTGTAGATGACTTTACAAGGTGTACTTGGACATACTTAATGAAAGCAAAGTCAGAAGTTAAACAGCATTTACCTCACTTTTATAAACTTGTTCATACTCAGTTTCAAGCTAATATCAAAGTTATTAGAACTGATAATGGTTGTGAGTTTATTTGAAGGATTTCTATAATTGTCATGGCATTATCCATCAGACCAGTTGTGTGGAAACACCACAACAAAATGGTCTGGTGGAAAGAAAGCATCAATATCTTTTGCAGGTTGCAAGAGCCCTAAGATTCCAGTCTGGAGTTAGCTTGGATTTCTGGAGTAATTGCTTAAGTACATCAACATTCATTATAAACAGACTGCCTTCAAAGGTTTTGAAAAACAAGGCTCCATATGAACTTCTATTCAACAAACCAGCTGATTACACTTTAATGAGAGCATTTGTATGTCTATGCTATTCATCAACACTTCAAAATCAAAGATAAAAGTTTGATCCAAGAGCAAGGCAGTGCATTTTCATTGGTTATCGGATAGTTTGTTTTCAACCCGAAAAAAAAAAGTCATGAACATGTTGACAAAAGAGATATTCATCTCATGAAATGTCATATTTCATGAACAAATATTCCCTCTAAAGACTCAGTTCAAACCAGAACTTCAAACACAGGAGACTTCAGAAGCCATCACAATATGCACAAATACTTTCCTATCAACAAGGCAACAGGCTCAAGTCCCACCTCAATAAGCCATTCCTGAAATCTCTGATCAGTACTCAGAAAACCAGCAGTCTTCAGACTCTCTACCATCAACTCCAGATATTCAGCAACACATAGATGCCAATGTTCTTGAATCTACAGCAAATTGCAATCATGAAGAGGCTACTATCAATGAGGGCTCTCAGCAACAGGTCCTAACAGACAATCTTCCCAATACAGCTACAACTACAGAACATGAAGCTCATGTAAGAAAGTCTTCAAGAAATGTTGCTCCTCCTGCATATCTAAAAGTATATGACTATGCACTCCCCAAATCTCTACACAAGGTAAACAACTCATCTACTGTCAGATATCCTATTGAGAATCAGATCAGCAACTCAAGACTTAGTCTAAATCACAGTGCATTCACATCAGTTGTAACTGTGAACCATGAGCCCAAGACATATAAACAAGCAAGCCAACACAAAGAATGGCAAGAAGCTATGAACGGTGAAATACAGGCTCTTCAAAAGACAAAGACTTGGGTCCTAACTACTCTACCAAAAGGACAACACTCAATTGGCTGAAAATGGGTATTCAAGGTAAAATACAAATCAGATGGAAGTATTGAAAGATACAAAACAAGATTGGTGGCCAAGGGGTACACACAAGAGGAAGGACTTGACTATTTTGACACCTTCTCTCATGTGGCAAAGCTAACAACAGTAAGGGTACTACTAGCAATGGTTGCTTCAAAGGGTTGGCATCTAAAACAGATAGATGTTAACAATGCCTTTCTACATGGTGATTTGGATGAAGAAATATACATGCAACCACCACCAGGATACTGCAAGAAAGAAGACAACAGAGTATGTCTTTTAAAGAAAAGCCTCTATGGACTTAAACAAGCATCCAGGCAGTGGTACACAAAGTTAACTATGTGCCTTCTTGCTTATGGTTACAAACAGTCTATGAGTGACCCTTCTCTCTTCACACATCAAACAAATCACACATTCACTGCCTTGTGTGTGTATGTTGATGATATAATACTAACTGGAAACATCATTGAAGCTATAAATAAGATCAAACAGCATCTGGATGAGCAGTTCACCATCAAGGACATCGGTGATTTAAAATACATCTTGGAAATTGAAGTGGCAAGAAACAACAAAGGAATATGCATCTCACAAAGGAAATACTCACTCGACATACTCACAGAATCAGGCTACTTAGGCTCCAAACCAAGCAACATTCCAATGGATCCTAAAACAAAGCTAAGAGCAATGGACTCTGGTCCTATTCCTGATCCATCTATATACAGAATATTAGTGGGAAGGTTGCTCTATCTTACAATCACAAGACCAGATCTCTCATACAACATATAATGCTTGACACAGCACATGTCAAGGCCAACCACTCAGCATCTTGAACAAGCTCACAAAGTACTGAGATATTTGAAATCAGCCCCTGGAAAAGGTTTATTTCTACCAGCAAACTCCGATATCCACATCAAAGCCTTCTATGACAGTGATTGGGGTAACTGTGAAGACACAAGAAGAAGCATAACTGGCTTTGCTCTATATCTAGGCAACTCACTTGTATCTTGGAAATCCAAGAAGCAGCCAACAGTAAGAAGAAGCTCAACTGAAGCAGAATACGGAGCAATAGCCAGCACAACCTGTGAAATAGTATGGATCACTCAGCTCCTGAAAGATCTTTCACTCACTGACTTGAAAACTCTTCTACTATACACAGACAACAAAAGTGCTGAAAGGATTGCTATCAACTCTATACACCATGAGAAAACAAAACACCTACAGATAGATTGTTTCTTTGTAAGGGAAAAAGTTCAACAAGGATGCATCAAAGTGATTCACATCTCAAATGAACACCAAGTGGTTGATATCTTGACAAAGCCACTGCCATTGCAGCCTTTCACACGCATGATGCTCAAGTTGGGCATTTTGGACATACATGCCCCACTTGCGGGGGGGTGTCAGCCGATCAGAATTAAGCAAAATTAGTTTACAAAATCATTTTCAAATTATTTCTATTTTTGGCAACAAGTCAAAGTCAAGTTAGTTAGACTTAGTTTCATTTCTATTTTAGGAAAGTCGAGCTGTTATATAAAGCTCAGTTAGTTAGTTTTATTTTTCACTGTTTTGCTCTTTTTCTTTTTCGACGTTAGCAGAGAAGAATGGCGATGATTCCTCGAAGTGTAACAATGGCGGAATCATGCGCCTCGTTTCAATAATATTCGATTTAATTTCTTTTTCTCGATCTTGCGCACATTTCAATTCTCTCTAAATTTTCTATTTTGCGATTGTGAATTCTGATCATGAAGATCACTTGCCAATACGAATCATGAGATTCAACACGAACCACTCGATTATCTTGATTTCTTAACTAACATGTTGTTTTTAATCAACTAAATCGAGAGAACTTATAAAAAAATAATTAGAAGGCTTCCAGAAATATAAATTTAAGAACATTATGAAAATAATCGAATGGTATTTATGTTTTCCTCGCGTATAAAGGCATTATGAATAGTATTTATGTATGGACGAATTATTAAAAATGCCCGCTAACTTTCACAAAAAAGTTAAAATGCCCGTTTTTTTCGGGCATGTCAAAAATGCCCGGTATTTTTCATAAAATCTTGCAAAAATGCCCGATGGCCTTATTCGGGCCAAATGTTTTCAAACAAACACTTCTAATTCTAAATATTGTATTTGCACCCCAAAATAAATTGCACTTTGCACCCTAATATATATATATAACATATATATTTATATATAACCATTTATAAAAATAAAACACATATATATAAAAACAATAACAAACAAATATATATATATATAACTATTTTTAAAAATAAAAATATATATAAAAATTTAAATCTTAATAAATGTAAAACATAAATATATTTATATCCATAATATATATAAAAAAATACCTTTATGTATTAAAAAACATTTTATATATATAAATATATAAAAAAGGGAAAAATCATAAAAATTATTTTTTATTACTAAAATTTTAAAAAATCTATTTCTCACTACTGAAATTTAAAAAAAAAAAATTGACCACCCCCACCCCCCTTCCTCCCTCCCCACCCCCCCCCCCCTCATTCCCCGTCGCCCCCCCCCCCCCCCCACCCCACCCCCCGCCGATTTGCAGCCACCCCGCTGCAAATCGCGGTGAATCACCGCGATTCGCAGCGGTGTTGCTGCAAATCGCGGTGATTCACCGCGATTTGCAGCGGGGGTGGCTGCAAATCGGCGGGGGGTGGGGTGGGGGTGGGGTGGGGTGGGGCGCGACGGGGAAGGAGGGGGGGTGCGACGGGGAAGGAGGGGGTGGGGGTGGGGTGGGGGGGGGAAGGAGGGGGGGTGTTTTTTCTTATTTTTTATTATTACTATTATTATTATTAATATATATATTATTACTATTTTTACAAAATAGTTACATATATGTTATTATATATATATATGACCCTTTTTTAATTATATTTATATATATGTTTATTATTCTTATTGTTATTTTTATATATATGTTCAGTATTATTATTTATATATATATTTATTATTTTTATAAAATAGTTATATATATGTTTATTATTTATATATATATTGGGGTGCAAAGTGCAATTGGTATATGAAAGATACATGGCATTTTTGATAGACATTGTACTGCCACGTAGGCACATTTAGCCCGAATAAGGCCATCGGGCATTTTTGCAAGATTTTATGAAAGATACCGGGCATTTTTGACAGGCCCGAAAAAAATGGGCATTTTAACTTTTTTGTGAAAGTTAGCGGGAATTTTTAATCATTCGTCCTTTATGTATTTATAACAATGTAATGAAGTTAGTAACTTAGTATGTAATAGAAAGAATCAAGGTATGCGAGCAATTAAAATGCACGTGGACCCAATACAAAGCAAATGCAATTAAATACGATAATAGTATTTCTCTTGTGTGCTTGATCGAGAGAAAAGATAATTTTACATAGAGGTAGAAATACCACTCCCGACACAATTAGGAGGAAAACAATGATGAGGTATGGATAAAAGGGGGAGGGGTTGTGTTTTTATTGGGGGTTACGAAGGTCCTCTCTCTTTAAGGTGTTCGAGGAGGCTCTCCCTTTTTCTAGAACTCTGAGGGGGTCTTTTATAGATGAAGATTTGTTGTTCATCCTCTTGTTTCCTTCAATGGGGGTTTGTCATGTAATCGCGGGGTGTGCCCTTCTATTTTCGTGGTGCATGTTTGTCCTTCGCGGTTGTAGGGGGTTTTGACGTGTGGCAAGTGCTTTGGAGGTGTGTGTCGGATTTTTATGGAAGCCTTTGTATTCTGAGCTGATCTCTTCCTATACGATAAGTTTTTCGAGGATCGTCTTGTCAGCATCGTCTCTCGTTTTTACTCACGAGCATTACTACCTACGAGGAGTGATGGTGGTAGTGGATGTTTCGAGGAGATAAACCTTATATATATTATCAAAATATATTTGTACTAAATTCCAGGGGTACATTACTAACAAAATTATACAATAATAATGCAGTATTCACTTGAAATAGTGCAAGAGAAATTTATGATTTGCTGATGTTTCATAGTATACGTAATTAAAATGTTTACGTAAACGGCATATGGCTATGGAAAAGAAACTCACGACGTATCATTTAGCAAACAGTCACACCAGGGGCGGACTCAAGGATGGGTTAACATAGTTGAAGCCCATGTGAGAAATCCAGTAGCCTAGTAGTAATAGTACTTATATATGTGACCTTGTATAATGAGGCCCAAGAAAAACTAAAATGGAAATAGACAAAGTTAAGGCCCACTTCTTTAATTTATTTTTTTTAAGAAAAATAAAAGCCTACACCTATAACACAACTTGGCCCTAACAATGTAACTTAACAAATAAAATAAAAATTCAAACTAACTAAACTCACATGTTGGCAGAAGTCAGAACCGCAAGAAGCCAAGAAACAAAAGTTCAATTCTCCTCTTCACCAGATCATCTCCTTCTTATTGTTTTAAGATCCCAATCAATTGAAAAATTACACAATACACTAAAGAAGTAATTTCTTCTTATTATTTAATTCTAAGACTTGATTTTATTGTAGATTATTGGTAGTTTGATAATTTTAAATGAGATAAACCTCTAATTAATTATATTTCCAAATCAATCTCCCTAAGTGTTTTGCTCTTTGTTGAGTGATTGTAATAAAGTTAAATATGTATTTTATGAGAATCTTACCGCAAATAAGTTGAATTTTGACTTAAATTTTGTTGAAGCTTTTTAAGTATGATTATTATTTCATTAAATATTTTCTTGTTAAGCGTTTTTCATGTTTGTGTTACAACATTTATATTAAGTATTGATGTTAAATGTATTAGGTGATAATGAGTTCTCAAGGAAACAAGAAAAGGAAGAAAACTATGATTTCTTTTTATAAACCGAAAGAGCCGAAAGAGCATAGTTCAACAAGTATAGAGCACAATACGTTGAATGATGCGACCAACATCATTCAGTATCTCAAACTATTAAAATAAATGTTGGTTCTGTAGAACGAGATCTTGGGAAACTTATGCAGATATCTCAATATCCGGTCAACCAAATAGATGAGGTTAGGCGAGCTTATATCAAATTGGGGCCATATCAGCCTAAAATATTTTCTGAAGATGGAATACAAAAGCGACGGTTTCAAAGCTCATTGGATGAGCAATTTTCATGGAAAGAATACTCTGTTCATAAAGATGTTGTATTCTTGCAATCATCGTTGAAGGATTTAAAAATTGGAAGAGAGTTGGTGGTGATAAGTGTGCATTTCTAGTACATGTCGGAGGTCATCATTCACCACATAGAAATGCGGTGGAATTCATTGATGCTCTAAGGAATGTAACTCCTCACATTGATAAAGTGGTGAATCTACAAAGCTCGGAATAAATCCAAAAGAATAAGTTCTGATCAAGGGCGCAATTGAATGCATTCGTGGCTTAGCTTGCAAGGATGTGCATTTAGAGGACATGACGAACCAGCTTCATCGGATAACAAAGGTAATTTCATGGAGATGACTAACCTTTTGGGAAGAATAAACAAGGATTTGGATGTTCTCATCAAGGGTGCTCCATTAAATCCAAAATATACTTCACCTAAGATTCAGAAAGAGCTTTTGCATGTTCTTGGTGACAAAGTGAGAATGAAGATCCGTGAGAAAATTGGGGATGCAAAATATTGTATTCTGGTTGATATAACTAAAGATGTATCTAGTAAGGAGCAAATGGCTATTGTTTTGTGATACGTTGATGCCTATGGATTTATAAGAGAGCGGTTTTTTGATATTGTGCATGTCACGGACACCACTGTTGCAACACTTAAGAACGCGATATGCACCGTTTTTTCGATATGATCTACTCGTCGCCAACATCATGGGTCAGGGATACGATGGGGCCATTAATATGTGTGGTTCATAGATTGCGTTTAGGGTTTTTATTTTATAGATTGTCCATACGCTTACTATGTGCATTGTTTTGCTCATCGACTACAACTAGTATTGGTTGCGGCTGCTGAAAGTGAGGTATATGTTTGTTCATTTTTTTCAAAGTTGACTCTTATTATAAACATTTTTAGTGGATCTGCTAACGTCAAGCGGAGTTACATGTTGCGCAAACTGCTGAAATTGAAAAAAATGATAGCTAGTGGTTAGCGTGAAACAGGCGGGGATGCAAATCAAGTTGATACATCACAAAGGGCAGGGAAGACTTGTTGGAGTTCACACTTCGAGTCAATTTGTAGTGTAATAGATATGTATGGAACTGTGATGACGGTTCTTGAGAATATAATTAAGCGAGAGTCTTGTAACAAGACAAAGGGTGATGTTGCGACTGTTTTGGAAGTAATGAGGACCTTTGATTTTATATTTACCTTGCGGTTAATGCAGAGAATTATGGCAATTTCTAATTTTCTCTGTGAGTCCTTACAAAAAAATTCTTTGGATATTTTAAGTGCAATGGACGTAGTCTCATCTACTAAGGAATTGCTTAACACTCTGAGAGAACAAGGTTGGGATTATCATTATAAAAAAGTTGTGAAAGTTTGAACAGAGTATGAGATTGAAATATCTGACATGGATTCCTGTTATAAGTCTTCCTTAAGAAGCTCTTCCCGACGGTATGATTCCGTTACTATTTTTCATCACTATCGCTTCGATATATTTAATGTTGTCATAGATTTTCTAGTGAATGAGATCAGTAATAGATTTAATGATGAGGTTGTGGAACTTCTCAAACTAAGTACTTCATTGGATCCTCGAGATGGTTTTAAGTTGTTTGATATGGACCATATTTGCACACTTGCTGAGAGATTTTATCCTGATGATTTTTGTGAACAAGATTTACGTTATTTGAGGATTCAGTTAGACCATTATAAATGTGATATTATTCGAAATGAGGAGTTTCAGAACATTTCAACAGTTCCCGAGTTATGCCAACGATTATTTGAGACAAATACGAGAGAAACTTATCATTTGATTGATAGGTTAATTCGTCTTGTTCTAACTCTTTCTGTTTCTACGGCAACAACAGAGCGAGCATCCTCAGCAATGAAGATTGTTAAATCAGTTCGGCGCAGTAAAATGGAAGAAGGATATTTGGCGAATAATATAGTTATATCTACATTGAAAGAGAACTATCAAAAAATATAGATATAGATTATGTAATTGATGAATTTTATTCTATATGAAGGATTGAAGAGCTCATCTTCGATAGCATTGTTATTTCTAGTGTTTAATAGTATGAAGTTTTTACATTTATAATCTTGTATTGAACAATGACTTTCTCATTTTATTTGATATATTCGTACTTAAGTTTTTTTTTGTTTCTTTCTTTAATCTTTCTTGAGTATAAACGTAGCCTGGTAAAGAAAAAATCATGAGTCCGCACCTATATCACACTATGAAAAAGAAAGTCACGACATGTCATTTAGCATACTTATAATAAACCATAAGAATACTTTATATTATGCTAACAAACCAAAAGAAACATTTCTAATCATATCACATGGTGAAATAAACCATAAGAATACTTGATGAAATACATGTACAAAAACACACATGCATGCACAAGATATATAAATATGTGTGTGCGAATGAAGGAACTAACCGTATCACATGGACTTCATCACCTTATACATTTTTCGTTTTAACTAAGCACCATCTTTTAGGGCAGATCTGAGGGATTTTAATTGCGTATCTTATATTTTCATCAAAACAAATTACAGATCTTATAATACTGTCTCATGCATCCATTCCATGTATTCTTTTCTCTTCAACCGCAACAAACTAATGAACACATCGGCCATATGCCGAGTCATCTTACTCAACAATGTCACATGCAATTCCCCCCTTCAATCCTGCTAAATGATCATACCCATGTTTTTAGTACAAATTAATAATACATACTCAATCCCCTTTTATCTGCATCCTCCATTCCTTTTAATCTTAAACCAACAACTATAAATAACCGTCTAAACTCCAACAATTTCATCATCAACTCATTTTTTACTAGATATATGCATAAACTATAATATAATGGCTTTCTCCAAAAGTTTAACAAGTTGTTTTATTTTGCTTCTCTCCTTAGCATATGAGTCTTGTGCAACTTCAGGGTTTGTTCAAACTAGAGGAACACAATTCATGTTGGATAACTCTCCATTTCTCTTCACTGGATTTAACGCTTACTGGATGATGAACGTTGCTTCACAGCCAAGTGAAAGGTACAAAGTTTCTGAAGTCCTCCGTGAGGCTTCAGCCATCGGCCTTACAGTTTGTCGGACATGGGCGTTTAACGATGGTGGCAACCAAGCTCTCCAGATATCTCCCGGTGTCTACGACAAAAACGTTTTTCAGGTTTGTTAAAAAATAATTTGTCCCTGGTTGCTTAGAAATGAATGTAATAAGGTCTTTTAGGCGGGGATTCACATTTGTACAGAGTCGTATATAACATCGTTTATCTAATCGACGCCTTAATTATATTATGTAAATTTGCAGGCACTTGATTTTGTTGTCTCAGAGGCAGCAAGGTACAATGTACACCTGATCTTAAGTTTGATCAATAACTATCAGGACTTTGGTGGGAGACCCCAGTACGTTAATTGGGCAAAATATTCAGGCGTGCAACTAAATAACGACGACGATTTCTACACTAGTTCAGTTGTAAAGGGATATTACAAGAATCATGTCCAGGTACTATATATATTATATATATATATATAACAAACATTTCATTCAACTTTTTCTACTAATTATCAGAATTATGATATATTCAGATTTTCTTAATTCAAAAATTAACAATTTGTATTTGATGTAATGCAGAAAGTGCTAACGAGAATCAACACAATCACTGGGGTTGCTTATAAGGATGATCCAACAATCATGGCTTGGGAACTTATCAATGAACCTCGTTGCCAAACAGACTACTCGGGGAACACTGTAAATGTAAGAATAAAGTACCCCTGTAAATTGATCATATTCTTTCATCTCCTTTCAATATTTGACAAGTCTAATATTCTTTTGTTATGTATATATACAAAAGGCTTGGGTGCAAGAAATGGCCACTTACGTAAAATCTATAGACAACCAACACCTGCTAGAGGTAGGCATGGAAGGATTCTATGGAGACTCGATTCCAGACAGGAAACAGTACAACCCTGGTTACCAAGTTGGCACAGATTTTATCAGCAACAATCTTATTAAGGAGATAGATTTCACAACTATTCATGCATATCCCGATGCGTGGTATTATTAATTACATCATCTCTTAAATGTTCTCTTTAATAAGCACGTTAGGTGTATATCCAAAAATTAATGGTAAATCCGTGACAGGTTATCAGGACAAAGTGATGATGCACAAATGGTATTCATGCAAAGGTGGATAAAAAGTCATTGGACAGATTCGAGGACAGTCTTAAAGAAACCGATGATTTTCAGTGAGTTTGGAAAATCAAGTAAAGATCCAGGTTTTAGTATAACGGAACGAGATTCATTCCTAAATACGATTTATACGAACATTTATGGTTTTGCTCGAAGTGGAGGTATTGGAGGCGGCTTGGTCTGGCAAGTCTTGGCCGATGGAATGGAATCGTATTCAGATGGATATGAAATTATTTTGTCTGAAAATCCATCAACAAACTCGATTATCAGCCAACAATCACGACAAATGACAGCCCTTGAACATAAGACGCGGGGGCCGTAATCTTTTCGAAGAATCAAAAGCAACAAATCAAGGAGAAAAAGATTAAATTAGTATGATATCTTATTTTTTCCAATGCATGGAAAGCTCTTATATATGAAACTTAAGATAGAACCCAGTTATTATATTTTTTGCTTTGGTTTTGATGTTTAACTATGTCCCAGTTAAAAACATATGTACTTCTGATGATGCTTTATGGCATCATATCATCCATATATAATACTCCAAATGAATTCTACGAATACTAGTTACATGATACTTTAAGGATCTACAATCAGATTAATGTCGTTTAGAACTAAATAAGTCACACAAGCTTGATTAAAACCAAAAGCTAGCTAATTAGTCCCAGGTATCAAAAAGCATAAATGTAACTCACAGAGTAAAGTCGAACAAACTATTAAAGATAGTAACTTGTTGCCTTACACAGAGAAAGAAGAATGTCTAAATCACTTATATCAGTCATTAGCATATGAATTAATACACGAATCCTGTAGCTAACCATGTAAATAGCAAAATATTTTATCATGTTTTCTATTTTTTCACCAATTATGCCTCTCTCCATGTATGTTACATTCATTGAATTGATGAAGAAATTACTTGAGCAATACTTTAACAGTTATATCATGCATGTCGGTTCCCCCTCTTTGTTTTCTATTGATTATATCGTTGTTCTCATTTCTTGGTCTTTTTAGTAGTGCTTTGAAAAACAATGGAATACAAAGAGTTTTGGTACCTAATGTATTGGTTTCATATTCATAAACATGCAAGATTATTATATGCATTTGAACATAAATATAAGAATGTACTACATGCTTTGTTTCTTGTAACACTACAATAAATAACCATTTTTCCCGACCGAAAAATTCCGACCGGAATCTGGTCAACCGCTCCCGACCGGAATTCGGTCGTAAATTTGAACCTCAACTTTTTCGACCGGATTCTGGTCGGGAAATTTAGTTTTCGAACAGAGACCGGTCGGGAAAAGTATTCCCGGCCGGGATCCAGTCGGGACCCTTTGGCGGGACAAATTCCCGCCAAAGGGCGTCACCCTAAACTCGGCCCATGCCAGCTAGGCCGCATAGCTGGGCCGAGTATTATCAACCGCAATGCGGTTGGTAATTATGGCATTACCGACCGAATTGCGGTCGGTAATGAGGGAGGTATTTCTATAAATACCTCTCTCCTCCTCCTCATTTCATACACATCACTTTTTCTCTCCCCCTCCCATTACCGATCGCCCAGCCCCCTTTTTCTACCGGATTTCGGTCGGAAATCCTAATCTGGTAAGTTTTTTCGTTTTTTCTCGTTTTTTATGTTATATTTATTGTTTTAATATTTATTTTATACGTTTGTTTGTTAGATATTGTAGAAATTGTTAGGCTTTAATTAGGAAATGCCTTTATGAATTGTTAGGCTTTAGAAAATGTTAGAGTTTAATAATTATTTATGCCTTTAGGAAATGTTATGTAATTAGACTTTCAATATTATGTATTTTCTTTATGAATTGTTAGGCTTTAAACTTTATTTATGTCTTTAGAGATTATTTGTTATTGTTAGACTTTCAACATTGTTTATGCCCTTTAGGAAATCGATTTATAAATTAGAATTCATGATGCTTTTAGGGAATTACTATAAAGTAGAAATGAGTATATTTTTAGAAATATCTACTTGAAGTTTATGTTTTTAGCTACTCTCGAAATATCTATATGTCTTTTTTAGGTAATATTATTTATCTTAGCATTGTTTTATTTTATATGATTTTTATATGTGTTAATTTAGTTATTATGGCGTTAACTTTATGAAATGTTGTTAGATATCTTAGAACCATTGTTTTCAGACCCGGCCCGGTCACAGAACCGGTGAGGCTACTGGGTAGCGGGTCAACAGGCTAGGTCGGACCGATTGAGCCACTGGGTGGACCGGTTTGTTGACTTTAGTCAACGTTCAATAAAAAATATAATATAAAAATTATTTGTATAAAAAAAATTATAAGATGGTGAGAAATATTTTAAGTCACTAATATTTTGTTATATTATAATAAAAATAAGAATATGGTTATCACAATACTAGGACTTGAACATGTGACCTCCAACAAAACTATATATGTAATACAAGTTAAAAAATTGTTTTGGATTTTTAAATGTTGGCCAACCGTATCACAAATTTCAATATAAGAACAACAATATGTGAAACTAAAATCTAGAAAATGAACTTAGCATCGGACGAATTACTAGACTTGAAATTCTATAGTGCATGCTCGTTTCGCTTTAAAATCAAATTAAGTATGGAAAACAGCATTTTTTGTGAAAATATCTTGATAGCCAGTTTGCAGTGGATAGATCTGGTTGAGATACCCCAAATTAAAAAACAATGCGTCCAAAACGGACGCTCCTACGCAAAGTTATGGCATTTCAAAGTTTTGCATTTTTTTTCTTTCTTTTTTCTAATTTTTGAGGCAGTATTTTAATTAACAAAAAAACAAAGGGTTGGTTTGCAATTGACCAAAAAACAAAAGGCAGACCGGTTCGTAGGTCGAACCGGTTCACCGAGTCGACCGGTCCGACCAGAAAAATTTCCGATCGGCTCACTGGACTAGCAACCCGTTTATGGAGTAGAACCGGACCGAAAAAGGCATCGGTTCTCGGTCAAACCGGTCGGATCGGCCAGTTCAGTCCGGGTTTCAAATTAGAGCTTATAACTGATAGTTCTTATAACATAATTCATGCCTTTAGGAAAACTATATAACTTAGTAATGATTAAATTTAGGTCATCTCTATAATTAGAAATATTCTAACTTAGATGCTTTTACTTAGTATGTAGCACTTTAGTCGACGACATGTCGCGCGATCCTCCACTCTCGTCTCGTGATACCGCCCATGGCCAGCCCTCGAAGAGAGGGCGTAGTGGTCCACCGAGTGCCGGAGGGCGTAGTGGTCCACCGAGTTTAGGTCCTCGTCTTCGCTTCGTTCATTCTAGCACTACACCACCCACTTCTTTCGATGCCCCTATGCCCCTGCTACCTATCCTGCCGAGTCCCTTTCTCTTCCCATCTACCTAGGCGTACTATTGGGTCGAGCGGCAGTACTCCACCAGATCGAGTAGTACCACATCGACAAGATGATGATCACGCAGCATCGACGCCACCTTACATCATCTGGATCGAGGCGTAGGGCACCTAGGCCACCATCAACTAAGTCTACAACAGCGAGTCCCAGTACTTCTTCCCCGACAGACGTCGCCGGTGCAGGACCTTCTACAACAACGCAGCAGCGATCGGGCCGAGGCTCGTCTAGAGGCAATCAGGTTCCGTCTGACGGTAGAGGCCGTGGTAGAGTTGTTTTGGATGAGCACGGCATATTTTGAAGGGGCGCAAGATATCGAAGATGATTACCGAGATCATTAGGACATTTATGACGAAGTGTGTTGCTTCATACAATGCGCTCGATGAGACTGTCCAGGGCAGATGTGGACTAAGTTTAGGGTGAGATTTCGGAATATATATTTATATATATAGTAAGATTTTTATTTAACGAAGGCTTAATTAAAACCATGTCTCAAAACATAAAAACCTTAATTAATTGCAGAAAACATACAACATTGGTCTGGATGAGTTGGGTCTGGCACATACGGCCTACGGGGCGAAGGCTAGGAAGAGTTACAAGGAAGTGGTGTACAATGCGAAGAAGAACTACTATGCGAGGAAGGATGATCCAAAGTGGGCGGGGCGTCCGAGGATTGGGTGGATGAACGACAAGTTGGAGGTTGAGTTTGTAAAGCATTGGGAGTTAGAGGAGCATGTGAAGAAATTGGTAACAAGACAGAAGAACGGCCGAGGAGGAGAGACCCCACACCGTGATCGTCTTGCACGAGGGACTCATGTTAGTGGGTCCATTAGCTACACGGAGATCCAGCGTAGGATGGTATGTCTTATTAAATTCGATTCTAAACGAATAACTTTTGTCTTAAATTTAAATAGTTTAACAAAAATTTTATATCAATATGCAGACGCGTTCGAGACCTCTAGGGGCCCATGCGCCTCGGCACGATGAGATGTATCGTTATTACACATGTTCCCAATGATCTGCTAGAGGGAGTTCCATATCACCGCGTTTGGGTAAACCCCGTGTATAGGGCTATCTACGTAAGTATTTAACTTGTAAAGTATTTTTTGATTACTGTATTAACATATGCATTATTAATTATGTACTAACTATTCTATCAAAATAAACAGAAGGCCTACATAGGCTTGATGATAGAGAGGTACGAGGTGGATCGTACTAAATGGTCCTTCATGGATCAGGAGTTGTGGAGTATGCCATCTGGAGGAGTGAAGAAGGGGAAGGTTGTTGCGGGTCTCCCTTCGGATGCACGTCACGATCAGTTTGATTTCAGACGAAGAAGGTGCCAGACAAGACACAGGTCTACACGAGGAGCTTGGAGGGGGAGAACCGTCGTCTTAGGATTGCTACTGATCGGAGGGTTGACGTCCTTATGGATCACATAGAGCACTTGACCCAGCACATCACCGACACGACATGTACTCCTCCTTCTCAACCCCTTCCTACTGGATTCATGTCTCAGGCTCGTCGAGCCTACCAGGGCACCGTGCCGACACCCCAGCTCCCGTTATGCCCCCCCCCCCCCCTCTCATGATCCATTTGCCCCTACTGATCCGGATGCTATGATGTATGAGCCTGAGTATGAGGATGACTGTGAGGATGGCGATCTGGATGACACTCTCGATGGTGATGTTGCCAATCTTGGTGGTGATGATGATGAGGGTGGTGGAGCCTTCAGAGATGATACATTTGGCTTTGTTGATGATGACTATGACGACTAGCAGTATTAGTTGTTCGTTTGTTTTAAGTATTAAAAACTGTATTAGTTGTTTGTATTTTGGTAATTCGTTAGATGCTTGGACAAACTACTTTATGTTTATGTAATTTCCTGTTTATTCTGTAATAACTCTATGTTTGTGTAATTTTATGTTTATTGGTAATTCAGTAATGTTTATATTAGTACTAGTTTGTTCGTAATAAATGCCCTTAATTTTTTTAACTATAAAAAAATTCAACACGAATACAAACTATAATATGAAATCAAACAGCGTGAATCCAAATTTATTATAAAATAGAAATTGACCACTAAACTATAATTGCACGCTATTCATACATACTATCCTCGGACTCTGAGTCAATCATTATCTCTTTCTCTTCCTCTTCCTCTTCTTTATTGCCCTCATCTTCCTCATTGCCCTCCTCTTCCTCCTCCTCTAGTCTTCTCTCATCAACCAGATTAAATCCCTCGTCGGCCAATTGGATATTCATATTGAATGAGGAAAGGTTTACACATAAGTTCAACCCTCCAGATGCATTCTCTTGTAGCACTTGGTTCGGCATGCCCGCTTCGACATCGTTTGATCCGGCAACTGATGACATATCGATTATGTGTCTGGCAGGAATAGTGGACACGGCCAACTATCCTCTTTGTCCTGGTCGTCTTCTTTGGATAGGGCACATAGTACGCATGTTTTGCTTGGTTAGCAAATACAAACGGCTCATTGGTGCCGAGGGTACACCTTGGGTCGATGTCAACCAACTTGTACGTTGAATGCTCATGTGTACCTGCGTTTATATCATACCAAACACATTTGAACAAGACTATGTACAGGTGTCTAATTATGCCCAAATATTCCACTTGTATTATGTATTTTTAACATTCCATAGAAGTTGGTAGCATCGGATTCTCCCATGTCTCCCTTCACATAAACACCGCTAAAATCACTCTTCTTTGGGCCCAAAGTCATCTCAGTGTGAAATCTGAACCCATTCACAATGTATCCCTCATATGTTGCCACTGTATTAGCCGGACCTAAGATTAGAGGATCTATTCGTACGTCGCTCTCATATAGCCCACATGAATACGTTTGCTTGAACCATGCTACGTACTCTTGGTTCCTCTTGGATTGTATCTCCATTGGACTAAGTCCACCGCACTCCTCTTCTTCAAACAACCTGTATATGAAAATTTTCATAAGTTAGTATTCTATTTGTCTTTAAAGCATTTAATTATTTTGATATTACAAATAATTAACAATAACTTACTCGGCCCATTCGTCAAGCTCTTCACAGTTTAGAAGCGTGAAGCGTGTAAAGCTCTATTTGCTCCATTTCATCGGAAGTCAAGTATCGCATATTGTTTATTGGCCCTATTGGCGCCCCTTTCTTGTGAAATATTGTAAGCTCATCATCCCACTCCGAGCTATTTAGCGTCTCGTTCATGTTGATTATTTATATATAGTCTGAACAGAGACATCCAAATACTGAGAAAACATATTGGACAGCTCTGCAAGTAGGTATGCATTGGCTATGGATCCTTCCACCCTCGCTTTATGTAGTACTAAACCCTTCATGTCGAACATTCGCCTATTTCATAGAAATGAATGATTAGGCAAAGAATCAATAATTATAAAAGATAATGATTTTAAAAATATAAAAGCGTACCTCTCTAATGGATATATCCATCTATAATGGACTGGACCTCCAACTCTAGCCTCGTACAGAAGGTGTATGGATAAATACTCCATAGAGTCAAAAAAATGGAGGAAATATCATTTCCATCTTGCACATGGTAACAATAAACAATTTCTCCAATCGCTCTATATCCTCGGCCGAAACCTCTGAGGCACAAATTTACTTAAAAAAGACTAATCTCTACCAAGGTCCCCCAAATCTCGGCTTCCAAGAAGTCGCAAAAGGCAATCAGGATCAATCTCTGTATGAAGACGTGACAATCATGACTCTTCATACCCTACAATTTTCCTTGTTATTTTTGCACACATCGTCCCAAGTCCGAGGCATATCCATCAGGAAACTTCAGTTCTATCAACCAATCAAGCACCATGTTCTTTTGCTCTCTCGCAAGACAATATTTTGCATTTGGCTTTATATACTCACTTCCTTTGCCGATGGGTGCTAAGAACAATTATTTAGGGTTGGTCAACAGCTTAAGATCGTGCCTCGACTTAATGTTGTCCTTCGACTTAGCATCGTCCAACACCGTGTTGATGATGTTCTCAAACAAATTCTTCTCAGAATGCATGACATCTAGATCGTGGCGAATCAAGTTTGTGGACCAGTAAGGTAGTTCCCAAAAGATGCTTCGACGACATCAATTATGAGTTGTATTAAAACCCATAAGCTTTGTAGGGTTTGGCCCAAATCCAACCGATCGTAGAGTATCCACAATTGCCCTTATCTCCGCTCTTGATTTCTTTCGAATAGGCGCTGCAAGTATCTCTTTGTCCTTGTAGAAATCCTTCTTGTTGTACCTCCATTCATGATGCTCTGGTAGAAACCGACGATGATAATCGAACCACGAGGCTTGTCCACCATGCTTAAGTGTAAAAGAATATGTCTCACCCATGTAATAAGGACACGTCAGCTTCCCATGCGTGCTCCACTGGGACAACATTCCATAAGCAGGAAAATTGCTAATAGTCCACATTAGGGCCGCTCGCATTTGGAAGTTTTCCTTTCGTAAGCTATCATATGTCCACAAACAATTCCTCCACAAATCATTCAACTCATCAATTATCGGTCTCAGCAAAACATCCAAGTTCTTTATGGGACTCTTTGGACCGGGTATAATAAGGTTCAGAAAAATAAACTCCGATCGCATGCATAAATCTGGCGGGAGGTTATAGGGGGTCACTAACACGGGCCAACGAGAGTAGTTCTTCCCAGATTTCCCAAACGGTGTGAACCCATCCGTACAGAGACCGAGTCGAACATTTCTAGGCTCTACTGCAAAGTTCGGATACGCACGATCAAAATGTCTCCACGCCTCGCCTGCAGCCGGGTGAATCATTCTATCAGTTAACTGTCGACACTTCAAATGCCAAGTCATATGTCTTGAAGTGCCTACAGTATAGAACAACCTCTGTAATCGAGGGCCTAGGGGGAAGTACCACAATTTCTTCCTTGCGACCCTGGACTTTCTACCAGCCTCGTACCTATCGGTCTTGCATATCGGACACGATGTGAGATCCTTGTTGGCATTCTCGTCGTAGTACAAGAAACAAAAATCCCAACAGACGTCGATCTTTTTGTACCCTAAACCCAAACCCACGAGCATCTTATTCATGTCTAGAACCGTATTAGGTAACATTTCATCAATCTCTGGGTCCATAAGATCTTTAGACAACCTGAAGTACTTTTCGCAAGCGACACTAGGTACTATGTGCATTGTCTTGATAGTCAAGAACTCGGCAAACCACTGTAGCACAGTCTTCGGCTTCATATTGTGCATTTGTATGTCTCCCAAATGCATCAATTTGTAGAACTCCTTTGCCTCGGGACTTGGATCTTCGTTGCGCACCTCTCCCTCAACAAATCGACCCCCAGATGCATCCACCGCCAATTCTCTAAACGAAGTATCAACATGAACCGGACTATCCACGTGAATACTAGTGGGCGGTAATTCAGGTACATACGATGTGGATGCCCCGCTCGCCTCCTCTCCATGCAACACCCATACCCAATATTGATACGTAAAGCACGACTTATGAAGATGATCCCGGACTACTTTTCGATCAAAAAACTTTAAATTGTTGTATTTCTGGCACGGGCACCTAATACGATTTCTTAGATCTAAGTATTTCTCTGTTATGAGGCATATTATATGAATGCACGAACCCCAACCATGTAATATTGATTCAAATAACCAGTATTACTATGTATCCTATCGTACATCCAACATCTATCGGCAAGATAATCCATTTCTAATATAACAAAATTAAAAAGAAATTGTTACGATTAATTTCACCAATCAATATCTTTATCATCTATATTAAATTTCTAAAACATGAGTACATAGAAGTCAAGTCAATACTTACTTGTTGTAGCGTAGAAAATACTTAGTTCAAGTATTATTTGTACACACACGCCCCTCGTTGCATTTACTGCAATATCTAATAATACACAAACAAATATAAAAAAGTTAAGAGTGATCGTTTTAATAAGGAATTATTGAGAAAACAAACACAAAATAGTTATAAGAAGGAAAATCGTAAATACCCTACAAATGAGGAAGAATTGAATGATTTGACAATTGGAATGGGATGGGTATTTATAGGGACATCCAACCACTTTTCCGATCGGATTCTGATCAGTAATGTTAGGGTTTAGGGGTTAGGGTATAGAACTTTTCCGAACAGAGTGCGGTCGATAATGCCTGAATTTCTGACCGGAATGTGGTCGGAAATAATATTTATATTTTTAATTTACCCATTTCGCTCTCCAATTTTAGATAAATCGTTGGTTTAATGATCAATTACAACAACATTAGTTATATATAAGTTAAAAAATCAAAAAAAACAAAATTGTCGCACGTTAAAGAATCATTTGAAGCGTCGGTTCATAATGTCACTTGTAAATAGATTAGTATATGTCGCTAATTAACTACTTATGATTATGTTAATTTCATGTAACATCTTAACACACACACACACACACACACACACACACACATATATATATATATATATATATATATATATATATATCACAATTGCCTTCTCTATACTAACGTTTCTAACGAATGCTAATCGCAAATGAGAGAGTACTCTATACTACGTATGATTAATATATGTAGAACTTAAAATAAATTTAATAGTAAACTTACTATGTTAGTCAATATCAACTAAATATTAGTTCAAAAGAACATTAAACTAACTAAATATTAGTTCAATTCTTATATTTTTAGTGACATTCTATAGTTAAACTCACAAACACATCAATATTTTTCTAAACTCAAGCCAAAAATCAAATTTTTAGAGTATTTCCGACCGGACTCCAGTCGAAAATAATATTCATGATTATTTTCAACCGGATTTGGATCGAAAAACTGGGCAGAAAACAATTTCCGAACGGATTCCGCCCAAAAAATATGAAAAATTGGCGCATTTTTTAAATTTTCGAATTTCAAACCGACAAAAAATCGGTTGGAAAAACTCGAAAATTTAGGCGGGCTTAGGTGGAAAATTCAAATTTTGCGAAAATTCAAATATTTTCTCCAAATTCTATATATACACTTCATTTTCACCCCAAACACAAATATTTCACCAACATCTTGCAACTTAAACACTTATTTCATATTTAAATACTTTTCAAACACAAATTCTTTCAACATAAACATTTTTTTCTTTCTTTTATTTTTAAATAAACACTTTTTTCTTCAAACCAATTTTCAAACACTTGTTCTAACATATCTTCCATTAATTCAATAATATTTTAACTAACAATCACTTTTTATGCTTTAGATTGGTGCAATAAATCGAAATACTTCAAAAAAAGTAAAAATATAATATTCTAGTAATTATTACTTAATTTTTTTTTATTCTGTTAAATATTATTTCTGACCGGACTCCGGTCGGAAATACCTTAAATATTATTTTCGACCGAAAACCGGTCGGTAATACCTTAAATATTATTTTCGGCCGGAGTCCGGTCGTTAATACCTTAAATGTTATTTTCGACTAGAGTCCGGTCGAAAAAGGTTGAAAGAAATTTTTCGACCAGAGTCCGGTCGGAATATTCTCTTCCGACCAGATTCCAGTAGCAAATTTTCTGACCGGAGTTCGGTCAGAAAATAGCGTATACCGATCGGACCCCAGTCGAAATATTTGCTATCGAACTTCGGTCGAAAAAGAATATTCCAACCGCAGTCCGGTTGGAAAAGTTTCCAATAAGAAGCCGGTCGAAAAAAGGGAGTTCCGACCGGACTTCGATCGGAAAATATTTTTCTACCGAAGCAATACCGACCGGATTGCGGTCGGGAAAAGGTCATTCCCGACCGGATAGGGGTTAGAGAAAAAAACACTTTACTGTCCAATCTTTGGCCCGTTTTGCACTTACCTATCCAACCTTTTGTTTTTTACACTTTACTGTCCAACTTTGCAATTTTTGACATACGACTGTCCGATCTTTGTTTTCCGGCAAGTCTCCACCAAAAAACGTCACTATGCGACCAATGACGTCACTTAGTAAGGGTATTTTCGGTACTTCCAATTAAATCTTAAAAAAAAAAAAAACAAAGTATATAAACCCGTTTACTCGCGAAAATCTAAAACCCTAGATCAGAATCGAAACGCGGATCCTCACAATCCACACTCAATTTCGTTAATCTACTACGAAATCAACCAAAATTAGTCATGGTCTGGCAAGTAAGAACACCAAATGACGTTATTCCCGACGGTCAAGCCACGCCCAATTATGGTAAGAGACACATTTTTATGCATGCCACTATTTTACTGTTTTTGTAGCATGATCTTGTTGTGTGGTCCCTCGATTTGCATAATTTTGAGTTGTTAGTGGCTTTTATTTGCAGAAATGTTACTTTTTTACTCGATTTTCATATTTTACTGTTGTTTGAGGCGCACTAGTGCTTTACAGTTACTTTATTCCCTTTTTGTCACATATAATATCATTTGTTGCATGTGATTTAGTTGATAGTGGTTTACACACCCAAAAAAGTAACTTTATTTGCTTACTTGTTCAATAGGCAGGCACACTTAGTCTAGGGCAGGCAACTTGCACTTGCAGGAAATGGCAATTAACTGGTATACCATGTGTCCATGATGTTGCTTCAATGAACCATATGAAATGGAAACCAGAGGAGCATATACACCCTTACTATTCCAAGGAAATCTATGTGCAGATCTACAATCACTACATGATGCCAATGGAAGGATCAAGTTCATGGCCCATGCCAGCTACTGAAATGAACACTATTGTTCCACCTCCTGTTGAAGCCATGCCTGGTAGACCAAAGAAACATGCTAGAAGAATTGATCATGCTGAATTGGCTGAAAGAAGACTGAGAAATGAAGAGATTGGCAGATTGACCAAGGATGGCATGAAAATTCATTGTGGTTACTGCCATAAAGAAGGTCACAATTACAGGAGCTGTGAAGCAAGAAAATCCAACCCTTTGGCAAAGGATTGGAAGCCCAAGTGCAGAAAACCAAATGGGAAGGGTAGGCCAAAGAAAGGAAGTGGTAAAGGGAAATCCAAGAAGGGGAGCAAAAAAGCTCAAACATCAACTAATGGTGCAAGCACATCAAGAAATGAACCATCAAATGTCACAGAAGTGAATGAGGTAATTGCTTTTTTTACTCTGTTACAACTGAACACTAATTATGTTATGTATTTTTATTTGACTTCTAATGTATATTTGAAAGGTTCCTACAACTCAAGAATCTGTTGTTGAGATTGATAGAACAGCTGCAAAGAGAGCAGGAAAGAAAAGGCAAAGTCAGGTAATCATTTGTTAATGTGTGATGTGAAGAATTAGGTTGAATCTGTTATTTATCAAGACTATTTGTAATGATTATGTTACTGTCTTGTAGCATGAAGAACAGATGGTTAATAAGAAGAAGAAGAAAGCTGAAAGTAAGGCTGTGGATTCTAATATTCCTCCTTTGATTCCAAGACCAGCAACAAGAAGAAACTTTGTGCCAGCATCACAAGTTCCAACAGCTACTGCACAAGAGTCAGCCCATCCTCTTCCTCCTGTGAATCAATTTAGAAGACCATCTACAAGAAGTACCATTGAGCCACCAAATCAAGTGACATCAGATCCTGCACTTGTGCCTAGTAGGCCTAAAACAAGGAGTCAGACGCCTGAAAGGTTGGTGAGTTTATCTACTGTGAAAGAAGCAAGCAAAGGAAAGAAACAAATAGATTTCACAGAAGTCCCAGCCTCAAGAAACAAATTCAAGGCTCATGCACTCTCCCTGAGAAATGGCTTTGCCCCAAAGCCAAGTAAAGTGCAGCGCACTACTGTCCAAACTGCTGAGGATGGTATAAATTAAGTTGCATGTTGATCATGTGATTGTTGGTTTTGATTCTGAACATTTTGGCATGAGAGCAAGATATAGTTGCTTTTGTGTGTTATTTTGGCTCTACGTTTGAACAATCTCTACTTTTGGTCGCTTTTTATTCTGAAGTTTGGCCCAGCATTTTTGAGAAGGTTTTGGGCCTAAATATTGTATTTGGATTCATACGTTTGATGTTAATTATGATGTTAATTTTGGGCCTAATTGCATTAGAGAATGTTATTTTAGTGCTTTACATGTTGTTTTACAAGTTCGTCTACGAATTGAGTTATGTACTAGTATATTTGGAAAACTTGGCGACATGATTTTCAATTTTTTTAACACTAGACAACATGTATTTCTAAACGTTTTACAATCGACTACATCTATTTCTAGAAGTTTTACACTTTACGGTCTGATCTTTGAAATAAATTACATCTGAATGCCTTTCATTTAACAATTGCGTCATTAAGCAGCAACGTTTCAAATTAAATGTGTCCCTTCAACTACCCTTCTCTATTATCTTTTACCCTAAATTGAAATCTGCAGAAATGGCCGCCCCACCCCTTCCCCTTCCCAACATCCAATCTACACTTAGAAACACCTACAATGAAGAACTAGAAGATGTTAGTCTAATTTTCTATGATTTCCACAACTTCAGCAGACAAGATGAGAAGTTCCTTCTCAAAAGCCTTCGATTCTTGGTCAAAGAATCCACCTGGTACACTGAAGAAATGATGCAGCCCATTTACAGAAGATTGGCAGTGTTGATGACCGCTCGCATGGGTCATGATGTTACCCCTGTGGACATCCTTGACAGGCTTCGCATAATGCGAGCGCGTCTCGACCTTTTCCGCTTGCATGCACTTTTATGAACCAAATTTTAACTATTTCTAATTCTACTACATATAGCCAACTGACATGGAGCGAGCCTTCGCACGTAGTGGAATGCCAAACTACAACCGATCCCTATATTGCCTTGTCGTGAAGGGCTTGCCAATCCCACCGATTAGAGTGTTCACCCGTTATGATTTCTATTACGGGAACCACCTCTAAATCGATTGTAGTTTCTATTTTGGGTTGTGTAATTATCTACTCTGCTTTTGAACAATTTTCATTTCTGCTGCTGAACTATTTTTATTAAGGTTTGTAATATTAATCTGTTTTGAATGGTTTGGTTTCTATTTCTGCATTTCGCTTTTGTTTAGAGTATAGATGTTAATTATGCATGCCACTATGATTAGTCTTTTAATAAGCCTTAGCACAGTGATTAACACAACAAAAAACAGAGCCCTTTATTCTAACCTTCATTATTATTCATCACAACCAGCATTTTCAAGGCTACACAAACACTTCACACCATACACAAACATTTTCCACCCTACACAAACAAAAGTTTGTAAACAACACAACAAATGAAGAAACAGAGACAAAAGCTCAATTTTCTGTTTTTTGATTCAACCATGGCTACATGCTTCTCGAGTTTCTTGTTCCTCTTCTTGAGCTTACTAACATCCAACTCCAACTTCGTGTTCTTTTCCATCAACTCAGGCTCCAATTTGCCCCTTTGATTTTCCTTCAATTTAGCTTCGGCCCTTTCAAATCTCCTCCTTAATGCTGGAATTACAACTCATGCCCTGTCGCAAAGGGGTTCATCGACCCATTCCCATAGCCCACAACATGCGTCTCCCTTGTAACATGTTGTGAATCGACGACCAGGATTCCGATCGGAAAGAGATAGCTTGGTAACGGCAAGTCGACCGCACCTGCATTCAAAATCGGCCATGGTAGTAAATTCAGACATCGATTGATTCGAGTGTGGAAGTGTTAATTTGCTGAATTGATTTCTAATTTCGTGTTTGGGATTTTAGGGTTCTTGTAGATTATTGAATTGGGGGGAAAATGTGTTTAAATAAAATTTTAAACGAGTTAGCCGTTGAAAAAGTGGAAGTACCGAAAATACCCTTACTAAGTGACGTCATTGGTCGCATAATGACGTTTTTCGGTGGAGACTTGCCGGAAAACAAAGATCGGACAGTCGCGTGTCAAAAAATGCAAAGTTGGACAGTAAAGTGTAAAAAAAAAAAGGTTGGATAGGTAAGTGCAAAACGGGCCAAAGATTGGATAGTAAACTGTATTTTTCCCTAGGGGTTATTTTCGACCGGATTTTCGGTCGAAAAACATCCTATTTTCTTGTAGTGTAACCTTTACATGTAACTTTGTACATGAGGCAAGTAGAGATCATGCTCTACGAACAATCACACGTCGTGTCAAAGCAAGTTAAGTTTTATGGGTCTTACAAAACTTTATGCAAATAATGCTTCATATGTTGCACACAAGAGGAAAAAAAGAAAAAGGTGAAAAAGAATAAAGGTTGTGTCTAGAGTGAAATTACCAAAGACATTCTCCAAAGTTTTTCACGTTCACTCGAAACATTGAAATATATTGACAATTAGTATGTCGAGGGTAACATGGTAGATCTTTCTAGCTACAAATATACTTCCTCTGACAACTTTTGTAAAACATGTTCATAACATCGTGATCTGATCTACGAGATTCTACACATACTAACTTCAATTTTTCTCCATTCAATTTTTCTGAATAGCTTTCAACGAGTCGACATTTAATGTTTTTCACTGTGATTTTTTTATTTTATTTTTTCTAGTTACATTATTCAGAAATTGAAAGTCAAGTGTTGCACTGAAATGTTGGTCCAACATTCTGGTAACTTGTGTTGGCTTAGTCCGATTAATTTTAATTGTTATATTTAATTTTTCCTTTATTCATAAACTTATCTAGTTCCACGAGTTGTGTTTATCTTGAATGTATTTCAGGATATCAAAGAATCTAGGTTTCGTGTGGATCAAAGCTTGAAGAAAGAAGATAAGCCGAAGATGATTAAGATAGAATCAGAAGATCTTTTGAAGATAAACATCAAAGGAGATTTTGAGAATATCCAAGTAATCAGAGAACAATCAAGTCGTGTTGATCACATCTACGAGAAAGGACGAACAAACTCTATAAGAAGATGTGTTCGACATCAAGCTAAATAACAAGATTAGAATATAGGTTCTGAGAGATTAGAAGCATTCTTGTCAAAGTTGTTTAGTGTTATTTTTGCTGAGTTTTATCTAACGAAGCTATAAACTCAATAGTTTGTAGTGAGTTAGTGTTAGAATTGAGTTTCTTACTCAGCTGCGTTTTGTAAGATCATTAAAGTCGTATTTAGTGATTATTTGGTCGTAAGGCTCGGCATGTTATATTCATATAACCTGCTTAAAATTGATTGTGTGTTTGTTCTATTCCGCTGCATTTTACTCTTTAGTGAATGTTGTGACAACATCGAATACAATCAGTGTTGGCACAACATTTCAATTTAACACAGCGTGTGAATCTAAAAAAGTATTAATCCCGATCCATACATTTATAGAAATTTGAAAAACCCTGAGAGGGAGTGTTCAAATAACCTTCCCCTACTATTGGTGAAGAAATAACCTTCAGATGGCTACAATAGCAATCTTTCAAGTTGATTTTCAATCAACAATTTTCAGAGAATCTAAAGTAACTGTGAGATTCACTATATTTTATAATCTTTTGGACACTTATGTATCTTTCATATTGTAATTAACGTTCTTCTCTCCAACATGCTCAGTGATATTGAAAACTTTATTTGCAAAAAAAAAGTTATAAAACATTGAATAACTATCCTACATGTAATTTTTTTTTCTCACTGTGTTCGCTTATACGACTAATCCAGCCGAGCACCGTCGGGGCCTTTTTGAGGGGGCGACTCTCCCAGCGGTGCATGTAATTTATTTTTGATATGTATGTACAACGACTTTTTTTCTTCGTTAAAGTTGAATGAATTGAGTAGTTAATAAATTCCTTATAAAAGTTTTCTCGAACTTGGATATAATAACTTTAGTTGCTAAATTCACTTAAAATAAAATCAATTTAGCATTTGTTAGAAAGAATATTTATCTATTGCATTTAATGTAATTACTCGTTAGAATTATATTACATGATTTATAGGAATTCGAATCCCGCATATAAAACGGCCGAGAATAAGGAAAAGATATGTAAGATAAATTCATATAGGCCGATAAAGATACTGAAAATATAAATTAATTATATTAATCAACACGTACCTCAAAATGATCTTCCAATAAAAATATATGTTGGAATCAAACTGAAAACTGAAAAATGTATTGATTACGATGATATAATTGAACAAATATTTTAAGGACATGCTGGAATACATTTTGCTCTGTACAAAAGATACTTGCTCTGATTCAGAAAAGAAAAAAAAAAAGATACTTGCTCTATATATCATTACCCAAGCATATAGCAAGATTATGGTGAACAAATTATGGCAAATACATTAAGCGATTGTACCTTCAATTTCATAGTTAATTGAATTACCAATTTGGATCAACACGTTTAAAAAATCATTAATTCTGAAACTTATTCGGTTACCAATAATAAGCATTTGCAACATCTATATATAATTCTGTATAACTCGAAGTTAATTGGTGAAGCAAATATATATTCGTGTTCTTCTAATATTGGTTCGAACAATCAAAGTTTGTACTACACAATGGCATCACAAAAATTTGTTTGTCTTGCTATCCTGTTCCTTCTGGCAACCTGTACGTTCATTTTCGCTTCTCTTTCATGGACATTTTGAAGCTAGGTCACTTTTTATTTTTTTCTTCGTGTTGCGATATAATATTATTATTATATTTTTTTAACAGTGTCACAAGGAGCGCCATCAGCGACACACACTTGCAAAACCCGCAGCGACTGCTTAGAGATTATATGCCATCCTGGAAAACTCAAAACATGCCTGAATGGATTTTGTGTGTGCACGTCTGGTCCAAGAAAATTGGCTTCAGTCAATTATAATGATGAAAAGGCAACAAGAAGTGGAATGTATAAGAAACTGTTCACCTAGCTGTGTTACGAGATTCAGTAATTTTTTTAGCAGCATTTGCGTTTGTACCTTTTAAATAAAGATTGGTCATTTAAATAAGATCAGATCCGAGTCTATTATATATTTTTTTTTGGTAAGCAAAAACTTTATAGAATTTGAGTACACGGGGTACTCAACCCATCATTACAAATTAATCTGAGATGTAGCTCAACACGTACAATATCTTGGTTCATTTAACCAATTGAAAAGAGGATATGGAAAAGGTTTATAGTTTGCCTTAATCCATAACCAAAACCTAACTTTAATTTCCTCAAGTATCCTGTCTATGTGGACTTCTTTTCCTTCAAACACATAGCTATTTCTTGCACGCCAAATAGTCCATACCACAAACATCCAGATCCCTCTCCAAATCTTCTTAGTATTGTTCTCTTGCACCGCTTCAACACTTTGCATAAACTGAATCCACAAGTTTGCATGAAGAACCATGTACGCCACGCAAAAACTCCCATCCAAATCTGAACACTCCCCAAAAACATGTCCACTACTCTCGTCAATAGTCCGACAAAATATGCAGTGTTTTTCATTTCCATCAATTTGAATCCCTCTTTTGATCAAGTTATCCTTCGTTGGAATTTTATTTAAAAGAAGCCTCCACGTAAATATCTTCATTTTTAGAGGTGTAGAAGTTTTCCATATGAGATTAAAATAATGGTTACAAGTGTTATCCATCGAAGGACGTAAACTCTTGTACGCCGACTTGACAGAATATCTCTCATTAGGTTCTTCTTTCCATCTCCAGCCATCACTACAACTTAAATTAGGCTGAATCTCTCCCCCAATTCGTGAATGAGCTGCTCCAAAAGATTTTTCTCCCACTCGAAAAGTGTTATTCTCCACCTCCAGATCCATCTCCATGATCCCACCAGAAAATTCCCCCATATCATGAATGCTTGCTTCTCTATTATATATAAACACTTGCCGATTGTTACGTTACTGTATTGAATCAGGCTCATGATGCATCACATTGGAACCTTTTCCAAGTGCGTGATGTTTCAATTCCACATATTAAGATCTTACTAATTTATTGAACAAAAGATGTTTGGTTTTAATTATTTGGTCAATTTGATTTATTAACATGTGACAACGTTTGAAATAAGAGTATAAGACTGATAATTAAATTCCTTTTTTTTAAAATTAAAATTTCGTCATATGTATATATAGCATCTGGGTTAACAGAACTGAAATGCAGTTGAAGAGTTCATCATTGGCAATTGGTTCAAGAGAAATATAGATAATAGAACATATCAACTGTTTACATGTCACAAACATAAATAGTTAATTCATCCAACAAAATCCTTACATACTTTTCTATTTTTTTTTTTTATGAGCAATGAAGAGATTTATTAATTGGGGAGTATAAGCCATACTCCCACTAAAAAATTATTCAAATCATACAAAGCATGGGTTATTCACCCATTCAAAGAAAGAGTAAGAAGAAAACGAAAATCGCGCCTTATACCAACTCCAGGACCTGATTCTTATACTTTTGACTAATTTCTCACGATTAGCAGCATTTCCATTGAACAACATATCATTCCTAGCTTCCCACAGTATCCAAATTGTAAGAATCCAAATACAACGGAAATATGGCGTCCTTCGGGCGTTGGGCAAAAGACCGAAAAAATGCAACATGTGCGTGCATCAGTTACCTGACACAAATACCAAGCCAAATCTGATAGGAGAATGGACATTTGAACAACAAATGGTATGTATTTTCGTCTTCGGCACCACAAAAAACGCAATTGGTTGACTGGCTTGAAAAGCAAATGTCCCGATGAAGAAGGTTGCTTTTTGGAGGAATCTTATTAAGGATAACTCCAAGCCAATGACAACATCTTACGAGGGGCATCAATTTCCCACAAAGTTTTAAAGATAGGCACGCTAGCAGATGGGTTCGTTGTGTACAGAGTATTGTAGGCAGACTTAACGGAAAAAACACCATTTTTATCACCATCCCACCGCCACGTGTCTCTTTTTTCCTGTGGTTGGTAAAAAAACCTTTAAAATGAATTCAAGCTCTTTAAGTTGTTTCTTTTTCCATTCAAACAGATTACGACGCCACATCCAATTCCATTCCCAACCTCTATTCGTTTCTTCAGTTTATGGGAGTTAATGCCAATGATGACTTGTGATTTAAATATTTTCATAATTACTATTATCCTAATACATATAGTTAAACTTCTTTCAATCCAAGTGCTATACATGACGAAGATTGTGAAGTTTTGTAGAAATAATTATTGTAAAGTATAATAATTAGCATGTTAAATATTGTTAGAAATTTTTTCTGCTATGGTGAATTTTCATGCTTAAATGATCGTCATGCGTACCAATGTTGCCAATTTTTCACGATAATGATAACAATCATCGTAAAGGTACACAAACTCAATATTATCATGTATTGATTTCATATTCTTAAACATGCAAGATTATTATATGCATTTGACCATAAATTTAATAATGTACTACATGCTTTGTTTCTTATAATCTTTACATGTAACCTTGTACATGAGGCAAGTAGAGATCATGCACCACGAACAATCACACGTCGTGTCAAAGCAAGTTAAGTTTTATGAGTCTTACAAAACTTTATGCAGATCGTGCTTCATATGTTGCACACAAGAAAAAAAAAGTAAAAAAGAAAAAAAGTTGTGTCTAGAGTGAAATGACTAAAGACATTCACCAAAATTCTTCATGTTCACTCGAAAATATTGAAATATATTGACAATTAGTATGTCGATGGTAACATGGTAGATTTTTCTAGCTACAAAAATATACTTCCTCCGACAACTTTTGTGAAACACGTTCATAACGTCGTGATCTGATCTACGAGATCTTACACTTACTAACTTCGAATTTCCTTCATTCATTTTTTCCGAATAGCTTTTAACGAGTCGACATTTAATGTGTAGAAATTTAATATTTTCTCTTTCTTTCACTATGATTTTTATTTTTATTTTTTTCTAGTTACATTATTCAAAAATTTGAAAAACCTTTAAAGTAGAGTGTTCAAATAACCTTCAGATTGACCATGCGCCCCTCCTATTGGTGAAGAAATTATTTTCTAGTCATTGCAAAGAATGTACATTTTCCCTTACTTTCATATTTATATTTTAACTAAAAGATTATATTTGTTAGAAATATTTATAAGCGCTTGTTTTATTTGTAAGGCTCCTGGATTTTTAAGAAGAAAAAAAAAATACCCAAAACTATTTTGGAACCTGATCTATCAGTTTTCTTGTTCTCCAATTCAGACTATGGTATAGCACAAACAACAATAAACTCTTTTTTCCTGCAACACAAAAATATTAATTCATGCATTTAAATATATTTTTTTACAGACGGTGCCATTTTATTGACACTCATTTTGTTTCACTCTAATAACTGAGTAATCAAAGATTTTTTATTCGGAACGCCCTAAATTCCAGATAATTATGATTTTTGTTGGATTATTGATGATAGAGAATATAACCAAAGAACATAAGAGTATATGAAATAGTTGATCCTTTTATTCAGCATGCCCCCTATGGGGTGTTCTCTCTATAAAATAGGAGGTGTATTGGGACATGTGTCAATTGCATATCTTATTACATTGATAAGTGCTATGTATGAACCTTATTGGCAGATTATCCTGCCTATTTTATTGACAACTGTCCTTTACACGTGCCGTGACCTTGTATTTCATCATGTGGTCCTTTTCGGAGTCCAAATCGTCCCATAGCTCTTGTTGTTCTTAACGATGCTCTTTAGGTTCCAAGGAGTCATTTAAGCCACTTAGATCCTTGTAGGCCATCGTAAATGTATATCTCGCAAGGCATCACAGATCCTTGTAAGGCGTCGAGGAGTCATTTAAGACTCATATGTCCTCTTAAGGTATCTAGGCGTGCGAGGCATCTTGATGTGTAGCATGTGAGGTATCGTGGATCCTTTTGGGGCCTAGCGGAGTCATTTAAGACTTGTAGTGCCCGAAAGGTATCTCAATACTTGTAAGGCATTTTAATGATATCGTAGATCCTTTGAATCCAAGGAGATATCGTGCAATCATTTAAGATTCATAATGCCTGGTGGGATATCGTTGAGCTTGTAAGGATTTGTGCACTCTATGTAAGGCATTCTTATCATCGAGGGATGTCACAGTATTATGGGGCATATTATATGGGGTTAATACAACAGGCCAAGTACTATGAGTAACACTCATGTTTCCAAAGCAACTAATCCATCGGCTGCAAGACACAATCTTACGTTTTCAAAGTCTTTTGCAAACTCTCGATGTAGATGATCAAACGCATGCCAAGTAGGAGAATCATTTGGGTGCCTCAAACAACCATCCTTAGTCCATTCCTCTTTATGCCACCTCATATTTGATGCTATTTTAGAAGTCATAAATAGTCTTTGTAACCTAGAGTTTAATGAAAAAGATCTAAGCACCTTTGCAAAGTTCTTTTTGACCTTTACTACATCATCTGCAGCTGCCAAATTATTTTCAATCTCAAGATATCTTGGCCAATTACAAACATGACATTGAGTATCTTTCGCATGATCCTTTCAGTATACATGCATCAATTTTCATACAATTGAGTCCCAACATGCTAATTACCTTTTTTATGTCATAATACAACGTAGGTAATGAATCTGTTAGATCTGGAAAAGCCTCTTTCAATAATTCAAGGGCCATTTTAAATGTCTTATAAGACCATTTTCCCATGCACTTCAATTGCAAAAGTCGAGCGATAAATTTTATCTTTGAGAATTGTTTGCAGCCTGAATTAAACTCTTGTTTCGCATCATGAAGCAACTTATAAAAATTCTTAGCTTGTTTTGGTTCTATTTAAATATTAGTACATGTATTGTTGACTCCAAAAGTATTGTGTACCAGATTATGCATATCATCAGACATCTCAAACTCTCAAACTGATCACTCTGTTGGACATTATGTTGAGCGTTCAAAGAATATCCCCCTTATATAATCCAATGTGTATACCCCTACAAAAACAAATTCTTAATCTGTGAAATTACAAGACAGGAAAATATCACAACATAATTTTGAATAATTTAAAGTACAATTTTTGAACAATCTCTATATTTGATCATCTTATTCTTTTCTATAAAAGCAACAATCTTGAATATTTAAAGACTTGTGGCGAAAATCTTCAATTTGATCTTCACCGAAATACTTAAATGCTTGACAAATGTTGATTTGAGGGCTTGACAGCTTGATCTCTAGTCAACATGTGATGTGATTAAGGGACTGATGAAGAACGATATGATCTTCATCTTCAGTTCTTCAAACTTGTTGAGCTTTGACCTTCTTTAAAGGAACTTTAGTATTCAAAAATAGTTTTCGAGGGTCGTAAGACTTGATCTCGAATCAAATGGGGTTTTGGGTTTAAGATTGCTGAAGAACGGTATAATTTGATCTTGATTTTCTTGAATTTCTTAAAGCTTGATCTTCTAGGTAGAAGCATGATCTTCAAAAATGGTTATTTGATGAACCTGAAGCTTGACGCCGGATCAAACAAAGCTTTTTTCGTGAAGAAAACCTTGAAGATTGATGGACTTGGTGGAGAGAATTCGTAAAACTTCTTTGCTCCAAATTCTTGAATGTTGAATTGTAATTTTATTCTTCAAAATCAACTCTATTTGTAGTTGTAGAGTGAATCTCAACCAGAATCTCCTGATAAGATGACCGTTGTGATTGAGTCTTACGATTTCTTGATTTGGAAGACTTGCTCTAAGTGAATCTTCTCATGATCTCTTGAAGATTGAGACTTGGAGGAGAAGGTTTTCCATGTCTTGGAATTTGAAGAACAATTATTTTCTTGTCTCAAGATTTGATGAATATATTTATTTTAATCCCATAAAAATATAGGATTAAATAATATATATAAATATATATATATATTATTTCTTGTATCTTAAGACTTACCATTAATACACAAAATTAATATGTCTATAAATCTCTCCCTCGAGACTTGTTCACGACTTGTGTTGAACCGCATCAGGGAGCAGATAAGTCTCGACCTCTTTCTTCTTCTTCTTGTTTTGGTGCTTAGTTCAACCACCACGAGTCCACTTCATGATTTTGGAACATTTGTGAGCTTCAACATTGGATGAATCAACTTGAAGTAGAATGTTGCATGGTCAAACTTTTTTTTATTTAAGATATGATTGGGCTAAAATGAGCTTCTAGCTTCCTACGTATCCAATGAAGGAATCAAATCAAACGTAGTTCACACAGTTTGTAACTGTGCAACTCACAACTTATACCCATGTGGGCTAGGAGTAACTTGTAGTTTAAGCTCGTGCATCATAGATCATTTGATTTGGATATTTGTTGACATTTTGGCTCGTGTAGGAGAATTGAAGATTTGAAGGATTTGTAGACCTTTTGTCTCTTATCCAAGAGATTTGAAGAGTTGAATATCATTTGAGTTCAATGTGCAAATAATTTATACTCGTATTAAGGAGTTCTTCACTTGAATATTTTTAGAAAGTTTTGCCTCTTGTCAATGAGTCTTGATTTGATTTTGAAGATTTTAGATAGTTTAAACTCTTTTTTGGGAGCACATAATATCTTAAGTTTGAGCTCGTATCTAGGAGTGTATGGGTGGTGATGAAGTTTGATGTTGTGTCCTCTTCAGCACCTCGTCATTAATATCATCATCTTTAATATCAAGAGCATGCGTTACTTTTTCTTGTCTAATAGAGTATACACTTGTTTCGATGTCATGTTCTCATGTCGTCAATTCTTCAATGTTTCTTGGTTTCATTCCTTGATGTAAGAGAGACTCCAATTCATCCCTTTAATGCAAATCTCCATGACTGAAGTTTCAGATAATTTTTCTTTGCAACTTAAGGATAAATTTCTCCACCTATTAATGTATTCAATTATTGGTTTGTCTTCTTGTTGATGAGAATTTCCAGGTTCAATCATGCTCGCAGTATTTAGAGTGCTATAAAAATGATTAAAAAACTGAGTTTGTAGATTGTCTAGCTGACAATGGAGTTTGGCTCGAGATTAATATACTAATCAAAATCAAAGTCTTCTAAGGATTGAACGAATTACTTGACCAGAAGATCATCATCGGTTACAGCACTATTGCACTTCTCGATGAAATGAGAAACATGTTGTCTTGGGTCTCCACTTCCATCAAATCGTTGAGACTTTGGAGGCTGATAGCTTTCAGGCATTTGTAATTGCTCAATTCTTTGAGTGTAGGGCTTTGTGTAAGAATTGAAACTTTTGTGATGAGCTTTATGATCCTTTGCAACTTCTTCAATGAGCTTCCTCAATTGATTAGTAAAGACAGACCTTGTGGGAAAATTTAGATTTGTTGGCTTGAGGACTTAGAATGCTCCCCAACTTCAACTTCTTGAAATATTTCTTCACAGGACTTTGTATGCATCACGATCTTTTAGTCGTCCTTTCTTGAGATATTTGAGTTTTGGAGATAAGAAGATTATTGACTTCCTTTGCTAAGGACTTTACTAAATTCTTTGGCTTCAATCTCTTGAGCAACATTCTCATGTAACATGCTTTGATCATCACTTTCCACGAGATTAATATACCAATCAAAATCAAAGTCTTATAAGGATTGAACAAATTTCTTGACTAGAAGATCGTCATCGGTTCCATCACTATTGCACGTCTCGATGAAATGAGAAACATGTTGTCTTGGGTCTCCACTTCCATTAAATCATTGATACTTTGGAGATTGATAGCTTTCATGCATTTGTAATTGCTCAATTCTTTGAGTGCAAGGCTTTGTGTAAGATTTGAAACTTTTGTGATGAGCTTTATGATCATTTGTAACTGCTTCAATGAGCTTCTTCAGTTGATTAGTAGAGACAAGACCTTATGGGAAAACTTGGATTTGTTGGCTTGAGGACTTAGAATGCTCTCCAACTTCAACTTCTTGAAATATTTCTTCATAGGACTTTGTATGCATCACGATCTTTTGGTCGTCCTTTCTTGAGATATTTGAGTTTTGGAGATAAGAAGATTCTTGACTTCATTTGCTTAGGATTTTACTAAATTCTTTGGCTTCAATCTCTTGAGCAGCATTCTCATGCGGCATGCTTTGATCATCACTTTCCACGAGATTAATATACCAATCAAAATCAAAGTCTTATAAGGATTGAACAAATTTCTTGACTAGGAGATCGTCATCAGTTCCATCACTATTGCACGTCTCGATGAAATGAGAAACATGTTGTCTTGGGTCTCCACTTCCATCAAATCATTGAGACTTTGGAGATTGATAGATTTCATGCATTTGTAATTGCTCAATTCTTTGAGTGTAGGGCTTTTTGTAAGATTTGAAACTTTTGTGATGAGCTTTATGATCATTTGTAACTTCTTCAATGAGCTTCTTCAGTTGATTAGTAGAGACAAGACCTTATGGGCAAACTTGGATTTGTTGGCTTGAGGACTTAGAATGCTCTCCAACTTCAACTTCTTGAAATATTTCTTCATAGGACTTTGTATGCATCACGATCTTTTGGTCGTCCTTTCTTGAGATATTTGAGTTTTGGAGATGAGAAGATTCTTGACTTCATTTGCTTAGGATTTTACTAAATTCTTTGGCTTCAATCTCTTGAGCAGCATTCTCATGCGGCATGCTTTGATCATCACTTTCCACGAGATTAATATACCAATAAAAATCAAAGTCTTATAAGGATTGAACAAATTTCTTGACTAGGAGATCGTCATCAGTTCCGTCACTATTGCACGTCTCGATGAAATGAGAAACATGTTGTCTTGGGTCTCCACTTCCATCAAATCATTGAGACTTTGGAGGTTTATAGCTTTCATGCATTTGTAATTGCTCAATTCTTTAAGTGTAGGGCTTTGTGTAAGATTTGAAACTTTTGTGATGAGCTTTATGATCCTTTGCAACTTCTTCAATGAGCTTCTTCAGTTGATTAGTAGAGACAATACCTTGTGGGCAAACTTGGATTTGTTGGTTTGAGGACTTAGAATGCTCTCCAACTTCAACTTCTTGAAATATTTCTTCATAGGACTTTGTATGCATCGCGGTCTTTTGATCGTCCTTTCTTGAGATATTTGAGTTTTGGAGATGAGAAAATGCATGACTTCCTTTGCCTAGGACTTTACTAAATTCTTTAGCTTAGATCTGTTGAGCAGCATTCTCATGCGGCATGTTTTGATCATCACTTTCCACGAGTTCTTGCTTTTGGAGATGAGGGGACACTTCAGATTATTTGCTTGTAGTCTTGATGCATCCTTGAACTCCAATGTTGTTAGTGACTTCTTTAGCATTTTCAACTCCTTCTTGGACCTCTAGCTCTTGGAGAAGGCAGTTCAAATGTTCTTCACATTTATGAGCTTGATTTGTAGGATTCTCAATGGCTCTTGTCAGCGCCGCAACTTGCTCTTGCATTGAAGTTGCTTGATCATCTTTTTTAACTTAATGCATTGCCCTCGATACAAGTGGAGCTTTCATCATCAACTGGGAAGAACCTTCACTTGTTGCCCCCATTGACTTGTCCATTGTTGAGCAAACTTGACTTCTCGTGACTTCAAATCTTAGAACTTGCAAGAAAAGAAATGAGAGGTAAAGATTGTCCCATCGAGCGTGCCAAATTTGTAATAACAAGTTATGTGCCTCTAAAAATTAAAGACAAGAAATTTTAGTCAAATGAATTTGATATAAATTCAAATAAATATAGAGTTACAGTCTCTATTATTCCTTTGATTCTTTTCTATGAAAATAAAAATCTTGAATATTTAAAGACTTGTGGCAGTAATCTTCAGTTTGATCTTCATCGAAATACTTGGTTGCTTGACAAACGTTGATTTGAGAGCTTGACAACTTGTTCTCTAATCAAAATATGATGTGATTTGGGGATTGATGAATAACGATATAACCTTCATCTTTAGTTCTTCGAGTTTGTTGAGCTTTGATCTTTTTTAAAGGAACTTCAATCTTCATAAACAGTTTTTCGAGGGTGTAGGACTTGATCTCGAACCAAATAGAGTTTTGGCTTGAAGATTGTTGAGAACTGTATGAACTTGATCTAGGATTTCTTGAAGCTTGATCTTCTATGTAGAAGCGCAATCTTCAAAAATTGTTATTTGATGAACTTGAAGCTTGAAGTTGGATCAAAAATAGCTTCCTCATGAAGAACGCCTTGAAGATTGATGGACTTGGTGGAGAGAATTTGTTTCAAATGCTTGAATGTTAAATTGAATTATATTTTTCAAGAGCACATCTATTTATAGTTGTAGAGTGAAACTCAACCATAATCTCATGATGAGATGAACAGTTGTGATTGAGTCCTACGATTTCTTGATTGGAAGATTTGGTCTAAGTGAATCTTCTCATGATCTCTAAAAGATGGAGACTTTGAGGAGAATGCTTTTCATGTCTTGAGATTTGAAAAAAAATTATCTTCGTGTCTCAAGATTTGATGAATATATTTATTTTAATCTCATACAAAATATTAGGATTAAATAATATTTATATATATATATATTATTTCTTGCATCTTAAGACTTACCATTATTAGATACAAGATTATTGTGTCTACAACCCATTCATAAAACCATCAACTCAAATGTTCTATTACAGTGCCTCTGTCTACCCATATTCCATTCTTACAGTATTTGCATGGACATATGATTTTACCACTAAGACATGCATTATTGAAAGCCATATCAAGAAATTGATTTACCTCATTTGCATGTTCTTTAGATAATGTATACCTATTCATCCAACTCTTGTCCATTATGAACCTACTAAAAGAAAAAAAATTCATATCAATATCATAGTACCAGTAGTATGTAAAAGGAAAATGACCTATTACAAACAAATTATAATATAACTAACATACATATAAGTCCAAATACTTGATGATAATATATCTATTCCAAAGTATATAAACTTATCTATTGTTATAGAAACATGGCACGAAAGGCTTTCAAGAAAATCTAGTTGTGCATTAGTTACTATAGATAATGAGTGTAATCTTGGTGATGCGGGGTAATATCGTATGTTGATTAGTCACTCCACGTCAGACTAGTACGAGCTCCGGACTGGTCCAAAGCTAGCTTTGAGTTCGGAAAACCTGCACTGAAAAGACGATAGGGACTGACCCGCGAAGGAACTCTGATGCCTAAGTCAGTAATGGGCCTTTGAAAGAATGGGCCTATAATGCCAATTATAGGTCTCGTAGTGCTGAAATATGCAAAAATATACTGAAAATGGACTAAACTGCTCATAACATGCCAAGTAACTCGAAATTTAATGTCAACCAAACACAGTAATGAAGAGTGTGGTTAATATACAGACAACAAAGTTACTACTTGTACAATATATTAATGTGTATAGGCAACATTTACACATAATCTTTATATATTAAAGGATGTACATACACACACTACCTAACTAAGGAAAATATTACAGATTCATTGTTATTGTCAACATTTATTATATACGATGTGGACTTAATTTGGTGTACACGAAATTATTATGAATGCCTAACATACGGCATACTACACAATTTCATGAATAGAAAGATTATTTCTTAAAATGACATATTTGTTTACAATGCTGCTACAATCATGTATGTTTCATAAAGACCATTTAACAAGTATGGTTAATATATTGCTAATAACGTCTTGATATATAATCAAATCAGAACAACATAATTGCATTAGATGCAACACCTTAATGGTGAATTATTTATAGAAAATTCATAAAGAGAACAGTAACAATATTACAATAACAAAGTAATGAGGCAAACTAATAAAGTTAAGCAAATCATTCAAAATTACAAATAGGTACTTAGATACAATACTACTTTCCAAGCATTAATCCGAACACAATCTAGTTTCTTTGACGTCTCAAGTGCCAATTGTTAAACATTTTCCCAGCTATGTTATTACGCTTATCATGCCAAGAATTAGTGTGGACGACCATGTCAATGTACTCTGTTTCATCATATGTCCCTAACACAAGTTCTACACCACTAGCCTCAAGGGGATCTACTTCCATATATAACCAAATGAAGTTATGTAACAATGCGCACGCCAAAACAATATTGCACTTTGAATGAATCGAAAAATGTCTAGGATGATCTAAAATTGACCATCTAATATTCAAGAGTCCAAAAGCACACTATATTTATATTACGGGCTTTGTTGTGCTTCATGTTGAAAAATTCCTTGCGATCAACTGGCCGGTTTCTACCATTGCTCCACTCATTTAAGTGATACCTCCTACCTTTGAAGGGAGCTAAAAACACATCGCCATTTATATACCCTAGGTCACAAATGCAGTATTGCCCTACCCAAATTATTTATATTAATTAGTCACATTTGGTGCATCAATTTTTAGATGTAATTTCAACTATAATAGGGAATTCTACTTACCAGCAGGAACCTTGAGTCCTCATGCCCTCACTAAAGCCTCTATGAGAACCATACTGTCCGCTACGGGTCCTTCCCATCCCGCAAGGATATAAACAAAATTTTATTAATATCACAAACTCCTAGACGTTAGTTGAAACAAATTCCTTGCGTGTACCGTAACGTTCTTTACCGATTAGAGAGGTGCGAACTGCAATATGCGTACCGTCTAATGCGCCTAGACACCCCTATTACGTATTCCATCAACATAAGTAGATTAGCATCCTAAATGATAAGGAAAGTCAAAGTAGGTGGTTAGACAAAATTAAATTCTTATCGGAAAGACTTTCCACCTCTCAGCAGTACAATCTATGGTTACTGGTGTGGGGTTACCATTAGATGGTCCGCGATCTTGAACAAAACATTCATTGTTTTATGAAAATAATGACTTGCTGCTTGCCCAGATCTTTTAAAGTTAAAACGGACAACACGGTTCTTATCGTGATGGGCTAAGGTTTGCAAAAAGACAACAGACATCTTTTGGACATTAACGTATTTACAACTTGTTAAACCACCGCCATGTTCTAGGAGATAACACAACTTATGGAAGTTGTTCCTATCCATGCGTAGGATGTCAACGCAATCCTTATCATTAATGTGTACCATATCTCTCATATGTTCTACTTGTTTTGGTAGCCTACCAAGCATGCTATAAGAATAGCCTCTTTTACGTTTGTTTCTGTCAGTGATACGTCCCCTCGCAAGCAAGCAAGTAATTAACACCATTATTAATCTAAGCTGTAACAAAACCAATTGAGCGGAAGCAATGATCATGGCATGTGCCGTCAAATCCACCCCGCCTTATATAATACTTAAAAGTGTTCAGGAATCAGTCCGTTAAATAACAATAAAACATAAACATATATCGACAAGCAATCATTTCTAAAATTAGAAGTACACATTTAATTATTACGATTGGTAGAATATGATCCGCAGAAAAAAAATTAACAATAAAATCGACATATGGGTACAGCTTTACATTCTGTATTAAACACACATATCATCAATAATACAACGATCTGAACATAAAACAATGCAATCACTTTAAATAGACTAAAAATATTGATTACCAAAATATAAGCAAAAAATCCAACCATGATCTAGAACTTGTATATCAATAACCATATTATACACTGTTGTTTTGCAAAATTAAACCCATATTATTTCACTATCCAATAGACCTGATTGTATCTATGTGACATTGTCTGTAAAGTTTATGGTGAAAAACAGCGCAAACACCATTTGAATGGAATTAATTACTATAGATAATCATTATCTATAACATGAAAAATAAGATGTTAGTTGGTGACATACGTGCAAAAGTGATGTCCAACAAAATTGAAGCAGCAAATACCTCAAAAATATATGGTTCTGCCACCACGAATGAACCATTGCCCCAACGAGTACATACATGCAAGGATTAAATTAAGGTTACAGAAATTAGTAAATTGTGATTTAATTAGAGCGTGGCCCAAACAATAAAAAGTTCCTCAAAAGTATCCAACAAATGAAATTGGGGCTAATATTTTACCTGTAAGGATGACAAACCAAAACACGACCAAATTTAGAGGTGCATTACAGAATTGTAAGGTTACAATCAGAAACGGGCAAAATATGCATCAACAACCTAATGTACCCTAAATCGACCCTCCTACCATACCTTTACAAAATTAGAGAGGGCCCAAGATATTATGAGTTTCGATTCAGCACCACATGTCAGATGTGATAAATCAATACAAAATTAATGGTGCACTTTCGATTCCTGAATCGAACCAAATTTTGGGTCACAATCGCAACTGACAACGATGGAGAAACATAAATTACCTGTTGTTAACGTTGTGACGGCAAATCGTATAGACCAAGATCTGAATCTAGGGTTTACTATTTCGTGATGTGGGAAATGCCGAAATAGGATTTTGAGGTCTGCTGAGTTTTGGATCTGACCCTCCACGTAATAGATACGTTAGTGATAAGGGGTAATATAGAGATTGCACATTCGACGGAAAATTCAGTATGGAAGTCATTTTCTAAAAAACTGCTCGTCACCTCCGTTTCAAATGCTGGCTGAGTCCCGGGTTATTCATATTGAATATGAATGACCCGAGATTGAGTCTTACCAACCAAAGGAAAGACTATCACTGTTCAATCCAGATCAAAACACCCTAAAAGGGCCTTAACAGCCCAACCAAGCGAGCCCTTAGAGTTTCATGTTAGATTCTCTTTATAGAGAATATGATACGATAAAGAGCAATCCCAAATTATTCTTAAGAAAGTGGAGATCGTGTGTTGACACTTGACAACCATAGACCATGAAATACCGAGGACGTTTACAACTATGGAAACTATAATAATGAACTTTCCTTTTATATTATAATAGTATATATATATATATATAAATATAAAATAAAATAATATGAACAATAACAATAAACTTACCTTTATTCATAGGACGAGAATTGAAAAACAACAGCACCTTGGGGGCTATTCTGATGTATTTGTTTAAATCAAGGGGTCGAAACGATAGCGCATCCGCTTTATCTCAATGAGCACGCGGATCTGAGATTGTTGCGATCCAAGCGAAACGAACAACGTAATAATAATAATAATACCAAATCGAGAGAGAATTTATTGAACCCTAACCCTTGCTTGCCCCTAATTCCGAACAATTTGTACCGATTGCAATTCACCCTGTTTAACCGCTAATGGGCAGCGATTCAGGTGAACCAACGCGCACCAAGCACCACCGTTCTTCCTCCCCCGAGGACGCGGTGGAGCACTCCAAGCGCCGCAAGCACCGCCACCACCGCCGCCATCGACACCACCATCGGAGCAAAAAAGAAGAAACCGCCGTAGCTGACGAAGAATTGACAGCAGCTGATAATATAGAAGATGTAACTGGCGAAAGGAAACCTATGGATGAGAGTGGTGGTGCCGTTTTGGTGTCGAATGAGTTGGGTTTCGTCGGTGTGGATTACGATATGGAGGAAGGGGAGATTGTTGATGATGATGATGCTGATGGTTTGGTTGTCAAGCCGAAGAAGAATTTGGATTCGGACGTTGAGTCGGGGGAAATTCATCCCAATGAATACGACACTGATTCTAACATGGTGTGTTCAGATTCCCCTCACTTCTTTTTTCCCCGGACTATTGAATTATGATTTTATTAATTTTGGAGTGTTTCTTGAGTTTGTTTTAGTGTCTAATTCGTTTACTGAGAGGAAAAATACTTGAATGAATATGTCTATCTGCACGATTTTGTGAACGAAAAGGTCTTTGTTAGTGATCCTGCTTCGAGCTTTGTGAGTTTATGCTTGTTAGCAGCCATTTGGACCAACATTGGTTCTGTGAGTTTAGTGAACTTTTAATGATTTTTTATGGCACCTGAACTGTTTTTTTGAATGAAGAGGTCTCCTATCAAAATTCTAGCTGTTCTAAGTAGGGAGCTTTGCACTCCAGTATTTCATTTGTTGCCAGGCAAAGTTACCCTAGGCGTTTCCAGTTTCCAGAAGACTGAACTCATGGCTTTCAATTGATTTGTAAGATTTGGTTAAATGATTAAACTACTTGCATGTCTTGTTTTTATTTGTAACTATGTTGCTGTTGTTGCAATGTTTGATGTTCTTCTCTTATTATTTCCCTCATAGGTTGTCACCAAAGAGAGTGCGGAAATAGTTGATGAAAGGTCAAGGAGACTTGGAAAGGATGTGTTTGATGGCAAAAAACATGATGAGATGGACCAGGACAGAACATCCAAGCCTGAGATTTTGACAAACGGTGACTATGTCCACAAATATCGTGACCATAGCGATAAATTTCTCCAAAAAGATGGTAAGAGGAAAGAAAAGTCTGACGATGTAATTGAGCTAAGATCGAAGAGGAAATCTTCATCATCCGAGAAAAAACACAAGGCCGAGTCAGATTCCCACACTAATGACAAGTACACAAATGAGGGCTCTCGTAGTAACGTATCCAAGTCACCTGAGCAGTTTAGGAGAAGGTCTCGTTCCAGGAGCATTTTACGAGAGATTTCTACTATGGATACTCCACGGAGGATGGAGGACCAGTTTTATCTTGGAAGGAAATATATGAGCGAGTCTGATGAGGAAATGATGATTGTGCGTGATAGAAGCTACAGACATGGCAGCAGAGATGATGTTAGGGATAACGAGAGGGAGCGTAGTGCTAGCCGATATAAAGAACGGATAGAAAGCCATCATGACAGGGAGACTAATGAGAGGTATAGGGAGAAGGATAGAGACAGAATAAGAGAGAAAGAAAGAGAAGAGGGGAGGGAGAGGGATAGAGAAAGGGCCCGACGTCGAGACAGAGATAGAATCGAGGGTGAAAGGGAGAAGGATATGTTGAAGGAAAAGGTGAAAGAAAGAGAGAGGGAAAGAGATCGGGAAAGAGAGCGAGAGAGGGAGATCGGAAGGGATCGAATAAGAGAGGAGAGGAACAAGTACAGGGATAGGGGTAGAGAAAGTGGCAGGGCTAGAAGCAGAGATCAGGATAGATATAATGAGATTGATAGGGTCAGTAGGCGCCAAAAATATGATAATGATGAGGATGGTTACAGAGATAGGGATAATGGTTCCAGGCATAACAGAAATTCTGAAGATTATCATAGAGAGAGGTCGAGGAGAAGTGGTATAGAACATGTGAGCCCTAAAAGTAACTTGGAGGAGGGGGAGAACAAGAATCTTAAAAGGTATTGTATTCGCAGATATGTTTTGTTCTTCAATCTTATTATTTTCCAATTGTATAATATTGTAATTTTGGTGATCTCAGAGAAGATGACAGACAAGAGGACTATCAAGAAAGGATTACATTGAAACTTGCAGAACAGGAAGAAGATGATCTAGAGAGAATTAAGGAGGAAAGCAGGAGGCGCCGGCAAGCTATCCTTGAGAAGTACAAAAACCAAACACAACACAATGAAAATCAGCCAAAAGAAATGGGTGAGTTTTTTATTTTTATTTTTTGGTACTGTAGTTTTTTTGAAGTCCTTTTTCTTGCATGCTGATATGGAGTAGTTCGATTTTCATGTTATTGGGTCGTAGTTACTTGTTAATTAAGCATCACTAAATGGACCCTGTATGACCATGGCGAAATTGCTCCCTGTTTAAGACGTTGTCTTGAAACTTGATAACCTGGACGTTGTCGTATTATATTATCTACCTAGTCATAAGAGCATTCTCTAAAATCACCTGTTGTGTATTTTTCAAGTATGGTTCCTTTGTCGGGTTTCTGTTCTCATGTAGTAAGTCACTCGGTAATGGTTTCTGTTGACACTTGGAAGTATGGCATTGTTGTTAGAACCTCCCAATGGCTTCTGCATGTCGATGTTAAACTTATCACTTGTGAACTTTTCTGAGGCAAGGCTGTCATCTAAAGAATAATCTTTTCCACTATATCGATAGAGAATTTGGACTAATTACATGTCAATGAATGCCGTGTTTTCTCCCACTAATAATTGCTGCTTATTGACACCAGTAAAGGAGAGAGTTCTCCAGTCTTCTAAGCAAGTTGAAGTTAATACCAAGAATATTGACAATCCGGATGAAGGTGCAGATATGGATGTTGCCGAGTCGTCCTTTTCTGTTGGTAAATCGCCTGCAGAAAGTGGAGCTTTTGAGAGGCCTGCTGGTACTGGCGGGCTAGGAGAGGGTACCCCTAAGGTGAGTCAATTAAATTTCCCCTGATCAAAGTGTTTGTAGTTATGCTCTAGTTAGTTGCAAGTACTTATTGATGTTTATTAGTCACTATGTATCTCTTATGATTATTTATATCTTTTTTTTTAATTTTCTTTATGTTCTAATTTTACTTTGAAAGTAATGAACGATGATTATAGTTTTATTTGTAATTATGCAGAGTGAGAGATCAAATGATATGTTCTGTGACGATATTTTTGGGGACTCACCTGCTGGAGTTCGTAAGACGGTTAGTCTTCATTTCATGCTCTTGTGGAATCAACAGTTTTCTCCAGCTATTTTAATTAATAAATTTGTTGTTCACTGTAGTTTTGAGAGTCACAGCTGTTTGCTTGCCGAGAGTCTTAGAGTTTTATCCTCGGGCTTCCATATATATTCACTCTTTACTTGAGTGCATAATATTTTTCAGTTTCTTTTTGCAAGAACCATACTTCTTGTAACCTTTATCTATATTTAGATGAGGTCCTGTATTATTTCAAGGGTGACATTAAGCTTTGTTTTCTCGTAACTGTGAATCATGTGGTTAGTCACTTATGTTGTTAAATTATATCTTAAATTTTGAAACAGGGAAAAGAAGATGTAGCTATTGAAAGAAGCGGACTTAACGACAATTGGGATGATGCAGAAGGTTACTACGGTATGTGTATCACCAATCTTTCTACTCCATATGTATGCACTGTGCTCTTAGATGTTAGTAGTTTCACTGAACTGGATAAGCATTATTGAGTTACCTTAGTCTTCTGAAAATTTAGTGTATGTATGGGTGCATGCATGTGTTATCCCTGGTCTTTAAGTTTGTTATACACCTTTTTAGGCGTTGACGACTTGGGTGTTTATCTTATAAAAGTTGGTGTTCTATAACTTAGCAAATGATTTGCCTATTGACAATCAATTGTCATCTTCATCATTGTTTTTAGAGTCCTTTTTAGCCTATTCAGTGATATATACTTATCTCATCAATTTTTTTGTTATATTTATTAGTAGCCTTCTTCTCACGTTTTATGCATGCAGGTTACCGTTTTGGAGAAATACTTGATGGTCGGTACGAAATAATTGCTGCTCATGGAAAAGGTGTGTTTTCTACTGTTGTTCGTGCTAAGGACCTCAAGGTTAAAGATGGTCACCCTGAAGAAGTGGCAATAAAGATCATACGTAACAATGAAACAATGTGAGCATCAATGTCTCTTGCCTCTGTGCTTGATATACATGTTTTAAAACTGTGATTGACCACTTGTTCCTAATTTATATTCTCTCTCTCTCTCTCTCTCTCTCAGGTACAAGGCAGGTATGGAAGAATTGGTCATACTAAAGAAGTTAGTTGGCGCCGACCCTGAGAACAAGCGCCACTGTGTTCGGTTTATTTCTACATTCAAGTACCGAAACCATCTATGTTTAGTTTTTGAATCTCTTCATATGAATTTACGTGAAGTTCTCAAGAAATTTGGTCGTAATATTGGCCTGAAGCTTACAGCTGTGAGGGCATATGCAAAACAACTCTTCATCGCGCTGAAACATTTGAAAAACTGTGGTGTTCTTCATTGTGATATCAAGCCGGATAATATGCTGGTATGCAGCCAGCATGTTCTTTATCTTTTTCATTAATTGGTTTCTGCCTCTTTATCCAAATTTGATTTGTGTTGTTCCCCGATATTGATCTTTTGACAATTTCCTGCATTAGGTGAATGAAGCAAAAAATGTATTGAAGCTTTGTGATTTTGGTAATGCCATGTTCGCCGGTAGAAATGAAATCACCCCTTACCTTGTCAGCCGTTTTTATCGTGCCCCCGAGATCAGTAAGTTCTTCTCTTTGTCTAGATTTAGTCACTTTGTTTTTCATAAAGATCTCGAGGGCCTGATATCACGTATGTTTCTTCTTGGTTGTAGTCTTAGGTCTGCCATATGACCATCCCTTGGATATCTGGTCAGTGGGCTGTTGTTTGTTTGAGCTTTACAGTGGCAAGGTCCTCTTTCCGGGTACTACCAACAATGATATGCTTCGCCTTCACATGGAACTGAAAGGCTCATTTCCGAAAAAGATGCTTCGAAAGGCAAGAATTCAGTTTGATTAATTTATTCTTGGATATTAGTTTCCTCTTGCGCATCCTCATTAGAGTGACGTTTTTTTATCCCTTTATTTACGGAGAGTTGCTGATTACAACTACTTTATTTCAGGGAGCATTTACTGACCAGCACTTTGACCAAGATTTAAATTTCCTAGCAACAGAGGAGGACCCTGTCACAAAGAAGGTCAGTTGACGACTGGCCTTTTTTCTTCATATTTTACTTTTATGGACGGTTGAAGCTCAATATTTGTATTCAAACTATTGAGTCAAGTTTCTTGGAAATTTTCTGTATTATTGCAGGCCATAAGGAGACTTATTGTAAACACCAAACCAAACGATTTTGGCGCATTAATTTTAGGATCCCCTGGTGAGGATCCAAAAATGGTTGCTAACTTTAAAGATCTTATGGAAAAGATTTTTGTGTTGGATCCAGACAAGAGGTTGAATGTGTCACAAGCCCTGAGCCATCCTTTCATCACGGGCAAGTGACCTGATGCTGATTCTTTGACTGCAGCACTGCTGTTGCATTAGATTCTTATAGATTTTGATGTGCTCCGAATACTCAATTATCTAATAATTGGGTATTTATCTTTGTCTTCACTGTGCCGGAGTAACACCATGAGGAGACTTAGGTTTGGACAGCGTTGAAGCTGTGAGAGATGATCTTGGGGGAGGCCTCCAACTGGGAGTTCTTTCCATGGATTGTTTTCGGTTTCTATTGTAAGATAACTTGCCAGATGGCGTTTCCTTTTTATTTGTACTAATTCTTGATGGCGACATTAAAGAGAAACTTTTAGATGAGTGCTGTTCTTTTGCTTACCTGTTGACTTGTAAGTGCTGGATGTGATTCCGACATTGAATTTGGAGGCTTTATTTGCCTTCAAAGAAAGAGTAGAAACCAACACATTGTACATACATGCTTATGTTGGTATAGTGCAATCTTGGTTCTTGTCTGAGTAGTACGGAAGTTGATATAGGTTGATCCGTGTCATTTATATTCTTTTCAACCAGGTGGTTGAACTTTACATCTTTCTGTTGTAATTCTGGCAATTTATCTTGTTGCTGGCTTTTGTATTTATTTATTTGCTTTCAGTATCTGCTATAGACTTTTGGATTCTCGAGAGTCTGATTTGATTTTTCATTCAGGAAATCTACTTGTGCTATGAGGAAACCATTCAATGGTTTAGATGATTAAAGGCACTCTGGAGAAGGTACCTTAGTTTGTTTATCAGGAGTTTAATTGTGGAACCTTTGGGAGTATATGGATATTTTCTTGGTTCCATCAATTCAAAATCATATAACTTTCAGTTGAATGGGTTCTAGAAGTAAGTGTCGTGTGTATTATGACTAATTTGGTGCTTTCATTTTATCATCAACGAATTTTAATTCTTATTCCTCCTTTGACATCTTCAAAAGTCTTACTTATTGCATGTGTGATTCTTCATTTTGATCGAGGGTACACTATGTGTGCATTTTGTTCTCTTTTTTCCTTATCTGGTGGATGTGGTCAGATGTTTGTTAAGTATTTGTACGAGTTTAACTGTATATAACCTAAGTTGGCACTGTATCTGACCCATAATTTACTTGTTCTGGAGGATTTTCTGCCCTGGAGATGTTCGGATGCCGCTTTGAAGCGTGATAATATTTATGTGAGTCACTCAATTTATTTATTTTGGTTATTGTTGAATGATATTGTGGCGGTTGGTTAACGTAACTTTTTGGTTTGCAGGCTTGATTTTTCTGGCTTTTGCTCCTGGTGAGTATCCATTTTACTTATTATGACCTTTTATTTGATAAATAGGACGGGAGAGTTACCCGAAATTTATTAGTATCTGTGCATGTTTCTAGTTCCAGACAAGCATGCCAGGTTGAAAGCCATACTCTGCTATACTGTGTTCTGCACTATCATGTTGGTTGTTGATTGTGTCGTTTCTTTGGGCAATAATGCCAAGTATCTCGTAGTAGTTGGGTAATTTTCTGTCTTCATGGATTGTTAAATCTAGGTACTAACATATAAGACAACAGATTTAAAGAATCAGGTTTGCCACGTTTTAATTTTACTGGGTAGCCATGGAGAGTCACATGGTCTTGCTTTGAGGGTGATGCGCTTTATATAACTCCACACGGTGATTTGATTGGGTTTTCTTGAAGTGGGTAATTTTTCACATTTCTTGGCTTACAATTCACATAAAAAATTGTATTTCATTCATACGTACATGTGGATGGCAAAAATTTAATTTGGTTGAACTATTGATCAGCAGAAAAGGAGTCAGTTGTTAGACGTGCACACACGTACACATACTCATGTATATGTGTGTACATATACATATTAGCATGTATCTTGTATGTACACAGTGGGTGCTTCTTTTACCATGTAGGACATCCCTAAAAATAAAGTTTTATTATCTGTAAAAATTTCAATATTTTTCAAGAATACTAACCAATTTAAATGATGCATTACTAGAAGCAGTGACAATGACATCACCTGCTTCTCTTTAAGATAATTATGTGTTATTGCCAAATTACACCGTCTTATGCCAATTGGCACATTACCTCATGTCAAAATGTAGCACACCAACCCCTTGAATAATTTTTTATTGGATATTATAACCAAAATAATACCCCATGGTATAGCTTTAATGTTCTCTTATGCGTAATTTCGGATATCATTGTCGTGGTATTTTTTTTTTTAAAATTTATTAGTAAAAGTATAAATACAAGATATAATATATATTTTAACTTTGTTACTTCATTACAATCATAAATTTATTTTGTTTATCTTTGATTGAAGTAGACAATGCAAGATATACATGTTATTTTGGAGAAAAATAGGTTACACATGCTTTTCCAGTGCAAGATATAACCCCCACTCTAACGTATGCTACACTTCCCTGAAAAGGGGTATGCAGCTTTTTGAAATTCTTGGTTTTCTATTTTCCATAGGGGTAATTTGCCAAATTAACATAGCATACACGGCTGTTGCTAAATCCATAAATATATGGATACTCAATAATATAACTTTCTTCAACTTCTATCCAAAATCGTAGCGATGGCCATCGATGTAGAAGTGAAGAATGGTTGCGCTTTATTTATTGGTGCTTCAAGTCTTCTGGCTAAGTTTTGGTGAACAGTTACCTGAAAAATATATGAGGGTGAATAGCCATTGATTGTTACTTCCTCTTTAGTTTGATTTTCGCATATATTAACCCGCATTTATTGTTAGTGGATATGGACTCAGAAAGGATTATACATTCTGGGGAATAATTGTAGCATTTGTTACATGTTTCTGTGGAACTGGAGGTCTTTTAGGCTTAACTTTGTATATCCCAAACTTTTAGTGCTTACAAATCAACGGTTGAGAGTTAGGAACCGGGTACAGGGTAATGTCGGATTTTTCTTTTAGTTCTTATGAATCAAAGATTGAGGAGTTAGGAACTGGGTAGTGGGTAATGTTGGATTTTTCTGCTGACATCTTTTTTTGATAAAGCTACTGACGACATCAAACTAATTTTTGTATAGTGTTATGAGATTGAGCATTTTTGTGCTTAATCTTTTAATCTAACACATGGGATGGTCCAATAATGTTGCATTGTGAGAATTTGCGTTCCTCAGGAAAAAAAAATGCGTTGTGCACTTTTATTAGTAATAAGTTCCTTGGAACAGGCTCGCATAGATGATATTTATGATTTTATTTTGTTAAGCGTTGCTCAGAGTCAGCAATGCAAAAATTGTTTTCAGAACTTCATTTGGATCAAACAAATTATTCGTTGTGAATGGTTAACTGATAATTGTATTTCAACTTTGGTAGTAATTTACAGCTGATGAGGAAATCACTTTGTGTGTCTGATGATTGACAATATCAGAATGTAATAATATTTTGGCATTCACCAGTCAACTTATGATATACTTCAGTTATATACATGTGTAGGAAAAGCACTAAGAATTTGTTTTGATGTATAGCTTATCGTTTTGATATATTTAATGGCAATGATGTGAATAGATTAAATCGTACAAAAAGCTAACTTTACACAAAAGAAGTCTGGGATAAAAAAATTCACGGATCTTATTTACTTCTAAATAAATTACTTTTGATATCTAAAAAATCAGGACAGAGCCAAATTTAATTCTAATTTTTGCCTTGTTTTGGCCACCAGTGCATAATTTTGAAACATTAAATGGGTGTTGATGTAGTCCGTCTGAGCCTGATATAACTTTACTTTTTACTTCAATCTGCCAAATGTAGTATTCATGATGTGGCTCTAAAATTTAATCTGCAATATTTGTTACCATAACTTTGTTTTTGGTCATTTTATGGAGCTATTTTAGATTAGTGTTTCGTTATAGTTCCTATTGCGTTCTTAGTTTGGACCGCTGAAAGATGATCTGGTTGGCCAAATTTATTTTAGTTTGTAATTTTTGTGAGTACTCTCATGAAAGCTTCTCTGAAACCTTATTCAAGGATGAAACAACAGTATTTTGCTATGTTTGTAAACAGTTCTGCACTTATCTTGACTTCGATATCTCACGTTTTTACTTGATGGAACTCCGAGATAGTGGTTTTTTCTTTTTTTTTTTCGCGAAAAGAATTCTATAAAAGAGGCACAAAAAGGTTGCGTCTAGGTGCGTGCGCACCTTAATTAATAAAAGTTGAAAAAAGTCGCATTTTTTCCTTTTACGAATGAGTGGGTTTTGCACATCCCTTGTTCTTTATGAGAATACGATGACATAATCCGTTGTGACACTTTTTATTTATATTTCCCGTCAATTCATAAAACTAAACTTTTCAAAATAGAGTGGTTCAAGAAATTAAAGCATTTTACACATTGTAAGACTGCACATGAATTTGCTAAATATGTTTAAAGTTTATATTCGTTAATTTGGAGTTCAGTTATGACCTGATATAATCTTTACGCCTTTGTTTTTGTGAATGGACACGCACAAGGACTGTGAGAACTGAGAACCGAGTCCCATCTCCCATGTTTCCCATAGTTGGATATCCAGCTGGGGCTCAGCTGTACAGTTAAAACTTGTGAGTGCAAATTAATGGCAGCGTTCACTATTTATTGACTTCTGAATTGGGTCTGAATGTGATTCACTACTCTGAGACATTTGGTTGATATATAGTTTAAATACTGGTATCGTGGAAGACCTATTATTGTACTTCCAGGTGTTGAGCAAATATTAAGTTGTGCTGCTTGGTTAGCTTCATTCGTGCTTGCGCATTTTGGAATTGCTGTTACGTGTGCCAAGGTAATTTGGACCGCTGTGTATAAAGTTAATCCTCATTCACAATGCACGAAGTTAATTTGTTTTTTATTATCAAAGTGTGGTGTAAGACAGACATGTCTTGGTTCCTTAGATAGTGCCTGAGTTCCAACCTAACTTGGACTAATTTGGTCTTAGAGGTTGCTTGAACCGATGTTGAATTCATTATGCTTGGAAGTTGAAAGACCGGAAATTTGTACTGATTCGTGCAAATAATTTTTGTTATTCCAATTTGTGGGGCTGCAGCAATCATAATACTCTTTTCTTGCTTAAGATCATATTTGGGGTGGAAGTCTGATTGTCAGTCCACACAAGTTAACTTCAACTTGTAGCTACAATTAGTTTTATTCTTTCAGAGGAAAAGTCTGGTTGTTTTTGTGTACACTTTTTTTTTTTTTGGAATCAAATATGAATATATTACTTCATCAACAAATCGTCCATACAGGGCAGGCTAATACCAATGAATAAACAAAGACACCCGATGAAATATATCACTCAGCTATTGCAATATCTTCCAACAGATGCGACGTAACCACAGTGTTATCCAATGAAATCAAACCCGGTACAAGTTTTGCCAAATCATGAGCTGTTGTTTTTGTGTACATTGCTACAGCAATCTAGAGTCTATTTGCGTATCAAAAATAAAATAAAAATCTAGAGTCTATTTGTAGAATTTGCTTCTCTATGCTTCGGTAGATGAAAAACGATGCGGAAACTTTTTATTGGTTACTCTTAACTCTGAAGCGGAAGATCATATCAAAATTCTAATTGAGATGATTCAGTATGATGTCAACTCTCGGAAGTTTAAGAATAATTTATTCGAATAAAAAAAACCCAAAAAAAAACTTGCCTGATTGGTGATGGACACAAATTAACCATCTCTACAACTAGTTGAACATTTCAAATTTCCTGGGCTAGGCTCAATGTCTAATATCTGGAACTAGTCCAAAGACTTCAAAATATCCATACTATGCTCTTGTACTCATCAAAGAAGAAAAAAGTTTGTCTCATGAATACTCTCTTTTTGTACGCATTACAACAATTTCCTTTAAGCACAACGTAATTGAACTTCAGTAGAATTGGGCGGGATCAGCCAAACTTGTGTATGTTGTTGATATTGCTTCTACTTCATGGTGTCTAGGACCTAGCGTGTCATTTACTTGTGGGGGTAATTTGTTCCATTACAAAGTACACTAAAGGTTGGCACGAAACTTGTTACCAATTGTGGAGGGAGTTCTTTGATTTCTACCTGCCGCGCTGACACTCAATTCTTAAAATTTGTCGTTGCATTTTTGCAAAGGCGAATGATTCATAGATTACGAGGTTTTGTGTCTACACATAATCGTTTTGGTCTCAAATTTTGGTTGGCTCTAACTTTTTTTGATTAAATTCATTTTATAAATCGTTACACCTGCAATTCATATCTTCCAAAGTTCTAAATAGCGGCACAACGGTGAGTGTACATATTTTGCAACACCGGTCGTGTTATCGTGTAGCAATCATCTTATTATTTTTGTTTTTAGTAATCGTTTTTTCTTTTCTTTTTGATAAAATAGAGGCATACATATAGCAGTTACACCATGTCTCTAGCTAATAAGCTAGTAATACAAGTAGATGGAGGTTTATCCCAAAAGACATCACTCTCTCCATTATCCATCGCCATCTTCATCAAAGTATTTGCCACCTTATTTGCAGTTCTTGGAATCCATCTAAAAGTGTGATTACATGGCATGTGAAGTAGTCGTTTACATTCTTCAACCAAAATAGCATGTTCCAGTTGTGGAATCGACTCCCCTGACACGAGTTTGAACACCACCATTGAATCAGTCTCAACTTCAATATTCAGAGTTCTCTTGTCCCAAGCGATATCGGAGGCCTTTTTTAATTGCTACCAATTCGACTTCATCTATTGTTGGTGACGTTAGGCATTGTTTGAAACACCAACACCAGTTTTCCTCGTTGTTTCTTAGAACCCCGTTGTTGCACCTGAATGTCGGTTCATAGACAGACTACCATCAGTGTTTAATTTTCACCCGCCACTCCGCGGTTTATTCCAGCCAATAACCATGTCTTCAGATTTTTTCTTTCTTCTACCATCAAAACTTAGTTTTTTGATTTGAAATATTCGCCCATGGGCATTAATCTCTTTCTTGTGAAAAATTATAGAGTTTTTGTGCTTCCAGCAAATCCACAGATGTGTCATAAAAATTCATCTCCAACTAACATTTGGCTAAATCAGATTGCATATCTCCATTGCTTCCAGATTTATTCGCAGTCACAGCTTATCACTAACCGCATCAAATTCCACTAGATCTTCATTAGCTATAATACGGGTCCATACCTCTCGAGCATCCTTACAATAACGTAACAAATGCATACATGTTTCTTCATGGAAATCACAAAGAGTACAAATTGCCGTAAGGGAGGACTGTCTTTTCAAACGTACCAGATTGGTCGCAAGTCTTTCTTGTGTAAACAACCACAAGAAATGTTGGAGTTTGTTGCTAAAGCCAAGCCTCCAAACCCAATTATTGTTGATATGGATTATGTCGACTTTATATCTGTTCTGAAAAACTTTGTAGGCAGATTGATACGTAAATATGCCGCTTGAAGTCTCGGTCCACGGGATCTTATCATCACAATCATGTAAAATTGTCCTCCTGTTAGTGATATCTTCCATTAGATGTTGTGGTATAACCGTGTTTATATCTCTTATGTTCCAATCTCCATGCACATCTACCATATCACTTAATAACAGATTATGATTCGCTTGACGAATGCTAAAATCTTCATCATAAAGCCTTCCGTTACCTCTCCAACTATCGAACCAAAATGAGATTTTAGTTCCTCTCCTTATTTCCATCTTAGGTGCAATTTCATAAGTTCAATGCATTTCACTATCCCTTTACAAGTCAAGCTATCCGTCAGCTTCCGAATAGTTTAAGAACCTTTGATTTCGAAGGTATTTCACATTAACAAGGTTGCTCCAGATATTATCTTTCTCAATAAGAATTTTCCACGCCAATTTCGTAAGTAGTGATTCATTACTTGTCCGAGCAGTCCGAATCCCGAGCCTTCCTTCCTTTTGGGGTCTTGTAATTCGATTCCAACCCACAATATGAATCCTCTTAGTAGTTATATCGGAGGACCATAATAAATCTCTATTCAAGCTGTCAAGCTTTTCATACACGTGTTCGGGAAGCCATGCCAATTGCATCGCATACACCAACATAGATGAAGAAACTGATTGAATCAAGATATCTCTCCCCGCGAGCGATAAGAGTTTGATTTCCACGTGCTAAATCTACACATAACACGATCAAAGATCTCCACATGTGTATCCCTAATAACTCTCCCATGAATAAGTTTGATGCCAAGGTATTTACCAAGATTACGTGTTTGCCAAAACCAAGAAAACTGTCCAATACTTTCTTGATAGACTTCGATGTTCCGGATGTTGCTTTGCGCATATGAATGAGATCATCGCAAAAAAGAGGTGTGAGAGCTTAGGACCACCTCTACATGGAACAATCAGACTCCATTTCCCTTCCTCTACCGCTTCATTAATCAAATACGATAGTCGCTCCACGAAAAGCACAAAAAAATATGGCAAGAGTGGGTCTCCTTGCCTTAGACCGCAATGATGTTGGAAGGCTGCCATCGGCATACCATTCCATAAGATCCTCGTAGAAGCAATTCTCACACAAAACATGAAAAGTTTCACAAGATAGGTTGGAAAATCGAAAGCATGTAAGGTTTCTTCAAAATCAAGTTTCATGATCATAGAAACCACCTTATTTTTTTTCTTCGACCTCAAGGAGTGGAGAATTTCTTGCAAAACAAATATATTGTCTTGCATGCTCCGTCCTTTGATAAAGCTGGATTGTGTTGGCGCAATGATCTTGGGATCACATTTCGCAGCCTCGTGGTAATGCATTTTGTAACGGCCTTTTATAAAACATTACACAAAGAGATCGGTCTATATTGTGTTATGCTCTATGGATTTTGTATTTCCGGTGTGAGGCAAAGAAATCCTCACGTATTCGTTTGTAAAAAAAAAAATTGTTCTCAAAAGAATGTTGCACGAATTTCACAACTCACTCCTCCATCCAAGCCCAACCTTGTTGATAAAAACCGTTTGTAAATCGTCCGGCCCAGGCGTTTTCAAAGGGTGCACGGATTTAACATTGTCCTTTACCTCTTCTGCTTCAACCTTGTTTTCCAGGGCTTCTTGACCACTTGCATTCAATATCATTTGTAACCGCAAGATCGATAAGTATCGAGAATGTGCATATCTTCCATCCGGATCCCCCTGCTGAAAACAAGCGCATATAAAAATCCCTCGTATGTCTTTGTAGCGTCTCCATATCATTCTCCCAACTTCCATCAATTTGAGCCTCTTAATTTTATTTCTTTTCCTTCGAATCATAGTCGAGCGATGAAAGAACTTAGTGTTTCGCTCCCCATCTATGATCCATTTCACTCGAGATTTTTGGTACCAGAAGATCTCCTCCTACTTCAGAACTTCATTATACTCCTTCATAAGTCCGTCTTCAAGTTTACTAAGGTAAGGATTCGGCCAAATACTTAAAGTTTTTTGTATTCCTTCTAACCTTGCCTACAACTTTTTTTTTCCGGGAAATATAACCAAAATTCTTTTGGTTCGATGGACCCATGACCTTAGGAACTTCTTCAATAGCAGCTAATAAATCTTCTTTCTCCTCCCAAATCCCTCGCAAGAAATTCTCACATTCTACATTAGTAAACCACATTGCTTTAAAACGGAAGGGCTGGTGATTTGAATGCGTTCTTGGAAGGTGGTCAACTTCAAATTCCAGGAAGTGATCCATCCATGCTTGGTTAGCCATAGCTCTATCAAGCCTCACTTCGATTAGTGCTCCATCTTCTCTTTTGTTATTCCAAGTGAATTTAGGGCCAACATAACCAAGATCAATTAAATTACTTATTTTCATAAAGCTCCGAAAGAATTGAAGCCTGTTAACGGATCTCGCTCGACATCCATTTTTCTCATGCGCAAAATTGACTTCATTGAAGTCTCTAGTGACAATCCATGGTAAGGGAGTAGCATTTGCTTCATTCGTCAAGTTATCAAACACCCTAATTTTTGTCGTCTTACGTAGTTGAGCATACACTCCTATTAGTCGCTATCTATCTTACGAACTCGGTCGGATAATGGCGTAGATCGCTTGAAAACCCAAATCGATGATTTCCAGTTTCTCTTCATAATCATTCCAAAATATCCAAATACCTCGCACCATGCCAACGGTAAGGGCAATCTCATATCTGTTGTAACCGAGGAAAGGAGAAATATTCCTTGCTTGATCTTCACTAACTCTAGTTTCAAGGATGAGAATCATCGTAGGTTGGTGAAACCTAACCAAATCTCTGAATCTCTACAAAACTCCACATCTTCTGCCCCATGACAACTCCACGACACAATCTTCATGTTGGAATTATATAGTTGCGTGGGGAGCACCAGATTCTCAAACAAAATCCCGGTCCATGTTTCAATTAGTTGTCTCAAGATATCCAATGTTAGTGACCGCTGTTTGTTCAACTCCCATGCACTCAAATCGAATCGATGCCACCATATATGGTTGTTGTCCCATCTCTCTACCCTGTAAACTGATGTTTCGACTTCCACATAATTGCAGGAATCTCCGTCACTTGAATCAGGTGTTCCCATGTCTCGATTTGTGATATCTTGCGAGGCCCTCCGAATTGGTTGAACATCGTCACAAACTCCCAGGGTTGAACCATGTGTGCTATCACCATTCCATTTGCGAAGTTGAATTTCATGTTGTTTTCCTATGTTCTTGTTATTGTTACCCTCAAATATAGTTGGAAGATTTTCTTTCGCTAATAATTCAAATGAATTAAAAGTCCCTGAAGGTAAGGATTCCTTTCATTTCACCGATGAAGCGTCCTTTGGCCTCCTTCTTATTTTGGTGATGTTTTCCCAAGTCGTTTTAATTGACTCATTTCTCAACTGAGGGTTAAGTGACGCACGGAGATTACATTTATCTTGGGGCCCCAAACTCTGAGCCGTGAAAGAAACGACTAGTGGCTTAAAATTTTCCTTTCCCTTAGCCTTCTTAGTTGCATCATTACTACGCAAGTTAGGGTTCCTGTTAAACCTAGATCCCTCCTTAATTGTAACCTTCTTCTTCCGACCAACTAGCATCCAATTGCCATATTCTTTGCTTTTGGCTTTCTCTATCAACCATTCTGTATTCTCCTTTATTGACACATCAGTAGTCAAATTCTCTTTATTCGTATCGATTTGCATTTCCTTCGGAAAGTCTTTTCTTTACTTTGCATGATTTCTTGGTATGCCCAATTCGCACACACCCGTGACACAATGATGTGATATTCTCATAAACCACTAGATAAACTTTTTCACAAATCCATAGACCAAGTTCCAGTGGCTTGTCTGTCCTAATTTGTACACATAATCTTGCAAAATTACCTCTTGAAGCATTATAGGTATTCCCATCAATTTTTGATGGGATCTCCTATGCATGCAACCAATGATTGAACCATAGCTTCTCGCAAATATTCGACCGGGAGGTTGAGAATCCTAACCCACGTGATTGCACTTTTGATGACATCAATATCTGCTCGAAAATTTGGCGACCACTTCCTGATCGACAAAAAAGCCCCTACAATTTGCCAAGAGCCCTTAGTTAGCGTCTCCCTTTTTCTTGCAGCCAAGCCTTTCATGCAATAACAACCATGCCTTAGATCCACAAATTCAAACTCATTGTGGAGTTTCCACATCAGATCAAGTCGTGATTGGAGAGCAGTGAAATACCAGGGTCTTCCCAAGACACGAATAATTATCGTATCCTCCCATTGTTGCGCATAGTCTCCCTAAGTTCTTGTTTGATTCTGATATGCTTGAAAGGAATATTCTCATCCGCTACCCTTACTTCAATAAGCTTGCGTTTTTGTGTAGTTTTTTCATCGTCGATGCGTATGTCACTATGTTTGGATCGTTGCATAACCATACCCGCATACGTGAACTGTTGCAGGTTAGGGTTTCCCATATTTTGATCATGGGAGATTTCCACATCTTCCATCATGGTATTTTCTTCCGAATGTCGAAGTCCCTTTTGATTCATTGGGTCCATTTTGTTTGATGTTGTCGTTATGTGTTCAGGGGGCGTCGGAACCGGTAAATCCGGCGATGGTGGTGGGATTGGCGGTGAGTTTTCTTCTAAAGCGGTTTTTTCATCGTATATGACGGTGTTTTTAAAGAGTAGGTTAATTATTCATCCAAAGCAAAGAATATTGACGCCAAAGCAAATTTGTGAAACTCCTTAATTTTCCCTTTAGTCATTCACTATAAAAGTTAATTATGTTTTCTGTAATCGTTAATGCATAACATACACATTATTAAACTGAAGTAGTACTGAAAAGGTAAATAATTTCTTAAAATGGTGGTGGTATTTTCTATAAATACTGCTGATAGTATCTGTTGAGTTGGGTTAGTCACGTAGACGGCCTACATGTTTGAGAATTATAAGAGTCAGCATCCTTAACATATATATATATATATATATATATATATATATATATATTGATGGGGGTAATTTAAGATTGGCCCAATACATTCTGTATTGGGCCGGACCATAAGCGCATCGAATTGAGAGAATTTGATGCGCGCATCGAATCCACAGGAAGATACGTTGTTATTGGGCCAGCCCATTAGCGCATCGAATTGCCCTTATTCGATGCGCGCATCGAACATGCACGATTCGATGCCCCTTTCTATATTGGTTAGTGGGCCCCATGGGACGGGTTCTATAAATAGCCCGTCCCCTTGAGTTATGTGTAAGTTTTTGAGAAGTGAACCACCTCTGCACAGTCAGCATCGAACCATCTATCATTCGACACGCATCAGATCGAATAGCCACAATTCGACACGCCGTTGAACAGTGTACTTCCATTCGATACGCCAAAATACACATCGAATTCGACATCCATTATACGCATCGAATTCGATACCTTCCAGACCGAATTTGAACCAACGGTATTTGTTCCGCATCGAACGAAGACATTCGACATGTCAGCATCGAATACCTACAATTCGATACGTTATATCTATCTTGTAATTCATTTATTCTATCTAATAAGCTTGTAACAAGTGTTCCGAACCAAGCTAGTTCGTTAATAAAGTTGGATAGCATTGTTTTGATCTCGTTTTGTAATCTTTTACTGTGTTCTATTAACGTGACGAAATAAGACAAAAATATATATATATATATATATATATTAAGATATCGCTCGTAAGTGTATAGTTAGTCAATTAGTGAACCGTATTTTCATATTTTGTAGGTTGTAAATAAAAGCTCTCGAAAGTACACAAGTCAATGAAGTCATGGATACAATACGTCTTTTGGTTGTTTAATTTGATCAAGTTATAACCAAATCATTATATTAACATTTCATAAAACTTAAAATTTGTTAAAGATAGCATCTTTTGGCGGTTTAATGATAGAGGTATCATGTACATGTAGTAAATTATTACAACGCGCTTCTATCGTTACATGTTTAAAAGAATCCACTTTATAAATTATGGGAATGAAAATGATTTTTTCGTAAACATACGTACATAAGCTGAGGAGCTGATCTTAACAAGTGAAGAAGAGGCCTGAATGGGAATTTCATCAACAAATTCTGTTGAAATTGGAATTAAAAGAAAACTAGTGATATCGATTAATGAATTTTCCATGAAATTTCGCGTGAGAGGCAATATAGGACCGCATTGACTAGTGAGGCATGCAGCTTAAATTTTCTTATATAGAATTAGATTGTCCACATTTTAAACTCACCGCGTAAGCTCACAAGAAATCTTTGCCCCTTTCGTCTTGTTTGGTTCAATGAAAGAGAGAACCTTCGTGAAGAAGAAAACTAAAATCCACACTTTGATACTAATAGTAATACTACTAATAGTCCAGTCATAATTACATTAACATAAACCATATAAAAGCCAAATATTGTTTCACACACGTACGTACGCACGCGGATATATACTAATAGTTATAACTTATAATATCGTCAGTCGTCACCAACAAAAGGTACAAACGGGCAACAAACGTTTGTATCTATCCCTCCGGTCCTCTTGTTTTGATCAGGCGGGCTGATCAATATAATATATAATACATAAATATTTTTGTTGGTTTTGTCTTTGATATCATATCATAGGTGAGTGAGTAAGACTTATTAATCATTAAGGTTATATCTGATGGGGAAGAAAATGGATGCTTTGCTGGGAAAAAGCTTCAAAGCTTCAAAATTCAAAGCAACGGCCAACCTGGCGGTATCCCGACTGGCCGTGTTGAAGAATCAGCGACAGGCACGTTGTTCTGTTGCAACATCCGACGTCGTTCAGTTCCTTAAATCCAACAACCATGACAGAGCTCTTCTACGGGTAGTTACTAATCATATTTTTTGTAAATTAATTAGAGCTAAAAGCACAAAACTCACTCTTATATTATGTGTTGTTGCACGTACAGTATAGACCAAAAAAATGTTACATTCACAATAAAATAAAATGTTACATGAGTTTTTCTTTCTTTTTTGCTTTTGTGGGATTTATGGAGTTCTTCAGCATAGTTCTTTCTGCTGCCTGTTGCGATAATAAGCGTAATTATATATGTTCTTCCCTTTATTCTATTTTACGCCTGAAACAGTTTTTAATTTCCTGATTTGATTTTGTGTAGGTTGAGCAAGTGATAAAGGAGCAGAATATGCTGGATGTTTTTGTTTTATTGGAAACTTATTGCCATCTTTTGCTTGACAGGGTCAATCTTATTGAACACGAAAAGTAAGTCTTTGTTTCGTTGGATTTTTTCTTTTCATGATTCTTGAGATTTGACAATTATTTATAAAGGTTCTGTTTTTTCTCGTCTCTTAATTATAGAGTGTGCCCTGAAGAACTGAAAGAAGGTGTATCAAGTTTAATATACGCCGCCACTAGATGTGGGGAATTCCCCGAACTTCAAGAAATTCGTGTTATTTTCACCTCACGGTTTGGAAAAGAATTCGTTAGTCGGGCTGTTGAACTGCGCAACAACTGCGGTGTCAATCCTAAGGTAGCTAGGACAAGCTAGGAACAAGTATCATAGTGAACAAAAGAACAATAATTGAGCTGTTTGTAAATTTTGCAGATTATTCAGAAGTTGTCAACGAGAATGCCGAGCTTAGAGACAAAAATTAAAGTGCTTAAGGAGATTGCTTCTGCTAACGACATCGTTCTGCAAATTGAAGAGCCTGCTCCCGCACCACCCACCACACATGTACGTTAGCCTAATTTTTGGAACGCATTCAGTTCAAGTATTTAACATATATATATGCTGCTGAATTCGATCAGTAATGGGCTTATATAATTAGTGGGATTATTGTTGCTGGTATATAACTTTCAGGAAGATCATTATCATCATAATCCATCCCAATCTTCCCAAGTTGGATTGGATAATATGCCAATACATGTTGAGGAAGAAAAAGTGGATGATTTCTCTTCGGGTTCAGGTAATACACCGAGGAGGAGAAAATACAAGGATGTGGCTGATGCAGCTCAAGCAGCTTTTGAGTCAGCGGCCTATGCTGCGGCTGCTGCCAGGGCAGCGGTTGAGCTCTCTCGTTCTGAATCCACAGACCCCGATGATCCCAAATTCCGCACAAGAAAGGTAGTAACCGAGCCCATGAAAACTTCTGATGATGAGCATGCACACATGAGAACTGAAGCCGAATTTGAGAAAATGCACTCGTTCCAGGGGATTGACATTGAAACAGAAATGAAGAGATCATTATCCATTTCAAGTTCAGAATCCGAAGAGGGTGACGATCACAAGAAGCAGCAGCATTTGCCTTTAAAATCTGCCGAAATGGAGTTGGAGAACAACAGGAGAGTAGTAGAGCCTTTGAACATTAACAGGAGGCCAATCTCAGTAAGGACCATGAAGCCGCATGCCCGATAATAAACACCAAAATTTACATGGTTAATTAATTAATACTAATATTATCAGGTTTCTTGCAATAACAATATAATATTATATATATGTTTTTTACTTCTTTGATATCTTTATATATTTTAAATCCTGAAACCTTTTTATGTTTTTGTAAGATGAGCTGGAGTGGAGTATTGTATTGTGATGGACGTGTGAAGCAGAATTGTTATTCAAATTTGTTTATTTATTATTAAATACAACGACATTTTCATTCCATTGAGGCATTGACAACATAACTATGATGCACAACTTGCAAACACGCACACGCAAAGTGAAGAGCATAATATTTCCTGTTACAATCTGCCGTTAATTAATTAGTTAATTAATAACAGAGAACTAATAGTTTAAACCTCTGGTATGATTGAGTGCGTCATTTGGCCTACAATACAAGAAGTATCTACAAAGTACAAATTGCAATATAATATACGATCAGTACGACATTCTTTCTAAATTTATTTTCCATCACGTGGAACAGCTAGTTGCCGACTGTGACATTTTAGACCATTTTGTTTTATCCCAGAAATAGAACTCATTTATACCTATCGTTTTCCGTGAAATTAGATGCTAGGGACGAGAGCACAGATGGTGACAAGTGCACAAAAGATTTGTCTGTTTGTACATGTGTCGCCATCTGAATGGGACGAGTGCACAGCTCTCGTCCCTAGCATCTAATATCCCTCGTTTTCCATACTCGCTAGCGTGGATCCCTAGCTTGCCTTCAAAATGCTTTTAGTTAGCGCACTACAAGAATGTTGCATTTTAGACTTACCATATTTCGTAGCAATATAAGAAATTCGTTAGATGATTGCATTATTAGCTACCGAGAATGTGATTGCTACGTTTCCTAGCAATATGCATTGATGCTAAGGGATAGCGAGCGAAAAGTTCCTGCAAAATTTGTAAGGATTTAGCTATCAAAACTTGCCACGCAAAATTAGCTAGCGAAAAGAAGAAATAGCTAGCGAATACGAGGTAGCGGAGTACGCGTGAAAAATGATTTAATTCTTAGCAATTGATCCTACGTGTGAATCAGCTAGCGAAAATGGGCTCGCGACTATGTCCTACGTGGGAATTAGCTAGCAAACATCCGCTTTCACATTATATACACAAACATTGTTGTATTTTATTTGCGTATGTACTATTTTCGTATTATACAAAACCAGCTAGCGAAAATTATATCTATACATACCAAAAATTTAAAATAATATACCGCGGCAAATATACATTTGCAATAGAGCAACTAGCAAATAATCTTGCTATCTGATTTCGTTCCAGAATAATAAAAAAAAATGGCGGCAAATAAGGCGCCAATTTATTTATTAATAGGTTAAAAAAAGTATATTACTTAATCATACTTACATTACATATAAACTATACTCACAATTATATAGTATATATATATATATATATATCATATTAGCAATAGTAGCAATTGCACATTAAACATAAAATTAATTACAAACATAATCATAAAACCTAGCAAAAATTATCAAAAACTTATTATGTAGAAACTAACAAAAACTATATATAAAGAAGAGCATAAGATGAAGTAAAGGTAAAAAGAAAAAAGGTATATTGATGAATCAAATGGAAAAAATAATTGTAGCAAAAGAAGAATCAAAGTTTAAATAAATAAAGTAAAACTATAGATAAATCAAAGTGGGGAAAAAAGTAAATTGTGGCCAAACAAAAATCAAGTGAAAATAAATAAAATGAAACAAAGATGAATCAAAATTTTCAAAATAAAGAATGAAATGTATATAATAAATTTAAAGTGGTTATATAATGAGAATGTATGAAGAATTCAGATCTAAAAATTGAAATGGTGAAAGAGTGTTTTTATGAGTAAGGAAATGGTGGGGAGTGAAGTATTTATAGGAGCCAATTTTGAATTACTACAGAATTAACTAGCGAATTTGCGGTAGCCACGTCACACAGATTGATGACTTGGTTTACGAAGAAGCACAAACGAGATAGAAGGTGCGGATTGGTGACGTGTGACCCGACTAGCGATTATTACTTAGCAATGTCGTCCAGTCAACAACTAGCTAGCGAAAATGCGAAGGCAAATTTCCACCAAGCACACCCAGCTAGCAAAGTTGTTGTTGCAATATTTTTGTTATCTTAACTATCCAATTTCTTTCTTCTTCGTCAATTGCAGCCTCAAATTTCAGATCTAGAATTTCATTGCACTCCTTTCAAAAAGAAACCTTTCCCATTTTAGATTTTCATCCAAAAGAAAATTCTAACACCATTAGTGTTCTTCTCTACCAACAAGCTCGAGTCGAAGAGGCATGTTTTGTGTACGTTTTCTCTTTTAACTGCTTTATTTCGTTAATTTGTGAGTGAATATTTTAATTTATGTACTTTAATTTAGCATTGCTTACAATTTTGTAGTGAAATTGGGTGGTGTTTGTTGTTATATGTGTAGATCAAAAATGAACAACAATCCAGATCGTAGTTGGATGTATGATAGGATGAGTGGTGGAAATATTAACAGTACTTTTGTATAGGGTGTTGAAAGTTTTCTGCAGTACGTATTCGATCAACCTAGTCTTGTTGATCGGGGAATGGTTAGGCGTCCTTGCGCAAAGTGTCGTAACAACAAGTTTATCGAACTCGACCATATCAGATGTTACATATACAGTAAGGGGTTTGTTCCACATTATTATGTATGGTTTTGTCATGGTGAGACTACGTATGACAACAATACTGAGCCTGATACATACGACGTTGGACAATCATCTGGTAATGTTGATCAAGGGCGGTTTGAAAATATGTACGACACCAGTCCTTCTAACGCTTGTCGTTTGAGAGACTTGATTGACGATGCATTTGGGAGGCAATTTGTAAATATTCATAACGATATAGAGGCAACTGATGAGCCAACCGAGCAAGCAAGAGCAGTTTTTGCAATGTTGCAGAAAGTGGAGGAAAAGATTCATGGCGGAATTGAGATGACTATATTAAAATGGGTCGCCAAATTCATGGGACGCAAGATAGAGAACAATTGGACTGAAAGTAGTTGTGATGATGCTCTAGACATTTCGGGAAACTTGTTAAGTTATGAGGATCAACACAAAATCCCCGATACTTTCTACCGTTGTAAGCGACTACTAAAAGATTTAGGCATGGAATGCATAAAATTGGATGTGTGTATAAATAATTGTTTCCTATATTTTGGTGACTACGAAAATGCTGCATACAAAACTTGTCCTATGTGTGCAACACCAAGATGGAAGGAACGGTCGAATAAAGTCATTGTGCCAAATGCATCCAACGAAAGAGATTGTGGTACTTCCCACTGACCCCCCCACCCCCCGATTGCAAAGGTTGTACATGTCTCACGGCACTGTTGAACATATGACATGGCATTTGAGGGGATAACGATACAATGATTCACCATGCTGCCGCTGAAGCATGGAAGACTTTCTAAAAATGTATCCTGATTGCGCAGATGAGGGCAAGAAATGTCAGGCTCGGACTTTGCACCGATGGTTTCTGTCCCTGCGGGAATTCTTCTAATGTATATTCATGCTGGCTAGTTTTCGTGACCCCCTGCAATCTTCCCCCAGGTATGTGCATGAGAAAAGAGTATATATTTCTAGGTTTATTGATTAAATATGGTCATCCAGTCCTGGCAAGAAGATCGACGTGCTGCTACGACCGCTAATTGATGAACTAAAGACATTGTGGGAGCATGGAGCTCCTACTTACGATAGCTAACGCAAAGATACTTTTGTTATACATGCTGCTGTGATGTGGACCATTAGTGACTTTCCAGCTTATGGTATGCTATCGCAGTGGAGTACCCATAGTAAGTTTGCTTGTCCATATTGCATGGAGCACACAAAGTCCTTTTGGCTCCCAAATGAAAAGAAACACTCCTGGTTTGATTGTCATCGGCGATTTCTCCCCACCGATCATGAATGGAAATGGAATACTAAAGATTTTACCAAATATCTAGTTGAAACCAATATGTCATTGCATTGAAGATTGGGTCCCAAAATGTGGAACCACTTGAGTACCCTCCCCAGTATTCCTTTTGGGAAAACAAATAAAGTTGTACATGGAGTTGGTAGGTATCACAATTGGCAGCGACACAATATATTTTGGGAACTTTCCTATTGGGAGTTGAATATGATTCGGCACAACCTTGACGTAATGCATTGCGAGAAGAACTTCTTTGATAACATCAAAAACACAGTAATGGGAGATCCTGAAAAAACAAAGGACAATTTGAATCCTAGAAGGGACCTCGTATTGTACACAACCCGTTCTACGTTATTTGTCGGGGATGGTGATACGACTAAAACAAAGGCAAGGTACTGTTTGAGCAGGGATCAGAAGATAGTGGTTTGTAATTGGCTTCAAGGTATTAAGTTTCCCGATGGTTTTGTGTCTAATTTAGCCCGATATTTTCAGATGCCCCAGCTACGAATAACAGGGATGAAAAGCCACGACAGTCATGTGTTCATGCAAAGGTTGATCCCAGTTGCATTTTGAGACTTCCTACCCGATTTTGTTTGGGAACCTTTGGCTGAGGTTAGTCTTTTCTTTAGAGCTTTATGAGCTCGTGGCATAAGTAGACAGGAAATGGAGGAGTAAGAGAGTTTGATTGTGCTTACTATGTGAAAATTGGAGAGAATATTTTCGCCTGCGTTTTTTGATTCAATGGAACATTTGGCTATTCACCTTCCAAGGGAAGCAAAGGTTGGAGGTCCAGTCCATTACAGATAGATGTATCCGTTTGAAATGTATCAATTTTATGTTGTTATTTTTGCTTCGTACAGTTAAAATCTTTATGAATGCTTTAAACTTAGGTTTATGCATTGGTTTCAGGCAGATGCTTGATTTGAAGAAATCAGTCAAAAATAAGAATTTTGTGGAAAGTTCAATAAGTGAGAAATTTAACCTTTCTGAAATCACACAGTTCCTGGAAAACTATTTTGAGCCCACATACGAAACGATGAGTAATAGGTTGAACATGAATGAAGTTGCGTTGAATACTGACTACAATACTAAATTTTCAATCTTCCATAGGAATGGATAAGTAATGGGATCCGCAAAGGGGAAATAATTATCGAATGTATAGTACAACTCCATTGAGCTATATGTGCTACTAAACTGCCCAGAGATGGAGCTGTGGTTGAGGTACAATCGCTTCGTTAAATTCCTCTAATTCCTTTCAAATAAATGTATTAGACCACATATAAGTTGCTTTATTTTTTTGAATGTAGGATGTTTGATGAGTGTATGTGTAACGATGTGCCGCAAGGCCAGATTCATGAGCGTCATAACATTTTTTTTGTTTAGTGGCTGAAACAAATAGTTGGGTCGGGATATTATGATGTAGATCTTCAGGTTATACATTTAGTACACGGGCCATGTACATCTGCGAGGGCATTTACTGGTTACAAAGTTAACAGTTGTAGATTCTAAGTTACTGATGGATTGAATTCGAGAGAAACAAACAGCACTGGAATTTATGTTAAGGGAGCCACTGGTGATCCAGAAGAGTTGAGTTATTATGGATTGCTTCGTGAGGTCATAGAGGTTGATTATTTTGGGAGTGGGCGTACATTAATCATGGTTCTTTTCAAGTGTGGTTGGTTTGATTTGAAAATGGGGATCGAAGTGCATCCGAGTTTAAAGTTGGTTGACATTGATCCCACCAATTGTCTCGCGACCAATGAATCAGAGCCATTTATTCTTGCTAGTCAGGCTCAACAAGCTTGTTATTTTTCCTATGCATTCAAACGACTCCGAACTAGGAGGGGATGGTGGCAGTTTGTACAACACAAGCGAGACATATTGTAGACACAACATCTTTAAATACTAATATCGTTAAGATTGTTGAAGACGTTTTCCAAGATAACACCCCTAAAGATTTCACAGTTGTCGTCAATTTGAACTTATTGAACGTTCATAACTTGACCGACAATCATGCGTTAACGGTCGAAAATGACCCAACCTATGACGAAGAGCCTGAACTTCCGGATGAGAACCATCATGTTACATATTCTGAAAGTGAACCAGATGCCGGAGCACAAGAACAAGACAGTGATCCTGACTACGAGTAATTTCTATAATTATATAATTATTTCTAGAATCAAAATAGTAATTTCTAGACCTGTTCATGAATTATGTAATATTGGTTGTCCCTAATTATTCTTGATTCCGAAATGGGCTGATTATTTCTAGAAGTGGGATAATTCCGAAATGGGCTGATTATTTCTAGAAGTGGAATAATTTATAGGCTTTTTTCGGGTTGTGTAATATTTGTTGTCCTAAATTATGCAATATTCCAAAAATATTGTTATTTTTCTATAAGTTGAATAATTAAAATGTCTATTTTTTAGTTGATTAACAAAGACTTTAATTCAAATTGACTAATAAAAATTAGTATGGTTAGGTGTTCTAATTAAGATATTTAAATGAGAAATTAGACATTTTAATTATTCACACGATTGAAAAATTAAATATTGCCCCAATGTGAGTTTTTTTAATTAAGATACCATTGACTAATTATATTAGATTAAATTTAATTAGTCTAGTGTTTGATTACTTAAAATTAACATTAAAAAAATAGGTTATATTCCACGTCGGTCAGCTACCAAATAAACGCTCGCCAGATCCACCTCAGCTAAGTTTGCAAGCGAGTTTTTCGTCGCTCATTTAACACGTGGACTTCCACGACCGATTGACTTAAGTAAAAAAAAAAATCTCAGCGTATTCGAAAAAATCATCAGCTCATTTTCACCAAAAGCTTCTCCCTTAATTTTTCTCCCGCTCAATTCGTTTCCAGATTCACTTGAAACCCTCAGCTTATTTTTCACTGAAATTCACCGTAGCTCTGGTCACGTGGCCTTCCCACAGTGCAGCTGCCCAGAACGCAACAGTTCTTCCCCAAAACTACACCCGAAGCTCCAATTCGCTTCAATTTTAGCAGTGAAAAGCTTCGATTCTCCTTCAATTCGCTTCAAATTTGCGAATTACCTCAAGGCTATGTACCCTTTTTCCCTTATTTTGGTTTATGCCCAACATTTCAACATCAATTTACGAATTAGGGTTTTAGTTATTTTAGCCTTGTTTAGGATTTGTGTAACTGTGCATATTTGATTTCAACCTTAAATTTGTAACTGTGAATGTTATTTCAGTGGAATTTATCAAAAGTAGGGTTTAAGTGTGTGTGAGTGATTGCACTTCATAGACTGAGTGTGTGTGTGTATGTGTGTTGATGAATTCTGCCTTAAGTGTGTGTGCTGTGAGTTTTGCTTGAAGTTTGTGCTGTGAATTGAGATTTTGCAGTAATTGCTTAGAGAATGATTTTGAGTTGATGAAAATTTTGGGTTTGTAAAAATTGAGTTGATTGAAACTGAGTTTGTGAAAATTGAGTTGATGAAAATACAGTTAAAAAGCATACCAGTGTTTAATTGTTTTGTTACAACATATAGTGAAAGATTGGGCGGTTGAGGACAATTTATTTGATAATGTTAAACTGACTTTGAGTGAAGCTGAGTTTGAGTTGATGAATGCAGTGAAAAGATTGGGCTTGATTGTTTTGTTATAACATAGAGTCAAATATTGGCGGTGACAGGACAATTGAGTTGAGTGAAAATGAGTTTGAGTGAATTTGAGTTTTAGTTGAGTGAACTAAGTTTGAGTTGATGAATAAATTAGAGATATATGCACTCTGTAAAAGATTTCCTGATTGTTAAATAACTCACTTGTGACTATCTTTTTTCTCAAAAATATGAAATAAATATTTGATTTGATATTCATTTTTTCAAACTATCAACAGTGTCGTGAATTGATATAATTATCTTAACAACATTCATATGCTTTGGTGATTAAGAACAACTATTTGAGTGTGTTCTTTATTGTTTCAATGTCAGAACACAAACAACCATTTTTCAGTTCTCCTAGCTTGAGCATTTGATAATTTTCCTTGTAAGTTACAACTTGTTAGCTGCTTTTAAGGTCATGTTACTTCAAATGTGATCTACTTCTTTACAACTAATGCATTTGTATTAAGAAAATGGCTAACTGTTTTAAACTAAAGTTGTTATATGACTAAAAAGAGTCTGATGATCTTAATAATATGTATTGTAGTCTAATTGTAGTCTGATTGAGGCTGTGAGACCCTTGATTGCTGAAATTTGATTTATAACTTGATGTCAATTTAGTTGATAATGTTACTTACTTTTGTATTGCAGATGACACGTACCAGGAGACCATCCAATTCTGTTCAACAAGATGTGGAAGCAGACACTTCTAGAGATGTGCGTCCCCGTGTCATTCCAAGGGAGGAGGTTCCTTATCAGCTCACGTCTCAGCCGAGCATATCAGTGTCGCGCACCCTGTCTCAGCCATGCACATCTGCATTGGCATGCCCTTCTTAGCCAGAAATATCCCTACCACGCGGCCCGTCGCAGCCTCACATATCAACATTAGCAGGTCTTTCGCATCAATGTTGACCAGCATCTGCAGGCCCTTCACAGCCATGCCGACCAGCATTGGCAGGTCCTTCGCAGCCAGGAGTAACCCCCTCATTTACATTTTGTGCTTCTGGTGTAACACAAATGCCGCCTATTGAGCTTTAACGTATGGCACACGCCAGTGGGCAGCAACAACCTTTCGTGTCACCGTTTATGCAGCCTACAATGATGATAGGTGGTTACATGTTGTATATGGTGCCACAAATGTAACAAGGGGTGCCACCGCCAGTTACAGGTTTTGAGGGCGGTGGGTTCAGTTAGTCGATGATGTATCTGATGGCTTTGTTTCCATTTCAGCCAGGATTTTGGCCATTTTGTTTCGATCCCACCGCAGTAGTTGCATCCTCGTCTGGAGGAATCAGACCACAGAGGACCACGGGGACATGACAATTTATTGGATTCCAAAGTGTGCTCAATACCTACGATACACAACCATCACAACCATCAAGAAGGACTAGGGCCTAAGGGGATCCAACAACACCGGTAGGCGAAGGATCCATGCCCGAGATGAATCTGACGACATAGGAGCAGGGGGCAGAGCCGACGAATGAGCAACTTCTTTTTGAGAACCCCTACCTCGAGGCTTGTGTAGCAACGATTACATATTATACCGAAGAGGTTAAGATTCCCAAGCAGCCAAGAGTGACTGTTGGTGGTGTTAGGGAAGATACAAATCCAGTTGACGATGTGGTTGATGATGGTTCGGTGATGACAGAGGAGGAAGAGATGATGTTAGCGGAGAGTATAGAGCCCAATTATTTTAAGCAAAGGGGAGGTGGGACTGGTGTTCCCGTGCCTCCTAACCCGAGGGATAAAAGGCCGCTTACGTTGTGTAGGGACGAGAGTTTTAGTGACCCACGAGCCGTGAGCTTAGCCGACGAAATAGTGCGACGGGTCATGCAAAACAACGGCAAGTTTACCTACCAAAAATTCACGGAGGAAGAAAAAAATGATGCTTGGATATCCTTTCTGGTGTGTTGTTTACTTTGTTAGATTCCCATATGCTTTCATATTTAGGATTATATCATTTGCATGAGAAATGGAAGGGCTGGACCTTTACTTTGATCTATGAAAAATCTTAAAAAGAAAATTTGCTGAATTTTTATCTTAATTAAATTTACAGTTAATTAAGCTGAAAATTTGTTGAAGTTTTAACTTAATTAATTGACAGTTAATTAAGCTGAAAATGACAGTTAATTGACAATGAATTTGCAGAAAGATTGTTTTAGTTCCATGCCTAAGACAAATAATTGTGCATGTTTTCATATCATTAATTAACATATTGTGGTGGAAAATTAATACTTAGGCAGTGGAGTTCTATAATTTTTCATTTTATTTAATATGAATGTGTTTGCCATATGATTATGTTGTAGATGTGGTCCATTCTATGTTTCTAATATACTAATTATTTATTTTTATAAATATTGGGAGGAACATTACCAGTGGAACAAGGACGACTACGTTTTGATTAAATCATGTTTCAACAAGATTGGCCAAAAAAGCTTTCAGGATGGCATGAACAAAGCCAAAAAATGGTGGATACTTTACAAGACCAACGGAGAAAACCTCAAGAACATAAAGCTATGGATGATCGTGCTGCATCTGAAGAATGTTATTGTGCATTGGAGAGACCCCGCGACCATATTAAGATCGAGGAAGGCCCGAGAGAACCGACGAAAACAAAAAAGGTTCCAATTACATTGGGATTGGAGGGTCTATTAGTCAGAGAATCCATGGGGAGAGATTGGTATGTTTGTTTATTATTACTCATACTTTATTCCGCGTATTTTGCCAAACCAAGAATTCCGATACGATATATTTATATGACCTTTTTTTTTTATCAAAGATCTGTCTATTAGTAATACAATTTTGTATTAATATTTCACATCTGTCTAGTACTTTTATTAACATGAACTAATTGAATTGTGTTTGGACAGACTGAAAAACACTTTGAAGGGAACGTAGACCTTGTCCAACAATCAGGGGCTTGGCTGAAGACTTATTGCAAGGTGCAGCTGGATAAATCACAAAAGTGGACATCAGCTTGGGCTCGCAAAGTATACGTGAGTTTATTTTCAGAACTCTTTGTGGGATGAATTAATATTATATGATGGGACTTCTAATTGTTAAAAAGTTAATCATGTTTCCATTCGGATACCGTTTAACTAAATCATATCATCTTTGTTTGGTGTTGGTTGGATTACTTGTGGTTGTGCGTCGAAGAACTCGAGCCAGACCCGGGTTTGTGGGAGCCGATAAATATGAAGCAGTGGCTTGAGGCTTCAGGAGGAGGAAAGAAGGGTTTCATTCCCGGGTTTTCAACATGTGGGGATTCAGAGCTTGTTGGCTTTGAAGGAATCAGAAATACCCAAAGTTCATTAACATGGGGAGATCGAAGGAGGCCGTGCAAAAAGCCGCATCGTATATCGTGCAGCTTCAGTTGCAAAATGCTGCACATGAGGCACAAATCAGCGCTCAGGCCAAACATATTAAAGAACTGAATGAGTACCAAAAAGCTAATATGAGAACGATTTATAGGACGTTGAATATGGAGTTGTCTGAGCGTTATCGTGAAGAAGGGGACGTTGGTGGTGAGGCAGGTGACGTTGGTGGTTTTGAGGGTGTAGGTGGGTCACATGGCGCTGCTGGTTCAAGGTGCGTTGGTTGTTCGGGGGGCGTTGGTGGGTCCCAATATGGTTCAGAGAGTGATGATACAAATTGGTTTGATTTTGATACCTCGAGACTTCAGTGAGCTTGCTGATCCACCCTAGTTACTAAGGCTATGTTTTTATTTAGTAAACTTTTAGAAATTTTGTAACCTTTAACTATGGATTGTTTTTAATTATGTACCCTTTAAATAGGTGTTGTTTTGAAATTATATTTAACTAGGTGTTGTTCTAGATGGTCTGAATATTGTATCTTTGATATTAATTGATGTTGTGAAGATGTGTTATTGTTATATGTGTTGTGAAGTGGTTGGGAAGATTTGTGTTGTTGAAATGGTCTTATTTTGGACGTATGGTTATATTGTTGTGGATTTTATGGATTTTGTGGATTTTGTGGAATCGATTTGCTGTTAGTTTGGCACGTAATTTGGTCCAATGTCGATTGGCTATAGTTGTTATGAATTAGCAGCCTTTTTTCAGCTGTTTTTTTGGTTTAGAAGTTGACAAACAACAGGCTTTTTAAAGCTTTTTTTGGTTTATGCTCGCAGGTGTTTTTTTCCTCTTTACAGAACAGATAGCAACAAGATTGAGTAATACTGTTTTTTTTTCTGTTAATTCTGTTTGAGTAATACTGTTTGAGTTACTTTGAACACATGCAATTTTAAAAAAATATTAATATACATCATCTACAAGATTCCCGCTCTCTGACTTTGCTGATGTGGAGTTAGCTAGCAAATAGCCGATTTCCACTTAAGACGTGGAATTTACTCTTTCTTATTTGTTTAATACCAATTTTACTTAATCAATTTTAATTACTCAAATATAATTACTCCATTTCTAATATGAGATTGTTATTTCACTATTTAAATTAGAAAAAAGATTCTTACCAATTTTAATAGATGATAAGTAAATTTTAATTAGATAATTTAATTAGTCAATTTTAATTAATTAAACACTTTAATTAGTCAATCTTAATTAAGGATGTCAATAATGCAATTTTACTTTCTTAATTTAATGGGGCCATTTATTCTCTTTTATAATAAAAAAACTTAATGAAACAATTTAAATTATGGATTAAATGGTTATAATTAGGGTGTTTATTTTAGCTTTTTACCACTTTTCTATATTTTTTCTTTTAATTCGTCAGTTTCTTTAAGGAGGAAAATCAGCTAGCATTTGCTTGGAAGCAGGTGGCTGCTGATATGGCGGGTAAAGGGGAAATTCCTTTTAGCAAGCGAATATTTCATTGCAAAATATTTTTCAAGTCAGCCTTCGCTCGCTAATTTACTCACTGTAGTTTTGCTACGGATTATCGGATTTGTAAGCGATTTTTCCGTTGTAATGCTTAGCTAGCGAATTCTCGGTAGCTAAGCCACCAAGCTAATATGAAACATTCTTGTAGTAGCGCAGTGAGCTGTTTGTCACTTACATCGGTATAAGCCTAAAACACAAAATTTGTGCCCTCGAGAAGAAAAATTAAGAATCATTTTACAACTGTCTTGTATATTTCATACATTTATTTTTGGTATGCAAGTAAGAACTATATCGAAAGTACTTGATACCGGAGCCGGATCTTCTCCTACACATAAAACTACATCTTCTCCTACACGCTTTGAATGTTTTCCACGTTTCTACTCAACTAATATAAGTAATATTTATTTGCTAATTCTTCTCTCAGTACTTTCCTTGATTTTCTCTCCTAAATTTCTACAAATCACTTCTCTTTAATCCGAACACGCCGATACTTCTGTTGCAATCCAAACAGATCTTCTTGCCTTATCCAGTAGATTCTGCATGATCATAAGAGATGTCCAACGAATATGCCTACTAAATATGTCTAGATACATAATAAGGAGATATATCCAATAACATGTACGTTAATCTTTAAGATAGAATAATATCTTGTAAGTATATGGAAATATTGTCAAAATAATTACCATCTAAGATTTAACTTAACATAATGATTTAAAACAAAACAATATCAATTAAACCAAGTTGGGCCGATCGGATCTAAGCCCAGTCCGAGTGAGGGAGACGGTCCTAACACTTGGAAGGAACTACGAAAATATTTTTTCTTTGCAAGCTTTGTAATTTTATATTCCCATTAACGTTTTTTTAATACATTCCAAAAATCATCTCACGTCTCTTCTTAATCAAGATTTATAATTAATATATGAACTTAAGATTGATCGTACATATATGAAATATATATATATATATATATCCATCTTAACGCAAAATGTACTTTTTTTACGTTATGGTGTTGTAAAAATTCACATTAGTCTTTCAATGATTATTAAGTTTTGACAATCTGAATTGTCATAATTATCATCTTTATTAGAGAACAAGGACAAATTCTCAATCTTAACTAAGTCATTATGTATAGATTTCGTGTTTATAAATCATAAATTTCAATTTGTTTATGTTAAAATGCATGCATGTTGTGATTGATACATAGTATTCATGATTTTCTTTCTCCAAAAAAAGTGACTCATACGATATGCACTTTCATATACTCCACCTCAAGATGAACATGCATATAATATACTCATATCTTGCCTATCAAACTCTTGAACCTCTTAAGACATAGCCCCTTGGTGAACACATCAACCAATTGATTGTCTCTTGAAACATGAATAACCTTGATAAAGCCTTTCTCTTACCACATGACAACGTGTCTCTATATGCTTAGTCATCTCAAAATAGACAGAGTTGGAAGCAATGTTCGTTATAGCCTTGTTATCACAAATAATAAAGAAGGTTTGTCATGTTTACCCCAAGATCATTCATCTGTATTTTGATCCACACCATTGTAGAAGCCATAGCTCTGTACTTGGCTTCTTCTGATGATTCTGAAATGGTTTGTTGCTTCTTTGATCTCCAAGATACATATGCATTCCCTAGGAAAATAGAGAAACCAGTCACATACCTCTTCGTGTCTATGTAAGCTGCCTAGTCAACATCACAATAAGCCGTTATATGGATATATTTGTTGCTTGGAAAGAACAATCCTTGTACTGGAGCATTGTTCAAGTGTCTTACAACTTTTAGAGTTGCATTCATGTGCGTCTTATGAGGAGCATAGAGAAATGGACTAAGGGTTTGGGTTGCATATGAAATAGCATGCATGGTCGCTACTAAGTAGAGAAATCCCCCTATCAATCTCATGTATTTAGTTGGATCTTTAAGAGTGTCACCCCCTGCTAAGACAACTTGAGAGTGGCTTCCCCGACAAGAGGTCACAATCATTTTTTTTATCAGCAGAGGCCACAATCATTGATAATTTCCAAGGCATATTGCCTCTAGTTGACATTATTCCATGTTGAGATCTTGCTACTTCCAATCCAAGAAATAACTTAAAAGAACCTACGTCTTTTAGCTTGAAGTGATGTTTGAGATACTATTTCAAAGATGCAATATCTTTGTTGTTACTCCCAGTGATGACAATAATTTGAGTGCTTAACAAAGACTGAATGATTACATGAAGACTGAAAAAAACCGTTGCTCGATTATAACAAATGTCATCTTGTGATTCCATTAATTGGAAGTTTGTTTCAGGCTATAGAGAGATTTATGGAGTTTACAGACTACATTCTCCCCTTAAGTGACAAGACCTGAGGTGGTGTCATGAACACATGTCCCTTAAATATCCCTAGAGAAAAAGCATTGTTGACATACAATTGAGATAAAGACCATCCATTAACAACAACAAAGGCTAGAAGACATCTAACAATGTTAAGTTTAACCATTGGTGAGAATGTCTCAAAGAAGTCCAGTCCTTCCCTTTGAGTATGTGCTTCTAAGTGCGCCTTATACCTTTCTACATGAACTGATGCGCAACCCCTAGATCACACTAGATCAATCTGAATTATATACCTTTTGTTAACATGATATATATATATATATATATATATATATATATATATATAAACTTAGCATCTACACTATGGAGGTCCCTTGTTAGTGCTTCCATTATTTCAGCGAAAGTAATACTAGTCACACACCATAAATAGCTAGTCAATCTAGACATGTAAGATCATCAAACGCAAGCAAAATAAATAAACATGTTCACAAATCAGAGTTACTACGATACTCTAAATAACGAGTAGGTTAGCTCCTCATAGTCATGAGTTCAACAATCAATAATAAAAAAAATAACATAAACAAAGTAAAGAGAATAAGAAAAGCTTCTCGGACCCAGTGGAACTTCGTTGCTTAACTATCTTCTTGACTCATTTGTGCTATCTTCTTCTCCACGAACTATTTTCTCACAAACAATGACTCGACTAAACTAGAACAATACCTCAATGGGTTTTTTCTCTATAAACAATCTCAGAGTTTCTCTAAGTTTTTATAAACCTTTTTAAGTGTTTGTAAATGGTTGTAAACTGTGTTTGAGGTGATGGTCGTCCCCCTGTATTTATAGGGGAGTCTTGATGCTCTAATTCGTGAACAGCCGTAACATAATTAGTGCCAAAGACTTTTCTTCCCTCGCCACGCCTAATAGGCGTGATCTCTCTAAATTGCATGGTCGTCGTGCCTGCTAGACGCGATCATTGTTGCCGTCGCACCACCTCCTATTTCTGCCCTACATTTTCATGATGTTCTCCTTTGATCGTGCTACATTCAGTATTTGTAATGCTGCATCGCCTCCCGTCGTGCCTAAAGGTCCAGAAGTAATGTCTCGACTCTATGTCTCAAAAAATATCCATTTTGGCCTATTTCAGCTACGTTTAATCTTGACTCAATAAAATCCTAGAAAAGCATGAAACAATACTAAAACCAATAAATATGCAATAAGAATTATACAAAAGTCTAAGAGAACGAGTACGTAAATGTATGTAGATAAAAACTTGTCACGGATGCCATGGATTATGCCAGAGATTATTACCCTAATGCAATAATGTTTAATCAAAGGGAGGAGCACACGAGACAACATCTTCCTGTTATAAGAAATCCTCCACTCGGTGAGAAGCAAAAAGAAAAACAAAATTAGATGCATGATCCTGAAACTAGACTTTGAGAAGGCGTACGACAAAGTAAACTGCGATTTCATGGAGGAAACTTTAAACGCTTTCAACTTCCCTAAGGAACTCATCGAGCTCATCATGTTTTGTCTGTGAAATGCGGTAACGAGGATTCTTTGGAATGGATCTCCAATAGAGTCTTTTACTCACTCGTGCGACTTACAACATTCTCTTTCACCTTACCTCTTTGTTCTATGTATCGAACGTCTTTCATACCTTATCCAGGAGGCAGTGGAACCAAAAAAGCGGAAGCCTCTTGTGCCGTGTAGAGGGGGTTCCGGTCTTTCACATCGCTTCTTTGTTGATGACTTGGTTTTGATTGGGAAAGCCACAAAGGCCACAACGAGAACTATTAGAGGCGTTTTAGAGATATTTTGTAAAGCTTCGGGTTTGAAACTAAGCTCGCAAAAATCCAAGGTTTTTTCTCTAAGAGTGAGGGCTCTAGCTTGAAGCGTGCGATGACATCCTTGGTTTTGGTCAAACAAGGAATTTAAGGAAAATCTCGGGGTTGCCTTGATACACGACCATTACTAGAGCACATTTTGTAAAAATCTTTGCTCGTATCATGAAGCGACTAAATGGTTGGAAAAACAAAATTCTCTCCTTGGTGAGCCGCACGACGCTTATCCAGGCGGTATCTTAGGCCATTTCAATTAGCATATAAAAGTTGCATGGATTCCCAAAAATGTTTGTACGCAACTGGATAAGCTAAACCGAAACTTTTTGTGGTCATCTGAAATTATAAACGGAAAGCTGCATCTTGTTGGATGGAATCAGGTGACTAAACCAAAAAGTAAAAGGGGTTGAGAATTCGACTTTGAGAGTGGGCAATGAAGCCTTACTCTCGAAAATTGTTTGGCGTATTTTGGGAGAGGAGGAGACAGTTTGGAAAAAGTTAATTGATGCGAAATATTTGAGGAAATATAGCCTTTGGAACCATACAGTAAAATCGATAAACAACTCAATCTGGAAAGGCATTATGCGGTGTTTTGGTCTTACGCAAACGTTCCTGAGATGGAAAATTGGCAACGGGGAACATATATTCTTTTAGTATGACAATTGGCTTGGTTCTACAAGGCTAAGTGAAGAAGGTTGAGACCGACCCTTTAGAGACTGATCTTAAACTCAAGGATATGATCGATGAGGAGGGGAACCGTAAACTTGACAATCTTCAGTCTATTATTACGAGGTCAGTCAGGGAGGAGTTGGATAGACGAAGGATTATACTCATTCAAACCGCGGATGTTATTTTATGGACTGAGACGTCGAGCGACATCTTTACTTGTGAATAGGCATACATAATGTTCTTCGAGAATTAGTCGGATGCCTCACCTTCAAATGTAAAAACAGAGTGGATTTGGCAAAAGACACCAGTAACAAAATACAACACTTTTTATGGCTTATAAAACAAAACAAGCTCGCAACTAACCAGCTCCGAAATGAACGCGGGATTTCCTTGCCTTCCGTGTTTCTCGTGTGCGATTCCAATGCAGAATCTGTTCTCCATATGCTTCGACATTGCTGGGTTTCGAATAGGATTTGGAGGGAACTTATCTATAAGGATTGCTTAAAAGAGTTTGACGAGAATACGAATGATTGCTGGCTGAAGACGGTTATGGGAAGCAAGATGATGCATAGCGATATCGTTGCGGGAGTGGAGTGGCAACATATTTTTGCAGTAGCCGTGTGGATAATCTGGAAGAACTGAAATGCTAAAGTCTTCAAGAACAAAATGGAAGGTACTAAGGCATGTATTCTCCAAATCAAACTACTGAGCACATATCTGGGAGTAGGCAACCGTAAGAAAATGATACAAAAATAAATGATTAAATGTTGCAAGCCTGCGCAAGGCTGGGTCAAACTAAACACGGATGGGAGCATTGACACATATGCGAATCGCGAGTCAGCTGCTAGAGTACCCCGGGTGCATAATGGAACATGGATTTAGGGCTTTGAGAAAGAGTTGACATCTCCTGCTGTCGACGAAGCCGAAATAGAAGTCATTAAAAGGTGATTGGAGCTAGCATGTGAACCTATCGAATACCACGTATCGAAGTGGAAACTGACTTACTTGTGGCTTTCAAACTTATTAAATGAGAGCTTGAGGCACAAGACCAACATGCCAGATTGATACAAGAGTGCAAAAGATTGATGCATATTTTGTGAAATTTCAAATCGAGTTGGACACCGCCTAAGGATAATAAAGTAACGAATAGGCTAGGAAAAGAGGCCTTTGATGTTAAGGGAAGAGAACTCTATTGGGAGGGTTCACCTTCTGAGATTAGAAGTTGTTGTACTCGGACATGGTCTAACGACCTTTTGTAATTTCATTTTTTAAAAAAAATAAAAAAAAATCCACGTGAATTTAGCGTAAGGTTGTTTCTCGAAAGTTAGGACATCTTTTGTGTGTAGGAGTATAATTGGGTAATTTGAAAAAGGAGAAAACAAAATAAAAACGACACTCACATTAAATTTCTCTATCTCGTTCGTTGCCAACGAAGAATCTGCACAAAACCGGTAACTACCTTTCAAATTATTAGCATTTATATATGTTCTTGTAATTCTATTACTGTGTTGTGCAAATTAAGTTCTTTCCTTTTCAAACACTTGAGCCGGATCTCAGATTTTCATTTCAAATCTAGTTAGTGTTCTATTTATTAATTGGGTCAAGTTGGAATCTTTATTGGATTTGATATCACATTTCTGGATTAGGTTTTGATCTTATTCAGCTGCATTTACAATTGGGTTTCTTTTTAATAGGTGGATTTAATAATGCTCTTTGTTATTCTTCTGCTGCAATGTTTTATATTTTTCACTAGAAGAGTTCCACTTCCAGGAAATTAATTTTCTTGTTGCAAAATGTCGGACGAGCCGCTGTACCCGATAGCAGTACTGATAGACGAGTTAAAGAACGACGATATTCAACTACGGTTGAACTCTATTCGAAGACTATCCACCGTCGCCCGTGCACTTGGGGAGGAGAGGACACGAAAGGAGTTGATCCCATTCTTGAGCGAGAACAATGATGATGACGACGAGGTGCTACTTGCCATGGCTGAAGAATTGGGTGTTTTTGTCCCGTATGTTGGAGGCGTGGAGCACGCACATGTGCTGCTTCCTCCTTTGGAAACACTTTGTTCTGTGGAGGAGACCTGTGTCAGAGAAAAAGCCGTAGAGTCTCTTTGCAGAATTGGATCACAGATGAGGGAAACTGATCTCGTTGACTCGTTTATTCCTCTTGTGAAGGTTAGATAGATATGACTCTCTTGTTTCTTTTGGTGTTTTTAGCGCTGCTGAGCAATGTTATATTGGTAGCCAAATCGTCTTTTGTTGTACGTTTGCAAATAATATCTGCCACTTCAGATTGATTGAGTGCCACAAGTTTTGACATTTATTTTAAGCGTGAAAGCTAATGCAGTTAAATTACTATGGCTGGGTCTTAATTTAATTTTTCTCCAGAACATAAAAATTGCCGATAATTGCTCTTAGCATGTGAGTTCTGTTACTTTGTACAATGCCATCTTTATTAGTTATTAAGTTTGAGATGCATGGTACTCTTCTGGTATTCAGTTTTAAGTCAGATGGTTTTGATTGATGTCGTATTTATGATTCGTAAGATTCTTCAGTTGTTTACTAATCCTCTCATATGGTTGAATGCTTATGTTTGTCTGCGAAGTAGAACGGAATTCCCAATGATAGACATATCAATTACCTATGATTTCACCTTAAATATATTAGAATATGCAGCTTACTCAAAAGCTTTTGGAGTATGCTGTTTGTTAAAACCTGTGATAGTGGTTAGTTCTAAGCTTATGAAGGCATGATACAATCTTGAGTTATAACTACTCTTTTTCTGTCAAAGCCTTTGTACTTGGTCCTCTCTTGTTTTGATTAATTATTGGTTTTTATTGATTATCATTTACTTTAAACCACAGAGGCTGGCAGCTGGTGAATGGTTTACGGCTCGGGTCTCAGCTTGTGGACTGTTTCATATTGCATACTCCAGTGCCTCCGATATCTTGAAGACAGAATTAAGGTCGATATACAGTCAACTATGTCAAGATGATATGCCTATGGTGAGAAGGGCTGCTGCATCCAATCTGGGGAAATTTGCTGCCACTGTGGAGGCTGCTCATCTTAAGACCGATATCATGTCTATGTTTGAAGATCTTACACAGGATGGTATGTAAAGTTGAGTTCTTTCGTTTTTGTCTTTCTGCTATATGTTAACAAGGATAAAGTAGTATCCAAATGATAGCTGGTGGACCTAGAACCAGTGTGGTCAACATATGTTTGAGTAATTTTGTAGACTTTTGTGTGGACATATTGTAAATTCATGAGCGCCATAGTTATATGGATTCTTTGGGGTGATCCTTACAGAACTGCCTTTTGATCCTTGATGACTTATGTGGAACATTTGTAAATGATAGGTGAGAGTAAATTAGTTTGATGGGCCTGAAAGGTTCAAGTTCAATCATTCACAACCAGAACTTATTGACTTATTAAGATTCTTGCGGCGTTTTTCTCCTTTAGTTATGCTTGGTGAAACCTTAACCATTAGGCTGGCCAAGTGTTGATCCTGGAGATGGTTAGTATCATAACTTGATGGTAAATATTATGGCAGGTTCTTTCATGTCGTGAACCTGTGAAGAGATGTGGTTTTAGGATGCTTGTTTTAGCTTTCTGTATTAATCACCATGCCTTATTCCTTTCGCCTTAGTGCACCTTGTTCGCTGTTGCTCTCAGTTGGATTAGCTACTTTTAGTTGATATGGAGAACCTACCATTCAATTAACACAAATTATAAAGCAGATAGTGAATTGATGCACAAATGCAGCGGCTTATCATATGGAGAAAAGGCAGAATATATGATTCTGCTTTAAAACGTGAGCTAAATTATGAAATATAAGGGGAGGGGAGCACACAGATGTTTCCAGAAGTTGATGGATAATTACTGATTATTGTTATTTATGTACTTTAGATCAAGATTCTGTTCGTTTACTAGCTGTGGAGGGCTGTGCTGCGCTCGGAAAATTGTTGGAGCCTCAAGATTGTGTTGCACATATTCTTCCTGTAATTGTCAATTTCTCACAGGTAAGCCTCAAGTCTATTTCCTTTAGTTACGATAACTGGACTTGCTACTAGATCATTGTGGCCTTTTTATTTTATTTTATATCTCTTACAGTTTTAAGATTTTCTCTACATATGGTTAATTTGTTGTCGAAACACCACCTTTTTCCCCCCTTCAATGAGTATGTGCTGGTTAGTGGAGCTATGTAAATGGAGCAGTCTGTCACCATTTTCATTGTATTAATCCACATTAGATTGTATCTTATTGGTGCTGGCTAAAAATGTGACATCTTCATGTTTTTTTAATACAATATCCCAGTTATTATTAATTTACATGCTTGCTCCGTCTCTGGAAGCGATTATGACTGGATACTTAACATGTACCAGGATAAGTCTTGGCGTGTCCGCTACATGGTTGCTAACCAACTGTATGAACTTTGTGAGGCAGTGGGACCTGAACCTACAAGGTAGTTCTTAGGCCTTATTTTCTAATGTTCTGCATGTCATGACCTTATCTTATACATGGATTTGATTTCTGATGATATCTTAGCTCGTTGCATCATAGTTGTATATATATTACAAATACATTTATTTCACTTCTTTGATTTCTACCTTATGTGATCTTAATGATCATGGCATGGCCCTAGGATTTAAATATGGCACTATAATAGTTCTCATGTGAAATGTCATATTATGATGCACTCATTTTATCTTCATGCTTGTAAGCTGAAATTCCCTTTTACACACATAAACTGAAATGTTTTATCCTTTTCATATGAGTTTTCGCCTCCTAACTATAATGTGAATGGATGTATGTATGAGAAGTTTTGTTAATTTTTAGTTTTGCTTTTCTATACCCTTGTAGTTATTTTTATAGTAGTAGATAATCTTTTATGTTTCAAGAACGAATTTGGTTCCTGCTTATGTGCGCCTACTTCGAGATAATGAAGCAGAAGTACGAATAGCAGCTGCTGGAAAAGTCACTAAGTTCTGTCGAATTCTAAATCCTGAACTTGCTGTTGAGCATATTCTTCCCTGTGTGAAGGTACCTTCTTTTATGAATGATTACTATGTGCTTCATTATGTAGTAGACATATTCTTATAATGGAAGCCGACTGGATGCAGGAATTGTCATCTGATTCACAACACGTACGATCGGCTTTGGCGTCTGTCATAATGGGAATGGCTCCTGTCATGGGCAAGGTAAAACAGTTTGCATGTTCAAGCTGGGAGACATATGTGAACACTTCTGGTTTTTGATTTATTCGTAACTAGGAGGGCAATGTATTGTTTTCCCTCTCATTGTATTTGAGTGATATATAATGGATATGTATCAAATAGTGTAATAGTTTTTGATTATCTTAGCGACGTGTTATGTAATAAGCACAGTGGGTCGGTGGTAACTCCAGATTATATGCTGCACGAAGCATCATTTATAATTTTCTAGTACGATCGACGTAAAAGTACTCACCAGTGCTGTTTACCTTTTCTTCCAACTCTCATTTTACTTTTATGTTGCCTCATCTTTTTCTAGATAAAGTTTAGGTTGTATTTACTGTTAAACACAATAACCTCCGGTGTTTAATATTAGACTTTCTCATCGACGCAGGAGGCAACAATTGAACACCTTCTCCCAATATTTCTTTCTCTTTTGAAAGATGAATTTCCAGATGTTCGCCTCAATATCATTAGCAAGCTTGATCAAGTCAATCAGGCATGCGATATTTCATTCAATGTTCTTCTCGTTCAACAGGCCTGTCTGGATGACTTATGCTCTCACTGTTTATTTATTTCTCTTTACATGCAGGTTATCGGAATTGATTTGCTCTCTCAATCTTTATTACCAGCTATTGTTGAGCTAGCGGAGGATAGGCACTGGAGGGTTCGACTTGCCATCATTGAGTATATACCTTTATTGGCCAGTCAGTTAGGTGTGGGGTTTTTTGATGATAAGTTGGGTGCCCTTTGCATGCAGTGGCTACAGGACAAGGTTGCCTCTTGCAATTTTACTTCTTTGAATTTTTATCGTAGCATTGTTTTTACCATCATAAACTGCATTTTGGTGAATATGTAGAAGTTTAATATTGTAACACCTGTTAGTTTGGACGTTTCAGTGGACGACAATCTTATGTTTCCCCTTTCAATCACCCATATCTGATTTCATCATTTAATCACTTTCCCCTGGTTTTTCTATCATGAAAGAAGAGAGATATTATCCTTTCATCTTTTTCATCTTTTCTACCTTATATGCGGTGATACTCAATGAGGAGGATATTTTTGAATGGAAAAACCAACTATCATCTAACTTCTGCGATTTGTACAGGTTTACTCCATCCGGGATGCCGCAGCTAATAACCTGAAACGTTTGGCAGAAGAATTTGGTCCAGAGTGGGCAATGCAACATATAGTTCCGCAGGTTTGTCGTTGATGTTAACTAGAAAAGGCTCCTTTTATATATCTCTTCTTCTTTTAGAAACGAATTTTTCTGCTGGACTGTAAACAGCTTCTCAGCTTACACACTTTTGTGTGGTTTGGTGCAAGACTAAAATGTTTAAACACGTTTACAAAAATAAAACAAAGTTTATGTTTTCTTTTGTTCTCTCTGAAGATAGTAAACCGAGTTACATATGGAGTGTGGCTTTGATTTTGTTTTTTTGATGCTTGTTATAGTCACCGTCGAGACTCTAGTAAATGGATAGGATCTCTGAGGAAAAGGACTTTCTGAATCCTAATGATATCAGCTGCTCTCTGGATCATATATTAAACAAAGCAGCTAATAGAATATAAAAAAAGTCCCAAAGGCAACCTTTTCTTGTGGGGTCTACTAAGAGAACTGTAATGCAAATCCTTATCTTTCGCGAGTAGTATGTGTTTAGATTCCAATCCGATTTTGATATATGAATCTCTTGATTTGCTCTCTTGTTGTGATAGATTGTCAAAGTAGCTCTTCAGTAGATTTCCATACCTTGCGCTTTGTGCAGTTTTAAGATTGATGTTGTTAAGGGCGTGATGAGATAGGTTTGCTGGGTCGACCATGATTTTGCAGTACTGATCTCAGAAAGGAAAAAGAGTTTGATTGGTTGGTGAATAGAGTTAATTTTGGCCTCATCAGCAGTTATCTTTGTCCGAATGAGCTAATAATTTCAACAGTTCATTGTGTTACTTTCAACCACGTGTTTGGTAATTCGGTCGTCTAAACTGTTTGCCCATAATGAGTGAGAATTGTACTTTGGGGAAACAGAAGTGGTATTTTTCTGTCCTATCACGATTTTGGATGTAAAAGTAGAATGGAGCCTCTTCTGTCTTTTTGTTGCTTTTTTATTATTTAACTCTGATTCAAACTTCTCGGAGTCCTTTCAGTGCAAACAGGTAGTAATTTGTTAACATTGAAAGATTGGTTGGTGAAATAATCATCACCTGCGTGTCGATACAATGATTATTTTTGTTTGGTACTTTATTTTTATATAATTTAAGGCTTGTTGTGTACAATGTACATGCTGACAAAGGTTTGCATCATTACATTGAGAGGTTTAGGATACATAACAACTCTCATTATTATGACTGAGTTGTTTATGTTATTGTTTGTTTCGAACATGATTGTACAATAAAATCTTTACTTTATGTTCTGCATGCAGGTCTTGGATATGATACACGACCCACATTATTTGTACCGAATTAATATTCTTCGTGCAATTGCATTACTAGCTCCAGTCATGGGTTCTGAGATAACATGTTCTACGTTATTGCCTGTGATTGTCTCTGCAACAAAGGACAGGTGGTCGTCTTTTCTGTTCGTTCATGTCCTGCGCTAGCATAACTGTCCCTCTACTTCTGAAGATTAATTATTTCATTTTGCAGAGTGCCCAACATTAAATTTAATGTGGCTAAGGTGTTGCAATCCATGATCCCCATCGTTGATCAATCAGTAAGATCACTTCTCCTTTAGCACTTTCTTTTACTTATAACATGGATGACCACTTGTTTTTGGGGATAGTTATGTGTTGGGCTTTGAGATTTGGTCCAACGTAAAAACCTTTCATAAGGATTGAATCATCAAAGAGACGCGTCTTAAAGCTTTAAAAGACACATGACAAGAACATTATAAAGAGGCAATTTCGCTGATACTTGCTAGGAAGTTGGACCTATCTGTTAAATCCTAACTTTGAAGGTGTCTCCATAGTTTTTCAAACTTCAGGATTGGTCTTTGTGATTAGACTTTCTACAGCTGTCTTTTACATCAATATTAATAACTAATCCTTTTCCTTTTTGAGATAAAAACCATGTACGAAATTTGAATCGTGAAGAGAGGCTTCCTAAAGCTTAAAAAGATACATCACAGAGACATTGCAGAGGCAGTTTGGCTTTTCAATATTGTTTATGAAATCATATACCTTCTTGCTCTTTAGGTGGTGGAGAAAACAATACGACCGGGATTGGTGGAGCTTGCGGAGGACCCTGACGTTGATGTCCGGTTTTTCGCGAATCAAGCGCTTCAGTCGATAGACAATGTTATGATGTCAAGCTAGAATTTTTTTGCGGCCCTTTTCTTTATATTCATCAGGTTTGGACTAGATACTACTGCTCCAGGTTTGGCCTTCTCACTCGAGTGGGCTTAGCTTGTATCTTTGTTTATTTGCCTGAAAGACCTAACATTTGACCTTTCGTAGTAAATTTGCCCCTACTGTTACTTTCGACCCGTTCATCTACGAGCGATATAAGAGTTAGTATGTTAGCTGTTGGCTGATGTAATGAATTTTATATTGTTAAAAGTACTCGAGAGTTTATTGGAATACGTGACTTTTGTAATTCTTGTCATATAGTTTGTTCTCTTTTAAGTAATTTGTAGTGAGAATGCAATGAGGCCGCTACAACACAACTTATGAGTGGTGTATATTATTTTTACAGTTAAGAGTAGTTCATTTGTATTGCGTACTCCTTTTGCTGTGAATTCTCTAACTGTCTGACGCTTCCATTTCTTTTTTTTTGATAAATGTCTGACGCTTCCATTTCGCAGCAAGTAAAGTTATTGGAATAAATCTTCGTCTTTCGGTTTTTTTCTTCTGAACTTGAAGACGTTTCAACAATTATTTACTGGAGTTCCAGTAGGTAAAATGTAGGTTTATGTAATTCCACTCTACTGTAGACTGAAATGTGATTTTTGTTTTCTGGATACTTATCATTTTCTACCCCCATCAAATATGCTTTTAACAAAAAAAAATAAAAAATCCAAGTTTCTCTTCATTGAATAGGGTAGGCCACAAATTATTTCAGGTCAGACAAATTTATGCCACATAAATCGTACTACATTTCAATACGAGTCACGTGCGAAACAGAAAGCTAGGTATCCTGACTGAAATTAAATGACATGCATTCAGACACGCGAAAAAACTCATCACTTCATATTTGTCCTATGAACATAGTGGAGCAGCGGTGAATTATGTAGAAATGCTCCATGCATTTTATTCATGTGCAAAATCGTACAGGAAAACAGGTGTATTTATACACCGCTGCAAAAGTCAAGTAACAGTAACCTAACCCATCTAACAAACTAACTAGTTACTACTAATCGACCGAGCTTACAGAAAGGTCCTTCTGTTTCCAATATATCTCAACAAATTATAGCATTTGATGCAAGTACGGAACCATGGGATACGGTTGTCAAACGCAGCTCCTAACAATCTTTTTTTGATTCCACAACTTTTAGAGACTTTAATGGAAGTTTAAATTGACTTTGAAGCCAAATTTAATTTTCACTATCCCACATTGTGGGTTGTACCATACAATTGCAAGTAAAGACTTGGAATCAGTCGACCACAAATTATTGATGTTTGCCATTTGGAATGCATCATAGGGATTTTCGAATTGTAGTCTCCATTATTTGTTTATTAAGAAAGATATGAAGTGCATTATATTTTTTTATGTCCAGATTAAGCATAACTTTGATGTGAGAAATCGCTCTGAAAGAATCATATATTCCACTTTTGGGGTTCCGCTAATCATTCATCATCTTTCATTCTTTGTTTCACTATGTTGTGGTGTCCTAATCCTTATAAATGAAGGGTGGATGATTAACATGACATAGAGTTAAGGTTCACTGGTTGTTATTATAGTCTTTTGCGACTCACTTATCATACCTCCTTTTGTGTTGACAAGAGTTCGCGACTCATCAAGGCATTTGTATAGGATAATGAACATAATTACGATGTTAAACATCGATGCGCAAGTACTCTTCAAATCAACTAATAAAACAACCAACATGTTTATGTGATAGACGACGTCCGTTCAGTGTAACAAACAATAGAGCATTTGGTAGTCAGTGGTGTACCGTGTTGCTAGGGTTCATGAGATCGTATTCTGTTCTTGATACTCAATTGTCCATATGGAAAGTTGTAACTCATATTTGAAAATATCTCCCAATTAACGCCTCTAGGTTGAGTCTTGAAACAAATGTACCACATTAGTACATTCTCTTCTACGTGAAAACCAATTAATAAATTATGCATAGTTTATCTCCACACTAACAAAAATGATACAGAGGAACAATGATACAGAGGAACAGTGAACAAGAAAAAGTAAAACATATTGTGGAACCTTTTTGTTTGTATTGATTGATATGCTGAAAAGTTAAGTGTGCTTACTATCATTACACTATGTCTACTTATATAAGAAGGTAGAAGACAAAACTAATTAATACATTCCTTAACTAGTAAATTTACAAATATGAGCTGGATTATTTCCTTTTTGTTTCATTCTAAGTCATCATTTTCCTTGCTTTTATACTCCCCCTCAAGATGAGAGTACGTGTTATAGACTCTCATCTTGCACAACAGCTTGTGAAACCTTTGCATTCCTAAAGCCTTAGTGAAAATATCTGCTAGCTGCATACCAGTGGAGACATGTAGAAGTTTGATCAACCCTTGTTGCAGTCTCTCTCTAACCACATGGCAGTCTATTTCAATGTGCTTCGTTCTTTCATGAAAAACATGATTTGTAGCAATGTGTATGGCTGCTTGGTTGTCACAGAACATTAGCGCTGGTTCCTTGTGATCATAGCCAAGATCTTTCAACACATTCTTTATCCAAACCAATTCATAGACAGTTGAAGCCATTGATCTATATTCTGCTTCATCGGATGACCTTGAAACAGTTACTTGTTTCTTTGATTTCCATTAAACAAGTGCTTCTCCAAGAAATACACAATATCCTGTTATGGACCTTCTTGTATCAGTACAAGCCCCCCATTTAGCATCACAATAAGCTTTGATGTGCATCTCATTATCCTTAGGAAAAAGAAGTCCTTGTCCTGGTTCCTTCTTTAGATATCTAACAATTCTCATGGCTGCATCCATGTGTTCCTCCATGGGAGCATTCATGAACTGACTGAGAGTTTGTACAGCATAAGAAATGTCTGGCCTTGTCACCCCTAGATATAACAATCTTCCAATTAATCTTCTGAAGGATGTAGGATCAGTCATAGTTATTCCCTCTTGCTGTGATAGTTTCAAATTCTGTTCTTGTGGGAGATTGGCAGGCTTTGTTCCAAGAAGACCACAATCCTTAATAATCTCAAGTGCATATTGTCTTTGACACACTGAGATCCCCTTACTGTTCCTTGCAACCTCTAATCCAAGAAAGTATTTTAGAGGCCCAAGGTCCTTAAGTTTAAAAAGAGTTTTGAGGTACTCCTTCAGGGTCTTTACTTCTTGTTCATTGTTCCCTCCCACTATGATGTCATCAACGTATATGAGAATGACAGTGGTGATGCTTTCTGAGTGTTTAAAAAAGAGAGAGTGATCATGAGATGACTGAATGTATCCTTGCTTCAAGATGATGGAAATCAATTTATGATTCCATTGTCTTGAGGCTTGTTTGAGACCATATAGAGATTTGTGGAGTCTGCAAACAATGTTCTCCCCCTCAGTAGCAAGTCCAGGAGGTGGAATCATGAAGATTTCCTCATTTAGATCACCATAGAGAAAGGCATTGTTGACATCAAGTTGAGAGAATGACCAATCATTAACAACCGCATAAGCAAGGAGACATCTAATGGTGGTGATCTTTGGTACTAGAGAAAAGGTCTCAAAATAGTCTAGCCCTTCCTGTTGGTTGTAACCCGTGGCCACAAGTCTGACTTTATATCTCTCAACCTCTCATGTGGCAGTGAGTTTCACCTTGTATACCCATTTACACCCAATAACAACTTTTCCAGGAGGAAGTGGTTATTTTCTTGCAAGGCTGCCAATTCATCATGCATAACAGATTTCCACACATGATTGGTAATAGTATGCTCAAAACAAGTCGGTTCAGGGTGAGATGCAGTAGCCAAGATAAATTTGAGATAATAAGGAGAAAAATGACCAAAAGCAAATTAAGAGAGTGAGGATTACCAGAATGTTGGACTTCCACATCAGCGGAGTGAGAGGTTGCTGTTGCTTGAGCTAGCTTGTACTGGTAGTCCTAGAGATGTGAAGGAGGTCTCATGTCACGAGTAGAGCACCTAAGAGGAGGATGAGAGGTATGAGATATATCTTGCACTATAGAAGAGTGTGCAGATGTGTTTGATGGAGGTGAAGGACAATCTGGAGGTGAGTCAGAAGCTGAAAAAATAGAAGTGTCATTATTATGCTCTTGTGGAGCAATAGGATCATTTGAAGGATAATGATAATCTAAGAAGGAGTCTAGAGTAGAAGTAGAAACAGAAAGGGTAGAAACAATATGAAAAGGAAACATATGCTCATAGAACATAACATCTCTTGAGATAAACACCTGTTTAGCGTGGAGATCATACAGTTTATATCCTTTAATATGGGTTGGGTGACCTATAAAAATGCACTTGGTTGCTCTGGATGCTAGTTTGTTATGAGGTTTGGGTAGTTTAGTGGCATAACAGAGACAACCAAAAGTTCTCAGGTGGTTGTATTTTGGTGGTTTTTGATGTAAGAGATGAAAAGGTGTTTGGTTGTTTAGTAGAGGTGTTGGTGTTCTGTTTATGAGATAGGCAGCAGTTAAAACACAATCTCCCCAAAATTCAAATGGCAAATTTGCTTGTAATCTTAATGCTCTAGCAACATTCAAAAGATGTATATGTTTTCTTTCAACAACTGAAAGAAAACATATACAATGTAATCTTAATTTTGTTGAGGTGTGTAAACACATGATTGCTGGTGAATAATACCTTTTGATGAGTAATAATCAGGGGTATTGAATTCTTGTCCTTGGTCAGTTCTCAAGGTTTTAATGGTGGTCTTAAACTGGTTATATATAAGTTGTATGAAGTTCTTTAGTATTTGTCTTGCTTCACTCTTATGATGCATTAAGTAAATCCAAGTAAAGCGGTTGTGATCATCAACTAAGATTAAGAAATAAGAACAACCATTAAAAGATTTTACATTGTATGGTCCCCATATGTCAACATGCAATAAATCAAAAGAGATGTCAGTTCTATGAGGTTCAATGTGAAAAGGGAGTATGTGTTGTTTAGCCAAATGGCAAGCGTCACAGACAATATCATTGATATTACTAGGAAAATGTTCAATATCAGAAGCTAACAAAGATAAATGAGGAGCTGAAGGGTGCCCCGAACGCATATGCCAAAGTAGAGAAGGCTTGATTGAAGAAGAAACAACATCTTGACGCTGAGAAGTACTGCTACTGGTGACATGATTATCCTTGTTAAGTGACATGCAGTACAAGCCTTGCTCAACTTTAGCTATCCCATTCACTCCTCAGTTGTGACGGTCCTGAATAACACAAAGATTAGACCAGAAAGTCATATAGCATGACAGAGATGTGGTGAGTTTGCTGACAGAAACAAGATTAAGACAAAAGGCAGGCACACATAAAACATTGTCTAATATCACTTTGTAATTGAGGTAGACAGAACCAATGGAGCTAGCTACTACTCTATAACCATTAGGCAATTGAACATATGTATTGTGCAATGTGTGAGATGAAGTGAAAAGTTGAGGATCACAGACTACATGATCTGTGGCTCCAGAATCAAGAATCCAAGTGGATTGAGAGTTGTAAAAACTGTTATTAATAGTAGAATTGAGGTAAATGACACTTGAGGCAAAATGATTACCTGAGTGATCACTCATGGTGGAATTATGAGCTTTATTAACCTGATTGAGCAAGCTATTTCCTCCTTGTAGTGAGCTACAAAGCTGATAAAATTGGTCTTGTGTGATAGGAGCAGTAGTATTGTTAGCAAATGTTGTAGGTTGTGTTTGCATCATTTGATTCACCGATCCTTGAGGGAACCTGTTGTTGAACCCTGCTGGTTTGAACTTGGCATATTTATGCCCATGGGGATATCCAAATACCTCAAAACACGAGTCAACAGTGCGGTTGCTCTTTCCACATTTCACACAAGGTGGTCTGGTTTTGTTACCTCCTTGTTTGTTCTGAAATTGTCGGATCGTGGATTGACACAACAACTTTAAGAGTTAAGCTGATATTGCCTTAACTCTATTGTGATCTTCTTGACCAAAGTAAAGTGCAGCTGAATAAAAACACAAGAAGATAATTTTTAAGAAGTTTTCTATATTATTAAAAACTTCTGAGCCTTAGGCCAATTAACCATAAAGGTTTTAACAAAACGTGCCTCACAACAATTCACTCACGCTCTTTGTTGATCGTACTAAACGAAGCAGACAAGTACGAACTACTTAACTCCTATGAACTAGACTTAAATAGTTGATACAAAAACTTCGCAAAAGCAAGACAAAGACAATACAAAGAATGATTAATCTCTCGGATTGTTATGCACGATTGTCTTGTCTTCATCTTGATGAACTTCACATCTTTTATAGATTTCTTGAATCTCGCACGCCAAGATGTGTTGTTAACAGCTTTGGTATCTCTTGTTGTTTCCTTGTTGATATTTGCCTTCTTTGTGAACTCCATATCTTTCCTGAATATGTGTTTCCTTTATTACCAATCTAACAAGGTAAGACATCTTCTTCAATTCGCAGAATCCCGTAAAGAATCGAGTCGCAGCGAACGGACAATATTGTTTTCTTATTTTGAAACCGTGTTGAGTTGACTTGTTCAACTTAGCTTGAATTATGGAAACTTCAAGGAAGGAATCTTCCATATCTCTTCCTTATGATTAACATACCTTCCTGGACATAAACATAAACAACTAAAACCGTGGAACTTGATTAATAAGTGAATAAAGGCAAAACTTAATTTTGGCAACTAAAGCACAGTTTTCGCACAGACTCTCGGCTTTCAATGTTATCCTCAATGTTGACCCAACATCGTCTAACATTGCATCGTCTAACATTGATTCCAGAAAACCCTGCAGTTTCATGTTCCAAGGCTTATATGGTTGTTTCTGGAACTGATTAGGCATAGCAGCAACATGAGAGGTGTTGTCATGCACAATGGGTGAAGCCTTGACATTCATGGCTGCCATATCAGAAACCACATATTGGTTTGACAACTCCAGATTTGCTTCCTCATGAAGCACACCATCGAAAACATCATTCAACATTGGTAAAGAATCTCTAAGAAGTGTTTGGTTCCCGACTTGATTGAATGGTTCATCAAGTCCCATAAGAAACTGCATAACTCTCTTAGTTTTCATTTTTCTATTCAAGGCAAGCAAAACACCACAATTTGTGTTACTGCAAGTAATGTGTTCTTCATATTGGTTTATTTCATCCCAAAACAACTTGAGCTTAGAAAAATAAACAAAAACTGGATTTCCCTCTTGCTTAGTGTTAATCAAACGCTGTTCTAGCATGTAGATACGATTGTTACTAGATCTAGAGAAGTTTCTTTTAAGTTCGTTCCAAACCTTAAAAACAGAATCTCAAAACAATGTAAAATCAGAGATTTCATCAGATAGACCAGCTGAAATCGAACCCAGAACTGCATAGTTATATCGGACCCATTTTCCGTATGTCGGGTCAGTGGATGCGGGTTCTGGTATGGACCTGTCAATGAATCCCACTTTGTTTTTGGTGAGGAGAGCCACGTACATAGCACGACTCCATTTGTGGTAGTTTTGTGATGTCAATGGTTGACTCACAATCGAATGACTAGGATTTTCTCCATGATGGAGAAACAGAGGATCAAATGAATCCTAGTTTTTGGTTGTGTTGTTTATTTGTGACGATTGTGAGGTTTGTGTGCTCCCCGATGACTCTGATGCATCGGGGTTTGTCATGTGTGGTAAATGAAAAGAAAAAGATCAATAACAATGGTGATGTTATCAAAGAAAATAAGCGGAGATGGTGGTAGTGTATGCTCTAGTACCATAACAAAAATGATACACAAAAATGATGCAGAGGAACAGTGAAGAAGAAGAAGTAAAACATATTGTGGAACCTTTTTGTTTGTATTGATTGATACGCTGAAAAGTTAAATGTGCAAAACTATCATTACACTATGTCTACTTATATAAGAAGGCAGAAAAGAAATCTTAGCTAAAAGATAAAACTAATTAATACATTCCTTAACCAATAAGTTTACAAATATGAGTTGAATTATTTTCTTTTTGTTTCACACACAATAAAATCATCCTGTGAGATTCTCGTATTCTCGTTTTCATCATACAGTTAAAAGGCCGAGTTTGGTAATTTTAGAGTCAAGAAAGTACCACTAGAGAACACTTATGCATTATTATGGGAAGAAGATCTTCTTGTCTTTATTTTGGTGGCTTGAACTTTCCTTCATATGGTAAATACCGTCTCAATATGTTTAATGATTCAACGCTGACAGATCATTGTCTCTCAAATCGATTGTGTTATTGGTTTCTTGATGGATAATCAAATGAGACCGAACATGCGTCTTCTACCTATGATGTTAACTTTGTAGGATATTTTGAAAGGTCCTTTGGCTTCGTTTGAGAAAAAATACAACTGCAATTCCATTCAAGGTTGTGTTCTAAGTTGTAAGAATAGTTATTTCATTCATGGCCCCGAGCTCTTAATAGCGAGTCAGCCCTTACAATTTTGTTAAGCTCACAATTTGAGGCAAAATCGTTTCCAATGAACTTGAAAGAAAAAAAAGCATAAAAATGATAAACCTGTCATTTTGCCCCTTTTTTCTGGAACTAGTCATAACCATGCAATCATTTCCTTGCTTAGTCCATGCCAAAAGAAACTTAGCGGATAGCTAAACTCAGAACATACAATTCCATAAAATCTATGTAGAATAAAATTCCTCGACAAATCAATGTTTCAGGCATATGAAAATCAACAATCTTTGCTACTGAAATTATACAAATATTACCATTTCACTTAAAGTAATTTGCAGTATAGCTAGATAACAGAAAATATAAAGAAACTAAGAAATTGAATATAAGCAGGATTTCATTTCTAGCGCTTCATGCCATTTAGAGTTGATGGAGGCACAGTCTCTTTTGATCTTTTTTGCCTCTCCACATTCCCATGCCATCCTATATATCCATCCACTTTCCAATTAAGCCCTCATTCAATCGAGTTCGAGTTCAACACAAAGAAGAAACGTATGTACTATGTATTAAACCGGAAATTAATTAAGAATGTAATATAAAGTTACCTATTGAAAGGTCGAGTCCCTGATTTTGGAGCTCTCTGTACTCTTGGCACAACGCACACGTTTCGCAACAACAATGCACGCAGCAATCAGTGCAAGGCCTCTCCTCCAAAAAGTACTGTCCCCTCAATTTTGATCGATAAAAACACGAGTACGCGCACGAGCAACCACTCATGCACAATATCATCGAATACAATGCTCCACTCACTCCACAAGCTGCATGCAACACGCGCGCGTTAAAAGAAATATTGTTGAACATTTAATCTCGGAAACTATAATTTTGCACAATGTAGCAATAATATGATGAAGTTGTGTGAAATTAACAGCCAACATAATCAATTAATTACAGGTTGATCCTCTGTCAACGATCTCTGCTATCCGTCCAAATGTAATGCATGGACACCAACAGGTTAAGCAACCTGCCACAAAGTAGATCTCCAATTACTTATGTTCAAAGCACATTATTTATCAAAAAAAAAATACACAAGAAGAAATCAGCACACACATATATATATGATGTTATGTTGATCCAGCAAGTAGATCGACCTCAAATTACTTGTGATCACTCATTAATTGATTGATTGAAGTATCAACCAAAACTACGGTTTTGAGTGTGAGAATTGAAATTGGGAAAGATAGAAACTAGAGTAATCCATATAATTTAAATTAAATATCGAAAATGGTTGATAATAAAGTTCGTAGAAATGAAATTTAGAAAATGAAATATGGTTCAAGATTTAAATGAGGAAAATTGGCAAAAAGAAAAGGAAGATGACACAATTTTATATAAATCCTTTCTCTTTGTGAGTGAATGTATTGTACAGAAGAGTAGGACGTACAAACGCTGACATCGTCGAAACAACTACACAGGCTTGTAGACCATGGCGTGGAAGAAGGAGGGACGGTCAGTTTATTATGTGGATTAAATGGGATTTCAGTGGCTGGCTCTGCCGTTGGTGGTGACTCTGGTGGGGCAGACGGCGGCGCGTAGACGTCCATATTGTAATGGATTCAATGGCAATGGTCGTTTGAGTTTGGAGGCGGGAAGGACAACTTTAAAACACAAAACGAAACGGTGCATGGTATGGCGGATGGCGGTTGAATAAAATCTTTGATTGTGTGCGCCAAATTTGGAAGTGGATTTTCACTATTGTTTTGTCTTAATCTAAGAAAAGCAAGGTATATTTTATGCATTTGGACAGCAAACATATTATTTTGTTACATCTTATCATCATTAGCCATTGTTATTTTGGAAAATAAAATAAAATTAATGAGAGTTTTGAAACTTAATTACTATTTCATGTAGGAGTACCGAACACAAAAACAATGACTTTAATTATTGCAGATTTATTAGTTAAGCCGATCGGCTAGTAAATGAACGCGTCAATCAACACCACATATTTACTTCATTGAAATTGTTCATATATATTTCATACAATACCAATAATTACTCACAAAACAACAAAAATTTACAGTCATCATAATTATCTCTATGTTAACATGTCTAATGCAAATAATCTTTTCAAAAATCATTATGTACATCTTTAAAGAAAAAACTATCACATTAAATCATAACTAAAATCTAAACTTAATATTACACAATACATTAAGTAACAAATCAATATATTATTTATAACTATATAAGGAAAGTGGTCTAGTGCTCCAACATTTTAATTGATTTTTTCTTTCTAGCTCAATTGATTTTAGATTTTGTCCTTAAAATTATGTATGAAATATTAAATAGTCTGAATTAGTAAGGATAGTCTCGTAAGTATGTTATAAATCGACCCAACAACTTTGAGTGGGGAAATCTGTTATGGAAAGCTTCCGCACCACAAAAGACCATTCTCTTCCCTTGAAAACTCGTTCAAGATAGAGTTTCAACAAGAAGAAATATGCACCGAAGAGGAATTATCACACACTATAAGCCGAAACTTTATCTTCTATATACATACAACTGAAGAGGAGGATACAAGCCATCTGATCGGTGAGTGTTCCATTTCTAACAAGATCTGGATGGAAGTATTTAAATGGTTGGGAATCCAAACGGTGCTTCATAATTCACCATCTGTTAGCTTAGCTCAATGCATGGAAATGGTTTCTTGTTGCTTTAAGGTTGAAGAATGTGAATGCTTGTAGTTTGTGGTTATGTAGTCTCTATGGCTTGGAAGAAATAGAATTCTCAAAGAAATGGTTTCTTGTTGCTTTAAGGTTGAAGAATGTGAATGCTTGTAGTTTGTGGTTATGTAGTCTCTATGGCTTGAAAGAAATAAAATTCTCAAAGAAGGGTGGAATCTATGATCATGAAGGTTGAGTTAATCAAAGTTTTTGGATTTGAATTAAGGCTAAAAAGCTACCATTTCCCTTTTCTTTCACGGTGATATGGGTTATTATGCTGCCCAGTGTATATGGGCCAACCTAGTGGAAAGCCCGGTCATTCCAGACATGTCGAGTAATTATACTTGACATGACCCATAACATGTCGAGTATCATTACTCTACATGCTTTTATACTCGGCATACCTAGGATATTCGAGAATGGTCTCCGTATCCTGAAATTTACAAATACCCCGATCTGACATTCAAGGCAGATCATTAATGGAGAAACGCTATTCACACATATACGTCGAACATCCATAATTGACATACCATACTCGACGTATCATGTACTCAACATTCTAGGATACTCTTCATCCCAAAATACCATACATCCCAGATACTCGACATCCTTGAATACTCGACATCCCACATTCGACATACCAGTTAGTCTTCCAGCATCAGAGTCTTCATGTATTCCAAATAAATCTAACCGAGCATCAAGTTAAGGTGCATAGATTAGCATATAACAACTGATTCTATATTGTATTTCCTTATGTGTGACCCAGACGAATTGTACTAAAATATTGGCGTCGTCCTTGGGGACACCAGTTCTCGATAGTTGGAAAGACAAATTGTTTGCAAGAATAAAGAGGTCACAACCCAGCAGAACAAATGACAGCTAGAAGATTATAAGACTTGCATGCCGTTGTGTTGTCGACAGTAGGGGTAGAAGATGTAATGCCAGAAAAGAGAAAAGAGCCTGCAGTACAGGGGGATGAAAGATGAAACCCCCGGGATAGTTTACATCAATGGTGCTTAGTCCGCATGGGAAATTCTTGGTTTACATAGTTAATGTAAGGGGAATAAAAGCGAATCTAGACAAAATCTAGGCAGTCATGGAACTACCGTCCCCAATATCGATAAGGGACATACAATGCCTAGTCAAGTGTATCACGACGCTCGATCTTTCTATTGAAACATAAGAAAAAGCTTTCCATATTCCAAGGTCATGAAGAAGGCAACAAATTTTCAGTGGACAACCGAATGTCGCCACCTTTGTTGGCAAAATAGAAGAGGGGGAGATGTGCTACATTTATCTAGCAGTCTCTCGCGTCATTATAAGCACATACCTCATAAAAAAAAGGCCAATCACCGATTCGTTACGCGAGCAGAGTGTGAAAAGGTGCCGAGAAGAATTATCTAGAGATTAAGTTGTTTGCCTTTGGCTATTGTGGTGACAGCAAGAAAATTGAGGTCTTATTTTCAATCCAACTGATTAATGTTGTGATAGACAAACCACTAAAACTGGTTATGGCGAGTCCCAAAACCTCTAGTTGATTGGTTACATATGCTATACAGTTGAGTAAACTCGAGCTTAAGTTTCGGCCCCCACACGGCTATCAAAGAGCAATTCTTAGCAGATTCTATGGCGGAAACATTTGGGAATGACGTAGGCCATTTCATAAACTTTGTTTGAACAACCATTCAAGATCCAGGTTCTGGTAGACAGATCTCTGCATGGTTGTTACACGTGGAAGGGTCATCTACAACATCAAGAGGAGGTACCGAGATACACCTAGTGTCACCGGACCGCAACGAATTTGATTTTTCCATAAGCCTAAACTTTCCAATCACTAAAAACGAAGCCGAGGATGATGCGATCCTAGCAGCGGTACCAATGGCAAAGACCTTAAACGCGGATCACCTGGAGGTGTTCATTAACTCACAGCTAGTGGCTAGTCACTTCTTGGGCATATATGAAGAAAAAGAGGAGACCATGATACTCTATCTGGCCAAACTAAAGGTAGATTTCCTGTCTTTAAAGCCTTGTTTAAATTCGTGAGCTCTTCGAAAGTTTTTACACAAAAGAGGATTACACTTTTAGCAACAAATAAACCAGAGATAGAGGTTTCAAAGTACAACTGGGTATGGAACACCATAGAATTTATTCTTTTCGTGCAAGAGCAACCAAGTTGGAAGGATGAAATTTATCAATATCTTCAGCATAGGAAACTACCTTCTGAAGCGAATGCCAGCAGGCGTCTAAAACATGGGGCCATCACGTTATTATTCATCTGGTGAGCTTTACAAGAGGTCTTTTGAGGGACCCCTGTTTCGATGTCTTACCCCAGACCAAGCAGAGTATATTATGAGGGAGATTCACGGTGGTAGTTGTGAAAACAATTTTGGAGGATGCTCATTAGCTCAAACGATACTACAACGATAATATTACTCGCCAACTCTACTTAAGGACGCAACCGCCTACTCCCACAATTGTGAGAGCTGTCAATACCATGTAAGGCTTATCCATATGCCTGCTAATCCAATGCACCCTCAAGAGAAATCTTGTCTATTCGACTAGTAGGGAATTGATATAGTGGGTCCCATCCATATTACAAAAGGGCAAACAAAATTCTCTTGGTAGCAGTTGAGTACTTCACAAATAGGGGTGTCAATATGGATCTAGTTATGTGGATCATCTATATTTGATCCAGATTTATAGAACTGGATCCATATAAGGTTGAGATGTATCCCAACTCAACCAGGTTGAGTTGAGATCCACTTGAGTTGAGATCTATTTCAACCAGAAGCAGATCGAAAGTCAACTTAAATATCAACCCAAAGCAGATTTCTATTGTTTTTTAAAAACTTAATTTATGTAAAAAATATACACTACACAAAAAACACACACTACGCCCAAAATTCATGAAAAAACACGCACTACACCTAAAACGCACACTACGGCCGAAATTTACCAAAAAAGATACACGATACACGTAAAATTCACAAAAAATATTTTGTACTGTATATTTTTAGTAACTAGTTTTCGACAAGTGATACTACTTTTTCGGATGAAAATGGTGATCGAAGCATAATGTAAGGCAAAAGTCTTACGCCGACGTGATTTTGGCCAAATTCCAACGTTTGGAGGGTGAAAACGTTGTTTTTCTATTTTTATCGGGATTTTTTTGTCAACGGAGTCCGTTTTCGACAAGTGATACCACTTTTTTAAGCGAAAACGACCATTTAAGCAAAACGTAAGACTATAGTCTTACGACGACGTGATTTTTGTCAAATTCCAACGTTTGGATGGTGAAAACGCAATTTTTCTATTTTTATCGGGATTTTTTTGTCAACGGAGCTTGTTTTCGACAAGTGATACCACTTTTTCAAGCGAAAGCGACCATTTAAGCAAAACGTAAGACTAAAATCTTACGTCGACGTGCTTTTTGCCAAATTTCAACGTTTGGATGGTGAAAACGCCATTTTTCTATTTTTATCGGGATTTTTTTTGTCAACGGAGCCCGTTTTCGACAAGTGATACCACTTTTTCAAGCGGAAACGACAATTTGACCAAAATATTACGACGACGTGATTTTTACCAAATTTCAACGTTTGGAGGGAGAAAACGTCGTTTTTCTATTTTCAACGGGACTTTTTTTATTTTAAGATTATGGAGTTTTTTTATTTTTTAATTTTTTTCATTTTTTGTGAATTTTGGGGGTTATAGATTATAATGTATTTTATAAAATTTTAGGGGTATTTGATTATTTGAACAATTTTAAAAGTTTAGGTTGAGTTGAATCTGGGTTGAAAATTTCAACCTAAGAAGTTCTTCTTAGATTGAGAAAAAGTTGATGTTGATTGAGATTGAGTTGAAGTTGATATAGGATCCATATTTGTGGATCCAATATAAACTCAATCATATCTCAACTCAACCTTTTGGATCTCAACTAGATTCAACTAGTTGAACCATATTGCCACCCCTATTCACAAAGTGGATCGAGGCTGAGGCTTTGGCTACCATTACTGAAAACAACATGATCGAGTTCATATGGAAGAACATAATTTGCCATTTTGTCATACCGCGAGTTTTGATTTCTGACAAAGACAGACAATTCCAAGGGAAAGAGATAGTAGAATGTACTCACTGTTTTGCTTCGGTCGCCCACCCACAAGCAAATGGGCAGGTTAACTCCACAAATAAGACATTGAAGGATTGCATGGAAAAGCGCCTCCACGTCACTAGAAAAAGTTAGATTGATGAACTCCAAGGTATACCCGAAAACACTACACAACTTTTCGAGGAATGAGACATGGTTATTATCGAATCCACCAGAGGACAATCCTACCAACAAACCATAGCTTTGAAAGCTTCAATGACTAGATCTTACGACAAAAATATATATCTTCGCAACTTTCAGGTGGGAGATCTGGTGCTCAAAACTATAAGGGCCAGTAAGCACATAGGGAAACTACATCCCAATTGAGATGGTCCTTACCTGGTAACTCGCGCAAGTTCCAAGGAATACTACTACCTTGAAGACTTATAACGAAATTAAAGGAAATTAACTTACCAAATCATGGAACATGCAACACATACATAGATTATATAGCTAGATAATTTTATGTGTAAGGAACTACGCAAAGCTTGATTCCCATTATAGGGATACGTAGGCATCTAGAATATTGGGACAACACTTTCTTTTTTATTAACTTATATCAACTCGTATGCATGCAACACTCATATGAGGAATTATTTACTTGACATGGCAAGTCAACTCGATGTTTTCTCCAAATTCAGGCCAGCCTGAATGTCCACCTGAAATTTCAAAAAGTAGCCTAGCAGTACCCTGCCTTTGAAGGTGCAATGAATTATCCTGGCGATACTCTCCCTCTTAAGGTGCAACAAAGTATCCTAGCGGTACCCTACCCCTTAAAGTGCAGTAAATTACCATAGCGAGACTCCACCCCTCAAGGCGCAACAAAGTATCTTGGTGGTACCCCACCTCTTGAGGCACTATAAATTACCCTAGTGATACTCCTCCCCTCAAGACGCAACAAAGTATCCTAGTAATACCCCGCCACTTGAGGCACTATAAATTACCGTAGCGATACTCTGCCTCTCAAGGCACCACGATGTATCCTAGCAGTACCCCGCCCCTTGAGGCATAATAAGATATCATAGGGATACTCCACCTCTCAAAGTGAGACAAATTCTCCTAGAGACAACCCGTCCCATGAGGCACAATGAAATACCTAACCGGTACCTGCCTCTTAACGTGCTATGAGAGACCCTAGTGATACCTGCATCCTAACGACACACTCGTAAGTCAACAAGGTTACTACTCCTCAAGGCGCTACACCCCAATGGGAAAATTATTCAAAATCTGAAAGATAACTCACTCCAATAAAAACATATGCGATAACGCACGAAACCTATATTTGGCGTAATGATAAAGCCATAACGCAGCAAAAATGGATTTTTTTTCATTAGTTAAAGAAATACAACGTTAAGCAAAAAACACCTAGCTACAACCATACAACCCTACAAGCTACACCTAGCCACAAAAAATGGATGCGAGCAGTGAGACAACAGGAAAGGACCCGCACCACAATGACAAAACCGACGAGAGCCGTACAAACCCCTGCGCGACATGATAAGTTATGCATCCCTAAAGAAAATCCATCCTTTTCTACAGTTTAAGTTGCGGCCAACTTTGAAACCAGGGAAACACGTTTTTTCTATAAATAATAAAGGACGACCAACACTTAAGGCATTGCTTTTAACCATGACTAATTAAGATTCATTGCTTAGAGAGTTGTGATAAAGTTGTGAAAAGACAAAAAATGCCATTGAAGCTCTCTTCTAATGTTGTTTTTATATTCGAGGGTCGATAGTTCGTGAGGAAGAAGATAACACGTAGGAGTTGAAAATATAGCAAGGCGTCAACATTCTACCAGATTTGAGAAGCATTTCCCTATCTCCTTTACTTTGTTTATGTTATTTAATCTTATTGGTTGTTGAACTCAAGACTATGAGTAACTAAATTGCTTCGTGTTTGGAGTATGGATGTAGCTCTTATTCATGAATATGTTTATTTGTTTTGTTTGATGTGTGTTTGAGAGTTCATGTGTCTAGAGTGATTAGTATTTATTCTGCATGATTAGTCTTGCTCTCATTGGATAAACGGAAGCACTACTCTAGGACTACCAGAGTGTAGATGTTAAGCTAATTATGTATACATGCGATTTAGCGCATTTATTGCACAACCCCTAGTTCACACTAAATCATTCTTGATTATGTATGTTTATGTTAACATTATTCGGATAAGTCAACTGGATTGCAGGCTTAATATCTCTACTAATCAAATGACAATTACGGTAATTTTTCTATCGCAGTACGACAGTAGAGACTTAAGGATTCTATAGTTAGGATAGGTCCAACTAGAGGTTACAGATCCATTAGACATACATAACTCAAACTAGCACCAAGCATCTCACGTGAACATAGGTAGTTTGTCTATGAACTATTATGGTTAAACCAGTAGTGAGACCAACTTGCTAACATTTTTTAATCATATGTTTACAACTAAAGCAATCACCTAATCAATTATATTCAATTTTTTCTTGTTTACATCTTGTCGTGCATTAGTTTAGTTAATTTGACTTCCCTTGCATTCAACATGTTTTCATATTAGTTCTTATTGCATTCAAATTGTTCCCTTTCTTTAAAACCATTTCATTGCATTCTAGTTTAGTATTTATTTGCATTCAAAACTGTTTTCCAAAATCTGCATTCATAATTTTCTGCATTAAAAGCATTATGCATTCATCCTGCAAACCTAAAGATAGCAATTGTGAAAACCATTAATGTTTTTACATTTTAGTGATTCGAGCATTCGTCCAACACTCCATTGGGATATGATACTTGGTTCGCAACTTTACTTATCCTTTTATTATTACTTGATCGTGCATTTGCGAAGAAAGAAATTTATTTTTTGAATAATTAATTGTTAACTAAGGGTTCCTACACAAATCCTATACCGAGTTTTGCACCCATCTACACCACTATCACTATCACAGCCAAACACCTTCTCAAGTGCAGCCTGAGTAACATCTTTCTCTAGATCCCTCCCAATAGTGTCGGTATAATGCCTTGACCTTCTACCACCGTGCTATTAGGCGAAGGAATAAAACCAACCATAAGTAGATCACGTTCATTCCCTAAAGGATTATAAAAGGATCCTCTTGTCCAGGGGCATGACACTCATCTTTAGAATCAACTGGCTCATGCATATCTAGACCCAGCTCTCCATTCATCATTCTACGATCACACCCATCCATCAGAAAATCGAGGGTGTCAATCTGTCGGGCAGCCAGCCCCATGCCAAAATCAATATTGTGCATTCCATGGTGAAGCCCAATAATTAAAGGTAGAGGAATGCAACGACTCTTTTTCCACTTCCACCTTGTTTTTTCTCAAATGACGCTTTTAAGCATCTCGTTCCGTCCTCGCGACATTGGCCTCCTACCGTAACAGATTCAGTTCCACTTCCATCTCCTCAAGTTCCTTATGGGCCTTCTCCACCTCACTAAAGGAAGAATTAGCTTCCTCAATGACCTTATTCTTTGACAATTCAACAATCCTAGCCTTTCGTGCGCCTTCAAATGGGACGCGTTAGAAGCTGACACATTTTCCCGCATTTTATCCACAATTCCATCACGCTTAAGCTGAACTTTAGACAACATAATATGGCCTTGGCTGATGGCAAGGGATATGTTCCCCAACTGCATAAAAAACAAAAAAACTGTTAGCAATCAGACTTGGAAAACACTTTATTATCTAAGGAAATAATCAAACTATATCTCACCACATAATACAACATCTGACACATACGGGATATGTATTGACACCAATATCCTGAATAACAACTCATAGATTTAGAAAATGATATAAACTCTACAAGAAGGATATATCGTCCTCTTCTATAAGGGTACAAGCATTCATCTTCATTATCAAACTCTCAAAATAGTCGTCATTCAAGAAGCTATAATTTGGACGCCTCTTTCGCCCAACATGTTGAGCACTGCTAACGGCCATTCGCTTACAAGATGAGGGACCAGTATCTCTAGATGTTACATTAACCCGTGGTTCAGACTAAGCTTCATACACGACGTTCATTCCTCGACGAAAGTGGAAACATTTACATTAGGACATGTTGATCGTAACGGGTGTAAAACAGAAAACAAACCAGATTTAAAGTCGAGGCTAGAGTTTGACTCTTTCTCTTTAAAAAGATATTTGCCCCGCTCGGTGCTTACAGTTTAATCGGAAATCGCATCCCAGGATGCAACGACTATCTTCTTAATATGGCAGCACTTCAAATATTAAGAAACGACGAACTAAAAGATTGTTTTGAACCCACAGAACAAAACAGACAGAAAGAAAGAATGTTTGTGATTGAATGGAAAATGAAGAAGTGGGGGTGTCTATTTATATTTACGAAAGTTGGACTTGGGGTTGACTGGACGAACATGTCTTTTCCACGTCACAACTTTCCTGCCAGATTTTACACCATTTCGGCTCACTGTGCACCTATTCGGATGAAATGTGGCACTTATTCTGCTGACGGGGTGCGTAGGTGACTGTTCGCTGACTGAATTTTCCCTCCAGTTTTTGCAGCCACTGAACACACTTATTCGCCAAGATTCTGACACCTAATCACGCTTAATTAATTATTAAATCCGTTGCTTATTATTTTCTGAACATTTAATTAATTACTTAATTAAATTTTTGTCAAAAAAGATAAGTATTTGATAGGGAAGCCCAATCTCAAGCTCAAACTCAAACTCAAGCCCAAGGCCAGGCCCATGGCCCACGTCCCATGACCCGTGACCCACGACCCCGACCCAGGCCCGGGTCCGAGTCCGAGTCCGAGTCCGGCCAGGACGGACGACGGTGACGGCGCGCGCGTACGCGTGTGAGCTTGAATTGAAACATAACCCATCTAAGTCTTCTCCCCTTCAAAGACTTGTGGTACCCCTTGGGGCCCAATTGCCCAAACCCCTATCACAAACAAACAACTTATTAGGTGTACTAGTTTAGCTCAAACTTTCCATGTGGGATGGTGACTTCTCACCTTCCCACCTATTTCCTTTCATTTCTTCAAGATAACTTATTTCAACTAGCTTACTTGTTTATTTAATTTTTAATTCATCCCACAATGATTTTGAAAAATTAAATATATACTAGATTCATCTATACGAAACGTAGATTTTATTAAGCTAAAAAAGTTCCTCTTTATAAAAGAGGAACCTACTCAAATAAATTATCAAAAACATGGAAAATTCATAATTTTTCAACAATCCCCCACATGAATGAAAATTCATTGTGTACATTCGATAGAATTCAGGCGGAAAGCTTACTGCATCAGGATAGGTAGCTTTTGGCTTTGAACCTTCCTTAGTGAAATTCATCGGATTTACTTAGCTGGTCAGTAAACGTGATGGCTTGAACCGTTCAGTTGTTGGTGTAAACCTAGACAACTATATTCACACAGTAACTCCCCTAACAAATTTTAGTTCTCATGGTTATGTCCGTTTTGGCCCTGGACAGCTCTTGGGTTCATAAGTGTTTTTCTTATGAAGCGGCCAAACTTCACACTTATAAAGGTGATCTCCTTCAAAGAGTATCCTATCATACTCTGCTTATTTAAGCTTAGGAATCATTAAAAGTTAAACTTACCCTTACCATTTCTACATGTAGCACATTACTCGTACACGGGAATGAGTTGGGGTTTTACTCCAAAGTGTTGTTTCTGAATTCTTACAATTTTGTTGTCCCATTGAACCAAGATCTTGGGATCTCCAATCTACATGGTTGGGTTCCATCATGAAGATTCTTTAGTGTTGGGTTTTTAACCCATTCCCCTCGATAGGCAGTATGTTTGATCTCTTGGTAGGCCTTTAGTCAACGGATCCGATAAGTTTTCCTTTGATTTTACATAATCAATGGCAATGACACCATTAGAGATCAACAACCTTATGGTATTATGTCACCGATGAATATGTTTAGAGTTACCATTGTACATGCCACTTTGTCCCTTCCAATAGCTGCTTGGCTGTCGCAGTGTATTAAAATAGCAGGCACTGGCTTATTCCAACAAGGAATGTCCTCAAGAAAGTTACGAAGCCATTCTGCTTCTTCACCAGCCTTATCCAAGGCAATAAAATTGGATTCCATCGTGGAGCGAGCTATACAAGTTTGTTTTGAGGAATTCCATGACACAACTCCACCTCTAATGGTAAAGACGTAACCGCTGGTGGATTTAGTGTCGTTAGAGTCTGATATCCAGTTCGCATCATTATATCCTTCTAATATAGCTGGATATCTACCGTAATGTAATCCATAATCTAATGTATGTTTTAAATACCTAAGTATTATAATTAACGCCTTCCAATGATCTTTGTTTGGATTACTAGTAAATGTACTCAATTTATTAACTGAGTAGACAATATCCGGATGAGTGCAGTTCATGATATACATGAGACATCCTATTATACTGGCATATTCTACTTGAGAGACAAGTTCCCCAAGATTTTTGCCTAAGTGTAGACTCAAGTCTACTGGCGTCTTAGCTGGAGGACCGTCATATGCATTGTACTTCTTAAGTACAGTCTCAATATAATGAGATTGTGACAACACGATCCCATTTGACGTCTTAGTGATTTTAATCCCTAATATGACATCGGCGACCCCTAAGTCTTTCATGTCAAAATGTTTGGTCAACATTTTTTTGGTATTCATGACTAGGTCATGATTACTTCCCATGATTAACATATCGTCTACGTATAGGCAGACGATCACGTAATCATTAGGTGTGCCTTTTACGTATACGTATTTATCACATTCTTTAATTCTGAAACCATTTGACAACATTGTTCTGCCAAATTTTCCATGCCATTGCTTTGGTGCTTGTTTAAGCCCATATAGTGACTTAATGAGTCTACACACATTTTTCTCCTTTCCTGGAGCGACAAACCCTTCAGGTTGCTCTATATAGATCTCTTCATCTAATTCACCATTTAGAAATGCTGTCTTGACATCCATTTGATGTATTTCTAGACCTTTCAATGCAGCAATAGCAATGAGCACTCTAATAGATGTGATCTTGGTCACAGGTGAATATGTGTCGAAAAAATCAAGGCATTCTATCTGTCTAAACCCTTTAGCCACCAATCTGGCCTTGTACTTGTCAATAGATCCATCTGTTTTATAGTTTCTCTTCAGTATCCATTTGCAGCCCAAAGGTTTACTACCCGCTGGGAGATCAACCAACTCCCACGTGTGGTTGTGCAAAATAGACTCTATTTCACTATTGATAGCTTCTTTCCAAAGGGGAGCTTCTGGAGAGGACAAGGCTTCACTTATTATCCTTGGTTCGTTTTCTAACATATCAGTCAGAAAATCAGGACCATAGCTTTTAGCTGTTTTAGGCATTTTTACTGCGTCTAGGTTCTTCATCTTCCTGATGATTATCCTTTGCAGCTTCATAGGCTCTCTCCTTTCTTTGCAAGGATATATATTTTCAAAGAATGCTACATTCCTTGATTCATTGATCATATTTCCATTAATATCAGGAATTGAAGACTTATGGACTAAGAAGCGATAGGCACTACTGTTGTGCGCATATCCAATGAATATACAGTCAACGGTCTTAGGTCCTATCTTTACTTGTTTAGGTTTAGGCACTTATACCTTTGCTAAACACTCCCATACTTTTAGGTATTTGTAGGAAGGAGTTCGGCCTTTTCATAACTCAAAAGGGGTTTCATTTCTACTTTTATGATGATTTGCTTAGAGGATTGCATCCACCCACAAATTCTATGGTAAACCTGAACTGATCAACATGGCATTCATCATCTCCTTAAGAGTACAATTTTTGCGTTCAACAATTCCATTTGATTGTGGTGAATAAGGAGCTGTTGTTTGATGAATGATACCTAAAGAAGCACAAAATTCGTCAAATGGAGCTCCATATTCTCCACCTCTATCACTTCGGATAGTTTTTATTTGTTTGCCAAGTTGATTTTCAACCTCAAGTTTGTAGATTTTAAAAGTTGTAGAGCTTCATCTTTACTTCTAAGTAAGTAGACTATGCAATATCTTGTGCAATCATCAATAAAAGTAATGAAGTACTTTTTACCACCTCTAGTTTGCACAAATTTTAAGTCACATATATCTTCGTGAATTAAGTCTAGAGGTTCAATGTTTCTTTCTACAGAAGGAAACGGTAATTTGATTAATTTAGCCTCTACACAAATCTCCCATTTATTTTGAGATTCGATATTGAATGAAGGCAATAACTCTAAGCTTACTAGTTTTCGTAAAGTATTAAAGTTAACATGTCCTAATCTAACATGCCATAAACACTCAACCAAGTAAGCAGAAGTAATAGTTTTATTATTCTCTTCAAGGTCACGTTTTACAGTCATTACATTCATCTTGTACATGCGGTTGACCGCGTAACCTTTACCAACAAATTACCCATTCTTAGTGAGCACCAATTTACCAGACTCAAACACTAGTTTAAGACCATTTGCATCAATTGCATAGCCAGATATTAAATTCTTTCGAATATCTGGAACATGCAGTACATCAACCAAAGTTATCTCTCTGCCCGAAGTCATCTTTAGCACCACTCTTCCACTTCTGATGATGTCGGACGTTGAGTTCCCCATGTACAACTTCCGATTATTGAACGAGTAGTATGTGAAGAACATGTATCGATCGGAACAAACATGGCGGGTGGTGCCGGTGTCGACAAACCACTCCTTTGGATGGTACACCATGTTGGCCTCGAAGACAACTGCAGTAAGCATCAAGTCACTCATGTCGACTGGAACGCTCTTGTCCTGAACCACAACAACCTGGTTGGACTGGTTCGGGTTTTGGTTGTCTTTCTTCAGGAGTCGGCAGTCTTTAGCCATGTGGTTCATCTTTCCACTGTTGTGGCAGTTCCCTTTGAACTTCTTTTTCTTCTTTTCTTGGCCTCCACCGTTGCCGTGGTTCTTTCTTTTTCTTAGAGTTAGGCTTGTGTTCCACCACATTGGCTCTAGCCTCCATTTGTATCTGCTTTGGCTTGGCCTCTGACATTCGATTATCTTCTTCAATCCGAAGTCTGACTATCAAGTCTTCAAGATTCATCTCCTTGCGCTTGTACTTAAGATAGTTCTTGAACTCCTTCCAGGACGGTGGTAACTTCTCTATCATAGCAGCAACTTGGAAGGATTCACTGAGTTTAATTCCTCTGCATCTCGGTCGTGTAGGATCAGTTGCAACTCTTTAACCTGACTCGTCACCGTCTTCGAGTCGATCATTTTGAAGTCCAAAAATTTGCCGACGATGAACTTCCTCAACCCATCATCTTCTGTTCTGTACTTCTTGTCAAGGGACATCCAGAGTTCCTTTGACGTTTTGATGGTGGAATAGACGTTGTACAGTGAGTTGTCTAATCCATTCAAGATGTAGTTCTAGCACAAAAAGTCACTTTGACTCCAAGCGTCGAAGGCAGCCCTTGGACGAGGATCAATCACGTCTTCTGCCACCACAGAAATATCTTCGGTCAGCAGCATCTTCTGTTGCCACCTTTTGAAATCAATGCCGGGAAACTTTTTTGGCTTTTCACCGCCACCATGAACATGCGATATCGTAACCATTTTTTCTGAAATACACAAGCAAAATATCGTTTTAAAATTGTTGATCGTAACGGGTGTAAAACAAAAAAACAAACCAGATTTAAAGTCGAGGCAAGAGTTGGACTCTTTCTCTTTAAAATGATATTTGCCCCGCTCTATGCTTACGGTTTGACCGACAATCACTTCACAAGATGCAACTACTATCTTCTTAATATGGCAGCACTTTAAATATTAAGAAACGACAACTAAAAGATTGTTTTGAACTCTCGGAACACAACAGACAGAAAGAAAGAATGTTTGTGATTGAATGGAAAATGAAGAAGTAGGGGGTCTATTTATAGTTTACGAAAGTTGGCATTGGGGTTGACTGGACGGACATGTCTTTTCCACGTCACAACTTTCCCGCCAGATTTTACACCATTTCGGCTGACTGTGCACCTATTCGGATGAAAGGTGACACTTATTCTGCTGACGGGGTGTGTATGTGACTGTTCGCTGACTGGATTTTCCCTCCAGTTTTTGCTGCCACTGGACACACTTATTCGACCAGATTATGACACCTAATCACTTTTAATTAATTATTAAATTCGTTGCTTATTATTTTCTGAACATTTAATTAATTACTTAATTAAAGTTTTGTCCAAAAAAATAAGTATTTGATAAGCAAGCCCAAGCCCAGGCCCAGGCCCACGGCCCGTGACCCACGACCCCGACCTGGTTCTAGGTACGGTCCGGACGGACGGCGGCGGTGCGCGCGCGCGTGTGGGCTTGAATTGAAGCATAGTTCATCTAAGTCTTCTCCTCTTCAAAGACTTGTGGTACCCCTTAGGGCCCAAACCCCTATCACAAACAAACAACTTATTAGGTGTATTAGTTTAGCTCAAACTTTCCATGTGGGATTGTGACTTTTCACCTTTCCACCTATTTCTTTCATTTCTTCAAGATAACTTATTTCAACTAGCTTACTTGTTCATTTAATTTCTCATTCATCCCACAATGGTTTTGAATAATTAAATATACTAGATTCATCTACACGAAACGTAGATTTTATTAAGCTAAAGAAGTTCCTCTTATAAAAGAGGAACCTACTCAAATAAATTATCAAAAACATGGGAAATTCATAATTTTCCAATAGGACCTTGGCTCGTCCTTGCTTGACACGCCTCAACGGCCCGCTTTACGGCATTTAGATACCATTGGTTATCTGGCACATTGGGACCAAAGGGGAGATTGTAAACAGGCTCTCTATAAGGATGCGCCGCCATATACTTCTTCCATTTCGATAGGTGGTGGACAATATGACGGCCTAAATCACCAATTACGATATGATGGTGCACCTCAGCCTCATTACCAATGAAAATACTACCACCGGTCTCCCAGTCAAACCACCAAATTTCGTGGTTTAAAGTTTTATTGTTGTTTATAGGAACATATATACTAGAAACGTTGGCACGCGACTCTCCTCGTGATTAACATATATTTTAAGTAATAATATAATTAATTTGTATGGTAAATAAAGATTATAGCGTAATATTGATAGAGAATCTTATATATCTTAGCCTTCCTTTTGTGTAAAAAAAGAATTAGGTAATAATTTTTTTCTTTAAGAAAAGTATTTAAATAATGATAAATTAAAAGAAATTACAGTTATATTCAACAAATAAAAAAATTTAATAGTGTGTCTTAAGGGTAAATAAGAAATTAAAAAAATGGTGTTAACATGGCTTCCTTTACATGATAATATATATATATATATATATATATATATATATATATATATTTTGGACAAAAAAGTTAGCGACATTTTTTTTTGTTTCGTGGCAGTGAGAGTGCTTTTAAGCTTAAAGTAATAACTATCATTATTTAGGCGCACCTCGACTCACTCGGACTGGAGTTTGCTATTCAAAATGCTCGAGATGCAATATAAGTATTTCGAAAAAAAATAGATGTAAATTCCTAAACTCTGGTATGACTAATTAATATAGTGAAAAATGTGTTATTTTAATCATTCTGACCTCATGAAAACCACTGAAATGGTGTTTCTGTAATTATATAAACTGTTGGCATTTATGCTATTAGGTCAAACATAAATTTGTAAATATGGGTATCCCTAACTATTGACCATAATTAATCTGATTCATTGCTCTCAAGTCTCAATTAATCCAACCTATGTATTTTAGCCGCATTAAATTGGTCGATTCAGCACACATGGACGTCGACCGGAATTTGACCAAGTTCAATGGCAGATATATATTCATGTAACATAAAAAACACAAGAACTTCAATTAATTCCTCAACCTCAATGCACTCTTTATATACTTCAAGAAAGTAACACATTTTAAATGGTGTAACATTTCTCTTACAAAACGCACGTACATACCCTTCATACTCAACAGAAACAGTTACAAATGGACTCTAAGGCAAACAAGTGTGCCATGTACGAGGAATTTGAATATGATTTAGTATATAGCGAACTGGAAAAGCAGATTGTTCAATTGATCTCCGACGATTCCGAGGAACGCAATACGTCAGTTAGAAATGTAACTGTAAAAGGGAGGAGCGACAAGAATTATTACGATTGGTCGGTGTACGAGAGAAGTCGAACCCCGTCCCCATATAATTATCCTGGAAAGTTTAATGGAACAGGGGTGTTCATACCCCAGCCCATGAAACAAACATTAAGAAACTATTGAGGTGCATTACTTAACATTTTACAGGTGAATACTTTGCAAGAGAGGTATGGAGTTTAAGCTTAGAATATTTTGGTTATACGAAAGAAAGGGCGGGTTCTTGATTTCTTTCAAGTTAGTTTTTTGCTTGATCGCCAAAGGCAAAGGGATTTGTATTTTAGGTAAAAGGACTAATATACTCTTTCAAATTATATTTCAAAATCAAAAGTTCTCTATGTAATCTACTTATTAGGCATGTTACCACCAATATAAAGGAGTATTAATATTGATTTACAGAACGCTCGTTTCTATATGAAGTTGTTTTAGTACTTTTTCTAAAAATCAAAGCTGATGGAAGAAATCAAGAGATGCACAACGAAGTTGTTACTTTTATCATAATCTGGATGATGACCACACGATAAGAGACAACAAATATTCATGTCAGATAATCGAGAAGAATCTGCAACTACAAAGATGTTTTATACTGTGAAAGACGACTATCTAACATGAGAAGATGACTCGAAGATCATGAATTACATGAAAGAGAAAAGAAAAAAAAAACATTCTTGAGGTTGGAACCTGAAAACAAGGCCCCAACAACAATGGGATTACATGAGTTTAACCGATCAAAAACATGATACCGAAAAGCAAACATGTTGTCTTCTGTTCTACAGAGTGAGCTCCTTGAAACATAAATGACTTGAATTACTGACATATAATTCCACTAACTACTGGTTTACTACTTAAACTAGGCAGTTATACTTACAACGACCCAATGAAATGTGATTACACAGAAGTAAATAAATAATGGAGGGGTGATTGTTGCAACGTGAATTGGTCTTCTGTCACAGATCAAGGGAAATGTTCAAAAGTATGATACACTCACTCCTTAGGACGTGCTAACCACAACGAACTTAGAGCTCTGAGCCTCGATTTGAAATCACTGATGGCAAGAAGTGCACGTGCAGCTTGGCGAGTGGTCAATATTCGTTGCAATTGTTGCAAAGTTTTTAGTCTGAGCAGGTCAGCCTGTAAACGGAAAATGGATCCTCAATTAATTTATCAGTAGTTGCTACATTAACTTAAAATAAGATTATACTAAAATGTTGGTCAGGCCTGATAAACAAAATCTTCGAGTGCCTCCAGCTTGCTCATTGCGATTGCCATTTGTCCCATGTAGTCCTCAACATTTCCAGAATTGCGTTGGCCGAGTGTGTTGAAAGAAAGTGTCTCCACAAGTGACTGCTGCAAAGCTTCCATTCCTTGGGACAAGGCATCCTCAGCATCTTGCAAGGTTTGTTCTAAATTTGTGATGCCCACCAGCTGTTGGTGGGTTAAAGGATCGATTTGGTTTCCAAGTATCTGAAATTCCAATCAAATTATGACATTCTAAGCATCGCGAAATAAAAATAAAACCAACCCAGACAAAGATATTTGCATGTGAGTAGACACACAAACGTTTATCTATATATATAAAGTACTGAGTATCGCAGCATACCTTGAGAATCCCAGAGGATCGAAAACCTCCCAACCACATAAAACACCTCTCGGCAGGAGTCTTCCACATCCCAGAAAGCATGTGGAAAACATCCGACTTTGTAGCGAAGATCTTTAGCCTGAATATTTCATCGTAATGGGACATCACTGAATCAACCAGATACCGCAAGTCACCGTCCCCCACATGAGAATTTACAGCTGATCTCAGTTCGTTTATCAGCTGTTGATGTTCATCAAGCCAGCGACCATACTCTGCATCAAACGCCGAAGCTCCTGCAGACATTAGTATCACAGGACATGTATTACATATAAAGATAAACCAGATTTTTATACAACTTTTTCTTTGAAACTTAACAAAAAGTTAACAACTAAATTATCCACCATTACTGTTTTTTTGCAATAAAATTCACTGACCATTTCCACATATACTGTGACTCGGTTCTCTTGGAATCCCAGATGAGGCAAACACGCCCTGAGTTTTAACATAAAAATAATTTCAGATCAACCTCAAATAGATTAACCACAGAAGATTCAAATTAATTACGAGATACATAGAGAGATATTGACATAAAAGAAAGCACCTGCTTCCGTGTTCTTTTCATATCCTGCTCTATCTCCATAAGCTTTAGCTTGCTGCTCTCTAGTTGTTGAAGGTATGCCTATTGAAATCCAAAATCCATATAATATTCAGGCATATCGTATTTGCTAGTACGGCATTGTTAACAGCACACACACTCAAATCAAGCGGAAGAAAAAGATACTGCATTACAGAGTGGCGAACCCATGATACCAGAGTTTAAAACACATTAGTGGTTAAGCTCCGAAACTTAGTCCATCGTGAGGCCTTAAAGCACATTCACTGCCTTCAATTTCAGCGAGCCAATCGTCCTAACAAATGCTACAAGCCGTAGCATAATGTATCTCGATAAATGACAAAACAACGAAGCAGTCCAATGTAATCTTGCCACAATAAGCAGAAAAAACATATAATAAATCATAGTACATCATATTGAAGGGCCATAATCGCTTCAGAAGAAGCACAAACGTGCAATTGTTAGAATTTTCTGATTTGGAATATTATCAAAATGAAGAATGACCCAAAAATTTCAACAATTAGACACATTAGAGTACTAGATCGTATGAACCATAAACATCTATGCAACTCGTCAAGAGAAAAACAGAATCTCATTTGAAAGATAATCGCCGCAACTTGTTAATGAAGACTATGAAGGAGTACGAAATGTCAATATACTTTTTTTCTCATGCGGCTTTTCCTTGCAGCTTCCCGATTCTGAGCGAGCCTACGAAGAGCCTGAAATACAAGACAAATACATCATCAGAAAAACAATGACTTATCAGCAAATCAGCACAGAGTAACAACACACCTTTTGCTCTCCAAGTTTCCACTTGGCCTGGTCCATTGAGTCCACATCTTTTAATCTCCCATGATGAGCTCTAGTAAACTAAAGATTAAGTAATATCAAGTGAAGATTACAAATTTTGAAATTGAAAAATAAAAAAGCAATAAATGAAACATAAATTAGTGAAAACCTGAATTTTGTCATCAGTAGTATCTGTGGAAGTGTCAGTCTGTTGATCTGCCACCACACCACCACCGGAGGAACCACCGCCTCGCTTTAATATTACTACATCATCATTATTATTCCCCATACAAGAACCACCACCAACGCTGCCGGTCATCATTAAATGCCCTGTATCAACAGATGATGACCCCATTTCACCACCACCTGAACTCATACTCTGTAATGTACAAATTCATGTCATTTACTATTCACAAAATAGGAAGTAAAAACAACCAAAGGTAGGTACTAAGAAAGTACTAACACTGTTGAACCCTCCACCAAACTGCAAAGCAGGATCATTGCTTGCCCTCATCTCGTTGTAGATTGAACCTACACAACACACAAGTTGTTGTTACTCAAACACTACATAAATATATATATATATATATATATATATATGTTGTGTGTGTGTGTGTTCGACAATTAATATTATTAAAAAAAGGTCAAACAAAAGAGGTTTGTTTACTTGTGCTTAAATAAACAGCATCCGCCTGATGGTGAAAGCCATTTCCAACCGAATGCTCAAGCTCTCCAAGATCCGCAAACCTTGCTGCTACACTTCTACCAACTTCATCTCCTCTACTACATATACATATATATATATATATATGTATGCGTGTGAGAAAAGAAAAAAAGAAAGAAAAAAAAACAACTTTATCATCATCGCACAGTACAACAAATAGAAACGTGCACGTGGAGAAAACTTTATAAGGTGATAACTAAACAAGCATGCAGTACTAATAAAAATAGCAAGAAAATAGAATGTGTTGAGTAGTACTAGTACCTGAGGTAAAATGGTGAGTTGGGGTGGCAATACATATCAGAATTAGTGAGTGAAATGGACTGTGGAACAACAGTTGTTGGTTTGAAGAAGCTACTGTTCATTCTCGATTACAGAGGGAAAGAATCAGAACGAAAACTAACAATGCAAGTAGGGAATGATGAAAATAATAAGAGGTAAGCTTTTTCTTTTTTGATAGCAATAAGAGGTAAAGCTGAAGTAGTAACAAAGAAAAGTTAAAGAAAAACTTTTTCAGCAGAGTACAGCGTATCAAAAGTCTTGTTGCTTTTCTGCATTTATTTATAACCGGTCACATTTCCAAGAATTAAATACTATCTTTCTTTCATTCCCGTTAACGTTATTGCATTTTCATCCCTTCCACTTTACTATTTTTTATTATTATTCTTATTCTATTTCTCATTTTTTCATGAAGTAACACATGTTGGAGTGAACAAAATACAAGGGAGTGTATGATGTGCAGCATGCTGCACAACAACCCCTTCCACAAAGTGGCGAGCCCCACAAATATGGGCTCAATTAGGGTCCACCCCTTTGTGAGAGAGGGCTATTGTACATCATGCACATTAGACAAATCCAAAATACACCCACCCTCAAGATATACATGAATTCGTCCGTACTCATCTACACCCACTATAATTATATTTTATATATATAACAGGGTTGATTTTATGTCAAACCCGCCTATTATTGGTTGGATGGTGTTCTTGCCTTCTCACCCTTCTGCCATCCGCTCCACCTGCACATTTTCTTTATTATCATTAATCCTAAGCTGCCAATAACACTAGTTTGAACAAAACATGAATTGTTATTCATCGTTTTTCTGCATAAGTAGAAAAATAATAATAATAAATTAACCATCAAGATATAAACTTAGGTTTTCCATACATTTATTATTTTTTAAATAGACAAATTCTTTGTAAAATTAGTATCTATCACGGAAAGGTTGTAAGTTAGATGATTTATATCACCTGGCTCAGTAGACAAATTTAATTTTGGGTTTGCATGGTATTTTGGATGGAAATAAGGTTTCTAAGATTCTGTTGATTGTTTTATACATAAATATATATATATATGGATAAGTTTTTAATCATGTATTACTTGGAGATTAGCTGGGTCATCTTTCTAGATAGCTTGTTAAATAATAGAAAAAAATATGATAGTCTCTATTTTGCTGCAGTACGATTAAGGATTGAAGTTTATATTGATATTTTGTAGGTTGATTTAGGCGGCGAGCAACAAACTGGGTCGGCCCGCCCTATTAGCAGCCCAAATGGAAAAGTATCGAACCAGGGTGGTTCGACACTTCCCGAACTATCGAATTTTTGAATTATCGAACGCTCTCATTCTATAGTTATTGTCTTACCGAGAACGGGGCCCGCATTCCGAGGTTTATAAATACCCTGAACCCCGAAATTCACGCTAGATCATTAATTAGTGTTCACTAACTCTACAAGTATCGAATCAAGTGTTCAACTGTTATTTTCGTTCGAGTGTTCTACCGTTCGATCGATTAGCTCTCATGTTCGACCGATATTATGTCAGCTTCCCCGTTCAAAAGTATCTAGTATCGTATTCGAAACCGTTCGATTGTCCTGACACTCGATAGTTATTTCAGCATCGAACCACCTTTGTTTGACAGTTCCTGATTTGACTCTCAAGGGTTCTTTCTGTCATTCAAAGCTTTATTACCATGTAATAGGTGTTCCGGACAAAGCTAGTCAATTCCTTGTAACGGATTAGCATAGTTAGTATATTTCAGGTCGAGTTGTATCTTGTTTCTATTATCTTGTAACCCAGACGAAATAACACCAAATTATTTGCGCCATTTGGGAACACCATCGATTACACACAGGAGTTTGGACTGGCAGAATGGCAAAGAGAGGCAATATCGTTCCGGAAGCTGGAGCACATGAGGCCAAAATCGAGAAGGTTGTGAAGGTTATAAAGTCGAAGACCCAAGAGCAAAGCAGAGACAAGTGTGAGCATCTAGTTGTGAAACAATAGGATGAATCGAAGATGGAACCGTTGGGAGAATTCAAGTCCGTGCAGCTATTTAGAGAGGATATCGAAAAGACCGTAAGGATCGGTACGAAAATGAATCAGCGGGTGGAAAGCGCCTTGGTGGATTATCTCAAGTGTATCGCGAATATATTTGCTTGAATAGGTTCATATTTACACGAGACTGACCCAAGAATAATTGCACACAGATTGAATGTTGACCCCAGATGCTAAGCCAGTTAGGCAGAAGAAACGCAACTTCAGCAAAGAAAAGAATGAGGCAGCAGAAAATAAAGTGTAAGAGTGCTATCGGCACAAAACATTTATGAGATCAAATTCTCGGAATGGTTGAGCAATATAGTTCTCGTACTCAAGAAGAAAGCGTTATGGAGGATGTGTGTTGACTACACAGATTTGAATAAGCATTGCCCGCGTAATCCGTTCTCACCCCCAAGGATCGATTTGTTGGTAGACTCTACAACAGGTTGCACGCTTCTATATGATGGATGCTAAGAGTGGTTTTCGTCAGATTTCTATGGCTGTGAATGATCAAAGTAAAACTACATTCGTGCCGGGCACGGCAGTGTACTCTTATAGGGTAATGTCATTTGGATTGAAGAATACAAGGGCGACCTTCCAAAGATTGTTTGCTAAGATGTTTTACAATTTTATTGTTGGAAGTCTACATTGATGACATGTTGGTCAAGAGCTTGAAGACGAAGGAAAACATCCAGCATTTGGACGAGGCTTTCTCTATCATGAGAAACTACATTAAGAAATTAAACCCTAAGAAATACACATTCGGGGTAACGGCTGGCAAGTTTCTCGGTTATGTGGTGAATGAAAGAGGTATAGAGGTTAATCCTCATAGGATCAAGGTGGTTTTGGAACTACCCTCTCCGAGGACAATCAAGGACATACAATGCTTGGTAGGCGTCTAACTGCGTTGGGAGGTTTATATCAACTTTAGTAGAGAAGAACTTACCTTTCTTCAAGGTGATGAAGAAGAGCAAGGATTTTGTTTGGACATAGAAATGCAAGGTGGCTTCCAGCAAATGAAAATGTATCTAGTAAGCCCACCCATTTTAGCGAAGCCCGAGCAGGTAGAGATGGTGTACTTGTACTTAGTGGTATCTCCACATGCCATTAGCACAGTGTTGGTAAAGGAGAAGGGAGCCTAACAGCTCCCGGTACATTATGAGAGCAGAGTACAGCAGAACGCAGAGAAAAATTATTTGGAGATAGAGCTTTTCGCCCTAGAAATACATGCAACAACAAGGAAGTTGCGATCATACTTTCATTCGCACCCTATTACTATCGTGACAGATAAACCATTGAAACAAGTCATGATAAAGCCTGAAACTTCTGGGCGCCTTGTCAAGTGGCCAATTAAACTTAACGAGGTCGAGGAACAAGGGCCAGTCACTGGCAGATTTTGTGGCATAAATGTTAGGGAACAGTGTGGTAGGCTCAACAAATTTCATTTGGACAAATCGGGGAAACCTAGCACCAGCCGTGCAGCCTCCACCAGGTTGTTACATGTGGACGGATTGGCAACCAGTTACGGAGGACGGGTCGATGTACATCTTCTCTCGCCCGACCGCCGCGAATTTGAATTTGCAGTAAGCCTAAATTTTTATGTGACCAACAACAAAGCAGAATACGAAGCAGTGTTAGCGGGTGTGCGCATGGCCCAGACCCTCAATGTTGATCATTTGGAAGTTTTCCCTTTTCCCAGTTGGTGGCGAATCATTTATTAGGAAAATACAAAGCCATAGAGGAGGCGATGATACTATATCTGGCTAAGCTGAAGGATTTGGCTGGTAAGTTCTCTTTTTTCAACCTTCTACAGATTCCGCATTTCGTGAACACCACAGCCGATGCACTATCAAAGTTTGCCAGCTCATATAAAATCTACGTGCAAAAACGCGTAAAACTGTTGGCCATAGAAAAGCCCCCCATTGGGATATCCAAATACAGCAAGGCATGGGCTCAAGTAGATTAGATACTACCCGTTATTGAATCACCATCATGGAAGAGGGAGATATTTCAATATCTTTCCAACGGCACCTTACTAGACGATCCTAATGCTCGACGCAGATTGCACTACAAGACCTTCAAATTAATGATTCACAATGACGATCTCTATAAATGCTCATTTAAGGGACCACTTTTTCGATGCTTGTCTCCGCCTCAAGCGGACTATGTCATAAGGGAAGTTCATGTTGGGAGTTGTTGGAACCACTTGGGGGGACGAGCATTGGCGCATCACATCCTCCATTAAGGACATTACTAGCCTACTCTCTTCAAGGATGCTACGGCTTATTTACGACGGTGTGAGAGTTGGCAATTTTAGGCCAAGTTGATTCACAGGTAGTCGTAACCGACGGAGCCTTTGGATGTTGCATGCTCATTTGATCAATGGGGGATTGACATTATGGGGTCTCTCCCAATTGCAAATGGGCAGAAGAAGTTTCTGGTTGTGACAGTGGAAATTATACGAAATTGGTAGAAGCGGAGGCAATGGCAACTATCACAGAAGACCACAAAATAATATGTTGTTTTGGCATACCAAGAGTTTTGGTATCCGATAATGGTCGACAATTCGTAGGAGATCAAATCTTGGTGTGAGGAGCTAAATATTTCTCAACATGTCACGTTAGTGTCACATACTCAAGCCAACAGGAAAGTATAGTCAACCAACAAAATACTGAAAGATTAACTCGAACAAAGACTAAAGCGTACGAGAATGAGTTGGACCAGTGAGTTGCACGGTATTCTATGGGCCTACAAAACCACCTCAAGAACGTCGATATGAGAAACTCATTTCGTCTTGGTATATGGCTCCAAGGCAGTTTTACCAGTCGAGATCGGGATGCTAACCCGTCGAATACATGACTACGACCAAGAAAAATCGGCCAGGTTACGTCAGATGGATCTTGCCTTGATTGGAACAACAAGAGAACAAGACTGTCTGTTTCAGGAATTTTGAGGTCTAAGACTTGGTCCTGAAAAAGCATTGAAGCAAGAAAGCATGTGGGTAAATTACAACATCGATGGGATGGTCCTTTCCGTGTCATACACACAAGTGCCAGAGGTTACTACTACTTGGAAGATCTAGAGGGGCGAAAACTGACTCGACCTTGGAATGTGCAACATTTAAGGCGCTACTACGCCTAGTGTTAACAGGTTTGGAATTATTCCCTATTTAACGGAAGATATTTATTTGGGTCGAAACGTCCTGTCCGTGATTCAAAGGCAACGCGAGATGGACACACTGAGATTAATTGCAAGAATATTCCCCTCCTTTATTCACTGAACATTTCCTCCTCTTTTTATCTTATGTATTTGAGTGATAGATTGTAGTAAGTAAGCTTAATTGTTTCAGCTTTTCTTCCCCTTATTCTACTGATCACCTCCCTTTATATAGACTTTGGTAGGGGTAGGTGTCATTGTGCATGTGTTTTGATAAGGACAGGTGTTGTTGTTACCTTGATACAGGTGTAAAAATTAGGATAATGTTTATCGTTTATCTACTAAGTGCTGACTAGATTAGCTTTTGTGTCTTCTGATATCTCCGAGGGCTTCTGATGTAGACTGTTTTTGATAGAGCTATTCTTCCGAGGGCTTTTGTTTTTCCTTCTTGATTCGGGTATTTTCTTCAACAGTCAGGAGTGATCTCTGAGAGTGGAAACATGGTCTCCGAGGACTTGGTATGACTTCCGAGGACTGTGATCTTGTGTCCGAGGGCTGTTTTTGCTTTACTGAGAGTGAAATTTCTTCACCAGAGTGCTCGGACTGTATTCACTGGGTGTTCCTGTATTGACTTCTTCCAAAATTGTGTTCTCGGATAAGTCCGAGTGTTGCTTTTTCCGAGGAGTGTTCAGCAAGGAAGTTTTCTTGTAAGTTCATAGGACTCGGGGTCCCTCTTGGTCCCTCTTGGCGCATTTGGTGGATATCGGAGTCATACGGGTCCATCGGGGTTTGCTCTTTTTCCGATGCCGTGTTGATATCTGTTTTTCATTCACCGTTTGACTTTCCAAGGGACGCTTGCGTTTCTCCTCGGATGCTTTTATAAACCTTTTCGGGTCAGTGACCGAGAGGTAGGGCAATTCTCCGAGGGGTTTTCTTTATAGGTACATCTCATTGGATGTACTCGTGACAATAGTATTGTCCATATATCCTCCGAGGGGTTTTCTTTATAGGTACATCTCATTGGATGTACTCGTGACAATAGTATTGTCCATATATCCTCCGAGGGGTTTTCTTTATAGGTACATCTCATTGGATGTACTCGTGACAATAGTATTGTCCATATATCCTCCGAGGGGTTTTCTTTATAGGTACATCTCATTGGATGTACTCGTGACAATAGTATTGTCCATATATCCTCCGAGGGGTTTTCTTTATAGGTACATCTCATTGGACGTACTCGTGACAATAGTATTGTCCATATATCCTCCGAGGGGTTTTCTTTATAGGTACATCTCATTGGACGTACTCGTGACAATAGTATTGTCCATATATTATTTTTCCCGAGTAGGAGTGATCTCCTCTATTTTATTTTTTAGGGTTAACACTAGCCCCCCCAAATTTCGATTGTCCTCGTAGAGACAAGCGGAATTTTAAATCATCGTCCTAAGTGAGGTGAGGGGTTATTTTTGACTTAGTGTCCCTATATTTATTTTTTTCTTTTTTGATATTTATCCAATACGTATATATATTTAGAATTTATAAGGATTTTACCTGAATACCCTTAGGGTATCGTTATTAAGCACGCGGAGATCTCGGGGCGCAGGTGGCGGACTGTTGTTGACCAGCTTGGAGATTTGAACTATCTGACCGTTGGCAACGGTCAGAATGGGGACGGCGTGGCACAATCAGGTGGCGGTTACGTGGAGCTTTAAATAAGTTCCACGTTTTCAAAATTCTTGACCGTTGTCACCTTCGGTTATAAATAGGACACTGTTGCTTCTTTTTTCTTCATTCACTCAATCCGTCTTTGTGGTCATCTCCTCTCAGAGCAAAAAAGAAATCTCTTTCCTTGATCTTTATTCTTCATCTTTTGCAATTCAAATTCCTAGCAGACTTACCCGTTCCTCTTCTCTCTTTCAAAAACATTCCTCTTTTATTGTATCCATGGCTTCTTCCGCCAACACTGACTCTATTGCCGCCGCTATCTCCTCGGAAGTCACTGCTCCGATTAATTCTTCTACGAGTGTGAGAGGTATTCCAATGGGAGTGATTACTCGCAAGCGTAAGGGAGAAATTGCTGCTGCTGCTGAGGGCGGCGCCACTTCCTCGAAAAAAGCTAGGGTTCCCAAATCAAAGGAACCGCCTCTTCGAACTTTCGCTAAGGTGGAAAAAACGAAGAATATTGCTACTCGTAAGCAGGTAGCAGATCTGTTGACCTCAACCGGAGTCCTTCAGAAGAACATGGTCTTCCGAATCCCGACGAAGGATGAGAGGGCGTGCTATCCTCCTCCGGGTATGTTGACAGTATTCTTTGCTCAGGTGAAGTATGGGTGGCGCTCGTTTATGTCCCCTTTTTTCTGTGCGCTCTTTAAAGCTTGTAATATTAGCCCAAGTCAGATGGTACCAAATGGATTTGCTGCTATCTGTATTTATGTATTTTGGTGCCACGTGAATGGGCTAGAGTGTTCGGTGGAGCACTTTCTTTCAATCTTTGACGTGGCGGTATCACCCGGGGGGTATCCTTTCTATAACGTTCGTCATCGGGACAACTCGGGGGATTCCACGAAGAGAATCTTGGGGGCTGCTATTACCTCACATAGCGTCTGGAAGAACAGGTACTTCTTCGTGGGCCCTGTCAACGGCGAGTGGGATGTGCCCTTTGATTGGCGAGAGGGTACTACTCCCGTGCATGCTCTGGATCAGGAGGCAGTGCTATCTCCTATAATTTCTCAGCACAAATTGATGGAGTCGGAGGATTTCACGATGTTATATGAGACCTCTGGGCTTCATCATGTAGTTTTCACTGATGCCGCCGTGGAGAGGCCCTTGTCCCTGTCTCCCGTTGCGAGGAGTCTCTTTCGTAAGTCTCTTTATTCGCTCTTTTATCCTTTTATTCTCTTTCCGAGCATAGTGGTAAATTGTACTTATACACGTTATTGATGGGATGATACAGGGGATGTCATGGCGAATTACTATCTGCAGTCGAGTCCGAGGGAGCCTACTCCTAGTGGTGTCTCGGAGATACCAGAGGAGGGAGATCACGAGGAGGAGGAGGTTAATGCTCCCGAGAGTATGCATATGGATTCAGAGAAGAGTGGATTCCACGAAGACCATTCTCTTCTATGCATGGATGCGATGGGGATCGTTAGGAGCGCGGTTCCCCTACGTCAAGTTGCACCTTGGGATTTGGCTTTAGTGCCCGTTTCCAAATCGGAGTCAGGGAATATTCCTGCTTCCGAATCTAATATGGGAATATCTCCGAGAGGTTCCGAGGAGGGTATCTTTCCGAGTGGTGCGGAGGATGAATCTGCTCGGAAGGATACTGAAGTAATAGACCTGTCTTCTGAGGATCCTTCTCCTAGGCTTCCGACAGTTCCTGAATCTGCTCCTCGGGGTAAGTTTTCACGAGTTTTTAATGAGATTTTCATATCTTTATCTGCAATATTTGATTATGTGTTGACACCTTTTCTTTTGATGTAGTGGCTATGGATAAAGGGAAAGCTCCGATGGTAGAAGAGTCTTCATTATATGGTGAGTATTCGTCATTTACCTTTTTTCCATAATTTTTTCTAGTTTCATTCTTTTAATCACTGACAGTTCGTATCTGTTGCAGAGGAGGATTTTCTGGCCCAATTTAGCATTCCCGAGCAAGAAGATTTACGAGGGGACTCCGAAGACACCCAAGGGGAGTTTGATCCTTCTTCAGAGGACCGAGATTTGAAGGAAGGAATTCTGCAATCACTATTAGGAAAGACCAGCCCCTCCACAACAGTAGGTGGTTCACGGGCCATTTTTACAAATTCCGAAGTGACGACTCCGGTAAAGGATACGACTCCTCCGAGGGGACATGTCCCGGTGACCTTGTCTCCGAGGGGTCATACATTTCAGGAACCTATTCCTCCCAGCGGATCCGGGGGGGAATTTTCATCTCGTTCAGTGGGGGAGGCTTATCAAGATATCCTCCGATTTTTCGCCTCCTCCAGTTCAGCACCCGCCGAGGGGTATCAATTTTTGTACACCAGTCTTAACTGGTTGGGGCTTATGGTAAGCTCCTCTGCCTTAGTCTTCTGAAATTACACAATGCATCTCTGTTAAATTTTTTATTGTTGACTTTTCTGTAGATTGGAAAGACTCGAGAGGCAGTTACTGCCGTTGAAGAGCGCGGTCGGAAAGATGTAGAGGACTTAGAAGCACTCCGGTCGCAATTGGCACCTCTCTTATTCCGGGATAAAGAGAGTCAAACTAGGGAGGACCTTCTTCAAACAAAAATTTCCGACTACGAGTTTGCTCTCAATGAATCAGAGAAGTCGAGGGCAAATTTACAAGGTAGTTTAAGTGCTGCTGAATCCGCTTGCAAGAAGATGGAGAAGGAAAGAAAAGACTCCGAGGAGGTCTTTACCGCTCGTATTGCAGCTCTCGAGAAGGCGGTGGCGGATGGGAATGAGAGAGAGAGAGTTCTCCAAGAGACTTTGGGCCAAGTTACTGATAGGGCAGAGTCAGCCGAGGGGAAGTTGACAAATTTTCTTTCTCCCGAGGACGTGCAGGCTAAGGTGGATGCAGCTGTTCAGTTTGCTCAGCGAGAGATCTCACGGCAGCAATCAGTAGCATCCGAGGAGCCTTCTCATGAGCTCTTGATGGGCCATCTTTTGTGGGGTTATTTGGAGTGTGCAAAGGTGGCAAAATCTTTGATAAGGTCGGATGTTAACTTCTCCAAGTCTTTCGATCTTCGGAAATTAAAGAAGCCAACTCCCGATGACTGCCATTATTTCGTGGGGAGGTTTGGGGGTTTGCTATCCTCTCGGGATTCTCCGACACCATCTCCAATGCGCTCCGCCACGAGTCCGAGTCCAAGGGCTAGCGGTTCTGGGGGGGTATTTTCTCCAATCTCTCGTCTTGCTCCATTGGGTACTTCCGCAGAAGAGACAACTTCTTCTCTCCCTCCTTCCACGGGAGCTTAGTCTAGCTTTTTGTAATTTTTGCTTTGAAAATAAACGCTCTTTGTACTTATTGTTCCTTCCGAGGGCTATCCGTTTTAAATAAATATTTTTGTTCAATCTTCCTATTCTATATCTTATCTCCACTGTTTAATTAAGATGGATAATGATAATTCTCAAAAAGTTGCTGACTAAGTAAACTTCCTAAGTAGGAGGTGTTACTTTGCATGGTTAAATAGGATACGTGTCCTCCTTAATCAAAAAGTTTTCCAACACGTGTCCCTTAGTTAACGTACTAAGAGTTTAAACTTCTACTTTTAACTCTAATATAAAGAGTATATATGCACGTAGGTCCTTATCAATTATGCACTTATCTCCTAATCCTTATTAGTCTTTGATTTTCTTTTATAAGTGCAAGTACAAAGATAATACTTACTTGATACGATGATGCCTCCTTATTATAGAAGATTTGGCTCGACTTCATCTGGCGGTTCTTCTCAGGATACCGCTCGGGGTCCTTCTGGATCATCAAGGGTTCCTCCGAGGGGCAATCCATCCGAGAATCAAACGACACTTAGTGCTAGTTCCTCTCTTGGAGTGGTTCGTAGGACTCCATCTACAAATTCACGTAGAGTCAATCATATCAGGGAGATATTCATGAGTAGGGAGCCATATCCTTTGGCGGATGAGTCTTCAGAATTCGATTTACTTCCTCTTAATCCATCAAGATTGATAGGCAGAGGACGTGTAGGATCCACAATGAGTGCAGAATGTGAGAACTCGGTAAGATCTCTTTTTAATGGTTATAACTTGGAGTTCGAAGATTATGATATAATAGTGCCTTCCTCGGGCCAGAGGGCTTACGCACCCCCTTCAGGTTATATGACCGTTTATACCGAACAGATGCGTTGTGGTTTACGTACCTTTTTCCATCCCTTTTTCCAAATACTCTTTCGGTATTGGCAGGTGTGTCCGAGTCAGTTAACACCAAGTTCCTATAGTCATTTGGTGGGATATGTCCTTCGTAGTGAGCTTTTAAACCTTCCGATGTCCCCTTATCGGGTGGGGACAATATTTACCCTTCAACCTTGCTCAGAGGGGACTCCCTTTTTTAGCTTGACCTATCGGGACAAGGAAAATATCTTCACTCGTGTATCCAGTTCCTACTCTAGTAGAGGGGATTGGAGGCGGAGATTTTTCTTTATCCGTCCGAGAGGTCAGTCAGCCAGATCGTGGGGTGTACCCATCCGATGGGGTTTGGGATATATCGCACCCAACACCGAAACACGAGGACAAGTGAGGGAGATATTGCTTCACTCGGGACTTTTCTCTGGTTCTTATGATATATCTGGGCTGTTGGATTTCCCCGAGGCTCTGATTTTGGCAGGTTTACAAGAGAGAGTAGAAGGATGCACTCCTGCTTCTCGTCCTCTTCACAGTAATTTTCACTTTCGTAAGTTCTACTAACCATTCTTTAGTTTATAAACTTTATTGGTGTCCTCGGATCATTTTCTTACTGACATCTTTTGTAGGAGCGGAGATGGGAGCTTTTTCTCTCGGCTCTTCTAACGACGTTTTCCTGGGGAGGGCATTGCATGGTATTCCTGGGATGACGAAGGTTGGCGATTCTCCTCCTCTCATAAGTGAGGCAATGGTGGAAATCTCCTCGGAGGAGGAGGAGCCCGTTGCAGCCCCCCCAGTCAGTTATATAATTCCTTCTGGATCGTCGGATCTGATAGCAACTCTTTCTCAAACGGATTGTCACATGAGTCCCATAGTATCACAGCCCATTCCTCACAATTCTACCGTAGTAAATGTGTTAGAGGAGTATCTTCACTCTTATAGTGCAGAGGATATGCAGCCCCAGCAAGATATCCCTGGTCGTATTCCCGCACCACCGCCCGAGGAGCACCCTTCCCTCGGGAGAACTCTTCCCCCCGAGGGTAATCAGGATGTTTCTCCTCTCGGATCAGCAGTGGGATTTTGCCGAAACTTTCTTAGTGGGTTATTAAACGTAACAGATTGTGAACTGATAAAAACCCTTTCGGTACCCGTTCTCCAAGATTTAGCCTGCAAAGACCTGTGTGAGGTATCTATTCATTTTATTTAATACTAACCTGTCTTCTGATCTGATGCCATTCGTTTTTTGAGCAGATTTATATGGTGTTGGACGCCCTCGGGTCTTACGGGAGTTCTTCCTCAGATCCGGGTTTAGTATACCGTCGTCGGGATGAGTTAGAGCGAGGTCTCTTAGAAGCTCAAGTGGAGATAGCCCATTTGAAGGAAGTTCATGAGTCTTCTCAGGATACTCATATTCATATGTTACAATCCGAGAAGGATAAGGCGTGGGAATTGGAACGCCAATTATCACTTGAAAAGACACGTGTCTTGAGCTTAGACAGGAGAATTGAGGAGTTACGTGGCCATATGCGGTCCTCGGAGGAGCAGTTAACACAGGCTACGCTGGAAAGAGACGTCTTGAGTCAGCAACTGCTAGGGATAACTCGTTCTCATGCGATAGAGGTGGTCATGGCCCAAGTCCAAGCTGTGTTGGAGGTGGTGGGTCCATCCAGTCTTCGTGAATCTCTTCGGGGAGAGATGCGTGACTTAGTGCATATAGGCTATAAATTGTGCCAAGATGCCGTACAAGCTTTGCCAGAGTTCCCCTCGGGATTGCTCCTTCCTGAACTCAACATTCGTCAAGTCTCCGAGGAACTTTCCCCTTCACCTATTAGAGATTTTGCAGTCGGAACTGTGTTCTTGGATGATCCAGTCTCTCTTTCTGAGGAGCAGCGCCGAAGACTTATCCGAGAGGGGAAACGTCCCATGGGAGGGACTTAGCTTGTAAATGAGTTTAGTTCATAATACAGAGGGTTCTTAGTGTTATCGGATTGTCCTGATGTCTCGTATATAGAGCCATCATTTTGTTGGACAATTCTATTGTCTTTTGTACTATATCCCCTCGTATATGAACACTCTTTTTATTCATATATAACTATTACATTAAGCATAATACTTTCTAAGATTGCTTGCGTTCCACGTGTTGCGAAGTATTGCCTCCTCGGAGTTAGCAAGCCGATAAGTCGCCGGTCCCACGATTTCCACTATCTTGTAAGGTCCTTCCCACCGTGGATCTAGTTTACCCACATTCTTGGAGGCCCCTACTCGTTTCATCACTAAATCTCCAACTTGAAAGGTTCGGAGTTTTACCTTGGTATTATAATATCGTGACATCCGAGCCTTGTACTCTTCCATTCGGAGGGCTGCTCGGGTCCTTTTTTCCTCGAGGAGGTCAAGGGCAAGGGCTAGATTTGAGCTATTGGCCACTTCTTCATATTCTTTGACTCGCCAGCTTTCTAGGGAGACCTCCGAGGGCAACACAGCCTCACATCCGTAGGATAGACTAAAAGGGGTTTCACCCGTAGCAACACTCTGCGTGGTCCGATAGGCCCACAATATCCCGGGTATCTCCTCAACCCACTTAGCTTTATGCCAATCAAGCCGGGCCTTCATGTTCTTCAGGAGGGTTCTGTTGGTTCTTTCTACTTGGCCATTTGCTTGAGGGTATCCCACGGAGGCAAAGCGATGTTTTATCTCCCAATGATCACACCACTTTTGCAATCCTTGATCAGTAAACTGCAAACCGTTATCACTTACCAGGCTCCGAGGGACACCAAAGCGACAAATAATATTTCTCCAGAGAAAATTGATAACAGCCCCCGCGGTTACCCTAGCTAGGGGTTCCGCTTCCACCCATTTGGTGAAGTAGTCAACGGCTACTAGCAGATATTTCTTTTGGCCGGCATCAGGGACGAGGGGTCCAAGTATGTCAATACCCCACTTAGAGAATGGGCAGGGGTTCAGAGAGGGTTCCCAAGGGGCTGCTGGTAGATGGGTCCGAGGGGCGTAAGCCTGGCATGGTTTGCATCTTTCGGCATGGCTTTTGCTATCTTTGGCCATCGTGGGCCAATAGTAGCCCTGTCGGATCAAGCGTCCCACCATGCTTTCGCCACCAGTATGGCTCCCACATACCCCCTCGTGAGTTTCTGCTAAGGCTAGCTGGGCCTCTTCTTCATTAAGGCATCGAGCGTGGGGACATAAATATGTCCTTCGGAAGAGTATCCCGTCTTTGAGGAAGTATCGGAGGGTTTTTCTGAACATCATTCGCTGAATATTCTTGTCCGAGGAGTATCCCTCGGGATTCTGCAAATAGGCTTTGATAGGAGTCACCCAGCTAGATGAAGGATCTGAAACTGTGTTCACTTCTCGGCCTTCACCCTTTTCAGATTCATTGACATGTAGTAGAGTAATCTTCCGAGTATGTATTACAGCTGTTTGTGTAGCCATTTTGGACAAAGCGTCCGCCTCTTGATTTTCTTTACGAGGAATTTGAACTATATCATATTCTTCAAACCATTCGGACCTCTGACGAACAACTCGGAGGTACTCTTGCATTCTTTCTTCTTTGGCCTCATATGACCCCTTAACTTGCAGAACAATCAGCTGGGAATCACTATGAAGGAGTACTCTTTTCATTCCCCCTTCTCTAGCTAACCTCATACCAATAAGGAGAGCTTCATACTCGGCCTCATTGTTAGAGAGGGGATAATCTATTCTAACTGCAAAATGGAGCCTTTCCTCCTCTCCTTCTTGATTTACCAAGACTATTCCGGCCCCCCCATGGGTACTCACCGAGGATCCATCTACATATACGTGCCATCGTGGCTCCTTTTCCTCGGATCCAACGCCCGTGAGTTCTGTTACAAAGTCCGCCAAAACTTGCGCTTTGATTGACGGTCTCGGAGCGTAGGAAATATCGTACTCAGTAAGCTCTACAGCCCATTTTATCATTCTCCCTGATGACTCCGGCTTATTAAGAATTGCTCTCAGGGGATGCTTAGTAAGCACAGTAATTGGGTGGGATAAAAAGTAGGGGCGTAGCTTACGAGCCGTAGTAACCAATGCTAGAACGAGTTTCTCAGTTAGGGTATATCGAGTTTCGGCTCCGAGGAGAGTTTTGCTAACGTAATATACCGGGTGATGTTCTCCATCTTGTTCTTTGACTAGGACAGCGCTAATAGCCTCTTCTCCAATCGATAAATACAAAAACAACTCTTCTTGGGGTACCGGTTTTACCAGCAAAGGTGGTTTCAACATGTACCTTTTTAAGTCTCCGAGAGCTTCCTCACATTGGGAGGTCCACTGAAATTCCTTGATATTCCGAAGTACCTTGAAGAAGGGAAGCCCTTTTTCTGCGGACTTGGAGACAAACCGACTCAACGAGGCCATTCTTCCAGTCAGCTTTTGGACATCTTTTACCGTCCTCGGAGTAGGTAATCCCATGATAGCTTCTGCTTTTTCGGGATTTACTTCAATTCCCTTCTCCGTAACCATGAATCCCAAAAATTTTCCTCCTCGGATACCAAAAGAACACTTCCGAGGGTTGACCTTCATGCCAAAGTTGTTCATAATGACCAACGCTTTTCGTAGGTCCTCAGGATGTTCTTCAGCAGTGTTACTTTTAACTACAGTATCATCTACATAAACCTCTACTGATTTCCCAATAAGTCCTGAAAACATAAGGCTTACTAACCGTTGATAGGTAGCTCCAGCATTCTTTAATCCAAAGGGCATGACTAGATAACAAAAGGTGCCTGCATCCGTGATAAAGCTGGTCTTATCTTGATCAATAGCCGCCATCGGGATTTGGTTGTACCCTTGATCTCCATCTAAAGTTGATAGTAGCGCACATCCTGCGGTAGAATCAACTAGCTGATCTATGCTCGGTAAAGGGTAACAATCCTTGGGGCATGCTTCATTGAGGTTAGTAAAGTCAACACACATTCGCCATCTTCCTCCGTGCTTGGGAACTAGCACGACATTAGCCAACCACTCGGGGTAAATAACTTCTCGTATTTGCTTTAATTGAAGAAGGCGTTGTATTTCCGAGCGGATGATCTTATTGCGCTCGGGGCCCATTTTCCTCTTTTTCTGTTGGACAGGTTTAGCTCCAGGCTTCACATTAAGGAAATGTTGACATACCTTGTTGCTGATTCGTCCGGGCGGTCCCCCTTCCCATACAAAGAGGTGATGAAATTGTTTGAGAAGAGAAATCAATTGGCCTTCTATGATTGGAGTCATATGGGTGCCCATTTTGATTACTTTCTCGGGGCTTCCTTCTACTAACTCCACCATTTTTAATTCTTCCACAGGCTGGACTCGTGTTTCCTCGGTTCTACACTTTTTGTTATTTCCAAGTGAAGGTCCGTCCTCTTCTGAGGGGATGGCATTCATGCAGCATTCTCTAGCTTTTGACTGACTTCCTCGAACTTCTCCGATTCCCGAGGAGGTGGGGAATTTCACTTTAAGATGCAAAGTAGAAGGAATTGCCTCAAAGGCCCGAATAGATGGTCTTCCGCAGATCACATTATACGCTCGCGAAGAAGCCTCCACTACCCAAAACTTAATAGATTCCGTTCTTCGAAGGGCTCCTTTCCCCCATGACATTGGGAGAGTAATAGTTCCGAGGGTTTGGCATGCTTCCCCGGTGAATCCTACTAAGGGGACCTCCGCGGTTTCCAACGTTTCTTGTTTCAATCTCATAGCGAGATAGGTCGGTAGGAATAGTACATCCACAGAGCTGCCCGTATCTATGAGGATACGTTGGATTTCATACCCGTAGATGACGGCAGATATAACCAAGGGATCTTCATGAGGGTATATTACATCTGTAAGGTCCTCGGGTCCGAAAGTGATACTAGGCAGTTGTGACCCTTGAATGGAGCAGACAGCTAATCCTTGCTCTGCTCGTCGGGCTTCTTTCAAATATTTCTTCTTTTTGCCCTGAGGTGCCATGGAGATTTCACCCCCTTCTATCATATTGATGGTTCTCCCTGTTGGGGGATTGTCTTTGTAAGAGTTAGGTGGAGGAGGCAAACTCTGATACCCTGCCGTTTTCTCTCTCGAACTTCGCCGGCGGTCCTTACTTCTCTCTCGGAGTCGGAGGCGTCTAGTGGTCCCCTCTCGTGACTTCCGGCTAGGCGTCCTTTCTTCCCTTTCTTGCTCTTCCTCTTCCCTTCGTGATCTCTTCCAAACATTGGCCTTGGGCTCTTCAGGGTTATTTTCCTTAAGGTAGTTCTTCAAGTACCCTATCTCCAATAGGCGAAGCACCTCTAAACGAAGGGTAGTACATTCTTCCGTAATGTGCCCGTAAGTTTTATGGTACTTACAATACTTTCCAGTATCCTTGTCTCGGTTAGGAAATTTAGTCGGTCTGGGCCAGTGCAACTCGTTGCTACCCCTCATTATGTTGAGCACTTCTGGTGGAGTAACAGTCATCGGAGGTAAGTGTACGGGTCGGAGGAATTTCTTAACCACTCCCCCTTCATCTTTGCGTTGAGGAGGTTTTCCTTCCTTACTTTTTTCTTTGACCTTTGCTTCTTTCTCAGCACGCTCTAAGTGTTCACTATCCTCCTGCTCCATCTGCTTCTTTGTTCCCTCGGCTTCTTCCATCAAAATATGTACTTCCGCCTTTTGCATTAACTCATTCATATCCGTAATACGATTTCCCATAAGGTATCTAAAGAAATCCCCCGCTCGGAGTCCCTGAGTTAATATGTCTGCCATAATGGTCGGGCTAACATTTGGAACATCGAGTGCTTCATCCGTGAAGCGCTTTATATATTCTCGTAAGGATTCGTCCTTCTTCTGTTTAATAGTAAAAAGATGCGTAGCAGATTTAGGGTACCTTCGGTTGCAGGCGAATTGTCGTACAAACAAATGAGCTAATCGGTCAAAGCTCGTGATGGAACAAGGTGGAAGATGAGTAAACCAGGCTTGAGCCCGCCCTCCAAGGGTAACAGGGAATACGCGGCATAACACCTGATCAGGAGCGGAAGAGAGGTCCATTCCTGCCAGGTATTGATGGACGTGATCTTGTGGGTCCCTTCCATCAGCTTCCCCGGTATATAGCGAGATATTAACAGGTCGCATCCCCGAGGGGATAGAAGCTGAAGCAATCTCGGGAATGAAAGGAGAGGTCTTGAACGTAGGATCTTCCTCGGGAGCCATGGCTTTCTTGAGATCACCTAACTCTTTTCGTAAATCATCCATCATTCCCCATAAGGAACGTTCAACCTCTCCTCGATACTCTGAAGGGCGAGAAATTCCTACCGGACCCCTCACAGGAGTCCTTTCACGACATACATGTCTTCGAGGACTTTGTCGGGGTGTCTGTCGCCAAGGATTCCAATTTGGGTTCCATGTCCTCGGAGGTCCATCTTCTTCCGAGGGGAGATCTTCGTTCTCGGATAGAACAGGGGACGTACGTACGGGGGGATCATCCCTCCAGGGTGTTCTTTCAGCATATATAAGTCTTTCATAAACAGATCGGGGAATACTAATAAAATCTCTTGTACCTGATTCATAATTGGACAAAGTTTCTTCTGAGTCATTGTTCGGGACAGGAAGGTTGTCATTTTCGAAAAGACCATCCATCCTAGCTGACGTGTGCCTGAATTCTCTCGAAGACAGATGCTGTGACGTTCCCACAGACGGCGCCACTTTGTTAACAGGTTTGGAATTATTCCCTATTTAACGGAAGATATTTATTTGGGTCGAAACGTCCTGTCCGTGATTCAAAGGCAACGCGAGATGGACACACTGAGATTAATTGCAAGAATATTCCCCTCCTTTATTCACTGAACATTTCCTCCTCTTTTTATCTTATGTATTTGAGTGATAGATTGTAGTAAGTAAGCTTAATTGTTTCAGCTTTTCTTCCCCTTATTCTACTGATCACCTCCCTTTATATAGACTTTGGTAGGGGTAGGTGTCATTGTGCATGTGTTTTGATAAGGACAGGTGTTGTTGTTACCTTGATACAGGTGTAAAAATTAGGATAATGTTTATCGTTTATCTACTAAGTGCTGACTAGATTAGCTTTTGTGTCTTCTGATATCTCCGAGGGCTTCTGATGTAGACTGTTTTTGATAGAGCTATTCTTCCGAGGGCTTTTGTTTTTCCTTCTTGATTCGGGTATTTTCTTCAACAGTCAGGAGTGATCTCTGAGAGTGGAAACATGGTCTCCGAGGACTTGGTATGACTTCCGAGGACTGTGATCTTGTGTCCGAGGGCTGTTTTTGCTTTACTGAGAGTGAAATTTCTTCACCAGAGTGCTCGGACTGTATTCACTGGGTGTTCCTGTATTGACTTCTTCCAAAATTGTGTTCTCGGATAAGTCCGAGTGTTGCTTTTTCCGAGGAGTGTTCAGCAAGGAAGTTTTCTTGTAAGTTCATAGGACTCGGGGTCCCTCTTGGTCCCTCTTGGCGCATTTGGTGGATATCGGAGTCATACGGGTCCATCGGGGTTTGCTCTTTTTCCGATGCCGTGTTGATATCTGTTTTTCATTCACCGTTTGACTTTCCAAGGGACGCTTGCGTTTCTCCTCGGATGCTTTTATAAACCTTTTCGGGTCAGTGACCGAGAGGTAGGGCAATTCTCCGAGGGGTTTTCTTTATAGGTACATCTCATTGGATGTACTCGTGACAATAGTATTGTCCATATATCCTCCAAGGGGTTTTCTTTATAGGTACATCTCATTGGATGTACTCGTGACAATAGTATTGTCCATATATCCTCCGAGGGGTTTTCTTTATAGGTACATCTCATTGGATGTACTCGTGACAATAGTATTGTCCATATATCCTCCGAGGGGTTTTCTTTATAGGTACATCTCATTGGATGTACTCGTGACAATAGTATTGTCCATATATCCTCCGAGGGGTTTTCTTTATAGGTACATCTCATTGGACGTACTCGTGACAATAGTATTGTCCATATATCCTCCGAGGGGTTTTCTTTATAGGTACATCTCATTGGACGTACTCGTGACAATAGTATTGTCCATATATTATTTTTCCCGAGTAGGAGTGATCTCCTCTATTTTATTTTTTAGGGTTAACACCTAGATTTATTTTTTATGTTATTGCATAATTTGTAACACTTAATCCATGAACTACGACAGATTGAGTCTTGAGGCGCAACTTGAGAAACATAGGCAACTCGACATTATGTTGGGCTCAACCTTATCCTTATTTAAATTAGTATCCTTGTTTATGCAATATTTATCGTTGATTGCCAAAGCAAGTGATAATTCTTTAGGTACAACAACACAGCTTTCACAGCTAATAGAGCCGAAGCGGTCCAATCAAAAGGCAGAATTTCACCCAAGAAAAGAGATGGGCATTCGACCCGACGAGGTCAAATGCAAACCTAATATCTCATCATACAAAAGAGATGGACATTCGACCTGACGAGGTTGAATGCAAACCTAATATCTCATATAACAAAAGAGATGGACATTCTACCCAGCGTGGTCAAATGCAAACCTAATATCTCATCAGACAAATAGATGGACATCCCACCCAACGTGGTCAAATGCAAACATAATATCTCATCAGACAAAAGAGATGGACATTTGACCCGACGTGGTCAAATGCAAACCTAAAATCTCGTCAGACAAAGAGATGGACACTTGACCCAACGTGGTCAAATACAAACCTAATATCTAATGAGACAAAAGAGATGAACATTCGGCACAACATGTTAAAATGCAAAACTAAATTCTTGTGATCAATCAGATAGGGAAATTAACTAAATGTGGTTGAATGCCGACCTAGATCGAACGGACAATGAAATAGGCACTTGACTAGACTAAGTCAAGTGAAATTCGAGACTTCTGCGATTAGGAAGTCGCCAATTATGCTTCGTACTAGGAATAAGCGAGGAGCCACGCGATAAATATTGAACGAATAACTTAGAACAACACAGGAGTTCAAAAATTTCTCATCAAACTGAGGGGACAATTCAAGAAAAAATGGCAACGGGTCAACAAAACTCTCATACGCATGAACCCATAACCAGCACAACAAATGTTTTGTAATTAATCAAAAACCTGCTACAAATCTAAGAAGGATACCAACAGGAACCCCTTTCATCGCCTTACATATCCGGGGGTCTAGGCGAATCTGATCATAATACTATCCCCGAGTGATCGAGCACACCTCATACAATTTTTCTCTATTTCCTTGTCGGCCATACTGAGCATGTCATCATTGAAGTCGTGCCATACTTTCGGCCAAACCCTAATATTCTCTTCAATTATTTCATTTGTCTACCCCTACATTAGATAGATACTCGACGACACCATGTCCCAAACACTGATCGATGGCACATAAGAGGCCACAAGAGCAGGAACCACATGCTCAGGAGGACTGTGATGGTCGCGTCTCATGAGTCGCGTTCCGATCCGAGTTGGTTCAGCATTGGCCAGACACTTTACCCAGCTCAGACTGAAACACGTCTCGTAGGAAGGGGTATCACTGTCCAGGACCAACTATACACATAATGACAAAATTTGATCTTAATATACACAGCGGAAGTCTGAAAAATACAATTAATTTGACACTTTAATAATTACGTATTGATGATTAATCATTTTCAATTACATGAATATTCCAAAAGATAAGATTGGCAAAATTATTCATGTGATCCATGTTGCCACGTCGATCTTATCCTGAGGAATGGACAAACGGGAAAAAACGAGGAATAAGTCTTTGATGACTTAGTGATTTATACAAAACAAGTGGCAATTCAAGAATTAACAGTGATTCAATTGATATATTTTTGGAAGTGATCTTACTAATAGAAATAATTTAACAAGATAATTTGATGTAACAATGGTATCAGTATATTCTGAAAATAGTTTAGAACATGTGCGTTAACAGTAAACCAATCCAACCTTATACTTCTAAATACTACCTTATACCTCCCAACGAAGAGCGACCTCGCAAATAGAATAGGCGACATGCTCGAGTACATGTCGATCCAGCACGCGGGTTACAGTCAACTCCTGACTGCAAGCGGCGCCTAGATAAATGGGCATCAAGCAGAATTACTTAAATCGACAGTCCTTACTGTCCGGTAGTAAAGCGACTTAATCTTCGGGCCCAACTTCCCAAAGGCGTCCCAATGGGTGATAACCAAATAAGTTAGTAAATCGGATAATATTCGTTGCTCCTTGAGCTACATATCTCGAACATAGTTCGTTGCTCTTTGCACAGTTCAAGAACCAGCAGACGAGATAATGACGAATTACCATGATTATGAATTAATATGTGATAAATAATTAATGGTTGAGTATAATTTAACGATGAGTAAGGAAATCATGTATGAGACGAGATAAGATGCAAAAATAGGAATACGGTGAATAATAGGTTGTTCGTGATTTGGTAACGGGGTAATGTATTTTTTGTCCAAGTTCCTCAGGCCGGATGCCAAACTGGGCCAGAACAAAATCAGAAATCGAACCTCGCCTTTATTTGTACGGAGAATCTTGCGCGTCGTTGATTAATTTGTCAAACCCTTAATATCATTAAGATAATATCAGTTAACTGAATAATCATAACTTACCACTATAAACATATGTACTATTCAACTTTCGTGTTGATGAAATTTGAGGATACTAGTTTAAGGGCGTGTTTGGTTTCAGGTATTAATTAATACACGTATAGACAAAAATTTGTTTTAAAATGCGGATAATTTAATCCAAGTTACTTTAATATACAGTTTGGTTCTCGTGACTCATACCCGAATTGATTAATACAAATTTCTTAACCAGTGTTTGGTTTGCAATACTAACACAAAGTGTTATACATATTGTCTCTTATGCCCCTCACTTTTACCACACAAAAAGGCTTATTTTGCCCCCGTCACTCCACTCTCCACTCCCCCAAATCAGCTCTAAGAGCCACCCATTTATTCATAATTTGTTTATATCTTGTTTATATATATACTGATTAATTGTTCATAATGAAACAGGGCGATATGCCAAAAAATGAAGACTGTCAAGTGTCGAGAATCGATTAAAAAATGTGTAGAACTGTGTGAGAAAAAGAAAGTCAAAATTAATTGGTGTTACATTCTAATGCAAATTCATATGATTACAACAGGAAGCATGAATTGACAGTGCAGAATGCAGTATAATTTTTCCTAATATGACAGCAAATATATCCAACAGGAAGCATGAATTGACAAACTGCCAATGTCGTGCACCTAAACAACACTACATATCTCAGATATCAATGCTAAGGAAGCTACACTACCGCTGGTTTGTATATAAATAAGAAACACATTTCAGTAGAATGTACCAGCTTGTGACACTGAACAATGTATACCCACCAAACCAAGCAAAAATGATAATAACAATGTACCAGATTGTAGCACTCAACATCTAAATCAAAGTGAATAGTCAACAACAACAGGGATGTGTCTGATAACATGATTTTCAGAACCCCTATCCAAAACATACATAATTTAACATTGATCCTTCATAACAGAGATGCACCAAAGAAACTTAAAATGGGAAAAAATGTTCTGCCAATACTTGAAAAGACAATAGATTAATACAACTTCAGACCCTTTCAGCCTTCTTCTTCATTATGTGCTTCAAGTACTTGACACGTGCAGCTTGGGGTAAACCAAAAATAACATCAGCATCTTTAGTGGGTAAGAAGAAGCACGTTTCAGTATCTTCCATCGATTTTTTAATTTGGCAAAGCTCGTTCAATTACACTCTGTGCATGTGAGTGCCTCATGTTAAACATTTCTTCCTTATCTTGTGGTACGGCACACCCTTCACCCCATTCCTTAAGGTGATAACGCCGACCTCTATACGGAGCCAAAAAGCCATCACAATTGGCATAACCGGCATCCACCAAGTAATAGCAACCTAGTCATTATAAGCAATTAGAAAATATATTTGGAATATAGTAAACAAGATATGTTCTAGCACTATTAAAATAATTTAGATTATAACAAACTTATACCTTGTGGAACTCTTAAACCATTAGGCGGAGGTCGATAAATTGCATCCCTAAGTACCCTTCCATCAGCTGCGGATCCCTCCCACCCACACAGCAAATACACAAAACTCATCTCAATGTCACACACTCCAAGAACATTCACTTGCACTCTACCCTTGCGAGACCTATACTTTGGTTGTTCGCTCATCGGGGTTGTGACGTCAATCATTGTCCCATCCAAAGCTCCAAGGCAACCCTTCAATGATATTATACATATTAGTATATGTATTGATCAAGAAACAACAATAGAATTATATCCACATAAATAGGTGAAACATAAAACAAAATATCACCTTAAAATATTTCCACGGCTCTTCGCAATTGTCGTTTTCCTCTGATATCGGCTTTGGTTTCACAAGCAACAAATCACTGCACTTTATAAGGGCACCTAATGTTCGTCTGAAGTACCGGCTAACTGTTTGTCCTGATCTATGCCAATTAAATCCGACGGTACGGTTGGTGTCTTAGTGTGCAAGTATCTTGATGAACACAGTACCTTTCTTTGGACTCTGCTCCTTCTTAATGCTATATTCACTGCCATCAATTAAAAAATAGTTGATTTAGACAAAACCATAGACAAATCTAAATAATTACAAGTAGAAGAACAGTTTCTTTGTTCTGTTAAATAACAGTTTTCAGTGGATACAAGATAATACATTTCGTAATTAATTACAAAATAAGTCTATCAACAAGATAATACATTTGTCTTCTGATTCATATATTAAAAAATTGATATTAATGGAAAACCCTTATTAATGTATGATATTAAAGGAAAACTATAGAGATCCTTCCTTTTGAAATATACAATTTGAAGCTAATCAAAGGTTTAAGAACATGCGGCAATATGTTAGAAGACAAACAGAGCCACAGAAAACAAAATAAAGCCTTTTTGAAAGATTTTGAAAAAATGCAGGCAACACCTATAGGATTAAATACATCACCCACTAAAATCCTTATCTTTTTCGAATTACCCACAAACCCACGACGCCAGCAAATCATTCAGTTGTTAAACACGAAAAGTTTTCCCAAAAAAGATACCTGCGAATTGTTTCGACGCTCGAATCGCCTGCACCTATGGAGGATTTCAAACAAAATATATTTAATCAGTGTTAGAAACAATGAATTAAGAGAGAAAATGAGGAAGAATTGAAAAATCGCCGCACCTCCGTAATCTAGGGTTTCTGCCAAAAGATGCTCGGTTCTTCCCTCTCTTTTTCCCCCCGTTTTTAGAGAACAATTGTTGTGTTGTTTAATTGAGAGTGAAAAACGTATGATAAGGGTAGAAAAGTAGGGGTAGTGTAGACTTTTCAAGCGTGGGTCAATCCCTGTATTAGTTAATAACAGGGGGAGGTGGGATTATAATACTTGAATAAAGAGGCAAAAGTGTCGGGCTATCCAAGATTTGGCAAAAAGCTCGGAAATTTTATCCATCAAACCAAACTACAGATTAACAAATTTTCAGTTTGGATTAACAGCTAATCCACCTAACCAAACACGCTCTAAGTAAATAACACATATCATTGATGAAAATCTTACGCGATAAACTTTGATGTCGTAAGGTTAAGTTAAATATCAAATACACTTTGTATACGTAATTTATATCTCAAGATTTATCTTAAGCAACCATATATTTATAATTATAATTGTAGTTATAATTTTTTCTAATGCTGGAAAATCATTTCAAATGGTAAGTATACAATAATATCAAGTATAGTTTGATAAACTATTTAATTTGATGCATAATAAATCTTCAAAATATATACCGTTCTTTAAGTCTCCAGTACATCCAAAATTCCAGGAATCATGACATCAAACAATTACCTTATGAGGCAATCCAGTAATTTGTATAACTTAGTTAATATTATTTTGTTTCAAGATTATCTTAAATTATATAACATTGTATTTATAACTTATAAAAATATTAATACGTAAACCTAATCAAGGTAAATGATCAAAAAATATTTAAGTTACGATACATAATCATATAAGATGATTAGGCCTCAAAAGTACATATGATAATCTTATTAAACTTATGTAAGGATATGTTAAACATGATAAATATACTATTTATATATGATTGAAAAATATCAAAAATATTAATTCGTGAATAAAAATCATATTAAAGTGATTATAATGTTTGCTATATCTTATAAGAGTCATGTGTGAGTGATCAATCATGGAATTATGATGATTATTTTCAATCATAAACAAAGAACTTAAAGTGTGTAAAATAAGCTGAAAATCGTCGTAGTTTCGAGTTTACCTCTGATCGGATATCCAAATGAACTTTGTTTCCAAATATTTGTGTGGCAACTGATCCCTAACATCACTAGGAACGTGTGTACCCAAATGGGAAGGAATATCCAAAGGTTTGTTATGCTAAATAATTCTTGAAAAAATAGAACCTATTTTCGGATTTTCAGACAGCGGTTTACGGTTTCGGGATTTCGACCTTCTAAATCACATTATTTGAAAAATATTTCTTCATATAAAAGTTAGAGGACATCATGAGTAGAATTCGGCCGAGGGCTTTGATCAAAAAGGGCGTTACAAGGACCCAATAGGGTCTCAAAGACAGCCCTCGTCGGAGGCACAGATAGCCCAAATGGCCCAGTCAATCCACCCATTGGTGCCCCATTAGCAGAGCCGACACTAGTAGTCAATAAAGTTTTCTTGAAGGTCGCCTCAGCCAAACCTGCAACAACACCACGTGGGTGGCCATTGGCTTTCTCCACACGAGTTGTTGCAGGGGCACACCCTCCAATGCTAGTTACGATGGGGGGGGGGGTAATTGACTCATCAACACTACCTTCGAATGCGCTATGAATCGCGTCTTCGACCGCAAATGCAACTTCACCTAGATCAACATTTGCCCGTGTAATCTCCTCTACATGCCCCACTTTAATAACGGGCTCTCCTATACCCACATCGGGCACAATACCAATAAGACCTTTTTTCTCTTGTCAAATACGGTAGAAAGGATTACTTACTTTATGAGGAGTTAGTTCTTCCTCAGCTCCATCAGAAACCTTGGGTGTTTCCATACGAGAGCCACGACCCACATCAAGCATTTCCTTCTGAAACCCCTCTTTCAAGAATCCCATATATTCAATATGGTTGGCACCAAGATTCATCCCAAACTTTGCATCTTCCACAACTTGACGCAACTCCATCCAACGATATACACCACTCGTCATAAAAGACCTCGCTACCTCGCAATGATAATCCTAAGATTCCAAATGTTGAACCCTGGCCTTCAATCGACTGATTTAGAACTCGGCCTCCGAGTTCAAGTCCCTTTCCCATCTTAACACATCCATTTCCTTCCGTAAAGCTGCAATTTCAGCATGCAACTACCCTATGTTGTCTTCACCTTTCTTATGAGTCACAGCAGCAGCATGCGCCTCTTGCACAACTTTGACCTTGGCCTTCTCGGCTTTGCGAGCACGACGGTTGACACCAATGCGGTTGACATCGGCTCTTATGTACTTGTCTTCCATCTTGTCAGTGATTCTGTTATGCCGATTCCACACCTCTCTCAATGCACTTTAGTCATGGCAAAATTTATACACAACAATGGTCGTTGCAACAACAAACAGACGACCAAAACGAGCTAAATTGCGGTACCCAAGGTTTTTCAATGGCTTAGTTGCGATCGATCTGAGGCCACAAGCCCCTCGTAATATGATTATTCTGCTCTTCCCTCAATCTAAATCCCATTAACCAAATATTCAAGGACTCGGAGTCCTCATCGTTTAGGAAACTATAATCAGACATGTCGCTTGGGAGCATCGATTTGGGGTTACCGGAAGGTTATGGCCGCTTAGGAGGCCGAAGCGGGACCGTGTTGGCCTCGTCCGCAACGCGAGCCTTGGAGACGCGCCTTTTAGCATCAGTACACCAATCCTAGGTACTCCCACTAACTGGAGCACAGATCAATCCACTTGAGCGAGAGTCAATATCCCTTGTTTATTTATCGTCATTATACCGCGCCAAGTTCTATGTATTTCTCCCATCGACATAATTTGTTTCCTCCATCATTCTAATATGCACGATAAAACCGACCTTGCGCCTCTCAAAGTTACTATGACGCTCAGAATCACGTACACACGATATGCGAACATGAGAAGACACCCCTCAAATTCTTCTGGTAGACGTATCCTCCATTTCAGTAACCATGTGACCCACACCCCAATTCGTAGATAAACTACATGATTCCCTCACAGGCATAGAGCGACGAGAGGGTTGTTCTACATACCCAGTGGACGGTGTATTCTGACTTGTCGAAGCACCCGCATTTGAGTTCCCTGTGAGAGGAACGTCACTCTGACCTTTTTCTTTATGAATGTTCATCGGGGGCTTCACAACTTTGCTTCGACCATTCGCTTTACTCTGAGCCATCACACAAACGTAATAAACCCTCACAAATTGAATTTGTCGGTGTTCGACTGTTATTTTCGTTTGATAATCCTGGCGTTCAATGGTTTTCCTATTCGATGCTAATCACGATTCGACAATAAACTAACGTTCTATACTGACGCCAGTTCGACACTACAACTTGTTCGATACTTATTTTCAGACGAGCAGAGTTTTGCCACACGAAGATAAATGACCTGGCAGCCATGGGCCCTATATATAGGCCACAACACCGCATAGAAAACGATCCTTGCATTCAATGCGATGAATTCGATACTTAAGTGTCGAACGCTCCCGGTTCGACACTACCAACAACAGTCTATTCACTTAGATTCAATACTGCACATAACAATCGAACCCCCCATGATTCGATACTCCCCAAAACAATGACCTCATTCATAATTCGACATTGTCCAAACAATCGAACCATGTACCGTTCGGTTTTATTAAAAATTCAAATTACATTATGATATGATCCTTCGTATTACGGCTCCCAAATAAAGGGCATATTTTGAAGCCGAATATAATTATTTGGCACCCGATCCTTCGTATTACAGCTCCCAAATGGGGGGCATATTTTGAAGCTGAATATCATTATTTAGCACCCCGGTCCTTCGGAGTACGACTCAAATGAGGGGCATATTTTGAAGGCAAGTATCATTATTTGGCACCCGATCATTCGGATTACAACTCCCAAATGGGGGCATATTTGAAGCCAAATATCATTATTTGGCACCCGATCTTTCTGACTACGGCTCCCAAATGGGGGTCGTATTTTGAAGCAAAACCCTTTCTTACCAACATTTCAAGAACATCAGCAAACAATTCTTAAATTTGGCACCCGCTCTTAAATCAAGGCCGACTCTCGAATTGGGGGCACTATATGGCACCCGTCCTATTAGCTACCCAAATGAGAAAGTATTGAACCAAGGTGGTTCGACACTTCCCGAATTATCGAACTCTCCTGTTCGATAGTTATTGTATTTTTTGGAACGTGCCCGCATCTCGAGGTCTATAAATACCCCGGACCCCAAGATTGACGACTAATCATTAATTTCTGTTCACCAACTCTACAAGTGTTGGATCGAGTGTTCGATTGTTACTCTCGTTCGAGTGTTCTACTATTCGATTGATCAACTCTTCTGTTCAACCGACATTCTGTCAGCGTCCCCGGTCGAAAGTATCAAGTATCTAATCTAGGACGTTCGAGTGTCCTGGAATTCGATAGCTATTTCTACATCGAACCACCTCTATTCGACAGTTCCCGGTTCGACTCTCAAGGCCTATTTCATTCATTCTAAGCTTCCTTACCGTGTAATAGGTGTTCCATACAAAGCTAGTCGGTTGCTTGTAATAGATTAGCATAGTTTGGTATATTTTAGGCTCAGTTGTATCGTATATCTCATATCTTGTAATCTAGACGAAATAATACCAAATTAATATTCTTATTATTAAAAAATAATATAAGGAAACATAAAATTATGTATATATACATACATATAAAGATGTGTATCAATATTTTAGATTTATTAAGTTATGAAAGTGGAAGGGTATATATATATATATATATATATATTAAAATACAGATAAAATGGTTTAATCCCATCAATTTATGAAACGAGAACAACCATTTGACTAAAAAAAAATCAAATAATCAAGCGAAAAGACAAAAAGTCACCGTTTATTTATCTGTTATTTTATCTTTTTTACTATTAATATGTCTTATACTATGATGCACGGATACACCTAAATAACTAATGATGCTGTATCGGATACGTATTCGATACCGATACGTATCGGTATCGATATACTATCGATATGAATCTGATACGCCACGTGTTGTATCGGTTAATTAAAAGAAAATAAAAAATTTCGATACGTATCCGATACATAATTGTGGCGTATCGAAAATATTTTGGTCTTTTTTATAAATTTTTAAATTGATGGCAACCTCAATAAATACCACCTGCAATTAAAAATTAAAGCAAAATATTTTAACCTAATTAGTAATTAACTAGCTCACGATCATAATTTCAGTTTTCTCACTTCTAGTTCTAATCAATATTTCATCTTTCTCAACCCACCTCCACCAAGACACCAAAACCATAGTTGTTGCCTTCTTTTACTCGCCTACCACCACCTTCGTAATTCACTATTTGTTATTATTACTTTTATAAATTAATATTTTTGGTATCAATTTTTACTTAGGAATTAGTTTACTTACTATGAACGTACCATTTAATTTTTGTAATATTAATATTAATATATATTTATATAAAATATATATAGACGTATCCTTGCCGTATTCCTATCGCTTATTTTTAAAAAACTTATATCGCTATACTCGTACTATATCGTATCCATATTGCCGTATTCGTACCCGTGTTAATTACATATTCCGAATACTTCTACATGTACTTAGACGAAAGCACAAATTGCTGCATGGGTCCTGAAACATTATTTGAATACAAGGAATAAAAGAAGAAGTTATCGTGTCACGTGAAGAGTGAGTAAATACCGGGATATAAAAGATGATGATGGGATGGCGGTTAGATAAAGGGGATATTAAGAAAGTAGGAATAACATTAAATTTTGTTAGGAAAAAAATTAAATAAGAGTTAATAGTGCTGTAGGGGTTTTGCTTGGAAGGAAGCATCTAGGCTACAAAGATTTCTGCAGGTATTGGGCAGAGGAATAAATTAGACTGGCCTATCACACATGTCAATGTTTAATTTTCTCTGCGATATATGTAAAAGGCTTTGGGAACCTGGGTTGTGATAAGACTTTTTTTTTGATAAGTAAATGAATAAAGGGCTGTGATAAGACTTGGTATCAGTAGAAAGTAAAAATATATTAAAGTTGTAATTTTTTTTTGAACAGATTAAAGTTGTAATTTAGATTTATGACAAAATAGTTATAGAACATAGAACTATATTGATTTCGATGCGTTAAAAAGAACAGGATCTATAGATAATACACAAGCTAGCACTCTTTTATAGGGTTATAAAGGGAAATGTTGAGCATTTAACTATGAATAAGAGCTCTTCTCATCCGTAGAAATTGACTTCTTTCCGTCTGCGGCATTTGCGGAGCATGGAAAGCTTGGCAAAAGGTACTTAATGAAGAATTGAAGACCAAGTCTATCGAGCTCATAGAGCACGTTTGATTCGAACTTCACTATTGAACCTATTTAATATTAGTTGCTAAAAGGTACTTGATAGCGTCATCGATTTTTTTTTTCAAAAATTACATAAAGAATCTTCAAAATATCTATACATAATATGGAATACACTATCATGGTAACCGAAACTGCACATTCCTCTGCAATATCTTGCTCCTTATTCTCATCAAAAAAAAAAAAATCTTGCTCCTTATACAAAAGCAACTTTGGTGGGAGTGTTTAGACATTCATATAGACCATGATCAATTTGCAAAGTTTATTTTATCATAGAAAACACTTTTAAAGTTTGGCAATTTGCCCTTTTTGATTATTATTTTTCATAATTGCACGTGAAATACTTGTTTATGGTAGTGACTAGTGAGTATCATAATAAATGCTTTAAATTGTCCTATCAATTATAAATAATTTAAGCACCTTAATAAAGCGTATAAACTCTGGCTTGTGGTTGCTTTCATGGTATTCGGTGAGGTCTCCAGTAAGCAAAGCTCAAGCTTGCTAGCTCATCATTATATATGATTATTGGTAATCACGAAAAGTTTCAACGTGTTGTCTCTGTACTCTACTTTTTATTGAGTTATTAATTTGATTACTGTATTTTTCCATTTTTAGCAAACTGTTAATAACTAATTAACAGCCTCGTTTTCCTTTTATAGCCTTATTTAAATAGAATCCTCGTTTTCCTTTTATAGCCTTATTTAAATAGAATAGTAGGAGGACGTTTTTACCCTCCAGTTAGTTCTGATTAGTTAGCTTAAATAGCTGTTAGTACCGTTGTAATCTCATTCATTCAGTTTAATTCCAATAATGTATTCTTTTATTTTTTGCTCTCTTCTCTCTCACTCTCAACCATTGTTGGTGACATGCAAAACCTTAACATGGTATCATTCACTGGGTGATTTCGTCGATCCGCTCCAATTCCGCTTCCGCATTTCTCTACAATCTAATCTTGTGTGTTTGCAGCTTGCATTCATCTGATTTTCTCTCCGCTTCTCCGGCGATTTCTTCTCCGATCAACTTGTTCTCCTCCGATCTCCTCATGCTTCGGTTTCAATATGACTGACTCTGCGCCGTCCTCGTCTACTGCTGGATCCACTACATCTCGAAATCCGAGTGAAGATTCATCATTTGTATACTAACAGGAAGAAGACAGATTCCCTCAGCTAATGCAGCTTCTGGTTCTGCTCCAGACACCACACCCATTGAGGAACACAATGTTGCACCTCCTGTCAGTGCCAACAAGGCTCTCTTTGACTCCTTCATGGCCTATGCTATCACTGATATTGATGGTTCTACTTGTAATGTTACAGAACCTTGTGACATTTGTCACCTTGCTAAACAAAAGAAGTTGTCTTTTCCTTCCAGCACTTCTACTTCTTTAAATGCTTTTGATTTGGTTCACTGTGATGTGTGGGGACCCTTCCCTATTGTTTCTGTTGATGGATTCAAATATTTCCTTACAATAGTTGATGATTTTTCAAGAGTTACATGGGTTCACTTGATGAAGCAAAAGTCAGATGTCCACTCTTTAACCACTGCCTTTTATAAGCTAGTGCATACTCAATTCAACATTAAAATTAAAACTATAAGGACTGATAATGGCTCTGAGTTCTTTATGAAAGATTTCTTTTCCAAATATGGAGTCATTCATCAGAAAAGTTGTGCTTATACTCCACAACAAAATGGTATTGTTGAGAGAAAACATCAACATATTCTTCAAGTAGCCAGATCATTGAGGTTTCAATCAAAGCTTCTTGTTGAATACTGGAGTTTCTGTATATCTACAGCTGCATTTTTAATAAACAGGCTACCTGCTGTTCCTTTGAATAACAAGACTCCATTTCATATGCTTTTTAACAGATCCCCTGATTATAGTATCCTTAAGCCTTTTGGCTGCTTATGTTATGCATCTACCACTAGTATTTAAAGAAATAAATTTGATCCTAGAGCCTCCTCATGCATTTTCATTGGTTATCCCAAGGGCACTAAAGGATACATTCTTCTTGATATACTTTCTCACAAGATTTTCATCTCTAGACATGTATTATTCTATGAGCATATCTTTCCATACAACACTAACAATTCTTCTACAGCTGAGTCTCTAGCTCATAAGCTTACAAAAGTTTGCACATATCCTTTTATTAATTTGCAGGCTCCTCTTCATGTTGCTCCTGGTCCAGTTGATCCAGCTATGGTTCAGCAAATTGCACCAGCTCGATCTCAAATATCACTTCCAAGCACTCCAGATATAGAGCCTGACATGGACTTTCAAGCTACTGCTACTTCAGACTCTACCACACACACAGAAGATACCACAACACCTGCTCAGCATTCTCCTCAACAACCAAGTAACCCTGAACCCTCTCCTACTGCTTGTGTTGATAGCATTGTGCATGTTAGAAAATCTAGTAGATCTAAGGGGTTACCTGCTTATCTTAAAGTCTATGATGTTAATTTACCTGGTCAACATAATGCCAATCATGTTTCATTACCTGGAAAGCAGTATCCTATAACTAATTACCTAAGTACTGATAGACTTAGTACTAAGCATAAGGCTTTCACAGTTAATATCACTAATGTGTCTGAGCCAAAAACATATTCTCAGGCTGTGAAACATCCTGAATGGCAAGAAGCCATGGCCAAAGAAATTAAAGCTCTAGAAGAAACCAATACTTGGGTTCTGACTTCCCTTCCCCCTGGCCATAATTGTGTGGGATGTAGGTGGGTTTATAAGGTGAAGTTCAATTATGATGGCAGTATAGAAAGGCATAAGGCAAGATTAGTTGCCAAAGGTTATACTCAAGAAGAAGGGCTAGATTATTTTGACACATTCTCCCTTGTTGCTAAGTTAACATCTGTTAGAGTATTGCTAGCCCTTGCTGCCTCTCAAAACTGGTTTCTTAAACAACTAGATGTTAACAATACTTTTTTACATGGTGATTTAGAGGAGGAAATCTATATGAAACCTCCCCCTGGATATTTAGATGCATCAGACAAAAGAGTTTGTCAATTAAAGAAAAGCCTTTATGGCCTAAAACAGGCCTCAAGGCAATGGTTCAACAAACTCTCCACTTCTCTCATTTCTGTTGGATACACTCAAACTATATCAGACTGTTCTTTGTTTATAAAAAGGAATAATTCATCATTCACTGCACTTTGTGTATATGTAGATGATATTATATTGACAGGGAATGACTTGCAAGAAATCAACTCCATCAAGGCCCATCTTCACAAACAGTTCACTATAAAAGATCTTGGTGATCTCAAATATATCCTTGGTATTGAGGTAGCAAGATCATCTTCTGGTATAAGCATCTGTCAGAGGAAATATGCTCTTGACATTTTGACTGAAAGTGGCTACCTTGGCTGCAAGCCAAGCACAACACCAATGGACCACAGTCACAGGTTGAAGGCTGATGATTCACCATTACTCTCTGACCCTACAACATATAGAAGGTTGGTAGGCAGGCTCTTATATCTCACTATTACAAGACCTGACCTAACATATAACATCCAGACTCTAACTCAATTCATGAGCAAGCCAACAACAACTCACCTTGCAGCTGCACACATGGTGCTTAGATATCTCAAGCACAGCCCAGGTAAGGGACTATTATACAGCTCTAACTGCAACTTACAGCTCACTTCTTTCTGTGACAGTGACTGGGCTGGATGTATGGACACACGCCGCAGCATCACAGGTTATGCAGTCTACTTGGGGCATTCACTGATTTCTTGGAAGGCCAAGAAGCAAGCTACAATGAGTAGATCCTCAACTGAAGCAGAGTACAGGGCCCTGGCCAGTACCACATGTGAAGTTCTATGGCTGACCTCTCTCCTTTCTGAGCTTCATGTCAAACAACACCAGCCACCTCTTATCTACACTGACAGTAAAAGTGCTCAATGCATTGCCACCAACCCAGTTCAACATGAGAGAACCAAACATATTCAAATTGACTGCCACTTTGTAAGGGAGAAAATTCAACAAGGCACCATCAAGATTTCTCATATTTCCAATGAATTACAAGTTGCAGACATTATCACTAAACCCTTATCTCTTCAACCTTTCAACAAGATGCAGTCCAAGATGGGAATTCATGACATTCATGCCCATCTTGAGGGGGGATATTGAGTTATTAATTTGATTACTGTATTTTTCTATTTTTAGCAAACTGTTAATAACTAATTAACAGCCTCGTTTTTCTTTTATAGCCTTATTTAAATAGAATAGTAGGAGGACGTTTTTACCCTCCAGTTAGTTCTGATTAGTTAGCTTAAATAGTTGTTAGTACCGTTGTAATCTCATTCATTCAGTTTAATTCCAATAATGTATTCTTTTATTTTTTGCTCTCTTCTCTCTCATCTTTCCACCATTGTTGGTGACATGCAAAACCTTAACACTTTTCTATTTCAAGTCGAGAATCTCAGCTCCTTGTACTGGTGCGTCAATCTTTCTTTATTTTTGTGATCAAACCATTGTAAATAATTTTCTCGCATATACTCGTTGATGTGCCAAAAAAAAGTTAACTAGTAAAAAATTCAAACATTTTATGATATTTTCAATGAAAAGTTCTGTGTGGAAAGGCAACAAGAACCAAAGTTACCATCTAAACAATTTTACAAATGAAGAACAAGTATAACGCATAATAGAAATGAATGATTTTTTAATTTTATTAAAGAAGGCCTACTTTCTAAGATGGGAAACTCATGTTTCAAGCTATAACAACCTTTTCAATGAAGAGTTTGTTAGATATCAATATAAACATAAAATAATGATTTTCATCGAAAATCAAATCACGTATCTCCTACTATTTGTGCACAAACTTTTGAATCTATAAGTTTGAAAATACGAATACGTAAAATAGAAAATCTTTGAGTGAAAAACTTATTGAAATATTAACTTAATTGTGAGGTCAACAGAAAGTAACCAGCTCTACCTAGACAAGGATATACATAGACCGCATTTGTAACTCCCATCTCCAAAGGCCTCTCAGAGACAGAATCCAAGACTTAATTGTATTTTAAAGAGACTAAATCCTAGATACATCGACATATTTGATTTGCTAATAGGTTGTAACCACATCCACTTATGTAAGAGGCTTTATGCATCAACGTATTTGTAGTGGTGTGTGTCATGTCATGTTATATTATGAAACAAGAAATTTTTAGTGCCTTTGTTTTGTGTATCTTCTGTAGCGCCCCAACCCCTACTAGATTTAATGATCTTGATTTTGTTTTCAATTTGTAGATCAAAAAGTTTATTAGTTTTGGCATTTTTAGTGATGAATTACATCATGAAAAATGGCTTATGTTCCTATGAGTATATATATGTGTATATTCGGGGTTCGGGTTTACATTGTTGCAACTTCGATCTGCGTGGTTACAAAAAAAAAAAAAAAAAAAAAAAAACTTCAGTCTGCGTAGGGTTCAGACCCAAAACCTATTGGGTTCCAAGGCCCGATCATCTTGGGAGGTCGAGTACGCCTTTCGTAGGCCTAGTGAAGTCAAGAATCAATTCAGCAAAGTCCAGCCCATTATCAATAAAGTGTTTAGTAATGGGGTGCACCACTAACAAAGGATTAATAGTTCATATTATTTTTGATTGCTCAAAAATAAAATGTGTGGATGCTGATTTTAAGAAATTTAAATGAAAAGAAAATTGAAAAACAAAAGGGAGCACACCTGACACCACATACACAAGTAGTTCAGTCGGATACCTTTATTTTTCTTTTCAATGCCCCAGAAATCCGGCCCCCAACAATTCATCCCAATTTAGATCAAGTCAGAAGAACTCATTATTATCTTTTACTTTATGTTCTCATGAGTCTCGTGACAATTGCTTTCAATGTTTTTACCAACCTTACCAGGAGCGAATTAAGTTTTTACTAACTAATCAACAAAGTTGTGGGCTAGACGAATGGACTTACATTTAACAAAATTAGTCCCCCTCTCACAAATTACAACGGAAGAAAAAAAAAAAAAACACAGTAATAATAAAACTGGAAAATGGACTCAATAATAACAAATCCCCATATTTCCATATCAAATGCATAACGTAAGGACTCAATGGTTAATATCTTTTAACATTTATTAAGCGAGAAGCCAATAAGAGAATTAGCCAGGTCGTAACTGACACGTGTCCCCTGCTGCTGCACATTCCCAATAATCCCCAACGGCGACGACGTGGGCGCAAACGCCAAACAGAAGGTCCCCACCGAATCAACCGGTATCAGGTAATTCTTAGCCGGTAACCTCAGCTCCTTCCCGTTTGAGAACTGAAACGACACCGTCGGCACCTGCACGCTCTTCCTCGACCTCAAATTATAACACGTGTCGAACAGCGCCACCCCGTCGGCCGCCGGCAAACCCCTCGCCCCCTTCCTAAACGCATCCCGTAGGCGATTATACGCCGCCGTCTGCAGCCGCGTGATCGCCGTCCCCGAATCCACAATCACTCCGCCGTCTCCGTCGTCGTTCAGCTGAAAAGTCGCCGGCGGAATCGCCAATAGAGCTCCCCCGACTCGAATTCCGGTCAGATCTAAGTAGTAGAACGTGTCGAGCCGCGAATTGCGGAGCAATCTCGCGGTGATCGTGTCGTTCGGCGCGGCGGCGTCGAATTCGAGCGTCGAAGCCGAATCGGAATCACGGTCGACGAGGCAGTAGGAGAACAACGAGGCGTTGATTTGCGAGGGGAATGAGAGAGGACCACCGCCTAATCCGATCAATCCGGCGGCGCCGACGAATAAGCCCTCGTTGGTGTGGCCGCAGCCGATCGCCACGTCATCGACCTTCGCGGATCCGCCGAAGGTGATAGACTCCGTGGCGAAGTCGCCGACGGTGTAGGAGCCGTCGCCGTAGGAGACCTGGTAGAGGCACGTGTCGTTGCGGCATTGGGAGACGTCGAGGGAGCGGCATTGCCGCGCATCGCACGCCAGGGGAGAGAACGTTGAAGACGAGAGCGGGTTGAAGATCGGGTCGGCTTGTTGGTAGCAATCGGAGCAGGGTGCGCATTGCACCCAGTTGACGTCGCTACCCGTGTCGAGTACCATGTAGGATTGGGTGGGCGGGTTCCCGATCCCGATCCGGATGAAATACTCGCCGCTGCCCTGACTGACCCCCGAGATGACCGGGCCTTGTAGCTGCTTCTCGTCCTGGTCCAATTGGGGTTGTAGCTCTGATTTATGAATGCCCCAATTTGCGAGATTTAGACGGGCCTGAATAGATTTGACCCGGGAGGAGTCGCGGGCTAGTCGGGTCAATGTGAGCGCTTTGTAGTCTTTTGTGGAAGCTCCACGTATGGAGAAACGGGAGTGGAGTTGGAAAGCGAGGGGCGATAAGATTGGTCGTGGGTGTTGTACGTCGTGCATTGAGGGTAGTAAGTTGTTGGAGTTGAGTGGAGTTGTTAACAATGACAAGTCTTGGGTTTTTGAAATTGTGGAGGAAACATCAAGAACTGTGGTTTCTTCTCTTTGTTCTTCTTCTTGGTTGAGTAAAAGTGTTCGTGAGAGGACTGAAGAGGAAAAAATGGAGAAATAAATAACAGTGAAGAGGATAAGAGGAGAGTACCTCATTTTCATTATTTGAGGGGAAGGTGTACTGAAATGGATATAACTATGCTTATATTTATAAATGTGTGTATATGGATGGATGGATGAAGAAAGAGACAGTCACGCAGCATTTGGAGGGGGGGGGAAGAAAAGGAGAGAAGCTTTGAGTGTGAGAGTTTTAACTTTGTTTACAAATCTTATTTCAAAGGTTTGTTGATTTGTTAAAGATTGGATTCATTTCATTTGCATGGGGTTTTGTTTCTGATTATTAGCGTCGCTGTCACGAAAAGAGTCTCGGGGTTAGACTATTAGTACAAATCCCAAGTATTAAAAACTCTGCTTTTGCTTTTGTTATTAAAAAAAAAAAAAAGCGATTGGTATTGAGCAGTGATTATGAAGCGGTGTGGAGTGTTTTGAGCGCATTACGGCGGATTGATGAGAGTTGTTAATTAATTATAATGGTCAAAAGGATGGAGTTGAATTTTTTTTACGAGAGGTACCTCTTTTTCTCTTTTGGGAACTTTAGATTATTATACTTTTCGTACTATTTGATTTGGTTGGGTGAGTGTAGGTGATATGGGAGCAATTGTGGACCGAATGAGTTGTGTTGTCAACTATGCATATGATTGTGTAATTTTTTTTTTGTTTCTTTTCCTTTTTTTTATCTCATCAGTCATCATCATTGTTGGGATTGGAAAATTCTTCATTCAACAATACGAATGAATTACAATAGGAGGAGCAACTCTCTCACTCGACTATTACAAAAAACCAACCCTCAAATCTCACGTTTTAGCTCTACGGCTTTTTCTCTCTATTTTCTCTCGGTGTGTGTTTTGTGTTGTTTTTGGATGATTGTTGAACTCCTCTTGAAGCTCTATTTATAGGCACTGAATTTGGAGAAGTCGTCGAATGAACAGTAGCCGTCGAATGAACAGTAGCCGTCGAAGGAACAGTAGCCGTCGAATGAACAGTAGCCGTCGAATGAACAATTGAGGGGCTGGTACAACAAATCTCCCCCTCCAGCCCAACTATGTTCGTACACAGACCAAGTTTCTCTCGTGTCACCGCCTTTGTTAGCATATCTGCAGGATTCTTGCTTGTGTGAATCTTAACCAGCTTCAATAGTTGTTTCTCCATCACTTCGCGTATCCAGTGATACCGAATGTCGATATGTTTTGTACGGGAATGATACATTGCATTCTTGCTCAGGTCTAGAGCACTTTGACTATCGCAGTGAATAATGTACTCATTTTGTGTAAAGCCTAGTTCTTGAAGAAAACGCTTTATCCATAATAACTCTTTCCCTGCTTCCGCTACAGCAATGTACTCGGCTTCAGTGGTGGATAAGGCAATGCACTTTTGCAGCTTGGACTGCCACGAAACAGCTCCCCCTGCGTAAGTGAATATGTAACTTGATGTAGATTTTCTACTATCAAGATCTCCTGCCATGTCGGCATCTGTGAAACCATTCAGAACTGGCTTTGCTCCCCCGTAACACAAACATAGGTTAGATGTACCTCTCAGGTACCGAAGAATCCATTTAACCACCTCCCAGTGTTCTTTTCCTGGATTTGACAAATATCTGCTAACAATACCAACTGCATGAGCAATATCTGGCCTAGTACACACCATTGCATACATCAGACTTCCCACTGCCGAAGAATATGGTATCGCCTCCATATCTTCTTTCTCCTTCATCGTAGAAGGACACTCTCTCTTGCTTAACTTGAAGTGATTTGCGAGCGGAGTCGAAACAGGCTTTGCTTTACCCATGTTGAACCTTTTCAGAACTCGTCCAACGTAATCTTCTTGAGATAAGTACAACTTTCTCATTTTCCGGTCTCGCGTGATTTTCATGCCGAGAATCTGTTGTGCTGCACCCAAGTCTTTCATATCAAAGAACTTGGACAAATCTTTCTTCAAGTTGTTGATTAGAGATGCATCCTGGCCAACTATTAACATATCATCGACATAGAGCAAAAGGATGATAAATTTACCATCAGCGAACTTCTTCAAATAAACACACTGGTCTGCCACAGTCCTGTTATACTGGTGACTCGCCATGAAAGAGTCAAACTTCTTGTACCACTGCCTCGGAGCTTGCTTTAGGCCATACAAACTTTTCTTCAATTTACAGACAAGATGCTCCTTGTCGCGGACTTGAAAACCTTCGGGCTGCTCCATGTATATCTCTTCTTCTAGATCACCATGAAGGAATGCAGTTTTCACGTCCATCTGTTCAAGCTCCAAATCCAAACTGGCAACTAACCCAAGTATAACACGGATTGATGTCATCTTCACCACTGGTGAGAATATCTCGTCAAAGTCAATGCCTTTCTTCTGTTGGAATCCTTTGACGACAAGCCTGGCCTTATATTTCACAATATTTCCACGACCATCTTTCTTGAGTTTGAACACCCATTTATTCTTTAGTGCTCTCTTTCCCTTCGGAAGTTTCACAAGCTCATAAGTTTGATTCTTCTGCAAAGAATTCATTTCTTCTTCCATGGCTTGCCTCCAGCTTTCTTTGTCACTGTGAGATTGAATTTCTTTGAAACTTTCAGGCTCCCCCTCACTCGTAAGAAGGATATATTCTGATGCAGGATACCTTGTTGATGGTATCGACACACGTCCAGATCGTCGAGGTTCACCATCTTCTTGTAAAGGAGGTGAGAGCTCCCCCTGCTCAGCACCTTCATCCTCGTCAGCATCGTCTACAATATCTTGGACATCCTCATTTTCAATATGAGGTTCTGGTGGTGAAGTAACTTCTTCCGGAGCACTAGTACGTTGTCGAACTGGAGCAGTTGGAGTATGGTCATAGAATTGATTTTCGTAGAAAATCACATCTCTACTGCGGATAACTTTCTTGGATTGTGGATCCCACAATCTGTAACCAAATTCTTGATCACCATAGCCAATAAAGATGCATGGAGTTGACTTGAGATCAAGTTTCTGCCTGAGCTCCCTCGACACATGTGCAAAAGCCTTGCACCCGAACACTTTTAGGTGAGAATATGAAATATCCTTCCCTGTCCATATCTTCTCCGGAACTTCAAAGTTCAAAGGAACTGACGGTGTCCTATTTATCAGATAACAAGCTGTGAGGACTGCTTCGGCCCAGTATGCTTTAGGCAGCTTAGCCATACTGAGCATGCAACGAACTTTCTCCACAATGGTGCGATTCATTCGCTCAGCAACGCCATTATGTTGTGGGGTCCTTGGCACCGTCTTCTCGTGCCTAATGCCATGTTCAGTGCAATATGCTGCAAATTCTCGAGAAGTGTATTCGCCTCCATTGTCTGAGCGAAGGCTCTTCAACTTCTTCCCTGTCTGTCTTTCCACCAACGCATGAAATGCTTTGAAGCGATCAAAAACTTGATCTTTTGATCTTAAACAGTAGGCCCATAATTTCCGTGAAGCATCGTCAATAAAGGTCACAAAATATTTGCTTCCACCGAGAGATTCTTCTTCTATCGGTCCACACACATCAGAGTGAACGAGACTCAGTAACTCGGAGCGTTGCTTCCTGGTGGAACTGAAAGAAACTCTATGTTGTTTCCCGAACAAACAGTGCTCGCAAGGATCTAGTGCAACATCCTTTGTGAGATTGATAGCATCATTCTTGGCTAGTGTAGCCAAGCCCTTCTCGCTCATATGCCCAAGTCTTTTGTGCCAAAGATTTGGTGACGCCTCTTCTTCAACAGCATTGAGGCTTAACTCGCACAATTTTGTATGAGTTTTGAACAGCGTGCCACAGATATGACCCCTCGCAACAACTATCACACCTTTTGACAACTTCCACTTGCCATTTTTAAAATTGCTTTCATAACCCTGTCGGTCAAGGGCTAGTCCTGAGATCAGATTCAGCCTGAGATCCGGAACATGGCGCACATCCTTGAGGATAAGAGAACATCCTATGTTGGTTTTCACGTGCACGTCACCAACACCAACTACACTGGAGTAACTGGTGTTACCCATCTTTACGGTACCAAAGTCCCCTGATTTGTATGTAGCAAACAAATCACGATGTGGAGTGGCGTGAAATGAAGCCGCAGAGTCAATCACCCACTCAATATCTTGGTTGCCTACATGTAGGCATGTCTCGTCTCCATAAGAAACAAGAGCAATTTCCGATGATACTGTGACGATGGTTTCACCTTCATCCTTGTTGGAGCTTTGGCCGGTTTGGGGTTGATCCCTCAAAAGTTTTCGACAGTCCCTCTTCATATGACCGTAAATTCCACAATAATTACAGTTTCCGTTGAATCGACTAGAGTTGTCAACAGATTTACCTCTCTCCTGGGATCTACCTCGATCTTGAGATCGTCCACGATTTTGACCTCGACCTCTGCCTCTGCCTCTGCCACGACCTCTTCCTCTACCTCCACCTCTGCCTCTACTTTCCGACACAAGAGCATAAGATTGGTCGGCACTGACTTCTCTTCTTCGGGCTTCTTCGTTAAGTAAAGCATCTGTCACCATTTGCATAGATACTTTACCGTCGGGGGCAGAATTACTGAGGGTGACAACAAGAGTCTCCCAATTGTCCGGTAGGGAACTTAGAAGTAGTATCGCTTGTTCCTCGTCTTTGAGGTTCCAATCGGCGGCAGCAAGCTGGTTTACGAGGTCCTGGAACTGACTCGTGTGCTCTGGTATAGACGTACCACTACGAAGCTTGTGGTTTACTAAACGTCTCATCAACAAGGTCTTGTTACGTGCCGTCTTTGCCTGATACATGTTAGCAAGCTTATCCCACAACGTGTGGGCACTCGTTTCCTGTGCGACATGATGGAACACGCTGTTGTCAATCCACTGACGAATTTGAGCAACAGTCTTCTTGTTCAACTTTTTCCAATCGTCATCACTTGTCGTCTCGGGTTTGACACCTTTATTTTCGATTGGCCCGGCTAAATCCTTCAAATTTAGCAAATCCTCCATTCGCGGCTTCCACATGTTGTAATTAATAGGCGTCAATCGCATCATCGTGTCCGACGTTGAATTTTCCATGTTAAAATTCAACAAGCTTGCTTGTACCCAAATTTAGAAGCTGAATTTGGGGAAACGGAGCGCACGGTTGGATCCGGAACGGTCGAAAACCTTGGGAACCGTTCTGACTTTGTCAAAAACCGACAAGAATTGATTTGAACCGGACCAAAAGAAGTTGGAGGGAATTGAACCGGGTCAAATCCGGTTGGACCAGCGTTGACCGGTCAGACCAGCAGCTGACCGGGTCAGGATATGGGCGGGTCGGATCAGGGTCGGATCCGGGTCGAACTTCACCTTCTTCACCCGCTTCTGAAAATGGGCCGAGTTAACTCGCCGTTAACTCGGTCGGCATGAAACGGAGGTTTCCGGCGATCGAAAAATTCCGAAAAATATATATTCGGAATCCTTGCAACACGAGCTTCGCAACGGTAGTAACAAAACACGATTTCGGGACGGAAAAATTTTTGACGTCGAATTGGGTCGTCTTCGATCGTCACTTTCCGGCGATCGAAATAGCTCGAAAACTATATATTCGGAATCGTCAGATCGAGAGCTTTACAACCGTGATAAGAAACCAAGGTTTCGGGACGAAAAATTTCGGACGAAATTTTACCGTGGCTCTTGATACCACTTTGTTGGGATTGGAAAATTCTTCATTCAACAATACGAATGAATTACAATAGGAGGAGCAACTCTCTCACTCGACTATTACAAAAAACCAACCCTCAAATCTCACGTTTTAGCTCTACGGCTTTTTCTCTCTATTTTCTCTCGGTGTGTGTTTTGTGTTGTTTTTGGATGATTGTTGAACTCCTCTTGAAGCTCTATTTATAGGCACTGAATTTGGAGAAGTCGTCGAATGAACAGTAGCCGTCGAATGAACAGTAGCCGTCGAAGGAACAGTAGCCGTCGAATGAACAGTAGCCGTCGAATGAACAATTGAGGGGCTGGTACAACAATCATCACGATTCTGCGTGGAAGTTGATCCTCGTGACTTGTGATTATTGGTTTTTCGTTAAGTTAAACCCTTCAAATATCATATTAGCACACTAACATAATAACCTGGACATTGTTATATCTATGTTCGAATTTTGCTGCTCCTCCTTGAACTTGTTTTTCTTTCCTTTTGCTGAATTGTCTAATGTTGTACAATGTAAATAGTTTCTGGATTACGAATTTACGACCCGCCTGTAATGATGTAATCTGTAATTGATTTACCACTAGCAGAAAGGAGAAAAAAATCAAAAAAAATAGGGAAAGTGAAAGTCGATGAAATTAATGTTAAAGTTTAAACCATCTATTTAGTAGTAGCAATAAATTTTATTTCGTCTCAAGGTATCATGAAATCATTAAGAATCAACGTATGTTACATTATTAATTTGTTATTAATTCCTTAATTGTTTTGTTTCTTGGTGATGTTCGACCAATTTGACATGCATAACAAATACATTTATATATGTAGGGCTAGACAGAAGATTTGACAAAGTTTAAACAATTTGTTTCGTCATTTTTCTTGTGTTTATTGGATTGTTTTAAGCTAATTTGGAATTAATAACTACAGTTTAGATCATATAAGTTTATCTTTTAACGCTAATATATTTTACATTCTTATGACAGGCTTTCTCCATGGAATTTGGGTCCGGTAACGAATCGGGCATATGACATAGATGTGATAGCAGACTTGGCCCAAACATCTTGTTGTCACACCAAATCCAAATAGCCATGGATTCCCTTAAAATACTTTGTTGTTAACGTAAGAAAAAACTAAAGAGGTGTAAACTTCATGCAAAACGTAAAATCTATTTTTGTTCTTGATACATAATCATTTCATAGATGTATTAACTCAAGCTTTGCGTGTAGGTGGCCCAATGGACTACATTTGGGTGGTTTGAATTAAGCAGAACACTGAGTATAGAAAGACTAGTTACTACGGACGTTAATTTCAAATGTTTTTGAATTTGTGGTTGTAACTTTTAGTGTGAACAATGAAGCAGCTTATTTCTAGTCTTTCGAAACATTAGTATATACTATTATCATATAAATGTGATCTGTTAAACACATCGTGTGTTCAACTTAAAAATTCTTACTAAGTTTAAAGAAATATAAGATTACAAGTTTTTATCTTTTCTATATCTATTCGTTTGTGTACACCACTGTCTATAAATCTAACGTCTAGCTCAAAAAAAAAAAAAAAAAAAACCTGAAGTCTTCCGAATACAAGAGGACAAGGACTACAAGTTAACACTCCCTTAAAAGTAATCCTGAAAGTGATAAAATGCATGCGAAACTGGCAATTAGCTCAGTTTCTAAAGGAGATTTCGTCATTTAGACAAATTTAAATTGGGGTTTGACTTGTAAAAGTGTAAAGCCTTTTTTATGCTACAAATCGTCATCATTGTAATGCTCTTATTTTTTAATACTAATGATATTCTTCGTCCACTTTGCAACAATGTTGATAGGGGTATTTTAGGATTAGTCCAACGCTATGGATTGGGCCGGCCCAAAACCGTATCGAATTGGCCCAATTCGATACCTTCAGCGCATTGAATAACCGTCATTCGATGCGCGCATCAAATCGATATGATTCGATGCGCTTTATACAGCTGTCTATGGGCCCCGCAAAGCGAGGCTATTATATATATTCCGGTTTTTAGCATTCAGAGACAGATCGAACCCGAGCCCCAACCTTATCACATCGAATCACCCTATTCGACACGCACCCCTGTTCGACACGTAATTGGATTCGACACCAACAGTGTTGTATTAAAGCCATATCGAATCACTCATGCGTCGAATCAGTACTGTTCGAGGCGCACATCGAACAACCGCAATTCGATGCGTTGAATAGTTTGTGTTATTTATATATTTAAATCAGTGTAAGATCTGTAATAGATAGTAGGTGTTTTGGACAAAGTTAGTCCGGTTTACTTTATTGGATTAACATTATTTTGGTTATTTATATTCCGATTGTATTGTTTTATTGTACCGTGACGAAATAAGACCAAAATATTGGCGCCGTCTGTGGGAACACCGTTAACACTATTTTAGATAGAGCAGCTAGGATGACAAATAAACGGCGCATGTATGCGGTTGAAAAATGGCAAACAGAGAAAAAGATCAAAACAAAGACAGATCTGAGTCAAGAGCGGATTGAGCCTAAAGAACATGGGCAAGATAAAATAGAAAGTCAGTTGTTAAAGCAATGGCAAGAATGTAAGATGAAGCCTTTAGGGGAGTTCAAAATCGTTCATCTTTTCAAAGAAAGTTCAGAGAAAGTAATAAAGATTGGAGCAGAAATGGACTGGATTATAGAGGTTGCGTTGGTAGACTGTCTCCGGCGCAATTCAGATATATTTGCATGGTCCAATTCTGACCTTCTCGGGATAGACTCTAGGATCATAGTACATCGTTTGAATGTAGATAAGAGCGCGAAACCGCTACGGCAAAAGAAGCGGAATTTCAGCAAGAAAAAGAATAAAGCAGCTGAAAAAGAGGTGCAGGAACTTTTAGCTGCGCGGCATATTTATGCTATAAGATTTTCGGAATGGTTGAGCATTATTGTGTTGGTCTTAAAAAAAGAAGCTACATGGAGAATGTGTGTGGATTATAGTGATTTAAACAAGCATTGCCCGAGAGATCCTTTCCCGTTGCCTCGGATAGATCTACTTGTGGATTCTACAGCAGGATGTGCATTGCTGAGCATGATGGATGCAAAGAGTGGTTTCCATCAAATCTTCATGGCAGTGCAAGATCAGAGCAAGACAACATTTGATACCGGAGTGTATTGTTATAGGGCAATGTCGTTCGAATTGAAGAATGCAGGAGCAACTTTTCAGAGGTTGGTGGCTAAAATGTTTTACCATCAAATTGGAAAATCGATGGAAGTGTATATTGACGATATGCTTGTAAAAATCCTAAAAGCCGATGAGCATGTGCGACATTTGGATGAGGCATTCACTATAATGAGGACATACGGAATGAAACTAAATCCTAAAAAAATGCACTTTTGGAGTAACGGCTGGGAAGTTTCTAATATATGTGGTGAATGAAAGAGGAATTGAAGCCAACCCTGATAAAATAAAGGCAGTACTGGATCTACCATCACCAAGAACAGTGAGGGATGTTCAATGTCTGGTGGGCCATCTGACGGCCTTGGGAAGATTTATATCAACATATGCGGAAAAGAATCTCCCTTTCTTTAAAGTGATGAAGCGGAACAAATATTTTATTTGGACGCCGGAATGTGAAGAGGCTTTTAGACAAATGAAGAATTATTTGGTAAGCCCGCCGTTGTTAGCAAAACCGGAGGAAAATGAAATGTTATATCTCTATTTGGCAGTATCCGAAAATGCAATCAATACGGTATTACTCAAGTAAAAAGGAGCTCAACAATTACCCATACATTATGTGAGTAGAGTACTGCAGGGGGCGGAGAGAAACTACTTAGAGATAGAGTTGTTTGCATTAGCGCTTGTTATTACGGCCCGAAAGTTGAAACCGTATTTTCTGTCTCACCCAATTACCGTGGTAACAGACAAACCATTGAAGCAAGTGTTGGCAAAGCCAGAAACCTCAGGTAGATTGGTGAAATGGGCAATCGAACTCAGTGAGTTCGGGTTGGAGTTTAAGCCACGAGTTGCAATCAAAGCGCAAGCTCTAGCAGATTTCATGGCTGAGACCCTGGGAAACAGTGTAATTGAGACCGCATGCTGTATCTTTTCTATATCAAATCAAGTTGGAACCAGTAGGGCAACATCGACGTGGATATTACACACTGATGGATCTGCCACAACTCACAGAGGGGGAATTGGAATACATTTTCTGTCCCCAGAGCAAAGGGAATTTGAATTTTCTATTAGCCTGAATTACATGGTAACAAATAACGAAGCCAAATACGATGCAATAATTGTCGGGGTCAAAATGGCTCTCGGACTCAATATTGCACATCTAGACGTATTCATCGATTCACTCTTGGTGGCAAATCACTTCTCGGGAAGATATGAGACGCGTGAGGAAACTATGAAGTTGTACACCGCAAAGGTTAAATAATTAGCAAAGAACTTCAAATTCTTTGATATAACTTAGATCCCCAGGGACGACAATGCAAAAGCAGATGCGCTTTCCAAATTTGCAAGTTCTTCAGATATTTTGGCGGAAAAGAGAATCACACTTATGGTCGCTGATAAACCTTCGATTAAGATATCAAAATATATTACCACGGAAGCCCGGGTGGAGTTTATAATGGCAATACAAGAAGACCCATCCTGGAAGGACGAAATCATGATCTATCTTCAGCAGGGTATCTTACCAGCAGATCCGAATGCACAACGTAGAATGCGTTATAAGGCTTACAGATTTACTATCAGCAATGGAGAGTTATATAAAAGATCTTTCGAAGGACCATTGTTAAGATGTTTGACTCCTGCTCAAGCTGAGTATGTCATGGAAGAAATTCACGCAGGTTGTTGCGGAAACCATTATGGGGGACGAGCTTTAGCTCAACGAATATTGCGTCAGGGATATTATTGGCCAACTCTACTTAAAGACGCAACAGCTTATTCGAGGAAATGTGATAGTTGCCAATATCATGCTCGTCTCATTCATAGACTGGCGCGTCATCTACAACCCATCGATGTGGTATGTCCATTTGATCAGTGGGGAATTGATATTGTGGGTCCATTTCCACCCACCAAAGGGCAAAAAAGATACTTAATAGTAGCGGTGGAGTATTATACTAAGTGGGTCGAGGCAGAAGCTATAACGTCGATCACAGAGAAGAATATGATCGAGTTTATCTGGAAATACATCATATGCCGCTTCGGCATCCCGAGATCCATTGTATATGATAACGGCACGCAATTCACTGGAAAGGAGATAAAATCATGGTTTGGAGAATTAAAGATATCACACAATCTCACTTTAGTATATCATCCGCAATTCAATGGCCAACCGAAATCCACTAACAAAACATTGAAAGATTATCTCGAAAGGAGAGTGAGGTGTACGGGAAAAACTTGGCCGGAAGAGCTTCAAGGAATATTATGGGCATATAGAACGACTCCGAGAACATCCACAGGGGAGACTCCATCCGTTCTTGTTTATGGCACTGAAGCTGTATTACCTGCAGAGATAGGTATGCCAACGCGCAGAATTACTGATTATGATCCAGAGTAATCAACCCGGTTGCAATAAATGGATCTGGATATGATAGGATCGACAAGGGAGGATGCATATCAACGTACTATTGCTTTCAAAGCAGCAATGGCCAAAAGTTATGATAAAAGAGTTCAATTCATAAATTTTGAAGTAGGAGATTTAGTTCTGAGAAGTATTGCAGCTAAACAGCACATCGGAAAGCTTGAACCAAAATGGGAAGGGCCTTTTAGAGTTACGCGAGCAAGTTCACGAGGATACTATTATTTGGAATCTTTAAGAGGAATTCAACAGAAACACCCATGGAATGTGCAACATCTCAGGCGTTATTATGCATAAAAAATAAATTTCATCAAATATTATGTGACATACACTTCAATTGATATTAATCCTTTAAGAATTATTAACTGCAAATTTGTATTCACTCAATGACACAGGTAGAACATGACGGAGGGATAAGAAGGCCCGAAGTGGTCCACCCCCGCATGCCAGAAAGAAGAACATGACGGAGGGGTAAGAAGGCCCAAAGTGGTCCACCCCCGCATGCCAAAAGATAGAACATGACGGAGCGGTAAGAAGGCCCAAAGTGGTCCACCCCCGCACGCCAAAAGGAAGAACATGTCGGAGGGGTAAGAAGGCCCAAAGTGGTCCACCTCCGCATGCCAAAAGGAAGAACATGTCGGAGGGGTAAGAAGGCCCAAAGTGGTCCACCCCCGCATGCCAAAAGGAAGAACATGTCGGAGGGGTAAGAAGGCCCAAAGTGGTCCACCCCCGCATGCCAAAAGGAAGAGCATAATGAAGGGATAAGAAGGCCCGGACTGGTCCACCCCCTCATGCTAGGAGGAAGAATTTTACGATGGGATAAGAAGGCCAAATGTGGCCCAATTTCTTATGATCAGCATTGACAAAATAACAACGCGATAAAGGCTCAAGAGATCTAATTTCTCAGGTACAATATGCATGCCTTAATAATGATAATAATAATAGCTTAAAAGGCCCATATTTGTCATGTCAAACACCATTATCGAACATCAGAAAAATATTGACTCAACAACAAACAAATGAATGAAATAATGCTTTTGGGAATAAATTGGAAAGAAACAATACGGGAGTAAACGTAAATTAAAAGGGTATAATGTCAAACGGTTGAGTCATTCTCATTAAAAAACAACCGATAAAAAGTTACAAGGTTCTATACAAAACAAAAGGCCTAATATCCACAATATCGCTACTCATTCGATGAATGGGGGGACTCCGGACGAAGAACCACACCCACTTAACGCGCAAAGTTGGCACAATTGCTCTGAATTTGATTCTCTGTAAGAATCAATTCGTCAGTTTGGGCCCACTCATCGGGCAAGTCAACTTCAACTCTTTCAGTAGGATCATTGAGTTCATATCTACTAGGAGAAATCAGATTCTGTGCACTAAATGATGGATCAGGTACATTACGTTCTAGCACAGAAACCCTGTCACCTTGGGTAGGATATGTTCCGCCTGGTAAGACTGCTGTAGGACCAGAAGTCTTAGATGCGCTTGCCACCCTATTCCTTTTATCCGAGGTTGCAAGGAGAGTATTTTCAAAACCCGTTGTCTTTGGAGGACTTCGGAGAAAAATTGTAGACCTAGAAGTTCTCGGCGGTAATTTTGAATCATCATTGCTCGAACCAAAAGCATCATGAAGAGCTCTTTTGATATTCTCTGAATCGCCCAGAGAAGCGCTAGGAGTGTTTTTCTCTTTTCATTTATGGGACAGAGGTGAGCTTGATTTTAAGGAGCTGGAGCCAGTTACATTTGGTTTTTTACGATCGCGCCACACGGCATAAAATGAATCACCAGGCCTAGGAGTATGTAAATCGCCATTATCATCATCACTGTTAGCCTCTGGGGTCTCCATTCTTGAGTTACGACTTGCATCAAGCATATCCTTGCGAAAACCCTCTCCGAGGTACCCAAGATATCCCGCTTGGTCAACACCGACTTCCATTCCATATTTCATATCAGCAGCACCGCGAAGTAATTTCATGAATTTATATACATTACTTTGCGTAAAATCTCGGATGATCGCACATTTGTAATCTTCAGATTCAAAATACTGAATTCGACGGCGCAAATTGGAAATAGCATTTTCCGCGTCCACATTTGAAGCCTGAAGAGAGCAATTTTCACGTTTCAAGGATTCGTTATCCTTTTTAAGTGCAATAATTTCAGCACGCAAGGCTTCATCATCCTCTTCTGTTTTCTTGGCCTTAACTTCGGCATCATGTTTGTCGCGGATGGCTTTTGACGCTCTTTTTTCTGCCTCCCGAGAACGTTTCAGCGCATTTCGGCGACTATAATCCCCGTTATGAATAGTAGCGCGTAGATTGTCAACGACATCATTGTGTTGGCTCTGCACCTCAACCAAACCGTTGTAATCCCTACATAGCCGATACAGTGCTAGAATGACAGCCGCAAAGAATAGACGTCCAAAACGAGCTAAACCATGATATCCTAAACGGTTTATTACGGCTCGCCGATCCAGCTGAGGCCATAGACTCTGCATTATTTCTCCAGCTTGCTCCTCTCTTAACCTATAACTGCCCAATGTGGCGCTTAATGATTCAGAATTTTCATCGTTGAGAAAATCATAATTAACAAGACTTCCTGGAGGGGCCGGTCTCGGATTCCCTGAAGGGCGAGGCCGTCTAGGTGGAGGGGGAGGTATGTCCTAAGCATCCCGCGCAGATTCTTCTTCCGCCAATTTCCTTTTAGCGGAAGAAAACCAATCCTCACCGACTGGACGAGAGAAGCTTGCTTCATCTACTCTTCGTTTATTCCTAAATGTAGGGTTAGCCGCATTAAAACAGGCCAGATTGGCAGCAATTCTCTCATCTTCAGCATCAATATCTTCCATTATATGGATTTGGAGATTAGTCCCAACTTTTATGCGTCCACCAGTAGAGGTTGGCATCAACACCAATCTCCGTGTAGTAGCATCTTCGTGACGTTCAAAATCGCTCACTATAGGCACCCGAGTGCCAGCACTAATACCACGAAGCCTTATGGTAGTATAATCAGCATTAACACCACCTGAATGGCCCTTACCCCAGTTGTCGAAAAGATTTCCAGGGGTTGTAGTCACAGGATCTTTTGCTGCAAATGCCTCTGGATTATTTCCTGGGGCAAGGTTGGCAGCAGATGGGCCCGTCTCCGAGGGCTCATTTTGCTCGACTCTTCTCTGAGTATCATAAATGTTTTCGGGTGACTTCACAATTTTACTCCGATTTTGAGATTTTGTGCGGGCCATGAAAGCCTCAATTAAATCTTAATTACTTCGCACTGTAAAAATAATAAATTAAGAGCGTGTCGAATTTCGGAAATTCGATGCGTCACGTATCGAACAGCCTATGTTCGATGCGGTTCAGAAACGAACAAAAAATCTCTTTTATGAATGAGAACATAAATGTCAGAGGAGGTGGACCCTTATATATAGGCCCATGGGCCGCCAACTGTCGAGGGTGCATCGAATTCGATGCGCAGTATCGAATTTACACAATTCGATGCCTATCAATAGCATGTATCGAATAGTCACAATTCGATGCGCAGTATCGAATTTTCACAATTCGATGCCTATCAATGGCACATATCGAATAGTCACAATTCGATGCCTTCAAATCAGTCAACAGTGAGCATAGTCATAAGTTTTGAAACCGTTCTCATCTTGAAAACGTCTCCCAAACTGGGGGGACTATGTGATAGGGGTATTTTAGGATTGGCCCAGCACTGTAGATTGGTCGGCCCAAAACCGTATCGAATTGGCCCAATTCGATACCTTCAGCGCATCGAATAACCGTAATTCGATGCGCGCATCAAATCGATATGAGTCGATGCGCTTTATACAACTGTCTATGGGCCCCGCAAAGCGAGGCTATTATATATATCCCGGTTTTTGGCATTCAGAGGCAGATCGAACCCGAGCCCCAACCTTATCACATCGAATCACCCTATTCGACACGCACCCATGTTCGACACGTAATTGGATTCGACACCAACAATGTTTTATTAAAGCCATGTCAAATCACTCATGCGTCGAATCAGTACTGTTCGAGGCGCACATCGAACAACCGCAATTCGATGCGTTGAATAGTTTGTGTTATTTATATATTTAAATCAGTGTAAGATCTGTAATAAATAGTAGGTGTTTTGGACAAAGTTAGTCCGGCTTACTTTATTGGATTAACATTATTTTGGTTATTTATATTCCGATTGTATTATTTTATTGTGTTCTATTACCGTGACGAAATAAGACCAAAATAAATGTGTTGAGATTCATTGATCATGTTGTTTTGTGTTTTCACGCGTCTCGTATTCTGTGGTTCTCGTCCAAATGGAACTTTAGACTTGAGTATTTTTTAGCTTTTCTTTTTCTATTGTATTTTTTGTATTCTTGAATGCAGATTTTGGAGTGTGACTGAAGTAGATGATACAATTGAGTTTGCTATTTTAATTGCGGTTACTTTGTATTAGTGCTGGAGGTTTCAACACGACTATGTTCATGGTGATAATAGCCGGAGTATCCAATATCTAATCAAATCCAGAAACTCGAGATCATCTCCTGGTTCAGAAGAAATATAGTAGAATGGAGCACAACCAAGAAATAGAAATTTGCTGCATAAAACCGCAGAAGGGTCGAATCAAAATTAATTATGATTCATCTTTTTGTTCTTCGGGTGCCTCGATAACTTCTATTTGGAGGAATTCCTCGGGGTCTGTTGCGTTGGACAATTCGCAAGTGCCTTGTTGCATCAATGCTATGGAAGAGGCCTCGGCAATCCTTAATGCGATAATTATAACGAACGATGGGAAAATACCAAAGATTATCTTCGAATTCAATAGCATAGATGTCATTGCCACAATCAACAACCGAGATACTTGCTTTTCTTGGAGCTCTAAGCCTCTTATCGAGGAAATTAAAAAGTATATGGCATGTTGGCCTAAATGAAAGTTCCGTTTTGTAACTAGATCGAACAATTTTGCAACCCACAATTTAGCCGCATGGGCACACATTTTTTGTCAAAGTGACAGTGTCCCTTTTGCCAAACTTTCTGAAAATATTTTTTGCGATGTGAGATATCCACTTACGGACCCCTTTATCATGATTTAATCATCTTTTATCAATTAAAAAAAAGTGACATAAATGGCTATTTCTTGACTTAATATTTTAAAAACAAAGTGCTACACTTAAGACTTAATCCGTGCTTAGAGTTTTTAGTTTTTTTTTTTAATTTATTTATTTCAAACACAAATATTATCAGTTATTGGAATTTGGTTCTAAGATCTTCTTGCTTTCTTCATGCAAATCTAGAAAATTGTATTTGATTTGGGTATTGAACTTATCTTTCAAATTTCGCATTTTGTAGATTTCAAATCCAATTAAACAAGGAAAAAAAATCACAAAACAAAACAATCTCTCACAAGTGTTTTTTCTCCTATTTTAATATCTCTCTTACACTCTCTTTTGGAGGTCGTTCATTCACACAAGAAGTACCCTAAACGTTATATAAATAGTGAATTAAGAGAACTAGGGCAACAAAACTACGGTGGGCCAAAACTGGGTCACGCGATGAGCGGTGCGGCCCCTGCTGCGCACGCAACGTGTCCCGACGGTGTGCGGCCTGCACTACTCTTTGTCATTATAGTGCGATGGATGCCAGGTGCATTGCGACCAGCGAACGTCGTATGACGTGCTCCGACAACGCACTGCCCGAGTTGCTCTTTGCCTCAGTAGCGCGACCAACACTCTGTCCTCCCTGTGAGTTGCTGTCAAACTGTTGTCTTCACTATTTATGCCCTCCGTCTTTATTGTTTATGCTCCAGAAACCTAACAAGCTCCCACTTGGAGACTAAATCCAATACTACACTCTTCAACGCTTACACCATCATCCATTCTCATAGTAATCCATCAGCTCGGGCAACGCCAATCCTTGAACTTAGTCAAGTTCCAAGGCTTTTTGGAGCCACACACAACTTCAACTTCACTAAGGAAACAACCTCCGTTAGCAAATCATCAAACTCCCACTTATTTAAATCCTCGCTCATGTTACAATGTTCACATTGCCACAAACTTGCATCACTTTCACCACCACGACTAATGCTATCTTAGTGGACTTTTACACCATTCAGATCGATGCCATATAGGGCAACGTTGATCAAGTACATAGTTCTCTCCTTGAACCCTCGAGCACAAACCACTCCTCTTGTGGTTATCTCTCAAGCACCCGATCTAAAGGATAAATGATAACCTCCATCATCCAGCTGCCCCACAAAAATTGAATTTCTCTTCAAACCCGTAATATGTCGCACTTCACGCAACAACCATATAGATTCATTCAGTATTTGAATTCTAACATCTCATTTTCTTATAATTCTAAAAGAATCATCATTAGCAAGACGAATCTTTCCAAAGTTACCGAAAATATGATTCTCCATTTATTACTGTCAGGGCAAGCATGATACGATGCTCCAGAATCCAAGACTCACGACTCCAGTGGACTACATACACTCAAGATTAATGCATCACTCCCCTCTAAAACTACGTTCGTTGAACTGACATTCTCACATTTCTTCCTTGGTGCTTTACAATGCTTCATATTATGACGAGTTTGATAGTTCCATCACTATATGAAACTCTCAGTTGCCTTTATTTTCTTTGCTCAAAATTGATCCAGAAGTGATACCAAAGATGCCTAATTCTTTCCGGTGAGTCTCCTCACTAAGAATTAAATCTCTCACTTTATCAAATTTCACATCCACCTTCCCTGCAAAGGCACTAACAACAGTTACCGTGCCCCTCCAACTCTCAGCCAAAAAAGACCACAAAATTAAGGCTCTTACCTCATCATCAAAGTCAATATTGACGGCGCTCAGTTGAGATGTTATCACATTGAACTAATTTAGATGATTAGAAATAGTTGAATTCATGACATCTTCAGATAGAACAGGCGACACATCAAATGAACCTTGTTCTCTGCAGATGGCTTCTTGAACATGTTTGCCAGCACCTCCAATGCCCCTCTTATGGTTGTCTCTTTTGCACCATGAAACACCTTATTCCGCGACAGAGACAAATGAACAATGCTCATCGCCTTTCTGTCTAACATAACCCAATCTTCATCTTTCATGTCCGTCGATTTATCCTTTACAGGTTTCCACAAATCATTATCATACAAGTAATCCTTGATATGTATTCTCCAAAATCGATAATCCGATGCATGAAACTTCTCGATCAACAATTTTCCTATGTTCATCATATCTACTCCACTCAACCTAAAGCTGTTGATACCACGTGCTGCGTGTCAGATTATTTTGATAATAGCAACAATAACGGAGTAATTCACAATATACGAAAAGTGATAAAATAATGAAAGCACAAAAGACACAATTTGTTTAATCAATTCATCAACAAACTACCTATAGGGCGATCCAACCCAGATTTTTCATACGATGATAATGAATCATTACAAATAAGATACAACGCTTTTTTCTCAGAGATCTAGAACAATCTCTCACAATGTCTCTCAGATCTCACAAGTGTTGTCTCTCTTATTTCAATATTTCCCCGACACTCTCTCTTTTGGAAGCCATTAAATCACAAACTAAAAAGTGTCTTAAACGTCATATAAATAGCGGTTGAGGAGAACTAGGGCGAATAGACATGTTGGGCCGTGCAACTTTTTCCTGCCGTTGAAGCGTGATTGCCGCACGACGCAGTGCGACCAACGCTTCGTTCTCCCTTCAAGTTGTTGCTGAATCGCTGTCTTCCCTATTGAGGCTCTATGTGTTCATTGTTCATACTCCACAAATCTAAGAGATCAATGTTCGTATGTAAATAAATAAATTATAAGAGTTTACCCACACGGTAAGAAATTCACATACTACTAAATATGAAGATATATATATATATATTATTTAAAAAGAAGAACCAAAATAAGAGCGCAACGTTTTGTCAACTTAGAGGCGTGTATATTTATTTCAATAATATAATATAGAGTAGCCTTTTGAATATTTTTTAAGTTTAGTAAGTACAAGTGTACAACGCATGGAAACGAATAAAATCAAAAACAAAAAAGAGAAAAAAAAAAGTCTAAGTCAAGCCACCAATCACACAATTTGTGATGTGATGTGAGCAAAGGGATATGTTATATATAATATATAAAAAATAAATAGTTACAAATTTTGAAATCTGGTGTAAAATAAAAGGAAGTGTACCCTACACCAAACACTCAAACAGAGTTGCACATTCTCAACAAGATTAGATTCGATTCGAGCAAATGCAATAATCAATCGACTGACTCACACCACCGAGTCCGAATCATATGCGCGCACATAATATACATACATAATAAATATAACAACAGACTACTCTAATAACTAACTATTTATATTCTCTTCTTCTTCTTCTTCTCTCTCCAAAAATCTAGGCTTTCTTTCTCCCCTGCAGGCCTGCACCTCGCTTTTGCCGAAAGCGAAAATGGGTCACTCCGTCGTTCAAGTAAAAATCATCGATTCATATAGATAGATAGATAGCAGTAGTATTTTTAATGGATCTTTTGAGTCTGTTTATTTATTAATTGAGGTTGTAATAATAATTATTATTATTATAGGGTTTTACCAAGTCACTGGCAATGACTGTGTTATCAGAGATCGGAGACAAGACCTTTTTCGCAGCTGCGGTAACGTAACCAACCCCCCTTTTTTACTTTTTCAACCTCTTATTATTATTATTATTATTATTATTATTATTTTTTGATAATAATGAAAATAATCACTGGCAATTTCTCATGTTTTCTGTTCATTGAATCACAGATGCAGGCTTACTCTAATCAATATTACCAAAAAGGGATATTGCTTCTGATTAAATTAAAGCTTTTTCCAGGGGAATAATAAATTCATGTCTTTTGCTGCCTTTACTACTACTACTTTTTCACTTCCTTTGATGTTTCTAACCTCATCTTTCTCATCATCATATATATATATATATATATATATATATATATATACGCTCTTTTGCTTCAGATTAAATAACTCAAATATGTCTTTATGGGAATCGTTTGCTTTTTATGTGATTTTAAGCCTCGTATTTCGATTATAGAATATAAGAAACCTGTTGGAGCAAATACTAGCTGTGACGAATCCTAACTGTTTATTCTTCTAACTGTGTAACAATTGGAGTAATATCTAGACTTAGATAATCCCCATTGCTTAATTTCATTTCATTACTTATATTTGCTTCCCATTTTTGAGTTAAAAAACTATGACACCCACCCTGACGATAGTGTCCTTGTTTCAGATCTTGGCAATGCGGTACCCCAGAAGACTTGTGTTGGCGGGTTGCCTTGGAGCTTTAATTGTAAGACCACTTAGTTAGTTTACTGATACTTTGTAGTAGTGGTTTGGGACTTATAGAATCTCAGGTTCTCTAATGACTTGATTTAATTGTAGGTCATGACTATCCTATCAGCTGTTGTTGGTTGGGCTGCTCCAAACCTTGTAAGTTGGTTTTAGTTAAGAGCTTCATATTTTTTTTTTTTTAAAATTTGTGAATGTTGCAGTATAGCATATACTATGTTGAAGTAGTTTCCAAATTCCGGAAACCCATTATCAATGTTCCTGATATATCCAGTGATATATCCAGTTTTATACTGATTAAAACGTATGGAAATATTAGTAAGTAATAACCATAAGAAGTTATTCCATTATATTAACTCCTCTTGGCTCTGGTTTGCGCTTTGACTTTTCACTTTCTGTTGGCCTATTAATGCCTCCAAAAATCTCCACGTGTTTGTGTTGAAGTTAGACGTATTAACAAGCTACCTCCATTTTTCGCATAACAAGCATCTTTGTCCTGGAGATTTTAGTAAACGTTATACAGAATTTCAGGATATCATTACCTGTTGATACCTGACCTGCATTCTAGGGAAGATGATGCCTGACCTGCATTCTAGGGAAGATGATGCCTGACCTGCATTCTAGGGAAGATGATGCAGTGATGTGATAGATTTAAGTAACCTGCTATTCTTTATGAATTTTTAGAAAAAAGAAAACAAGTACTTTCAGAAGAAATAATTGGTTTACAACAGGAACAAATTTATTAGAGGATTTCTTAAGTTAGAATCATTTACTAAAACCTCTACTCATGATAATGGTTAGTTGAAATGGTTACTCATGATAATGGTTAGTTGAAATGGGTAGAGTATTGCAGAGACAGATTTCACGAGACTGAAGCCTGCTCATTGAGTTTTGATAGCGTAAAAGGAAGAATACATTTATGAGAATATACGACAATCTCAGTTGTAGGTTGCCCTGGATAAGGCTCAGCTAGTTGGAGAGCGTTTGTGGCATTTACAAAGGACAACTCAATGTCTATTTAGACGATGACAGGATTGCAGTATTCACTGCTATAGATGGCCAACTTTCTTTTAAAAGATGGCATGGATGGACACGTCATATGTAGCTCTTAGTGAATCTCCATCTTGAGAGGAAATTCATAGTAGACCATATGACTAAGCACAAGATGGCTCTTTATGTGAAGACTGAAGAGATAAACACGGGTACTCTACTTTTAAGAGAATAAGGCATTTGGAAAGTTTGATCTTGACTTGATACTGGGACTCGCTTCTTTCCTTGGGTGTTCCATTAAACATGAAAGATATTCTAACTTGGTATTGTTTTACTATTCCTGGTCAAAAAAATTGGTTACATGTTATTCTACCATGGTAATCACATCATGCTATACACTTACTTCGTAAAACACTACAGCGAAGGTTCCTGTATATGCCACCACAGTTTTTTGCTTTACCACGTCATCTGAGAGGAACCCAGGAAAGAACTGTGAATTGTGTATTTTTTGTAATATTGTAATATTGTTCAGAGCATTTTCATTGTTGCTTTTCATTACCTTGTGGTTCTCAAAACTGTGTATCTGTACTTTTTGAATATTGTAATATTCTCCAGAATATAGGCTTTTCCTTGTATTGTGGTTCTCTTAAAGGCATTATTCTTTGTAGATCCCTCGTAAGTTGACCCATCACGTCACAACACTACTGTTCCTGGGTTTTGGCCTGTGGTCTCTTTGGGATGCATTTAAAGAAGATGGGTAAGGAACTGTTTCTCTTCCATCCACCTGCAATTCAGTCCATCAATTTAATATTTTGTTTTGTTTCATTTCTCCCAACAGGGAGGCTGAAGATTTGGATGAAGTAGAAAAGGAACTGGTGAGTTTCATGTTGCTTATAACTTGTGTTGATTTGATTTTGAAATTGGCTGACAATTTCACATTGTGATGTGGCTAGAATGCTGATATGAAAGTTAACGGTGGTGAAACCAAAGCGAGTAATCAGGTATAACAACGAGAAAACCGTCTGTTGCATTTATTACCTGCTTTCCCCATTATACTTTGCTGTACAGGATATATTTGTTGCTACACGAGAGTATCACTGCTTATACTTGTTGAAAATGTTGTTATCTGATATGGTTTGATAATGCATAAGCAACCAATGCCTGTCAGTTTCTGTGCTATGTGGAATATGTTATTTGTACATAATTCCGGACTAGGTAAAGTCTGTGTATTTGATGAATGTCCACGTTTCAAGTTTAGGTTGGAATATTTAAAATAAATCCAGGGGAACTTGACCTTGTTTCTAAAAGGTAGCATAATGTGTTCGGATCTCAAGATTTGAAAGAGGATATTCGACCATTTTAACGAACATTGGATATGGCTTTTCTTATCATACCATGCTTGACTTCAATAGAAAGAAAGTAATTTAAGAATCAATACATTCAATTGGAAAGCAAGGTTATTTTATCTGTCATTTGGACAAACTGTGTTAAAGGAGGTGGGCATATCTTTCCTTTATGAGATCTTTGAAATCAGAGCTTCTCGTCTCGGAAAGAATATGGTGGTAGTTCTTTGCTTTTCAATACGTTATATCACACAGCTACCTTTTAAGAGTGCAACATGGCTTGACGCTTGCATTAATTGCCTAGTTCTTGAATTTCGAGTCACACTGGAAGCAAGCTTTTACAGTCAGCTTTCGTTCCTTGTTTCATTGTAATTCGCCGAAAGTTTTTGTTGTTAGTGTATGTGCGAGATCTCTTATATGTTCTCTTTAACAAGAACGTGCATGTAACTTATAACTGGTGTTCTGGCATCATCGATATTTTATCAGTCATTTGTTAGTTTTTTGCATGCTATCGTTAAAGTTATGGTTGCCATTAATACTTATCTTAATGAATTAACCAATTGTTCCTCCTATTCCAGGATGCTGATGATCTTAAAAAGAAAAATCGGCCTTTTCTAACTCAGTTCTTTTCACCTATCTTACTGAAGGTTTTTAAATAAACTCACATTGCCTCTCAGCTTTTGCAAGAGCCAACATTTTTACTGAAAAATATTCTGTTACCCTTCTGCAGGCTTTTTCCATTACTTTCTTTGGTGAATGGGGAGATAAAAGTCAGGTAAGGACACATTGAAACTAAAAAAAGTGTCTGATCACTAAGGCACAGAGTGGTGCTGCCTTCTTAACTATGCGTACGTCCTTTTTTTCAGCTTGCAACAATCGGTTTGGCTGCAGATGAGAATCCTTTGGGTGTTGTTCTTGGTGGAATCCTGTAAGTTTCCAGTTTTAAGTATCCTATCTATTCGATCATCAACTTTTTCCCTGCAATGCTGCATATTTGTTGTACCGTATCTCCTCTGCGCTCTAGTTTTAGCGTATCACTTCCATTCTAAAATGTGATATCCAACGTGGTGCGTGAGGAGGGCATCTGAATTTGCTATGTGAAAAATATTACCTTCGTTCAAAATAGCTGTCATTGAGTACAATTTATTTGCCTCTGCTGATTTGATTAGCCTTGTATCAGTGGGCAAGCTTTGTGTACTACAGCTGCTGTTCTTGGAGGGAAGAGTCTCGCCAAGCAGATATCTGAAAAAATAGTAAGTTTGTGACGACTTACATTTTTGAAAGGCAAAACGAAGAACCTGGTTGACATATTGACAAAACATTTGCGGATGTAGGTTGCACTCTCTGGAGGAGTTCTTTTCATAGTCTTTGGTATCCAATCCTTTCTTTCAACAGTTGAATGATGACTCAAAATGACAAAGGTTCGGTATGACCTGCTTCTCATTTTGTATGCTATCATTTCATATTGCTCAGAAGAAAGTAATATGGAGATATGGCGGTTTCTGCATATGATTGTCGGCTGCAAAAACTCTTGTACCTATTATCTCTTGCTTTTGTTCACTGCAGAATGGAACATTGCTCGTCCTAGTCCAAAACCAAAGATGTAACATTGTAAGAGTTGTTGTCTATCAGCAACTCTGGATTACACCAATCATGTCAAACCACATTCATAGTAGGATAAACAGATATGGAGAGCTCTACTTTGTTATTTACTGGAAAAAAATTATGCGATACCTCATGTAATTTGCTAGTACTTACTTTTTCCGCAGGAAATATCCTTTCTTAATGAATGCTTTAAGGCATGTTTCCAGTGGTACTAAAAAAGAAAAAGAAAAAAAGAAATAACTGAAAGAGATGAGTTAAGATTGGATTCAGAATCCCTTTTATGTTTATTTTTATGGACTCAAAGATGATTTCTTTTTACTTGAAGTGAATGAAATGATAAATATGGAGCCAACATGTTCGACAGTTCCTTCAACCTCCTTTAGGACCGTGATTTAGACTTGAGCGATCGGTCGTTACTTGAGATAATTAAGCAAATTCTTGTATAAAGCTAAGTTTGTAATAAGCTTTATGGGGCATGTTTGAGGGTTTACTCCACGAATCCAAGATTTTGTGGAATCCACCATTTGGTATAACATATATCACCAGTCAGCTGATTTAGAAACTGCCCTTGAGTTTTACAATGACAGTAGCAGTTGATCTCAGGAGTCGAGTACATAGATTTATATTATTTTTACTTTCATTGATTTTGGTTGTGTAAAGAATTTGATGAACAGCCTGTTATATGAAATCTGATGGATGATTCTTAGGTTCATATAGCAAGTATGAGTAGGGTATGCGGTTTGGTAAAATCTTACTATCCGCATAGATTTTAAAAGGGGTTTTGGGTATCGGTATGTCAAATACAATTACTATGTATCATACTCTATAGACTAAATACAATTTCAGTACAAATGGTTCGGTGCAATTTTGATTGGTTCTTAGTGGTATTGCCTTGTTTATTTTGAAAAAAAAAAGATCATATAGCACTTATGGATAATTAGGTTCGAGTTTTTTGTAAGAAATTTTCGACTTTGTTACAAACAGTATATTATGTTACAGTTACTTAAGCACACAATTTCAACCAACATCAATCTGACATCTCAAATATGGTTTTATATAGTATTTTGCAAAATTACCGTTCTGTTCATCTCGCTATTTGATGTTTTGCACTCCCATTCATCGAGAGGCTCAAATTCCAAATATCAAATTTTAAAAAACCTAGTACTCCAGGTTTATGACAACTTTGGCTTTATTAAAATCCTGAATGGAAATTCGTTTGATATTGTTATGATCGTCGCCCGACGATCATAATTAAGTGACATTTGAGTTATAAATTGAGAAGAAGAAAGAAGAAACAAAGAAGGGTTTCTTAAAAAAGAAGATAAAAATGTTTTAAGTTTTCATTTATGAACACAACATTCCCATGAACAACAAATGAACTTATATACAACTCGACTCAACGGCGTACGCAAACATAATAAAGCTGAATATAAAATAATAAATGGAAAATACGAAATGAAAAGCCTATTTTAGCCTTTGATGCCAAACGACGTCGCTCTTCGTCTCACAAGTGCGACTTCTAAGATATCTTGAGATTTAAACTCTGATTTCTAACAGATATCTATCATACACAACCAACCTGTATATGAAAATCGATAAACAATAATGGTTCTTAAGTTGTTTTTTCAATTAAATAAAAAGATTACAGTCAGGTGGTTTATATCAAGAGGAAGTAACGTTTACATATGCACTGTTCATTAAGAGTAACTGAATAAGCATAAAATCAGGAATTAAAACGAGTTAAAATCCTGAAGGTTGAATTGAATCAGAAGTGCAAAAGAGAGACGATTTAGAAAAATCACCCTGGCTTATACAGTGCCGAGACCTGATGACAATGACACGTATATTTATATATATATATATATATATATATATATATATGTATGTATAGGAATAGTAATAAGTATCTTATTCTGATTATTCCATGTCAGTAAAATTTAAGTGGAAACATTAGTGGGATGTTGGTAGTGCATCTATCATATCAATCAATCAAGAGTCCAGACCCAGATTTTCAAGCGCTAAAGTACGCGCGATTATGGCTATGCAATAATATTAAGCTTCCTTAAGTGGCTCCTTTAATTTTGTCTGTTTTCACTTTTTCCAGAACTCATCTTTTACACTACTGTTAAAAGGAAGATTTTTTTTATAAACTCTTTTTGGTGGTTGGTTCCTAATTCCTAAACAAAATGTTACTATTTAGAAAGAATTTATCTCATGAAAAATGAGATCATGAAATATATATATATATATATATATATTTGTAATATAATAATGGTTATTCTGATTTCTATATCTATATCTATACTATGTTAAAAAATGTGTATTTTTTCTCCAAACGTCTCAAAACTGTTCATTCGGTCAAATTTAGTCGTTCGTTTTGGACAAAGTTTTGCATTTTGGTCTAAGAAGGTAATTTTGAAACGTTTGGTGTCAAATTTTAAATGTTAGATAGCATGCAAGGTGGATAAGTTTGGAGAGCTTAACGAGATTAAATGTAATAATATAGTTGACGATGTCCTAACATCTGTGATCTGATGACTGATCGACGAGTGATATATATATATATATATATATATATATATGATCAGTCAAAACAAGATATATAACACAACTGGAGTTTCGGCGGTTACCAGTCACTGACTAGTATAAGGGAATAGAGAGTGTATAATATTGAGTTGTATTCATCAGCAATGAACCGCATACATATATATACTCTATAACTATGGAAAAGAGATAATCTAGGATCTATAATTAAGGTAGAAGAATAATCTAAATACAACATATATATTAACATAAATAGGTGCTATCTAATACGTCCCCGCAAAATTGACGTGCCATCAGCAACGGAGATTTTGGAACGCAGCAGGAGAAAGCGAGAGCGAGATAGCGGCTTTGTAAGGAAATCAGCCAACTGATCCAAGGTGTTTACATAATTAACTTTGAGAAGACCCTTGGACACCAAGTCGCGAACAAAGTGAAGATCAACCGAGATGTGCTTCATACGGGAGTGCTGAACCGGGTGAAGCGAAAGACGAAGAGCCCCCATATTATCGCAGCGGATAAGAGGCGTCGACTTGAGGGGAAAACCAAGTTCAGCAAAGAGGTGTTGAAGCCAGCGGACCTCGGCACAGGTAGATGCAAGCGCACGATATTCAGCTTCCGTGGAAGATCGGGAAACTGCCCGTTGTTTGCGAGACGACCATGATATAGGATTTGCACCAAGGAAGACAAGATACACCGAGGTGGAAGTACCATGGAGAGTGTCGCCCGCCCAATCAGAGTCACTAAAAGCCGTAAGTGAGGAAGTTGACTCTCGACGAAGAAGGACACCATGAGAGACGGTTCCTTTCAGATACCGAAGGACCCGTTTAAGGGCAACCCAATTCGAAGCATCTGGGGCAGCCATACGCTGGGCAAGACGGTTAACCGCAAACGCAATATCTGGGCGAGTAAGAGCAAGGTACTGTAAGCCACCAATGATTTGCCGATACTGGGTCACATCAACGGAGCTAGAGGATGCCGGAAAAGATGGATTGGACGTCATAGGTGTGGCAAGAGGCTTTGCACCATCCATGTGGTGCCGAGTGAGAAGATCAGAGATATACTTATGCTGAGACAGAAAAAGTCCCTCTCGACACCGAAGGACCTCAACACCAAGAAAATAGGCGAGAGCTCCCAAATCCTTGACCGCAAACTTCGAGCTCAACTGTGACACGACTGAAGAGATAAGAGTGTCCGAAGAACCAGTGACGATTATGTCGTCAACATATACAAGAACAATAAGACGAATCTGCCCCTGAATGAGGATAAATAAGGAGGAGTCCGATTTGGACTGTAGAAAACCCAAGGCAATGAGGGCTGAACTTAGAGCGAGATACCACGCACAAGGGGCTTGCTTAAGTCCATAGATCGATTTGTGAAGATGACAGACGTGATGAGGAGTCGACTGATCAGTGAACCCGGATGGTTGACTCATGTAGACTGTTTCAAAAAGACGCCCATGAAGAAATGTGTTACTGACATTCAACTGTCGTAGAGACCACCCATGCATAACATCCAACGAAAGAATCGTGCGAATAGTGACCAGTTTGACGACTGGACTGAAGGTTTCCTTATAGTCAACGCCCGGGCGCTGATGAAAGCCCTTAGCGACAAGGCGAGCCTTATATCGGTCGATAGTACCAGCAGGGTGGCGCTTAATCCGAAAGACCCACTTGGAGCCAATAATATCCCGACCCGACGGGGCAGGTACGAGAGACCAAGTGCCATGGTAAGTGAGAGCGGTGATTTCCTCAGCCATGACAGCACGCCAACGAGGATCCTTAAGAGCTTGAGTAGTACACGTGGGCTCAACTGGGCTGTCAATAGGATACTTAGTTACAAGATTGGCAACCTTCTTGGGCTTGAAGATATTGTTGCGGGATCGAGTAACCATGCGATGAACCCGATCAGTGGGCTCCGAGGATGCATGTGGTGGCACGGCAGACTGTACAGGTTCAGTCGAGGCAGGTGACGGTGGAGCAAGAGCGGCTTGAGGGATGGTAACCTCAATAGTGGGCCCCGGTTGAGAGGGTGGCACCAATGTAGGTAGTGGAGCCAGAACCGGTAGTGAAGGAGTTGGTAGGACAGCCTCCTCGACGGGAGGTCGAGACCGAACACCTGGAAAAATATGTTCTTGGAACCTAACATACCGGGATAAATATAGGCGCCCCGTTTCAAGATCCATGCATTTATAAGCTGACTGAGTAGTGGAATAACCCACAAATAAACATTCACGAGATGGTGGAAGCAACTTACTCGAGATATAAGGCCGAAGATAGGGGTAGCAGAGACATCCAAAAATCCGAAGGCGGAGATAATTGGGCGCTCGTCCAAATAGGCACTCAAAGGGAGACCGATTGCCAAGTATTGGAGTAGGTAGTCGATTGGCTAGATAAACAGCAGTACCAAAAGCAAAATCCCAATACTCAGGAGGCCATTGGGCACGAGTAAGTAACGCCATTCCAATAGTAACAATCGTGCGATGACGCCGCTCACTTGTACCATTTTGTTGAGGTGTGTGAGGGGCGGTCGTTAGCCAGCTGATGCCACGAGCTGACAAGTAGCGACGTAGTGCAATAAATTCACCCCCGTTATCAGAATAGAGGTTCTGAATAGGGACCCCAAACTGTTTCTCCACAAGTGTACGAAACTGACAGAAAACGGTAAAAACCTCAGATTTAGCAGTTAAGGGGTAGATCCAACAATATTTTGTAAAGTGATCAATAAGGAGCATATAATAACGAGAGCCCCCAACAGAAGTAACCGGCGCAGGGCCCCAGACATCACCATAGATATAATGCAGTACACGAGTGGACACAAGAGAGCTATGAGTAAACATAAGTTGCTGGCTTTTATTCAAAAAACAAGAGTTGCAATGCTCAAAACGAGAACTGTCAGAGGTACATGGTAATTTAAACGAACTAATGATAGAAGAACTAATTTTGGGGGACGGATGTCCCAAGCAATCATGCCAGCAACTCTTATGAACTCTCTCTCCAACTGAGGCAATGATGGGCGGCCGCAACGTCCTAGGGAGCTAAATCCTGTAAATCCCATCAATGCACGGTCCACGCATCAACCTAGTCCCGGTACTGAGATCCTTAACAAGGAAATGAGACGGGTGAAATTCAATAAGTACATTATTAGCCTTCGTAAACTGATGCACTGAGAGAAGGTTACGACGCGAATGTGGTACACATAAAATATTATCAAGAGTAAAATTTCGACCACGAAAAGCAATATTCGAAGAACCAATATGCGTAATAGATAAACCTGTCCCGTCTGTGGTGACAATCTCATCCGTACCATTGTACTCTGAGTGCACGGTAAGATTCTGAAGATCCGATGTGAGATTGTGCGAAGCAACTGAGTTGACTAGCCAATCAGTGTTGGGCGAGTAATTAGCAGATGGTGAGGCCGCAAAATTTGCCGTGGGTTGTGGGATTCGGCGACAGGTCCGTGCACCATGGCCTGGAATTCCGCAAAATTGACAGATTATTTTGGGACGCGATGCGGACTGCTGCTGTCCGTAAGAGTTCGGCCGCGGGCCGTGAGATACGTCTGAACCGCGCGCATAATTTGGGGCAAATCCGCGGCCAGAATTGGTGTTGCGACCACGATTGGATCGCTGCCCGTTCTGCTGGTTGTAGCGCGGCTAAGAGGTAGCCGGATTTGCTGTAGCGACCAGACCCGAGGCCTCCACCTCCATGCGTCGAAGATAGCGTTCATGACCAACTAGAAGATCATGTAATTCGGCAAAGTGAATGGGGTTCTCAAGAGCCCTGATTGGTCCGGCAATGTCTCAATAGGTCGGGCCGAGTCCATTCAAGACATAAAGTGTAATATCGTCATCCTTGAGAGCACCGTCGATAATAGCAAGTTCGTCGGCCTTAGACTTCACGGATTGAAGAAACTCGGAGATCGACTTGGATCCGAGTTTCATGGTGTTGAGATCGTCTTTGAGTTGCATGACTCGGGATCTCGAACGATTGGCGTAGATGCGTTGAAGAGTGGTCCATGCATCCGCCGCTGAAGTTGCATTAGAGATATGAGGCGCAATATCCGGGGAAACAGATCCAAAGAGCGCTGAAAGTATTAGCGAGTCTTGACGCAACCAATGTGTGTGCGCAAGAAGAGTCTCGGGGCTCGAACCCGATGGTGGGCATGGCGTGGTGCCATCCAAAAATCTGAACATCCCATATCCGAAAAGGAGATGGCGGATTTGAGCTCGCCACGTAGGGAAGTTATCACTGGTGAGACGGAGCGGCAATTGTTGGTGAGCGTTAATGGGGATAGGTGCGTCCCCGCTCGATCCAAAGGAGGGCGCAGCCATGGAGCTACGGTGAGGGCGGCCTGCTGCCTGGTCGGTGCCGCCGCCAGAGGTGCCCGAATTCTCGTCGGACGGAGAAGAGTTGATGGGGTTTGTCATTGGATCGTGTATAGCTCGTTAGAGATATTGGCTTATGATACCATATAAGGGAATAGAGAGTGTATAATATTGAGTTGTATTCATCAGCAATGAACCGCATACATATATATACTTACAACAAGAATCTATAACTATGGAAAAGAGATAATCTAGGATCTATAATTAAGGTAGGAGAATAATCTAAATACAACATATATATTAACATAAATAGGTGCTATCTAATAACTAGAACTTGTTTCTATATAACAACTTATATGAATTCTGCAATTCACAATCACAGTTCAATACCATGCCAGACCCTTCAAATTTGAATTTAATAATTCTTAGATTTGTTACATAAATAAGGCAGCAAACAAGTTTTATTATGTATAGAATGCATAACTTGAGGCATCTTTAACAATATTTCGTAGGCCGCCGATGGTTGATGCCACCATGATGAACGCACCAATGAATATGCATGCCTGAAATATGTTATGTTCGTTAGCACACAAAGAAAAGAATTTATTGCTATTTTTCTCGCCATGATAAGATCTGTATAGTTTTACTTACCCAGTTGATGATCCATGACAGGCTGAATCTCTTTGGTTTCTTAATTCTTAGCCAAATTATGCTAGGTAGCTGCAGAAAAGTGGAAATATAATTAAGGATATGATATGACGATAAAATGTTGAAGATGACGATGTAAGGCTTACAAAATAAGAAGTGGGAGCAAAGCCAAATCCACCAAAGAAACCAAGAAGATCACCGAAAAAAGGAAATGTTACACCAACAAACAGGGTGAAAGCTGCCAAGCAAAACAAACAAGTGTAATTTTCAAGAAATGTGCCTTGATATAACAATGCTGCATAACGTACCAACATAAGCAGAACGAACAATGAAGCGGAGCATAACTCCAGGAGGGAAATTCAGACTCTTCACCATTCTTCTCTCAATTAGGTCGAAAACAGGCATTGCGTAAACCTGTAACATTAATCTTTCTTAACTTGGACATCCCTTGCTAATAACACGATAGATTCTTAAACAAGCTATATTATACCTGATAGCTACCTATGACATGAACCACCACCATCAAGTTGGCAGCGGCGATGAGCCATCCCGGTCTCTGTAGCGCAACTAATACATTATCAGCAACGTCTTGGCCAAACGCCCAGTACCCAACAAGGGCCACTGGAAAATAGCAGATTGCGTTGATGAAATAAGCCCAGATTGCGCCTTTCCACATTGGAATCCTTGACGGCTTCTCAGGAGTAGACGGTATGGTGGCCTGGATTTCTAACACCACCGCATGGCCAGCATATGCAAATGTGATTTGGCCCAATGCATTGAATAAGCGAAATATGTAGTCAGCCCCATCGGCTTTTTTGTACTTGTAGCTCACGTCTGGAACCTGACCGTGGCTCAGGCTGCCCGCCCAAGCTATAGTTGAGTAGCTGCAGTCGAATGCATTCAGTATTACATACCGTCTTCATATTAGTCCCCTAACCTTGACCTGGTTCTTGTTATATAGTAGAAAAAAGTATGAAAAGAAAGATGATTGAGTACCTTAAGGACATGACAGCTGCTGCCAACGATACTCCGGAGACGGAATTGAAGTCTGGTAGTTGAGACAGGAAGAAATGGACACCTCCAAAGATGCAGATCCAATAGGATTGCCTGATTGGGGTGCAGTTGGTGCAGGCTATTTGCATGAACTTCTGAAGACACTTTCCCCCGGTGACCATGTACACTATGTCGCAACCGACTTGAACTATGAGCTGCTGTGGTAGTACTATCCACGGCCCTAGCTTATGTCCAAAGGCGTGTCGACCCAGGTCAAGATATCGATCAAAACGGACCCCTGGCACGCACTCGTGCAGCTGTATCATTTGCCACATAGTGTGCAAAGTGATGCACCAAGATAATGCCATCACAAATGTCCCTGGTCCCCTGAAACCTCACATATTATAATTTGAAGGAGCGAAATTTGGACTTAAAAACCGCTCTTTTCAAGTGCAATTTTTAAATTCATTCAAGAACTCAAATCAGTAAAATGACGTTCTAAATTGTGTGCGGTTAATAGTAGCAAAACAGAGGCCCTTAACATATATGTTTGATATCGCATGTCCCGTTAAAAAAAATATGTTTTTGGAAAAGATTGACGAATTATACCAGCCTAAGTAAGCCATGGCATACGGCAAGCTGAGAACACCGGCACCAACCATGGCTGTGACAGTGTGAAACGTCGAGTACCACCATTTTGCCTCACGAGCTGGTCCGTTTTCCACGCATTTATCATCTGATGGAACTTCCTGAAACATGTTAAAACAATAAACAGAATTTGTTCCCTTCAGAAACTTTTTTTATGCAAATATTTTGGAAATAATAAGGAAAATTTTTGTACTTACTTTGGGTTGTGGGGGAGGAGATGAAACCATTGCTGCAACTAAGAATGCACTCACCAACAATGTAGGAGTTGAGTACCAATCATCATGTATTTGTAGTGGTTGTTCACTTTGTGGAGTAAAAGTAACTGATGTTTATTTTAATTGGACACCTTCACTTTTTCTCTTAGTAAATTTTGTGTGTTACATCAGTCAAGAGTTAGTTTTTCTTTGTGGATATAATGATCAGAAAAGAAAGTAAGTGATACCACCAGATACAATGCAGGTTCCTTTATAGGTATTGGATAAAAATTTAGCCAACAATCTAAGAATTGATAATGATAATTAAAATGGATTTTGGGAGTGAATCTGTCCTGGAAACTGTATAATGTACATTAGACTGACCACCATAAAATGGATGATGTTACTTGTAGAGGTTAGATTAGAGTTGGTAATTTATCAAGCAAATGTCATGATTAAATGAGTGGCTAAAGTTTGACTGATTGTAAAGCTGGTGAGGCCCTCTTTCAAGTTAAAAAAAGGTGACATATTGCTTTCTTAGTGTATAATTTAATTGTAATTGGGTTTTAGTAAAAAGATGAATTTCAATTACTCATTACGAATTCGGTAATGGTAGTCCCACAACTTAAACTAGCCGTATGTATAGCAAAAAGAAAGCATCTTTGGTAGTTGGACTCGTCACTTTTCATTTGTCTATTTCATTCTTCTTGAGTACTGAATAAAATATAATATAAACAAGTAAATAATTTCAAGAGAATCGTAACATATATTATACTAGAAACGCTGTCATACGGTCTTATCGTAACATATACTATACTAGAAACGCTGTCATGCGGTCTTCATGTAATTAAGATTTTATTTTTAATTTGTATAGTGAAAAAGTAAGTCAAATGAGTAAAAAATAAATATAAACAGATAGAAAATTAATATAGAACGTTTTAAATTTTGGGATACTAAATCATAAATTATCACAATTACTGCAGTTAATGATTCTACTTAAATCTAAGGCTAGATTAGGAGCTTAATAATAAAATTTTGTGCGACAATAAAATTATAAGACTAAAACTGAAAATTAAAAGTTTGATAACACAAATTACTTTTCTTTATATAATAATAGTATAGATAATTGTCCAACTACATTTCCTGGATTTACTTGTTAGGTATACAAAAGGATTGGTACACCGTACATGACAATAAAGAAAACCGTTTTCTGTCAACCTTAAAAAGAGATATTTACAAATTTTGTCAAGTCTGGTTTATAACATTAATTATTAGTAAAACACGACACGTAGATGAGACTCGAAATGTAGAATTTCAGCCGGCAGAGTTCTCTACGTTGATGCAACTAGAGTTAGGAAACTTTCCTCTGATTATTAGTTAGTTACCCACTAATTTATTAATTTGCACCTTGTAATAGAGACCACATTTTGTCAATTTGCTCAAAACATGTAGTTTCCTTTAACAGCTAATGAGTGGGACTAGATTTGACTATTACCCTCTCAATCAACTATTAAGTAATTAAACTCTAACACAAGTGTTTCCGTAAAAATCTATATTTTATTAGTTTCTAAATTTCACGAATTTGAATAGTTCACTGAATATTACGTCAACTAATTAATGTTTAGGCGTTTTTCTTATAACTCACGTAAATGTTTTAAGAAATAACTATTTGAAATTAAGAAATGACAACCATGAGTTTTTAAAGTCAATAATTTTGTTAATAGTTTCGTTAACTAAGAGAAAGTGTCATAATATTGAAAACTTAGAGGTTTCTATTCTCTCTTTAAATAAACCAAGAACAATCTCTTTTTTTTTTTTTGGCAATTTACTTACCATAAGTGAGTCATTAGAAGCTTAGAAATTAGAACAAGGAGCCGAGGGAAAAAGGTAGGGGGTTTGCCCTCTTTACGTTTCGAAGTTCAATATATAATACTAATTTAATTAATTAACATGATGATCTCCTTAGCTAATCGTTAATTAATCAAACACCCCATATTGAATTCGAACCTGCATGCCACGTATCTGTTGCGACATATACTACAAATACAATCGATTTCAACTAATTAAACTTATTTTAAATTCCTAAGTAACATTGAAATTATGTGTAGAACTCATAAGTCGATGCATCGGCAACAATGTTCCGCAATCCGCCGATGGTTGATGCCAAGATGATGAACACTCCAACAAATATGCATGCCTGAAAAATATCACAAAATAATGATGATGTACCTAGTAAATTAATTAGCATGCATATATAAATCAGAGAGTAATTTGTTATAATTAATTATCTGTTTATATGTCTTTATTTACATACCCAATTGATGATCCATGAGCGACTGAATCTCTTCGGTTTCATTACTTTGAGCCATATTACACATGGTAGCTGTACAAAGAAAGATCACAACCCCAAAAGCTAAATAACTGTATATTATTTACAGAATAAATACTTAACTGATGAATGTATATATATGCAGTAAGGGATTAGTAGTGAAGGGGGCTAACAAGGTAAGAAGTTGAAGCAAAGCCAAATCCACCGAAGAAACCAAGCAGGTCACCGAAGAAGGGGAATGTCACGCCGATAAACAGCGTGAATGCTGCAAATTAAAGAAGGCTTAAACGTGACAGGGTAAAATATTACATTCATATTGCCGCGCGTCATTTGTTGTGTAATAACAAATTAAGAATGCGTAGTTTACCAACGTAAGTAGAACGAACAATGAGCCTGAGCATTAGTCCTGTCGGGACGTTAAATTTCTTCACGACCGTGCTCTCAATTACATCAAACACTGGCATTGCATAAACCTATGAAGCCAAATTAGTCTTTATGTTAACTTAATTAGATTATAGTTATATGCATATATACTAAATATGCATTGATACTAAATCAAATAGACGTGTATGTATACCTGATAGCTTCCAATGACATGTATGACAACCATTAAATTAGCAGCAGCAATGAGCCACGCCGGTTTTTCAAGTGCAACCAGCACGTTATCAGCCACGTCCTGTCCAAACGCCCAGTAACCAACCAGGGCCACAGGGAAATAGCAGATTGCATTGACGAAATAGGCCCAGACTGCGCCTCGCCACATTGCGATGCTCGAGGGCTTCTCATGGGTGGAGGGTATGGTGGCCTGGATTTCCAGCAACACGGCATGCCCAGCGTAAGCAGTTGTGATCAGCCCCAGTGCGTTGAAAACTCGAAACATGTAATCAACGTCACTCGTTTTCTTGTACTCGTAGCTCACATTTGGGACTCTGCCGCGACTCAAGCAACCCACCCATGCTATAGTAGAATAGCTGCACAACACAAAACAAAACAGAGAAAATAAATTAAAGCACTAGTTCCAATTACTAAAAATTCACACTTTTATTATCAAGTCAACTTTAAGAATATATGATTCTCGAGGCTTGATGAGGGGTTATAGTATTTACTCAAATAGTATGGATCATTTGCACTTAAATCAAACCTGGAATGTGCAACTGTTATTATTCCTGAATGTTATAATGATGCTAGATGAAGAAGCAAAAAAAAAAAAAGATTTGAAGGACTTAATTACCTAAGTGACATGATTGCTGCTGCCAACGAAACACCGGAGATAGAATTGATGTCAGGTAACTGAGAGAGGAAGAAATGGACACCACCAAAGATTCCGATCCAATAGGATTGTCTGATTGGAGTACAATTTGAGTTGGAGCACACTATTTCTGCAAATTTCTTCAGGCACTTGCCTCCAGTAACCATGTACACGATGTTGCAACCAACCTGGACAATGATTTGCTGAGGTAACACTATCCATGGTCCAAGTTTTGGTCCAAACGCATGTTGTCCCAAGTCATAGTATCTATCAAAACGTACCCCCGGTACGCATTCATGCAGCTGTATCATTTGCCACATTGTGTTCAAGGTTATACACCAAGACAAAGCCATCACCAATGTTCCAGGACCCCTGCATGCATGTCAGACATATATAGGGGGTCTGTTAAGGCGGCAACGTTAGCGATATATATAATATCGAAGTGAACACAATTAAAATAGTTATGTGATGATTTATGAATAGTTCTTGAATCTAACTATCTAAGAAGGTCTTCTTTTGTCTTCTTGTTCTTTTGACACTTCGTCAAAACTATAGCGACTAGTTAATGTCTCGTAAGATCACATAGTTAAGGTTTTATGTCGTTTAATAAGTTATATGTACGTACCATCCTAAGTAAGACATGGCGTAAGGCAAGCTTAGAACGCCTGCGCCGACCATGGCTGTGACGGTGTGAAAGGTTGAGTGCCACCATCTAGCCTCACGAGTTGGACCATTTTCGACCCATTTTCCAGCTTCCTGCGACATAGGAAATAACAACGCAAAGCTCGGAATATTAACGAATGTAACTTATTGTGTTGTATACTTGAATTATATGATTATAACTTTATGAACTGGTCGAGAGGGAAGAAGCAAAAACCATGTTAAGTGTACGCGCGCCAAGCTAAGAGTTAGGATTCTAGTGATCACTGTGTACTTGTAGTGGTCGATTACGTTGTACCATATATTTATATACTTGTGGGATTAATAAAGGTGATATTGATCCTTCACTGGCTACCGGTACTTTTTCTTGCAAAGTGTTAGGTCATTTTGTTTTATATTGAATAGTCAATGAGAAAACAGTAAAATAGTAGACACAATGCGCTATTAGCTAGCTAGCTACTTTCGTGTCACTAGATTTTTGTGTATGTATATTAATTAATTTGACACAATTCATTTTCCCTGGAAACTGTGTATTATTCATAAATCATGAATATATAGCCAATAATAAGTCCTGTGCATTTCTTCAAGCTCTCTAAAGGGCGAGAGAGAATATATAGATACGCAGCTAATTAAAAAAATGTCATTATTGGGAGCACCAGGAGTGGTGCAAGATTGACTAACCTCTACAGCTTTATTATGTTCCTTTTGTACTGAAAAAGATACTAGTTTTGCACTACTGGTGTAGTAAAATCGTGTTAATTAGCAACCACTTGCTATCAATTGATCACGCTTAGTCCCACAACTTTAAACAGAATGGAACAAATTAAAGCATCTCCCCACTGATTTAAGCCAGATTATTTTACGTATATAGAATTATAGATACGACTTTGTGTCACCATAATTAACCTTTTGCATAATATAAAGAGAATTTTCAAAAACACACTGTTTCTTACGCACTATGGTGAAGATTACGAAATCTTCTAGAATAGAGGAATACATAACATAAGCTAAAGTTACAAAGACATACAAGTTAGTCATAAACTTATAAAACTCACAAAAAGCATAAAATTAAAAAGCATGTATATACATAGCAAGTTTTAAATTGTGGACATTTTCAGCTCTAAATAAGTGTTTGTTACGTTTTATATGAATTGGGTAAAATAACACTCTAAAAGTCTTACGAGTGAATTTAAAGTTAATTTTAACTTTCTTTCTTTCAACATTTAGCAGACTCGACCTTAAAGGAATATTCAATAGGAGGAAAATGCATAAAACCCTTGTGGTTTGATAACATGTATGAAACTCCATGTGGTTTGAAAAATTTATGAACGAAATCTCAATTTTTTTATTCCTGATTATAAAATAATAATAATTTATTTATTTTAACAATTTCAAATATTTAAATAAATAAATAAATAATTATAAATTGATTTTCTTCATAAAATTGAAGTAAGGCCTGTTTAGAAAAAATAATGGAGTTACCTGGCATATTTAATGGAGGGAATTATGCATAACTTTTGAAACCATTAAGGGTTTTAGACAATTAACAAACTACTAGAGAGTTTCGTGGAATTTTTTAAAACAAACAAAAAGTTGATATTCCATTCGGTGATGAATTTTGCTTACTCTCATACCCGGTGTCTTGACAACTGCGTCAGCAAGCATGTTTTCGGACCTGACTATCCACTTGAACTCGTAATCTTAAGTTGGTCGACAAGTTCGGTTCTGTTTGGTTAACCGCCGAACTGCAAAATCGAACGAAATTTTTTGGCTGATGTTCGGTCCGGTTCGATTTTCGGGTTTAAGTTAACCAATTTATTTTTTTCTAAACTTGCTGGAATTATAATTTTGACCCCTATAATGCACTGATATGTGTCAAAAAAACCATTACGGTAGCAAAATTAAACCCCTTCCTACTATTTGGAGAATGCCTCTTTTTTTACACCGAGAATTCATTTAATGTGTTAAAATTATAAAGATCCATTTTGAAACATAAAAAAGAAGATTTTTTTTTTTAAAAAAATTCTTATCTTAGATTGAAGACTTCCAAGTTCAAACTTTTCAACAAGTGTCAGTAACATCTTTTTTCACTGTCAACTAGAAAAAAAAGTCTTTTAAAATCACGTTGGTTGGACAATCAATACAAAATCGACAATTCGACATACAACAACGTAAGATTGTGTGTTTTACAGTTTTACTCCGTAAAAAATACAAGACTGTGTGTTTTACTCCCTAAAAATTACAATTTCTTTAAACTCAATACTTGTATAATTTTAATTTTTAAATAAAGACTTTTTTTCCTATTTAAACTCATGTCAATTGTTATTTCTTCCCATAATTCTTTTTCGATTTTTCACTTCTTGAGATGAACATGGACATTTACGGAATAATAATATATACACTTTTGGTGAATTAAGTATTTAAACTATAAAGAGTGCTTATTGACCCGAATAGTTATCACTAATTCAAGTAAGTTGCGCTACTATTTGTGTGTGTGTTTTTTTATGTGTTTCAAGTTAAACGATTTTCTTTGTGTGTGAGTTTTCAAACTTATTCGGCTGATGTGCTATATATTTTTCAAAACGTTCACTTCTTTTCAAATAAGAAAAATATCCTCAAGCAAGTACCAAAACATAACCCGACATTGAATTAGTTATCGGTATTATACAGTAGTATTAGTTATCGCTCCTTCATGTGTTTCTCAAGCATTGAAGGATCCTTTATGGCGTGCAGCCATGGCTGAGGAAATCTGCCCTCATGCACCATGGCACTTGGAATTTGGTCCCATCTCCGGTTGGGAAGAACGTCATTGGGTCCAAGTGGGTGTTCCGTATCAAGCGTAATCCAGATGGTTCGATTGAGCGCTACAAAGTCCGACTTGTTGCTAAGGGGTTTCATCAGCGCGAAGGATTAGACTTTAAGGAGACCTTCAGTCCGGTGGTCAAGCCCGCCACTATTCGCATCGTGCTATTCATCGCGGTGATGCGCGGTTGGCGTCTTAGGCAACTGGACGTCAGCAACGCCTTTTTCCATGGTACGCTTGATGAGGATGTCTATATGACTCAACCTCAAGGCTTTGTTGACTCCTCGTTTCCTCGTCATGTTTGTCACCTTAAGAAGTCTCTGTATGGGTTGAAGCAAGCTCCTCGGGCGTGGTTTCTTGCTCTCAGTGCTGCGTTATGCGCCTTTGGGTTCTTACAATCCAAATTTGATACCTCCCTTTTCGTCTTCTCTCGAAACGGCAACGTGATTTATCTTCTTGTTTACGTCGATGATATTATTGTGACGGGTAATGATGAGCCCTCTGTCTCACGTGTGGTTGCCCATCTTGGTCGCCCGGTTAAAGATTTGGGGATGTTGTCTTACTTTCTTGGTGTTGAGGTCTTTTCTTGCAAGGAGGGCTTGTTCCTTTCTCAACACAAGTACGTGTGTGATATCCTTTCTCGCTACAAGATGGATGGTGCCAAACCCTTGGCAACTCCCATGGCCTCGACTTCCTCGGTCCCCACCTCCACCTCTTTAACGGACGCTTCAGAGTATCGCAGTGTCATTGGTGCCTTGCAGTATCTCACGTTAACTAGGTCCGACATTGCCTTCGCCGTGAATCGCTTAGCCCAACGCATGTCCGCTCCCACTGAGGTTGATTGGTCGGCCTTGAAACGCGTGCTTCGTTACTTAAAGGGCACGCTCTCGCACGACCTCCTTCTTCGTCGTGCTTCCTCCTTACGACTCACGACCTACTCTGATGCTGACTGGGCGGGTGACACGGCTACTTCGGCCTCTACTTCTGCCTACATGGTTTTACTTGGTGCAAATCCCGTCTCTTGGTCTTCACGTCGTCAACGTGCTATCTCGCAGTCATCCACTGAGTCGGAATATAGGGCGTTGGCGAATGTTTCTGCCGAGATTCGATGGTTGCAACACCTATTTGGCGAGCTTGGTGTCTCTTTGCCTTCGGTACCGCGTGTGTTATGTGATAACTTGGGCGCTATTCGTCTCTCCCTTCATCCGGTGTTGCACTCTCGTATGAAGCATATCTCTATTGACCTTCACTTTGTTCGTGATCTTGTCAATAAGAGGTTCCTCTATGTCTCTTACATTAACACTACGGATCAACTGGCGGACCTTCTCACAAAGCTGCTCCCTCGCTCCCGATTCCTCTTGCTTCGCTCCAAATTTTCCATCGCCGATGGGACGTCAATTTTGCAGGGGCGTATTATACAGTAGTATTTTAGTTGTTGTATTTTATCTCCTTACCTAATTGTACTTTGTATCAAGTATATAAATACCACCATAGTGTGAAGAATAAAATTAACACCCTTATAAATTATAATTCTTATAATCGGGTAGTCCCATTTCAGCTAGATTTCTTAATTGAAAAAAAAAAAAGATCAAGTCGGGTACCCAGTACCAACGCCTAGATGCATCCCTAATTCACTTTGTCCAAAATTGAGAGTAACATTTGTACATGCCGTTTATCCAATAAAAAAAAGGTAAGTATAATTTTTGTCTAGTACTTTAAATTATACATAAACACAATAAAAATAAACCTAAATTTAGAGTAATTTGTATGTCTTGTTTCTACACTTTTACTTAGGCAAAATACGAAAAAAATATTACAGTTGAAGTTAAATTACACAAGAAAGTACTAAAAATATTTTGGTCCTCAATACAATACAAGTAAATATGAGGACTACATGTTACTTTTCGAAATTACATGATAGCATCTTGCCTATCTATTTTTCATGAAAGGTTAAACGAACAATTTAGCTTGTTGACAAATGGAGTAATTCGCCAAAAACCAATAACACTGAAAAAAAACTGAGGATCGAGCGAAATAAGGATACAATCAAGGCAAAAAATGATGCATATAATAGCATAAAGAATAAAGACTTGCAAATTCTTACAATTGAAAAATCAACTTTTTCTTCGATCCACAAAAAAAAAAAAAAAAGACAAAAGACAAACTTTTTCTCAAATTTTCACAAATCAATGTATGGTTCCACAAGTCATAAATTTTTTAATCATACAATTTCAAATGGCTTCCAAATCAAGTTTCAGTCCACCGAACTCTGAAAAATTGTGGAGTAAAGGTGATCCAAAAAGGGGCTTTATCTCCCACGATTTTCAGTCCAATAATATGAATAACTCTGATGAAAAATAACTGTAAAATAATAAAAAGGAAAATGACAGGGTACACAAAACTATAGCAGGATTTGTTTCAGAATATACATAACCATGAGAGTTTTTCTTGGCGCAATTAAAAGGCCCCATCAGTTCAAGAAAGCTCATTCAAGTTTCATCAACAGTCAGACATCAATTTCTTTCAATAACTTGAGCTTCTCTAAATGTCCGTAGCTTAAAATTTTCTCACTGTTAGCTCCTTACTATATTACCACCACCTCAAGCTTCAAAATCTGAACACTGATTTGATAATATCCACATTTAATGTACCCTCCCTTAAGTTGATAAAAACTTACAAGTATAGAACTAGGAGACATGTAGGACAACAACAACAATCCCGAATTACTACACTACAACATAAAAACGAAAACCCAACTCCCAGTACCTATGTAAAACCTCTTAACCCATAAAGGCTCCTCCGGGCATGGTTGGTGGTCCTTGGGACGAAACTTGTCCTTGGGACAATAGCTGAGACCTTCCGGCACCTTGAATATAACCTTGATTCATACCTGTACCGCCCATCTGTTGCGGTTGTTGTTGTTGCAACTGCATTAGGGGCTGTTGTTGCTGAATTTGCTGCTGCAGCGGCAAAGCTTGTTGTTGTTGTTGTTGCGGTTGTTGCTGCTGTTGTTGTAGTTGTGGCTGCATCTGTTGAAGCGGCTGCTGCTGCTGCTGTAGCTGTTGCATATGCTGTTGTTGTGCTTGCAGTTGTTGATTGGGTATTTGTGGCTTAAATACAACCATGTCCTGGGAAAATGGAGTTTATAATTTATTACTGGATGAAAATGTCATTAGTCAGTTATAATACATAAGGAAATAGTATAAACTTATGGTGCCATACCCCTGGGAAAAGCATCCCGATCAAACGATAAGCTTTGTCAGAAACTGAAAGCAGCAGTGTCTGTGATGGTAACTGTATCACTGCACACTGAACAATTCAATACAGTCAGAGAGAGGGATTTTTCTTTTTATTAGAGATTTATCGTTGGAGAATCTATGACATCAGTTTTATGACATGGGAAGCTTATGAAACAATAACTTCCTAAACATTCCTTACATTGACATTTGTTATCAATAAATCCATTTATATTCTTGATAAGAAAATCATAATATGAATTAAATGCAAGGATTTCTTCTACTCTGAAGATTTAATTTTTGACCCGATCCCAGCATTGTCCTAGAAGAAGCTGTTTACAATAGTTATTTAAGCTGAAGTAAGGTATGAACTGCTGAAAACATAAGCTTATATTTTCTCTCTCATGGGGAAAGAGTCGAGAAGATTTGAGCAATATGACACCCACCAGCTAGTAGTATTAGTACAACTTTTTTCAGTATGTTCGGGAAAATTAACGCAGACAAGCAGCAATTCATGCATGTCTTTCAATCACCTGTGATCATTGCTTCCAATTTTCAAAAAGAAGTATTTGCATATCGTACTCCAAATTTTCCACTCCAACCAATACTATTTGACAAAATATGAAAATATCATGTTCAGCTTCACTAATTCTGTCACATCATAGTTTTAACAGAATATAAAATAATTTGAGCTAAATACAAAATTACTCACTGTGACATGCCGATTGACAACTTCGTCTTGGGAAAAATAGTACAACCCCCACAAACTTCAAAAAGTAGCATGCCAAGTGCTCTGTGTTCGTTTTTACTTGTGTATTTTTTATGTCCAATGACCAAAACACCATGGTGCTGCTGATATAATATTTTTGTAATTTTAAATTTAATTGTAGATTTTTTGTTAATTCAAAGTCACACAAATGTAAACATATTTCTGAAAATAAATGGTATACATGTCTTTCTTTAGAGCTAAAATTCACTCAAGGTTTCTGTGAGAGCTACACCAGCCATATGGGTGGAGACAAATTACTTTATAATCACAGGGGCTGATTCACATAAATGGATATCTAGCCAAATTAAGACAACAGAAGGGGTAATTTCCAAACACCCAACTGAATTAGGTTTAGATTGGTATGACTTACAAGCTTTTTTTCTTGCAGCTGCCCGAGAAACCCATGTTGATTCATTGCTCGAAAAACTAGAAAATCGGCCTTTCCAACATACTGCCTAGCATATTGTAAGGAAAAGTCAATTCATATATTAAAATTTTTAACCCCAAATAATAATAAAATAATTATTTTATATTATTAATTATTATTATTTTAAAACTTCGGATGACAAGTGCAGGTAGTATAGGAGTCGTGGTTCCTTAGAGGAATATTACTTGTTATTCATGTGGTCTTGGGATATGAGGCGGACAATCTGCATGGTTGAAGGCCAATTTGCAGCAAGCCTGAAACAAGAAGAGCAATTTATTCGATTAAGTCAAATAATGAAAATAAAGGCAGGTCTAAAGCAATAACCAATGAAACACACAGGAAGCTACCTAAGAATTCATGCTAGCGGTTTATGAGCAACAAACATCAGTAATAATATTTCACAAGGATCAAATGCCAGAACGGGTGTTCCTGAATCTTAAAAGCCTTCAGCCACCCAATAGTACCGATACATTATCATGCATCAAACATATTTCTATTCCCAAATGGGACGGACGTCCTATTTTACCTTATATTAACAGAAATAGATGATACATCTTATAACCTAGTGTACATGACAGGGACTCCTATCCCTTTTCTGAAGTATACCATCGACAGTTTTAAAAGGGTAATCATCCTAACGTTATTTCAGACGCAGTATCTCTTTTGCTGAGGATGGATATATCAAAACTCAAGTGATTGTGCTGATAAAAAATGAAGATATATATGTGCTACTCAGCAAAAAATAAAAAATTGGCAACGGGCATGTGCATAAACTTAAACCTTGAAAAACAGTAGCTAAGATATTAATATTTAATGCAAGCACATGGTGCCACAAACCATTATCCAAACCAAGTCAACTGTGAATAGTATTCGGAGCAAGACCATGTAGGCTCATTCACTGTTTTGCCACAATTAACCCAACAAATAACATCAATGAGCGGCAATGTAAGCTGCCATGGCCACTGCTAGGAGCAAATCGTGGTCAATTGATGCCGTCATGGAAAGTCTACGCCCCGGAAATCATTTTATATGCAAATTCAATCAGTTTCGTTAATTCTACGTTTTCAGAATCTTTAAAATTTATATTCTCCTTTGATTGACTTCTTTCTATTTCACGATTTTGAGTTTATATTCTGCAGTATACTTAAATCTTTTCATAGTCGAAAATGGGTCCTTTACGGAAAGATTCTTGTATCTGAAAGTTCAACCATATTTGGAAATTCCAGTGGTTGGTTGCTACAATCATAGTCACAATGGCTGCAACAATGATAGTCTCAGTGGTTACAGTAGTGGACTCTATACTTTTGCTATTCTAATACATAGCAATGGTTGGTCGCTACGAAGAACCGAAGATATTATACTGAGATACTCAAACAAAAGGTTATTATTTTGTGAAGTCAAGATCACTTATCGAACTCTGTGTAAAGACTTCAAGTCAAGAGGGTGCGAGAGAGATTGAAAGACTTTGAGTCAAATGGAATAATCTGGTAAAAGTGGTATAGTAAATGTTTAAGTACTGGAGAAACTCTAAGTTACTTAAGAGTAAAACCTGTGTATACAAATCTTTTACCAGAAAGAGTATAGTTGTGCTATTGAGCGAAAGACTCGTTGATAACCACAAACCTGTTGATGAAGTGGACGTAAGAAACCAAACACAAGGCTTCCTAAAGCCACTCCTAACATGATAACAAACAGCTAAAATTCAGAAGCCATTCAGACTCATGTACCAGATTAGAAGTCTGCAAACCGGATATAGGACATGTTACATAACAGAAATATCCTACATATATGGTCTATAACCATATCAAAATTCGGTTAAAGCTGTACAAAAATCAAAATTCCACTTTGCACTTCTCCATTTAGATTTTACGAATCAACATTCATTTACGCATAGTGCATCATTCTACCAAAAGGCTGCGAATTTTCAGTTCCCAGAATTATGAACATTTGGACACGCATCATTTGCTATGAAGTACTGCTTTTAGCATAAGGTCATTGTATACTACAGATTGTTATGAACCAGCTTAGCAGAACCTCAAAAGTAAAGGTGGCCATACAAAGAAAGAGTATAAACAGAAAGAAGACTTACGTCTCGGAAGCTGAGGCGCTCCTGTATCCCTGGCACAATTAATAAGTTCAAGAAGTAAGTTAAGCTTATTACAAGAGAGTATCATTTAGATCAAAATCATCTATTTGAACAATTAAAACATGCCAATGTCCGTAAAGAGGCCAATTTATACAAAGTCGTCAAACATACCTCCAATCTGGTGATGAAAACAGGCTGTCCTTGCCTCTGCCCAGATAAGTTTCCCTGAATCATCCCATTATAAAAATTTAGAGGCTGGTAGATAATAATCACGTTTATGAGATGTTTCCCAATAATCATTTACTAATAAATATGTTTCCCATATCTTTTCCTTAAGTAATTCTAGTTAAGACTTTCAGTAGAAACCACACAGCCAGTAGGTGGCACTTCAGTTTACGAGTAATCATGTGAATCGCGAGACGCAACGAAGTTGTCAAAATATTGAGGACAGTTGTCATTTGCTCTAAAACTAGGATGCATTCTTTTTCCTGATATAAATATTGATTGTATGCTAAAGTATGCATGCAATCGCATTTCAAGTGATCAGGGCCATGCACAATTCCCCTACTCTGAAGGGAACATGATAATTGTCTCTTAGTGATATAAAGGTCATAAAATAAAAGTGTTCTCTGCTTTTCATTAATGATGAGACAACACAGAATGATAGATTAGGCTAGCTATATTACTTCAATATCAAACTTGTTTAAGTATCCGCGGAACAAGATCTTAGTTGAAAAGCTAGGAAAATGGTACGAAGAATGGTTTTTTCCACTTAGTCTTGCTCAAGGAAAGTACAGTATTTTAGCAATAGCTTCTAGCTTAGCTTTTTTGATCCGACATAAAGCCATCTAAGGGAGGATTCTTCATTTTTGCAAAATTCTATACATTGTGATCTTAGGTATCTTATGAAAAATTGCATGATCTAGTTCTGCTAACCTGGTTTAGAACCACAGCATGAGAAAGTGTACAGATTTGATAAGCATTGGTTGTAGGTTCGAAGTATAGCTACAGTAAAAGTCAATATACATATTAACCTACTCATTTACTTTAAAATATATTTGCTTGGCTCTAATGTGGTTTCTTGACATTTATGGAGCATGTAATCTCTCCTGTCAACTTGGCTTAAAGATCCATCAGAACTTTCTGAATTCACTTTCTTGTGGTTAGGACACCTTTGAAATTTTAGTCGAGTCGTCTCACATTTGAAAGAAGGCACTCTTGCAAACATTTCTTTCAGGATGTCATTTTTCTGGACTCCTATTTCATGTTAACAGAAACAGCGGGAACAGAGTCGGCAAGGTTTTCTTTATTTAGATATGTTGAGTATATAATTACCTCCCACACTTTGACATATTTCGATTGTGCCGACTGCATTGTACTTGACGACTGCTGATTCAAGGGCATATTTGCCACAGAGTTGTTTCCATTCGCATTCAGCTGCATTCCTTGTTGTTGAGACATTCCTGGAGTAGGCATCATCCCGGCTGTTCCAGACGGAATGCTAGATGTTCCATTTCCATTCATCATGTTCTGATTCATGCTCATTCCTGTCTGTACCAATTGTGTCACTGTAGAATTTCCTTGGCTCATGCCAGGGGTTGTTTGAACCATACCAACACTTCCTTGCAGAGTATTCATAGGTTGAGATATGCCAAGGCTAGAGTTTCCGGTGACATTCGGAGCTGCGGAAGTAAATGGTGCAGGAGATGAGTTGTGTGTAACCTGGGCAGTTGAGGATATTGGTATAGGCCCCGCAATTGATGTGGCACCAGATGGACCTGAAGACATAACATTTTGCACAGGAGGGACAGACGATGCCATTCCACTGGATATCATATTTGAGAGCATTGGTGATCCACCCATAGAAGGAAGCCCGATAGATGTTCCTCCAGCTAGTGCCTGACGAGCTTGAGCCACATCGTTTAAAATTCTCACATTAGCAGCTGCACCAACTGGACGCAAGGAGGGCGTCATATTATTAGCTACAGGTTTTATCTCAGGCACATTTTCGTTTTTGGGGACCGTCTCCTGAGATGTCATAGGTGAAGAAGTTTGCAAGCTTGGAATAACTTGCGAAGCAGCTCGCGACACAGTTGAAATATGTGGAAACGTGGGCCCAGTCAAAGATGGCACCGTGGGGGGCTCCTGAAAGAATTTAGAAGATAAGACTTTCTTCCAGTGAAAAGACTAAGATAAGGGACCATAACTTTCACAATAGGAGTACAGAAAACTAGAATTTTTGAACCATACCACTTTTACATTTGCAGGAGGAACATTTCCAACAGATAATGGCTGCCTACCCAAACCAGATGTGTTTGCTGAAGAAAAATAACGATTAGAGTAAGCATTAATCTTAAAGATTGACGAAGCATAATAATTTAAATTTTTTGAACAAAGCATAAAGTGAAATCTATTACATGATTCTCCAGTTAAACTCTTTATTATTCCTCTTAACTCTTAAGTGTATCTTTTCTTTAGTTACATGGACAAAGAGATGGCAAATTTAAGTAAATAATGAGAACAAAGGTAATGCCTCATGCGAAGTTCATACTTATGAAAATAATGAGAATAAAGGTAATGCCACATGCGAAGTTCACATTTATGCATCTGATAATATTTATTTTTTTGGTAAATAATATTTTCGGCCAAAGTCCCAGATTTGACACAAATCAAGCTCCAAACAGAGATGAGATTACATTGGAAAAGGTTAGTAATGAAATATCAAAAATTATACGTATCAATAATTGGAAAATAAAACTAGTCCAAACCAATATAGCCATTCAAATTTAGTAACTTTATCTATTTTGTCTACATAAAAAGAGCTGAAACTGTAGTTCCCCTTTCCCATTTCCGATCGCCATCTAGTGAGCACTGACCCTCTTTGCTCATGTCGAAAGTGGGAAAGATTGATTGACTTAGCAAAGCAGATATTCTCAGTTGCATCTGTAATCTTTTTGTCTTGTTTCTCAGAAAGAGCTATTCCTTTTAGTTTAATCTAAACACTTCTATTAATACATAATCTACTTTGTTAAAATTTATTTTTAACACCCTTTTGAAAACCCCGCTCACAGTCGTATGAAGAGTTCGTGGGTCACCATCACTAACAGCATCTCACAACACCAAGGGCTCTAAAAATGATAGCCAATCTAATCATCAGCAACACCAACCATTATGCATACTATTTTCTCTTTTGCTCTTGTGTTTTAAATTCATGATTTTTCTTAATTTACAGACTACATATCTTCGGACCGCTATGTGCTGCGCTCCCGCTCTGAAGTCGCCAATTTGCGACCGAAGCGCAGTGTGTTCCTCTTCTTGAGCAAATTGAGTGCCTATGATTATCTGATAAACATAGTACATTAAGAAGCTCTTTTTGTTTCTCTTCTATTTTTCTTTTTCGGGCGACAAAAGTTCATATTTCATTCTTCCATGAGTAGTGCACGTGTGCAACTTCAAGAGCACTCATTGACCCAACAAAAATTACTAACTAAAGCAACTACATAAAAAGGTCACCAAAACGGGGATTACAAAGACGACATCATTAGTGGTAAAAAGAAACAGAGTAACAGTATTTTCATATCAAACTAAAAACTAAGATAACTTTATGTACTCGACGTCCTGTTTCATGCTTTTACCACATCATGAGGGGAAAGAAAAGAAAATGAGAACTAATATCGATGTGTTAAGTTACCTGATGGAATGGAAGCTGGAGGAGGGGCAGATATGGGAGGAGGAACAGAAGTCGCATCCATCTTTACAGGGTTGCTATTTGCCTGTAAATTCGCCATTCCAGGCCGACTCAAAACAACGCGACCATCCATAAAGTTTTCTGAGACTAGGACCAGAAAATTAGGATTCTTTGCGTTGTCTACAGGCAGATCTGCAGCTCGTGGATTGCGTTTTCCCTAATTAATACAGAGATACATCAGCATAACCAACAACTCCTGAGAGAGAGAGATCTTTTATGACTGTCCAATTGATAGAGCTCAATATCACTACCATATGAACTAAAAGAGCAGAAACCTGATTAATTGATGCCAATATACAGACATAAAACGCTGGGAAGAGAATCAAATCAAATTCAATCACGTCTCTAGATCACTTCACCAGCATCATTTCTTTAATAAACCAAAAAGAGGGTAATTCCAATTATATTCAAGATCTTACATTTTATTGTTTGAAAACATAGATGATATACAGAGCTATTTACTATGCCCTTTTTAGTTGTAGCATGAATGAATAATAACAAATAAGCAATTCAGATATCTATAAATTCAATAATCCTGAATTAAATTAAGCAATAAGCACACAATTTACAACTATCACCTTCATTGGGATAAATAAACCACTGTTTGCCACAATGATCAATATCATGAGTCATGACTAACAGAAGATATTACAGCATGCTTATGTTGCGCAGCAATACATCAATAGGAAATCATAAAACACGAATAACAATAAAGACACGGGAATTTGTGTAGGAATTTGTTTACCCAGTTCGTCAATCACTGCTTCTGGATGCGCCGCCAAGCCGAGGTTTTCAACTATGTTTTGATGAATCGTCAATACAGATGCAATTTATATTAGGCGTGACCTAATATAATTTTACGTTAACTGCCTATAGTCCCTTAAAAAGTTAACCTAAGGAGCTAACGCTCCCGAACTCCCAAAATGGGTCCGTCCCTTTTAAAGCCCAGCCAACCCTTTCTCAAATTGGTTCATTGATTGCTAGGCTTGATTTACAGTTCCTCAAGCTCCACATCCCAACAGCTTATGCAACCTTGGCGTGAGAAAGTCTTCCCAAATAATTGAACACTCAAAATCAAGGGACGTGGAAATCGTGGGACTTGGTGAATAAGGCATTCCAACTAAAACAAGAACAAAAGAATGACAACTACAATGGATGTTTCCCATTTAAAGTAATGAACGAACACCGTTTTTTTTCTTTTGATAGATACAAGGGATGATAACTCATCTACAACTTAAGCTTATCAATAGCTGAGACTAATCTCCCCTCACGAACAAGTTGTGATCGTTTTGTGAAGCATAGCACATTACACCATTCCTCTCACAAATATAGGTAATGAAATTTGACTCCAGGACCTTGACTCTGAGACCATATCGATGATCAACATGTTTAAAGTTTAAATGACAGAAAGGAGAGACGTTAGATATTTATAATCTATAACATGGGGAATGCTACAATTCAAATTGGGTGTTCTTAGTTTGACTTGGTAAGATACGGACTAAAATAATGCATGTGTTTTCAATAGTACCTAGAAACCTGGTGCAAGGCAACAAGGGTCAACTTTTTGTGATGAAAATGTAAATCAACTCGCGAATCAATCCTTCAAATGAGTATAAGCAGTCTGTTTTTTTCTTCTTTGGGAGTGACAGACAAAACTCAAATGTTGCAGATATAGAACGAAGTTCTTATGTTGTGACCTGAGACATTCTTTTCATAACTTAATAGGCAACTTATTCTAAAGGTCTTTAATTAAAAATCATTCATCATATATCTGCCTATCTATCATAAAATTACATAAAACATCAGCAGATTCAGCACATATTTACACTCTTAGTTATTTCCTCAGATGTCATTTTTTGAGACTCAGCTATACAGAAACAGAGAGAATTTTTACACTATCCATATGAAGTGTAGCCACCCCCCGTCTTTGTTGTTTTTGTGAGAAATAAACAAAGACTTCACATTAAACTCATCCCCGGCATTAAAGCAAAAGTGTAATGTACTTTTGTTGTACCTCTATACTTAGCAATCACAAATTTATAAAAAGAAATAATATAAGAAAATATGAAGACCACTTCATCACTCTAATTACAGTATATAATAAAATAATTGACAACAATCATACCCCCAGCTGATAAGACTTAAAGCAAAATATTTCCGAAGTATGCCATATACACAGCTTCCCCAATTGGATCATTATCATAACCATAACCAACACTATAATATAATTCTCCTTGTTAGGCAAACTTAAGATTGACATGAAACTTTACCACCCATATGGGGAACATCTTTCATATCACATAAGGATATCTCAGTAAATCTTTTCCCTTTATGGTGTAGCACATAATCCTCACTCTTTCCTTACCTGAGAGGATATACCTAACTTATATTCAGCAGTTAAATATGAGATAGATCAGACAAACTGGTCAACATCTTAGTTGGACCACGAGAAGCCAGTTGAGAAATGCCGAATAGAGTAAAGTAGGCAGTTCCAAGCAACAAATTAACAAGCATTCTAGTTTAACTAGTAAAGTATATGGTATGCTAATGCAAGTGTAATATGGAGTAGGAAATTTCAGTTATGAGAAGTTCCATAACACCATCAGTTCTTATCAGTTGCTTCAGAAAAGAACTTATTATTTGCTAATTTGATAACATAGACTCATGTTAGAAAGAGGCCCAAACAACGGCACTTTAAAAGACACCAGCATTCGGAAGTATGTTCCCTAACACCCATTAATCAAATATCAAGTATCTTTGAGCTAGTAGAATCAAATAAATAAATAAACTTCTCATGGTTCAGTGAAAGAGAATGCAAAGATGTGCAGACTGATAAGGGATTCAAATATTTCAGGTAAGATCAGCCAAGGTAATACAACTCCTGCCTTGATAACCTTTTAACAATTCCAAAACAGAACAAATTAATGAGCTTTACAAAGTAGACATACATACCGCGTTAAAGATTGATCTAAGTTTGGGAAGCTGCTTTGGACAAACAACAGACAGAGAAATACCACACTGCAAAAGAGGAATTCTCTTCAGCAACAATAGAGCTTTTAACAGACTGTACAATAAAGATGACGAAGAATAAACAAGAACCTGAGCAAATGATTTTGCTAACATCTCTGCATCAGATAGACGATTATCTGGTTGTGTTTCCATGTTGTCACCCTGCTCTGAGTTATGGGTTTGTGGTCGATACACAGGCGTGGGCAATGGATAAGGGTTGCTTGCAGCAACAAGAATGCAATGTTTTTGACCATCAATATTTTGGTTTTGGGTTCCATTAGGAGAAGTGAACATCTGGAAAGGTGACAAAGCAATGATAAAACTCACAAGTTTACAGAACACAACTTTAGCTGAAAAGATAAGCATAGGACAATTCTAACAATTATGTGTGTGTTCTAGACTCTTGTCTAATCATGTGAACTGAAAGAGCATATTCGAATCAAAACACTAGTGTAAAGGTTTTGCTTAATAAATAACATTTGCGAATAAAGCAGTCAAAAAGTCCACAACTCAAACCATATTTCTTACAAAATTCAGAAGCACCAGTATATGCTATTTGGTCCACAGGGTACATGACAAATGTATTATTTTGCAATTACTATCCCAACATCGCCCAGCATCCAGATAGGAAGCGACTAAACCACCAGTGTCATTGGAAAACAAATAGTCCTACTCTCTAAGCATTTGTACCAATGAATTTTTATAGCCAAATAATGCCACGTGTAACATAACATAGCATTCACCAATTCTCATTTTTCTAGTAATCTAGAAACTTAATAAATCTGATTCTGCATTGAATGTTTAATTTACTGATTTCTAGAATGTATTACCGCTAACCAAATTGTTGAGTGCCACAGTCTTGAAACATTATGTTCCAGCATTCTCAATTTCCAATACTTAAAATATTAAATTTAAAAATCTCCTTTGGACACAAAGAAATGTTAACGACATCTATGAATGAAGCAATGGATTTGAGAGGTGACACTGCATTAAAACTCAAAGCTTAGGCCTCAAGCAAGAGAAACATCACCACAGACCATTAAAGCTTCGGCAAGCCCTTCAGCAATCGCAGCATCATTGAAACCACCACCCGAAAAGCGAAGAGATGAAAGCCACTGAAAGAATGTATCCATGTCCTTGGTCCAACCACTTCGTTGCACAAGGCAAGCTGAAAGACAAACCACAATGATAAGTGGTGTATTGAAATATAGGCAATATAACAACATGAGGTTCAGCTAAATCATGAAATCGAGCCAGAGGATCTGAGTAGAAGTAGATAATTATGCAGCCAATCAAAAAGATAAAACAGATGTATTTCAGCTTATTGGCGTTTTCAACAACAGATAATAATAACAATAATAGAAACAAAAGCAAATTGGATAAATTGCTAAGATGTACTGCCGTTTGAATAAGATGTTCGAGTAAATTTCCATCCAAGGATTCCAGAAAGGATCAGAAATGCACAGTATTAAATGGCCAAATCAGCAGAGGATTGTGTTTCTTCTAATTCTGTTTAAGATAAGGGAGGGGGTGTACACAAGTCCAGGGAAAAGTATTTGCTCAAAAAACTGTTCTAGAAAATGAGATGATGGTCCAATTCTGATACGAATTTCTCGATATGTTGCCTTAACAATCCTGAACAAGGCAATGTGAAGCAAATGTGAAGAAATATTTTGAGGTGATGAGGTACAATGGCCACGGGAAAGTCTAATGCTGCAAGGAGGTTGTGCTCGGGGATTCTATATCATGAAAGTGGTTGCAAAAGTATGATAAAGTATTAAGAGGAGAATGAAACTGTATCATCTACACGAATAGAAGCTTTTTTGACCACCTCCTAGAAGGCAACTGCAAGCTGAAAGACTGCCTCAAGATTTCTCAACAAGGTCTTAGCATCCAAGTAAAACTAGCAAACTAAGATTTGGTGCTCTTTTCCTTGTCTAGACATAAAAGGCTATCTCTGTCAGGTTGACCACCAGAGCAAATTGAAAGGAATAACTCTAGTCATGTAACACTTATGCAAGTCTACAGAATTCATTAAAATGCCACATAGCACTTAAAGACTAAAAGATAAAACATAAGATTACATAATGAACTCGAAAGACTAGAGAAGACAAAGCAAAGACTAGCTCAGTAGTTTAATCTGTTGTTATTGTTGGATTTATTTGAAAGGGTATAGTTCCATTCAAAAAGTGAGATAACAGTACTTAAGACGGTCCTGAAGTTGTCAAAATTGAACAAAATACGCACCGCTGTAGGAACCATGAGCATTGAACATGACCAGCGAGAACTCAACACGGGCAGTTGGAATCTTCTGAATAACATCAATAAATACTTAGCAGTGATATGATAAAAGTTTAGCTTGCTTGAGACAATATCAGCCACAATTTGGTGATTTCCCATCTTTCAGTGTTCAAAGGAGAAATAAAACAGACATGATTCTTGTCACTTATGCCTACCTGCCCCATTGGCTCATTTCCGCAGAAGGATCTGTAAAGACAAAGCAAAAACAAAAACTAAAAAGTTTATAAGAGCTCGATAAACAATTTATTATAACAGCAGCTTTTAAGGAAATTTCTCAAAAAAAACAAAACAGCTTTTCAGGAAATTTTGTTTTATTTCCAGTTGTCATTCCCACACACAAGGTTCCAAACATCTATGATTACACAATCAACGATATTCATTCCATATCTAATCACACACATCTTTCACAACATCACTCTAAGCGGAATCATTTAAGTTTTGCAGCAACATTGATTAATTAAGGTGTGAGAAATAGCGCGATTCAATTCCTCCTTCATTAGGCAGCTCGCTTCGTTTCTCAACAACGCACACTTTCCGTTGGCGTGTATACTTGCTATGAATTGATTTGCTAGTTTATCATGATAACACATTCATTCGATTGCAGGTAAAGTGCTCGATAATTTGCCCTAACATACATAGTGCCTCGTGTCCTTTTATTGACTTGATGATGAGAATTCTCGTTGATTTTTTTGTTTTTTATTGTGATTGACCCCCTCCCTCCCTCCCATTTCATAAAAACGTGAAATTCATGAATCTAGCTGACGTCACTATGACCCGAAATAGAAACAAGATAGAGATTGTTTTTTTTCCATAAGCTTAATTTGCGGAGCACCATAACAGAATCCAAAAATAAACACACACAATTTATTTACCTGATAGTTTTGTCAAGGTAATCGGAGAGGATGGTTTGCCAGTAGGGCCCCACGGCGGCGGTGCCTTCCACGGCCACGATCAGCTGCTTCGTCCCCATCCTTTTTATCTGTACAATCACAAAAATTCTTTCTTTCTTTCTTTCTTTCTTTCTTTCTTTCTTTCTTTCTTTCTTTCCACCACTTTATTTACTTGACTTCACAGGAAAATTGATGTACTTACTTGTTCTACAAACCCACATAATTAAATTCACCTTATTCTATTCAAGCAAATATTTTATGAAAGAAAGAAACCCACCCCCCAAATGATCTAGTCATCATTCAATATTTCAATATGAGTTTCTAGGAAAATAATCTTCTTCTTTCTCCTATTTAATCAAAAAAAAAACATTTACTTAAATATTGTTTAAATTAGTGGGGACCTCGGCACGCAACCGCTCACCGCCTATCTCATGACGTGTATTTCCATAAGTTCACAAAGTACTCGTGTTTATAAGATATTCGTGTTTATAAGATATGAACATCTGTATTGTCGTTTTTTTATTGACAACTCACCGCTAAATACAAAACAAACTTATCTAGACTTTGATTAATGATTGATTTAGCTAACTAAGACATGAATCAACACCATGAATGTCCTAGAGCTTCTGTTTCACTAGAAATCTTCCTACGTTTCATTTAAATATTGAAATTGTCATCTCATTTAAAAGTTTAAGTTGTTAGAGAGTGTAAACGTTTATTTATATATAATCTCCAATACGCCCCTCATATGCATGCTGTAAATCTTTTTGATAATTGGGTGGCAGTGGGATTCGAACTCAGGACATCTTTGGCCTAAGCTCTGATATCATATTGAATTGACATCTCATCTAAAAGCCTTGGAAAACAAGAATGGAACAAATATGTCTCATCATTTAATTTCTACAATATGTTACATATTTATTGATGTGCAAAATATATTTACCTACTCTTTCATAGTTCACCTACCACTTCTATCTACCATTCTTCATCTACTAGTTTTAATAAACTAAACAAAAAGTATTACATTGCATTTTACACTTTCAACACTAATTACATTTTCAGCACTATCCCTCAAGCTGGATTGAAGATATCTTCCATAGCCAGCTTGCTAGTCAACTTATTAAATTGCTTTTGTGTAACCCTTTCGTTAGCACATAAGCTAACTGTTCATTGGAAGATATGTCATAGGTATTATTTCAACATTGATTTTCTATTTGATATAATGTTTATCCACTTCTACATGCTTCGTGTGATCATGAAGAACTGGATTATGAGCTATATAGATGGATGTTTTGTTATCACAATAAACCTTCATAGGAGTTGAGCATGAGAACTTTAATTCTTCTAGAATTCTTTTAATCCACATGGCCTCGCAAATTCCATGTGCAACTGCTTTGAATTCTGCTTCGGCGCTAGCTACTACGTTTTGTTTTTTGCTCCGCCATGTAACTAGGTTCCCACCAATGAAAGAACAATGGCCAAATGTGGATCTCATGTTACTAACACCTCTAGCCCAATCTGCATCTGTGTACACCTCAACTTGAAGATGCCCATGTTTCTAGAACGATAGTCCTCTTTCTGGAGTTCCTTTCAGATATCTTAAGATTCTATAGACAACCTCAAAATGCACATCTCCTGGTGAGTGCATGAATTGACTTACCATGCTAACTGCAAAGGCTATATCAGGCCATGTATGAGACAAGTTGATCAGTTTTCATGCAAGTCTCTGATATTGCTCCATGTCCTTTACTTCTTCCATTTTAGCAGCTTGCAACTTCAAGTTTAGGCTCAATTGGAGTATCTATCATCTTACAACTAAGTAAACATGTTTCTCCAAGAAGATCAAGAACATGTTTCCTTTGAGTAACGAACATACCTTCATTGGATCTTGCAAATTCCATTTTCAAAAAAATACTTGAGGACTCCTAAATCCTTAATCTGGAACTCTTTTGCAAGTTTTTTTCTTCAAAGCTATTAATTATGTCGCATCATCACCAGTTAAAATAATATCATCAACAAAAAAAATCAAAATTGCAATTTTACCATCTTTTGAATGTTTATAGAAAATTGTATAATCTGCTTGACTTTGCAAGAAACCATAACTGATGACAGCTTTTCCAAAATGCTCAAACCACGGCTGTGGTGACTATTTGAGTCCATATAGAGACTTGTGTAATCTGCACACTTTGCCACTACCAGGTCTTTCTCAAATCTAGGAGGTAGGCTCATGAACACCTCTTCTTCAAGATCACCATTAAGAAATGCATTTTTTACACCGAGTTGATATAAAGGCCAACTTGAATTTACTGAAAGAGATAATAGAATTCTGATAGGATTTATTTTTGCTATAGGGGAAAAAGTCTCGTGATAGTCAATTCTATATGTTTGACTGTAATTTTCAGCCACAAGCCTTTCTTTATAGCTATCAGTGCGTCCCTCAACTTTGCAGTTTATGGTAAACAACCATTTACACCCCCATTGTTTTATTGCCACTATGTAGATCAACTATTTCTCAAGTACCACTTCTCGTTAGCACATTCATCTCATGACTGCTAATTTCCAACTCGGATCATCTAACGCATGTTGTATGTATATTCCTTGGAACAAACAAGTGTTAGGTCTTAGACGTGAAAGCTTTATGGTTACTTGACAATCTATGGTACGAAATATAGTTTGCAATTGGATGTTTATAACAGTTTCATACACCTTTCCTAATAGCTATAGGAACACCAAGATCAAGAATGATAGGTGAATCATTAATGATGATAGAGGGAATCAAAGCTGGAGCTGAAATCGTATTACTTGTAGTTTTGGTGCAAGAACCCGGAATTTCAGTTTGTAGTGCAGGATTATCATTCGGGTCTTTAATTCTTTGATGAAATCTCTTCCTAGTATAAACCAGAAGCTCAGGATTCTGACCATTTTGATTAATTTGTAGTACTTCTCTCCCTAAACAAGAATCTCCCACATAAGGCACCAAAGGACTTGGTTCTCCTGTGTTATCATTATTAGGAATACATGTTGAACAAATGACACTTGGGAGTGGGATAAAAATGTCCCATAATTTGTCGTCTACTCTTGTGATCTTCCCTTGAAGAGATTATTTTTTTTTGGAAAATAGGGACTTGTTTCTAAAAATGGCACATCCATATTTACATGGATCCTTTTCGTTTGTTGATCAAAACACTTATACCCCTTTTTGTTAGATTATTAACCCAAAAAACAACATTTTATAGCACGTCGATCAAGTTTTGAACGAAACTGATTTGGAACATTTACGTAAATAGTACATCCAAAAATTTCACAGGTAAATCAAAGAACAATCTGGTGGTAGGAAAATATTGGCTTAGGCAATAAAGAGGTTTTTATATTTTAACGCCTCATTAGGCATTCTGTTTATCACATAAAAGGTTGTTAAAACCGCTTCACCCCATAAATATTTTGGAAGATGCATGGAAGACATGATGGCACGTGCCACTTCAAGTAGATGTTTACTTTTTCGCTATGCTATGCCATTTTGTTGAGGGGTATCTCGACATGTCAATTGGCTCGAAATGCATTTTTCTTTCAAACAATCACTTAAGTGTTCATTAGAGTATTCAGTTCCATTATCAAAATGTAAGATTCCAAATTTTTTTTTTTGAAATTGATTTTCAATCATGAAACAAAAAAATTCAAACAAAATTTTACGTCAGATTTTTTATTCATCAAATAAATCCAACATAAACTTGCATGGTCATCGATAAATGAAACAAACCACCATTTATCAGAAAGTGTATTAACTTCCAAAGGCCCTCAAACATCACCATGAAATAAGTAGAAAGGTTTGGAAGCTTGGTAGTTATTTGGCAAATAAGTGGAACGATGACTTTTTGTAAAAACGCAACTTTCACAATGGAAAGAAGAACAATAAACTCTTTTAAATAGTTATGGAAATAAGTTTTTCATATGAAGAAAACTATGACGTCCTAGTCTATGGTGCCATAACATGATTTGTTCTTGGACAGACATTGAACTAGTACTATTAAAGCTCTGAGCTTTTTTATTACTGAAAGGCACTTCATCATAGTAGTAAAGACCTTCAATCATCTCAGCACGTCCAATTATAATTTTTGAGTTCCGGTCCTGAAAATCACAATGTGATTCAAAAAAAGTAATACAACAATTAGAATCTCTTGTTAGTTTATTGACAGAAAGAAGATTGCAGGTTAGTTTTGGGACATGAAAAATAGAGCTGAGACAAATTATTTCAGTCAGTTTGATAAGTCCTATACATGTAATAGTGAAAAACTACCATCGACAACTCTAATTTTTTTTTTCAGAACAAGAGGAGTAGTTTTCAAATAAATGAGAGGAACTTGTCATGGATCAGAAGCTCTAGAATCTACGATCCACAAAGGGGAATTAAAACAGAAAAGGCTTTAGGATTGCTACATGTTTGTGCCAAGGAAACATGAGGAGTTCTGGATAAGGAGCTAGATTTTATCGGCTTTAGGATTTGATCAATTTGCTCTTTGTTGAAGGGCCTTGAGTTGGCTTCATTTGCAGTAGGAGTCTCATGAGTCTTCTCACGTTGTTTGTTGTTTTTCCAGTTGGCAGGTTTGCCATGAATTTTCCAACAAGTTTCACATGTGTGGTGAGGTTTCTTGCGAAAATCACATCACGCTCGTGTCTTTTCATCAGTTATGTGCTGATAATTTGTTGTTTTGTACACTGTTGTATCACTAATAAAGGCAGAAGTTTCAATAGACTCACCAACACTTTTTTTCCCAAGCATGACACTCCTTCGACTTTCTTCACGTCTCACTTCCGCGAAGATTTCGCCAATGGATGAAAGGGGAGATCTACCCATCATCCTTTCCCATACTTCATCAAATTCAACATTAAGTCCAACACGAAATTTGTAAATGCGACCGCCTTCCACAATTTTTTTTGTGGTGATTGTAGTCATCAATTGATTTCCATTCATATGTAGTGAATAAATGAAGGTCTTGCCATTATATTTTCAAAGAATTGAAGTATTTGGTGACAAAATTTTCTCCTTGGTGGATCTGTCCCAACTTCCACGATAATTAAAAAACTTGAGATTTGTTACCCAAGTCAGAATACATTCGACTAACATTATCCCATAATTCTTTCGTAGTAGGATAATGATAAGAGGAGAATATAATGAATTAAGTACATGATTTTCTAGAAATTTTTGTACAATCTTTTTGTGGCAATGTTATTTGTTTTAGTGTCATTTCATTGTATTGGCAGTTTGAGTCGAGTCGGAGCAAAATAATGCTTATTTGGGGGATTTCATCACTTTTTAGTAACAAAGGTGAATAGAGCTACGACGCCACCAATCGCGCTACTAAAGAAACCACAAAAAAAAAATGCAGGACGGGCACGAGGGTGATCCCGCAAGGAAGTCGAAGAGACTGGGGGTCACGCGACGCGTCTGGCGCATGATCAGATAGAACTTTGGGCCTACACCAGAAACTCTAAAACAAAGCCCATGACGAAGAAAAACTATAAAAATGAGGCTACGTTCAACAACTAGGGTGCCAATTCTCAGAGCAAAAAAGCACGACTAAAGAGAGTTAGAGAGCATTCTAGGGTTAGAGAAGAGCAGAAATACTACCGGTCGTAGCACCACAATCATAGTTGAAGGAGAAAGGTAAACTGAAGGAATTAACAATCAGAGTAGAGGAAAGCAACAAGGAGACCATAAGTTTAATCTTTTCTTTTCCTTACTTGAATAATCTATGATGAATTGCTGTGATTTTAACATGACTATGAATAGCTAATCTTCTCAGTATCTGAAGGAGAATGTAGTTGGTCTCATATAGAAGCACCTTGAACCTATGTTTTGATTATGTTTATTGATGAGTTTGTTTTGTTGGATATTATTTGTTGTTTATGCTACTTGGTTTATTTGATGCACGTGTTTCTCTGACATCAAAGTTAGTGACATTGAATAACCTTGTATTACGTTGAATTATGCATAGGGGGTTGTTAACGCAACACTAGCATAGTAGATCAGGCAGATAAACATGTAGACCTTTGATCATTAACGTGTTCGTGAAATCTATATTGCTGTTGGTAACTCTAATTCACTTTTAAAACATTGTATGGATCCTATGACATGATGAACTTCTGGTGAGGGGAAAGTGCTTAGCGACCTGACATCATTAGGGATTAGAGGTTCTTTTGTACAACGAAAGGTGGCTAATTTGCTATTTCAACATGAGAAAAAAAAATGATCATGAATAAGTTACGTCTTACATAGTAGTCATTGGTATTTTGTCTATGAAATACATGCGTCCAAGATCAATGAACATCCATCTCTTAGATACCTTTTACCAAATCTGATTTACAACCTTTCTCTAGTTAGTTACTTTCACTGAAGCATTCTAGTTTAGACATCTAGGTAGTAGTTCGTTAAGCAGTAGTTCCTAGTCTTAGTTTATTCTTCAACGATAAAACTAAAAAGAAAAGAAAACTGATTTATTGAGTGTTCAACAATAAATCACAAATATCTACTCTCTTGGGATTTGATATTTGGACAGTAATCTTACTTTTTATTTTATTATTACTTGATTCGTGTACTTGCGATATCGTGAGACTTAGGTGTAATACTTATGTGCTAAAATCATCATATTCTATTTACACCTAATAAACGTCCCATCAGATAGCACATGTAATTGGAGATTATATACTCTTCCATGGAATTGACCAGCCATGTCATAACCATGGCATTTTTAGCATCCCAACTAGTATACATGGGATCGTCATTAGCCGACACCTTCTTATCGCCAGGGATGTAACCAATTTTCCCTTGCCCACTTATATACATTCGAACAGATTGTGGCCAACGCAGGAAGTTGTTGCTATTTAGGTGTATAGTGGCGAGTTGGACATAATGAGAGTTCAAGTATTTTGTCAAAATTTCGAATGCTTTCGCTGGATTGGTAACAAAAGGGTTTGGAGTGGTTTCTCATGCAGACATGGCTACGTATTTTTTCTACGAGTTGTATTTATTTTGGCTCAGGTACTACCTTGGAGAACAAGAATGGAACAAATACGTCTCATCAATTTATTTCTACAATATGTCAGACATTTATAGATGTAAGAAATATCTTTACCTATCTTTCTACCTCACCTACCATTCGCACCTACGATTTCATAGTTCACATACCTTCTACATATCATTCTTCATCTATTAGTTTTAATAAACTAAGGGGAAATTATTATTTCTGCCCTTTATCTTTGCCTAAAATTACTTTATGCCATTTTTTTGGGCCGACTTTTTCTGCCCCGTTACTTTTTATTTTTCTATCATAAATGCTCAATTTCTCTTATTTGGGCTAAAACGTTGATGTGTCAGTACAATCAATAAGTTGTCGTGCCACGTTATTAATGTTTTTTGCCCGAAACAAGTTTTTCACACAACAGTTTTATTACCCAACTATCCTAATAGTATTTTGAAATTACACTTGTACCCCATAGTAAATTGCACTTTGACACCCCTAAACACACACACACACATCTATATATATATATATATATATTCATTTTTCTTATATCTTAAAAACTATTTATAAAAATACTAAATACTTTAATAATTTTGTAAATGTATGGACCGGGATTGGTACCTTTTGATTCACACGTTGTGTAGACACTAAGTGTTGTGCCAACACCGATTGTATTCGGTGTTGTTCCAGCACTTGTTGTAGAGTAATTTTGAAGCGGAATAATAAATACATTGAGTGAATTTTAAGCAGGTTATATGAATATAACCTGCCAAGCCTTACGGCAAAATAATCACTAAATATAAATCTAATGATCTTACAAAAGTCAACTGAGTAAGGAACCCAATCATAACACTAACTAATTTATAAGCTATGGAGTTTATAGCTTAGCTAGATAAAACTAAGTAAAAACAAGACTAATAGCTAATACAAGAATTCTTCTAATTTCTCAAAACTAATTCTAGTCTCGTTAATTAGTCTTGATGCCGAGCAAGCCTTTTAATAGGATTTGATCGTCCTTCTTCATTGGCATGATAGACACAAGTTGGATAATTCTGAAACCTCCTTTGATGTTATCTTCATGAGATCTTCTAATATTATCTTCAAATCATTCCGGCTTATCTTCTTTCCTAAAGCATAAATCCACACGATCCTGATAGTCCTTGATATCCTGAAACATATCACATATAACTACAACTTGTGGAACTAGGTGACTTTAAGAATAAAAGCAAAATAAAACATTTCACTTAAATAATCCGGACAGTGCAGTGTTGTGCCAACACTAGTTACCAGAATGTTGGACCAACACTTCCTGACAACACCTGCACTTTTGATCTCCATTTTTTTGCCTTTCTTCACAGAACTCTACCTGCAACCAATTTTGTTTATGTACCTGTATTTCAGAATCTACAGTAATAATACGTATTCTAATTTTCTCCCCTTTAATTTATGAATGATGAACTGTAGTGTTGAGCCAAAACAAGTAATACTTGTGTTGTCCCAACATTTTCGTCTGTCACTTTAACACCTGCAGTTAGATCAACAGTTCAAACCAAAGCAAACTAGAATAATGGAAAACGTGCAAAGTAATATTCAGTTTACAGACCCATCAGAAACAAAACAGAGAACATGCTCTCTGTGCCAAAACAAAAATTGTTATACTATTTAACAAAGTACAAGAAACAAAAAATTGGTGGCCTAATCTCCCCCTTTTTGTGAGGAAGGCACCACCAACATGTGCTTCTTGATGGTGTCCAGCTCTTTTTATCTCCTCCTCCTTGTCTGCAATCTCCCTCTTCTTGTCTGCAACCATCCTATCACACCAATCCACCTTCTCTTGAATGAAGGCAAAGCATATGGGCACAGTGGGGGCTGAATCATCCTCATCAATTGAGACAATGCTGAAATTATGTGCTTTCTTATTCTCCTGCTGTACTCCACTACTTCCATGAGCATTTGGATCCTTCCATGGGAGGTCATTGATTATGTCTCCCCCAAAGTAGTTCTTAGTGATAGGCAGTTGTCCAGTCTTGTCTACAAAGGTCTCATTTGCACCTTTTTGAAATCCTTGATCACTGAGAATCTTGTAGATCAAGGAGTGGAATGGTAGAATTGCATCCTTCTTGTGTGCAGCTTCAACAATGGTCCTGAAAATTCTCTGCCCAATGTTTACTGGATGCCCTTTCTGCAATTTGTATATCAACACAACCATCTCATGAGTGAGTATTGTGGAGTTTGATGAGGGTATCCAGTTGAATGAGGCAACTTTGCACAAGATGGCAGTGGGGGATGTGAGTCTAATCACATTCAGCTTGTTCTTCCATTTCTTCACGAGTCCACCTGTTAACTCTTCCATCATGATGTTGTCATCAATTTCCTCATCAGTTCCATGTCTTCTTGACATCCTCTAGGTGTTGTTAATGATAGTGGGATTAAATCTCCCTTACATACACTCTCCCATACTTGGGAGACCCTTTAACATGCAAAATTTTTGATAAGTTACTGTAAAACTCCGTAATCACAACAATGACATATGGGACAACATCAATGAGAGAGTATAACATGCTTCTAGACTCAAGAAACTCAAACACCCTGTGTTTCTTATATTCATCAACAACAATGTTCCTTTTAGCCCAAATATATTTTCTTTTATATATTTATATATATAAAGGATATAAATATATTTTCGTTTTAAATATATTCCATGTGGCAGCCATGGCGTGTGCATTGACATCCACATCGGCTGCCATGTCTGCGATTTCTCTGATGTGGCAGCGGGTGGGCATTTTTTTTAAAGAAAATTGCATAAGTCAGGGCATTTTTAAAAGCTCGATAGATAATGGGCATTTTCTTCAAAAACGTAAACTTATAGGGCACAATTATTAATTTGTCCTATTCATAATATCATAGTACTCACTTGCAGTCTTGGATATAAAGTACCTATTGTGTGGCTCAGTGGGAAAATTGGCCTCAAAAGTTTCTGGTGGTTCATCCTCATACTCCTCTTCAGACTCCAGTGTTGTGTCAACATCCTGGTCGGTTGGTGTTGGACCAACATTCTGGGTAGTGGGTGCTGGTCCAACACTTTGATCAGCCGATGTTGGCACAAAAGTAAGCTGGTCCAGTTCCTCAGCTTCCTCATCCTCCTCTGTTCCTTCATCATTATCTTCCTCTTCATCATCATAACCCTCATCCTCATCTTCAGCAGAGTCATCATCTTCAGAAGATGAGGATTCATCCTCTTCAACAACAGCTTCTTCCTCAGCAGCTTCCTCATGATATTGTACATGTTCATCTTCATTCTCCCCCTTAATTTCAGCAGGAGGAGCAAGTGGTTGATTCTCCTCAGGCACCACTGCCTTTGAAACCACCGGTTCATCTGCAAGGGGGACATCATCAAAGATGTTGGGCGGATTCAGAGTTACTTCAGTATCTATAGGTTCATGTGTTGCGACAATATTCGTGGGTTCATGTGCTGGCGCAACATCTTCTGGAATTGGTGTTCGCTCAGCACTGGTAGACCCACCCTTCTTCGATTTCACATTCCTCCTCGTGTAAATATGAGCCGCCTTTTTTTGAGTGGTCCAGGTACCACCACTATATTGTGGGTGAGGGTGCTTCCACGGGGTTGAACTCCCGTTGCATCATATGACATGGCTGCAACAACATTGGCAAGATCATCGATTGTGGATTTCTTGCCCATTATAGCCTGCGTGAGTAAATTAGGAAAATAGTAAGATTCTAGGGTTTAACTAAATTTGCAGAATATAAGAACAATAAAAAGTAGATGAGAAAGGAAATTTGAGGTAAAAAAGGAGTCATGAGCGGGTAAATGTTGAGAACGTGTGCCATTCTCGCCATGTTGAGTCAACACATGCAAAAGTGTTGGCGTGACACGTGACCAAAGCAGTTAATGAAATTACTTATAAGTCACAGTGTTGTGTAGTGTTGAGGCAACATTCGTAGGGGCAGTGTTGGCACAACATTCTGAATCAGCATTCTGCCTGTATTGAGCCAAGTGTGTGTGTGGTAAAGGTCTTACCAAGGTTTTCTTCACATACTAGCATAAACAAAATCTGAGTAAGATACCTGGAAGTTCAAGGTTGGAAGGAATCATTCAAATCTAGTAACTTAACTTAGATCTAAAACAGAAGTGGGAGTTAGAGAACATAAAAAACACACTAAAAAAACAGTAAAGAGGTTAATATCACATGGATAATTAAGCTCATATAGTTCAGTGAGAAATAGTCTTGTGTGTTACTGGCAGCTAACAACCCAGAAGATATGCCTTACATATGAAATTATGACCTGAAGAAAACCAAGAGATACTCCCCCTTAAGACCATGACAACACAACACGGGATAAGCAGAAAAGGATAATCAAATAACATAAGATAACCAACATTTATGAGTACAATGTTGTCTCAACACAACATATCAGCAGTCACAAATATAAACCTTTTACTTATTCAATTTAAGACCATTATTAAAAAGCAACTTTCAAGCATTACACTTTGAGGCAAAAATGGATCATGTATTCATTGAATGCAGGCAATAACAGGACCTCTAACACCCCTATCTCAACACAATCAATGCAGAAGCACAGACAAGTACATAGGGCTGGATGTAGGCAGTACAGGACCCTAACACCCCAATATCCTAACACATACTTGTTTACTGAGAAACATAAAGAGGGTTTTAGCACCAAGTGAGCAATTATACTGCATGAAAGGCAATACAAGACCCCAGACACCCTAGTATAGAAGGTCACCATCCTATGCCCATCTGCAAGCAAAACAATATAAATAAGTCACAACTGAATACAACATAGCTGTCAACTCTGTGTACCCCAGTTTCTTCATATTGTTTTGTGTATCTATAACATGAATAGGACACAGCTGGATACAACATAGTAGTCACCTCTGTATACCCCAGCTTTTCCAAGTCAAGACACTACCTCAAAGCAAAGAAAGTTAGCAAACTTTTCAAGAAGTATTTGTAAAGAGTAAGATATCCAATAAATGATGACAAGCCAATAAGACTTCACAATATTCAAGAATGTAGACAAACATACAAGAGACAAACAAGGAAATAACAAGAAATAACTAAACAATCAAGAGAACAATCTGGGTATATCACAATTAGTCAGTGGTGTTGGCCTCTGATGTTGAGGCAACACCTGTATGTTCAGTGTGTTTACATCACACTCATACCAAGAGCCTTCCTCAAACTGAAGAACCTCTCATTATCTAACGGTTTTGTAAACATGTCAGCTAGTTGATTGTTGGTTTTAATATGTTCAATTGTGATTGTTTTATCTTCAACCAAATCTCTTAAGAAGCTATGTCTAATGTCAATGTGTTTGGTTCTAGAATGTTGCAAATGATTTTTAGATATGCTAATGGCGCTCAAGTTGTCACAGAACATTAGAAGAGTATTACTAGTTAACCCATAATCACAAAGCATATGTTTCAACCATATCAGTTGGGTTACACAGCTGCCAGCTGCAATATATTATGACTCAACAGTAGATAAAGACACACAATCTTGCTTCTTACAGTACTAGGAAACCAAATTATTTCCTAGATAAAAACACACACCACTAGTGGATTTTCTATTATCTAGATCCCCTGCCCAATCACTATCACTAAAGCCAATTAAATTTGAGTTTGTATCATGAGAGTACCAGATTTATAACTCTACAGTTCCAGATATATACCTCGAGATTTTTTTTACATCAGTTAAGTGAGATACCTTAGGTGCAGCTTGATACCTGGCACAGACACACACCGAGTACATTATGTCAGGTCTGGTGGCTGATAAGTACATGAGACTCCCTATCATTGATCTGTAGAGTGTTAAGTCAACATCTTCACCAGCTACATCATTCTCAATATGCACAGTAGTGGACATATGTGTCTTGTAAGGCTTGGACTCCAGTAACCCAAATCTCTTCACCAAATTCCTAGCATACTTCTCCTGAGATAGAAACATTCATGTTTCCTTCTGTTTCACTTGCAGTGCTAAGAAGGTGAGCTCCCCTATCATACTAATTTCAAATGTACCTGTTATAGTACTAACAAACTTAACTGATTAGAATATCCAAACACTATATCATCAACATAGATTTGTGCTATACAGACATCTTTGTTATTCTTCATGATAAACAGTGTCCTATCGCCTTCACCTCTTGAAAAACCAAAGCATAGCAAAAATTCAGTTATCCTTTCATACCAAGCTCTAGGAGCTTGTTTCAAACCATATAAAGCCTTTTCAAGTTTGTAAACATAATTAGGGTGATGGGGTTCTGTGAATCCTTTTGGTTGCTCAGCAAAAGCTTCTTTGTCTATATAACCATTCAAAAAGGCTCCCTTAACATCCATTTGGTATAATTTGATTTTCAAGAAACAACCAATGGCAAGTAAAAGCTTAATGGATTCTATTCTGGACATAGGGGCAAAGGTCTCATCAAAATCAATCCCTTCAACTTGAGTATACCCTTGGGCTACTAACCTAGCCTTATTCCTTACTATCACTCCATTTTCATCACTTTTATTTTTAAAGATTCACTCAGTTCCAATCACATTAGCATGAACATGCCTAGGAACTAGTTTCCATACTTTGTTTTTAGAAAATTGCACGAGTTCTTCCTGCATTGCATTTATCAAGTGAGAATCTTTCAAGGCCTCATTCACATTCTTAGGTTCTACAGCATAAACAACACAAGTAACTGAATCACACACAAATGACATGCAAACCCTAAGTTTAGCCATATTTTTATAGTTTATTCTTTCTTTGTTTCTGGTTCTTACACCTTCTGTAAGGTTCCCTATAACCTTGGAAGTGGGATGATCCCTCTGAATTCTGGCAGGAGTGTCTCTTCAAATATTTTCACCAACAAACTCTTATGTGTCAGAATCTGCATAAACTGGTGTTGGTCCAACACATGTGTCGGTGTGTGTTAGCTCAACATCATCATTCCCAGTGTTTTCTACTTCAGTCCCTGGTGTTGAGTCCACATTGTCACTTGATGGTGTTGGCTCCACACCACCAGTCAGAGGCAATCCCAGTTGGTTACCAGTGGTACCTGCAAGGATAACTTAATCATCAAACACAATAATTACAGATTCTTGTATAGTATTTAATCTAGGATTAAACGCTCTATAGGCACTGCTATTCACAGAATATCCAACAAAAATGCATTTTTTACTTTTAGCATCAAACTTCCCTAATGGTTGTCTATCTTTCAAGATGTAACATACACAACCAAACTCATGAAAATGATTGAGATTAGGTTTGACTTTCTTAACTATTTCATAAGGTGTCATGGTTGTGCCTGGTCTTAGATAAACTCTATTTGAAATATAACAAGCAGTACTAAGTGCTTCTGCCCAAAGTCTTTTGGTTATCTTTCTGGAGTTTAACATTGCCCTATTCCTGCAAAGTTCTATTTTTCCTTTGAGCAACTCCATTTTGTTGGAGAGTGATAGGGGCAAAATATTCATGAGATATGCCTCTAGAATCACACGGATCATCAAATTATCTATTTTCAAATTCCCTACCATGATCTAATATAATCCTAATAACACATGCATTGTATAGGAACTTAATACTATCAGCTAGTATTTTGATTGTGTCCACAACTTCAGATTTTTCTCTCAAGAACTTAACCCAAGTGTACCTAGAAAAGTCATCAACAATCATATAAGCATATCTTTTACAGCAAGGCTACAAACATCTATAGGACCCATCAGATCCATGTGCAATAATTCAAAGCATTTAGAAGTTCTAGAGATCTGACATTCTACATGTATAGGAGCATGCGTAGTCTTGGTTTGTTTACCTTGTAGACAATCACTACAAGATAGTTTACCTGGACTGGTAAGTTTAGGCATTCCTCTCACAGCTTCTAGTTTAATGATCTTTTCCAGATTCCTATAGTGGACATGTCCTAGTCTTCTGTGTCAAACAACATATTCATCAATCTTCACATTAAGACACTGTGCATCCTCATCCACCAGGTAGCAGTTGTTTTTTGACCTTTTTCCTATCATAACAAAATTGTTAGATTTATCAAACACATCACATGAATACTTTTAAAATTTAACAATCATATTATCATCACAAAGTTGGCTAATACTAATAAGGTTAGCCTTCAACCCATCCACCAGCAGAACCCTAGTCAGATGTGGGAAGCCATCCACATTGAGAACCCACTTTTCCTATAATATTTCCTTTGCTTCCTCCAGCATATGTACCATTATACATAGGCACCAAGTCCATGAGATTAGTCTTGGTACCTGTCATATGTCTAGAACAACCACTGTCAAAATACCAATCACCAGTAAGAGTATGAGTAGCTGAGAAGACAACATTACAGATAATCTTAATTTTAGAAGACCACATTCGGTTCTTTTGAAAACTGTTACTTTGTTCACTGGTGTTGTTTCAGAATGTTGAGCCAACATCAGAGGGGTCTGATGTTGTCCCAACATCCGATCCAATATTACTGCTATCATACTTATATCTTTCACATAATTTTTTGTACTTGAAGCAGTATGGTTTCAAACGACCAGGCTGAAAACAATATTGGCATATATAGGTTATCTTCTTAGATTTGATAGGATTGCCACTATTTTTACAAAAACCAGCCTTTACAAAACTAGGCATAACAGTTTCATATTTACTTGATCTTTCTTGGTATCCCGAACCTATAGTTTCTTCATTGCCAATGCTCAAAGCTTCATCAAGCTTGCTTGTTCCTGAATTCCACTTGGCAATTGTTCTCTCTGTTTCTTCCAGCTTTATCTCCATCTTCTCCATTTGACACTCATTTCTGGTGAGGTTTCTCTCCAGTGATGTTATAGTTTCAATTAAGAAAATGTTCTCCTTGATGAGCTCATTTCCCCCTTTTATGATTTTCTTTACTTCATTAAGGAGTTCCCTGTATACAACTTCAGTTCATCAATTACCTTGCCTTGATCCATTTCCCCTTCAAAGAGGTACTCTTCATCCAAATCTACAGAGCCACCAAAACAGACAAAGTTAGAATGTTCCTCATCATTATTTATATCAGTAATAAGACATTGAGGGTTAGATATATAATCGTCATCCTCCCAGTTGTGGAAGTAGTATTTCTGTTCTTTTGGACCAGTCTGAGTGTTGAGGCAACATCTGTCAGTCCCAATGTTGTCCTGACACTCGACCCAGTTTACTTGAGCATGCAAGGCTGTTGTATGAACTTCTTCAGGCACCTGTTCATCTGGTAACTCATTCAAACCTATCTCATCATCAATATCATTTATGCATACCCAATTAGAGTCACCTTTGATTCTTAAAGTATTAGCACACTCATATGACAAGTGACCATAACCTTTGCATTCAAAGCATTGGATTTCTTTCATTTTCTTAGTGTCACTTTCAGGGGGCTTTTTAAACGAATACTTTACAATTTTACTAGGAAAACTCCTTCTCAGATTCGGAGGGACATTCTTTTCTTTTCTGACTCTATCATTTAAAGAAATTTTATTGAACTTCTTAGCCACTGGACCTAGATAAGCACTTATTTCAGTTTCATCATCTACTTCTTCTTCAGTAGCTTTTAAAGCAAGACCTCTCTGTTTATATTAGTAGGCTCTGAGTTCATTTCAAATTCTTGCAAAACATTCAGCAGGGTATGGAAGTTAAGTGATGACATGTGTTTGGCTTCTTGCATATCAATTTTCTTAACCTCAAACCTAGGGGACAGAGTTCTCACAGCTTTGTAAACTAATTGTTTATTAGTTAGAGGGTCACCTAAGCTTTGACATTCATTAGATATGTCCATTAGTTTATCAAAATAAGAAGTGACAGACTTATCATCACCCATTCTCATACTTTCAAATTTTTGTAAAGCAATTTGAAGTCTGGCTTCTTTGACACCTGCATCTCCCTCACAGTGAGTTTGAAGGAGAATCCAAGTTTGTTTGGCAGTTGTACATAAGTGTACTAACCTGAACATATGTGGATCAATCCAACTCAAGATGGCATTCAGTGCTTTCTCATTATTGGCTGCTTCAATGACTTCTGCTTGAGTCCAGTCAGCTTCAGGCTTCAGATGTACATCATTATCATTGCCTATGGCCGTCATTGGTGGTGTGTAACCATCAATGATTGATTTCCAAGCTCGTAGATCTAAAGATTTGATATATTGCCCGAGTCTGATTTTCCAGCAAGCATAATTTGTCCCATCCAGTACTGGTAGCATGTTGTTTGTATTGGAGTTTGCATTATCCATGGTATGGTACCAAATCCAAACACCAATGAATTAAGTGCTTGGCTCTGACGCCAACTGTAAATGTATGGACCAAGATTGGTACCCTTTTGATTCACACGCTGTGTTGACACTAAGTGTTGTGCCAACACCGATTGTATTCGGTATTGTCCCAACACTTGTTGTAAGTTACTATTTCTTATGTTTTTAGAAAAAAATTGGGTTATTTGTACACCTGGGTCTAATCTTTAGCCCCTCGGGGGTGTCGCTGGTTCAGGGGCTGAGATGGACGTGCATGCTCGGGTACCCTACTCCGAGCAGCATATACTTCTTTCAGGGGATCGAGGTGAGAAGATGACTATCAAGCCTCTTTTGAAGGAGGCCGATCCCTTGGATCTTTACTATTTTTCTCCAACTCCTTTGGTCGAGGGTTACATCCACCTACAAGTACCTCCCCAAACCGGGGACTTCCAGTTCAGTGTGACAACCGTCTCGATTATCTAGCGAGGGTTTCAGCCATGTGTTTCGTTCAGCAGGTTTGTGGATGGCGGGTTTGGGATATAATTCCACCGTGAGAGCGGAGGATGACCTCTTCTTTTTCACGGGGGTGCACGGGAGTTTGAAATAATATCGGTCATATGTGCAGGGCTTGCGGAACAAAAGGGACAAGTATTTTTTTCCTACTTTTTTCTTTTTTCGCTTTACAAGAAGTCTTTAGTAATAACACGTGTAAGCTAATCCAGTCTTTTATTTTAGGTACGGTGGTTGTTGCGCTGTTCTCTTCCCCATTTTTTGTCTTACCTTTGTCAAATATTTACAATTGTTGCTTCTTGTAGAAGCAATAAGGAGCGTTACTCAGCGACCCTTTTTGAAATATCAGCCTTACGAAGGTGCTGTCAGGAACTAAAGTCGATGTTAAAACAGACTCGTTGCTAGCTAGGCCAGAGGGTGGCCGAGGTGGAGGTCGTACGAGTTGCGCAAGTCCAAAATTTTGACGGGAGTATAGAAATGTTGGAGAGGGATTTAAAGTTGATGCAAGAGTGGTCGGCTCAGGTGGAATAATAGTTAGATATCTTGTTTTTTTTGTCTTGGACAAACGGGTGAGCTTCTTCACAAGACGAGAGCAGAGCGGGGCAAGTATCGACGTTACTTAATGTAATTAGGATGTCTATTTGGATAAAATTTGGCGAAGGCTCGTGTACAGGTTACCTTAGGAGTTGGAAGGATGAGGAGTTCTACTTGCTCTTTTATTGAAGGGGCGCTCATCAACTTTTGCTAATCAGTTACAGGATTTGCCAAGATGTTGTGCAATCAACGTCAGGCTTTTCCTCGATTCTAGTTATTTCACAATTGGTGATACATTCCCTCCGCTAAAGGACATTCTAGCCATCATATTCCATTGGCGGCGGAACCAAGTCAATTGGGATTGCTGAAGCCCAAAAATCCTTGCATGTCTGCCTCTACCGTATCAGTGATTGATCTGGTGGGTATGAAGCCTAACGAGCACCGAGTCGTTGTGCAATAAGGGAATCATCATGTTTTTAACTAGAAAGAAATCTTATCCACTTGAAATGAACTGGTTGAGGCTATCTTCTCCTTCTTGTGGGGTTGCGTGTAGCATAGGTACATAGCGTAGATCCTCTGTAAATATTGAACGTGTAGAAAGAGACTTTTGTTGAAAGTATAGAAGCCGACACAATGGTTGAATTTTGTATTGTAACAACCTCTTGGCCACATTGTGTCTATGCTTTTGGACATCGACATGTAGGGAGACTTTAAATATATATAATATGTTTTTTTACTCCTTCTCACAGTATGTTGAGTTCCTTCTCTATTTTGCAAGAGATATTATCGGGGCGTGTCATGTTGAGGCTTGTATAGAGCGTGTTGTCTCAGTTGGGGGTCCTTTGGCTCTTTAAATAGGGCTCATAACAAAAGGGATACTACGACTGAGGTACGGGGGATAACATTTCTCTACCTTTTTTGTCTTCCTTTGCGAGGTCATCCAGGATTTCTTCCTTGTACCATTGTTTTTCTTCGGGGAAGGCAACCGACGTTTGACCCTCGTCGGTGGTAGACGGAGTTAGGTTCTGCTCTCAACCAAGTAGTGCTCTCAGTCACGCGTTGCTCGGTGTTCTGTTCCAGAGATTCAGATTGGCCTTATTCCCTCTTCCTCCTTGTCCGGGCTTTGGGTTTTTACTTAAGTAGGGTAAATCGGCAGGGACTAGGCGCAGTCTATTCACGTGTATTCATCCGAGTTTAGCGGGGTTGGTTTTTGTGTAGAAGATTGCTATTGTTACACAGAGAAATAACCTGCCTTGGGGTTAGGTGCCTTTTTCTTCTTGGCAATTGTTATAGATGTTAACGTCTTCAGGACTAGTATGCAGTTTTCAAGAGGTGAGCTCTTCGGTGAAGGGGTAACTTAGGCGGTCATAATGACAGGAGTCGCTGCTATGACCCCATTGGCTGATTATAAAGAGGATCGAGCATTATGTATGGCGCATGTTCGGGTCATCGCCTCATATGTTGAGCGAGGAGTATCCTTGTCATGGTGAGAAAACAAAGTGGAACGGGAACCCTTCTGCCCTTCCTGAGAGCGGTGTTGCTGGCTCAGGCTCGATGGGAAGGGTTGCGGGGATATCTTGTCATTTTGAGATCTTAGGAAATAGCAGAAGCAACCAGATCAACGGTCTGTTGGTTGTACCTTTTATGTAACACGCACGCTGCTCTTGATGCTAGCCGAGTTTCGTTCAAGGAGCAACACCAACGTAGACGCGGGGTTTTGCTTAGTAGGCTGCACGCCTGTTTTTGGACATTGAGTCAGGGTGTAGATTTTTTTTTTTAATAACCTCACATGCTTTGCCTAGGTGTGAGCTTCGTAATGGCCACAACCCCTAGCTTGTTTACTAAGGTGATGTCGGTATGAGGGGTATATGCTTCCGCACTAGTGCGTCCGTTTTTGGCGCGATCAGCAATGTGTCGTTGTTATCGTCATCGGGGAGACTCTTGTATTCTCACCATTCTAGTATATTCTTTGCCATTTATCGCTCTCTTTTTATCCTCACACCTCTTCCTCCTAAGGCTGCCCAAATATTGTAGGTGTCTCGGGTATCCTCCATGTCGTTGGACCCAAATGACATCACTCTCCCGGGCTCGTTCATGGTTCTTAGATAGAGCTTGCCTTGGGAGTCACGTGAGAAGTATTACTAACATTAGAGGCGGGCATACTTGTTTTTAAACAGATGGTTAGTCGCCAAAGGGCTTTAGGCGTAAGGATTCACACCGGGATACTGCCTTCCTGAAAGTTGCTCTGTGCTTGAGCTTAGTGGTGTGGTAGGGAGTATGCTCTTCTCCATGGGGGATACTACGCTGTTGATTTTAGAGGGGGTTCCCGACAAGGGAACGGGCGCCCTAAGCGTGGCCCTCGCGTCGAGTGCTAATAAGAGCCCGACTGAGTGCGTCAAATGGATGATAGTGCAACACGGGGTGGGGATTTCTTTAGGAATGTGCGCCTTCCTCGAAGGATCCCGAGTCTTCTCATTTGACTATATCCGGTCATATCAATGGAGTCGGCCCTGGCTGCGGTGCATCTTGTTTCCATTTCCTATGCTTCCTTTACTCCTATGGGCTTTTTCTTAGGGAGTTGGAGGCATTTCTCACAGAGATGATAATGTTCTTCCTGCATGCTTGATCGTAAAGTAAGAGGGGCATAATACGAGGGTAGAAAACCCCTCTCCCGAGCCTACTAGAAATGAAAGTAGCTTGATGGATTGAACCAATGGGTCGTACATTCCTGGTTTTACCAGGGTTTTTCTTTTTTTTTTTTTCCCTTCGGCTCCCCCTTTTTCGATTTTAGAGAGATCGTTTTATAGTCAGAGGGAAGCTGCTCTTTCTGTTAATTCCTCGAATGGTTGTTTGCCAGGTAACCCCGGAGATGGGCTCCTCTATTTCCTTTGTGCATGCTTGTCCATCGTGGTTGTGGGAGGTTTGAACATGTGACAAGTGTCAGGAGGTGCGTGTCAAATCTTTATATGAGTGCACGTGCACCGAGGTTATCTTCAAACAAGACAGGTTTTTCGAGGGTTGTTTCGTCAGCGCCGCCTCTCTTCTTCGTAAGGTGTGCTATTTCGTACAAGGGGGCTGTACTGGTGGTAGTTCGAGGAGCCGATTCTTATATTATCACATATTTTATTTTATTATATTACATTTGACTTGAACTCTTGGCTTAAACAAATATAATATTATTGTGTTATATTTATATATTCTTGATTAATACAGATAAAATACAATTTTTGTGTAAGATTTTTCTTAATCACACTTAAATCAGTAATTATAACTTTGAAATTACGAAAATATTTGTCTGTTTTACATGCGTAAGTCAATTAAATAGAACGATAACGCAAGAACCATCTAACATGTCGATGCAGGCCTCCTTATGTCGACACTTCACAGTAAAATAAAATAAAAATATTGTGAATAGTGTATAGGCCCAAGACAAATTGGTCAGGAAGGTTTTGGGCCATTGGCAACTGGTGATCCGAGGTCACTTAATTTTCTAGCTTCTTTTTTATGCCGAATTTACTTTTTAATTTTGGCCAATAACATGAAACTAGATTGTCATTTTGCCAAGATTATATGACAATAATACAGTGTGTTACTGCATTATTCAAGTCTACTCAGAACATTATTCATTTCAAATTTCACATGATAAATGGCGCGTTAATATAATATGTGTATCAATTTATAAGCTTACTAACATTACTATGCAAGACAATGCGTAACGTGATTAGAAAAAGAAGTTACATATTACAAATATTACGCGTAAAATACAATTTAACTCATAATTAAGATTTAAGATGTATTTTTACTATCATGGGCCTAGTCCCAATTCCAACTTATTGCTTGATTAGATACCAAATATGATCGAATTTAGAAATTTAGAAACATGGCTTTTTCTTTTTTATCAAGAAGAATCAACTAGAAATTCAAGCGAATCAAGATTTGTTCAGAAAGACAATGTATGTTTGATAACAGCTACAACTTTTCCAAGAGTAAACAGACACTTCAGAAAGACGTAAAGGCAAAGTCTTTACACCACCGTGATTTTAGCAAAATTTCAATGTTTGAGGGATAAAAACGTTTATTGGTATTTTCAACATGATTAATAAATATTGTATTTATTCTAGGTATTATCTTATTTTAGTTTTAGTAACCGAGGTATGATTTGCTTTATATTGTAAGTTATCTTTGGCTGTAGGACATTTGTTAATTGAATAAAAAAAAAATTAAACTTGAGAGTTTTTCTTAGATTTTCAGCGATTTCTCAAAACTTTGCAGAATCAACGAGTTTTTAATTTTCTTATGTTGTTTCATCTTTCCTTACGACTTCCGCTCGCTACATCAGTTAGCATCAGAGTCAGGTTCGTTCCTTAACCATGATGGCAAGAAAAAACATTGACGTCCATGATGTTCAAATAAAAGAAGATAGATGTGATGAATACACACAGTTACATCAACAAATTGATTTGTTGATGCAACAACATCGGTGATAGTTGCGTGACTGTCTGAACTAGCACTGACATCTGGAGCTATGTCATTTGCAGATCTCGAGGAGGAGAGTTTGTATGTACCACAAGAACAATCATTGAATCTGCTAATTTACCTAAGATAAGATGAACATTAGGAATTAGAGTTTCAAGATGACATTTCAAATTTATATAGTGAGTACGAAGAGACTACCAGTCATATGATGTTGCATGTGACAATTATGATGACAATAGTGGATGGATTTGATATTTCTCGGTTGAAAGCTTTCATGAAGGATTTGGACAAGAAGATCATCGTGAAACATTCACCGGAGGAGATGATAATTGCAGTCTTAATTGTGGTTTTTTTTTAAAGACATTTTATCTCTAGTATATTGTTTGGAAATTCGCGACTAGTACATGTTTTATGGTACGTTGGAGATAAGGTGTGATGAGAAGTTAGAATGTAGATGAAGTTGATCTATGAGAAATTCGTGTCGAAACCACGTTAGACTGGTGACGAATTCTATGAAAGAAAGTGCTAGATCCACAATAGGCCTCATTTTGTTGTTTCATTAGTATATTTACCATATTTATCCAATTTAAATTTTGTAATGTGCGAGATATAAATCAATAAGAGTTATACCATTAATATAGAGCAAAGCCTACTCATTGCATTTTGTTCATTGTGATTATTATAATCGTTTTTCATAGGGAGTTGGCATTCTTTTGAATAAAACATTTTATGTGATAGATTTATATTAGGACGATTTATTATTTTTGCCCATTAATTTATATAAACTTCAAGTTTTGTCCATTTCTTTTGCCCGTTAACTTAATTTTTTTATTTAAATTTGTCCTGTAAACTTCGATCTGGGCTGAGTAGAAGCCCAGACGACGTGGCTGTTGACGTGGCCACCACGTGGCGCCATGACATATATATATATTTTAAAAAAAAAAATAACAGCTTTTTATAGACTAAAAAGAAAAAAAAATAAAGAAGAAGAAGAAGAAATTGAAATTATAACAGCTTTTTTTAGAATAAAAATAAAGAAAAATAAAAGCCCTACCCGTACCCCCTACCCACACCCCCACCACCGCCCCTCCGCTCCCATCCTCTTTCTCAAATTCGAAGGCGATTTAATAATCATCAAACTGATCATCATCCGTAAGTAACCAAATTAAAAATAAAAAGGAAAATCATCTTCAGTTATCATCATTACGACATTACCATTACTGTTCAATCATCATCACCATCACTGGTCATCTTCACCATCATTGTTCATCACCATAATTAACCCAAGAGGAAAAATAAAAAGAAGAATCATCACCATCCCCATTGTCAAATATAACTCAAGCTCTACATTTTCAACAATGCTCCGACCGTCGGCGACGGCGGTTTCTCATTTACGTTCCCCTCCTCCGATGAGGATGCGTAAAACGGTGGTTTGTGGGTACCAAGCACAATCGTAGAAGTTTCAGATCTAAAGATCTAAAACGCGGGAGATGCGACGGTGGTGGTTTGTGGGGAGCAGGCAAGTGGAGTCGAGATGCTCGTTGTTGTTCTTGTCGTTGTAATGGAGCTTCGGCAGCGAAGAAGTGGTGAAGGCGGGGGATGGAGGCAGAGTTGGGGTGGCGTGGTGGAAAAAAATATTACTTTTAAAAAAAATAGAAATAAATTAGTTTTTTTAGAGTTTAATCTGTTTATAATTTAGGATCTAAAAATAACTATTTAGTAATAAATTATTCAAATAATAGAATAAAAGCTTTAATGAAATTTAGTGAATAGTAAAAGTCTTAAAAAATTAGTAAATTTCACATAAAACAGAAAAAAAATAATATTATCCAAAATATTTTATAATCCTTTTGGAGTAGACAATTAGCATTATCAAAAAAATTAATAATATTTAGTAAATTTTTGAACTATCATGAATTATTTAAACTTGAATTTATACAATTTTTTATGATTAAGATCAATATATAATAACACTAAATATAATTTTAAATATCATTTTATTTTTGTTTTTACTAGCAAATATAAATATATTTTTTATTTTTACTAGTAAATATAAATATATTTTTAATTTTTACCAGTAAATATAAATTTATTTTTAATTTTTACTAGTTGAGTAAATATAAAAAAAACAATTTTTGATGTGGCGCCACGTGGCCGTCATCCGTACGCCACGTGGGTGGCCACTTTGACAAGGCTTCGATCCAGTCTAGTTCGAAGCCCACATGACAAATTTTAAACAAAAAAAATAAGTTAACGTGCAAAAAAAAAGTCCAATAAAAAAAATGGACAAAACTTGAAGTTTATATAAATTAATAGCAAAAATTATAAACTGCCCTTTATATTATAATCAATATGTTTAATTCAACGATATAAAATATACCTTTTTAACATGCGTATACGGTATAAGTGGTTGACATGGATTGTCGGTGGGTGGCTGTATAACCATTACTAGGGGGGTTCAAGCCCAAGACTAGCCTAAATCATAGTCCATGGTTAACCTTGGGCTTGCACCATTTTATATATATAATAGAAAATCTGCGCGAACAAACATGAACGATAGAAAACTACCCCCATAAGAGAATGTGAAAAAAGAAAAAAGAAATTAATGCAAATATGACAACACGAAAACTCGAGCATGGAAAAATAGATTTTATTATATAGTAGGACATTTCTCAGTTTTACCCCATCTAGTTTTCTTAGTATTATTATTGTAAAACTATTTAATATTGTTGTTGGATATGTTTGATATATTATTTGATTGACTCATTTAATTTGATATTTTGAATTTACGAGAAATTGTTGATATTCTTAATATATTTGCAATTTTTACTGTGCTTAAATTTAATTATATTTTGTATTAAAATCTTTGCATACAAGTGAACAAGTAGTATTATTGACTTACAATTTTATTTGGATTATAAACTTATATATACATATATATATATATATATTAACAAATCTGGTCATATGTTTTTTATATATATGTATATACATTTATTAAAATAAAGTATTTGTCGTATCCTATAATTTGGAAAATTTTGGTATCCTCGTATTAATATCATGCCGAATACATATTCTCGTATTAGTATACATGCAACACAGTCGTGCACTCTAGGGCAGGTTGCAAAACCCAACCATTTTTCGAAAGTCAATCGCGGATTTCAACAGGCCGGGTGCAAGTCGGTCTTGATGAATTCAAAGGAGTGGTGTTCTTTTTAGAGTCCTAAGGTGGAATTTTTGCAAACGGACTATTTCTCGACCCGAAAATATACAAAGCAATAACTAGATAGAGCATAAGTTAAAGGAAATATTTTTGTCTTATATTAATAATATTCTCACTATAATATTATCGAACTCCAATATAGCATTGTAATACTATCTCACTATACTAGGTGCACACACGCGAGTCAGTAACTATTAACTAATAGTACAATCAGATCTAGTGAAAACCCTCCCTAATTAATGTTATGGACTAAAAGACTTAGCTTGTTTCAGTTATTGGCTTTAAACGTATTATAAAGATCAACTGGTGAAGTGCTATTATAAGAATCAAAAGAATATGCCTGCAACATTTTAATATCTATTAATTTTCAATCTTATCATCTCCAACGACTCTGAGCTTGGAACCAATAAGCTACGATCGCAAGCACACAATAGATTCTGTCTGCCTCAAATTCATATATAAAATATTGACCCCAAGAGATAAGCTTAATTCATGCGAATTAGGTCAAACCAAATAAGTACAAGAAATGTCCTAAAATGGCCTTGTAATCCTCATCACAAAAGTAGAAGTTCTTAAATAATACTCATTTAATTTGAAATTATACTGAACCCTTGGAGACTGGAAGAGACATATTTGGCTGAACTTGAAAATGAAGGGTCGGTTATTTAGCCACCCCACCCCACCCCATGCACCCCACCCCACCCCAAACCTAACTCCAACTTCTCACGTTTCCATTGTTACTCTCGCTCAAGTAAAAATGGATTTGTTCAAGACATACTGAAAATGAGCTGGATTTGGTATATGCGCAATTTAGTACCATTGCGGACTTTTAGTATTAAACCATACGTTTTCTACTCAATCACTTAGTAATTCAATTCTAATTTCTGATTTCATTATTAATTTTTCGGTCAAAATGAATTAAATAAATCCGACTAAGCTAACTTTAAAGCAAAGCTAAACACAATTAATACCACTTGACAGAAGCGGTAAAACCAATTTATTTTTCTCATAAGAAAAAAGAAACAAGATTTATTTTTATCTCCTTCTATAAATATTTTTATAATTATAAAAATCAAATCATTAAAATTCTCAACATTTTGATAAGGCACAATGAGTTTCGACATTTTAAAAAAACAAACTCCTCATTTTTATAGTAATTAAAAAAAAAAAGAATAATAGTATAGGTTAACGACTAAGCACAGCCAACATTGTTAAAGGACTAAAGGATATTTAACACGTGGAGGGGTTACAAATAACAAGGAATAGTATATTGGTACTATTTTATATATAGCATATGAAGGTCCAAATACGATTATAGCATGGTGGTTGTCACAAGCATCCAGTAGACCAGTACCCTTCTTTTGAATTTAATAAGTGGCATATGCTACCATATAATGTGAAGAGCCAGATTTAATTATAATGGTATCTTAACGAGACAAGATTCTTGAGGATCGCCTCTTTCTTCTCTTACCTAAAAGATAATATAAACAAACGCTGAATATACTTAGCCAATCAACTAATACCACATTCAACAACGTTTAATCAACATTAATTATTCCACTAACAGGTAATGTACAGAACTGATGCATATGCTCAAATGCCTTGAGAATATTCTTGGATGGGGCCATTGGTTCTTATTTCTTACACCACAGTTGATAAATCCCATTAGTTTTTTCCGCCACAAAAAGGCAATAAAACAAAGCTGCTCTTTTTACATCTGTTCGCATCATATAATGGCACTATTAGGTGAGCTGTACTTTACAATCTCAATATATATTTTGCATAAAGCTCATGAAAATAATTAGGAATAAATACAATTATGATGGGTGTAATTTAGGATTGGCCCAATATAACATCATTGGGCCGGCCCATAAGCGCATCGAATGGGGACAATTCGATGCGCATCGAATCAGCAGTATAGTCCTTCCTCATTGGGCCAGCCCAACAGCGCATCGAATACACATGATTCGATGCGCGTATCGAACAACGATGATTCGATGCGCCTTTCTATATTGGAGTGTGGATTCCACGGGACGGGTTCTATAAATAGCCCGTCCCCTTGTGTTCACAGGGCTTTTTTGGATATAAACCAGCTCAGCACAGTCAGCATCGAATCGACTCCATTCGACACGAGGCATATCGAATTATCCTCCATTCGATACGTTCAGAACATCACATTTCCATTCGATACGCCAGTACGCATCGAATTCGATATCTGCAGGACACTTCGAATTCGATACCTCCAAAGTGACTTTTACCTAGTGATAACTATCCCGTATCGAACTGCCCCTCATTCGACACGACATCATCGAATACAGCAAATTCGACACGCCATATTTATTCTGTAATTTAGTTATTTCTATCTAGAAAGCTTGTATTAAGTGTTCCGGACCAAGCTAGTCCGTTAATAATATTGGATAGCATTGTTTAATCTCATTTTGTACTGTATTACTGTGTTCTATTACCGTGACGAAATAAGACCAAAACATTGGCGCCGTCTGTGGGAACACAAACTATATTAGCTTGATAGGCAGTATGACTAGAATAACCCGGTCCAAGAGTAGAGCTCTAGAAGGTAATACGGGAGAAGAACGACCGGATACACCGGAACGGGGTATGCCAGATATAGTTGGACCATCAACGTTACCCCCAGCGGTACCAACTCCGGCTAGGAAAGAAAATCAAGGACCTCAAGCTGAGAAGGTACCCATTAATGAAGCCGAGGTGACTGGAGCTTCAGCAACGAGTGCTGCAATTCCAGATAAATTCAAGAGTGAATTATTCGTAATGATAAAAGCGGTCGTGGCTGAGGTGCTTCCTACCGCACTTCCCGCTATGATACCATCTCCTGTTGAATATTCTGAGAACTTGAGAGAACAAGGTTCAGCTATCCGAAAGCAGAAGGGAAAAGAAAAGGAAAAGTCACAGCAAGACGACCGAAGAAGTAAACATACTTCGGAGAGGACAAACAGCAAAGGGAAGTCAGTTCATGAAGAGCGAGGAAAGAAGCTAGTATCTGTTGAGATACAGTCAAAAAGGCCTCATGAGAAGGAAAGAGAGGCAGAATGTGCTGCTGAACGAACTAGAAGAGAAGACAGAAGACGGTCGGAGAGCCGTGATTCCAGAAAGGAAAGGGTTGAGGAAGAGGATCAAAGAGAGGAATCGCGAAGAAGAAAACGTAGAGATGACCGAAGACAGTCAGAAGGTCTTGATTTGCGTGGCAAGCATAACACAGTAAGCCGAAACGTTGGAAGATTGGAAAAGGGGAAAGCAATAGCCGAGACTCAAACGACTAGGAAGGACAATTCTATGAATCGCAGTCCTTTTTGCCGAGAGATAGAGTCAGAGATTCTAGGGCAAGGAGATAAAATCCCGGAATTAAAGACATACAACGGAAAATCTGATCCCCGAGATCACCTCTTCCAATTAGACAGAAAACTGTCCCTCTACGGTTTCAGGGACAATATGCAAGCCAGGATATTTGCAACGACTCTATCAGAAGTGGCTGCTGACTGGTTTAATCGAATTCCTCATGGACAGATTGAGAGTTATGCCCAGTTGAGAAAGATGTTCGAGGATCAGTTTTCTAGTCAGTCTAGACTGGTTTTGGATCACTCCCACTTATACACGATGAAACAGGAAGTTAATGAAAGTCTAAAGGACTTCATGAAACGTTTCAATACAGAGCTATTAAGGATTGATAGTCCGACGGGAGAAATGGTTGCAAGTATAGTTTTTCGTGCAACTACCAACACCATGTTTGATGGTGAGTTACTGGAACGAAAACCCACCACAGTTGAAGAAATAAACAAGATAGCTCAAGATGTGGTTCATTTCGAGGAAATGATGGCAACCAAAGTTCCTAACAATGTGGCTGTAAGAGATAGAGAGAGAGGCAGAGAAGATCAAAATCGCCACAACAGCAACAACAGGAACATAAACTACAAAAGGGACAGTTCGCCTCGAAGGTACACCCCACTGAATGCTCACATTATGGCAGTATTTGGGGCAGCAAAGAAAAAAGGATGGTTAAAGGATCCCAGACCAATGAGAGAGTCCAAGGCTACGATGTACTCAAGTCAATTCTGCCAGTACCACAATCAGAAGGGGCACAATACAGAGGAATGCATAAATTTGAAGGATGAAATTGAGCGGTTGATAAAGGATGGCAAATTGGTGGAGTTTGTCAAGAAGGTGCAAGAACAAGAAAACAATTCCAACCGTAAGAGAACTCCATCTCCTAGGAAAGATAAGCAGAGGGCAATTGATGAACCGCAACTTTTTCAATACTCCCAGATTGAGGACGGAAACACCAGGAGAGGCATCATCAATATGATAGCAGGAGGACCAGGAGGAGCAGATTCTACCAACGGTCGTAGAAGGATCACAAGGTTTATTGAAGCAGATAATTTTGTTCATATGGCTAATATGCTGAGAATCGAAGAAATGCCACACGAAGAGATCACGTTCTCCACTGCAGACCTACGGAAACTAAGTGCACAAGCTATACAGATGTCAAATTTAAATTGCCCTTTGGTGATAACTGTTGATATAGCTAATTTCAGAGTCACCAAAATGCTTGTGGACCATGGGAGTTCCGTAAATGTACTATTCAACTCTACGTTGCTCAAAATGGGATTGAACAACCAGGCACTGGAACCGGTGAGAACGTCGCTTCATGGTTTTGGAGGTCCATCGATAGTGCCACTAGGAATGATCAAGCTCCCAACTTCATTGGGGACAGCTCCAAAGAGAACGACAATTTTGGAGAACTATGTAATCGTTGACATGCACTTCGCGTACAACGGAATCATGGGAAGACCGGCATTGATTGCATTTCGAGCGCTACCATCAACCTACCATCAGATGATAAAATTCCCCACCATTGCTGGCACAGGAGAAGTCATTGCAGATCACATTGAAGGTTGGGAGTGTTATGTAAACTCGCTTCGGACGCGGCCGCAACCAGAAGAAAACGCAGCAATAGCCTTGGCTCCGGGGCTTATGGAGCATATCGAATAAATATTCTGTTGAAATTTACAAGCATTTTTAGCATTTTGAATATTTTGAACAAGTTTTTATTCGTTCTCTCTGCTATAACACGCATGAGGGACAAGAATGTATGAACTTAAAACAGGTACCTCAAATCCTGGATCTGAAGGACAGCACTGGAAGTCATGCGAATGAGCAATGATAAAAGCTCAGATTCTATTTACATAATCTAATTTGAGTTATTCAAAGAAGATTATGTCGAATTATTTGATTTGCATAAAATTTATATACTTTGCATAATGTAATCAGTGCAGGTCTAAAAAATCAGAAGAACGGAAACTCTGCCCCAAAGTGGCAAGAGATACCGAAAATCTCAGAAAAAATCAGAAGAACGGAAACTCTGCCCCAAAGTGGCAAGAGATACCGAAAATCTCTAAAAAAATCAGAAGAACGGAAACTCTGCCCCAAAGTGGCAAGAGATACCGAAAATCCCAGAAGAAATCAGAAGAACGGAAACTCTGCCCCAAAGTGGCACGAGATACCGAAAATCCCCGAAGAAATCAGAAGAACGAAAACTCTGCCCCAAAGTGGCAAGAGATACCGAAAGAAGCCAGAGGCAACAAAGGGACGGAAACTCTGCCCCAAAGTGGCACGAGATACCGAAAATCCCTAAATCAATCAAGAAAACGGATACTCTGTCCCAAAGTGGCACGAGATACCGGTAGAAGTCAAAGACGACATAAAGAACGGAGACTCTGCCCCAAAGAGGCACGAGATACCGATAAAAGTTCAAGACAAGAAGGATGGGAAACTGCCCCAAAATGGCATGAGGTACCATAAACTCCTAGAACAAAATAAGGGAGGGACGCGCTATACTGCGACAAACTCGGAAGATCACGAACAACAAATTGAAACAAACAATTTGCTCCAAAATGACTGAGGTCATTGAGGTAGGAGGCAGATATTACGAAGAATATTGATAAACAATTTTCACTGAATAATAATGAACCAGCAGGTTGTCAAAATAAAGTAAAGGACTGAGATAAGAAATTGAAAGAAAAGACAACAGTCAATATCCCACAAATTAAGCAACGGATATTAAATTGTGTCAAGCACATTAGAGCGACGCAGCGCCCTACACAAATTAAATTACAAATGAAAATTGTTTATAAACGGAGAAATAATTAACAGCCTGAGCAACGTTCAGTCTTATTCTTCATCTTCTGATGAGGGATATGGTTCAGGCATTTCTAGCCGCGGTGATAACCCTTCGAGAATGAGATCATCCCTATCCAGCAGAGAGGCAAACTCATCAGGTTGTGTAGCCTCAGAAGTTTGACGAGGTGGACGTTTCTTCAAATTTGGTCCCAGGGACAGGTCCAACCATTCTGGTTGAAATTTGCCACGAACATAGGTTGTAGCATAGAACTGATGCACCGTGAGAGCTTGAGCATTTCGAGCCACATGATCATCTCGACGAGTGCACAACTCTTGAAACGTATTGCCCCGGAGGAACCTTTCAGCAATTTCCAATGTTTGCTCGGGGGAAACCTTTTACAGGGGTAAAAAAAGATATTAATGAGATTAAAAATAAGAGAATAGGTGCCAAATTGTAAGAATAATATATCTTACATCTTTGAGGCCTCGAATGTAGCCATTGAAGTCAGCATTGTGGGCTTCCTCTTTGGCTGCAGCAACCTCCTTCTTCAGCGCAGAAATTTGCTTATTGAGATCTTCTTCAAGTTTTTTAGCTTCCTCTCGAGCATCTTTTGCCGTTTGCAAAGCTTTTTCTTTGGCATCGAGAGCAGCTTGAAGTGCAGAATTATCAGCGTTACTGGCGGTCTCCTTGAAATCCATTAAGGCTGAGGCCATAACATCCACGAAACCGCCCGCCTGACAACAAACGAACGGTTAGATAAAAATTTACAAAGCAAAATCACAGAAAAAGTAAGTCAAATAAGACATCATTACCGCTGACAGCAGATGCAGTGTATTTCGCTCCAGCCTTTTCCTATCTTCGTCAGAAATTGGAAGAGGGACGGATAAACCAGGCAATAGTGCCTTCAAATGCTCGATGGCTTCGGCCTCCGAGAGATGGTATCCAGCGGCTCGAGCTCGAGGACCCTGGCTAGGTCCGGCCGCGTGACTTGGACCAGATGCACCGGTAGGAGGGTTAGAGGCACTTGGCCTGGTAATTTGGCCAATCGTAGCAGCAACCCCTGCGGTTTGCGACAAATTTTGCGGCATTCTTCGTCTTTTACGTTGAATGAGATTGCCGGCATCCTCGCCAGTCTCGGTTGCCCTGTTTTCCGACTCTTCGCCACCGTCTGGATTACCCTCAGGATTATTTCCCAATAAGTCCTCGAAAGGGTCAACTGGCAGAACACTAGCCGCAGCAGCAGCAGTAGCAGTTGAGGGTTCAGAAACCTTCTTCTTACCCTTACTCTTTCTCTTCCGAGGAGGAGGAATTTCACGCACGGTCTCGGTCTGGGAGCTTTCCATGTCCGCAGCAACAACCCGGTTCATCCTTGCGTGTCGACTCATGAAGTATTTTTCTGCAACAAAGACAAATCATTAGAATGCATAATAAACATAAACAAGAATCTCAGAAAGATCAGATATATACCAAGGGTCCTTTCTCCCTTGTATTTCACTGGAGACAACCCAGCCAAAGAAAGGACTCGATTTTCAACGAGTTTTTTAACATCAAATTGATGTTCTCTAACTAGAGTGGGAATAAACTCGCAATTCCACAGGGTTATGGCAACTCCACTGGGGATTGTTACCCTTTTACCAGTGAACCACTCCCGGCGGAATCCCAAGAACTCATTTTCATAACTCTCCTTAATGAAAAAGTATCTTCTTTTCCAATCCTTCCCGTACCCGGTTGCTCCACCGTTTAAAAAATTTCGGTTAGTTTGAGCCTTTACAGGGTAGAAACCTTCTTCGCGTCTCGCAATCTCGAATAACGCGTAGAATTCATTAGGACTGTGTCGTTCGCCCAAAGCCTTCATCACTATGATGAAACCAATCATGCTCCCGTAAAAATTTGGCGTGAGTTGAGCAGGAACGACATTTATCTTCCGCAGAAGCCATCTCAGCTCATAAGGAATTGGAAAGCGCAATTCGTTCAAAAGTTGTCCGACAAACACAGTAATATGACCGGGTGGTGGAGTATGCATCCGATCATTTGGGCCACGAATGACGATTTTATACTTGTCGGGAATATTAAATTTTTCGCGCAATCCCCTACGATTATGCTGGAGACGAGACACGTATTGATCATAGGTCATTCCTGGGACCTCGATATGATCGTCGAATTCCCTATTTATGTAATCTACATCTTTCTCACCCTCGCTCGGAGCACGATTATCTCTATATGGCGAAGATTCATTGCTATTGACCTCAGTTGTTGGATTCAACTCTGGAGCAGGATTATTATCCGCGGGGGAATCAATGGTTATTCTGTCTATTAAATCATAGACATCTGCATCACCTGTGGTCGGAACTACGGGTCTTTGTTAATCGAACTGGCACTAGAGCCTGAACTCGAATCACTCCCGGAATGGGTCTCAATGCTCACCATCTTTGATGAGAGTTAACTGAAATATATTTAAAAAAAAACGAGACTGACTAAGGACGCATACGTCACTACACACTCTCGTATATCACTCATATATATACAATACTGAACGTGTTAAAAAACTAAACGACAAGGCGCAATAAATAACAGAATTTTTTTTACCTTAAGTATATTCTCGGTAAAAGAAAGTCTTGCTTGGTTGCTTATATCCTACACAAAGTAAAACAGAAAATCAAAAACACGCAACGGTAGGCTCATATCAGGGATGAGCGAAAATTTTAACGCATCAAATTTTTACAATTCGATGCTGATCGTATCGAATAACTTATCGTTCGATGCGAGACGCATCGAATGACGCGAATTCGATGCGTCTTACCTGAAGAGCAGAGTCTGTTGGCAGAATAATGATCGCGCCGATGCAGCACCACCCTTATATAGGGAGCGAGAGGCCCATCAGGCCCAGCTACGCTGCCGCATCGAATAACCGCATCGAATAGCTAGAATTCGATGCGTGCAATTTCACGCATCGAATAGCTCACAATTCGATGCGTAAAAAATTATCTTACTATTACAAGAACAGTGAACCGATCCGATTTTACTATGATTAGAAATATCTCAAACCAGTACAAATATATTTTTCAAAGTTTGGAAGACGATCTCTAAATTGATATCGTCTCCCAAACTGGGGGGACTATATGATGGGTGTAATTTAGGATTGGCCCAATATAACATCATTGGGCCGGCCCATAAGCGCATCGAATGGGGACAATTCGATGCGCGCATCGAATCAGCAGTATAGTCCTTCCTCATTGGGCCAGCCCAACAGCGCATCGAATACACCTGATTCGATGCGCGTATCGAACAACGATGATTCGATGCGCCTTTCTATATTGGAGTGTGGGTTCCACGGGACGGGTTCTATAAATAGCCCGTCCCCTTGTGTTCAAAGGGCTTTTTTGGATCTGAACCAGCTCAGCACAGTCAGCATCGAATCGACTCCATTCTACACGAGGCATATCGAATTATCCTCCATTCGATACGTTCAGAACATCACATTTCCATTCGATACGCCAGTACGCATCGAATTCGATATCTGCAGGACACTTCGAATTCGATACCTCCAAAGTGACTTTTACCTAGTGATAACTATCCCGTATCGAACTGCCCCTCATTCGACACGACAGCATCGAATACAGCAAATTCGACACGCCATATTTATTCTGTAATTTAGTTATTTCTATCTAGAAAGCTTGTATTAAGTGTTCCGGACCAAGCTAGTCCGTTAATAATATTGGATAACATTGTTTAATCTCATTTTGTACTGTATTACTGTGTTCTATTACCGTGACGAAATAAGACCAAAACAAATTACACCCTTCAAATTAGTAAATACAACTACACCCTTCAAGTTTGAGCGTAAATACAAAAACCATCCTTAAAACTTAAAAGTATGGAGAACAATGAGGACCTCCCTTCAAACTAATTGCAAATAGAATTTGAATGGATTTAGTTGATTTCAGTATTATATATAAGACTTTCTATTATGCCCCTACTCAATTAGTTGCTTGAAGGAGTGTACGTAGATGCAATGATATGTAACAAGATGTGTATTTAATAGGGCGAAATATTTTTTTTGCCCTTTAATTTTTCTCAACTTCAAGTTTTGCCCTTTATCTTTTCGGGCTTAAAAAATGCCCGCCAATTTAATTTTTTTTAATTAAAATTGCCCGACAGGCTTTTATTTGGGTCAGCTCCAAGCCCAGTCTACGTGGCAGTTAACATGGCGTACATATGATTGCCACGTGGCGCCACATCAATTTTTTAGATTGTTGAAATATATAAAAAAGATATATCTTTATTTATTAAAAACAATAAGATATCTAACTCCTTAAAAAGAGTATATCTTTATTTATTAAAAATAATAAGATATTTAATTCTTTAATATAAAAAAATAAACAATTATAACTAATAAATTTTAAAAATAGAAAAATTATAAAAACTTATTATATAATTCTAATTTTAAAAACTTGATTTTTAATAACTAATAAATTTTAAAAAAAGTCAAAAAAATTAACAAGAAATATTCCAACATTAACAATATTTTTCTTCCTCTTATAATTAAACTTTATCTATAATTCTATTTAAATAACTTAATACGTAAAAAAAATGAAAAATGAAAAAAATACCCCTCCCCCCCACCGAACAACCACACTTCTACCACCACCACACACCCACCACCACCAACACCACACGCCCACCACCACCAACATCACACGCCGCCTCCGAGACCCACCACCACCACACGCCCACTACCACCACAACCACACTTCCACCATCACCACACGTCCACCACCACCACCACAACCACACGTCCACCACCACCACACACGTACCACCGCCAACACCACACGCTCAATTGACTGCCTCCGAGACCCACCACTACCAACAACACACGCCCAATTGATCGCCTCCAAGATCCACCACCACCGCCACACGCCGCCCACCACCAGATCTTCTCTCTCTCTCTCTCTCGTAGAAGAAGAAGAATCCCTTCTTCTTTTTCTTTTTTTTTTTTCTTTTCTACAATAAGTTAGCGGGCATTTTCTAAGCCCGAAAAGATAAAGGGCAAAACTTGAAGTTGGAGAAAATTAAAGGGCAAAAAAAATATTTCGCCATATTTAATATATTAATTAGTTTTAAGAGATGCAAAATGTAGTGTTACATAAAATTTGCACAATACTATTTCGAATATCTGTATAATTAAAATACTTTAGAGAGTACATACATGATAATAATGGTTCTATCCAATTCTTACATTTATTTAATTTATTATTTTGATCATAAACCAATTATATTTTTCTTTGTTTTCAAGTTTCTAAGACCTTAAATATTTTAAATTATATTTTTCTTAGTTTAAGAAATAGAAAATTAGGAATTTATTATACAATGTTTAGAAAATAGAAAAAATCGAGGGGGGGGGGGGGTGCAAATATGATTCAGATATCGTAATTGTTAGATTTTGGATTTATATTACTTGTAAATAGATATAGTTGAACTTGACAGTCGTGCAACTGTATCTAAAAATAATACATATAATAGTTCTTTAAACTTTAAAACCAGTTTTACTGTTGCAATTGTGATTAAGAAACAGTTAAACATAAAGTAATAAAGAACATAAGGTTTTTAACGTGGTTCGGTACAATTGGTCCTAGTCCACGAGGTTTGCACCCGAATTGTGACTCAAACAATACCATACTTAAGAATACAAAGATAAGAATTACTCCAACGTAAATCTAGAATACCTCTAATTTACCATTGCAATACCTAACCCTTAACTATTTTCCGTATACTCCTTTGAGTCGAAGAACATCAAGCTTACTCAAAGTTCCTTTGACTTGAAGTTTTTCACTAAAAGACTTTGACTCGATACATGACTGAAATCACAAACTATCTTTCAAAGTTGTCCTTTAAAGTGTCGAGTCTCCTCTTTATATAGGCATAGACAGAATTTCTGCGAATCTCCAGTTGCAATCCTCGCAGATCTTCTTTCCTTATCTGATAAGTTCTGCGTATCTCTAGTTGCAATCCACGCAGATCTTCTTTCCTTATCTAATATATTCTGCAAAATAAATCTGAATATATCCAATATACATGCTTATTAAATATGTATAGATACATAATAATGAGATAATATTAAACAAATATAATCTTGTAAGATCTTGAAAGTCTATCTTTAAAGGATAAGAATAAATGATCAGATCAAACAAAGATAATCTTGGAAGATCTTGAAAGCCTGTCTTTAAATGATAAGGAAAATATCTAAAATATATTCCATATAAAAACATTTGACTTTCTATATCTCAACAAAAGATATTTGATGAAGATTCTTTTCTTAACGATTATATATCAAATTATCTTCCTAAAGAAAAAATATTTTCCCTTTAAACATAATTTCCAAAATACATAATCAAGGGAATATTCCGTTTCGCCAAAAACGCTGATTTACGTTGTTGCAACTGAGCTGTCTGGATGGCATTACAACTGACAGATTCACTGTCCAAAAAGAGCATGACTTTTCTGCATAAACATACATTGAATACTTTCCAACATATAATCAATCAACATGATTTAGGAAAGATATGCAACACAACAAGGAAAGTCAATTACATCAAAATCCAAAGGGCAAGTCAATCATAAGGAAAGTTTCCTTCTTCAAAATTATCACAATAATAAACATGGAAATATTCGACCTGCAAAAAAGATAATATTCCATAAATTGAATTCTTAAATAAGGTAATCAAAGATTTCATTCAATTAATAGAAACTATATCTCACTTAATTTTTTTTATTAAATTAATTGACATTGTTTTAAATAATTTTCAAAAAGGTGTCAACATAAACTCTAATTTATTTATGTAAAAATAACATAGGTCCTAACAGTAATAGTTTTGGCTTCAAATCAAACAGTCAAAAAACTAATCGTAGATCTTTAGTTCAGTTCTCTTGAGGCTGAGTTGGGATATATTTTATAGAGGATAACATGTAGATGATATGAGGGGTAAGTTCGCATTTGTGCTCTAACAAGGAAGTCAATTTTACCTGCAGAGAGGACAAGTGAGGATCTAGAAGTCAACGAGGCTTACTTTATGTTGTCACTAAATATTCAAAAACCTAATCAGTGTCTTGCATTCACTCGCTATGATTTGTGTTTCTATACATGTAGGTGAGTCGATTTTGTGTCAACCAGCTCAATATCGGTTGAGTGGTGGGTTTACCTGTCACCTGCCCCCACCCACTTCACCCGCACATTTGTTTATTTTAAGAATTCTAAGTTACCTATCAAACTAGTTTTACAGAAAAAAAAGATTTATTTAGTGTGAATTGTTATTTCTCGTCACTTTAAGATGCATAAATAGAAACATAATGGATGATAGTAATACCACAAACCAACACCCTCGTACCAAACATCTAAGAATTACCAGGATATGTGGATGTTGACACCTCATCAACAGAAGATCTGCTTTCATAACAAATGCTATCTCAGGGTTGTCCTCGTAAATCCGCTTCATATTCAAGATGAAGATTGAAGAGCGAATGACAAAGCATGTTTTTTTGACTAGGCCTCATCCTTATCCACCCTACACGTGTCCCCACGCCTTGTGTCCCCCAGAGTCTAACATATCTGTAATAAATGAGGAAAATTCTCCTGCTAAATTATCTGGGCTAAATTATCTGGCACCATCCTATTGGCCCAAAATTATAATTTCAAAGAGCTTCCCTTACCTATATAAAAGGGAAACCTCGTAAGCCTTATTCTATAAAAGATCCATCCCAAAATAAAAAAAATAAAACCCCTAGGTCATTCTATATGAATCATCATGTCCCTTCGTAACTTCCCATGTTTCAGCTTGTCCCCTCGTCCTTCTTGAAAATATTAAATTCGAGCCCACCTTCCCGTATTTTCCTAAGAAAAAAGGACAGGTGTTCCGACCACTTCGAATAATCATACATGAGAATCAATATCATCAATAATGATAATTAGCCGTCAAACTATGAACTTAAGAGATGAGAATTACTATGAATATGTTTACTTTATATATTAATGAGAGTTTTATTTTATAGTTTATGCTTAATATATCATGCTAAATCTATTATACTTCAATTGCTAACGTAAATATCAATGTACATACACACACACACACACACAAACACACACACACACACACACACACATATATATATATATATATATATATATATATATATATTAGCTAATCAATGTGTAATATTATAAATAAAGAAGTAATATATATGTATTTTTATGGTATTGATTATGTATATTTGATTGTGGTATAACCCACCAACCGCCCACAACCCAGTTTACTCGTCTAACCTGCCACCGCATGGTTTTGAAATTATAATAACTCGTACGGTTGTAGAAATTGATAATATGCAAGAATATACTACTTCTTTATTTATAATAACTCGCACGTACACCCCTAATACATGAGGATTTTTAAGGGCTTGGTTTTAAGGTCGTAAGACCCTTCATAGGGGATGGACGGATATGATCGATGAGATGCTAGGTTTTAAGGTATTTATTGGGAGACATGAGGAGGTTTGTCTTTTTCGTTGGTCGTGATGTAGAAGAATTTGAGTTGTAGTTGCACCAAACTCTTTGTAGCTTTTTTATTGGGTTTTGTCTTATTTTGTCATTTTCTAGTTTAAAGTGAGTCGGAGCAAAGCGAAGCATAATTGGGGCAAAATGAGCATGGAATAGCTAAAAGGGCAAAATTTGACGACGTCCATGACTTAACAGCAGAGCCAACGCCGCCAACATTGACGACAACATGACCGCACAAGAGAGGCAGAAGATGGCGACCACCTGCGCAAGAATCACGCGATCTGCGGAGGAGACCGCGCGACTTGCCCCGCCTTGAAGGAGAGTCGTGCGACAGACCGCCCGACGTGAGACCTATGGCGGATTCCAAACCTTAAGGCAACACATTTAGATCCCAAAAACTATAAAAGAATGAGGGCAACCAACACATAAGACACAACCTATTATCTGCTATCTATGGCGAATCAACACTAACAATGCCTCACCCCATTTGTTTTCCATCACTATTCCATATCATAATTCGTCGTTCGAGTACTGCGGTTAGAGTTTGAGGAGAAAGTTGATTAATCATAAAACATAATCATCCGAAGTTGAACAAAGGAGAAGCAAATGGAAGACACACCGACACCTCACCGGGATCCAGAGTTTAATCTTTTCTTTGTCTTTCTTGTGATGAATTGTTGTTGTGAAAAATATTGATTATGAGTAGCTAAATCTCCAGTGTCTAGGATAGGATGTTGTTATCTCAACGAATGCACCTTGAACCTATGTTTTGATTATATCTATTGAAGACTTTGTTTTGTTGGATTTGGTTTGTTGCTTATGCTACTTGGTAGATTTGACGTGTCCATATCTCTAGGAAGCATAGTGGTGATGTTTAGTTATCATGTCGTACTTGAATGATGCATATGAGATTGTTTGGGTGGTTTACGTTTGCACGGTAAGAGTTTCAGTGAATTTTTGTGCTCCTCGTTGGGTACTAAGGGTTGAGAATAATTTTGGAATGAAAAATCAGAATTCTCGGTTACTCTTATGTAATTAAACAAAACATAACTATCTTATTTAATAATTTGAAACTAAAATGCAGCAATTCCATCTATTCCACCTTTAAATCCTGAATCAAATGTTCTATTTCTTTTTGTGAATTGAATAAAAATATACTAACAATAGTTCTATATCTTTTCGAAGAAGACATTTGTATTCTAATATAACGATATTGATGATACATGCCCGACTTTTTGCATTTCTCGTACAAATCACAAATATACCCACTCTCGGACGAAGAAGCACGAATGACCCTTATAGGAAAGATACCCATAAGTCCATTCTTCGTCCTCTACCAAGCTGCATCGACAATGCTGATAGAGCCGTTCTCGAAAAAGGCTTATCTACTAAATCTTAAAGATAAGAGATTAGGAGGCTTAACACAGATCGACCCCTATGGATACACACATATGTTGGAATTTTTTTTTAATGGGTTCCACTTTATAAAATTGGAATTTCTTTAGCTTAATGAAATCTACGTTTTGTGTAGATGAATCTAGTATATTTAATTGTTCAAAACCAATTTGGGATGAATGAGAAATTAAATGATAAAGTAAGCCAGTTGAAATAAGTTATCTTGATGGAAGAAAATGAAATGAGTGGGAAGGTGAAAAGTCACAATCCCACATGGAAAGTTTGAGCTAAAATAGTACACCTAATAAGTTGCTTTTTTCATAAGGGTTTGGACCATTTGGGGTACCACATGTCTTTGAAGGGGGAAAAGCCTAGATGCTAAGGGCCATGCTTCAAAGCCCACACACGCATGCGCGGTGGCCTTTGCCGTCCATCCAGCCTGGCCTCTTGGGTTTGAGTTTGAGCTTGAGCTTGAGCTTGACTTCCCTATCAAATACTTATCTTTTTGGACAAAGTTTAATTAAGTAATTAATTAATTGTTCAAAAATTAATAAGCATCGAATTAAATAATTAATTAAACGTGATTAGGTGTCAGAATTTGGTTGAGCCAGTGTGTCCAGTGACTGGAAAAACCGGAGGGAAAATCCAGTCAGCGAACAGTCACCTACACACCCTGTCAGCAGAATAAGTGCCACTCTTTCATCTAAATAGGTGCACAGTGAACCAAAGTTGTGTAAAATCTGGAAGAAAAGTTATGACGTGGAAATGACATGTCCTTCCAGTCAACCTCTTGGCCAACTTTCGAAATCTATAAATAGAACCCCCTACTTCTTTATTTTGAATTCAATCAAAAATATTCTTTTTTTTTTTTCTGTTTTGTTCCGAGAGTTTAAAACAATCTTTTAGTTCACCGTTTCTTAACATTCGAAGTGTTGCCATATTAAGAAGATAGTCATTGCATCTTGGGAAGCGATTGTTGATCAAACCGTAAACACCGAATGGGGCAAATATCGTTTTAAAGAGAAAGAGTTCAATTCTTGCATCGACTTTAAAATTCTGGTTTGTTTTATGACTTACACCCGTTACGATCAACAATTTGAAAACAATTTTTTTTCTTGTTTATTTTAAAAAAAAGAAATTGGTGACCATCTCGCCTGTTCACAGTAGCGGCGTGAAGCCGAAGAAGTTTTTTGGCACCGACTTCCAAAGGTGGCAACAGAAGATGTTGTTCTACCTTACGACATTGAACCTATCAAGGATGTTGTTCGAGGATTCCCCTACAATGTCAGAAGATGAATTTGATCCACGTCTAAGGGCTGCTTTTGACGCATGGAGTCAGAGTGATTTTCTGTGCAAAAACTACACCCTTAATGGATTAGACAACTCACTATATAACGTCTATTCCACCATCAAGTCATCAAAGGAACTCTAGACATCTCTTGATAAGGAGTACATAATTGAAGATGCCGGGTTGAAGAAATTCATCATCGACAAATTTCTGGAGTTTAAAATAACCGACTCGGAGACGATGATGAGTCAGGTTCAAGAGTTGCAACTTATCGTACTTGACCTGGATGCAGAGGACACGAAGCTCAATGAATCCTTCCAAGTTGCTGCTATGATAGAGAAGTTGTCGCCGTCCTGGAAGGAGTTCAAGAACTATCTCAAGCACAAGCGCAAGGAGATGAATTCTGAAGACTTGATAGTCAGACTTTGGATTGAAGACGATAATCGAATGCCTGAGGCCAAGTCAAAGAAAATGTAGATGGTGGTTAGTGCCAATGTGGTGGAATACAAGCCTAACAAGAAGAGAAAGAATTAGGGAAACGATGGAGGCCAACAGAAGAAGAAAAAAGAAGTTCAAAGGGAATTGCCACAACTGTGGAAAGCCGAACCACATGGACAAAAACTACTGACTCATTAAAAAAGACCACCAGAACCAGTCCAACCAGGTTGCTATAGTTCGGGACAAGAGCATTCTGGTTGACATAGCTGACTTGATGTGTACTGCAGTTGTCTTCGAGGCCAACATGGTGGACCATCCAAAAGAGTGGTTTATCGACAACAGCGCCACCCTCCACGTATATGCTAACAGAGACATGTTCTCCACATACTACTCATTCCACAACCGAAAGCTCTACATGGGGAATTCTACAACGTCAGATATCATTGGAAGTGGAAGAGTGGTGTTGAAGACGACTTCAGGCAAATTGTTCACTCTGCTTGATGTACTGTATGTTCCAGATATTCAAAATAATTTAATATCTGGTTATGCACTTGATGAAAGTGGTCTTAGACTAGTGTTTGAGTCTAGTAAATTGGTGCTCACTAAGAATGGGAACATTAGTCAACCGAATGTACAAGATGAATGTAATGACTGTAAAACGTGACCTCGAAGAGAATAATAAAACTATTGCTTCTGCTTACTTGGTTGAGTGTTCAGAATATGGCATGTTAGACTAGGACATGTTAACTTTAATACTCTACATAAACTAGTAAGCTTAGAGTTATGATATTTATTTAATATCGAACAGAATAAATGTGAGATTTGTGTAGAGGCAAAATTAACCAAATGACCGTTTCCTTCTGTAAAAATAAAGAAACACTGAACCTCTACACTTAAAGTTTATACAAACTAGAGGTGGCAAAAAGTATTTCATCACTTGTATTGATGACTGCACAACATACTGCATAGTCTATTTACTAAGAAGTAAAGATGAAGCTCAGTAAACCTTTAAAATCTGCAAACTTGAGGTTGAAAAGCAACTTGACAAACAAGTAAAAACTATCTGAAATGATAGAGGTGGAGAATATGAAGCTCAATTGGACGAATTTTGTGCTTCTTCAGCCATCATTCATCAAACTACAACCCTTTATTCACCACAATCAAATGGAATTGGTGAACGCAAAAATCGTACTCTTAAGGAGATAATGAATGCCATGTTGATTAGTTCTGGTTTACCACATAATTTATGGGGGGACGTCATCCTCTCAGCAAATTATATACTAAATAAGATGCCTCACAAAAGTTGAAACGAAACTCCTCCTGAGTTATGGAAAGGTCGAAAGCCTTCATATAAATACTTAAAAGTGTGGGTGTGTTTAACAAAGGTAGAAATGCCTAAACTTAAACAAGTAAAGATATGACCTAAGACCGTTGGATATGCGTACAACAAGAGTGCCTATCACTTCTTAGTACATAAGTCTTCAATTCTTAATATTAATGAAAATATAATCATTGATTCAAGAAATGCAGTATTCTTTGAAAATATATTTCCTTGCAAAGAAAGGAAATAATCTAGTTCCCTTAAAAGAACCTATGAAGCTGCAAGGGATAATCATGAGGACGATGAAGAACCCAGACGCAGTAAAAGGGCTAAACCAGCTAAAAGCTATGGTCGTAATTTTCTAACTTATATGTTAGAAAATAAACTGAGGACAATAAGTGAAGCCTTGTCCTCTCCATAAGCTCCTTTGTGGAAAGAAGCTATCAATAGTGAAATATTGCCTATTTTGCAAAACCACACGTGGGAGTTGGTTGATCTCCAAGCGGTAGCAAACCTTTGGGATGCAAATGGATACTGAAAAGAAAGTATAAAACAGATGGATCTATTGATAAATACAAGGCTAGATTGGTAGCTAAAGGTTTTAGAGAGATAGAAGGTCTTGATTTTTTTTGACACATATTCACGTGTGACTAGGATCACATCTGTTAGAGTGCTCATTGCTATTGCTGAACTGAAAGGTCTTGAAATACATCAATTGGATGCCAAGACAATATTTCTAAACGGTGAATTGGATGAAGAAGTCTATATGGAACAACCTAAAGGGGTTTTCGCTCTAGAAGAGGAGAAAAATGTGTGTACACTCATTAAGTCATTGTATGGGCTTAAACAAGCACCAAGTAGTGGCACAAAAATTTTGACAGAACGATGTTGTCAAATATTTTTAGAATTAATGAGTGTGTAAATGCGTATACGTAAAAGACACGCCTAATGATTACGTGATCGTCTGTCTATACGTAAACGATATGTTAATCACGGGAAGTAATCATGGCACAGTCATGAAAACCAAGAAAATGTTGACCAAACAGTTTGACATGAAAGACTTAGAGGTCCTCGATGTCATATTAGGGATTAAAATCACTAAGACATCAAATGGACTGTATTGCCACAATCTCATTATATTAAGACTAGACTTAAGAAGTACAATACAAATGACGGTCCTCTGGCTAAGAAGCCAGTAGCCTTGAGTCTAAACCTAGGCAAAATCATGGTAAACCTGTCTCTCAAGTAGAATATGCCAGGATAATAGGTTGTCTCATGTATATCATGAACTGCACTCGTTCGGATATTGCTTACTCACTTAATAAATTGAGTAGATTTACAAGTAATACGAACAAAGATCATTGGAAGGCGTTAATTAGAATACTTAGGTATTTAATACACACCTTAGATTATGAATTACATTACAATAGATATCCAACTGTATTAGAAGGATAAAATGATGCAAACTGGATTTCAGACTCAAACGACACTAAATCCACCAGTGGTTACGTCTTTACCGTTGGAGTTGGAGCTGTGTCGTGGAAGTTATCAAAGAAAATAAGTATGGACCGCTCCACGATGTAATCCAAGTTTATTGCCTTGGATAGGGCTGGTGAAGAAGCAGAATGGCTTCATAACTTTCTTGAGGACATTCATTGTTGGAATAAGCTAGTGTCTGCAATCTTAATATATTGCGACAGCCAAACAGCTATTGGAAGGGCACAAAGTGGCATGTATAATGGTAACTCTAGACATATTCATCGTAGACATAATAGCATAAGGTTGTTGATCTCTAATGGTATCATTTCCATTGATTATGTAAAATCAAAGGAAAACTTATCGGATTCGTTGACTAAAGGCCTACCAAAAGATCAAACATTCTGCTTATCGATGGGAACGGGTTAAAAACCTAACATTAAAGAATCTTTATGATGGAACCCCAACCATGTTGATTGGAGATCCCAAGATCTTGGTTCAATGGGATAACGAAATTGTAAGGATTCAGAAAGAGCACTTTGGAGTTAACTCCAACTCATTCCTGTGTACGATAAATGTGCTACCTGTAGAAAGGATAAAGTTTAGTTTAACTTTAACGATTCCTAAGCCTAAGTAGGCAGAGTATGACATGATACTCTTTGAAGGGGATCACCTATGTAAGTGTGGAGTTTAACCGCTTTATAAGAAAATACTTATGAACTCAAGAGTTGTCCAGGGCCAAAACGGACACAACCGTGAGAGCTAAAACTTATTAAGGGACTGTGTTAATACATGTGTCTTGGTTTACACCAACATATAAATGGTTCAAGACATTACGTTCACCAATCACCTAAGTAAAGTTGATGTTTTCCACTGAGGAAGGTTCAAAGCCAAAAGCTACATTTCCTGATGCAGTGAGCTTTCCGCCTGAACTCTCGCGAATGTACACATTGAATTTTCATTCATGTGGGGGATTGTTGGAAAAACTTGGCATTACACCAATATTCGATAATTTATTTTAATGGGTTCCATTTTATAAAATGGGAATTTCTTTAGCTTAATGAAGTCTATGTTTCGTGTAGATGAATCTAGTATGTTTAATTATTCAAAACCAATTTGGGATGAATGAGAAATTAAATGATAAAGTAAGCAAGTTGAAACAAGTTACTTGATGGAAGAAAAGGAAATGGGTGGGAATGTGAGAAGTCATCATCCCACATGAAAAGTTTGAGCTAAAATAGTACGCCTAATAAGTTATTTTTTGGCATTAGGGTTTGGACTCTTTGAGGTACCACATGTCTTTGAAGGGGAAATGCCTAGATGCTTTGGGCCATGCTTCAAAGCCCATACGCACGTGCGCGGCTGCCGCCGTCCGTCCGGCCCTGCCTCTTAGGCTTGAGTTTGAGTTTGAGCTTGGACTTCCCTATCAAATACTTATATTTTTTGATAAAATTTAATTAAGTAATAAATTAATTTTTCTAGAAATTAGTAAGCAACAAATTAAATAATTAATTAAACGTGATGTCAGAATCTTGTCGAATCAATGTGTCCAGTGGCTGGAAAAGCTGGAGAAAAAATCCAGTCAGCGAACAGTCACCTACACACCCCGTGAGCAGAATAAGTACCACATTTCATCCGAATAGGTGCACAGTCAACCGAAGTGGTGTAAAATCTGGTAGGAAAGTTGTGATGTGGAAATGACATGTCCGTCCAGTCAACTCGTAGGCCAACTTTTGAAATCTAAAAATAGACCCCCCTACTTTTTTATTTCTTATTCAATCAAAAATATTCTTTCTTTCTTTCTGTTTTGTTACTAGGGTTCAAAATAATCTTTAAATTCTTCGTTTCTTAATATTCGAAGTGTTGCCATATTAAGAAGATCGTTGTTGCATCTTGGGAAGCGATTGGCGATCAAACCGTAAGCACCGAGCGGAGCAAATATCATTTAAAAAGAAAGAGTTCAACTCTTACCTCGATTTAAAATTCTGGTTTGTATTCTGATTTACACCTGTTAAGATCAACAATTTTAAAACGATATTTTGCTTGTATATTTCAGGAAAAACAAATGGTGACCATCGCCTGTTCACAGTAGTGGCGAGAAGCGAGAGAAGTTTTCCGGGATCGACTTCAAAAGGTGGCAAAAGAAGATGATGTTCTACTTTACGACCTTGAACCTGACAAGGATGCTGTCCGAGGATGCTCCTACGGTACCAGAAAACGAATATAATCCACGTCCAATGGCTGCTTTTGACGCATGGAGTCACAATGATTTATGTGCAAAAACTACATCCTTAATGGATTGGACAACTCGCTATATAACGTCTATTTCACCATCACTAGAAATATCTCATGTACGCCTACGTTAATAAAAAGAGCTACAACCATTACTAATTGTAGCGATTTATCTTTCATTATTTTCTTTGGCTCAGGCGAAGCGCTCCAACCCTTAACACCCGTCCCTTCAACACTAAGCCTGCAGAAGAATTATTATCATCATCAGATATCATGTATCAGATATGTATTGTTGTATCCATGTCCTAGCAACACAGTAAGGCGCAAATTGAGACGAGGGATGAGGCGTCAATATAATATAGTCATCATATTTGCGTGTGAAAAGTGTATCTGGACGCTTAGAAATAGGAAAATAAGTTCATTCGTTTCGTAGGAAATCAATTCACTTTTCCAGTTTGGCTCTATCGTATTTAACAAGAAACTTCTTATAAGTGGTTCCACACGTCGGAATAAAATCAGCCCATGATATTTACCTAACGTTATCTCTTATTTTGTCAATTGTTTGGAAAGGGTCGATCCATTATACAATTTGTTTTTTTGATAGATAATCCATTCTACATTCATTTAATCACACTAGTGTGAATCAAGTAGTTCTTTCTTTTATTCCCTCTCTGTATATTTGACGATTGGCTGACTTTTTGATTCCCGTGTATGGGAGGAAAATTAAAATCACTGTTCAGTGAAAACCAAGGTAATTCATGTGAAATATGTCTTTCAATCGCAATTAGCGAGTTTGATTACAAAAGATGGAGTAAAACAAAAGTTTAGACTTTAGAAAACAGATTTTTCTTTACCACAACAACAATAGCTAGTGCAAAATAATTAATGTATGATGTATCTAACTTTATGGAAGAATGCAATATATGATTTGTTTTTGATTTTTTTTTGTCTTTTTAAACGAAATAATGCTTGTTTTCTCAGTTATTTTGTTTTATTTTTTATTTTTTGTGCAAAAATAAATAAAGAGGGTGAATTTATATTCAACAAATGTTAATAATTTTTATACAAAAATCGGCCATAAAAGTAGTTTGTGTAATTTTCCAAATACGAGGAGTGGTTTGTGTAATTACTTTATAGTTGAGTGGTAGTTTGTGTAATTCTCACTACAAGAGAAATGAGCTTTACCGACGGCTCAAAAACCGTCGGTAAAGGGCCTTTTGCCGACGGAAATACCCTTTTCCGTCGGCAAAAGCCGTCGAAAAAACCCGACGGAAAAAAGCTCGTTTCTCTTGTAGTGAGAATTACACAAACGCCGGGCCCGACGAAAAAGGCCCATTTTCTCGTAGTGTCTCCTTAGTTAATTATATGGCAACTTAATAGGCAAATGATATAAACATAGCAAATTCCCTATTTGTATTTTGTAGAGCAAATCTAAAAAAGAAATCCCACAAAATCTCATTTTTGCCCTCATCATTTTAAACTATAAATTTTAAGCAAGAAGTATCATTAATTATAGGAAGTTTATCGCATAATTCAAGTAATGATATCCCACCTTCTGGAAATCAAATTTAGTCATTCAATTTGATAAAGGTACAATAACTTTAATTACACTAATTTTTTTTCGTTTAAGGAGAGGCAAGGTGCGTAATGACTAGGGGTGTGCAGATTTTGGCCGGTTCGGCCGAACTGGCCTAACCGAAATCGGACCGATTGGCATAAGGTTCGGTTTCGGACGACCTTTTTCTATTGTTCGATTTGCGGTTTTTTCGGTGACCGTACCGAAAAAACGAAAAAAAACCGAAAATCGGAGTCATAAACCTCATATTATACAAAAACAACACCAGATGAGATATTCAATTTCAAATGCCAATGAAGCTTTTCTCACTGTTGCTCACAAGAATCCCCTGTTTCCTTATTCTAAAATTAGCATCGAACGAAGACGAGTTGAGAAAAAATACCTGGGGCAGCAGATTGGGATGCCTCCACGAAGTGGTTCATACTTCTTAAACTTTGACTGAAAATTATAAATCCAAACAAAAGTTATGATTTTTATTAATTAAACATTGTTCAAAAATTAGAAAAAGCAACCAATAGTACCTGGGTACTCAGAAACAGTAGCTCTTCCCTTTTTTCATTCTTCCATGAGGCTATATGAGCTCCATACTCATATACCTACATGGAAGGCCAATATCATAATTCATTATTAGAAGAGATTATTTGGTGCAGTCGCTGCATGTGCATCCACTACCAATACACGGTGAGGATGGGCGGTTGGGTAGTTATTAGCCTAAATCTTGTAATTATCATTAAATGACTGTTTACTTATTATCCCTAAGATAGACGGTATAAGTAAGGTAAAATATACACATACTCTAGATAAATTATGTCAATTATGTAATCAGCAGTGATTAGGGCAATACTTTAGATAGACAAGGAAAAAAGGAAGCAAAATCAATTCACTATTTACCTCCACCGAGAGTGCCTGTCATTAATTACACAGAAAGAGACCATTTCACATTAAGGAGTCTATACTCATCCAAAAGACCGGAAATGCACAACTGGGGCAAATCGAACAGACACCATATAGGTTAAGGACCAAAGTGGTGATAAAATTAGTTTAAGGGGCAACGCGCAAAAGTGCCCATAGGTTGGGGGGCTTGATGTTTTTATCCCTATTATATATATATATATATATATATATATATATATCAAGCCCAAATAGACCTAGCCCAACACAAGGTACCAATACTAGAATTAACTTTTTAAGAGTCAAATTCTTAATAAGGTGTTCAAAACTCTTATCTCCTACCAATGAGATACTACATTGTTCACAACTAAAATACACAACAATCCCCCGCTAGTTGTGAACAATTACTTCTGCCTAATGAATGACATATGTACGAGAAGGTATCTTTCGATTTGGACCTTCAATTAGTGTAAATACTTTAATGTTCTAACGAAGTTATAGGTGTCCATAGATTGAACCTCAACTCCTAATGTTAGTACCAAAAATATCACACATATATCAATCACTTTAGTGTCTGATAGATTTCCTTCAACAATCTTAGCACTATTATATATGGCCATGTGCTAATCCCGTATGTCTGTGGACATTTATAAGAAAAAACACATTTTCCTTATTGAAGCGGCACCACTTCTATGTCCATATAGGTAGAGTTTCTGCTTTTGTCTCAGTTGCTAAAGACGCTTAGCTAACTCCATTAAGAGCAACTGCTCATCCTACTTTTATTTGCAACTGTTGGCACTATTTATTTGTAGAGCTCTCAAGCACATGTCAATGACTTGTTTGTACCCATTGAACTTTAGAGTCGGAAGTTTACTGATTTAAAGTTGGGTTCCCACCATTGGTGCTTAATTTAACATTTTAAGTCTCATTCCCTTAGTCGTACTTCTCACTAATTCTTTTGTAAACGGTTTAGTGAGGGGATCGACTAAGTTATCACCGTACTTAACATATATTATGGTTATATGTGTATACTTTCCATTATATGTATCACTGTATGCACGAGACATTGCCGCTTCATTATCGCAGTACAAAGAAGTTGATGTCGTAGGTTGTGGCCACAACCTAATATCTACTAAGAGATCTTGCAACCATTCTGCTAATTTGCATGCTGCTGCAAGAGCAATAAATTCGGATTCCATAGATGAATGTGCAATACAAGTTTACTTTTTGGAAGCCCAACTAATAGCTCCTCCACCTAAAGTAAAAATCCATCCCGACGTGGACTTACTTTCACTGTTGTTTGTTAACCAACATGCATCACAATATCCTTCTAGCACAGTTGGATAATCATTATAAACATGACTTAAAGATTTTATTTTCTTTAAGTATCTGAATATTCTACTAACCGATTTTCAATGATTCGTGCTAGGTTTACTTGTAAACCTTGCCATCATACACACATCATATGTTATGTCAGGCCTTGTACAATGCATTGCATACATAAGGCTACCAATGGCACTGACATAATTTAATTGTGCTATAACCCTTCCATGATTTTCAGACTGTTTGACACTGGAGTCAAATGGAGTATTTGCTTCTTTTATACCAAGGTGCTTGAACTTATCAAGAATTCTCTCAATGTAGTGAGCTTGGTTCAAGGTATAACCTTTATCATGCTTAGTTGCCTTAATACCTAAAATAGTATATACTTCCTCCAGGTCTTTCATTTGAAAGTTTGAAGTCAAATACCTTTTGGTATCCTCAATGCCTTTGATATTTGTAGTAAAAATTAGCATATCATCAACGTAAAGGCACAATATTACTCCATACTCATTTGTTACTTTACAATAGATCCACTTATCAGCATTATTGTGTCTGAACCCGTTTGATAAGATTATTTTATCAAATTTCTTATGCCATTGTTTTGTACATTGTTTCAAGCCATATAATGACTTGATTAGCTTACAAACTTTAGATTCATTCCCTGGAAGAACAAAACCTTCAGGTTGCTTCATATACACCTCTTCGCTTAAATCACCATTTAAGAATGCATTTTTAACATCCATTTGATGCACACATAATTTGTGAATCGATGCCAAAGCAAATAATGTTCTAATGGATGTTGTCCTTGCCACAAGTGCATAAGTATCAAAATAATCTATGCATTCTCTTTGAGAAAAACCTTTAGCCACTAAACGTGCTTTGAAGGTTTGTACCGAACCATCAGTTCTATATTTTCTTTTAAACACCGATTTACTACCAATTGGTTTTGAACCAGGAGGAAAATCAACTAAGATCCAAGTACCGTTGGACATTATGGAGCCCATTTCATCGTTTATCGCTTCTTTCCAGAAAGGAGCATCTCTTGAAGTCATTGCTTCATTAAAAGTACTTGAGTCATTTTCTAAGTTTAACACAATATGTATTTTGTTTAGAACTTTGGTTCTATATCCTTCAACAAGAAAGGCAATGGAATCTAGTGAGATAAAATCAGAATCCAAAAATTTGTCTTTTCTCATTCTTTGACTTCTTCTTGGTTTTATATGTTCATCGATTTCTTTTCTTTTCTCACCGACCCCCACAGTTAGTCGATTTGATACAACCCAATTTTGTATTTCATTTCCATCTTGAGATGGAACAGAATCATGAATGAATTTATTTTCAAAGAATTCCACATGAATGGATTCATCAATGACATTTGAACTTAAGTCAAATATTCGATATGCTTTTGAATTCTGTGTATATCTAACAAAAATACATTTAATGCCTCTTGGTCCTAACTTCGACTTATAAGGATTAATAACTTTATAAAAAGCAACAGTCCCCCACACTATAAAATAATTCAAGTTAGGCTTTCTACCGTTGTTCCAAAGTTCATAAGGTGAACATTTAAATTTCTTAAATGGAACACGGTTATAAATATGACATGATGTGAACAAGGCTTCACCCCAAAGTGAGAAAGGCAACTTTGCATTCGTCAACATGGAATTAATCATTTCTACCAATGATCTATTTTTTCGTTCTGCTAGTCCATTTTGTTGAGGACTATATGGTGCAGTTCTTTGATGAATAATTTCATGATTCTCACAAAACTTATTAAAAGAATCTGATAAATATTCAACACCTCTGTCACTTCTTAAGATTTTTGATCTTTTTTTCTTTTTGATTTTCGACAATAGACATGAAGTCCTTAAATTTAGCAAATGCTTCATCCTTGGTTCTCATTAAGCATACATAAATATATCTTGAATGATCGTTAATAAAGTTGATAAAATATCTTTTCCCACCTCTTGTTAATTGACCATTATATTCACATATATCAGAATGTATAAGTTCCAATAATTCAGAACTTCTTTCTACTTTTAAAAAAAGGGTTTCTTTGTCATTTTTGATTCTACACAGATTTCACATTTTCCATCATGTTTATCATTAATTGTAATATAATTATTTTTTGACATATATTGCAAATAATTATAATTTAAATGGCCTAGTCTAGCATGCCATAAATTAGAAGAGTACTTAACAATATAAGCAACATTAGTTATTTCATTAATAGATAGTTTAAACATGCCATCACATGAGTATCCTTTTCCAACGAATACTCCATGCTTGGTTACAATCACTTTGTCCGCTTCTAGAACAATTTTAAAGCCACTCTTACACAACAAATTTGCAGAAATTAAATTATTCCTAAGATCGGGTACATGAAAGACATTCAAAAGGGTAAGTTTATTTCCCGAAGTAAAATTCAGATCCACACTTCCCTTCCCCTTAACTTCTGCATCAACATGATTACCCATGAGCACTTTTTCGAGTTTCTCCAATTCACTGTACGTCTTGAACAGAGACTTGTTGTTGCAAAGATAAACGGTAGCACCGAAATCCAGATCTTTTGTCACGGCAACGGATGCCATGTGAAATTTTGTGATCATTTCCACAAACTCTTTGTTTTCTGTTTCAACAACATTTGCTTTGTTTTGACCCGAATTAGGACCACCACTATTATTATTCATAGTGATGTTGTGTCCCTTCTTACCACAATGATGATAGTGGCGATTCTTCTTGACGTTATCGGCTTTGTTGTTCTTCTTCTTCTTGAAGTTCTTGTCCTTTGGTTGCAGATTATTCGTAGTGCCACTAGTAGACGAATTTCCAGTATTTGGAACAGCAGAAACATGGTTCACTTTTGAACTCATAAGTAATTCATCTCTAGTACAATATTCACACTCAATCTGCATGTGCGTAATGAATTGCTCTATAGAAAAAGTTTCTGTCGAATGCAAAATCGTCCTTCTATAGTCATTCCAAGTTGAGGGAAGTTTAGATAATATCGCCCCCACTTGTAGCGCATCCGGAATGCTTACTTGCAATTCATTCATTTGATAGACAAGCACTTCTAACTCTCGAACTTGATTTATTATATGCATGTTATCAGAAAAACTAAATTCAAAATACTTTAAAGCAAGGAACCTATCAGTTCCTTTCTTCAAGTCTTTGTATTTAGTTGCAAGTGCACGCCAAACTTCTTTTGGTGTCTTATAGTTTCTATAAGTATCATACAACTTACTTGTAAGAGAATTCAAAATGTAGCCCCTACATAGCATCTGATATGTATCACACTTTGCTTGATCAGTGACTAATTTTGGGTGGCGTCGGCACTGGGTTCTTCAACATCCTTCAATTTTGGGTCCAATATGTAGAACAGATTCACCGACGTCAAGAACCAGGTCATGCGATCCTGCCAGCGGGGATAGTTCGTTTCATGTCTAGTTTAACAGATTCATTTTCTTGAAACTGAAATGTTTTCTTTTCTGTTGCCATTGTGGATATTGCTTTTAGATTGTTAAGAATGGGAAAAACAGAAAAGAATATTAAACTGAATATATGAGAATTTCCTTGAGGGCGTGAACTTTGAACACTTTCCAAAAAGTAATAGTTTCACTATATAATAAGAAAATCTGATTTCGAGGATACAACAAAGAATTTAGGAATATTTATGAGATTCAGAAAATGGCTAAGTGAATAAAAACGAATCTGTAACATTATATTTATATAACACGAAAAGTTATATATGAACAAACATGAAATTGTGGATCGGGTTGATACGTTGTTGTTGTTAGCTTAACACTGGAGAGTTAACAGCAGATTTGTACGTTGTTAACTCAGCGATGTTACTTTAACAACAGACCAGAATAATAGTGCAGCGGAATAAACAAACACCAAGTTTAAGAAGTGAATATAGAATTATATTAACTACTGAGCCTTAGGCAAAATAACCCGTAAAGGTTTTAACAAAGGTCGTTCTCTCAATTCTCAAGCTCCTCACTCTTAAATTGATTGAACTAAGCAAAGCACACAAGAATTGCTTCGTATATCTCTAACAACTCCTCACTCTTAGATCTATCCTGACAATTCACAAACTTTGCTAAAGCAACACAACACTCAACAACTGTAAATTAATCTCTCGGATTGATTGGCTCTTGTCTCGTGTTTGTCTTGATGTACTTCACACCTATATATAGGTTCTTGGACTTCGACTTCAAGGTGTGTTGTACACGGTTGGTAATTCTCCTAGTTTCCTTCTTGAACTCTTCTTCTTTGTTCTCGCAGTCCTTCTTGAATAATAGTTCCTTCATTAGTGATCTGACTAGGGAAAGACTCCTTCTTCAAATTAGGACTGATCTTGGAAAGCATTCCTAGTTCCACTCGAACTCTTCTTTCCTTGTAGAGTGGTTTGCGTAATTAAGGAAACTTTCCTTCTTGGAAACTTGAGCGTACAATCTATGACAAGTTTGTTTCCTGAATAATAATCAAAGACAATTACAACTGTGGAACTCAGTTAGTTAAGTGAATAAGGCAAAACAATAATAAAGAATATAATCAAGATTGTAAATCGGATTCTGCTCCAGCAATGTTGTTCTAACATTGACTTCTCAATGTTAAACTGACATTGACAGAATACCTGCACTTTCAATGTTAAACTAACATCGACCGAATACCTGCACTTTCAATCTCCTTTTTTTTGCCTTAATTACAAAACCTAAGAACCTGTTCTAACCATATCAAATTATTCAAACAAACTTTACTATCATATCACAATGGAAAATAAGTACGCTCCCTCTGAAAATCAGAAGGGACCATCTCAATGTTATTCTAACATTGATACTTTCAATGTTGTCATAACATCTGTCTGTCTTTGTCAATGTTAGCTTAACATCGAAACCAGACAGATGTTCTAACATTGAACATCTCAATGTTATTTTAACATCAGAGAACAGTTAACACCTGCAAAACAGAGTTAGTACTTTGTATCCAAAGTTCAATGATCATAAGCAGAAGCAGTAAGCAACAAGATAGAAATGTACTTAATTACAGACCATACTAAGTAGCAAGGAACATACTCCTTGATGAAAACCGAAAACAAACAAAGAAAATAATTGTTCATGCTGACAGAAACATAACAGAACTCAGATTTTTTTTGAAATTTGATCATTCTCCCCCTGTTTGTGAGGAAGGCAGATCCCTCAAATGCTTCCTGAGGCTGTCTATCTCTTGCAGCCTTACTTGTTTGTCTGCTATCTCTCTTTGGGTATCCTTGTACTCTATGTCCAGCCACACCAGGGTTTCCTCCACAAAGGCATCAGCAATGACAGAACAACTGTCACCACTAGCCACATGGACTGAAGAAGCAGCAAACTTGTGAGTCTTCTTCTTCTTCTTCTTCCTTCTTGGACCAGCTCCATCATTGGGATTCCATGGCAGATCTTGAATCCTATTCTGAGTGAAGTAGCTCCTGGTGATGATCATCTTGGCCTTGTTCTTGATCCGGCCTTCTGTCTTCTTTGTCTTGAAGCCTTGCTTCACAAGAATGCTGGATATCAGAGAGGGATATGGAATGATTCCCTTTGCCTTGGTTGTGACTTCCCTCATGTGCCTCAGAACCTTCTCCCCTATGTTCACACTCAGCCCATTCTTCAGTTTGTACACCAGCCTTGCAGATTCTTTTGTCATAACACTGGTGTTTGAAGAGGGCAGCCAGTTGTAGGAGGAGAGCTTGTGAAGTACAACACTTAAGAAGGTCAGCTTTGTAGTTGGAAAACTGTCATTCCATTTCCTTGTCAGTCCACCAGTGAGGTCAGTGATCACCTCATCCATGCTAGGATCCTCAGTTTCCTCAGGGTCAGGAAGTCCCCAAGCCTCATTGATCACAGAGGGACTAATGTCATAGACATTCATCCTGACCCAAGCTTTGCCAAACTTGGAAGAGTCCTGGTGGCACACCCATTGAGAGAGGTTCATGTAGAACTCTCTGATCACATCAGGGACATATGATGACGGGTTCATCACAGAGCCCAACACCCCTCTAGCTTCAAGTAGCTCAAACAACCTATTTTCTTTAAACATTTCCTCATCAATGTTCCTCTCAGTGTGAATTACCCTGGCTTGATAAGCCTCCCACAACTCTTCTACCTCAGCAGACACATAAAAGCCAGAATAAGGCTTCTTGAGATACTCCTCCTCAAGCAGATCAAAGTATTCATCTGATGTTGGAGTAATATCAGCAGGGTCATCACCTACATGTAGGCCTTCATCCTCAACTTCCTCCTCTTCTTTATCCTCTTCCTCCTCTTTTTCTTCTTCTGACTCAGACTCAGAAGCTTCAACCATCACCTGCTTTCCCTTTCTTTTCTTTGCAGCAGTAGCTAAGTCAGTGAGAGTCAGGCTCTCTTCTTCTTCTCTCTCAACATCTTCAGGTTGAGTGTCATCCTCTTCACCAGCATCTTGGTTACCCTCAGTAGTAACCTCATCAGCCACAGTCTCCTCAACCTGATCATCCTCCTCAGGAAGAGTCTCCATCTCATCAGCAGTATCCTGCTCAGCCACTTCCTCAGCAACCAGAGGTTCATCCCCAGCATTATCCTCAGGAACCTCATGCACCACCTCAGACTCACCCACAACAGCACCCGGGGCCTCGTTCTCCCCCTCAATACCAACAACAGTAGTATCAGGTATATCCAGAGTAGGGTTAGCCATCATTACCTCGTTTTCAGGGTTGGTGGGAGTGGAGGTTTGCTCATAAGTTTTTGGTGTTGAATCAACATCACCCTTCGCTGCTTTCTTGCCCTTACGCCGTTGATAAGTGGATTTCCTCTTTGGTGCGACAGCGGTAATGGCTTCAGCAGTTGCACTTCTGGTCCTGCGGCGTCTAGGTTGCTCCATCTATTCGGCAGCAGCTGCAAGAGTGTCAATGGAAGACTTGCGTGCCATTGTTAGAGTGAATTTAGAGAAGAAAAATCGAAACTTGATTTTGCAGAGAGAGTTGTTTTTACAAAAATTTTGAGCGCGTACACAGTAGAAGGAGATTAGGGAAAATTATACAATTATCAGCTGAAGAGTAGAGATAGTGGTGTTGTAACATGTTACCAACATAATCGGACCACTGTCACACGATCATACCCATGTTCACCTTACCACGTGTCAGTGTTGGATTAACACATAACCAGAGCAGTCTTCAAACCTGAAAACTTATAAGTTACAATGTTTCAATGTTGGACTAACATTGGTAAGTTAACATCAAGGAGGAAAGTTGTAGGTGCAGGGCTTCATCCAAGGCAGCATCATGTGAGAGCGTGAGATATTCCTGTAAACTAATCTGCAGTAAGTCACCCACAAAGTATGCCTCAATACATGATTCCTAGGATTACTACTCCTCCTAAGCCCAAACCGACACAAGGAAAAAGGAAATGCAGAACTAGAAGAATGCAACCATGTTAGATCAACATTGGGAGATGGTAACCACGTACATACAACTTTACTGACTGGAATCAGGATAGATCACTTTTTCTTTATTTGTGAACTCTGTTGAACAAAAGCTAATGAATGTAAAGGACAATTTCATCACTGAATGTGGGCAGCACAAGACCCCACACACCCCAACAACTTAACCATCAGCAACAGATTAGGCAAGTACAAAGGAACTGAATGAAGACAGTACATTTATCATATACTTCTCCACCCCAACTCCTCATGCATACTTGTTTTCCAACCTGTATACAAGGGAAATACCAAGTGAACAATGCTACTGAATGCAAGCAGTCGAAACTTTAAAACACCCCAGTAGTAAGGACCACTATCATGCATAACCTTGGCCATAGACAAAACACAAAAATAAGCACAACTTAATGACAATGAAGCTTTCAACATCATGTACCCCAACTTCTCTTCATCCTTTGTCTAACCTAACATGGATAAGTCACAACTGAGTAACATCAGAGTAGTGAGCTCTGTGTACCCCAACTTCTCCCAAATGTTAGGCTAACATTCACAGACTAACAACAGAGTTCTTAACTTTTCAAACCTTTTAATATGTACCTGTCCACCAGTCAACTCAGCTATTCATACAGCTTAACCACACAGCCCAACAGAATCTCTAACAAGGATGTAATATTCAAGAAGAAAAAATGCAGAAAGGAAACAAATAGAATTACAGATACACCACAACCAATAACCAGTGCTAGACAGTGGTGTTATGTCAACACTGGTGAACTAACATCCCTAGACGATGCACATGCCAAGAAAATTCCTCAAACTGAAGAACCTCTCAGAATCTAAGGGTTTAGTGAACATATCAGCAAGCTGATTGTTGGTTTCAATGTGTTCAATATCAATGAGCTTATCTTCTACCATGTTTCTCAGAAAGTGATGTCTTATATCAATATGTTTAGTTCTGGAGTGTTGCACAGGATTCTTAGAAATGCTTATAGCACTAAGGTATCACAAAATAACCCATAATCCAGTAGCATGTGTTTAAGCCATACTAACTGAGTGACACAACTGCCTGCTGCTATGTATTCAGATTCAGCAGTGGAGAGTGACACACAGTTTTGCTTTCTACTGTACCATGAGACCAAGTTGTTTCCCAGATAAAAACATCCTCCACTTGTAGACTTCCTGTCATCAGTGTCACCTGCCCAGTCTGAGTCACTGAACCCTACAAGATTGGTGTTAGTGTCATAGGAATACCATATACCAAGGGCCAAGGTGCCAGAAATGTATCTAAGAATTCTCTTCACAGCAATCAGATGAGACTGCTTTGGACATGCCTGGTACCTAGCACAAACACAAACAGAGAACATTATATCAGGCGTTGAAGCAGACAAGTAGAGTAAGCTTTCTATCATTGAACGGTACAATGTTGGATCAACATTGGCACCATTAACATCCATGGATATCTTCACAGATGAAGATATGGGAGTCTTGCAAGGCTTTGAATCTGCCAATTCAAACCTTTTCACCAAATTCCTTGCATACTTTTCCTGACTTAGGAAAATTCCATTACCTGTTTGTTTTACTTGAAGACCAAGAAAGAAAGTTAATTCTCCCATCATACTCATCTCAAATTGCCATGTCATTGATTCAACAAATTTTTCTAGAATAGAATTGTTAGTTGAGCCAAAAAAAATATCATCTACATATATTTGAGCTACACAGACATGAGAATCTTTCTTCAAGACAAACAGTGTTCTATCTCCATCACCTCTAACAAAACCAAGACTTAAAAGGAATTTTGTAAGCCTTTCATACCATGCTCTAGGTGCTTGTTTAAGACTATACAGTGCCTTTTCAAGCTTGTACACATGGTTTGGATACTTAGGATCTGTGAATCCATTTGGTTGTTCAACATATACTTCCTTATCAATCAGCCCATTCAGAAATGCACCCTTTACATCCATTTGGAATAGTTTTATCTTAAGACTGCATGCTATAGCTAGAAGTAACCTAATAGATTCAATCATAGCAACTGGAGCAAATGTCTCATCAAAATCTACACTTTTAACCTATGTGTACCCCTGAGCAACTAGTCTAGCTTTGTTCCTAACTATGACCCCTTCCTCATTACTCTTGTTCTTAAATATCCACTTAGTCCCTATTACATTAACATTAGGTGGTCTAGGTACAAGTATCCAGACATTGTTCTTAGTAAACTGTAATAGTTCATCCTGCATGGCATTAATCCAGAAGTTATCAAGAAGAGCTTCATTCACATTCTTAGGTTCTATGGTGGAGACAAAACAAGAAGCATTATCAACAGTACAAGTGAAGTTCATACAGACACACAGTTTTACCATATCTCTATAGTCAAGTCTTTCTCTGTTGCGTGTCCTTACCCGTTCAGTGAGTTCACCTATTACCTGGGATGCTGGATGGTCTTTCTGAATCCTAGCCGGGGGGTCTCTTCTAGGTTCAGAGGCACCTTCATGTTCTGAGTCAGAATCCTCTGCTGTTAGTCTAACATCTGATCTTGCTGGTGTTAGTCTAACATCGTTCCCTGACTCTTGTTCAGTGTTTCCAGTTTCCAGTTCCAATGTTGGAGTAACATTGTCAGGAGTAACATCTCGGTTTCCCTTGTTGGTTCAACATTGGGAACTGAGATGTCACCAGTACCTGGACAAGACAGCTTTGGTAAGCCTCTTACAACATCAACTTTCTGTAATTTCTCAAGGTTTCTGTAGTGAACATGTGCAAGTTTCCTATGCCATATAGAAGCCTCATCTATCTTGGCATGGAAACATTCTGCTTCCTCCTGGGCTAGGTAGCAGTTATCATTGGATCTAGTACCTGTCATCACAAGAACATTGTCACTATCATAAACATCACAAGATATCTTATCAAATGTAACCAGTAATTCATCATCACACAGCTGACTGATACTGATTAGATTTGCCTTTAACCCATCTACCAACAACACATCCTTCAAGGGAGGGAATCCATCAACATCCAGTGTCACCTTGCCAATGATTTTTCCTTTGGTGCCTCCTCCATATGTCATTGTTCCAGCACTCAAAGGTACCATTTGCTTAAGATTCTCTTTGCTGCCTGTCATGTGTCTTGAGCATCCACTATCGAAGTACCATTTACCTGAAAGGTTAGAGTACACAGCAGAGAAAACAACATTGCATACAACTTTAATCTTAGGGGATTTAGCCTTTTCTATCCAAGTCCTACTTTTCTGTCCTGCACCTAATGTTAGTCTAACATCAGAACCTGTTGTAGAATTAACATTGGACGCAGAGGCTGTTTTCTTACCACATTCTTTTATAAATTTTCTACAGAATGGTTTAATGTGGCCTGGTTGAAAACAGTACTGGCAGATAAAGGTAGGTTTACTTTTTACAGTGTTAATGGTTCTTGTACTCACATTATCAGATTCTTTAACAAAGCTTGTAGTTAGATAGGCAGAATTAACATTTGAAGAGGATGGTTTCTCAACAAATCCCAGACCACATGTACATGAGTTACTCATGTTTAGTACCTCATCAAGTTTAGAAGTACCTCCATTCCATTTGGCTATGATCTGTGAATCCTTTTTGAGTTTCTCCTTTACCTCTTTCAGCTCAGCTTCAGCTTTGTCAAGATCTCTTTCATAGAGTTTCAACATGTTCTTCAAACATTCAATGCCATGCTTATGTGCTTCGTTTTTCTTCATGACTCTGACATTCTCTCTCTCAAGTCTGAGAAAGGTTGTATGTAGGTCATCAAGAAATTCCTCCTGGGACATCTCATCTTCATTGAAGTACTCTTCTTCAAGATCAACTGAGCCATGAAAACAACCAAAGTTAGTATCATCACAATCAGAGAGTGTGTCATGGTTAACCTGTGTCTCATAGCTGTTCCAGTCTCCAAAAAAGATCTCCTGCTTTGCTGTTGGTTCTCTAATGTTAGAGTAACATTGAGATTCTTGGCAGTTTCTGGAGTCTTCTCCTGACCAGATGATCCGAGTGCAGAGCGCAGCAGTATTGGTTTCCTCTGATTGTTCATCAGCACTTGTTCCAGATTCGAAGTCAGCTTCATTAAAGTCATCTACACAGACTCAATGAGAATTCCCTCTTGTTCTGAGGCTGTTAGCACATTCATGTTTAAAGTGACCATACCCCTTACATTCATAACACTGGACATCTTTCAATTTCTCAGCATCTTGAGGCGTGCTCTTAGATGCCATGTATTTTACAAACTTTGGGGGCAGTTTCTTATAACCAAGAGCAACATTACTGGGTTGTTTTTCTTTATTTTTATCTTTGTAACCCAATTTACTAAACTTCCTAGTAATGTTACCATAGTTAGAAGAGATCAACTCATATTCATCCTCATCACTCCCTGTAGAATCTGAGCTAGTACCTAGTAAGGCTAAAGCAAGTTGTTTACTGGACTTTACTAGGAATTCTAGTTCAAATTATTTTAGAGTGTTCATTAATGTTTGAAAGTCCATGTTGGCAAGATCTCTAGACTCATTCATAGCAATTCTTTTGACAGTAAACTTAGAAGATAATGTTCTAAAAGCTTTATAGACCATGGTTTGATTAGGGATGATAAAACCTAAGTTTTGACACTGATTAGCAATATCTAGAAGTTTCTCAAAATAACTATCAATGATTTCATCCTCACCCATCTCTATCTTCTCAAAGTCCCTCAAAAGTTTTCTATATTTAGAGTCCCTCACAGCCACATCACCCTCACAGTGTAATTCAAGAATTTCCCATGCATCTTTAGCAGTAGAACAAGTTTGAATAAGTTTGAACATATGATTACCTACCCAGCTAAAAATAGCATTGAGGGCGTTTTCATTGAAGTTGTAGAGAGCAATTTCGTTGGCTGTCCATTGTCCCCTTGGCTTAGGTACCAGATCAGCATCTCCCTCTCTTGGCAAGTAGGGGATGGTGTAGCCTTCTAGTACTGCGTCCCAAGCTCTTAGGTCGATGGATTTGATGTGGACTCTGAGCCTGATCATCCAGTAGGCATAGTTGTTGGGACCCTCCAATACAGGCAACCTACTGGTATTGGGGTTGGAGTTGTCCATCTTGTCGTATCAACGCCAAACACCGGTGAAGTTGGTGCTTGGCTCTGATACCAATTGAAATTGTGGATCGGGTTGATACGTTGTTGTTGTTAGATTAACACTGTAGAGTTAACAGCAGATTTGTACGTTGTTAACTCAACGATGTTACTTTAACAACATACCAGAATAATAGTGCAGCGGAATAAACACACACCAAGTTTAAGAAGTGAATATAGAATTATATTAACTTCCGAGCCTTAGGCAAAATAACCCGTAAAGGTTTTAACAAAGGTCGTTCTCTCAATTCTCAAGCTCCTCACTCTTAAATTGATTGAACTAAGCAAAGCACACAAGAATTGCTTCGTATATCTCTAACAGCTCCTCACTCTTAGATCTATCCTGACAATTCACAAACTTTGCTAAAGCAACACAACACTCAACAACTGTAAATTAATCTCTCGGAATGATTGGCTCTTGTCTCGTGTTTGTCTTGATGTACTTCACACCTATATATAGGTTCTTGGACTTCGACTTCAAGATGTGTTGTACACGGTTGGTAATTCTCCTAGTTTCCTTCTTGAACTCTTCTTCTTTGTTCTCGCAGTCATTCTTGAATAATAGTTCCTTCGTTAGTGATCTAACTAGGGAAAGACTCCTTCTTCAAATCAGGACTGATCTTGGAAAGCATTCCTAGTTCCACTCGAATTCTTCTTTCCTTGTAGAGTGGTTTGCGTAATTAAGGAAACTTTCCTTCTTGGAAACTTGAGCGTACAACCTATGACAAGTTTGTTTCCTGAATAATAATCAAAGACAATTACAACTGTAGAACTCAGTTAGTTAAGTGAATAAGGCAAAACAATAATAAAGAATATAATCAAGATTGTAAATCGGATTCTGCTCCAACAATGTTATTCTAACATTGACTTCTCAATGTTAAACTAACATTGACAGAATACCTGCACTTTCAATGTTAAACTAACATCGACCGAATACCTGCACTTTCAAAACATATTCATTCATAATGGTAGTGTTCCGTAGGATAGATTTGCACCCTTTCACCAATTAATTCTGATTTTAAATACAACATAATTTGAAAAATAAAATACTACGGTTGCAACTCTTCACTAATTTATTTCGAATTAAAACAAAATAAAATCTAAAAATAAGTTATTATAAGTATAAGTCTTGAACTTTATTATTGCCCCAAGGCCGCAAGGTGCCCCAAGTGCCCAAGTGCCTATCATAGATTTATAACTAGAATTAACTCTTTAAGAGTCCAATTCTAAATAAGGTGCTCCAAGTGCCCAAATGCCCAAATAGACATAGCCCAACACAAGGTACCAATACTAGAATTAACTCTTTAAGAGTCCAATTCTAAATAAGGTGTTCAAGACTCTTATCTCCTACCAATGTGGGATACCACATTGTTCACAACTAAAATACACAACATCAGTAATGAACCTTCTGTTGCATTGAAATTTGTATGTGTTTTATAAATGTGCTTGGTTGTAAATATGGTATGTTATCGTGTTTAAGCCGAATAAATGACTTCAAGTTTTCTTATGATTTAGCATTTCAAAGAACTATCAATATCTTGTTCTATCAGTCCTTTGAATAGCAATATTCTATAAATGAGCCTTGTTACGAGGTTGAAGCCTTCTGTGAGGTCCATCATTTGTTCTGGCAAAGAGGATGTTGCTTTTATGAGGAAGAGTTCGCTGGTTCTGCAATACAAGGCTCTCTAGCCATGTGTATCTTTCACTCTTTGTTAGTTCCTAATTTCTACTTATCTTTATCATCATCACTTTTAGGTCGTGAAGCCTTCTTTACCCTCCATATTGTATGCTTTATCAACCATAAATGTTACATTGAATGTTATGGTCTTGTATCTATGCCTCACACTAAAAGGTTAACCGACCATAAACAAATTGGTGAACATTCAATTAATTTATTGTTAGATTATCTAGCTTATGTTAGCTCATTTTAATTTTATTTTCTATTTTTCACTTGTTTCTATTTTTTAGTCATTATTTAAAGTTACCGATAGTAGAAGATTTCCTAATCAGGAAAGTCTTGACTGTTGTTGTAAACACGCTTCCATTATAAAAGGAGCAACAACTAACACCTGCCCACACTTTTGCACAAAATAATTTGAGAGAAGAACGATTTTCTCTCTCTAATCTTTCTTTGTAAGTTCCTCAATTCATCAATGGCGATTCTCGTTTGTTTACACAGTGTGTTGTCGATTCCACAAGTTAACATGGTATGAGTTTAGGTTTGATCTCAATTTAGCTCTGCATTTCCTCGTTGATTTGATTCAATTTGTTCATGTTCATGATCGCAATTGCATAATCGCCGATTTTGCCTCTTTTCAAACCCTAGTTTTAGTTTCAGTTTAATCAAAATAAAAAATGGCAACGCAGAATCTTCTTGTACTATGGTTGGATCTAGTTCCAGTACTGTTACTAAGAAACCTAGCGAGGATTCAAGTTCGATCTACTATCTTGGGACTGGTGATCCCACTTGTGCTTCAATTGTGAGTGAGCAATTGAATGGCACCAACTACATATCCTTGAATAAGTGTATTACTATGGCATTACACATCTATAGCAAGATTAGGTTCATTGATGGTACTTTACCCAAACCTGATGATGTGATTATGTGATGTATACTTGTTGGATATGAGCCAACACTCTTGTCCCGTCTTTGTTGTTGATCTCTGTAGAAAAGTCTTTGCAAAAAGTTTGTTGTCTTATGAAAATGCATTTGAGGTGTGGAATGAGCTGGAAACCAGATACTCAAGATCTGATGAATCAAGAGTTTATCACTTGCAAAAGTCACTATCTACTATTTCACAAGGCTCAGACACTATCACTGAATACTACAATCACTTTAGGACATTGTGGGATGAGTAATGAGTCAGAGATCTATTGTGGCATGTAGTTGTGGGTTGTGTACCTGTAATGTAAACCACACTATGATTGAACTCCAACAGTCTGACTCTGTACTCAAGTTCTTGGTTAGGTTAAATGACACATATTCCGCAATTAGAAGCAAGATTTTGCTAGTTTCACCACTCCCTAGTTTGTCAAAGATCTACTCCATGCTACTCTAGGAGAAAAATCAAAGAGACCTCTATAGTGCCACCCCACCATGAACTCTCTGGCAATGTTCACAAGGAACATGAATTCCTTTACTAACCATCCATCTAAAATAGGCTTCAACTCAAACTCTCAGGGCCAACAAGTTAGTCTTTCAAATAACCTATCTCTAAACAGGACAAGAAAAGGCCCAGTGCACATTATGTGGAGTCCATGGTCACACTGAAGACATTTTGTGGAGTCCATGGTCACACGGAAGACATGTGCTATCTAGTCATTGGATATCCAGCAGGTTGGACTAGTCCCACTGGAAGGAGAAAGAGGCTTAATCAATTTGCTAACTCAGTGGCATCCACTTCTGAAGCTGCTCCTCCTGCCCAGGACCAAGCTTCTAGATCCAGTAATTAGGCTCTTTTTGAGCAGTTTATGGCATTCAAGATGGCCCAGGAACATCATCATCAAACTCATCCAGCCCCCTAGACATGTCTCAACACCATGCTGCTACAGCTACTATGGGTAAACGTAACAATAACATGTTTAAATAATCTCCTTTTAATGGTGCATATAATAGTAAAGTTTTTAATTCCTCTTTTGTGTCTAAGATTGATGCTTCTACTTCATGGATACTTGATACAAGAGCCACATATCATATGATCTGCAAATTTGATAGGTTTAGTGAACCTCTTACTCCTATACATGATATTATACATCTGCCTAATAATAGCTATACATTTGCCACTCATATTGGTACAATTCATATTTTGCCAGGACTTCAGCTGCATAATATGTTGTTTGTGCCTTCATTTATTCATAATCTCTTATCGATTGCCAAACTCACATCAGCTGCTGACCTCAATGTCATATTCATGGACTCTATTTTCTTTTTGCAGGACACAATTACCAAGAGGATGATTCTTTCTGCTAAAGAACATTCAACTTACATGTTCTCACTCATAACACTAAGAGTCTTGTTAGTTTCTATAATAAAGCTAGTACTTTGAGTAATTAATGGCATTATAGGCTAGGTCATACTCCTACTGATAGGTTACTTTCTATTCCTCAAATAAATGTGAACAATAAAGACAAGCCTACTCCATGTGATGTTTGTCAACTTGCCAAACAGAAGAAGTTGCCCTTCAGTGACATGATTGTTTCTGCTGCAAATGCTTTTGACCTGATCCACTGTGATGTGTAGGGGCCATTCTATGTGGTTTCTTTTGAAGATACAAATACTTACTCACTATTGTAGATGATTGTACTAGGTGTAATTGGGTATATCTTTTGAAACAAAAATCTGATGTTAGAGTTCACATTCAAAACTTTTATATATTGGTCTTCACTCAGTTTTCTATTAAAATTAAGTGTATCGGGACAAACAATGGAGCATACTTTTTTCCTTAAAAACTTCTATGATACTAATCGCATTTCAAACCAAACCAACTGTGTTGAGACTTAGCAGCAAAATGGTTTGGTGAAAAAGAAAACACCAGTACTTGTTACAAGTTGCTAGAGCTTCTACATTTCACTCTAATGTTCCATTAACATACTAGAGTAACTGTGTTTCTGCTGCAACTTATATTATTAACAGGTTACCATCAAATAGTCTTAATAACAAGACACCATATGAGTTACTTTATCATCAACCTCCTGACTACAACCTATTAAGAGTGTTTGGTTGCCTTTGTTATGCTTCCACACTCACAACCAATAGACACAAGTTTGACCCAAGCCATTCAAAATGTCTTTCTGGGTTACCTAAGAGGAACAAAAGGGTAACTCTTACAGTCTTACTCAATCTCTTAACTAACAAATGCTTCATATCCAAATTTTTTATCTTTATGAGAATTTCTTTCACTTCAAAAATCCTCCACCTGCTCCAGATCACACCAGAAAGAATCCTCTCTAAATCTGCATGATACTTTCATAGTTCTACTAACTCTACTTCTCATAAATCCATCAGGTTCAACTAGATGGAGCACAAATATCTGATGATACTTCTGCAAATGTTGAGGGAGCAGCACAATACACAATGCATCCCACTCCTAACCTTGAAAATAGTCTGGAGTTGGATAGTGTATTCACCAGTGACTCAGCAACACATACCCCTTCAATTCTAGCTAATGAATTTCCCACTACAACAAGTAACATTGCAGTTGAGGAAAAACTTTCAAATTCTGGTAACACAATATCTCCTTCTCCTACCGACCTTGTTATACAAAGAAAATCCACAAGAAACAAAGCTCCTCCCACTTATCTTCAAGTTTATGATTTCAACCTTCCTAAATCTGTTCATAAAACAAACAAAGCTTCTGTTGTAAAATATCCCACCTCTGACTATTTGTCTACTGATAATCTGAGAAAGAAGTATATAGATTTTACTACAACAATCATTGTGGTTGAAGAACCAAACTCTTATACTCCAGCCAGCAAGTTCAAATATTGGAAAGTTTCCATGAAGACTGAGCTGGATGCTTTAGAAAGAACTCATACTTGGGAACTCACTGATTTACCTGAAGGACAACATTGGATTGGCTGCAAATAGGTGTACAAAGTGAAGCACAAGTCAGATGATACTATTGATCGCTACAAAGCCAGGCTTTTAGCCAAAGGATACACACAAGAGGATGGCCTATATTATTTTGACACCTTCAGTCCAGTTGCCAAGTTAACCACTGTAAGAGTTATCATTTCTATTGCAGCTGCCAAGAAATGGTTCCTCACTCAACTGGATGTCAATAATGCTTTCTTTCATGGAGATTTAGATGAAAAAATCTACATGAAGCCACCACCAGGTTATTGTAAACCTAAGGACAACAAAGTTTGTCTATTAAAGAAAAGCCTTTATGGACTTAAACAAACTTCAAGGCAATGGTACACCAAACTTACTACTTGCTTAACAGAATATGGTTTCTCACAAACTGTCAGTTTTTCCTTATTTGTCAGGACCACTAACACCTCCTTTATAGCCATATGCATCTATGTAGATGACATTATCTTAATAGGTAACAACATAGATGAAACCATCAAAATCAGACAACACCTTGATGAAAAATTCACCATAAAAGATCTAGGTGAACTCAAATATATACTTGGGATTGAAGTGGCAAGGTCAAGGTATGGCATTACTCTTTGCCAAAGAAAATATGTTATGGACATCATTTTAGAAGTAGGTTACTTGGGCTATAAGCCTAGCAGCAATCCAATGGATTCCAACAACAAGCAACCACCTCAGGATTCTGCTCCTCTCACTAATGCCACGGCATATAAAAGAATTGTTGGCAGGTTACTCTACTTAACCATCAACATGCCTGACTTAAGCTTTAGCATGTAGTGTCTCACAAGGTTCTAAGTTACCTTAAGTCCACACCAGGCAATGGAATCTTCTTCTCTTCTCATTCAGATCTTTACATTAAAGTATTCTCCGACAGTGATTGGGCAGGTTGCAAAGAAACCAGGCTCAGTGTAACTAGATATGCGATTTATCATGGCAATTCACTGGTTTCTCGGATAGCCATGAAACAACCAACATTATCAAGGTCCCCTACAGAAGCAGAATATTGTGCCATGGCCACCACAACCTGTGAAGTATCTAGGTTCAACAACTTCTCAATGATCTCTCAATACCTCAAGTCAAAACTCCCATTCTGTTCTCTGATAACAAAAGTGCTTGTTGTATTGCACTCAACCCTGTGCATCATGAGCGCACAAACCACATACAAATAGACTACTTCTTGTTTTGAGAGAAGGTCCAACAAAGAGTTCTGCAGGTTCAACATATTTCAAATGCTCACCAACTAACGCATGCACACAGTTTTGCACAATATGATTTGTGGTGATGCAATATCGTCCGAGGTCCCAAAATTAGGGAAATCGGGGATATAATCACGGGTGTTATTCGAAACACCGATTCCGAGCTTGAGAAAGAAAACATTGTAACTTTATTAAGGGGATATAGTGAATTACAACGAGGGGGTCATGTGTAGGGGATGGATTCTCCTATTGCGGGGAGTATTTTAAAGTGTTATTTTAAGTACAAGAAATTAGTTGTTTATGGTGAGCTTGGTAATTGTTGTCTTCTCATCTGGTCCTCCCTTTGTGGTGTTGGGTGTGGTACTATTTATAGTGTTGATTTTGGGGTCTTTTGTCGAATGGTCATCGGTCTACCCTCATAACTTCGAAAATGGGGGTGGCCAATACCATATATGGCCTTCTGCGCCAATGAAGGTGGGTTGGTGAGAGTTTCCCAATAATGTGAGTTTGACAGGGCCTTTTTGGCTGGATAATAATTATATCTACTCAAACAGTCTTGAGGGGTTTTCTTAGCTAATTGGGTTAGGCTAGCTCTGCTCCAATGGTCGTTCTGGGTGGAAGAGGTTTGATGGGGTTTGCTGCCTGCTTCCCCAATTGTAGCCTTGGACCAATAGGGAGAGGTCATCCTTATTAATAACGGGAAGTTGGGAGTTGCCTTTAATGTTGGTAGTTGGTATTCTCTTCAAGTCGAGTCGTGTTCGAGTTGTGATGTCTCCGAGCTATGGATGATAAAACCCTCCGGGTTGCCTCATCTCCGGGTGGATGATGAGTGATCCTCCGAGTTGCTTTATCTTCGGATGGCTGAGAGATCTTCCGAGCCATGTTATCTCCAAGTCGTTATTTCCAGGTTGCTGATGAGAGATCTTGCTCTGTATGACCTTCCTTATGTTAACTCTTTCCCTTGTTGTTTTGTACTACTTTCCTTTCTCAAAGTGATTTAGCTAAGTGTTAAACGACCGAGAGTCTCTTATTGCGAGACATGTGTGATCCGGGTAGCGAGGTTAGCTTATTGTTGGGTCGTTTTGACCCAGGAGGGAGGGAAGGGGGTGTTTTTAGGTTCTTACGGGTACCCGATAGTGCAAGTGACTCTTGGACGGATGAGTAAGGCGTACCCGAGTCTTTTATCCAGACCGTATACCCTCAGTGGGGCGTTGGTTGGTCGTGACCCGAGGGTGTAGACAAGCAAAATTTGTCTCCTCCAATTGAATATTGACAAGTGTCAAAATAATTATTAAAAGTTAAATTAATAATTTATATTTTAAAATTAGGATTTTACTAAATTAAATTCCAATAAAAAATAGATATATTAATTGATTTTCTAATTCATATTTTGTTGACCAATCAAACAAAGTGATGTGGAAAAGATGGAGTATTTCAACCAATGATGTTAAGCCATGTGGAAATATGATGTGTTTCTTGATAAGCAAGTCAGATTAAATCAATGCTTATCATGAAAATAAAATCGACCAATCACAAGCAAGGAGCTCTAGGTTTCTACAAATATAAATAGAGGCCCTCTCATGAACAAAAATGACACACAAAATATTCACAAGTTGAAGAGGGAAAAACTCTAAGTTTTTCGCTCCATCAAATTCATCCATCTTCAAGCATTCTTCGCGGCATTCAAGGCATTTTTCAACAATATTCAAGGTGTTCTTCGTAAAGAACTCTTTTCAATCCGTCGTCAAGTCTCAATTCCATCCAAAAACCATTTTTGAAGATAGCACTTCTGCCGAGGAAGATCAAACTCCAAGAAGTTCAACAAATCCAAAACCAAGTTCATATCGTTCTTCATTCGTCTTCAAGTCAAAATCCGTTTAATCCGAGATCAAGTCCTAAGACCCTCGAAAAACCGTTTTTGGAGATTGAAGTCCATTCAAGAAAATCAAAAACCAAAAAATCCAAGGAACTGAAGATGAAGATCATACCAATCTTCATCAACCTTCAAATCAAATTCTAAATCAAGTTTTCGTTCGAACCAAGATCAAGCCGTAAAGCCATCGAATCAACGTTTGTCAAATATCCAAGTACTTCCAAGAGCAAGATTCCTCCAAAGGAGATTGACATTCAACAAGTTCAAGACGAAAATCAAATTGTTCGTCGCAAATATCAAGTCAAGTAGAACGTCAATTCATGATCAAGCTCAAAGCTCTTGGATTAACGTTCAACTCAAATACACGTGGAAGAGATAAAAATCAAATCCACCCAAGTCAACCAAATCTCAAATTCATTTATTTGAGAAAAGAATCAGAGGAGTAATAGAGATTGCACCGCAATTGTACTTTAAATTTATTCAAATTTATCTTGTAATCTTTTCTTGTCTTTTAATTTCAGAGATCAATAATTTGTCGTTACAGGGGGGTACCATTTTTCGGGCCCTTGGTTGTTTTTGTAGAGTACTCGTTTTGCCTATACTCGGAGTGGGTAGAAATATGCATTTTAAGAGAACAATTTTCTCTCTCTAATCTTTCACTGTAAATTTCTCAATTCATCAACGACGATTCTCATATATTCACGCTGTGTGTTGTCGATTTCACAAGTTAACATTTATTAATGGATTGTACCCCATCAATTGCTATTTTGTTCCTCATAAATGTCTATCACCATGCCACATATCTACTTATATAATAAAGAAGGATCCTATCAACGACTTTTTCTACCTATTATGTCCTTTCAAATGTATAAATTGCAGAATAGTTTTTGTAATTTTCAACTCTTTCAAAGCTACCCCTAAAATTTTCTATTATTTACTTATGGATCTCATGGTAAATTATAAGACAGTCACCCAAGTTTTAGATTTTCTTATTTTTGCCCACCCCCCGCCCCCCCCCCCAAAACTTTATCATTTAACTCATTTCATCGTCCATCTTGTTTTGCAGTAAAAAAACACGTTGTGGTCCCACGCGTATGAATCAATTGGGTACACCTAATATAATATGAATTAGCAATTATTGGTTTAGGGGTCACGCACACTAATAGTTGGGTCTCGGCACCATTAACCGTTGAAACCCAGTTAATATAAAATGAATTAATAATTAATGGTCGGTTGTATTTGTACTCTTTAACTTAGTAGTCTCGTTACGATATTCTATTTTATTTCGCAGTAATAATTACCTTGTGGACCCTTGCATATTAATCCATTGAGAGTCACCTAATATAAAATAAATTAGTAATTAGTAGTTTGACGATCCATTCGCTAATAGTTGGGCGCGCATATAGCCATTTGGACCCAAAAAATATATAATGAACTAATAATTAATGTTTTGAGGACTCGCTTAATAATGTATATAATTTATTTTTAATTGGATAGAAAAACTCTTTTAAAAATGACAGTTCAATTATCGACTGCAATAAAATCGAGTTTTCAGCGTCCATCTTTCGTTGTTTTGATTTTGCCTCGTAAGTTCCTCTTTCAAATGTGTAAGTTGCAGAATAATTTTGTAATTTTCAACTCTTTCAATTCTACCACTAAGTTTTCTATTATTTACTTATGGATCTCACGGTAAATTATAAAATAGTCCACCAAGTTTTCGATTTTCTTATTTTTTCCCCCAAAAACTTTATCATTTAACTCCTTTCACCGTCCATCGTGTTTTGCAGTAATAAATACGTTGGGGTCCTACGCGTATTAATCAATTGGGGTACACCTAATATAATACGAATTAGCAATTATTAGTTTAGGGACCCCGCGCACTAATAGTTGGGGGCTCGACACCATTAACCGTTGGAACCCACTTAATATAAAATGAATTAGTAATTAATGGTCGGTTATATTTGTACTCTTTAACTTAGTGGTCTCGTTACGATATTCTGTTTTATTTCGCAGTAATAATTACCTTGTGACCCTTGCATATTAATGCATTGGTGGTCACCTAATATAAAACAAATTATTAATTAGTAGTTTGACGACCCACGCGCAAATAGTTGGGCGCGCATATAGCCATTCGGACCCAAAAAATATATAACGGATTAATAATTAATGTTTCGAGGACCCGCTTAATAATGTATATCATTTACTTTTAATTAGATAGAACACCGCTTTTAAAAATAACAATTAAATTATCTATTGCAATAAAATGGACGTTTTGAGCGTCCATCTTTCATTGTTTTGATTTTGCCTCATAAGTTCGAGTAATAACGATATTATATTTTGGTTTTCAGTAATAAGTAACTTGTGTCCTGGCACATATAAATCAATTAGGGTTCGCCTAACATAAAATAAATTAGTAATTAATAGTTCATGGACCCGCTTTAAAATAGTTTGGGTCCATTGGGATCCATCTAATATCAAACGAATTAGTAAATAATAATTTGGAGACACGCAAACACTCACGTTAATAGCTAGGGTTCACGTACCATTGAATAAGATTAATCATTTAGTCCCGCGCAATAATGTTTATCATTTATTTCGAATTGGTTATCGTTAAAATTAAAACAACGCTTTTAACCTTTGTGACACTGCACATATTAATCAATTTGGAGCACTTTATTGTCAAAATAATTATAATATTAAAAACAAATCTACCTATTATGCCCTTTAAAATGTGTAAATTGCAGAATAGTTTTCGTAATTTTCAACTCATTCAGTTCTACCCCTAAAGTTTTCTATTATTTACTTATAGATCTCATGGTAAATTATAAAACAGTCCCCCAAGTTTTAGATTTTCTTATTTTTACCCCCTAAAACTTTATCATTTAACTCATTTCATCGTCCATCTCGTTTTGCAGTAGTAAATACATTGTGGTCCACGCATATTAATCAATTGGGGTACACCTAATATAATACGAATTATCAATTATTGGTTAGGGACCCGCGCACTAATAGTTGGGGCTTGGCACCATTAACCTTTGGAACCCACTTAGTATAAAACGAATTAGTAATTAATGGTTGATTGTATTTGTACTCTTTATCTTAGTGGTCTCGTTACGATATTCTGTTTTGTTTCGCAGTAATAATTACCTTGTAGACCCTTGCATATTAATCCATTGGGGGTCACTTAATATAAAAAAAATTAGTAATTAGTAGTTTGACGACCCACGCGCTAATAGTTGGGCGCGCATATAGCCATTCAGACCCAAAAAATATATAATGGATTAATAATTAATGTTTCGAGGACCCGCTTAATAATGTATATCATTTATTTTTAATTGGATAGAACACGCTTTTAAAAATGACAATTAAATTATCGATTGCGATAAAATGGACGTTTTCAGAGTTCATCTTTCGTTGTTTTGATTTTGCCCCGTAAGTTCAAGTAATAACGATATTACGTTTTGGTTTTCAATAATAAGTACCTTGTGCCCTAGCATGTAAATCAATTAGGGTTCGCCTAACATAAAACGAATAAGTAATTAATATTTCGTAGACCCACTTGCTAATAGTTTTAATTTAGTCTATTGGGATCCACCTAATATAAAACGAAATAGTAAATAAAGATTTGGAGACACGCACACACCTTAATCGCTGGGGTTCGCGTACCGTAGAATAAGATTAGTCACTTAGACTCGCGCAATAATGTTTATCATTTATTTCGAATTGGTTATCGTTAAAATTAAAACAACATTTTTAACCTTTGCGACATTGCACATATTAATCAATTGGGGCCACTTTATTGTCAAAATAATTATAATATTAAAAATGTTAAACCAACTTCTGCACTGAAATACGTAGTCATGATTGTAGTGATTAGAGGATCAAAATGAACATACGTAACATGTGAAATACAAAAATAAAGTGTGCGCCTTTCATGTGTTTTTAACTTATTTAATTATCTACAGCCGAACATGCACGGGCAGTATATTCATAGTATTTATATAAGCAAGAGTAGCCGTTCGGCCATGATTATATTTCAAAAGATTTCGGACATCAATTTTTCAAAGTTGAACCATATGATGTGTTATATTTTGGAATTCCTGTTTCAGTCTATAAAATATTTTCCAGCAATTAGACTTTCAACATAAATATAGATAACACCTCAGCCAGCAGTCACAAGAAAACCAGTAAGACGCAATTGAAATCCTAATCACTAATTATATAAATAATAATCCTTATTCTGGTATCCAGCACACTCGGAAGTTCCACTGATGATAAAAAAACTTACGGTCACTATCAAATGCATGCGCCTCCAAGCTCTAGCATACAACTTTTAAACGGTAAGCGGTATAATAACTCAAAAATTAAGACCAATGAAAACAAATTCTCAAAATCGACGCTATTTCCTACACGAATATTTCTACACTTTTCACAAAGGAAAAATAACCAAACTCAGTAAGCGGGTGATGCAGTGGTCGTGTGAGTGGAGGAGGATGTCGCCGGGGAATGTGACCGGTCGCCTCCTTTGCTATGGCTGCCTCGGTCGCCCGAATTCGATGTATTGTGCTGTTGTTTAAGTCTAGGGGATTCTGATGCCTCTCGGTAGCGTGGTGGCATTGTCGCAATAGGGGCGTAGATACCGTTGGTGTTTACACCGCTGCGTGCCTCCCCGGACACGGTGGTCGTGGCTGCCATTGCAGCGTATTCCGGTGGTACCCATATTCCCCCTACCACCACAAATTGTGGCGCCTGTTGATGATTGTTGCTGCTATTGTTGTTGTGAATAGAAGGGCTAGGTCTTCTTGTGTGCAAACGATATTTCTATATTCAAATATAAGAAAAATGAATTAGGACAGAAAATAATATTAAAACAATTAAAACAAGAAAGTTTGGCTTTACATTATTCTAAAAGAATTGTTACAAATTTCTAAAGTCTTGATTTTGTTGCCAAGTAACTGCGGAATAACCTTTTGACGAAAGTGTGTAATTGATATGGAAAAAGAAGCTAAAATATAAAGCTAGGGGACATCCTTCTATCGCAAGTGTAATTCAAAAGAGATAAAGTAGTCGATTCTTGTGCATTATTGTTATTCGCATCTGAAGGGAATTAAATATTTTCTTCAACTTTAAGTTACTTCCCCCAGATTCCAAATTATTCCCCGACCAAATTAAGACCTAAATCGGATGCTATTCCCATTCATGAAGATAAATCAAAACTCCAATTGCACCCGTTATAGCTATCTTTAGGATCCCGCACATTAAAATTAAATAGTATACAGAGAAAATAAAAGTAAATGCAAACGAAAGTAAAATAAAACTGGACAACACATATAAATGTATGTATGGGGCAAACCTGTAAATGACTTTTAACTTCATCATTAGTGAGCCCATCAACCTTCATCAATTCCCTAATTTGCTTTGGTGTAGCAACTGTATAATCAAAAAATAATAATAAGAAGATTAATTAATAATCACACATAAATTGCAAGGTCTAATAAAGTTGTATTAATGTGTTTACCATGAGAACCACCAAGTTGTTGAAGGGACTGCAAGAACCTTCTATGCAAGTCAGGCGACCAACATCTCCTCGATTTTCTTTGAGACGACGACTGCCCTTCCTTTTCCTTATTTTCTTCCTTCTTCTTCTTATTATTATTATTATTATTTCCACTGCTACCACCGGTCTCCGCCGTAGAACTGGTGGATGCCGGTGGCACCACTAGTTGTTGTGCAGGAGCATTAGTAGAACTTTCTTTCTTAAATGGATGAAATGCTCCACCGCTTCCGCTTCTCTTCACCTCAGTTACTGCCACTTTTCTTGGTGAATCCTAAACCACACAAAATAATTCAAACATAACTTATTTTTTACAACTTCATCCATAACTAAGGTATATAATAAACGGGCACAAACACGGGCATGGTGACACAAATTAGTGAAATAAATTTCTAAATTTTGGTGTGGCTCATAAAGATACAGACACGACACCACACGATACGGACACAGCTCAGCTCATCGTAAAGATAGCCATAAAAGAAGGCTACCTGTTTAGCGGTCGGTGGATCTGATTCTGGGGTTTGATTCCATAGCTGCACAGATCTAAGCCAATCTGATTTCTTGGAATTCAGACTAGTAGTAGTAATATTGTTGTGCTTGTTGGATTCTTGTTCGTCGCCATCAGAATCAGATGAAGCTCTTTTCATAGGGATAAACTCTTCGAATACAGGTGGCACGTCGCTAGATGTCTGTTCCGAACAATTATCACCACCGACACCGCCACCATGTAAATTATACTCATGACTTCTTGTTGTTGTCGTCGTCGTCGTTGCACCTGATAATTGCTGCTTGCATGCCTCAATTGCTGCCAACCAAAAATAAAAATAAAAATTAGGTATATCAAATAAATAAAACGTTACAACATATGAATAATAATAATAATAATAATAACTAACCTTGTGTAACAAGGTCGAGACAAAGAGGGAGTTCACGTTGGAAGACTTGAATCTTGCGACGTTCTTCTTCTAACGCCTCCATATAACCTCGACATTTCTGCATTTTCTCTTCACTACTCACGTGATTATTATGGAGGTTAATCATCCTTGGTGTGTGATAGTAATTTCTTTTCACCTTACTTTTGTTAATTTTTGCTCTTAAATAAATATATATATATTGGATAAAACCGTTTATGAGCTAGTTTTGTGAAATGGGGGTAGGGGACCGTAGATTAAATGGGAGAAAGGAAGCTTTTGTTTTTGTCACGGAGGGAGATCTGAGAATATAAATGGGATCTAAGTAGAATCATCGAATGGAATAAACCTGCTTTCACAAGAAAGAAGGAAAAAAAATTATAAATATCACAACTACCGTTTTTGACGATAATATATACAACTAGTAGAGGACAGAATATTGTTTATATATTATTTAAACATAGATATAGTTTAAGAAAGAAAAGGAAAATAGGAGGAATATAAGCTTAGGACAAAACGAGGGGTACTGAATTGAAAGGTCGAGGTCGGGGCGTCACGTACACACGAATCTTCTTTATATGCGTTCTTTCTGCGTGTGTGTCCTGAAAGACTAGGGAGGGGAGGGGGGTGGGTGGGGTTGGGTTTTGAATATTCGATGGGTGATTCTCGTATGTGGGCTGGCATTGACGTGACCCCTTTATATTTTAGATAAGATCAACACAAACACTCTCTCTCTCTTGTGGGCAAATTTATTAATATGTCCTCTAGTTTTCTTGGTCATTGAATTCTGCCTGTTTAGTTATTTGATCCCGCCAACTGCCTCTTTTGCATTTTCCAATGCTGCATTTTATCTTGTCTCTATTTACTCACCCAACGTAAACCTATCCAGCACAAGAGCAAATGAAAATTTATACCTCATGATTTTATGTCTAATCTTCGAATTAAATCTAAGTCACGTGTATGTATGTAATGTGCTACAGCATGCGATATTATTAGGTATAAATACGAGAATAACCTTTATATATATCTTGGTGTAACAATTATCACACGCTTAATAACAGTGATTGGCTACTTTAGCACATGAAATTTGAGATATTGAGCTCGAAAACGATCGTCCTTCGTTTTACCGCTAATGTAATGAGAAGATAAGAGCAAAAGAAGCAACTTGCTTTAATATTTCCATACTGGATTGAACCGTTGAAATGACTAAAAAAAGTTTTAAGGTTATTGAACGTAACAGTTTCATACGAATACAAATTATGTCTTTGATATTTGGAATCTCAAATTTTCATCACTAGAATAAATATGTACTGTAATTACTAAATCAACATGCGGATGAAATAAATCATATCGATTGACAGTCAGTTCTGAAAAGACCTACTGTTACAATTTGACTAAAGAATAACAAGTATATCATATAACTATTCATCAATGTGTTTCCTGATAAAATGAAATCATATACTTAATTATATATGACCACCGAAATTAGGTCGAAAAGAACTGGAATTAGAAACGTGGAACGTTGTGGGTCAAATTGCAAATTTACCTAGCTACATTCTCTTTCCATACATATACTGATATACATATACATATTATGTATGTATATATTTCTTGGAATGGAATATACTTAGTAAAGGGTGAGAAGAATCACGCTAAAGATTTTGAGGGTGAAGAAGAATCTTTCCAACGAGGGCGTGACATCACGCGCTCAAGCACCGCCGCGTAAGATAAGGTCCGTCATTTAATGGACCCGTCAAGAAAATCTGTGTTGGCTTTTCACACTCCTGAAGGGCCAACCACAACAGTACTCTTTTCACAGTCGCTTTTTTGGGCAGTGCTTTACACGCACCAATCGTAGGGCGACGCTATTGCTGCATTGGGACCTAACTTATCGTAACTTTCAAGACTGGAATATTCTCTCTCTCAGGGTATCGAGTAGCTGGGAAGGTTGGATCAGGTGTAAGCGAGTCTATTGTATTCTATATATAAGTGTGGTGATATGTTTTTCAATTTGTATTTTGTTTGTGTTATTATTGTGCTAGATTATTTTGTTTTTCTCAAACAAGTTACAAGCGCCAAAATAAGTTGATATTTGGAGAATGATTACGGTTGGAATATATCTAGTCCTTGTGAAGTAATAAGGATCAGAGTCGATGCCGTGGAATATACTTTCACATACATTTTCTAGAAAAATGCTTGCGGGGGCGTATTCAACATTTTTGTATAAGTGGCTAAGATACGCAATAAATGAGGGGAAAAAAATTAAGAGAAGAAAGAATTTTTTTTTTTTACTTTTTGCTAATTTCTAACATATAAATGATTTATTTGCTAACTTTTTTACATCAAAAGAAGATTTATGCTAATTTAAACATAAAATGAGGGTTTTTTTGTTATTTTTGAACATCAGAAAGGGGTTTTGGCTAATTTTTAACATCTAAATTGATATTTTTGCTAATTTTTTATATCAAAAGAAGTTATTTCGCTAATTTATTTAATATTAAAAGGAAGTTTTAGCTGATTGAAATAACCGCAGATTTATGAACAGATTTTGTAATGTTTAGATATATAAGTAGTAAAAGTTATTTCAAAAAATGAAGCCCCCTCCCACTTACGCGGATACGCCCTTGGATGTAGGTTGTGGCTTGTGGGTCTTTTTTTTTTTTTTTTTGATAGCATAGGTTGTGGCTTTCGATGAAAATGTAAATGCACCCAAAATAAATTTGTAGTAAAAAGCATACATTACGTCATGTCTAAAAAAGAAAAATTCGGAAATAACTAATTTCTATATTTTCGTGCTGTTTGTATTTTGTAGACCAAAATTTGGAACTAGAATAATGTTCTTTCAATAGTTTTTTTGAAAGTTAAAATTTAAAAAAGGGCAGTCCGGTGCACAAAAGCATCCCCGTAATGCGAGGGTCTGGGAAAGGGTCCCACCACAAGGAGGTATAAGGGACAAGTCTTCCTTTGTCAAATTTGCCAAGAAGTCGCTCCCAGAACTTGAACTCGTGAACTCTCAGTCACACAACAACACATTTACCGGTGCGTCAAGGCTCACCTTCAAAGTTGAAACTTCATCTTTTTATTTAATTATTTAGGCGTGATTTCCTTGCCATAACAGAATCCAAGAAAAACCAACATAATGGATTGTATGAAAACATCGAAGAACTACCATCCGACATTAAGAAAATACTTGTCTTGTATTGGATATGCGTGTGGTAGTAGTTAGGCGGGGAAGTGTTGACTGTTGGACACTGATAATTACGCCTCCATTCAAACATGTTATGTGTCGAAGTATATTAATAACATGTAAATTATCAGCATTAAAAGAAAAATTTCTACTACACCTGAAGTAAAAAAGCTTTTGTCGAAGATATAATATAACAAATAAGCCGACGAGTCACAAAGTCCCATAGAAGGACCAGAGCACCTGGTCAATACAAAGTGAAATCGTCGTAAACATCACATTTTGACCTCTTACACTACAAGAATGGGCGGTCATTAGGGACCGCCCATTAGCGACTGCCAAGCAGTCGCTTGTCTTCAGCGACTGCTGAAGACAACAGCGACTGCTTAGCAGTCGCTAACAGCAACAACGACTGCTAAGCAGTCACTGTGAAAATTTGCGACTGCTAATCAGTCGCTACTAATTAAAAAATTACTGGGCCACACATTAGGGACCGCTTGACAGTCCCTATTGTAAAATTAGGGACCGCTTGGGAGTCCCTACTAATATTCATACATCAAAATTATGAATTTTTCGATGGTTCGAGGTGCCGCGTTGTATGTTTAGTTCATAATAACCATTGGAATAGTTAAAATAACAATAAGTACAACGACACATTGTATATCCAAACATTATACAAGGAGAACGGGCCGCTTTGAAGATTCTCCTACTGTTTTGTACAACGAATGACATAATGACAAATTAATTCGATCTACATATATACGTATAATTAATGAATACTTGATCTAATGATTATGCCTCATAATCATATCTATGCTAACGTTTGTGAAGTAAATCATAAACACGGATAACAATTACAACTAACTAATGATAATTAATTAGTTGTACATTTGTGAAATATATCTTGAACGTTAATAACTCGATCGATCTCAATTAATCTATTATTTCACAACTAATCTACTATAAGGTTGGTTTTGCAATTATTTATTACTTCAATTTACATATTACAATGAGTTTGGTTGCTTACAATCACAAACACAACAACATCAATAAAAAAAATCGATTTTTAAGTATGAATATTAGTAGGGACCGTTAAACGGTCCCTAATGTCAAATTAGGGACCGCTTAACGGTCCCTAATTTGACAATAGGGACGGTTAAGCGGTCCCTAATTTGAATTAGGAACCGCTTGGCAGTCCCTATTGTAAAATTAGGGACCGCTTGGCAGTCCCTACTAATATTCATACATCAAAATTATGAATTTTTCGATGGTTCGAGGTGCCGCGTTGTATGTTTAGTTCATAATAACCAATGGAATAGTTAAAATAACAATAAGTACAACGACACATTGTATATCCAAACATTATACAAGGAGAACGGGCTGCTTTGACGATTCTCCTACTATTTTGTACGACGAATGACATAATGACAAATTAATTCGATCTACATATATACGTATAATTAATGAATACTTGATCTAATGATTATGCCTCATAATCGTACCTATGCTAACGTTTGTGAAGTAAATCATAAACACGGATAACAATTACAACTAACTAATGATAATTAATTAGTTGTACATTTGTGAAATATATCTTGAACGTTAATAACTCGATCGATCTCAATTAATCTATTATTTCACAACTAATCTACTATAAGGTTGGTTTTGCAATCATTTATTACTTCAATTTACATACTACAATGAGTTTGGTTGCTTACAATCACAAACACAACAACATCAATCAAAAAAATCAATTTTTAAGTATGAATATTAGTAGGGACCGTTAAACGGTCCCTAATGTCAAATTAGGGACCGCTTAACGGTCCCTAATTTGACAATAGGGACCGTCAAGCGGTCTCTAATTTGAATTAGGGACCGCTTGGCAGTCCCTATTGTCAAATTAGGGACCGCTTGGCAGTCCCTACTAATATTCATACATCCAAATTATGAATTTTTCGATGGTTCGAGGTGCCGCGTTGTATGTTTAGTTCATAATAACCAATGGAATAGTTAAAATAACAATAAGTACAACGACACATTGTATATCCAAACATTATACAAGGAGAACGGGCTGCTTTGACGATTCTCCTACTATTTTGTACGACGAATGACATAATGACAAATTAATTCGATCTACATATATACGTATAATTAATGAATACTTGATCTAATGATTATGCCTCATAATCGTACCTATGCTAACGTTTGTGAAGTAAATCATAAACACGGATAACAATTACAACTAACTAATGATAATTAATTAGTTGTACATTTGTGAAATATATCTTGAACGTTAATAACTCGATCGATCTCAATTAATCTATTATTTCACAACTAATCTACTATAAGGTTGGTTTTGCAATCATTTATTACTTCAATTTACATATTACAATGAGTTTGGTTGCTTACAATCACAAACACAACAACATCAATAAAAAAATCGATTTTTAAGTATGAATATTAGTAGGGACCGCTTGGCAGTCCCTATTGTCAAATTAGGGACCGCTTGGCAGTCCCTACTAATATTCATACATCAAAATTATGAATTTTTCGATGGTTCGAGGTGCCGCGTTGTATGTTTAGTTCATAATAACCATTGTAATAGTTAAAATAACAATAAGTACAACGACACATTGTATATCCAAACATTATACAAGGAGAACAGGCCGCTTTGAAGATTCTCCTACTGTTTTGTACGACGAATGACATAATGACAAATTAATTCGATCTACATATATACGTATAATTAATGAATATTTGATCTAATGATTATGCCTCATAATCGTACATATGCTAACGTTTGTGAAGTAAATCATAAACACGGATAACAATTACAACTAACTAATGATAATTAATTAGTTGTACATTTGTGAAATATATCTTGAACGTTAATAACTCGACCGATCTCAATTAATCTATTATTTCACAACTAATCTACTATAAGGTTGGTTTTGCAATCATTTATTACTTCAATTTACATATATCAATGAGTTTGGTTGCTTACAATTACAAACACAACAACATCAATAAAAAAATCGATTTTTAAGTATGAATATTAGTAGGGACGTTAAACGGTCCCTAATGTCAAAATAAGGACCGCTTAACGATCGCTAATTTGACAATAGGGACCGTTAAGCGGTCCCTATTTTGACATTAGGGACCGCTTAACGGTCACTAAAATCGAAAATTTTGAATTTTTGGCAAAATGTTTTGGCGGAAGTGAGGGGGAAATTTGAATTTCACCAAATCAATTCTCAACCGTCGATGAAATCCTAATCTACGGTCATAAATACCCCATCATGTCTTTAACACGGATCGCCATCTCAAACTGTCGATCATCTAAAACATCCAACGGACAAAACTAATTGAGTCCCATCATATATATATAACCTCACCACTCTTACACTCATTTCACTATCTCCAAAAATTTCACCAACACAAAACTTTTCTTCTTTTCACCAACACAATCTTTTCTTCATTTTCTTTTCTTTCACTTTCTTTATTTTGGATCTTCATTTTTTTTTCACCAATACAATCTTTTTTTTCTTACACTTTCTTTATTTTGGATCTTCACTTTTGATTTCATGTTTTTGATTTCATTCATGTTTTTGATTTCATTCATTTTATATTATTACTCATTTTATTCATCTTTTCACATTCTTTAATTCTTTCATGTCAATTGTCATTATATTAACTTTTTATTCATCATTTTATTGTTTTGATCTTGTTAAAATTACAATTTTAAAAAAAACAATTATGTTCCGGATTTAATCCGGAATATAATTGTATTTTTTTTTCTGGAGGTCATTAGGGACCGCTTAACGGTCCCTGTTTTTGATATTAGGGACCGTCAAACGGTTCCTATATTTGATATTAGGGACCGTTAGACGGTCCCTACTAATATTCATAGAAATTCTACGAATATTAGTAGGGACTGTCAAACGGTTGCTACTTTCTGAAATAAAATAGGGACTGTCTGGGCGGTCCCTAATGTTGAATATTAGGGACCGTCTGAGCGGTCCCTATTGTAAAAATTAGGGACCGTCTGGGCGGTCCTTAATGTTGAATATTAGGGACCGTCTGAGCGGTCCCTATTGTAAAAATTAGGGACCGTCTGGTCGGTCCCTATTATTCTACATTAAGGACCGCCCAGACGGTCCCTATTTTTCAAAAGTATGGCGACCGTTAAGCAGTCGCTATATTGTGGTCCCTATTGAGGTCATTAGGGACCGCTTAACAGTCGCTATTGTGCGGTCCCTAATGACCTCAATAGGGACTGCTTAACGGTCGCTATTGGCAAGCGACCACTGTCAATAGCGACCGCTAGACAGTCGCTATTGTCCAATAGCGACCGCATGAGGGTCATTAGGGACCGCCCAGGCAATCCCTAATGACCCTTTTTTCTTGTAGTGTTAGCCTTGAAGGCATGGCCCCAAACGAAGAATATAACGTAATAGTCTCATGTAGAATAACAATATTATGTTCTTGACTCGCAAAATTTGATGAACACAAGCACAACTTGAAGAAAGTCATATAGGAAATTATTGCCATGTGGGGATGCATTTATGCATCGAACGACTGAACATTGAGAGTGTCAGTAGATCCATCGACCTTTGGTAGGCATTAACAGCAAATCACCCGTCCATTTATGAAGAGCAAGTTGCACGGCATAACTAATATAGCAACCATCTCCCGATAGGGATCCTTAGATCATTTGTAGGACATCTTCAAATAATCCTTTGTAGTCATAACATATAAGAATATCTTAACTCTAATCCTCTCATCTCACATATAATAACCTACGTTTATCCTTTATTTGCGAACTTCTCTCTTAAATCACAAAAGGGTGTTACAAACACACTCTAAATTCGTAATTAGTGCCTCGTACTTATTCGAATCATCAATGATTATATAACTTGAAGATAAAAATGTTGAAGATTCTTAGTTAGAAGCTAAAATGACCAAGAAACTGTGTTTTAAAGTTGAACTACTAGAACTTGTGCATTTTGATATTTGTGAATTAAATAGTCAAAGTGGTAGCAATTTTTATCCCATTAAGTTTATTGACAATTACTCGGGATATACATATGGTTACTTAATAAGAACTAATAATGAAACATATGATAAACTTAAAAAGTTAAAATTACTTGCTAACTAAAATAATAAAATGTAAAAAATATCAAAGTACTTCGTTGTCATAGAGGTTGGGAATTTTTTTTCTATCCTTAAATATTTTTTGTGAATAAAATGGTATTATTCACCTTAGAGTAGCACCATTTACCTCTTTACATAAGTGGCTAGCTAAAAAGCAAAAATTAATCATGAATTGGTACGTTGAATTTAATATATATGGATATAATGTTACATTTAAATATACAATGACATACTTTACTAAACACGTATCTCATGTGTGGAGAATTTATTTTATGAGGGTGTGAAACACGTAATTCTAATGCTCTATTTACATATTTTTTTATCATCTTTGTGTATTTTTTATTGGATTGTTCTTGTTTTGTTATTTTGTAGTTCGAAGTCAAGTCGGAGCACAACAAGGTATAACAATCGAGAACAATGGATGAATTGAGCTTACATATGAAGAAAGGTCAAAACGACAACTTGGGCACATGCGCTACCAACGCCATCCAACATGCGACTCGCGCACAATCTTTTGCGCTAATAGATGAGGTCGAGCAACACATGAGAGGCACGACTCGCGCCTGGTTTCTAGAGAGACAAATGGCCCACATGCGACTATTGTCTGGCAGACAGACTAATGCGATAAGGAGGCGTTACTCACTCGTTGACACATAGTCTTACCTAAAAGACTGTATCATGATAGGCATAAAAACTCTAGGGTAAAAATGTCACGAAAGAAAAATTATAAAAAAATACGAGGCCGCACATCTCATAAGGTTTCACATTCCATTGCAATCAACCGCAAAAATCACACAAACACACAAAACATGTGTTAACAGGTTTAGAATTATAACCCATTTAACCGAATTATTTAGGGTCAGAACGCTCTGCCCGTGACTCAAAAAGTAATGATATTATAAAAGAGGAAAACATACGAGAATATTCCTTCCTTTATTTGCTGAACTTCACTCCCAAGTTTCTTGTGTTTTATTGTGTGTAAAAATCTGAGCCCTGTTTTTAACTATGAGACTACCTCCCCTTATATAGAGTTTTTTATGGGCAGGTGTCAGTGTGCATGTTTAGATGAGTTACATGTGTTGAGATATGGATAAGAAGATAAGATAAGATATATCTTTCATCTACTAAGCGCTGACTAGGATGATCTTTTCTTCTTCCGATAGTTCTTTGGATCACCGATGGGTTGTTCTTCCGGACTCTATTCTCCGAGTGGTCCTGTATTTGATAGTGACTTGATGGATAAGTTAGGACGTTCTTCTGGGGATGTTGTTGTTCCGATGAGGCTTTCTCCGGGTGTAGTAGTTTTTTGATATGCTCTTCGAGGGGTATTTTCGTCCAGAACTTGGACTCCGAGCGTTCTTTTGTCTTTCAGGAGTAGAGCTTTCTTATCCAGGTCCTCTTAGTGTGCCTTCCAGGGGCTCCTGTATTTAGATCTGTCATTGCTCTTCAAATTTGATCTCCGGAGTGTTGTTCCAAGGGCAGTTTAAATTGAGGAGTGTTCAACAAGGAAATGTTCTCGTGGGATTCCGGGACTCGGGGTCCGTCGTGGTCCCTCTTGGCGCATTGATGGATATCGAAGTCGCGCGGACCCATCGGGTCTTACTCTTTTTCCAATGTCGCGTTGATATCTTATCTTTAATTCATCTTGACTTTCCAAGGGACGCTTATGTGCCTCCTCGGGTGTTCCTTCATGCCGATTCGGGTCAATGACCGAGGGGTGTGGTAACATCTGATGGGCCTCCTCATCGGGAGCGGATACGTCTCATCGGAAGTACTCGTGACAATAGTATTGTCCATATATTAATTCCTATATTTAGGACTAATATTCTCTTTAATCTCATATTTTATTTTTCATGGTTAACAACATGTATTCTTTCATTCATCATTGTGATCATAGGTTTGGAGAAATGTAACTAAATAAAGCTCACAATCATTAGAAGTGAAGAAAAGACGAATTAAAAAGAATACATGCTGACATCTCACCAAGATCAAGAGCTTAATCTTTCTGTTACTTTTCTTATGTCGTATCAAATAAATTGTTGTTTTGAATTTGCAATTATGAGTAGCTAATATAGTCCATGTCTGGGATATGATGTCATTATCATTTGATGCCCTTGAACCAATGTGATAATACATCCTCAAATATCCAACATACGAAGCAATTCCTTAGACCCTGCTCGAACGAAAGAAAGACAACGTCGACAATGAGCCCTCGAAGACTTATCCAAACTCAAAAGAAAAGAACTAAGACACACGCCATCCTCCAATGAAGGAACAACACCTTGACCCTGACATTCACCACGTGTCCATCAGATCTTACGCCACGAAGAAACGGATATACACCAATTAAATTAAGAAGAAATCACCTTCATCTGGCCTACTCTTATTTACCAAAGAAAATATACGAGCCCAACCTCTATATCTATAAAAGAGCCCCAATGGCTGCAAATAAGGGGGAGAGACCTCGAATCACCTAGGTCACAAGAGACACATTCTGAACCCATGTAACTTCATTCGTAAAACCCATGGTCCTTTATGACCCAATACAAGAAATTCATCCCTTGGGAATGACGAAAAGTTGTAACCCCTTCTCCAAGAATCATTCTCTTTGAATAATACAACTAGCACATAGGAGAACAAGTATGATCACTATGTTTTGTGATTTCTATTGAATTTATGTTTTGTTGGATCTTGTTTGTTTCTTGTGCTACTTGATTGCACGAGCAATTACGGGTTTGTGGAAAGCCAAAGTATTGAGCTTACAATATCTTGTATTAACCAAATTATATTAGGGAATTTCTAACACAACTCCTGCATAGTTGATTACATAAATAATCTTGAAATCTTTGTGTAGTTAGCAGTCAAACGTATTTGGATTAATAAATCACTCTAAAATTTCTAAAACTCTGTTTCGATCCATGACAAGGTAAACATCAGAAGGATCGCTCGATCTAATAATCTAAGTCATTAAGGAGTTAGAGGTATTCCGAGAGCGAGCATAATTAGTCAAAATAAATTAAGAGTAAAACATGAAATGTATAGAAAAAAAAACACTACATAGGAACATTGCTACCCTGTCTATGAAAATAATCCATCAATATGATCATGGGACCCCAACTCCTAGATACGTTTTTCTCATAGTGATAAACAACTCAATCAATTCAATTATATATTCATTAAGTTTAGTTTTCTAGTATTGGTGATTTTACCTTCCATTTGTCTTTTATGTTGAGTTCTATCATTATTAACTAGATATAACACACTCTTTGTATGATTCGATACTTTGAGACATAATTTATGAACTATCTTATGATTAGTTGATCGTGCACTGGCAACATTTAGGCGTAGTCTTATAATCATATTTTTCACACAAGCTGCTCGATCGCCACACATCATACCTCTTAAACTTGGAAATAATACTAGAAACTGAAATTAATTTCTCTTAAAATGTGAAGGTGTATACCATTCTATAAAGTTACGGATACTCACAAAATTAAGTTGGAGCCGAGAGAAATTATAAAACATTTTTATTGGCTATGCACAAAGATCCAATTCGTATGAATAATTGGCTTTAGAAGCCAATGTGATTGTAGCTCAATAGATATTAATTCTTTGAGAATAAGTTCTTGAAAATGAAGAGCCCATTAAATTCTAGAATAATGCAACACCAAACATTGATGTTGAGAAAGAACTGGTGAAAACATATGAGGAAATGAGCGAAGAACAATTTAGAAGAAGCCAACAATCTAGAAAAGAAAATGCTAGATAACTGATTTGATGTGAAGAGATTTTATAGCTAACCTTTCATAAGTAACTAAAAAGAGCTGTTTAAATTTACACCTATCTTATACACATAAACAATGATCTTAGAACTTTAAAAGGAATTTAAGACTTCAAGGAACGCTTTATCTTGGTAAGAAGTAGTAAATAACGAGATGAACTCTGCAATGCCCATCAACACATAAAATTTAGTAGGTTTTACCAACTTAATCAAACGCAACATAGTGGAGATTGGTGTTTAAACAAGTGTAAAAGTGAAGAGCTCATTCAAACGCGTATAGGAAAATTAGTGGCATGACTTCAAAGAAAATGAAGGCCTATATTGCCTTGATATCTATGATCCAACGACAAGAACATCATGAATAGCATAAAGAACTAGAAGAACGATAAATTACAGCGATTTAAGTACCGAATCCTTGGTTTAGTCTTGTTTTGTCATTTTTGTAGTTTTAGTCGAGTTGGAGCAAAACGAGGCGTATTAAAGGGATATTAACACAAGAATGAAGACACGGGGAAGAAGCAAAATGACACAACTAGCCGCGCGACAACATGAGAGAATAGAAGGTGGGGCCACTAGTGCAACAACACAGATCGTCGCGGCAACCATCCAGAGAGTTGCACGATGACGAGAGAAACTTGCGCGAGTCGCGCAGATAGATGTGCGATAGAGCCGCGAAACATGGCTTGCAACACAAAGTCTTAGTCGACTTACTCAGAAACCCTAGGAGCTGCAGAAAACTATAAATAGAGGAGGATGTCCAACAGTTAGGGCATCGTGACTTAGGGTTCTTCATAGTTCACAAACACATTCATAGCTAAATCTCACCGTTCGAAGTATTGTGATCATTGTTGAGGGAGAAATGTGATCAAGGGAGCACGTAATCACACAAATGAAGGTAACATAGAATCAAAAGGAAAAGACACACCGAAATATCATCGAGATGAAGAGTTTAATCTTTTCTTTTCTTTATTGCACAGCTTATCATGAATTGTTGTTTTGATAAAATGATCATAAGTAGCTAAATCCCTCTATGTTTGGGAGATGATGTAGTTATCTCACGTGAATGCACCTTGAACCCATGTTTTGATTAGTTCTGTTAAAGACTTTGTTTTGTTGAATTTGTTGCTTATGCTACTTGGTATGTTGGCCACATGGGTTTCTCTGATTCAATAGAGTACTGTTGTTGAAAATACCTTGTATTATGTTGAATTATGCATAGGAGAGTGCTAACACAACACTAACATAGTAAATCAAACAAATAAGTCTCTAGACTTTCGGCACTAGCGTCCACCAAGGAATCTAGGCTATATTTGTCAACTCTAATTCTCTTCTAAAACTCTGTATGGATCCTATGAGATGGTGAACTTCTAGAGAGAGGAAAATGTCTAACGGTCTTTATTAGGAATTGGAGGTTTCTTTAAGTGATACGAAAATGCGCTTAATTAATCATGTCAACGTGAGAACGAAACAAATAGAAAAATATTTACAAATGGATCATTGGTATTTTGTAACGAAGTCCACCTCTTGAGAACATTTTTCTTAATCTGTTTTACTGCCAAATCAATTAATCAATCAATTTAATTATGTCTTCGTTAAATTAATTTACTTAAAGTAGAGTAGTCGTAGTTGTAGTTCAATTAGTCTTTCTATTTCACAAAAGTATTCAAAGAATTGTTTCAATTAAGTTTTCACTTTTCAACAATTCACATTGCTAATACAAGATTCATACTCTCTTGGAATTCGATACTTGACCAGTTATATTTACTTACTATTTTATTATTACTAGACTCATATACTTGCGAGAGTATGTACTACTCTTATTAATAACACGTGAAAATACGCATTAAACGCTGTACTCATACTAAAATAAATTATTTCAAAAAAGAAAAACAGAAAAAAAATCAAATGAACTAAGGATTTATTAATGGTGGAGCTTTGGAATAACCAGATAGTCAATACATCATTATAACAAAATTAAAGAAAAAAATGTGCGTCTGACCTGGTTGGGTAGGATCAATCCCAATCCGACCAAACTGAATCAGCATACGACTCTTTTTTTTTTTATTCTGTTTTTTATTATTATTATTATACGATTATTACTTTGCAGTTTCTTATCATTCTTATATATTTAAAATCTCCAAGCCTGAATATCATTATTATCGTTTTTCGTGACATAATTTTGTAACATGCCTGCACCATGGTCGCTCCAATTTTTACCATCCGAATGTGTGTTTTTCACAAGATTGTAACTATTCATTTCTATTTTCTAAAGCAACTTTGGTAACTATAATAATAGTAATTGATATATCAAACATAACTAGGTATGCATAAAGATTAAAGAATATTGCGCAAATAGGTCTCAAAATCAGGTTATTGAACTTTGTAGTAGTATGGTTAGAACTTAGAAGGGCTTGTAAATGCTTTTTGTGCATGTTGGGTTCTATTAAGAGGCTTTATTTAGTGGGCTTCATTTCATACTGAGTCCAATGGTTTCGGGTCTTCGGTTGTGTTTACTGTTTTTCATTGCATAGATTATTAGACCAAGGCAACATGCTCAATGTGGGATTTTTAATTATATATTGTTGATAGGAAGCTCAATTTCAGATTTATGCATACAAATGCTAAGTTCCCTAATTTCAGGGATGCCGGATGCATTCTCTTCGGGAAGCAATATTCTTAATCAGTATGCCCATACAGATAAAGTTTTCTTACATTACATGTATTACTATTGTGTACCATGAAATTAAGAAACACATTTTACCCAATTATTTTCTCTTTCACAACACGTATTCCGAGTCTGAAACCATGAGAGGTCAGCTACAGTTATCTTTCTTGTCAATCCATTGACAGCATTCAGATATTAATTAGTCTCTTCAATTAAATGCCATTTTGTCAAAAATCAGACAAATGGCATTCTCGAATTCAGATGGTTGACATAAAAATGAACATTATCTATTTGTAATTTGGGGCTCTGATCAGGTTGACCAATGCCTTAAATGGAATATCTGGGGTCACTGGAATCTTTCATTTTAATTCAGAGAGGAGCAATGCAAGTTGGATTTTTGTATTTTCTTTTCTGGCATTTTTTATTTATTTATTATAAGATACTTTATTTAACGAGTTCCAAATATATTTCATTCTGGAGTTTACTAGTATAACTTGTATTAAGTACTATTAGAAATATTATGTAATATATTTACTTGCCATAGTTAGTACAAATTAGATCCCACTTATTGTGGATCACGATTATTATGGCTTAGAATTAGAACTGATTCATTGCAACAAAGTTGTATATTCTTGGCTCTGGTCTTTGTAATAGATACATAAAACTATTCATCAATTTATTTTATTCTTTACTCTACATCATTTGTTAGATATTTGAGTCGACAAATACGTGTCCCTAGGATGTACCCATCGTGGATATACGAAGCAAACGCGAATAGAATATGACGATCGTAACAACACAAGGATTTTACGTGAAAACTCCTAAACCGGAGAAAAACCACGAGGCCTAAACGAAAATACACTATGTAGAAAATTGTTACAACTACACAATTTCTCGCTCAAACCAACGATCCCCACATAGCCTTTTTATCCGTAACACTCACCGAATACACCTCACACAAATATATAAATATTACAAGAGGAAATAAGAGTATTACACTGCAAATGCTATTGTGAATTTGATACTTTTCATTTGCAAAACCACTGTCTATTTATAAGCAACTCTCCACAAGAAATCGTACATGGTTTCTTCTAAAACCATTGGCCCAATTATTTATTGGCTAATCATATAGCTGCCAGCAATAATTTAATTCCCCATGTGGGGAATTCGGTGCCAACAATTTCCACCTGGAAGATGTGATTATCACTGACTCTATAATCACATCTTAAAAACCATCTTCATTCCGGGCTTGGGTAATCGCATACCCACTCCGCCTCAGAAGATCTCCATAGCTCTCGATATCACTGCAACCGCAGTCGTACTTTTAAAAGTACCATGCTCCACCATAAAGCATAACCACTCAGAATAAACCAATTTCGAGAACTTCCCTTTTCGGCCAATGTCAAACATTAACCTGCTGATAGGATGGTGCAACTTCCCATTTTGGCTCCACCGGAAGTCATCATCCTGCCGACATGAATATACCACACCTTGCATTAACGCCAAAAGCAATGCCTGTATGCACACTAGACCCACTAACATTAACGTCTTGTCTCATGGCAACTTTTAGGGTCTCATGCCATCAGGACGAGTATGCCGCTTACAGAACTTCAGAGTCACTGCAATAAGCAATGTTAGTATCTCCTCTAGTGTTTTCGTTTGATGCCTCAGAGCCATTTTCTGAACCGGCTCCTCTTGTTGGACAATTTCTTCTAACGTGGCCAGATTGTCCACACCGCTAACACACTTTCCTCCTAGAGTTTGTCTTCTTGCCATCGTTAGCCACCAATGCATTGTTTACATGTGAACCGTTACCCCCGCTAAGCCTCCTTTCTTCAGACAGAAGCTGGCCCGTAACTTCAAAGAGATTGATTTTCTTTTTCCCATGAATCAATATCAGTTTCACGTGTTCGTACGAACTTGGAAGAGACCAGATGAGTCTCAAGGCTTGATCCTCCTCATCAATTGCAACTCCAATGGATTCAAGCTTAGCAATGATTCCGTTCAGAACACTCAGATGATCTGAGATACTTGCACCCTTTGCCAATCGCAGTGTATGAAACTGCTCCTTTAGGTACACGCGGTTCGACACGCCCTTCGGCTGGTACAACTCCTCTAATTTTTCAAAGAGCCCCTTTGTCGAAGTAACCCCATGCACATTCGCAATAACGTTTTTGGCCAGGCACAGACGAATTGCGCTCGCAGCTCGCAAATCTAGATCCTCCCAATAATCATCGTCTACCACAGCTTTTCTACCAGCTGCGTCGGAAGTCGTATTAGTACTGACGCTAGATTTAGCGACAACCCTCCCCCTTAAAGCCTTGTGTAACCCTGACTGAATCAACAAATCCCTGACTTGAACTTACCACAAGCCAAAGTTGATTTTTCTGTCAAAATCTTCAACGTCAAATCTCACCATATTCGTACCCTTGCTCCCTGACATTGCACCGGCGAGCCTTGGTGAATCTTAAGTAGATTAGAATAGCACAAAGTAAACCCCCGGAAAGAGATAGCTCGTCTTTCCAGACAGGGTTTCAAGGTTCCTAGGTAATTGGTGGGGTCACAACGGTCCCGCTTAATAACCAATTACCTTTGACAGAACCGCCTTTATCAGCGCGTATTCACACTACTATCACACCAGAACTCCACCCCAACAAAAGCTCCGCCTCCAGCAGTACCCGAGCTCTGATACCAATTGTTAGATATTCAAGTCGACAAATACGTGCCTCCAGGATGTGCCCATCATGGATATACGAAGCAAACACGAATAGAATATGACGATCGTAACAACACAAGAATTTTACGTAGAAACTCCTAAACCGGAGAAAAATCACGGGGCCCGAGCAAAAATACACTATGTAGAAAATTGTTACAACTACACAATTTATCGCTCAACCCAACGATCCCCACAGAGTCTTTTTACCCGTAACACTCCCCGGATATACCTCACACAAATATATAAATATTACAAGAGGAAATAAGAGTATTACACTGCAAATGCTACTGTGAATTGGATACTTTTCATTTGCAAAGCCACCACCTATTTATAGACAATTCTCCACAAGAAATCGTACATGGTTTCTTCTAAAACCATTGGCCCAATTATTTATTGGCTAATCATGTAGCTGCCAACAATAATTGAATTCCCCATGTGGAGAACTCGGTGCCAACATCATCTTTATTTTACAAGGCATCAGAGTAAGGACTATAGGGCATGATCACCAAACCTCCATAAAACTATGACAAAGTCTGATCAAACACCACCAGAAAAGTCTCATTCCAAAAACTTAAACTCTACCACCAATAACAACAATTCGAGTATGGATTTGTCAAACCCATACTTCATTCATCCTTTTGATCATTCTAGATATATGTTGGTTCCTATCAAATTAAATGGAACAAACTATCCATCATAGAGTAAATATATGACTCATGCACTCACTGCAAAAAAATAAATTCGATTTTGTCAATGGAGCAATCAAACCACCATCATGGTTTACTCGAATATTCCTTATGGAATCAATGCAACAATATGATTTTAACATGGTTTACTCACTCGGTGGAACCGAATCTCGCTGAAGGAGTCTTTCATGCTAAAACAACACAACAAGCGTGGAAAGATTTTAGAGATCAGTTCTCACATAAAAAGGCACCAGCAATTTATCAAATTAAAAAGTCTTTAGCTTCTCTATCACAAGGATCAATGTCAGTTTCAGCCTATTACACAAAACTCAAAGGGCTTTGGGATGAATTAGAAACTTATCAACTTCTCATGACCTGCAACCAGATGAAGACACACAATGAACAAAGAGAAGAAGATCGAATTATGCAATTTTTCATGGGTCTCAACGACACATACAATGCAGTTTGCAAAAATATCCTTATGATGTCGTCTTTGCCTAACGTACATCAAGCTTATTCTCTGGTCATTCAAGATGAAACACAACGACAAATGACATCAGAATCGACATAGAATTTTTCCATTGCTGTTGCAGCTCAGGTTCGATCGAACAACTTCTCAAATAATTCAAAAACAAGCATTGTGGTCATTGCAATAGAGAAGGACATACAATAGAATATTGTTGAACTCTTAAATTTCATTGGAAATATTGTAATAAAAGAGGTCATATAGAAGAGAGGTGCAATTATAAAAAATGGCACATGGACTACTAACAGTGCAGGAAATCCAAATAATAAACAAACTCAACAACAAAAATATGGTTCTCGAGGAAAATCCCGCAACTCATTTCATGCAGTAAATGCAGTAGATGCATCCTAATCTTCTATTCAGACACAACCCTCAAAAACTATGGAAGCACATGAATTCCCACTACTGAATAACAACAACTACATCCCATCTCAATCATTACATGGACTTTTGCCAAATCAAATTCAAGAGCTTGCTAATATTGTGTCAAAAATGAACCAAACTCAGACTTCTGGTAATAGCAATGTGTATGCAAATGCCGCAGGACTTGGTTACGTGGAAGATGATTGGCTCGGGTAAGCAATCCGGTGGTCTCTATTACATGTCTCCATTGCAGAATACAACTCAATCCCACCAAGTTTCTCATTCCTCAAATTTGTGGCATATACGACTTGGTCATCCATCACCACTACGCCTTAAATTAAATTTTCCATTATTGTCCCCTAATATTTTTTTTTTATAATGAACATTGTACTGTTTGTCCCATGGCGAAACAAACTAGACTACCCTTTCCATCAAGTTCTATATCAACTCATGCTCCATTTGATTTAATACACTGTAATGTTTGGGGACCTCATAAGATTGAAACTCACTTAAACGCACGTTTATTCTTACTATTGTAGATGATTTTACTAGGTGTACATGGGTATTTCTTATGCAATATAAGTTTGAAACACAAAAACTTTTACAATCTTTTATTGCATTTGTCAAAATCCAGTTTCATGCATCTATTAAAGCTGTAAGGGTGGACAATGGTTTAGAGTTTCTATCCATAAAAACTTTCTTTCAATCTCACGGTATTGAATATCAACGTGCATGTGTTTACACTCCACAACAAAATGTAGTCGTTGAACGTAAGCATCGTTATATTCTAACCATTGCACGTGCTTTACTTTTTCAATCCAACTTGCCACTTATTTTTTTGGGTGAATGCGTACTGACTGCTGATTACCATATTAATCGATTACCCTCACCATTGCTATCAGCCAAATCACCTTTTGAATTATTATATAAACACTGACCACTACTTGATCACATAAGGGTCTTCAGTTGTTTGTGTTATGGCACTATTGTTCATCCTACTCAAAAATTTGATCCTCGTGCTAAAAAATGCATATTTGTTGGATACCCTACGAGACAAAACGTTACAAACTTTATGATTTGAAAACTAATTTTTTTTTGTTAGTCGGACGGCAAATGTTTTGGAACAATTTTTTCTTTTTCCTTCACACCACCTCCACCACCAGATCCTACTTTTACATTGCCCAATTTTTTCAATAACATAACAAACAATTTGTACACTCAAAAAATATCTTCACATCTAGACCAAACTGATCCAGCTAGCACTCAAGTACCTGGATCAATTATACATACACCTGCCACAGCTCAAGAAACTACTCCCTTACCCTCTCCGTTAACTAATATAAATCCTATTGAAGACTCTACAAGCACTTCGCAAACTGTGTCCCCTATACAGCCACCATTAACACAATCTATACGTCATACACAACCACCGACATGACATAAAGACTACATATTGTCGGCACAAGTCAATCAATCTATCCCGTTACCAAGAACTACACAGGTACATGTTATCCCCTCTCTCAATACATTTCTTATTCTCGTCTTTCTCCCGCGCATTGTTTTTTTAGCTAACATTACAGGTCACATGGAGCCATCCTCCTATACTCAAGCTATCCTCAACCCGCCTTGGCGACAACCTATGCATGAAGAGATAGAAGCTTTACAATTGAATAATACATGGAGTCTCGTTCATTTGCCAGATGGCCAAAAGCAATTGGATGCAAGTGGGTTTATAAAATAAAGTATAAGTCTGACGGCACCATCGAGCACTATAAGGCTCGACTTGTTGCAAAAGGATACACTCAGATTGAGGGCATCGACTATCAAAAAACATTTTCTCCTACATCTTAACTCACTACACTTCATTGTCCTCTTAGTGTTGCTTCTGCTATACATTAGTACATTCACCAATTAGACGCACAAAATGCTTTTCTTCACGGTGACTTGAAGGAAATTGTGTACATGGATCTTCCACGTGTCATTCGCCAAAAGGGAGAGAACATTGTTTGGCTCAACAAGTCTCTCTACGGACTTAAGCAAGCATCAAGAAATTGGTTCTCCACCTTTTCACATACCATTCAAAAAGCTGGTTACCAACAATCAAAACCGATTATTCCCTTTTCACCAAAGCCAAAGGTACTTCACTTACTGTTATCCTTATATATGTTGATGACATACTTCTAACTGGAAATGACCTCTAATAAATGAAACGTCTCAAAGAATTCCTTCTAAAATGTTTTCGCATCAAAGACCTTGGGGATTTAAAATATTTTTTGGCATCGAGTTTTCTCGTTCAAAGAAAGGTATTTTTATGTCACAAAGAAAATATGCATTAGACATTTTGCAAGATTCACGACTTCTTGGAGCTTGTCTTGAAAAGTTCCCTATGGAACAAAATTTGAATCTCACTCCAACCGATGGAGAATTATTAAATGATCCGGCAAAAAAATAGAAGACTAGGTGGGATATTGATTTATCGTACCGTTACAATACGCGAGATAGTCTACTTAGTTCGAACCTTAAGCCAATTTATGCACGAGCCACGAAAACCGCATTGGAATGCTGTAATACGAGCTCTAAACTATGCCAAAGGCACTCCTGGTCAATGACTTATTTTTCCTTCCGCCAACAATCTTACTTGAAAGACTTTTGCGATTCAGATTGGGGAGGATGTCGTGCAACACGGAGATCAGTAACAGGATATTGTATATTTCTGGGAAACTCTCTTATCTCTTGGAAATCCAAGAAACAAGCAAATGTTTTCCAATCTTCATCAGAAGCCGAATATCGCGCTATGGCTAATACATGCATGGAGCTAATTTGGTTGAGCTATATATTGCAAGATTTAAGAGAAACACAATCAACTCCTACGCCATTATTTTGCGACAATCAATTTGCTTTGTATATTACTTGCCATAGTTAGTATAAATTAGATACCACTTACTGTGGATCACAATTATTATGCCTTAGAATTAGGATTGATTTATTGCAACAAAGTTGTATATATTCTTGGTTCTGGTTTTTATAATAGATACAGAAAACTACTCATCAATTTATTTTATTCTTTACTCTACATCATCTTTATTTTACAAGTACAAACTAAAAAGTGAATATAGTCGCATTAAAACTTTCCGATTAAGAAAATCTTTCACCCATTCGTTTCATTTCACAGTATTCATATTATTAAAAAATCCAGCCTAGCCCGAGCCTTAATCTTGTTTTACCGAGCTAGCAAGAGTATATTGAGTTACTTCGTGCAAAATTCGTCTTAACAGAGATTGAAAGTAATAAAAAAAATAAAACCTACGAAAATGATTTATTTAGGTGCTGACGGCCGCGTATTCTAAACCTTTTTGAGTATGCTGCAATTTGCACTTGAATTCCTAGGAGTTTCGTGAATAGTCATGCGACATGCATGTAATAGAATTTTTGGAGATTATCTATTATTCTATCGTATAGGAAGCCATGTAGAAATTATTATGAATAACCGTTGTACAATGAGGTGGCACAACTAGTCAATTTTGATACTATACACGATGATTTGGGCGTTGGATAGTTATTTTTTATAATTAAAAAAATACTTTAAATCTCAATTCTGGATTTATCACGCCATTTATATAGCTATTGTACACGATAGTTTTCCCTCACAAATTGGTAGTTGGGAAAACCAACTTCTATTACATTTCTAAATGCTCTTATTTCATTGTTAAAAATGACCCAGAGCTCAAAATACCTTATTTTGCTCAAGTGCACAAGAACCAATTTCTCCACATTTTCACTTTAACTGTCAATTTTGGTTTTTTTTTCTTGCACTATCAGAATCCTTTTTTTTTTTTGTGAAAATAAAGCAATGGATTCATTAGCAGCTCGGTTTCAGCAAACCAAAAATTAGTTCATATGAAAGATCTGAAAAACACAGATCCAATAACTAATTCTAATTCGGGCCCTGAAAAAGTCCTATATGCATATCGGCTGTCGATAATCGTGTAAGAAGATGGGCTTCCTCATTGCCTTCTCTTCTATCCAAGTAAAGAAAAACTTGAAACATCCGCACATGCTCGGTCGTAAGTCGCCAACAAAATTGCTACTCTCCCCGCCTATAATTATACTCTTATTAATAGCATCAATAACCTCAAGGCAATCCCCTTCAAAAATCACTCTCCTCCACCGAAATGATATTGCTCATCTCACATTGTAAGAGCCACCACAATCTCCGCATTTTATGGACCGAGCAATCCAACATTTTTCCTTTGGAACCTTCCCACCATTGTTTCTTCCGAATTCCTCACAGTGACACCTATCCCACGTCCTCCTCCTCTGAAAAATCCTCTGCATCAAAGTTAATTTTCAGCAACAACTTTATTGGCAGAGTCCAGCACGTCGCCTCCTATCCAATGGTGTGGCTGCCTGATCCCCTGCAATAATCTTATTTCGGTTCCCCCATAAAGCCCAACACGCAATAAAGAATTTTGATTCCATCACTTTTTCCCAATTCAATGTAACTCTGCGCGCCCATTCAACCACATCTTACTACATGCCCCCAAAGGAAGAAATAACAATGCCCATACCTAATGAGAAACATGACAGCCCGAGAATATATGGAAAAGGTCCTTCGATCCTCCCAAGCACACCGAGCAACTCAAATCATGAGTAATATGGCGATGCACCAATTTCCACCACGTAAGAACAATATGTGCATATACTCTCCAGAAAAAAAAGAATTCAATTTTGTTCGGGCAATGGATCCTCCAAAAAAACCTCGAGTCCTTATCCTTACTTTTCGACTTTATCTCCCTCCTACCTCCCAAACCTTGGTTCACAATCATATGATACGCACTTTTCATGGTAAATTCCCCAGGCATGCTATAATGCCATATACATTGATCTCTATTATGTGTACTTCCTAGGGGAATAACAAGTATTAAAGACGCATGAGGCGTAATTTAACTATGTGTTATTATTCAATCACACGTTCTCAAGTATACGAGTCAAGTAATAATAAAATAGAAATGATGGTTACTGTCCAAGTATCGAATCACATGAGCATAGATACTTGTAATTTAGCAATTATATCGTTACACACTGAATGAATTGATTTTCTTTTTCTTTTTTTTCTTTTATCATTGAATAAATAAAGATAGAGAAATATGAATTAACTAACTAACAACTTAAGATCTAAACTAGAATGCTTAAGTAAGATTAACTAAAGATTTTAGTTTGAAAGATTTGCAAAAGAGTTGAAACTAAATTAACTAACTAAAACATAATTTAGTTGATTGATTGATTCATTTCTATCTAAGGTTGTAAAACAGATTAAGTAAGAGGTATCTAAGAGATGAATTTAATTAATTTCTTATGAATGTATTTCATAGACAAAATACCAATGACTCATATGCAAGCGCTATCTATTGTTGACGTAGTAAATTAGCCACATTTCGATATACTAATGTCTAATGATGTCAGTGCGTTAAGCACGTTCCCCTCGCCAGAAGTTCACCAAGTTATAGGATCCATACAACATAATAGAAGTGAATTAGAGTTACCAGATTCCACGAACACACTCATGTCGAAGGTTTAAAGATCTATTTGCCTGATCTACTATGCTAGTGTTGCATTAGCAATATCCTATGCATAATTCAATATAATACAAGGTTGTTCAATGTCATTACTCTGCCCTCATAGAAAACCATGCATCAAACAAACCAAGTAGCATAAGCAACAAATAATATCTAACAAAATGAAGTCATCAATAAGCATAATCCAAACATAGGTTCACAGTGCATCCATATGCGATTAACTGCATCATCCCTCAGATACTGAGAGGATTAGCTACTCATAGTCATATTCAAATCACAACAATTCATCATAGATTATTCAAGTAAGGAAAATAAAAGATTAAACTCCTGATTTCCCCGCTGCTTTCCTCTACTTTGATTGCTAACTCCTCTTGTTCATCTTTTTTCCTCAACTATGGTTGTAGTGCTACGAATGGTAGGATTTCTGCTCTTCTAACCCTAGAATGCTCTTGTAAGTACTCGTAATTGATTCTAAAGCTGTTGTAAATGGGTTACCCTAGCTGCTGAATGTCTTCTCATATTTATAGTTTTTCCTGCTCTAGGCTTAGTTTTATGGTTTCTGAACGTTGACCGACATTATGTCCGCAACGTGGGCCCATCATGCTAGAGCCGCAAAACCAGATTGCATCACGCGTCAGATTGTGTGTGATTTTGTTTTTTGGCTTTGTTGATGTGCTTCACCCTTGCTCGCATGAGCATTCTATTTTTTGGTTCCTTTACTAGCGTGGTTGGTAGCGTCGCGACTCTACTGCTCCTTGCTACTAAAAAGTGCTGAAATTCGCCAAATTAGCATTATTTTGTTTCAACTCGACTCAAACTATAAAAACAATGAAATGATACCAAACCTTAGTGTTAACCCTAAAAAATAAAATAGAGGAAATCACCCCTACTCGGGAAAAATAATATGAGGACAATACTATTGTCACGAGTACGTCCGATGAGATGTACCTATAAAGAAAACCCCTCGGAGGATATATGGACAATACTATTGTCACGAATACGTCCGATGAGATGTACCTATAAAGAAAACCCCTCGGAGGATATATGGACAATACTATTGTCACGAATACGTCCGATGAGATGTACCTATAAAGAAAACCCCTCGGAGGATATATGGACAATACTATTGTCACGAATACGTCCGATGAGATGTACCTATAAAGAAAACCCCTCGGAGGATTGCCCTACCTCTCGGTCACTGACCCGAAAAGGTTTATAAAAGCATCCGAGGAGAAACGCAAGCGTCCCTTGGAAAGTCATACGGTGAATAAAAAACAGATATCAACACGGCATCGGAAAAAGAGCAAACCCCGATGGACCCGTATGACTCCGATATCCACCAAATGCGCCAAGAGGGACCGAGAGGGACCCCGAGTCCCATGAACTTACAAGAAAACTTCCTTGCTGAACACTCCTCAGAAAAGGCAACACTCGGACTTATCCGAGAACACAATTTTGGAAGAAGTCAATACAGGAACACCCAGCGAATACATTCCGAGCACTCTGGTGAAGAAATTTCACTCAGTAAAGCAAAAACAGCCCTCGGACGCAAAATCACAGTCCTCGGAAGTCATACCAAGTCCTCGGAGATCACGTTTCCACCCTCAGAGATCACTCCTGAATGTTGAAGATAATACCCGAATCAAGAAGGAGAAATAAAGGCCCTCGGAAGAATAGCTCTATCAGAAATAGTCTACATCAGAAGCCCTCGGAGATATCGGAAGATACAAAAGCTAATCCAGTCAGCACTTAGTAGATAAACGATAAACATTATCCTAATTTTTACACCTGTATCAAGGTAACAACAACACCTGTCCTTATCAAAACACATGCACAATGACACCTACCCCTACCAAAGTCTATATAAAGGGAGGTGATCAGTATAAAAAAGGGAGGCAATTAAGCTTACTTACTACAATCTATCATAAGATAAAAGGAGGAGGAAATGTTCAGTGAATAAAGGAAGGGAATGTTCTTGCAATTAATCTCATTATGTCCATCTTGTGTTGCCTTTGAATCACGGACAGGACGTTTCGACCCAAATAAATATCTTCCGTTAAATAGGGAATAATTCCAAACCTATCAACAAAGTGGCGCCGTCTGTGGGAACGTCACAACATCTGTCTTCGAGAGAATTCAGGCACACGTCAGCTAGGATGGATGGTCTTTTCGAAAATGACAACCTTCCTGTCCCGAACAACGACTCAGAAGAAACTTTGTCCAATTATGAACCAGGTACAAGAGATTTTATTAGTATTCCCCGATCTGTTTATGAAAGACTTATATATGCTGAAAGAACACCCTGGAGGGATGATCCCCCCGGACGCACGTCCCCTGTTCTATCCGAGAACGGATATTTCCCCTCGGAAGAAGAGGCACCCCCGAGAACGTGGAACCCAAATTGGAATCCTTGGCGACAGACACCCCGACAAAGTCCTCGAAGACATGTATGTCATGAAAGGACTCCTGTGAGGGGTCAGGAAGAAATTTCTCGCCCCTCGGAGTATCGAGGAGTAGTTGAACATTCCCTATGGGGAATGATGGATAATTTACGGAAAGAATTAGGTGATCTCAAGAAAACCATGGCTCCCGAGGAAGATCCTACGTTCAAGACCTCTCCTTTCATTCCCGAAATTGCTTCAGCTTCTATCCCCTCGGGGATGCGACCTGTTAATATCTCGCTATATACCGGAGAAGCTGATGGAAGGGACCCACAAGATCACGTCCATCAATACCTGGCAGGAATGGACCTCTCTTCCGCTCCCGATCAGGTGTTATGTCGCGTATTCCCTGTTACCCTTGGGGGGCGGGCTCAAGCCTGGTTTACTCATCTTCCACCTTGTTCCATCACGAGCTTTGACCGACTAGCTCATTTGTTTGTACGACAATTCGCCTGCAACCGAAGGTACCCTAAATCTGCTACGCATCTTTTTACTATTAAACAGAAGAAGGATGAACCCTTGCGAGAATATATAAAGCGCTTCACGGATGAAGCACTCGATGTTCCAAATGTTAGCCCGACCATTATGGCGGACATATTAACTCAGGGACTCCGAGCGGGGGATTTCTTTAGATACCTTATGGGAAATCGTATCACGGATATGAATGAGTTAATGCAAAAGGCGGAAGTACATATTTTGATGGAAGAAGCCGAGGAAACAAAGAAGCAGATGGAGCAGGAGGGTAGTGAACACTTAGAGCGTGCTGAGAAAGAAGCAAAGGTCAAAGAAAAAAGTAAGGAAGGAAAACCTCCTCAACGCAAAGATGAAGGGGGAGTGGTTAAGAAATTCCTCCGACCCGTGCACTTACCTCCGATGACTGTTACTCCACCAGAAGTGCTCAACATAATGAGGGGTAGCAACGAGTTGCACTGGCCCAGACCGACTAAATTTCCTAACCGAGACAAGGATACTGGGAAGTATTGTAAGTACCATAAAACTTACGGGCACACTACGGAAGAATGTACTACCCTTCGTTTAGAGGTGCTTCGTTTATTGGAGATAGGGTACTTGAAGAACTACCTTAAGGAAAATAACCCTGACGAGCCCAAGGCAAATGTTTGGAAGAGATCACGAAGGGAAGAGGAAGAGCAAGAAAGGGAAGAAAGGACGTCTAGCCGGAAGTCACGAGAGGGGACCACTAGACGTCTCCGACCCCGAGAGAGAAGTAAGGACCGCCGGCGAAATTCGCGAGAGAAAACGGCAGGGTATCAGAGTTTGCCTCCTCCACCTAACTCTTACAAAGACAATCCCCCAACAGGGAGAACCATCAATATGATAGAAGGGGGTGAAATCTCCAGGGCACCTCAGGGCAAAAAGAAGAAATATTTGAAAGAAGCCCGACGAGCAGAGCAAGGATTAACTGTTTGCTCCATTCAAGGGTCACAGCTGCCTAGTATCACTTTCGGACCCGAGGACCTTACAGATGTAATATACCCTCATGAAGATCCCTTGGTTATATCTGCCGTCATCTACGGGTATGAAATCCAACGTATCCTCATAGATACGGGCAGTTCTGTGGATGTACTCTTCCTACCGACCTATCTCGCTATGAGATTGAAACAAGAAACGTTGGAAACCGCGGAGGTCCCTTTAGTAGGATTCTCCGGGGAAGCATGCCAAACCCTCGGAACTATTACTCTCCCAATGTCATGGGGGAAAGGAGCCCTTCGAAGAACGGAATCTATTAAGTTTTGGGTAGTGGAGGCTTCTTCGCGAGCGTATAATGTGATCTGCGGAAGACCATCTATTCGGGCCTTTGAGGCAATTCCTTCTACTTTGCATCTTAAAGTGAAATTCCCCACCTCCTCGGGAATCGGAGAAGTCCGAGGAAGTCAGTCAAAAGCCAGAGAATGCTGCATGAATGCTATTCCCTCAGAAGAAGACGGACCTTCACTCGGAAATAACAAAAAGTGTAGAACCGAGGAAACACGAGTCCAACCTGTGGAAGAATTAAAAATGGTGGAATTAGTAGAAGGAAGCTCCGAGAAAGTAATCAAGATGGGCACCCATATGACTCCAATCATAGAAGGCCAATTGATTTCTCTTCTCAAACAATTTCATCACCTCTTTGCGTGGGAAGGGGGGCCGCCCGGACGAATCAGCAACAAGGTATGTCAACATTTCCTTAATGTAAAGCCTGGAGCTAAACCTGTCCAACAGAAAAAGAGGAAAATGGGCCCCGAGCGCAACAAGATCATCCGCTCGGAAATACAACGCCTTCTCCAATTAAAGCAAATACGAGAAGTTATTTACCCCGAGTGGTTGGCTAATGTTGTGCTAGTTCCCAAGCACGGAGGAAGATGGCGAATGTGTGTTGACTTTACTAACCTCAATGAAGCATGCCCCAAGGATTGCTATCCTTTACCGAGCATAGATCAGCTAGTTGATTCTACCGCAGGATGTGCGCTACTATCAACTTTAGATGGAGATCAAGGGTACAACCAAATCCCGATGGCGGCTAGTGATCAAGATAAGACCAGCTTTATCACGGATGCAGGCACCTTTTGTTATCTAGTCATGCCCTTTGGATTAAAGAATGCTGGAGCTACCTATCAACGGTTAGTAAGCCTTATGTTCTCAGGACTTATTGGGAAATCAATAGAGGTTTATGTAGATGATACTGTAGTTAAAAGTAGCACTGCTGAAGAACATCCTGCGGACCTACGGAAAGCGTTGGTCATTATGAACAACTTTGGCATGAAGGTTAACCCTCGGAAGTGTTCTTTTGGTATCCGAGGAGGAAAATTTTTGGGATTTATGGTTACGGAGAAGGGAATTGAAGTAAACCCCGAAAAAGCAGAAGCTATCATGGGGTTACCTACCCCGAGGACGGTAAAAGATGTCCAAAAGCTGACTGGAAGAATGGCCTCGTTGAGTCGGTTTGTCTCCAAGTCCGCAGAAAAAGGGCTTCCCTTCTTCAAGGTACTTCGGAATATCAAGGAATTTCAGTGGACCCCCCAATGTGAGGAAGCTCTCGAAGACTTAAAAAGGTACATGTTGAAACCACCTTTGCTGGTAAAACCTGTACCCCAAGAAGAGTTGTTTCTGTATTTATCGGTCGGAGAAGAGGCTATTAGCGCTGTCCTAGTCAAAGAACAAGATGGAGAGCATCACCCGGTATATTACGTTAGCAAAACTCTCCTCGGAGCCGAAACTCGATATACCTTAACTGAGAAACTCGTTCTAGCATTGGTTACTACGGCTCGTAAGCTACGCCCCTACTTTTTATCCCACCCAATTACCGTGCTTACTAAGCATCCCCTGAGAGCAATTCTTAATAAGCCGGAATCATCAGGGAGAATGATAAAATGGGCTGTAGAGCTTACTGAGTACGATATTTCCTACGCTCCGAGACCGTCAATCAAAGCGCAAGTTTTGGCGGACTTTGTAACAGAACTCACGAGCGTTGGATCCGAGGAAAAGGAGCCACGATGGCATGTATATGTAGATGGATCCTCGGTGAGTACCCACGGGGGGGCCGGAATAGTTTTGGTAAATCAAGAAGGAGAGGAGGAAAGACTCCATTTTGCAGTTAGAATAGATTATCCCCTCTCTAACAATGAGGCCGAGTATGAAGCTCTCCTTATTGGTATGAGGTTAGCTAGAGAAGGGGGAATGAAAAGAGTACTCCTTCATAGCGATTCCCAACTGATTGTTCAGCAAGTTAAGGGGTCATATGAGGCCAAAGAAGAAAGAATGCAAGGGTACCTCCGAGTTGTTCGCCAAAGGTCCGAATGGTTTGAAGAATACGACATAGTTCAAATTCCTCGAAAAGAAAATCAAGAGGCGGACGCTTTGTCCAAGATGGCTACACAAACAGCTGCAATACATACTCGGAAGATTACTCTACTACATGTCAATGAATCTGAAAAGGGTGAAGGCCGAGAAGTGAACACAGTTTCAGATCCTTCATCTAGTTGGGTGACTCCTATCAAAGCCTATTTGCAGAATCCCGAGGGATACTCCTCGGACAAGAATATTCAGCGAATGATGTTCAGAAAAACCCTCCGATACTTCCTCAAAGACGGGATACTCTTCCGAAGGACATATTCATGTCCCCACGCTCGATGCCTTAATGAAGAAGAAGCCCAGCTAGCCTTAGCAGAAACTCACGAGGGGGTATGTGGGAGCCATACTAGTGGCGAAAGCATGGTGGGACGCTTGATCCGACAGGGCTACTATTGGCCCACGATAGCCAAAGATAGCAAAAGCCATGCCGAAAGATGCAAACCATGCCAGGCTTACGCCCCTCGGACCCATCTACCCGCAGCCCCTTGGGAACCCTCTCTGAACCCCTGCCCCTTCTCTAAGTGGGGTATTGACATACTTGGACCCCTCGTCCCTGATGCCGGCCAAAAGAAATTTCTGCTAGTAGCTGTTGATTACTTCACCAAATGGGTGGAAGCGGAACCCCTGGCTAGGGTAACCGCGGGGGCCGTCATCAATTTCCTCTGGAGAAATATTATTTGTCGCTTTGGTGTCCCTAGGAGCCTGGTAAGTGACAACGGTTTGCAGTTTACTGATCAAGGATTGCAAAAATGGTGTGATCATTGGGAGATAAAACATCGCTTTGCCTCCGTGGGATACCCTCAAGCAAATGGCCAAGTAGAAAGAACCAACAGAACCCTCCTGAAGAACATGAAGGCCCGGCTTGATTGGCATAAAGCTAAGTGGGTTGAGGAGATACCCGGGATATTGTGGGCCTATCGGACCACGCAGAGTGTTGCTACGGGCGAAACCCCTTTTAGTCTATCCTACGGGTGTGAAGCTGTTTTGCCCTCGGAGGTATCCATAGAAAGCTGGCGAGTCAAAGAATATGAAGAAGTGGCCAATGGCTCAAATCTAGCCCTTGCCCTTGATCTCCTCGAGGAAAAAAGGACCCGAGTAGCCCTCCGAATGGAAGAGTACAAGGCTCGGATGTCACGATATTATAATACCAAGGTAAGACTCCGAACCTTTCAAGTTGGAGATTTAGTGATGAAACGAGTAGGGGCCTCCAAGAATGTGGGTAAACTAGATCCACGATGGGAAGGACCCTACAAGATAGTGGAAATCGTGGGACCGGCGACTTATCGGCTTGCTAACTCCGAGGAGGCAATACTTCGCAACACGTGGAACGCAAGTAACCTTAGAAAATATTATGCTTAATGTAATAGTTATACATGAATAAAAAGAGCGTTCATATATGAGGGGGTACAGTACAAAAGAAACTAGAGTTGTCTGGCAAAATGATGGCTATACATATGAGACATCAAGACAACCCAATAACGTTAAATACCCTCCGTATTATGAACTAAGTTGTATACTATTTTTCAACAAGTTAAGACCCTCCCATAGGACGTTTCCCTTCTCGGATAAGTCTTCGGCGCTGCTCCTCGGAAAGAGAGACTGGATCATCCAAGAACACAGTTCCGACTGCAAAATCTTTAATAGGTGAAGGAGAAAGTTCCTCGGAGACTTGACGAATGTTGAGTTCAGGAAGGAGCAGTCCCGAGGGGAACTCTGGCAAAGCTTGAACGGCATCTTGGCACAACTTATAGCCTATATACACTAAGTCACGCATCTCTCCCCGAAGGGATTCACGAAGACTGGATGGACCCACCACCTCCAACACAGCTTGGACTTGGGCCATGACCACCTCTATCGCATGAGAACGAGTTATCCCTAGCAGTTGCTGACTCAAGGCGTCTCTTTCCAGCTTAGCCTGTGTTAACTGCTCCTCCGAAGACCTCATTTGGCCACGTAACTCCTCAATTCTCTGGTCTAAGCTCAAGACACGTGCTTTTTCAAGCACTAATTGGCGTTCCAATTCCCACGCCTGATCCTTCTCGGATTGCAACGCACGGGTATGAGTCTCCTGGGCTGACTCGTGAACGTCTTTCAAACGAGCTACCTCCCCTTGAGCCTCCCAGAGACCTCGCTCTAACTCGTCCCGACGACGGTATACTAAACCCGGATCTGAGGAAGAACTCCCGTAAGACCCGAGGGCGTCCAACACCATATAAATCTGCTCAAAAAACGAATGGCATCAGAACAGAAGACAGGTTAGTATTAAATAAAATGAATAGATACCTCACACAGGTCTTTACAGGCTAAATCTTGGAGAACGGGTACCGAAAGGGTTTTTATCAGTTCACAATCTGTTACGTTCAATAACCCACTAAGAAAGTTTCGGCAAAATCCCACTGCTGATCCGAGAGGAGAAACATCCTGATTACCCTCGGGGGGAAGAGTTCTCCCGAGGGAAGGGTGCTCCTCGGGCGGTGGTGCAGGAATACGACCAGGGATATCTTGCTGGGGCTGCATATCCTCTGCACTAGAAGAGTGAAGATATTCCTCTAATACATTTACTACGGTAGAATTGTGAGGAATGGGCTGTGATACTATGGGACTCATGTGACAATCCGTTTGAGAAAGAGTTGCTATCAGATCCGACGATCCAGAAGGAGTTATATAACTGACTGGGGGGGCTGCAACGGGTTCCTCCTCCTCCGAGGAAATTTCAACCATTGCCTCACTTATGAGGGGAGGAGAATCGCCAACCTTCGTCACCCCGGGAATACCATGCAATGCCCTCCCTAGGAAAACGTCATTAGAAGACCCGAGAGAAAAAGCTCCCATCTCCGCTCCTACAAAAGATGTCAGTAGAAAAATGATCCGAGGACACCAATAAAGTTTATAAACTAGAGAATGATTAGCAGAACTTACGAAAGTAAAAATTACTGTGAAGAGGACGAGAAGCAGGAGCGCATCCTTCCACCCCCTCTTGTAAACCTGCCAAAATCAGAGCCTCGGGGAAATCCAACAACCCAGATATATCATAAGAACCAGAGAAAAGTCCCGAGTGAAGCAATATCTCCCTCACTTGTCCTCGTGTTTCGGTGTTGGGTGCGATATATCCCAGACCCCATCGGATGGGTACACCCCACGATCTGGCTGACTGGCCTTTCGGACGGATAAAGAAAAATCTCCGCCTCCAATCCCCTCTATTAGAGTGGGAACTGGATACACGAGTGAAGATATTTTCCTTGTCCCGATAGGTCAAGCTAAAAAAGGGAGTCCCCTCTGAGCAAGGTTGAAGGGTAAATATTGTCCCCACCCGATAAGGGGACATTGGAAGGTTTAAAAGCTCACTACGAAGGACATATCCCACCAAATGACTATAGGAACTTGGTGTTAACTGACTCGGACACACCTGCCAATACCGAAAGAGTATTTGGAAAAAGGGATGGAAAAAGGTCCGTAAACCACAACGCATCTGTTCGGTATAAACGGTCATGTAACCTGAGGGGGGTGCGTAAGCTCTATGGCCCGAGGAAGGCACTAGTATGTCATAATCTTCGAAATCAAGGTTATAGCTGCTAAAAAGAGATCTTACCGAGTTCTCACATTCTGTACTCGTAGTGGATCCTACACGTCCTCTGCCTATTAATCGAGATGGATTAAGAGGAATCACATCGAACTCCGAAGACTCATCCGCCAAAGGATATGGCTCCCTACTCATGAATATTTCTCTGATATGGTTGTTCCTACGTGAATTCATAGATGGAGTCCTACGAACCACTCCAAGAGAGGAACTAGCACTAAGTGTCGTTTGATTCTCGGATGGATTGCCCCTCGGAGGAACCCTTGATGATCCAGAAGGACCCCGAGCGGTATCTTGAGAAGAACCACCAGATGAAGTCGAGCCAAATCTTCTATAATAAGGAGGCATCATCGTATCAAGTAAGTATTATCTTTGTACTTGCAATTATAAAAGAAAATCAAAGACTAATAAGGATTAGGAAATAAGTGCGGAATTGGTAAAGATCTTACATGCATATATACTCTTTAAGCCAAGATTTAAAATTAGAAGCTTAAGCTCATATTAGGTTAACTAAGGGACACGTGTTGAAAAACTTTTTGATTAAGAATGACACGTACCCTATTTAAACATGCAAAGCAACACCTCCTACTTAGGAAATCTACTTAGTCAGCAACTTTTTGAGAATTATCATTATCCATGTTAATTGAAATTTAACTATATAAACAAAAAGTAGAAAAAGGGAAAGTGAACAAAAATATTTATTTAATACGGAGATACCTCGGAAGGGATAATAAGTACAAAGAACGTTTATTTTCAAAGTAAAAAATTACAAAGGATAAAATTAAGCCCCCGTGGAAGGAGGAAAGAAAGAAGTTGTCTCCTCGGCGGAAGTACTCAATGGAGCAAGACGAGAAATTGGAGAAAATACTCCCCCGGAACCGCTAGCTCTTGGACTCGGACTTGTGGTAGAGCGCATCGGAGACGGTGTCGGAGAATCCCGAGAGGATAGCAAACCCCCAAACCTCCCCACAAAATAATGGCAGTCGTCGGAAGTTGGCTTCTTTAACTTGCGAAGATCGAAAGACTTGGAGAAGTTAACATCCGACCTTATCAAAGATTTCGCCACCTTCGCACACTCCAAATAACCCCACAGAAGATGACCCATCAAGAGCTCATGAGAAGGCGCCTCGGATGCTCCTGATTGCTGCCGTGAAATCTCTTGCTGGGCAAATTGAACAGCTGCATCCACTTTAGCCTGCACGTCCTCGGGAGAGAGAAAATTTGCTAACTTCCCCTCGGCTGACTCTGCCCTATCAGTAACCTGGCCCAGTGTCTCCTGGAGAACCCTTTCTCTCTCATTCCCGTCTGCCACCGCCTTCTCGAGAGCCGTAATACGAGCAGTAAAGACCCCCTCGGAATCTTTCCATTCCTTCTCCCTCTTCATATAAGCGGACTCGGCAGCACTTAAACTACCTTGTAAATTTGCCCTCGCCTTCTCTGATTCATTGAGAGCAAACTCGTAGTCGGAAATTTTTGTTTGAAGAAGGTCCTCCCTAGTTTGACTCTCTTTATCCCGGACTAAGAGAGGTGCCAATTGTGCCCGGAGTGCTCCTAAATCCTCTATATCTTTCCGACCGCGCTCTTCAACGGCAGTAACTGCCTCCCGAGTCTTTCCAATCTACAGAAAAGTCAACAATAAAAGATTCAGCAGATATGTATTGTGTAATTTCAGAAGACTAATGTAGAGAAGCTTACCATGAGCCCCAACCAGTTAAGACTGGTGTACAAAAATTGATACCCCTCGGCGGGTGCTGAACTGGAGGAGGCGAAAAATCGGAGGATATCTTGATAAGCCTCCCCCACTGAACGAGATGCAAATTCCCCCCCGGATCCGCTGGGAGGAATAGGCTCTTGGAATGTATGACCCCTCGGAGACAAAGTCACCGGAACATGTCCCCTCGGAAGAGTCGTATCCTTTACGGGAGTCGCCACCTCTGAATTTGTAAATATGGCCCGTGAACCACCCACTGTTGTGGAGGGGCTGGTCTTTCCTAATAGTGATTGCAGAATTCCATCCTTCAAATATCGGTCTTCTGAAGAAGGATCAAACTCCCCTTGGGTGTCTTCGGAGTCCCCTCGTAAACCTTCTTGCTCGGGAATGTTAAATTGGGCCAGAAAATCCTCCTCTGCAACAGATACGAACTGTCAGTGATTGAAAGGATGAAACTAGAAAAAATTATGGAAAAAAGGCAAATGACGAATACTCACCATATAATGAAGACTCTTCTACCATCGGAGCTTTCCCTTTATCCATAGCCACTACATCAAAAGAAAAGGGGTCAACACATCATCAAATATTGCAGATAAAGATACGCACATCTCATTAAAAACTCGTGAAACTTACCCCGAGGAGCAGATTCAGGAACTGTCGGAAGCTTAGGAGAGTGATCCTCGGAAGACAGGTCTATTACTTCAGTATCCATCCGAGCAGATTCATCCTCCGCACCACTCGGAAAGATACCCCCCTCGGAACCTTTCGGAGAAATTCCTATATTAGATTCGGAAGCAGGTAAATTCCCTGACTCCGATTTGGAAACGGGCACTAAAGCCAAATCCCAAGGTGCTACTTGACGCAGGGGAACAGCGCTCCTGACGACCCCCATCGCATCCATGCATAGAAGAGAATGATCCTCGTGAAATCCACCCTTCTCTGAATCCATATGCATACTCTCGGGAGCATTAACCTCCTCCTCCTCGTGATCTCCCTCCTCTGGTATCTCCGAGACACCACTAGGAGTAGGCTCCCTCGGACTCGACTGCAGATAGTAGTTCGCCATGACATCCCCTGCATCATCCCATCAATAACGTGTATAAGCACAATTTACCGCTGTGCTCGGAAAGAGAATAAAAGGATAAAAGAGTGAATAAAGAGACTTACGGAAGAGACTCCTCGTAACGGGAGACAGGGACAAGGGCCTCTCCACTGCGTCGTCGGTAAAAACTACGTGGTGAAGACCAGAAGTCTCGTACAACATAGTGAAGTCCTCTGATTCCATCAATTTGTGCTGAGAAATTATAGGAGATAGCACCGCCTCCTGATCCAGAGCATGCACGGGAGTAGTACCCTCTCGCCAATCAAAGGGCACATCCCACTCGCCGTTGACAGGACCCACGAAGAAATACCTGTTCTTCCAGACGCTATGTGAGGTAATAGCAGCCCCCAAGATCCTCTTCGTGGAATCCCCCGAGTTATCCCGATGACGAACGTTATAGAAAGGATACCCCCCGGGTGATACCGCCACGTCAAAGATTGAGAGAAAGTGATCCACCGAACGCTCTAGCCCATTCACGTGGCACCAAAATACATAAATACAGATAGCAGCAAATCCATTTGGTACCATCTGACTTGGGCTGATATTACAAGTTTTAAAGAGCTCGCAGAAAAAAGGGGACATAAACGAGCGCCACCCATACTTCACTTGAGCAAAAAATACTGTCAACATACCCGGAGGAGGATAGCATGCCCTCTCGTCCTTCGTCGGGATTCGGAAGACCATATTCTTCTGAAGGACTCCGGTTGAGGTCAACAGATCTGCTACCTGCTTACGAGTAGCAATATTCTTCATTTTTTCCACCTTAGCGAAAGATCGAAGAGGCGGTTCCTTTGATTTGGGAACCCTAGCTTTTTTCGAGGAAGTGGCGCCGCCCTCAGCAGCAGCAGCAATCTCTCCCTTACGCTTGCGAGTAATAACTCCCACTGGAATACCTCTCACACTCGTAGAAGAATTAATCGGAGCAGTGACTTCCGAGGAGATAGCGGCGGCAATAGAGTCAGTATTGGCGGAAGAAGCCATGGATACAATAAAAGAGGAATGTTTTTGAAAGAGAGAAGAGGAACGGGTAAGTCTGCTGGGAATTTGAATTGCAAAAGATGAAGAATAAAGATTAAGGAAAGAGATTTCTTTTTTGCTCTGAGAGGAAATTACCACAAAGACGGATTGAGTGAATGAAGAAAAAAGGAGCAACAGTGTCCTATTTATAACCGAAGGTGACAACGGTCAAATAGTTTTGAAAACGTGGAACTTATTTAAAGCTCCACGTAACTGCCCCGTGATTGTGCCACGCCGTCCCCATTCTGACCGTTGCCAACGGTCAGATAGTTCAAATCTCCAAGCTGGTCAACAACAGTCCGCCACCTGCGCCCCGAGATCTCCGCGTACTTAATAACGATACCCTAAGGGTATTCAGGTAAAATCCTTATAAATTCTAAATATATATACGTATTGAATAAATATCAAAAAAGAAAAAAAAAATAAATATAGGGACACTAAGCAAAAAATAACCCTTCACCTCACTAGAGGACGATGATTTAAAATTCCGCTTGTCTCTACGAGGACAATCGAAATTTGGGGGGGCTAGTGTTAACCCTAAAAAATAAAATAGAGGAAATCACCCCTACTCGGGAAAAATAATATGAGGACAATACTATTGTCACGAGTACGTCCGATGAGATGTACCTATAAAGAAAACCCCTCGGAGGATATATGGACAATACTATTGTCACGAATACGTCCGATGAGATGTACCTATAAAGAAAACCCCTCGGAGGATATATGGACAATACTATTGTCACGAATACGTCCGATGAGATGTACCTATAAAGAAAACCCCTCGGAGGATATATGGACAATACTATTGTCACGAATACGTCCGATGAGATGTACCTATAAAGAAAACCCCTCGGAGGATTGCCCTACCTCTCGGTCACTGACCCGAAAAGGTTTATAAAAGCATCCGAGGAGAAACGCAAGCGTCCCTTGGAAAGTCATACGGTGAATAAAAAACAGATATCAACACGGCATCGGAAAAAGAGCAAACCCCGATGGACCCGTATGACTCCGATATCCACCAAATGCGCCAAGAGGGACCGAGAGGGACCCCGAGTCCCATGAACTTACAAGAAAACTTCCTTGCTGAACACTCCTCAGAAAAGGCAACACTCGGACTTATCCGAGAACACAATTTTGGAAGAAGTCAATACAGGAACACCCAGCGAATACATTCCGAGCACTCTGGTGAAGAAATTTCACTCAGTAAAGCAAAAACAGCCCTCGGACGCAAAATCACAGTCCTCGGAAGTCATACCAAGTCCTCGGAGATCACGTTTCCACCCTCAGAGATCACTCCTGAATGTTGAAGATAATACCCGAATCAAGAAGGAGAAATAAAGGCCCTCGGAAGAATAGCTCTATCAGAAATAGTCTACATCAGAAGCCCTCGGAGATATCGGAAGATACAAAAGCTAATCCAGTCAGCACTTAGTAGATAAACGATAAACATTATCCTAATTTTTACACCTGTATCAAGGTAACAACAACACCTGTCCTTATCAAAACACATGCACAATGACACCTACCCCTACCAAAGTCTATATAAAGGGAGGTGATCAGTATAAAAAAGGGAGGCAATTAAGCTTACTTACTACAATCTATCATAAGATAAAAGGAGGAGGAAATGTTCAGTGAATAAAGGAAGGGAATGTTCTTGCAATTAATCTCATTATGTCCATCTTGTGTTGCCTTTGAATCACGGACAGGACGTTTCGACCCAAATAAATATCTTCCGTTAAATAGGGAATAATTCCAAACCTATCAACACTTATATTCTAGCACCAGTTTATTATAAAGGATAAAAGGATTAGCTGAGTTCGACTCTCGAACATTGATGTCTGAGATAACCACGTCCTTCAATGCTTCTTATGACATAGCCGATTCATGTTTCAGGTGCTCCCCTTCTACAATGTTTTCTAAGTCCAACTTGTAATATCCATTGATAATCTTTGAGGAGATATGTACATTTTTTCGTCTCAATGAAATTGGTCCCGTTATTGGTGTAGTTACGTTTGTAACGAATTCAATCATCATAGTTTTGTTAACCTTTCCTAGTTGTTTAGTAAATACCGTCCACCACATGTCCTAGATTTTATCGTGAAAATCGCCAAAACCCCTCTCAGTGATGAATGATTTCTTCATGAGTTTTTGCATCTTTGTTGGTGCACCATCCATGGTCTTCTTCTTGCATGGTTGGGCGCATGGAGATGATGGTGGTGATTCCTCCTCGTTGGAACTTGAAACATTCCTAAGGCGTTTGATAGTGTTTATCTGCAATGTCATGGTGTTTGAACAAGTAGAAATAATTGTACAAGAGAATAGAGAATACTAATGAAGAAGATCAACTTGGGATTTTAACTTGTGTGGGGGGAATAATGACATAGCCTCTAAATTTACCCATATAAATAGTATAGTTATACATGTAGATATAGATGAACTGGAATTCCACCATATAAGCAATTTCAAAACTGGGGAAATATTCCCTTACAAAGTAAAAACATTTAGGCAACATGCTAATATATAAAATTCCGAATAATAGATAAAAGGTAGTAAATAAGTAAGGAAACTTGTTCCCGTATCAGCATTGCACTATAAATGAGTGACGTTGGTGCGCGATCAAAACCTTGTTCAAAACTTGTTCTCTGTTTTATCCAATAGGTTTCGCGATCATAGTGCGAAGAATTTACATCGCCTAGAATCTTCCAGAGGCACGCGCGATCTGCACGCGATATATGCCACATCGCGCCTCCCTCGGTTGAAAAACTGTCATTGTCATATTTTCGTCAAAACTATGACTCCTTTTGATCTTGTGTAATTCAAACTTGTTCATGCTTGTTCCCAATTTCTCCCCACACAACAATCAAAATTAAAAAATTGAATACCAATAGAAATAAATGACTCAAAACTATAAAACTTTTGGGTTGCCTCCCAAAAAACACTTAGTTTTTACGTCGTGTAGCTCGACGATACTAAACCTAAGGTGTTCCGATTGCTCCATCATGGTTAAATGGATGCGTCAAATTTTCTCCCCTAGCTAGGTTTTTGATAGGTGGTTCTTTTGGGTAAACTCCTTTTTCGACCTTAAAACTAACATGCTCCTTGTTAACTTTTAAAGTGACAATTTCCTCTCGTACATCAATCGAAGCATTAGAATTTGCTAAGAACGGTCTTCCAAAATTAATGGAGATTTATACTTTTCACTCATATCAATAACCATAAATCAATCAGAAAAGTAAATTTACTAATCTTAACCATAACATCTTCTATTACCCCATTAGGATAATTAATACTCCTAGAAGCAAACTGAATTGTTAGATCGGTTGCTCACAAAGTAGGTAATTTCAGACGTTCATAAATAGTGTATGGAATGAGATTAATACTAGCACCTAAATCACATAGAGAATGATCAAGCAAATTATCATTAATAGTGCATGGTGTAGTAAAACTCAGATCCTTAAGCTGTAAAACCCCAACTTTTTCATTTTTTCTATAGATAGATTAAAATTTTGAATTTTGTTAATCACCTTGAAATTTGTGTCATTAAACTAAGTCTCGTTTAATTTGAAAACTATTTAATTAGTTCTATATAAATAAATTAAATTGAGTTGGTGACTAATTACTACAAATTACGTTTTGTTTAGGACTCTTAAAGCCGTGTAACGCAAGCCCACACGTAATTTTAAATTACTCTTAAACCTATTTTACGCCTCATATCATTAGGTTATATTAGGTCTTTTTCCTCAATCGGCAAAACAATGAATACGAAAAGGGCGCTCAAACTTTGTTTCCCAGCCGCACAAAGTATTTTTTTCCGTCGGCACAACCAAGTAATACTTTCTATTTATTTCTTTATGTTTTATTTTAATTTTGTTTAAGGTTCATGTGGTTAGAATAATATATATACATAATACATGCATTAGATCATCAGTAGTGACTTGTACATGAGGCTTTTCGGGAGATTGGGTTTTGGTTAAATGGTGTTCATATTTAATGATCTATGGCAATACTTCTATTATTAAGATTTTGAGAATAAGAAATAAAATAGAGCATTATAATTCTTCATGCTTTTATTCGTAACATCATATTTAGCATATTTAGTTAATTAATTAAACCGCTCTATGAACATTAGACCCGAGTAAGGTATTCTAGTAATTAATTCCTTCTTGTGAGTGTTACATCCCTACTTATAATCCTTTTGTTATACATTATACATTTATTGGAGAAGAAAAGAAAGGAAAACAATAAAAACATTCAGCAATAACAAAATTGAAAGATCTTTGTTGTTCGTATACATCGTTGCAAGATCAGTGTACACGTTGGGGTAGAAATTGCAATAAGTCATGACGTTATAATGTTAGTTGTGGTTATTTGCTCATTACTACTTGTTAGATGTTCTGAAAGCGCTTCATGATTAAAACCATAATGAAAATTGATTAAACTAGCATTAGTAGAAATTAGTTGAGTGGTGTTAGTTATACTTAATTCTGGATTTAATTGATAGTAGTATTCATTGATATTTATATCGCTCGATAGGTAGTTCGAACTAATTAACCTCGGCATTCTCATCTGCTCCTCGTGCTGAATTCATGTGAGTATTCTCAAAACCATATTATTATACGGGAAGAAAGTACGTGCTACGTATATCTTAGTAGTAAATACATACGTATACATATACCCATTGTTGACTAACGTGATTGAAAATGCATTGATAAACTTTGTATGTAAATGACTGCTTGCTTCCAAGAATGTTACTTGATTAGAGCGGTAACGTTATTGATTGTTTTATGTGGGAACGAATGGTTGAATGACTGACTGACTGACTGACCAATTTATTTTTGACCGACTATAATGGATCCACGACTATGTGAGTGTGTTGTACCGCTGGGCAGCGGCGGGCTTGCCAGATGGTCTTCATGCCATGGACCCTCTCCCTTAGACATGCGGGGAGTTTCGTAGCATCTAAGTAGAGTAACCGACGAGCATACCTGTGTGGGATGTGGACTTATTTCAAGGTAGCTCCTTAAATGGGAGTGATAAGGACCGACCGACCGATTGTCTGATATGAGTTATATGGATGGGATGATCTGATACTCTGGTTGAATGTTGTACCATACCTCGACCGACTGTGAACTGTTTGATTATTGACGTGCCTTAATTGCTCAAACACCACTAAGATTTTTTTCTCACGCATGCATTATCTCTTTCTTTCTTCCCCAGCTTAGGTTCGAACCAACAGAGGGCGAGTACCTAGAGGTGTAGGTCGGGTGTCACCTTATGTTATTTTCCTTTTGATAGTCTAGTTTGCTTAGGTTTTAAACAATGAAACTGTAAAACGTTCTAGTTCAATTGCTCTCTTTATTAGTCTTTGGATTGTTAAATGTTGAATCTTGTTAGCGCCGTGCGCGATTTATTCTATTGACATTGATTTAGTTATATTTTTTGGAGTTATTACGGGTTTTGTCTAGTTTAAATTACAAGGCATTACAACTATGACGCCCCGTAATTTAAGCTAAACAAATCCTGTAACAGGTCCAATAAAAATAACTAAACCAATGTCAATAAAATAATCGCGCACAACACTGACAAGATTCAACATTTAATAATCCAAAACTAATAAAGGAAGTAACTGGACTAGAACGTTTTACAGTTTCATGGTTTATAACTTAAACAAACTAGACAATCAAAAGGAAAATAACATAAGGTGGCAACCGCCCTACTCCTCTAGGTACTCGTCCTCTGTTGGTTCGAACCAAAGCTGAGGAAGAAAGAAAGAAATAATGCATGCGTGAGATAAAAATCTCAGTGGTGTTTGTGTTGTGCGTGCAAGGGAATGTCATACACTTTTATTTTGAAAGCGAATACAAAAAGGCAATTAAGGCACATAAACAATCAACAATTCACAGTCTGTCGAGGTACAATATAGCATTAAACCTCCATATCAGAGTATCCCACCTTATAACACCTTTCAGTCGGTCCTTATTACCCTTATTCAAGGAGCTACCTTGAAATCAGTCCACATACCACACTGGCATGCTCGTCAGTTACCCCACTTAGATACTACGAAACTCCCGTAGATCTAAGGGAGAAGGGCCATGGGCACGAAGACCATCTGGCGAGCCCGTCACTGCCTAGCGGTACAACATGCTTACCAAGCCATGGATCCATTAAGTCATTCAAAACAATCGTCATTCGTTCGGCCGTTTAAAATAATCAGTCAGTCGTTCGGTTGTTACAAATAATTCAGTGAGTTAGTAACATTCAATACAATAAACGTTTAAAGCAATAAACAATTATTTCACAGGAGCCGTATTCATTAGTCCTAGTAATCAGTAACATTACCAGTTCCAATCAATTAACATGCTATGTAGCAAGCAATCATTTACAGATAAACTTTAACAATGTATTTTCAATCACGTTAAACAGCAATGCGTATATGTATACGTATGTATTTACTACTAAGATACATGTGGCACGTACTTTCTTCCTGTAAAATAATATAATTTTGAGAACACGCACCAGAATACAACTGCAGAGTAAAGCAAGTGCGAAAGAGTAGGGCAACGCCTAACTCAAATTTCCTGATGCAAACTAATTTAGATAAGATTACTATAATATTTTAATTTTCTCAAATAAGAAATGTCTCATTTATATTCCTTAATCCATGTTAACTTAAGAATACCAAAGTATAATTAAGTTTCTATCTCCAGAGTTATTCCGTCACATTCAGTGAACTAATACTAACATATGAATATATACTTGCAAAGAACTAATATACTTTATAAGTATAAACTGTGCATGTATTCACACCGAAGTGATGCAACTCATTATTTCTTAATTTTTCGACATGCATTACATATGAAACTCAATCTCTAACATAATGTCATTACCACTAAACTGTTATACTAAAACATGAATCTGGTTGACTCTTCATGCATTGACAAAACAAGAGATGCATGCCATAGACTTGATATTGAATAAACTATAATAAATAAATAACATGATATATATAGATGTGTGTTTATATAAGTACCGTGGGCTATCATATGAAAACAAATTATGAAAGTGGAAATTCTTGTATGATTGCTATTGCCCACGTCCACTACAAGCACTTACATGCGTGAATTAATCTCTTAAACTCCTAAATATAATACACATATAATTATGTTGCTTTCTTATGAATTATGATCAACTGCAACGAATTCCACTCCAAAGTCACATGATGGATTTACTTTATTATTAGAGAGACATTAAACACCAACAGTAACAAGAGCATGATGAAGATTGACAAAATAAAGAAAACTCAAAGTGACTTACGGTTCAACAATCAGCCGCCGAAGAGGGGTGGACGAAACGTGGGTTTCAGTTGTTTTAAGAAAATAAATATGCCCTACATGTTTTGCTTATTAATATAATAGGGTTTGCATACCTGTGAGTTAAAAGGATTAGAGTCGTGTTTACTATTACGGCTTAATTAACATAACTATAATATATATACACCACAATTAATAATCTCATTATATTTTTAACTACGCAAGATTGAGTAAAAAGGAAAAAAGTATCATTTTAATTTATACAAAATTTTCGGGGCGTTACAATCTATCCCCGTAAAAGAATTTTGTCCCAAAATTCAATTTTCGTTAAGAAGTAATTTAATACGTGGATTTGACATTATCACTGTCACATTTTTCAACATGCTTTTTTTAATTTGCAAACCTCTTGACAAAATAAATCTTTCAAATAAAGCACACCAGGAGAAGAGTAGTATTATAACATAGATTGGCAAAAACTAATTACACATAATGACACATCGAATTAAATAATAAGTCACACAAGTAAAGAATAATTTCTAAGTCATAAGTCCATAACCAACAAATTCAAATCGATTAACTCAATAGGTCTTTTATTCTCTTCTTGTTAATGAAAGCAATAAAAACGTAAACAATGTAACCAATCTGTAATTCAACGTCAAGTGTCTCGTAAATACGTATTATACATTAGATGTATCGTGATAAAGTGCAACACAAGTATACTAGAAGACAAAGTGAATTTTGAGTAATAATGAAAGACAATAGATATATAGCATAAGCATTGAACATGACGAATATGTAGGAATATCGAACAAAAACAATGAACGAAGTTTAGAATAATATTAGTACGACATAGAACCATTAAACATGGAGCAGTTCATGTCCAATAAGCAAACATGTAATGACTAAGGACTATGTTAATTAATTCGTAATAAGAATATGCAACTAAGTCGTGCCTGGTAATTAAATGTGAGACTTGCAATAGAATGAAGTACCAATATAAGAAAAAAATATGATGCATAATAATCAGTTAATACGGGGACTCGTCACTAAATCTTTCATAATATTCACATACGTTTTACACATTAAAATCTTCGAAGAGTCAAAAAAAAAAAAAAACAAAGGAATCTAAATGCAACATGTGTGTAAAGGTGTAGTACTACAGCACGTAATAATTGACAAAGTCATCTAATGTAACAACATTTTTCACTAACATGTTCATTTACACTCCACGGTGAAAACAACTAACCAATTAAACGTGTATCATAATCTCATCCAAGACCCAAGCAAGCAAGACCATATTTTGATCAACTAAATTATAGAAGTTTTCGTGTGGTTAATCTTTTTTGAAAGTAACACAACGTGAGTGCTCTATGAATGATTATATAGAGGCTGTAGCGGAAGCATGTCAGTATAATTTTAAAGGAGGACAAAAGTAACAATTCTTTTTACGAAAATAAGATTCACCGGTTTTGATTATGTCACTTGTAATCACAAGAAAAAAAAAGAAATTCCCCGATTTCAGTTACATGATAAGAGCACATAAGCTACATGGTGCAATCTAAGGTAAGTAACATTTAATGAAATAATCAAAGGGTACACCAACGATAAAACAAATATCAAGTTTTTCTATTCACTAAGAAGATGATAACATGCATAAGTATTTCACCATAGCATTCCTAAACAAAATTAGGCCAAGTTTCACTATATAAAGTCTAAATAAGTTGTCATTTATAAAATCACGCAATTCATAATACTACGCAACTTATCATATAGCACGTAACGAATAAAGTGAGAAACTTAGCGCATTTAATTCATGAATTGAAATTGGGCATATATTCAAAATCAACTAAAAAAATATCCAAATATCCAGAGATAATTTACCAAGGAGTAGCATGAATAAATTATAAAACAATTATCAAGTAAGTCAAGTAGCATGGTTACAACGAAATGAAATACCAAGTAACTAAGTTCATTACATCACTTCTTAAACCAACTCTTTAAAGATGGGTTGATACTTCACACCTTGGTCCGCAATGGATTACCAAAGGTCGGCCGCCCAACGATAATGCACTAACCCTTAGTATTTAATACGCCCTACGACTTATGCAGAAGCTCTAATGGTAGGTCAATTCTATCTAGGTCCGAAGATCCTATCCTGGCAGAGCCTGGGTGGTGATTAACCCAAGCTCTGATACCAATTATGACGCCCCGTAATTTAAGCTAAACAAATTATGTAACAAGTCCAATAAAATAACCAAAACAAATGTCAATAAAATAAATTGCGCACAACGCTAACAAGATTCAACATTTAACAATCTAAAACTAATAAAGGAAGTATCTGGACTAGAACGTTATACAGTTTCATGGTTTATAACTTAAACAAACTAGACAATCAAAAGGAAAATAACATAAGGTGACAGTCGCCCTACTCCTCTAGGTACTCGTCCTCTGTTGGTTCGAACCTAAGCCGAGGAAGAAACAACGAAATAATGCACGCGTGAGATAAAAATCTGAGTGGTGTTTGTGTTGTGTATGCAAGGGAATGTCATGCACTTTTATTTTGAAAACGAATACAAAAAGGCAATTAAGGCACATAAACAATCAACAGTTCACAGTTGGTCGAGGTACAATATAGCATTAAACCTCCATATCAAGGTATCCCACCTTATAACACCTTTCAGTCGGTCCTTATTACCACCATTCAAGGAGCTACCTTGAAATCAGTCCACATAAAAACTTTGGACCATTTCTCGATTTGTCTTTCTCTTGACTACTCTTGTGTCTCCCAAATACTTAGCTTATTCCAATACTTGCCTCAATACTTCTTCAAGTGTCATTAATCCCGATAGATTTTTGAAAACCACATAAAATGGTTCCATGTAATGAACTCTTGAAGGACATGGAATTGATGGGTAGTTATCCTTCACCACTAGCTCTGAGGCTTTGCTCAAAATATCTTCTTCAGTTCAGACCATGTTAACTTGTTCCCTTGGATTTGTCTCTGTATTGCTAGACAGTGTTCCAATAGGCCGAGTATTTAACTTATCCGTACTTAGGCCAAGTTGTTTCTCAATGTTCTTCAATGAGTTGTCTGTGTTCTGACATCTCGTCTCTAATTGCCCCCATTCTTGCATGAGTCTTTGTTATATAATTATATAACGCTTCCTCAAGATTTTCCTTCTTTTTGGTTGGTTGAAATCCCATTGGTTTCTGAACTCCTCCTCGTTGTTGCAGATTTTGTTGCCCTCACCAAGAAAAATTAGGGCGATTTCTTGTTCCTTGAAAGTAACTATTCGAGTACAGATTGTTTTGCCTCGAGAAGTTACCAACATAGTTGAATTCTTCATGCATGGCTACATTTACTCATTTGTACTCACTGGTTGGGTGATTTCCTCCACAATTGTTGCATGATATGATTGGTGAGCTCGCATTCATATGCTTCAATTTGGTGTAAATGGCGTCCACTTGTGCGGTTAGTTGAGTACTAGTGTCGATCTCGCGAACCCCCATTGTTCTCTTTCTTGGACTATGGTCTATATTCCAATTAGAGATGGTCGATGCAATTGTCTCTAATTGAGCAAATGCATCCTCGTCGGCCTTTTGCATGAATCCCCCTCATTAGCTATCATCTAGTGTATTTTTGCATACTTTTAGTTAGCAATAAAATTGTTGGAGTAGTGCCTCGTTTGTGAAGCTGTTTTATGGACACTTCTTCGTCATACCTTTGAATCGTTCCCATGCTTCAGATAATGATTCTGCATCCATTTGTCGAAAATTAACTATCTCACTTCTGATCTTTGTTGTCTTTGTCGGTGGGAAAAATTATTGTAAGAATAGTTGTGCCATTTACTCCCATGTTGTGATGTTATTTGGCAGTTCATTTAGCCACCTCTTAGCTCTTCCATTGAAAGAAAATGGAAATAACTTCAATTTAACGGAATCAGATCTGAGTTGAGATACTTTACACGTCCTAATAAAGTCTTTGAAATGTGCCATCAGATCTTTATTAATTCCTCCCCCAAATTGATTTTGGTCGATCATGGATAATATAACTGACTTGATTGGTTCATGATCTTTAGTTGTAACAATACATGATCCAATGCCTTCAAGTGTTGGCAAGACTTCGTGTCTTGTAGGTCAAATGAAATATCCTTCTCCTAAGTGTTGATCATTGTTTCTTTCAGTCTGTTGTCCTTGTGGTGTTTCTCTTGGTGGAGTAGCTCCATCTTCAGTGTTTGGCAAACTTCGCGTTTTTTTTCGGTTACGTCTACATGTTCTTTCTATCTCATGATCAAATAGTAATGGTGTCACAGTGTCTTTTCGTGTCACGCACTAGTGGAACCTGAAACAATAATGCAGTAGTAAGTGTTTCATACAGAACAACAATATTAAAAATTGCTAACAAATATACTGTTACTCCCTGGCAACAACGCCAAAAACTTGATGCTTAGTTTAACTATGATTTATTATTCGATCGCACACGCTCGCAAGTATACGAGTCAAGTAATAATAAAATGGAAAGTACAGTTACTACCCAAGTATCAACTCCCAAGAGAATATATATTTGTAATGTAACAATTATATCATTGCCACTGACTGAATTGATTTTCTTTTCTTTTTTACTTTTATCATTTGATAAATAAAAACAGAGAAATATGAATTAACTAACTAACAACTAAAGATCTAACTAAAATGCCGAAGTAAGATTAACTAAATAATTGTAATTAGAACGATTTGCAAAAGAGCTGAAACTAAATTAACTAACTAAACTAAAATTTAATTGATTGATTGCTATCTAAGGTTGTAAAACCGATTAAGTAAGAGGTTTCTCAGAGATGGATTTCATTAATCTATGCATGTATTTCATAGACAAAATACCAATGACTCATATGCAAGTCGCTATCTATTGTTGACGTAGTAAATTAGTCACTTTTCGATGTACTAAAGAACCCTGTAATCCCTAATGATGTCAGGTCGTTAAACACTTTCCCCTCACCAGAAGTTCACCAAGTCATAGGATCCATACAACGTTTTAGAAGTGAATTAGAGTTACCAACTATGATTTAGATTCCACTAACACGCTAATGCCCAAGGTCTAAAGATTTATTTGCCTGATCTACTATGCTAGTGTTGCGGTAACAATCTCCTATGCATTATTCAACATAGTACAAGGTTGTTCAATGTCAGTACTCTGCCCTCATAGAAAACCATGAATCAAACAAACCAAGTAGCATAAGCAACAAATAATATCCAGCAAAACAAAATCATCAGTAAACATAATCCAAACATAGGTTTATGGTGCATCCATATGCAAATTAGCTACATCCTCCCTCAGATACTGAGAGGATTAGCTACTCATAGTCATATTCAAATCACAAGAATTCATCATAGATTATTAAAATAAGGAAAAAAAGATTAAACTTCTGATTTCTCCGCTGCTTTCCTCTACTCTGATTGTTGACTCCTCTTGTTCACTTTTCTCCCTCACCTATGGTTGTAGTGCTATGAACGATATAATTTATGCTCTTCTAACTGTAGAATACTCTTGTAAGTGTTTGTAATTGATTCTAAAGCTGTTGTAGACGTGTTACCCATGTTTACAGTTTTTCCTGCTTTGGGCTCCATTTTAGGGTTTCTGAACGTCAGCCCACATTTTGTCCGCAGCGCGTGCCAATCGCGAGCCCATCGCGCCTGATCTGCGCAATTAGATTGCATCGCTCGTCAGATTGTGTGAGCTTATGTTCCTTTAACTTTCCTCATGCAAGTCGACCTTGCTCCCCTGCATTCTATTTTTTGGTTCCTTTACTAACGTGGTTGGTAGCGCCGTGACTCTACTACTCTTTGCTACTAAAAAATGCTGAAATCCGCTAAATAAGCATCGCTTTGCTCCGACTCGACTCAAACTATAAAAACAATGAAATGATACTAAAACAAGTGAATTTGCCATTAGGATTGTACCACAACCTAAGAAACCAGGTACTTAAGTCACTATAATAACTCTCTTATCAACGAATGAACTTCTGAAAACATGGTGGGCACAACATCAATATTCCACCATCCCGTTCCCGAATCAATCAAATCAGCCACTCTCGAATTATCCATCCTCGGGGAGGCGGGTTGATCGGCCTAAAAGTCACCGGTCTCGATAAACACCCCTAAATCCAAACGAAAATATCATCCCCATTACACATCCACCACCACAATTCCCTCGCGACCATTGTAATTGTGCCAAACAAACATATCCAAGAGAATGACACATTACCTTTACATTTAGCTTCAAACACAGAACACCCCGTAAAGTATTTAGCTTTGAATATATGTGCCACAAGGCTGTTCGAATATTCCCAAATGCGCCACACCTGTTTAGACAATAGTTCCAAAACTAGATGCCCTTATGTCACGAAAACCCATTCCCCCCTCTATCTTCCCACACACATCTTCTCCCAAGCTAGCCAATGAATTTTCTTATTATCCAAGCTCCCCACCAAACCGCGCCATCATGTCAAGCTCAACAATGAGGGAGTATAAAAGACGAAAACAACCCACCACAAAAGATTCTTTTTTTCCACCACTAACAGCAGCCCCGAATACGTGTCATGTTTGTCAGCAATTTGCACCCCCAAAATATCTCCAACTCCTTGCTTCCTACGCGCCCCCACATTCTTGTTACAAACCACCAACGGCTTCTCCAAACTAATTTCCTAACCTAATGCCCTGCATAGGGTCGTAAGCTATCGATAATTCCCAAAGCCCCTTCCACACTAGCCTCACAAAATAATAGCGGATCATCAACAAACAATAAATGACACACCACTGGAGCATGTCAACTAATGAGCGTTTATTTAGTGTGATTTTAGTATTCATTTCCTTAGGCTTTTTTGTATAATTCTTATTGCATATTTATTGTTTTAGTGTTATTTCATGATTTTCTCGGATTTTATCGAGTTTAGAAAAAAACGAAGCTAAAAGAGGTAGAAATGGATGTTTTTGGGGACAAAAGAGTTGAGACACTACTTCAGAACTTTAAGGGCTAAGGGAAATGCTATAACACTGCAAATATCGAATGTAGCGTGAGTAAAAAAAGAACATCTAGAGACCGAAAACAAAAATAGAGAAAAGCGCGATAGCACAATGATTACAGCTAGCACGCGCGATTGAGGCGCGATGTGGCATGATCGTACCTGGTGAGGATTGAACTGTCATTCTCTCTAATTAGATTATGGCAGGTCACCAAATTAGGGCATCAAAACTCTCCTATAAATAAAAGTGGACGACCAAGACACCAACAACAGCTTACAAGAGCCTTAAAATACTTACGAAAGTCTACAGAAACCTTGTGAGAATGTATTTAGAGAGAAAACACTAAATTAAGGGCCGCCTGGAGTGTTGATGCTAATTTAGTTATTTATATATCCGATTTGTGACTTTGGTGTGCTACTGCAACTGATCCGCAACCACTAGATCACACTAGATCAATCTTAATTATGTACGTTTGTTAACACGGTTTAGATGACTTAATTGGGTTGCAAATTCAATATCATTTCTAAAACAATCGACAACGGGGCTGACTTGTTAACATGATAGGTTATTAGAGACATAGATTTATGGTTGGGATGACTCCTACTATATGTCACGAACCCATTAATTAGACATGCAAATATCAAATTATCATCAAGCATTGTAGGTATATATCAATAGTTTGTCTATGAACTACTAGAGTTAAGTCATTTTGAAACCCGACCTCTATACAATCTTTCCAATAATTGTTTACAACCACATATAATCAATAAAGCGATAATTTCTGCTTTAGTTTAGTTAGTTTAGCCTTAGCATAATCAATCCTCTCTTTTTCGTTAGTTTAATTGTTTACTTATTTTCATTATTTCTTGCATTCAAACCACAATCCTGATTTCTTGTTTTCCTGCATCATAGATAGATCTCCACTGCATTTCAGATTAGTCATTCATTGCATTCTTAGTATAAAAAGCATTCACAAGCATTCGCCACATGTTGCAGGCACAAGAGAAAATATCGCGACAACCGTTAGTGTCATGCATTTAAGTGATTTATACATTAATCCACCACTACCTTGGGATACAATACTTGGTTCATAATTGTACTTACCATTTTACTATGACTTGATTCGTGCACTTGTGACGAAGGGGAACTTAGGTGTAACATTTAATTGGTAACTTATATTCTTTGTGAGTTACATCGAGGTAATCCTCCCTTATCAAGTTTTTGGTATTGTTTTCGGGGAGTAACAATACTGCTCTTTGTGAATCACCATGTTAATCTGCATAGTCACTAAATTTCTTTCTTGTTTTGTAGGAGATAGAAACTTATCGAGTTAGAGTGGCATCTAATTTACCATCTTGGGTATAGAAGACGACTTTCGGAGGATGAGGAAACTACGCTGAAAAGAAAGCTAATAATCATCTTGTACAAGAAGAGAAACACCAACTCATCAATGAAAAAGAAGAGGGACAGTCATGCTAGCCGACAATACTCAAGAAGGGAGCCAAAACCTTACCAATATTCAGTGACAGTCCGTTAGAAAGAGAGTGGATGTTATGGCAATCCAAAAGAAATTCTGGGGGGGGGGGGAACCTTATGAACATCTTGTCCACCATATAGAAGATTTCAAGTAAATATACCTCTACCTCAGGATCACCGACGAGGATAGGATTTGTGAGATCTTCCATATTTCTTAATGCATAAGGCGAATAAGTGGTACCTCACTCACATCAAAATAAGCACACCATGGAGTGAAGTCATTAAGAAGTTTACACACGCATTCTTTAAGGATCCCTTGGTCAAAACACCAAAGGAACAACTTTTCAATTTTTGCTAGAAACATGGAGCAACCCTTAGCAAAGAATGGACTGACATGGAAAGTTTCCAGAAGGATATAACCAAAGATTAGGAGAAGCACATCTACCGAATGATGTCACCCAATTGGCTTACTGATGAACAATTTGTGAAGAATTTCTGTTTGGGTCTTAACACAATGAATAAATACATATTGGATGAGCCAAGTAAAAATTCACCATATCAAAGTTCTTTTGTCAATATTCCAAGTTACGAGGCTATGCAATTACTGAAGGAAAAACAATGAAGAGAAAGTGAAGAAAAGAGCAAAGGAGAACAAAGACCAAGGATCAAAAGGTCCACCCAAGGATACCTAATTCTTCACTAAAATTGTCGAGCTATTCGATAATAAACTAAGCGATGTGTGAGAGGCAACCCATAATAGTAAGTTATAATTTTTGAGTCTTGCATTTGTTCAATTTTTAGTCATTTTGTTTTGAGTCATACATAGCATAAAATATTCATTTTGTCTTTGAGCTAACCATTGAGATAGGAAACGAGAAGAAAGTAAAAGAAGATATAAGTAGAGAGACGAACAAGTCACGAGTACAAATATCTTGCGTAACATGTTTCTCAGTATGCATAATTCAGAATTTATAGAATTTGGCTGAGTAATCTCTATCTTTAACTTTCCTACCACACCTATACTTCCCTTATGATTAAATTCCATTGCTATCCGAATTATGCCCATTGTGATTATATCTATTATGGAGAGTTATGCAACTTAAATAAAATTTCCAAAATTCTTTAAGAACTCTCTTATATACAACTCTCGTCACTTTTACAATTCTACTATCTTTCAGAATTCAAAAGACTATTTCTTCTCCATTTTCTCTATTCTTCTTTTCTCTTGAAAAAAACATATTTTTTCTTTATTTCCTTGTAGAAGAACATGTCATCTATATGTTACTTTACGATGGAGCCAAAGAGAGGGAAATTGACAGCAATGGGGAAACTTAGCATGGCACAACCAAGTTACGATCTAATGAAATTTACATTAAGAAGGTGCTATTAGAAATACATCCAGTTGTAAAACATTGATTTTGTGGATGAGTCGGCTTTTGCAGTCAGGGGGACTAGCATGAAGAAAATCAACTCGAAGCAAGTTGCACTGAAAGTGGGGATCGTGAATGAGAACCTAGTACGTGAGTTCTATGCTCACTATGATCGTAGGGAAACATCAATTGTCATTAGACTTCATGAGGTCTGTTTCACTGCACAAAGAATCAACGAACACTACGATTTGAAGAAGAAATACACAGAGATGTGAGGCGCCTATCGGAAAGAATATGTCAAAAAGCTCGCATCAGAACAGCCCACCACAAGAAAGATAGCGTTTTAATTCAACCGACATGGCATGCTTAAAGCTGATTATGGATTACTTAAAGCTTGTTTTAAAGAGCTTTATTTGTTCGTAAGTTCATGAATTCTACCATTTGTCAACAAAGGAATAGTTTCATGAGAACAAGCAAAAATTATGATGAGCATTAAACGAGGAGATACTCCTACCATTGGGTAAATCATAATTACGACTATTAGAGATCACATTGTTTATGGTCCACCACACTTGATGTATTTAGGAGCACTTATTGTTGCATTTTGTATCAAAGAAGGTTGTCCAGAACTTGATACATACAATCATCACCGAAATACAATATATTCAAAATGATGTTCCACACTAACGAATCATCAACAGTTTAGTCAATTGAAGAAAGCTTATCATGAATACACAAGAAACATAAGACGTTTCATGAGCAGCTCCAAGAGGTGAAAGATTGCTTGGAGTAAGAGAATGCTGAGTTAGTGCACCAATTGGAAGACATCAATGAGCAATTCTAGAGCAACAACACCCACCATTGGAGGGAATTGAGAAAAATCAAGGAGAGCATGACAAATGAAAAAAACAGTACCACCACCAGTCCAATGAATGTCCTTTGAACTCGATCAGGGGAGTGCTCTCATCTATGATTTAATTATTTTTGTTTTATGCAATGAGGACATTGCATTATTTTAGGTTTAGGGGTTGGAGCTACGCATTTTGTTATGCTTATATGTTATATATTTATCTTAGAGTATGTTTTAGAGCATAGTTTTTGTAAGGACCGAGTCATTAGAATGAAATATGAAGCATGAAAGCATGAATAAGTAGGAATCAATGATGATATATGCATAATATAGTACAAACTTGATGTGAAAGAATACGTGAATACCTTCGGTACGTCTTGTTTAATATTTTCAAAAACATGTTTAAGTTTCATATATACTTTTCAATTTGCTGTTGTGTATAATTGTAATGTTATTTATTTATGAGATAATAATAATGAAGCATGTGATTATTATACTTGAACAAATGGCTTGAATATGACTTGAAATAATTAGAGATTTTAATGTGTGGAGGAAATTAAATAAGCCTTTCAAGCCAAGAACCCTTTATGATAAATGAATATCCTTTGAACCCCGTTGAAGACTTTTATTTGAGCATTTGATTATGAAGCCTGTATACCAACCCTGTGCCGAAAGAAAAATTTATAACCTACCTATTTCTAGAGATTGTTGTAGTGGATCGAAGGAGAAATAATGTAGGAGCTCAAAACAAAAGCACAAGCTAATAAGAAAATATGAAAAAGAAAAGAAAGATGAAAATAATAGACAACACAAATAACCTGATGCAAGAACTTTAAGGTTTGGGGTGCCTCCCAAAAATCATGAATTATATAATGGTTTGATTCTGTATAAATAAAAAGAGAACATCTGGAGACCGCTTGGAAACAGAGAGTCGCGCGACCATCAGGCGTGATGACACAATGATCGATATGGCGAGATCGCACCTGATGAGGATCGAACGGTCATTCTGTCTAATTAAATTATAGCTGCTCTCGAAATTAGGGCATCAAGACTTTCCTATAATTATAGGGGGACGACTGATACACAAAAAACACAATTTACAAGAGCATCCCATTTACAAACACTTTCAAGAGTCTATAGAAACCAAGTGAGTTTGTGTTTAGAGAGAAACACCATCAACGTCTTGTTCTAGTTTAGTTGAGTCATGGTTTGAGAGAAAATAGTTTATAGAGAAGAAGATAGCACAAGGGAGTCAAGAAGAGAGTCAAGCAGAAAAGTTCCACCTAATCCAATAAGCTTTTCTTATTCCATTTACCTTGTCTATGTTATTTATTTCTTCATTGATTGGTGAACTCATGAATATGAGTAGCTAACCTACTCGTTGTTTAGAATAGGGGAGTAACTCTGATATATGAATATATTTATTTGTTTTGCTTGATGTGCGTTTGATGATCTTACATGTCTAGATTGAATAGTTATTTATGTTATATAACTAATCTTACTCTCGCTGGGATAAACAGAAGCACTTAAGGGCCTCCCAAAGCGTAGATGCTAAGTTAGTTAGTTATATATATATATATATATATATATATATATATATTCGTGATTTTGGTGTGTTAACGTGACTGATGCGCAACCCCTAGATAACACTAGATCAATCATAATTTAACACGATTCATATGAGTTAATTGGATTGCAGGTTTGATATCTCATCTAAAATAACTGATAACTAGGTTGATCCGTTCACACAGTAGGTTATTGGAGACTCATAAATTTATGATTGGTATAGCTCCCTAGGTCACATATCCATTAGACATGCAAACATCAAATATTATGAATGGTGAATTAAAAGAATTTTTGAACCCTCAAAATAAAATAGAAAGAAATAAGAGAATGTATTGAATGAATGAAAATGAAGAAGTAGGAGGACACGAGCTCTCCTGCTCTAAGTCACCTGAGGTGGATGTGGGTGCGGCAGCACGACAATTTTAAAAAATTACAGTTTTAGTGCACCACTATAATGCGCTTTAAAGAAAAACTTATATATAAAAATAAACAGTTATTACCTAAATTAGTATATTATAAACACATAAGATAAAAGTATGTATAGAATTCTCACACAAAGAAATGGATTATAATAAAAAAAGTACATAACTTTTTATTGTTATTAATTTTGTACAATATTGTCTAAATTATTATGGTGGAAGACAAATGTATAAGCCTTAAATAACTTTGAATTTTTTGTAATTATTTAATTTTTGACTTAGTTTTGTTCTCCTCTTGCTCCAACTTTTCTTTAATGTCACTCTTTTGTATATCTTCTACCAATTTTCTATGATTATTCATTAGATTTTAACATAAGAACTAAGAAATCTTAGTGCGAGAACTAAGAATCTGTAAAGCGTCTTAGTGCGAAGCACGGGCACTGAAGTCGCCAGTGCGAGACCGGTGCGTCTGCAACTTTATAAACATGGAGGATTAGGTGACCTAGCTCCTGCTAGCATTTACCCTCTTTATTTTAGTAGGCATCAGTCTTCTGCATTTCCGCATTTGGCTGCGCCTAACATCATCAACCAACATCCACCGTACATACCTCGTCGTGCGACCACTTGGTGGGGGAGTGGGGTTGACATTTATGTTTCATAATGAGATTTTATGCATAGTTAGTCTCAGGGGCGGAGCTAAAGCTGGACTCACCTGGGTTGAAGCCCATGTGAGAATTTATTAAGCCCAGTAGTAGTATATTATTTAAAAAAAAAAATGCTGTCAAAACCCAATAACATATATGAAGTTTAAAAAAAATAGAGAAAGATGTCAAAGAAAGCCCACCACTCATTACTCTAAGTCCATTGGCCAGTCACATTACACACTAAACAAAGAAAATAAAAAAATAATACAAAATGAATGTTACCTTAGAGTTTGGCAGAAGGAAAAAATAGAAAACAGAGCATTCTTTGTTTCCTCACCCGTGCCAACTGCCAATGAGGGGGGGGGGGGGGGGGGAGGGTGACATGATTATTGTTTTAAAATCCCAAACAATTGGGAAATTATACAATACATTAAAGAGGTCATTATTTTTTTATATTTAATTTAATTATAGATTATTGGTAGTTTGATACTTTTAAATGACATAAATTCTAATTAATTATGTGTCCAAATTTATCCTCATAATTATTTGAGGATTCTGCTAAACCATTATAAATGTGATATTATTCGCATTAGGAGTTTCAGAATATTTCAACAGTTCCGAGTTATGTCAACGATTATTTAAGATAAATAAGAGAGAAACTTATCATTTGATTGATATGTTAATTCGTCTTGTTCTGACTCGTCTTGTTTCTACGGCAACAACAGAGCGATGGTTTTCAGCAATGCAAATTTTTAAAACAGTTATGCGCAGTAAAATGAAAGAAGGGTATTGTGCAAATAATATGGTTATCAACATTGAAAAAAAACTGTCAAAAAATATAGATGTAGTTTCGACAATTGATGAATTTTATTCCATGCAGGATCGAAGAGCTCATTTCCGATAGTATTGTTATTTTTAGTGTTTAGTAGTATGAAGTTTTTATGTTTACAATTTTGTATTGAACAATGACTATTTTTCATTTTATTTAATATCTTAGTTTTTTTTAATCTTACTTAAGTATAAGAGTAGCCCCCGTGAAGAAAAGATCCTCGCTCTGCCCCTGGTTAGTCTTTGCTTTGTCTTATTATATAGAGAAAATTTCAGTTACCTATCCAAACTTTGCACGCTTTTGCAGTTACCTATCCATACATACATTCGTTACACTTTACGGTCCAAACTTTTAATTTCTTTACAGTTGACGGTCTAAACTATTTTTCTAACCTATCTCGGCAAAAAAGGTCACTATGTTACTAAATAACGCATCGATGACGTCATCCATATGGTATTTTTGGTACTTCATTTATTATTTACTTAAAAATAAAATAAATTAACAAATCAGACATATAAAGACTTAGCGCGCTATTTCTCTCACACAACCCGCCAAAATCAGAAACCCTAATTCCAAAATCGAAAGCAAATCCACGAAATCTAACCTCAATTTCTTGTTTTTTCCACTCGATTGACTGAATCTAACAATAGCGTGGAGAGTAAGAACCCCCACTGACGTTATTCCCGAATGACAAATTACACCCGATTATGGTAAGAATCCCAAAATTCGAAATTTAATTTATTTCTTTATTTGGAGTTACTTTTCGTCGTGTGGTCCCTCCTTTTGGGTGTAATTGAGGGAATAGTTGAACACATGTGTAAAATTATTAATTTTTTTTTCCTTTTTGTTCTCACTTTAACTGCCACTTTATGTATTTGTGTGATTAGTTTAATTTTTTCCACGTGATAAGTGTGTTTATGTATGTTAATATCATACTAATTAATTTTTGTCTAGATTCAGTTGGAGATAGAGATGACCCTTTCACCATAATCTTGCATCATTCTGGCAAATTAATGAATTTGAGAAAATGGGTTATCTTGACGGACAAGTGAACTATATAGACTGGTGTAATGAGGATAAAATGTCCAGGCTAGAGATACTGGAAATGGTGAAAGAGGTTAAAACAGAGGGTTGTGTGGTGAGAATATGTTACATTCAAGATTCTGCTCGAGGTGAGTATATTGAAGTAAATCAGGATAAGGACTCACTGGATATGGCATTGGAGGCATCTACAAGGAAATTAGTAGATGTTTATGTTATTACAGAGGGAATTGCCTAATCTTCCTCCAATGAGTGAATGGTTGGATTATATTGGTGAAAACAATGGAGGTAGTGCCAATGTTGGTGAATATGAGAGGTTTGTAGAAGGCATTGTAGAGAGTGATGATGATGGTGATGATGATGATGATGAATTGCTTGATGTAGAAGATGTAGCAATTCTGTTAAGCGATATGGCCACCATAAAAGCAATAGCAAGTGATATACCTAGCTCTTCAAGGGTTAATGATGATATCCATAGTGCCCCCCAACTGAATCAAGAATCCAGAGATACGTACCCCAATGCTTAAGAGACAATACTAGTCCACTGTTGGAATCTATAGTTGATATAGTGGACACTGATGATAATGATGGTGAGGTCTCATGTGGTGATGATTCCGAATTTTTCAGACACTCTCAATGATAGTGACAATGATGCAGCTGATGATGACTATCTTAAGAGTGCTAGTGAGGCCATGGGGCTTGAAGAGGAAGAAGTTAATGCACTAACTGAATCTGTTGCACCTACTGTGGAACCAACAACTGATGATGTGGTTGAAAGCTCTAGCAAAAATGCTCCTGTGCAAGATGGGGCAAAAAATAATTCAATCAAAGGGAAAGGAAAGAAAAAAGGTGAGACTTTGACAGGAAGGAAACCACAAAAGCCAATACCAAAAAGACTTACGCACCAAGGTCATCCAATTTTCAATCCATTACTTGACATGCATTGTGCCAAATTGGAGCTAGGGATGCAGTTTGAGACCACTGAACTGTTGAAGGATGATGTAAACACTTGTGCAGTATCTGAGGGGAGGTCTGTTAAGTATCCAATCAATTGTCAGTTGAAGCTCCAAGCAAAGTGTGCACATGATAACTGTAGATGAGGGCTATATGCATCAAGGCCAAACAACGAAGACACAATGAGGATTAAGACTCTGAAGAAACCACATGAATGTGCCAGACAGGATAAGGTGACAAAAGCAACTACCAGATACTTGGTAAAGAAATATCATGCAAAGATAAGTAGTGATCCAAACTGGCCTGCTAGCTCCATGCCGACTATTACTAACATGGATTGTGGTATAGACTTCCATACAACTCAAATGTACAAAACTAAGAAGAATGTATTTGCTGATGTTCATGGAACTGATGCAAATCAAAATTCCTTGCTATGGATCTATGCTGAGGAGATCATGAAGACTAATCCATGGACTATTGTGAGGTTGAAATGCAAAGTGATGGGGGAGGTGAGTTATGCTGGGATGCTTTGAAGAAAGGCTTTCTCACTGGTTGCATGACTATCATATTCTTGGATGGGACACATCTCAAAACAAAATATAGAGGTATACTTTTGATAGCAGTGGGTGTGGATGCAAATAACTGCACATATCTCATTGCATATGCAGTGGTAGAGAAGGAGGGGAAGAAATCATGGCATTGGTTTCAAAGGATTCTGGTGGATGATCAGAATATCACTAACAATTATCATTGGCTGTTATGAGTGATAAGCAGAAAGGTTTGGTTGATGCTGTTCATGAACTTTTGCCTGATTGTGAGCATAGGTTCTGTGTTTTGCACTTGTGGGCAAATTTGGAGAAGGAGCATCCATGTCTTGCAATGAAGAATGTACTTTGGGATGTTGCCAGAGCTGGTAGACTCTGTGATTTCAACAAGATCGTGCATAGGCTGCAAAAGAGGAATGTCAAAGCATATAACTGGTTAGTAAGCAAACCTCCAACTCAGTGGTCTAGAGCAGTTTTTTGAATACATTGCAAAAGTGATCTTTTGTTGAATAACATGTCTGAAAGCTTTAATGCCTCAATTGTAAAAGCTAAGGGGATGACAATCATTGACATGTTGGAATCTATTAGGAGAACCTTGATGAAGAGGAAAGGTATTAGGAAGATTGCCATAAATTCCATTATCACTGCTGGATCAAACAAGGACCGGTGCAAGACATAAATTTCCACAAGGCAACAACTATTCATACTCTACTATATATATACCAAACGTCAACCCTAATTATCACATGCAAACAAACCCTCAAATTCCATAGCAAAAAAACTCTCCCAAAATTCTCAAAGTCTTTCAATGGCGGCCTTCTACAAGTCAACTCTAAAAAACATATACGACGAGGTTAGCGAGTACTTGCCTAAAATCTTCCTAATCTTTGTAGACTACTCTCACGATGACGAAGCCTTTCTAATGGATGAACTCCGTTCTCTCGTCCAACACGACCTCTAATACACAGAGGCAACGATGCAGCCAGTGTACGCTCAACTGGCTGCAAAATTCTCGGTGAGGAGGGGCTTTGAAGTGACATCTGTTGAGATTCTGGACAGTCTACGGATAATGCAGACGCGCCTTCAACTCTTCACTGAGTTTTACGGGAAACCTGGGGTCACCTACAACAGGAGGCTAGTGATCGTGATGACATATTCCAACTATGCGCGCCACTTCAAAACAGTAAGAGTTCTACAAACTTTGTTTATTCTGATAATAGTAATAATATGTCATGTTTTTTAATCTGTATTGCATACAAAATGCAACTTCAAATATGGAAAAGAGATTTGCTAAAGAGGGACTCAGGAACTACCGCATGTTGGACTGTTATTTTCGCATCAGAAAGCTTCTCATCCCACCCATTAGGGTGATGTCCAGATCCGATGTAGAATATGACATCATCTAAAGTTATGGGATTTATCATCCCTGTTGCCCCCCTCCCCTGTACCGTTAGATGTCAAGGTTGATTTTGGGGATTTTGAACGATGTTTTAATTATGTTTTTTCTTTGTTTATTTTTTATGAATGGATGTAGTTTAATTTTGTTATTATTCTATTTCTTGTTCATTAAATTAATTATTATGTGCATCTCTTAAACACATGCATCAAGTTACATAACAAAAATCCAACACCTAAATCACATCTCTTTAATTCAACACACTTTATTCTCAAAATCAGTAAACGAAAGCCTACTTAATCAAGTTACAGTACAAACACATAAAATAGGAAAAAACATAGGGCAATCCATAATTTCCTATTTTTGACCTCTAAATTAGTAGCATGTTTTTCAAGCTTCTTCATCCTCTTCAGCAACTTATTATTCTCCAACTCCAACTCAGTGTTCTTCTGCTGGAACTCATTTTCAAAATTTTCCTTTTGAATTACCTTCACTTTTGCTTCGGTTTTTTCAATTCTCCTCCTCAACGTCGGTATAACCTCTCTTGCACGATCACAAAGGGGTTCATCAACCCAGAACCACAACCCACAACCTCTGTTTTTCTTGTAACATTGAGTAAATCGACGACTCGAATTTTTATCAGTTAAGGAGAGGTGGGTAACCGCTAGAAACTCACACTTACAAGAAACTTCCTCCATAACGCTAGTTTCTGACATCAGTCAATTATGATTGTGACATTAATTTGATGAATTTGTTGTTAATTTATGGAATTGGATTTTTAGGGTTCGTGGAATAATTCAATTTGGGGCTGATTTTAAGTTTAAATTGGGTTGGAAAGAGTTTGAATGGGTTAGCCGTTGAAAATAAGTAAAGTATCGAAAATACCCTTCTGGAGGACGTCATCGATGCGTCATTTAGTCGCATAGTGACGTTTTTTGGTCGAGATAGGTCGGAAAAATTGTTTAGACCGTCAACGGTAAAGAAATTGAAAGTTTGGACCGTAAAGTGTAACGAATATCAGTTTGGATAAGTAACTTCAAAAGCGGGCAAAATTTAAATAGGTAACTGAAATTTTCTCTATTATATATTATCTCGCTTTATATATTTTAATTAGCACGTACCTAATTCACTAGAAATAAGCAGTTATTAACCAAGATGAATATTTTTATTTAGAACATTATTTAGTTTCCGTTTCATGGAAAATTAACATTTATGTGGTTATATATTGACCAGTCGAATGCATTATTCACAAAGGTGGAATCTTGTCACTGTCAGAATAACTAGAAATAGCTTACTACTCTCATGTGACGACGATGACTTCATGGCATTGCAATATGCAGTCTAACATCTTCAACTTAACATTATAAAACACCTCCATCACTACCACCTTTAATGACATAAATAGAAAAGGAGAAATATTAGGGCGCTCTCTTCTTCACGCAAAAATACATAATTATATGTGTTCTCACTGCAAGAGAAAGGAGACACAGACAGTGAATCAGATTGCAAAAAGGAATTCGAAATGACATACGAAAAAGAGTATTAATTAGTATAAGGGAAAAGTGAATACACTTTGATCAGTGCTGTTGGTGCACCATTCTATGCAATTTGTTCTTCTCACTTTCTTTATTTACCTATCCTTAATTATTTGTCTCCTCCACATCCAAACACGCCAAATAATACTACTCCAACATTAATTGTTTATCTCCCATCACCACTCCACGTGCGGATATACACAAAATCACAACGCCTCCCAAATTCTAATTTAGTTCTCAAACACCAAAAACCTAAACATGCGAACTTTTTCAAATATTGACCACTATAATTTAGAAGCTGACGAAGAAGAAGAAGAAGATGACTTTTCCACCGTACTATCTCTTGGACCTCCAGGTCAAAATCACCAACGATTCGACAACGACAACAACAGTTTCAGCATGTTCAAGCCATATGGTGGAAATACTACTCAAAACCCTAATGCTGAAAATGAAAATGGTGTAACCGTGGCCCTTCATATTGGCCCACCGAGTATGGATTCCTCGTCGGTAGCCATAGGAAGTGAAGTTGGAGGGGAAGCGATACAAGGACAGTACTGGATTCCAACCCCGGCTCAAATCCTTGTCGGACCAACACAATTTTCGTGCTCTGTATGCAATAAAACTTTCAACAGACACAACAACATGCAGGTAATTCTTTAGTTTAATTTTTTATTTGTTCACATGTATATATGCTAAAATCTCTTTATGATTTTGTGTCAACATATACATTTCTCCGATATCGTTCACATGCATTTTTCTTTGATTCGGGTACTAATAGCCTTTAAATTGTGTTCATATATATCCAATTTCTTGTGTTGTATTTGTATAAGGGAATTATTGAACACTTTGGACATTTACTAATTTGGCCTGTTACTTATTTCTCTTGTGAGTGCAGCTGATATTCTTGTACCTTGTACTTTTAGTCTCATTAATACTCACCTCTTTGTCAGCTCACCATCAAAAGAGAGTATGTACCACGTCAGGTCAATTTGCCTTGTTGATTTTGTGTATACATATAAAAGTCATTGAAGGATATGAAATTGTGCAAACTTGCTAGCTATTTACCAGTCATGTAATGCTTACATAGTTAAGATTAATGAAGCCTTATATTGTTTGTTGTGCACTACGTATTAGATGCATATGTGGGGGCATGGTTCAGAGTACAGAAAGGGCCCGGAATCCCTACGTGGCACAAAGCATGCTTCGTCGATTCTGAGGTTGCCCTGTTACTGCTGCGCCGAGGGCTGTAAGAACAACATTGATCATCCAAGATCAAAGCCATTGAAAGATTTTCGAACACTCCAGACTCACTACAAGCGCAAGCACGGAACGAAGCCCTTCTGTTGCCGCAAGTGCGCCAAGCCGTTTGCCGTGCGAGGCGATTGGCGAACGCACGAGAAGAATTGCGGTAAACTATGGTTTTGCATTTGTGGTTCGGATTTCAAGCACAAGAGATCGCTCAAGGATCACGTGCGGGCATTTGGACAGGGCCACGCACCACACAACGAGAATTTGTACTCGTATAGTCACAATGTAGCTGAATTAGATGAAGAAATGGAAGATGGAGACGTTATTAGGAACGAGGAATGCAGTAGTGTGGTGTACTGAGAAACTAATGATGTCATGATCATCATCATAATCAAACATGTGAACCCTTAACTAGCTAGTACTGCCTATATAGTTTTATTTGCTTTACTTTTTCCTTAATTACTTACCCCAGTGTAATGAAACCCTCGGTTTAGTTCACTAACATTCCATTTTTCAATTACTATATAAAATGATTTTTTTTTTTTTTTTTGTGTGTGTGTGTGTGTGAGTGTGCAGTTCAAGTTTTATATAGTGTGGCAATAGAAGGATAATTAATAACATATAGAGTGATTACTGAAAAGAAAAATATAGATAAAAAGAAAGGTGGTACCTAGTTTTTTGGTCAAGTAAGTGAATTCAGCCCCACTGCAGTCACTCTGCAGTGAGTGGTACAGTCTCAGAATCTACTGTTCGTTATATTGTCTTTGCATGACCCCTCGCCCCGCCACCCCACACCCTCACACACTCACAGAGAGTGGAAGGTGAGTCCTTTGCTGAAGGGAAGCAGGGGTCCATGGGCTTGTTTCTTATTTTCTTTGTTTTGTAAGAAGTATCCTAACACTTTGATCATGTGAGAGTCAGACAGTAACATTAGAGGACCACTGCAAGTTTCTGTTTTTGGGGTTTCACCCATAGCGATTGAATTTATTACCTTTTACCTTTTCAGACCAACAACAAACAGATACTACATATCATGTTACAGAACCTTTCTTCAGCCCTAATATGAACAAATATATACATATATTGTGCATGCCATATGGCTTACATAATCAACAGTGTCACCATCATATCAAGGCCCTTTTCACTGTTTTATCTTTTGCTTTTATTTTCTTACTACCATCTCTCATTATTTTCGATCGATCATCATCTGTATGCGCAAATGCAATTGATTGATTTGAGCATGCATGCACTCCTTTTACCTTTTATCCCTCCTTTCCTTGTGTAATTAACACCAATCTGATGATCACTCACATGATGACATCCAGCAATATCTTGTATTTCCAACTTTCTTGATTTATGATTTAAAAAGGGTGTGGAAATATTTCAAAATCTTCGCTTTAGCAGATACCTTAAATAGCCAAGTAATGTTGATAGCTTAGTTACACGTATAGAAATAATAAATAAAAAAGGTACATATATATTGTTTCTGGGTGACATTTTATTTCTTGCTATGTACTCTATTTTGAGTTGGTGTTTAGACAATGTATACTAAATATTTATGTCTTGCTAGGTGCTCTATTTTTTCCTTCGAAAGGAACACTGCTCATAACACAGCCACGGCGAAAAACGCCACAAAACAATACATCATTACAGGACTCAACACCAAGCTAACCAAAACATAGAAAGTCTTGGAATGATCAACCTATCAAACTAAAAAACGCTCATGAAAGATAACGAAACAACAAAGATAAGCGTAGCAACTAAAACAAAGAACAAAAGACAGACTAAGATTCGTCTACTAACAGATTAATGACAAGACACCAAGAGAAGTCCTCTTTGGCGTTCTAGCAATCTGATGTGCCTCGAGTTAGCATCTCTGCTCATCCAGTGGAAAACGGATATCTTCTCACCATCCAGGATACATCGGATATCACGAACAACATTCGCATTAATACTCTGCCTCGCTCCAATTTGGGCACAAAATATGGTGAATCACCTCTAGCAGTCCCCCATCGAAAATCACTTCCGTTCACCCGGCATTCAACGCCAAGTTCATCGCTAATCATGCAGCGCATGCCTCAACATTAGGCACTGACAACAATCCCTCAACTGTTCAACCACTCGTATCACCTCTCGTGCAGAGTCACGAGCAGCAAAGCACAACCCGGACATGCCATCCTCTAGAAAAACGGGGACGAATTATTATTTCTGCCCTTTAACTTTGTTTTTTTTCAAACTTAAATGCCCTTTTTTGGGGCCATTTTAAATGCCCCATACCTCTGAAATTTTCTATCAAAAATGCCCAAAATCACTTATTCGGGTTAAATTGTCTACGTAGCGGTACAGTCAACAAGTTGCTAAACTTAGTCAATAAGTTGCTCCGCCAAGTCATATTTTTCAGCCAAAAAATATTTTTACACAAACCCTGGTAATTTTAAATATTGTACTTATACCCCATAATAATTATGGTTTGCACCCCAAAAAATATATATAAATAATAATAAACATACACACACACACACATATATATATATATATATATGTAACTATTTGTAAAAATAATAATTATTTTAACAATATCTAAAAATAAAATAAAAAACAACAAAAAAAATTTTAAAAAAATAATCATCATCTTCATCACCCACAACCCGAACCCCCATCGCCGCCGCCACCACCACCGCTGCCCTTCGTCATCTTCATCACCGCACACCACCACCCTTAAATCCATCACCACCACCCTCGAATCCATCACCGGAGCCGTTGTTCGTCACTCGGGATTTTCATAACAAACCATTGCTGACAAATCACGTGATAAACACTTTTAATCGAGAGCTACTCATTCGAGTTATAGTCCCAAATTCGCTTGTCTGGATTAGACGTACTCCCAAGAGGAATTGAAAGAATGGCTGAAACATCTATATCCAAAAAAACTTGAATACGCCTTACATTCCACACCCATGTATTCGTATCAATAAGTGACGACACTTTATCCCGACACACGTTAGGTTCTATGGAGTAATGAGCATAAAAGTAGTTGGACGGGGCTACCCGTCCCCCCATATTGAAATACTTCCCCATTACCGAAGTTCCACCGCATCCCAACCTTCACTGCTATAGTTGCTTCATGAATACACAGTCATGAGATTTACCAACAAAGTTAACCTTACTCAGAAGAAACGGCATCGACGATTTAAGCTACTGTAAGTGCACCTTACGCAGTCAGGAGATTGAATCAAGCGAGCATCTTTTTATTTTTCATATGCGATCAGTCTTCTCGAGTCTGGACAACTATTATTTATTGTCTTGGAATTTGAATGGCTTTAAATAACCAATCTAGGGATCACTCTCTGAAATTGAGGGAGTTGTTGTCCTATGATCGGGGAAGAAAAAGTTTGGGGCTCATTTAGTTTATGTTAGATATACAAATTGAAATTATTGGATCGAGACTTGATAGAATGTTGGACGATGTAACGATAACACCAGACAAACGTGATGTTATCTTAACACTAGTTCTGATCACATAATTTTGTAGCGGAAATAAAATCAACACAAGGAGTAATTTTAAGAAGAATATATGAATGTTTTCTTACAAGCCTTAGGCAAAATAATCACTATGAATAATGATCTTACAAAAGATGTAATCACAACTCTCAAGTTCTTCACTCACGAATTGTTCAAACTCAACCAAGAAAAGAAAGATTAACTCCTTAATTCTAAATAGGACCTGGACTTAATTCGTTAATCTAAAGATTTGGCAAGGCAAGACAATCTAACAACAATTGATATAATATCTCAAGTTCTTTAGCTCTCTTGTCTTGTTGTTTGTCTTTATTTACTTCACGCCTTATATAGATGCAAATCTTGATCTTCAAGACATGTATTACACACTGTAGATTTCCTTCAAGATTCCTTGTTCTCATATGCTTCCTTCTTCGGCTTCAATCTACTATTAAGTGAAAGTTTCCTAATCATCTTGAGTCCTGATTAAGATAGACTCCTTCTGTAATCTAGACTTCATCCTTAGAAAGTATCTTCACATAATCTCATTTATTTGTATCATCCTTCTAGGTTGATATTTCCTTCTCCAACTCTATCACGCATTTGGCTATTTTAGGAAGGTGGGAATATGGAGTTTATTAATGACTATGTTAAACCTGGAATATTCATAAACAACTATTCGTGAAACTAAGTTAATATGTGACTAAAGGCAAAACATGATAAGATAAAAATATTTTCATATTGTTCAATGTTATAATGTTGTTGTTCAATCTTACGATAACACTTCACGAGCTCAATGTTATAGTAAAATTTCACAACTTCGGTGTTATGATAACATTGTTCACAAAATCACATGTTCACAAATAATAAGTTTCAAAGCTTAACCCTTAAATTATTTAGACTGCTCCCTTTTTTGCCTTTCTTCACAAAATCACATGTTCACAAATAATAAGTTTCAAAGCTTAACCCTTAAATTATTTAGACTGCTCCCCCTTAAAACTGTTATACCCAATGTTGACATAACACTGATTTTCATCATGTTTGGTCTTGTTGCAGACATATACAACAAACTTCCTATCATAGACCTGTATGATGTTGGACCAACACTTTCTTTCGTACCATCTCTTGTTATCTTCAATACGGAAGACCTGGGAGCCATACCTAGTTTTGACTCATGTACACCAAATATTTTTACCAGGTTCCTTGTATATCTCCTGGTTCAGAAACATTCCATTTTCATGTTACTTCACTTGTTGTCCAAGAAAGAAAGCAACTCTCCTATAATGCTCATCTTAAAAATGCCTATCATGGACTCAATAAAATTTTCTAAAGTATATTTGTTAGTAGAGCGAAAAACAATATCATCCACATATATCTGAGCAACACAAACAACATATTTCTTTCTCAGAATAAACAAGGTTCTATCTCCATCACCTCTAATGAACCGTATAACTAATAATGATTTAACCAATCACTCATACCTTGCTCTAGGTCCATGTTTCAAACCATACAATGAATTTTCTAGTTTATACACATATTTAGGATGATAGGGATCATCAAAATCTTTTACTTATTCAACATAAACTTTTTATCAATCAAACCACTTAGAAAAAGCACCATTAACATCCATCTGATAGTGTTTAATTTTGAGAAAGCAAGCTATAACATGTAATAATCTGATAGACTCAATCTAGCTATTGGAGCAAAGGTTTCATCAAAATCAATTCCATCTACCTGAGTGTAACCCTGGCATACTAATTTAGCATTATTTCTGAGAATCACACCATTTTCATTGCTTTTATTCTTGAAAATCCATTTTATTCCTATGACATTCCTAGTCATTAGATTCCAGACTTTATTTTTGGTGAATTGTAACAGTTTCTCTTACATATCATTAATTTAGTTGCTATCACTAAGAGCTTCAAGTCCATTTTTAGGCTCAATAGAAGATACAAAACATGAAGCATTTTTTTACAGTACATGTGGTAGACATACACACATATATAACCTCACCATGTCCATGTAATTTAATGCCACCAGTGATCTGACCAATGACCTTTGTGGTCAGATAAACCTTTGAATCTACTAGGAGTATATCTTCTGAATTATGGAGTCTGTTCATCATCATTGTTTGAATCAGACCGTACTGGTGTTGGAATAACACTGAGAATAACACCTAGTTCTGCACCTTGATCTATTTCATTGACCTATCCTGGTTCATGAATCGGTGTTGTGGGAACATCATCAATGGGTGGTGTTATTAAAACACGAGAGACCAGAAGTTTCTGATTCCTTGCCCTACTATGTAGATCATCAAATACCACAGTTATATACTCTTAAATAGTATGCAATCTAGGATTAAAGACTCTAAAAGCTGTACTATTTGGAGAGTAACCAACGAAGATGCATTTCTCATTCTTTGTATCAAATTTATGTAATCTCTATCATTCAGTACATAGCATATGCATCCAAGTTCATGAAAATGAGCAAAAAAGGTTCATCGTTCTTCAGAATCTCATATCGTGTCATTGTAGTTCCACGTCTAAGGTAAACTATACTAGTTATGTGATAGGCAGTGTTCAAAGCTTCAACCCAAAGTTTCCTAGTCAGATTCTTCGCATTTAGCATTACCCTAGCCATTTCTTGAAGAATTCTATTCTTTCTCTCAGTAATCCCATTCCTCCGGGAAGGCTTAGGTGTTGAATATTCATGGAAGATTCCATTCAAATCACAAAAATAAGAAAAAACCTAGCATTCTCAAATTCTCTACCATGATCAGACCTAATCCTTCTTACAGAGGCACTCAGATTTTTAATACTAGCATGCAGATTCTTAAAGATATTAAAAACTTCATATTTTTCTTTCACAAATTTAACCCAAGTATATCTGAAAAATAATACAATTACAAAAGCATACTTCTTTCCACGATAGCTACTGACTTCTATGGGGCCCATAAGATCCATATGTAACAAGTTAAAACATCTAGAAGTTCCAGAGCTCTAGTTTAGCGGCTTTAATTGTATCTGAGTAGCTTGAGTTTGTTTACCTTTCAAGCAGTCACCAAAAACTAGATTATTATGACTTAAAAGCTTTGGTAGACCTCTGACTGCATCATGTTTCTGCAATCTTTCCAAGTTTATGTAGTGAACATGTCCAAGCTTTCTGTGCCACACAACTGGCTCATTAACTTTTGCATTGAAGCATAGAGCTTCATCTTTACAAAATAACAGTTGTCTTTAGACGTTGTACCCGTCATCACATAGACATTAGCACTATCATAGACATCACATGAATCCTTATTGAATTTTAACTAACAAAGCATCACCACAAAGCTGACTAATGCTAATTAAAACTTTCTTTTAACCCATCAACCAACGGGACATTCCTCAAAAGGTGAAAATCCCTCCACATTCAGGACTCCTCTTCCAGTGATATTGCATTTTCTTCCTCTTCCATAGGTAACAGTACCAGTGGATAAGGGAATAAAGTTATTCAAGTTTTATTTGGAGCATGTCATGTGTCTTGAGCATCCACTGTCAAAGTACCACTTACCTTCCTGAAAGGTTAGTGTGAACAGCAAAGAAAACAACATTGCAAGTTATTTTGATCTTAGGAGTTCTAAAGTTTTAATATCAAGTTATGTTCTTCTGTCTTGCAGTAACGTTGTTGAGTGTTGTGGTAACACTGAAATAAGATGTTTTCATAACATCAATATTACTACTACTGGCCTCACCTGTCATTTCTTTCTATTCAAGAATTTTCTTATATTTTTCAAAATGAGCTTTCATAAAACCAAGAATAGTAGTAAAAGAATCGGATTTATCATGTAATCCTGGACCATTTTTACCTTCATTACCCATACACAGTATTGCAGCAAGTTTAGAAGTACATGTATTCCAATTTGCAATTGTTTGTTTAGACTTCTCAAGTCTAACCATTACCTTCTCAAATTCAGTTTCCTTTTTGACAAGATCCATTTGACAGCGATGAACTAGCTCTTTTTTCCATTCGTTTTCTACTTTAAGTGATTTCTCACTTTTGTTCAACTTGAGATTTTCTAACAGCAGTTTCTGATAGGCGGTCTTGAGATCTTCAATGATTTCCTCCTGGGACATTTCTCCTTCAAAGTAGTATTCTTCATCAAGATCTAAAGTGCCATGAAAACATAAAAAGTTCAGATTCATCAAAGTCAATTAAAGCATCAAAATTAGCACAAGTACTGTAATCATTCCAATTTCCAAAGAAAGTCTCTTGGACAGGTGTTTCGGATTGAATGTGGCAACACTAAGTTCTGGTGTTGTTCTGACATTCCAACGAGTCATCTTATGTCCATTGAATCTGAGTGATCAGTGCAGCAGCATGAATTTTTTTCATCTTGAACTTCAGTATCGGCATTAGATACATAACCAGCATCATCATCATCTCCCTCTACATAACACCAATGAGAACTTCCCTTTTTTTTAAGTGTGTTAGCACATTCATAAGCAAGATGACTGATGAGTGTCAAAAGTATGCACTTTTAGCCCTCATTATTTGTGTTTAAGGAAGACTGATCTAAGTAAATAGCATATTAAAATACGTTTTTGTGAATATCAGGTTTTCAGAGACAAACGACAAAATTGTAGCTTATTAGGGACAAAATAAGCTAAACTATAGTCAATGAGTACACTTCTATAAAAGAGGACCAAATCAAGAGGTAAATGGAAAAGACTACAAGTGATTTGAGAAAGGAACGAAGGAGGAAGATCCAAAACACCAAAAGTTATACAATGAGGAAAATCTGAAAGAAGCTATTGATTCAAATGCATGGTGATAGAGGCACAGGAAGAATCAAGTTCGTGTTACATATTATTAAACATTTAAGGAAGTCAGTGTTTCAAATCAACAAACGAACCTTAATTCCGACATCTAGAGAATAAGTTATAACCAGAACCATGAAGTTGCGTAGAGCAGACAGAACGCAGCGTGACCATTCACGCGGAACACCGCACATAGCACGTTTCAGGCAGAATATGTCGTGGTTGGAGAACGAGGCGGAGCCCCCGGCACCTGGATTGCGCCCTATAGGCCCAAATTAGTGCCTAAACCTAATTTCGGGCCCATCTATGATGTTTACTATATAGGGACACTAGGGCTATGAATTTAGAGACATCTTATCATAATCTAACACCATTCTTCACTGCACGCCACCACCACCGCCGAGAGAAGCAGAGCAACAAAGACTACAAGATTATTCTTATCTTTTAATATTTTATCATGATGTTCTCTTTTGTTTATACTGTTGAACTTGTTTTCGTTATGTTCTAATCTTCTCCGTATTTTGAGAAGGGAGTAATGACTATTTATGCACAATGAACATTTATATATGAATTCATCTTGAGTCTTATGTGTTTAAATGTGATTCGTTTTATATTCCACGTGTTTGATTGATACAGTTGATGAGCATTAACGTGTCTTGTGGGTAAACAGCAAGTCTAATTTATGTGCTAGAAGTATGACTAAAGTAACTCACGCATGAGCTAGATCACACGGATCCATGTCTTTGACTTGAGAAGGTTGAGTTGGTTACCAAACTTCAATTCTTTATATTGATCGCACTTAGGTCACTTGATCTCTAGAAGGAGGCGAGGGGATTGTAGTTGTAATTAGCGTTGCATCTAGAGTTTCGGTAATTCATTGAACACATGAACTTAGCATGATAAAAATATTTATGGGGAATTGGAGGTATGTCTATGAATCACAGATTAAATAGTTACGAAACCGAATTCAAATACAATTTCATCAATTTGATTAAATCTTGTTATTTACTTATTTTAGTAGTTATAATCAACCCCCCTCTATTCAATTCTGGTTATTATTTGCTTTATTAGTTAGAACTAAAACCATCTTTTATAAAATCTATTTTCTTAATTGTTTTATCGTTATCAATTAAGCGAACACTTTAGTTACACACTATTTGCAGGATCGATACTTGGTCAGTAACTATACTTAACATTATATTATTACTAGACATGTATACTTTCAAACGTGCGTATTAGAGGAATATTGCATATTAAATTGATCACGTGAAAATACGCATCAATGACCCTAACCCTTACATTCATAGCATTCAACTTGCTTTAATTGTTCAGCAACTTGGAAAAAAAATGTTAAGTGGCCAAATACTTAACAGCTTTAGGAAAGTTCTTTCTAACCATAGGTGATTTTCCAGGAGAGTTATTATTAGGTGAGTTCTTCATGGTTAATCTATTTAACTTCATGGTTATCTTTCCATAGTTAGTAGAAATTTCCTCTTTATCATCAAGTTCTTCATATTCAGAATTTTGGGCTTGTTGAGCAATTGCCTTATTTTTACCAGGTTGAGAAGGTAAGTTCATTTCAAATTCTCTGAGAGGGTTTTACATGACATGTCAATCTAAGGTAGCTAAGTTCCTAGTTTCATGCATATCTATTTTCTTCATAACAAGTTTTGAAGGAAGTGTTCTTTAAGCGTTATCCACCATCTCTTTGTTTGACATGGGAAAACCTAGCATTTGACATTGATTAGCCATTTCCAGAATTTTCTCACAATAATTGTCAACGCTCTCATTCTCTCCCATTTAGATTCTTTAATGCTTGAATCACCTTCACAGTGACCTTATAGAATATGCTATACATCTTTAGGAGTTGAACAATTTTGAATTAACTTAAACATGTGGTGATCAACCAATAACATTAAGAGCCTTTTCATTATAAGAAAAAGACTTATCTCAGGGCATCCCAAGTTGATTCTGGTTTGAGCACTATATCATTGTCAGCATCTCGTGATAGTATGGGCAAAGAGTATCCATTGATCATGGATTTCCAAGCTCGCAAGTTGATTGACTTAATATGTTTTTTGATCCCGATCTTCCAGAATGCATAGTTGGATCCATCTAGAACAGGTAGCTTGTTGTTGTTCGCATTCACGTTGTCCATCTTGTAGTATCAAATCCAAACACCAGTGAAATTGGTGCTTGGCTCTGATGACAATTAAATGTGTTGGATCAAGACTTGATACAATATTGGACGATGTTACGATAACACCAGACAATACTGATGTTGTCTTAACACTCGTTCTGATCACATAATATTGTAGTGGAAATTAAATCATCACAAGGAGTAATTTTAAGAAAATTATATGAATACATTCTTCCAAAGAAAGACTCTTTCTTTAATGAAGACTTCATCCTTGAAATGTATCTTCACATAATCTTTTTTCCTTGTAGCATTCTTCTTGGTTGGTCTTTCCTTCTCCAACTCTAACACACATTCGGCTATTTTAGAAAGGTGTGAATATGGAAAGAATTGATTCACTAATGACTATGCTAAACATGGGACATCTATAAACAACTATAATCTTGGAACTAAGTTAATATGTAAATAAAGGCAAAACATGATAAGATATAAAATATTTCCAAATTGTTCAATGTTATAGTGTTGTAGTTCAATGTCACGATAACACTTCACGAACTCAATGTTATGACAACATTTCACAACTTGAATGTTACGATAACAATGTACAATACTTACACTTTCACAAATCATTATTCATTTTAATTTTTTCTATTTTCAATAACTTCTCGTAATTATGTTAAAGTAGTGTGTAACAACATTTCCTAAATGGAAAGTTATAGCTGTTATGTTCATACCCAGTCCTGCTATATAAAGTAGTCGACCAACACATATTCACACACTTCGTATTTCATTGAATTGAGAATAAACTCCCTAAATTTTCAATTTTGATTTGTAATCGTCAACACAACTTGTCATGCTTACATTTTATTTTAATGGGATTTTGATTGAATGTTGTTGAAATTATCAATTTCACAAGGTATCAGTTAAAGTCTTGATCAATTTCTCTTAACCACTGTACTGTTATTTCAATTTGAATCGCTCGTGGTCGCGATCACAGTTGCCTCGTTTAGAACACCAACGTTTTTTGCAATTTGATTGAGATCGAAATGACAACTATTACTTCAACTTCTACTACTGTTCCTACTGGTACAACTAAGAATCCATGTGAAGGTCTAGTTCGATCTATTTTTTTGGCAACCATGATTACACATCTGCTTTTATTATGAGTGAACCCCCTAATCGGTCATAATTACATTTCATGGAGTAAGTTCATAAAAATGACATTTAACATCAAGAACAAAATCTGAATTATTGATGGAACTCTTCTACAACCTGATGAATATGGTATTATCGTGTATATTTGTTGGATGAGAGCCAACACTTTGGTATTTTCTTGGATTCCAGAATTCAGTGGACACATATTTACAAAAGAGTTTAATATACTATGATGTTGCACATGATTTGTTAAATGAATTAAAAATAAGATATGACAGGACTGATGGTTCAAGAGTGTATCAAGTACTAAATTCCTTATCTACTGTTTCTAATGGTTCACACACTATCACAAAGTACTACAATCGATGAGGTCTTTAGGGAATGAGTATGTGAGTCAAAGGCCTATTGTGGCATATAGTTGTGGTTTATGTACTAGTAATGTCAACCGCAATATGATTTCCCTCCAACAATATGATTTTGTTAACAAAATCTTGGTGGGATGGAATGATACTTATTATGATGTAAGAAGCCAAGTCTTGTTGGTTTCTCCCTTACATGGTCTCTAATAAGTATACTCAATGCTCCTTCAAGCGAGAACTAAATGGATCTCCACTGCCACAAACTCAATGGATTCTTTAGCAATGGTGACTTGAAACAGGAATCCACATCCTGACTCCCAGAATAAGAGTAACTATCTTGCACAGTCCTCTATGGCTAAGAAATCTAAGCAACCTCTGTCTAAACAAGAGAAGAAGAAGTTGAAGTGCAACTTATGTCGTATCAATGGATATATTATGGATAGAAACCACTACCAGGTTATAAGATAGCCCTTTGGTTGGACTGGTCCCACGAGGAGAGGGCAGAATCTTGGTCATTTTGCAAACTTTGTGGTTTGGAACATTGAGGCCAACATTGTTGCTCGGGAGAACCCTTCTGGATCATCTAATGATGAGTTGTTTGAACAATTCCTGGCCTTTAAGAGAGCCCAGGATCATCAACATCAATCCACCTCTACACCACTAGAAATGTCTCAACTCTAGGCTACAACTGCCTCCACTTTTATTTCTAGCATAAAAGTTTTCAATTCTTTTGTTATTCTAAAATAGATTCCTCTACGTCTTGGATATTTAGATGCTGGTGCAATTGATCGCATGATCTATCACCTCAATATGTTTACTAAGACACCTACACCTATACACAATCACACACCTACCAAATAACAGTGTTACCTTTGCAACTTACATTGGTATTATTTCACTTTTTCCAGGTGTTCTTCTGCATAATGTCCTATATGTACGGACTTTCACCCATAATCTCATGTCCAATGCAAAGATAAAAATTATGTCTGACATATATATGATTTATGTCTACTTTTTGCATATTGCAAGACACAATCACTAAGGGGGTGATTGATTCTGCTAGACAAAATGATAGTCTTTATGTTCTAACTTATAGTTCTAAATATGTTACTACTTTCTATATTTATATAAATCATTATTCATTTTTTGTAGAATTATATCCAAAAGTTAGGTGTATATTTATTGTTTGTATAGTTGGGATTTATTTCCTGTATTAATTATTTGAGGCTAGAGTTATGGGTGTTAGGTAGTTAGTTGTAGTAGTCTGAGTAAATGTAGTGATGGGAGGAGTTATTCCCTTGCCAACCTAGATTTAAGTCTCATTTATTCATCTGTACACCTTCTAGGTAAATGAATAATTAAGTTATAGAACATATATTCTGAAATTTCACATGGTACCAAAGCAAACCTTAGCTCTGCATCTACCACCATCCCCACCGTCCAGTTAAATATACGTCTTCCTTCTAGCATGTTCCAACCTCTTTTTTCTTTCATTTGGAAACTGATATCATGACCGAATCAAAAACAGTCTACAACCTTAGTCCCCTCATCAATCTCGGGGCCCTCGTCTATTATTCCTCAGCTATCAGTTTCTCCAGATCAAATTGAAAGCAACATTCATGTGATTCACGTGCTCAATGGCAACAATTATCTGCAGTGTTCACAATCCGTCATGATGTTCATAAGCGGCAAATGTCGTGATGATTTTCAAACTGAAGCAGTCTCTCTACCGAAGAAGATAAGATAGATCGTAACTACAAATTTTGGAGGCCTGCTAATAATATGGTCATGTCATAGTTAATAAATTTCATGACCACTGAAATATGAGAGAATTTTCTCTTGTATATAACTCCTTAAGAAATATGAAAAACCGCTCGTGAAACCTTTTCAAGCAAGGAAAACACCTCTGAACTTTTCCATATTGAGACATTACTTCAAGATCTAAAACAAATAGGAGGTCTTATTACCTCTTATTTTTCTAATCTCACTCGTTTTTGGCAGCAAAGTGGCCTTTTTGAATCATATAAATGGAAGTGTCATGAAGATGAGGCCAAGTTTCGAAAGACCGTAGAGAATAAGAGGGTATTTTAGTTTCTCATGGATCTGGATAAATCTCTTGACGAGGTCAGGGGCAGAATTTTGGCAACCAAACCTCTACCTAGCCTACACGAAACTTTTTCTGAAGTTCGCAGGGAAGAAACCCAACGGAAAGTGATGCTTGGCTACTTGCATCACCAACAACCATTGAAAGATATGCACTTGTTTCTCGCAACATAAAACAAGAAGTTCTTGTCCAAGCTTATAATTCCCAGGGTCCATCACATACCCCGAATGACAATCGAAGGAGAAAAGGTAGACCATGGTGCGGTCATTGTAAGAAACCTTGGGCATACTAAAGATACATGTTGGCAAATACATGGTAAACCAGCAAATTGGAAACCAAATAGAAGGGAAAACGATCGAGAATTACGTGGAACCAATCACGGTGATGCGCCACGAATCCCCCCTCATAGCTCATTTGAACGTAAAAGTAACAGTTTTTCCAATTATTTCCATAGCTAGTGGCCCCGCCACTCAAAAACTTGCGATGCCTCAGAGCCTTCACATGGTAGAAACCTACTTCCCTCCTAAAAACTTCAAAGATGGCCCAAAACAGATCGGGACCCTGAGGTACACCTAAAGCCTTCATCAGGATGATAAAACCGTTAAATTTTCCCGAACGAGTTAGGTGTCAGCTGACTCGGCACAATACCAATGGACCTTAAAATAAATTTGACCTAGAAAGGTATAGGAAATCGCAACCCGTTGGCTAGCTGATCCACGAAAACTGTGAGGTGACCAGGTGGGGGTGAATCCATGCGCTCATTCGGACCAGGAATAACTAACTTATACCTATTGGCTATGTTAAACATTTCGCGCAAGGAAGAGCGGCTATGCTGCAACCACGACACGTAAGTATTATACGCCATCCCTGGGACCTCTGTATAGTCATCAATCTCCCTATTGATGGCTTCTATATCTTCACCTACTTCACTAGAGGCACGGTTATCCTCAGATGAAGATGATTGGAAATTATCGTCCCCACCTTGCGAGAAAGACTGATCATTGTTATCACCTAGATGATCACCCCTAGGCGAGTCGACAGAATCAATGTCGATAAGCTCATTCTCATCTCCTCGAGGTATACTCGAACCCGCGGGAACAATTGTAGGGCCCACCATAGATTTGACTAAACCGGAGCTTGAGCTTCTACTAGACTCACTCCCTGAGATCGATTCAGATCTCACCATCTTGATCGACACAAACTAAAATAAAATAAAAAGAAAAATGGCTGACTACGCACGAATACGTCAATCTCGGCACTTACGACATCTACTCGACAAGTTCAAATAAACATTCAAAAGGCAAAAATAATGTGACCTGCAAAGTAAGCACATAATCGTTTAGCTTGGTTACAGCTGAAAAATCGACAACGATTGAGAAGCAAATTGCCTGAAAAAAGTACGAAAAATTGTTAAACCAAACTAGAAGCGAAACCTAGACATTCAACAAAAAGCCGATTTTTTTTTCAAAGGCATTAGATCGAACGATATATCGTTCGATACATCTAGGATCAAACAAAGGGCATTCGATACAGCCTGTGTCGAACCACTCCCGTTCGATACTACTTACATTTGAGCGTGAGTTTGGCAGAAGGAGAAATGAGCTTCTCCAACACTTCCTACCTTTATATAGACCCTGGAAAGGCCCACTAGGCCCATTAAACCAAGCATTGAATTGTGCCAATTCGATATACATTCGACATCGAATGCTATTGGTTCGATCCTACAACAGAAATGTGTGATTCTTACATTGAACCACCAACGTTCGATGTAGACTACAATATCGAACAAAGAACATTCGATTGACGACATCAACATTAATAAAGGTTCAAGAATAATATAGTGAGATGTACGTCTATCAGACCGCGCCTCCCAATCGGGGGCATGTTATTTAACGACAAACGTTCAGGTCTCTGTAATTGGAACCCAGTCTCTGTTCGAGACTACCTCCCAATCGGGGGCATGATCTTCAACATTATCAACATAACAATCATAAGAATACAAATCAAACAAATAGTTTTTAAGTTTGAAACACGCCCTTTGATCGATACCGTCTCCCAAACTGGGGGGACTTTATGATGGGGGTATTTGAGGAATGGCCAATACTAGTATTGGGCCGACCCAAGAAGAAAGCCCAACTAAAATAGTACATCGAACAGGTGGAATTCGATTCTAAACGAGCATCAAACGGACTTGGTTCGATCCAACGACTCGATCGAACTAGCCCAGCTCGATGCGCTTTCACCAACAACCATGGGGCTCACGGGACGGGAGTTATAAATACCCTGTCTCCTAACATTCTCAGCATGCATTCCAACTATCACCAACTTATTTAACATCAAACCATTAGCATTCGATCGATATCCCATAGTTCGATACAATGCGTTCGATCGAAGCAGACCGATTCGATACTCAGCAATGCAGCTTAGTCTTACATCAAAGGACCCAAGTTCATAACACTTATAGATCGAAGAGTCTTTGTTCGAAATTGGACCATCAGGCAGACTCTGTATCGAACGTCCCCGATCTGGTACTGCTTAGATCAATTTCCAGCTGTTCGATACACTAATTACATTTTGTAATTTAATTTATTAACCCTTGTCAACTTGTAAGAGGTTTTCCGGATCAAGCTAGTCCGAATTCTATTTGATTAGCATTATTTTGGCAATTGATCAACCTAATTGTAATATTTACGGTGTTTTGTTACCCAGACGAAATAAGACCAAAATACATACTTTGTTTCTTTTTCTTCTAAATAATGAAACATATGCAACAAAACTCATATCACATGACCGAATTCGTTATTGGTTATAATCAGCCGGTTATGTATAGATAGAATATCTTACTTACCTTAGCTAGAATATCTTTGATATCTCTCTATCCTTAATTACGGATTCTTGTTGTATCTAAATTAGATTAGATCATATATTTCCGTAATTATCCTTGTACATGTAGTTCTATAAATATTCTTTTTACAATTAATAAGAATTAACACTTTACACATAACTCTTATATGGTATCAAGACGTCAATCTTTCTAACATGATCTTGATCCTATATCGAACACTAATGAGTCATCCTCCCCGTTCGGCCACTCCACCGACGGTGGCAGTGTAGATGCCTCGGTGTCCTCGTCTCAACTCGTTCGCTCCATATGGCGGTAGGCGCTTCTTCCAGTGGTCATGTGCTGATCCCAATCAATGCTCATCAACAACTATCATTGCAACTTAATGGATAAAACTTTGCCTCATGGCATTCCCAAGTTTTTCACCTATTCTATGGGTACAAGACTCTTTGGTTTTTTGGATGGTACCGTCCCTTTCCCTCCTATGGGCTCTACTTTGGAGAGTATTGCAGCGTACGAGTATTGGACACGTCAGGACTCCCTCCTCATTTCAGCCTTGTTTGGATCGTGCACCAATCCATTCGTTTGCTTATTATAAAATGCCAAGTCTTCGGCGAATGCGTGGAGTACGCTCCACCAAACCTATGCAAATTGTTTTCGGTAGCGGGTGATGCAAGTCAAGGATTATTTGAACAATATCAAGTTGGGCTCTAATACTATTTTTGAGTTTCTTCAACTTGTCAAATCAAAAATTGATGAACTAGCGGTCATTTGATTCTAGTGGACCACTTCACGAAATATTGTTGGTTTTTCCATATGGTTGCGAAATCTGATGTTTCCAAGATCTTTACAGAGTTTCGTTTATAGTGGAAAAACAACTTGGGCGCCCGATTCAGCATTTCTATTCGGATAATGGAGGGGAGTTTATTGCACTTTGTTGTTATTTCTTATCTAACGACATTAGTTGGCTCACGAAATTGCCACACACGCCTCAACAGAATGGTTCAAGTGAATGTCACCATTGCACCGTTGTAACCATGGGTCGTGCACTTTTGTTGTCACCATGGGCCGTGCACAAATCTACCGCCGAATTGTTGGGAGTTTGATTTTAGCACGGCTGTTTATTTGTCTAATAGACTTCTGACGCCTATTCTCCAACATCTTTCTCCGTTTGAAGCTATTTTCGGTCGACCACCAAATTACATTCGTGTTCGAGTTTTTTGATGCCTATGTTACCCCCATCTTCGGGCATATATCTCTGACAAACTCTGCCCGCCATCCCGTGCATGTATTTTTGTGGGTTACTCAACTAGTCAAGCGACATACAAGTGTCTTGAATCTTCTTTGGGTCCCAACTATATTTCTCAACATGTCCGTTTTGTTGAGTCCACCTTTCTGGGAGTATTTTTTAGCCAGTCTCGGTTAGTAACAATATCAGTTCATGTCTTTTCATACCTTTTGTTCCCAATGTTGGGCTCAATGTTGGGACAACATTGCAACTAGAAACATTAACACATCTTTGCACCTTCTGTTCCCAATATTGGGTCCGATATTCGGGCAACATTGCAATCAAAACTTTGACACCTGTATCTGCGCCTTCTGTTACCAATGGTGGGTCCAATGTTGAGGCAACATTGCAACCAGAAACTTTGGCCCCTGTCTCTTCTGGTTACCCAACTGTACCTTCTGCTCCCAATGTTGGGACCAATGTTGGGGTAACATTGGAACTAGAGACGTTGGCCCCTATCTCTCTTCGTCACACATATCCTCCTCTTCCTATGGAGCCTTTGCCAGTTGGGGATTGGGCTCATCATATGATTACCCACTCTCACTACAATATTTTCAAGCCCAAGCAAATTAATGTTGTGTCGAAGCATCCAATTGACGGTCCTCTCGAGCCCTCTTGTGTTTATTAAGCATTGGTTGATCCTAAATGGCGTGATGATATGGATGAAGAAATCACTGTCTTGACTAAGCATGGCACTTGGATGCTTGTACCTCCGCCTCGTGACCGCTCCATTTTTGGCTCCAAATGGGTTTTTCGTATCAAACGCCATCCAAATAGTTCCATAGAGAAGTACAAGGCTCGCCTTGTTGCAAAGGGGTTTACTCAACGTCCCGGGCTTGACTATAAGGAAACATTTAGCCATGTTGTAAAATCGGTCACCATTTGCACCATTCTCTTTGGCTACGACTCATGGATGGTCCTTGCGCCAATTGGATATAAGTAATGCGTTCTTACATGGAACTCTCACAAAAACTATTTAGATGCGGCAACCCTCGGGTTTTTTTTGATAAAGTGGCTCCACATCATGTTTTGTTATTGCACAAGTCGAGTTATGGCCTCAAACAGGCGTCGCGTGCTTGGTATCTTGAACTTAGTGGCGCTCTTCAGTGGAATTTTTTTTAATTCTAAGTTGTTTAAGATCCCCTCTCAAGATGTGTGTGTATGTTTGTCACACCCATCTTGGACATCATCATAGAAAATGGCAGTTGAAGTGCCTAGGATTTAATAAGTATGTCTGCAATTTGGTGAGAATTAGAAATATGCTGAATTTTGAGTTTCCCTACTTGTACTCTTTCTCTCACAAAATGGCAATCGATTTGGATGTGCTTAGTGGACCAATGGTGCACTGGATTGTTGGCAATACACATTGCCTTGTTGTTACCAGTGAAGAGAATATAGAACCTGGTTTGAACTTGATGGAGGTAAGCCAGATTATTTCACATGATGTTGAAGCAAGATCTCTATATTCTGCTTCTATTGAGGACCTACTCAATGTAGGTTATTTCTTTGACTTCCATGAGATTAGCGAATTGCCAAGTTAGATAGCAAAACATGTTATATCTCTTCTTGTTTCAAGACAGCATGCCCAATCACTATCATGTAATGATTTAAGCTGAATTTCTAAATTGGTTGGATATAATATCCCTTATGTATGAAGAGGGGTCTTCTAAGGCAGGAGCATTTAAGGTGAGTAGATTTGTAGTTGATTCCATAGGAGTGTTGCAAGGATTGCATCCTAGATAGCCTGATTCAGTGAGGACATCAAAACAACACTTCATCTGACACAAGTTGATCCCTTGTTTACTAATGGAAACTTAAATGCCTACAATATACTTCAAGTCTCCAAGGTCTTTAATGGTGAATTGAGAGACCAAACATTGTTTGATCTGATTGATTTCATCAATATCATTTCCAGTGAGGATAATATCATCTACATAAACACAAAGAATAGTGAGCTTGGTGTTTCTTGTTTTGACAAATAATGAATAATCAGAGATGGTTTGTTTATAGCCAGAGTTGAGGAGAGAGGAAGTTAGTTTATGGAACCACTAGCGTGATGCTTGATTTAGGCCATATTAACTCTTTTTCAGCAGGCAAACTCACATGTCATTGGCTTCACAATATCTTGGTGGGGGCTTCATTTATATATCCTCATTGAGATCTCCACGCAAGAAAGCATTGTCGACATCCAACTGTTTCAAATGCCAGTTGAGTGAAGATGCTAAGGCAAGTATAACTCTTATTAAGGTTATCTTGGCAACTGGTGATAATATATCAAAATAATCTAGACACCCCTCTTATGTGTAGTCCTTTGCTACCACTCTTTCTTTTAATCTCTCAATGGATACCTCAGATTTATACTTGACTTTATACAACCATTTGCAACCTATACAATTGTGGTTAGGAGACAGTGAAGTAAAATCGCATGTGTTGGTCCTTTCAAGAATATCTAATTATTTTTCGGCATCTTTCCATTCTGGAGATTTGTTTGCTTGAGTGAATGTCTTAGCTTCAGTGATATGAGTAAAATCGCATGTAATTGCTTTGTGTTTCGGGCCTAAGCATTCAATAGACAAATAATCAGATAATGGATACTGTTTACCAATGATCACACAGTTACTGGACTTGTGTAGTGAAGCAGAAAAATTATAATCATAAAGTTGTAAGTAAGAGGGAGAAGTAATGATTCTAGATGACTTCCTAGGTGCTACTGGAGGTTCCCGATTACCCGCTGCATCACTGGTGTGATGCACAATTGTAGATGCTTCTACGATGATTTCAACCTGATCAGGGGTATGAGATAGTTGAGAGACTTTAGAGAATCCACGTGCTTCTAAAATGGAGTGATCTGCATAAAATGCTTGAGAAACTTGTGGTGTGTCAGGCATAGGATTGTCATTTCCACTGGAGTAAGCATCTGGACCTGCAGATATTATAGAAGCTATATGATATTGAGCAATATTGTTGTTAGTGTCAATAAAAGTATCAGTACAGAAGCTTGGTTTAGGTTTCTGTTGATGTGCAGGAGAAGGAGGAGGGTTTTTCAGAGAGAATATGTTTTCATAAAATTTCAGATTTAAAAAAAAAAAACATTTTCCTGATGAGCATATTCATTAACAAATAGCCATTGGTTCCCCTTGGGTAGGAAACAAAGACACACTGAGTGGCTCTGGAATCAAACTTGCTTCTGTTAGTTGTTAAAGTAGAAGCACATGCTAGACATCCAAATGACTTTAAATGAGATTAATCAATAGATTTATTAAAGAGCACCTCATAAGGAGTCTTGTTATCAATATTTTAAGAAGGTAGTTTATTGATTTAAAAAGCAGCTGCTGATACATAATTACTCCACATATTCAAAGGCAAGTTAGACTGAAACCTTAAGGCCCTTGCAACCTGCAATAAGTGTTGGTGCTTTCTTTCAACAAGACCATTTTGTTGAGGAGTCTCAGCACAACTGGTATGGTGTGTAATGCCATGAGCGTGATGAAAATCCTTTAATATGAACTCTATGCCATTGCCAGACCTCAAAGTTTTGATCTTGACATTAAGCTGATTCAATACCAAGGCATAAAAGTGTTGTAGACGAGTCTTAAACATCAGATTTATCAGCTAGTAAATAAATACATATACATCTGCTAAAATCATCAACAATTGTAAAAACATACCTGTCACCATTATGGGAAACAACATTGAAAGGTCCCCAAACATCACAATGAATAAGTTCAAAACATTAGTTGTAAATGTAGAGCTAAGAGGAAAAGATAACCTTTTATGTTTTGCATGATGACATGTATCACAAGGTGTTTCAGTTTTACACTAAGTAAAATAAATATGAGGAATAGATGCAAGCTTTTCAAATGAGGGATGCCCAAACCACGAATGCCATAGATGGTTGTTGAAAGTAACAACATTACAGTTTACATCTAGCTTATTACATTTTTTATTCTGAAATTGAAATTTCTAAATTTGCAAAAACATATAGATTGTTAACAAGTCTAGCAGAACCAATCAACTTTTTCTTGCTTATGTCATGCAACAAGCAATTAGAAGACAACACACACAATGATACATGGCATCTGTTATTTAGCTTACAAACAAATAAAAGCTTATATGTAAAACCAAGAAAATATAACACATCATGTAGAATAATATCAGAATAAAGTTTAATAGATCCAAGATGCGTGGCATGTGTGAAGATGTTGTTAGGTAATTGAATCTTTATCTGAACTGGGTGGGTGTGTGCATAAATAAGGATAAGCTACATACCAAATGGTCAGTGGCTCTATTATCAATGATCCAGCTACACATCAGGATTATTATGCAAAGAAGAAACAGTTAGAGCATAGTGTTAGAAATACCCGTCAACATAGTGGCTGCATAGTGAGAAGGTCCTGTAGTAGTCTGAGCTGTGTTATGAGCTGGAACTTTACCCTGCTGAAAAGTTTGAAATTCTTTAAACAACTCCATTACGACTGCAAGGTTGCAGGTGGTTTTGAGCCCAGATTGTTGATAAGGGCAACAGTCTGATCACTAAACTAAGAAGTAGCACTAGTTGAGTTGGCAGAGTCATTAGGCATAGTCCTTTTGCCAGTTGGTCCATCTCAGCCAGGAGGGTACCCATAAATCTGGAAGCATTTGTCAATTGTATAACCATTGAAGCCACAATGTGTGCACCTTAGTTTCTTCTTTTCTTGCAGTGAGAGCCTATAATGCTTGTTTGAGCTGGAAGTGTTCTGCTGAGGATTGCTGGCTTGCGGATGAGGCTAAGAAGGTTTCCCTTGGATATCATGATTAGTCTTGTTCCTTGTGAACATGGCTAAAGTGTTATCAAGTACAACAGAAGAACGAAGGCCCCTTTGATGCACTTCATGCACGAGCATTGAATAAATCTTTGATAGAGCAGGCATATGGGACATTATTTATGATTTCACTCCTCAAAGTAGCATTAGAGTCATTTAGACCAATCACAAAATATTGAGTCATATTGTTGCAAATCTATCATATTTTTATTGAAAGTATAGATGCACTGGCCACAAGAACATGCTACAATTGGTCTCTGACTCACCAGTTCATCCCACAATCCTCTAAAGTTGTTTTAATACTCTGTGATAGTCATAGTATTTTGTGCAATACTGGAGAGGGATTTCCTGAGATAATACACACGTGAACCATCGGTGCGATCATAACGCAACTTCACCTCAGACCAAAGATCAAGGGTAGTACTATAGTTAGTAAGACTTTGCTTCACTGCGTAAGCAATAGAGTTCCATAACCAAGAGAGGACCAAATTACTTCCCCTAATCCAACACTAATGTGCAACTTCATCAGATGCAGGTGGTTCAGGCAGTGATCCTTCAATGAATCTTGACCTTATTTTTCAAACTTAACGCCATGTGAATTCCTTTACACCATGCGACATAGCTTCTGCCATTAAATAGATCACCAACTATTGACGAACAAGTAAGATCGTGAGATCTAGGAAAGTAGACTGAACTAGAGTCATCACTAGGATTATTTGTAGGAATTACAGTAAAAGGAGTACATGAAGTAGTAGGAGTAGTCATTTAATTGATGCACAGAAGAATCTAGGAATTTGATTGACAAATTTGGGGAAAAATTACCGAAATCACAAATTCGGATCAATTTTCACAATCTGATAGAATTCACGACGTGCAAATCACAATGCGTGCAGATTCAAGCGAAAAATATCGTAATCAATGTACAATACAACGAATCGATTCACGAGCTAAGAACAGAGTTACGCAACAGATTTTCATAATCGGATGATACCAGCAAATGATACAATATTTAATTTCATGAATCTAAACATGAATTTAATGATTAATCATTGAAAGATTTCGAGAATCAAATGATTACAAATCGTATCAAGATTTCATTGTTGTTATAATGCGAAAGATAAGAACATAAAATTAAGTGAAGTAAATTTACAATGTGGATCTTATAATTATACAAAAACTAATTCACGTGTCATTAGGATGAAATCCATGTGTTAATTGCACATAAGTGCAGCCTTTTTGTACTGGAGTGAGTGCCTTTACGTTGATAACCTGGAGTTTGCTCTTTTGGCAATCCTTTTTGGCATATGGTCGTTTGAAAACTTTCTTGAAATGGAAAGTTTTCTAATTCTGAGTAGTTTAAGAGTACTAAATCAACCAAGTTCAACATTGGTGTTAAATCTCAGTATTGTGCCAACACTTAATAACTCATTGTTGTCTAATACCTACTGACAGAATGTAATGCACAACGGAATTGTAAAGAACACAGTAGATTGTAAAACTTTTAAGCAGATTATATAAATGTAATCTTTCGAGTGTCATGATAAAATAATCACTATCGAATAATTATCTTACATATTTGTCTCCTATTTTAAGAACAATTAAGATGTGAACAAACTTCCTTATCATAATTAATTTGGTTTCTTATTATTGAACTAAAAGGGATTTTGGTAAACCATATGGTACCAATATCGATAAACTGTGGAATTGATAAGTTGAACAATATTGAAACAAATTTTCATTAAAATCAAATGCGAGCATGATCGCTTGTGTTGATGATTCCAGATCGAAATTGAAAAAGAAGAGAGTTTATTTCAATTATATGAAGTGCAAAGTGTATTAATGTATGTTGATCTACTCCTTATATAGCAGGAGAGTATGAACTATAACTTTTTGTTTAGGAAAAAGAGTTACAAACAAGTTTAATCGAATTATGAAAAGCTACTAAAAATTTAAAATTGTAGCGCCCCTCACCAAGCACCCTGCTCGGCACGAAGCGCCATCATTACAAAGTTCATTAGAGAGAACCTCGCTACTCTTCTGAAAGATGCAACTAATCCAAAATAACAAAGAGCGGAAGCTAATAACCAAAAGTTGCATTCAGTATCTTCAACTGTCAAGTACCTCTCAATCAGATACACCAAGGCTTGTCCCAAACAACGATCCCTAATCTTTTACCATCTCAATCTAGAATAGAAATATGAAAATATCTTTATGAGTCAAAAGGACTTAGTGAGATTTAATGCATAAGAATTCTTTTTCATAAAATATATTTTTGCAAAGCATGATTGCACAAGAATGCTTTTTAGAAATAAGTTAATATTTTCATGACAAATCATAACACTTATTAGATCAATCATGTCACAACACGCCATCCTTGTGATTCCCGACCTTATACCACCTCTCCAGGAGCGACCCGGATAAAGGTGAGGACGTGTCCAGGTACACGCCTCAACTCTGATTCACCCCGTTGGAACTCTTCGTTCAGATGTAGAATAGAGTTTGGTCAAAGCGGCACTGGATTGTGAAACCTACCTGATAGCCCGATGCCATCCAAGAGAATTCCACACATCCATGACAGGGCCCAATCAATAGCCATCCAGTGACACCAATATAGCCATTAAAGTGGGTTTAAGAATTGATCAATGAAACTAATATATGTACAATATTGACATGCTTTTAAAACAGGAAGCTCAGTACAACACGATAATATGATTTCATAATATTAACGGTACATTCCATGATTTGCAAGCAAATACTTGAGACTTTCTCAAAACCCTATGATTTGTAAACAATTATTCTTTGAAACAACATGCTTGCATAATTTTCAGAATAAAATACTTTCAATATAATACGTATAATTTCCATTCCAGCGAGAAAATATATTATTTTAATCTCATCTTAACACGAAAGACATCATGCACTACTGTTTGTAGGGGCCTTGATATCTCGACGAAAACACAACTGCCTACAAAGATGTATTCATATAACACTTAGGATCAATTATGAAAGTTTTACGAAAGGTCAATGACTCCTAGCTATTCCTGAATAATTTCACTATGTCAGCGACTAATTGTTACACTAGTTAGCTAATTAAGTTTAAAGTCACGATGTTATCTACACGTATATATAGCCGATATTTTATGACAAGACCTTGTTAATGATTTAACCTAACTATCCAGTAATTACAATATGCCTACTAGTTTAAAAAGTTACACTCGTGATGTTTTATGAATGTCTTTAATTTTACTATTAATGATAGAGATAACTATTTTAATTTGATGTTACCTGTTTCTTCTGCAAGTTACATTATAGGTTATTATCATGAATCAAATGTTTAAGTTTCCTCATTTCTCTAGCTCAAAGTACAATTATTAGTATATGGCTATTATTTAATGAGCTTGCTTTACTGACTCTTATAGACTGTAAGACAGGAATAATTCTGTGTGTCTTCTCATTAATCAAGCAAAGGTATTTATACAAGTACAATGGTGAGGAGATAAGGATCTCCAATATACGATAACTATTTACTAAGATACGCTAAGATATACAATATCTATTACACCCCCTCAGTCGGAACGGGAGGAGGACGGACGTTGAGACTGTTTTTAAAATCATCAAAAAGTACACGAGGAAGCCCCTTCGTGAAGACGTCCGCGATTTGATACCGAGAGGGGACGTGAAGGACCCGTACTTCACCACGTGCGACTTTCTCACGAACAAAGTGGATATCCATCTCGATGTGCTTGGTTCGTTGATGTTGAACCGAATTTCCTGAGAGATAGACTGCGCTTACATTGTCACAATATACCATGGTAGCCTTATTAATTGGACAATGAAGTTCAAGTAAAAGATTACGGAGCCAGCAAGATTCGGATACTGCGTTTGCCATGCCCTTATATTCGGCCTCGGCGCTCGATCGAGATAATGTGGCTTGACGTTTGGCGGACCAAGAGACTAAATTGTCTCCAAGATAAACACAATAGCCCGATGTTGACCGTCGAGTGTCCGGACAACCCCCCCAATCGGCGTCGGAATAAGCAATAAGACCATTGATGGGGGATCGAGAAAGGGAGAAACCATGACCAACCGTGCCTTGAATGTAACGAATGATCTGTTTCAAGGCTTGCATGTGAATTTCCCGAGGGTCATGCATAGATAAACAAATTTGTTGAACTGCATAGGATATGTCCGGGCGGGTAAACGTGAGATACTGCAAAGCACCCGCAAGGCTGCGAAATAGGGTCGGGTCTGAGAGCGGAGGGCTGTCCGTCGCACCGCCCAACTTAGAATTGGTGTCGACGGGAGTGGCGCACGGTTTGCACGTGCTCATGCCGGCGCGCTCGATGATACTTTCGGCATATGTCTTTTGAGAGAGAAAAAGACCATTAGGAACCACAGAGACGGAGATACCCAAGAAGTAACTGGGAGAGCCCAAGTCCTTCATTGCAAATTCGGATCCAAGACGAGTCATAATAGAGTGACGAAGTGAGGATGACGAAGCGGTCAAGATAATGTCATCCACATATAATAACAAATATGCCGTGTCACCCGCGCTGCGATATATAAATAGAGAATGATCTGAGTTACTATGAAGAAAGCCAATAGTAGCAACATAGTCGGCAAAGCGTTGATACCAAGCACGAGGGGCTTGTTTTAACCCATATAGAGATTTCTTGAGCAAGCAAACATGGTTAGGCAAACGAGAGTCATGAAAACCCAAAGGTTGATGCATATAAACGGTTTCATGAAGGTTACCGTGTAGGAATGCATTTTTGACGTCCAATTGGTGTATGTCCCAAGACTTGGAGAGCGCAATAGCCAAAACAGCACGGATGGTGGCTGGCTTCACCACCGGACTGAACGTCTCGTCACAATCAACCCCAACCTGTTGAGACCTGCCATCACCAACAAGACGGGCTTTATGCCGCTCAAAAGTACCGTCAGAATTAAACTTATGTCTAAAAATCCACATGGAACGAATGACATTAATATTAGACGGACGAGGAACGAGTTCCCACGTATTATTACTAATAAGAGCATTGTATTCGTCAAGCATGGCTAACTTCCAATTGGGGTCGGATAAGGCAAGGAGAGGGGAATGAGGTAGAGGAGATTTTGTGGTGACGTGAAGATCGAAGATTTGTTTGGGTTTAGAGATGTCGTGACGGCTTCGTGTCATCATTTGTGGTGAGGAGTCGTGAGTAGGGGGAGGAGTAGGAGGCCGTGGAGAGGGAAGTGGTGATGGAGGGGTTCGGCCAGGGGGGGACGGTGGCTGTATGTGAGGGAAATTGAAGCCCATATTGCTCCACTTAAAAGGCCTTGTTAAGTGGAGAGGGAACTTCTCTTTATTAACATTAATCCAAGACCATCTCCAAGCGATGTGGGATAATATATTCTCAACACGCCCCCTCACGTGTCGCCCGGTAATTATCTTCGGTGCCATCATGTGGGTAGGTCGCGGAGCCCAACATACGTCTTGGGTTGGCTCTGATACCATGATAGAAATTGAAGCCCATATTGCTCCACTTAACAAGGCCTTTTAAGTGGAGAAATATGGGCTTAAATTTCTATCACGGTATCAGAGCCAACCCAAGACGTATGTTGGGCTCCGCGACCTACCCACGTGATGGCACCGAAGATAATTACCGGTACTACTAGAAAATTGGCCTAATTAGACACCCCATAATTACCCTATTATCACACTTAACTTATACTGTGATAATATAATAGGTATAGTGACACCAAAGTTGTGATAACAATTTTTACTTATTCACACGTTTTTTCATATATCATTTTATTTTTTTTAACAATATTTTTCACTACTTTCTCTTCTCATTGTCTTCTCTTTCACCGTCATTTTTTCACCTCTTTTTCTTCTCTCACAATCGCCGCCGTAATCCTCTTCATCTCCGCCGCGCCGTCGTATTCACGGATCTAACACATGCAGAGAGTTTCTCCTAACTCGATTTCCATCTGCAATCTGCGATTCGTTCGTGATGAGTTCAATTTCGATTTGAATTGAAGTCGTCAATCGGCATGGAATTCGGTGTGGAAGGTAAAACTTTGAGGAAAAAGTCATCTAGGCTCAGATTTGGTCCACTTTCGGTGTGGAAGGTAAAACTTTGAGCTCTACACCGTTCGATTGAGTCATTTTTTTTCAGACCTAGGGTTATGTGAGTCTCTTGTCAATTGTATTGACGAATTGTTCGCTTTGAGTTTGGTAATTTCAGATTTCACAGCTCTAGGTAGTTCAATTTCTTATGTTTACTGTTACACGGTTGATTTTTTTTTTTGTTATGTGGTGGTTATTGATATTTGTTTCTGACTGAATTCAGCCGATTAAGGGTGATAATCTGTGAATTTCAATGGTAATCGTTTTTCATATACAAAGGATAGTATGAGTTTGGTGTTGTTTTATGATCTTTTTGTCATAATTGTCGACAATTGGTATTGTTGTAGAGACGGAGGAACAAAGTCCGAGATTTTTTCGTGGTTTTATGATCTCTGTATTTGGGGAAAAAACTTCCAGTATTCAGAGTCGGGTGCAATGAAGAACATTGGGAAGACGTGAACTCATTATCTACAGAAGCTGAAAGCTGCAACTGTTCCTAAAGATTTGATGGAGAAAGGCCGAAATGGTGTTATCAAGGCAACCCTGACTCTTCCGCAAGAGAGCAAAGCTAAAGGCCAAGTTATACTTCTTCAAGGAGGAAGTTATGTAATTGACTTTTCCTATAGCACCTTAAGGCATGTCCTAATCCTGCAGATGTTGTTCCTAAACCATCAATTGATCTTATATTACATTTCTACTTATATTATGATATGTACAGAAAAAGAACCTTGGTGTTCTAAAACCACCTCACATTTAGGAGATCGGATATTTTTTCAATTGCCCTACAAAAAGCACATGTGGATATATTCATTAGGATTAGATACATAGCTCTATGTCCAGTGGTTTCCTTGCTACCCAGCTTAAATACATTTATTGTGCATTAAAAAGAAGAATAGTGTAGCTTATATCAATTCTAAGTGATCTATCATTATAACTTTTGTAGGCGGTATACCTGGTATAATGTGGTCCGGTGTCGATAGGGAAGACAATGTTCTTGTCCTCAATTTACTCGGCCCAAGCCTTGAAGACTTCTTTGGGTACTGTGGTAGGAAGTTCACTCTGAAAACCATCTTACTATTTGCTGATCAGATGGTAAATGCATAGAAATCTGTTGCTTTTTGCTCTCACTTTGGCTTATGAGAATATGTTGGCTATTTTCAAACTGAAGTGTTTTTTTTTTTGGCGCAATGCAAATAACTAGAATTGAGTTTCTGCATTCTAAAGGGTTTTTGCATCGGGATATTAAAGGTGATAACTTTCTAATGGGCCTTGGTCGAAAAGCAAATCAGGTACCAACATTCCTTATATCATACTCCATGTTGCTGGTTCATGCCCTTCCTCTGGTCTCCCTAACATTTACTCTCTTACAACTCTTTTAAGGTTTATGTAATTGATTTTGGTCTTGCTAAAAGATATCGAGATTCAGCAACGAATCGACATATACCCTACAAGTGTGTCTCTTTAATGTGGTTGTAACGTTATTCTTTTTAAGATTTCTTTTCTAGATTTTGCTTATTCTATTTGATCAACCATCCATGTATAACCCTTCCATGGCAGGGCCTACAAGGTAGCATAAAAAACTGAAATGTGACAAAATCTGTGCCAAAAAACTATCTACTCCTATTGAGGTACCTCCCTTGATGTGGTATCCGTGCCTCATTTCATGTTACTGGTCTATGTGCTTTATTATTTTGCTTTTTTTCACTTCTGAAGGTATTGTGCAAGTCGCATCCTGTGGAGTTCGCGTCCTATTTCCATTATTGCCATCCTGAAGGTATTGTGCAAGTTCTTGCTGCTGTGCTTCAGTATTATTATCATATTTGTAAGATGTTTAACATAACCAATTCATTCATGTAAATTATGATTTATTATTCAAATGTATTCTTAATTCAGGAATTTATTCTTTATCAGTTAATGTTAATGAATAACTCCCTCAGGAACCTGATTTGCTTTTCCTAAAAGTTGGGCAAGGGGTAACTGTTAATCCCTTTCTGCATCTTTACTTTGTTTTGATGGAAGTCATTATGACTTGTGATTTGTTGAGGATATCATATTTTTATCATGAATTCTGGTTTACCTTACTCTCTGTATAGGTTTGCATGGGAATGGTTGTGATACCACGCTGGTCATTTTTGATGGGTGCTGCAGCTTCTTCTTTAGCTTTGAGCAGTTCACTCAGAGACTGAGGTGAGGATGATTCGAGATTGTTTTTAGCTTACACTTTGATTGGTGCATTGTACGTCACACATTTAGATTTAAATGTCTTGCTGCATTATTTGCTCTTATTCTTCTTTGGAGCTATATTTTCTCTTGATAGACTTTTTGGTCGAACAGTACATGATATACCGTCTTTTTATTTGTATTACCCGTTCTAATTAACATTTTTATTGATGATATATTTTCTATAACTACAGGGGACCACTTGGTTGATTCAACTCCCATTTATGGTCAAGGTTACTGTTCCTTTGCGATTGTCTTTTCTCCGAGTCTTCTAGAATCATTTAAGCTTGTTTATATGGTCAGATTCAAATTTGTGTTGTTTGTCTACTAATTTTTGGATTTAACTTGATGAAGATGGAGAATTGCTGGTTTTGAGAATATGGATTTAAGGTGAGTCTTCCTTGGTAACATAGACATGTCCTATCATTTTGAGAGGCACTAATGAATATATTTCATTGTTTAAATATGATTTAGTTCACTGCAACTGCAAGCAATGATCTTTTAGTGATGCACCCACATGTACCATTGATGCATTCATGGTCTAATTTTTTGTGAGACTACAATTTAGTAATCAGCTTGATTTTTTCTCTAAATAGTCTAAATAGGTGTTGTTAAATAGGTCTATGGATGCACACAAGCTAATTAATTCTCTAGTTAAGTCTTGCTGCAGAAGTACAATTCATGGTAAGATTCTCTTTCTTCTTTCATTTCTTGTACTTGCACGACCTATAAAGGAAAAAGATCGAATTTGCTGATCTCTAACTTTTTGTGAGACAAAGCCAAGGAACGCAAAGCTGCTTTATTGAGTATAATGTCTTAGCTACTGTTACAAGTTGAGTATTGATGGAGTTATTGAACTTGTATGCTTGTGGTATATAATTGAGGTTTAGGAATGAAACTTTTAGCGCTCTGAGCTGATTTTTTTTTTAACTGACTTCAGTTCTGTTTGTGCCTTATCTATGTGCAGAAGTTTTATCAGTTTGTTGCTGGGAATCTGCAAAGTTTATTGATCTGTTACTAGGAATGAAGAAGTTGCAGGGAAAGGATCAAGGGTGCTATCTTGCCAATATCTCTTTTTTTTTTTTAACTTTGTTACAATTTTTTGATTAGATAAGCGTTTTGACCATTTTTATTTGTCACATTTAACATTGTATAGTTGTGATTTGGTTGTATGGAATATTGTGGTAAATTATGTTTCAGTGAAATTAATTTGGTACAATAATATTCTTGTTACTTTTACTAGTATATTGTTTTATTTGAGAAAAATGTATCGATTTACCAAATTTTCACTGAAAATGGGCCAATTCAGCAATTTTCTCAAGAAAGATTATATCACACTAAAAAGCGTGACTAACAGTGGTTATAGTCACACTGAAAAATATCACCAGAAATTCTTTAATCACGCTGGAAAGCGTCACTTAAATCATTTTACACTACAGAATGAAGTGCCACTAAATGGACATATTGTGACGTTGTAAGTGTCACAATAACCTATAACCACAGCTACCTATGTGACACTTTAAGCAGGCGTCACTATGGAAAAACTGTCACAATATTGCTGTTTGGTGACATTTTTGGGTGTCGCTATAGCTAGTTTTTCTAGTAGTGCGGGCCACACGTGAGGGGGCGTGTTGAGAATATATTATCCCACATCGCTTGGAGATGGTCTTGGATTAATGTTAATAAAGAGAAGTTCCCTCTCCATTTAACAAAGCCTTTTAAGTGGAGCAATATGGGCTCTCATTAATCAAGCAAAGGTACAATCGTGAGGAGATAAGGATCTCCAATATACGATAATTATTTACTAAGATACGCTAAGATACGCTAAGATATACAATATCTATTATAGACTAATGGCTCAGATATACATATACACTAAATAGATTATAGTTGATCTGAACAACAGTTTAAGTAACATTCTAAACATTAATGACATCGTCAGTTTATGTGTTTCAGCCCCTTTAATCAAACACCAAAGAAATAGTGTGAATTAAATTCTAATTCCACTCTGTAACACTCACGATTATGGGTGCTAATCTAGAATCCATTTAAAGGAAATATAATTGCTCAATGCTTAAATGATAAATTCAAATTTCATTCCAAGTCTATATAACTTTAAGTACTCTATATTAATTCATCTTGATTAATCTGATTTAGACTACGGCATAAAATATCAACTCATAATTCAACTATCACTTATGGTAGTTAAGAAATGTAATTCAGGCGTATTGACTTATCTTAACCTCAATAACCCCTTGGAGGACAACCATAACAATTTAATTTCTTCACATCTCTGTATGTCACCGTCTTGTTGGTCTGTATGTCACCGTCTTGTTGGTCAGTACTTGCGGGTAACGGAAATTAAGACTAAATTAAACATTTGGCCCACTTTCCTTTGATATAATATATATATATATATATATATATATATATATATATATATATATATATATATATATTAGGAGATAATCGGCAGAGAATTTTTTTGGAGTTGCTAAATGATGAGGTTGTTTGAATGTTTTGATTTGAGAAAGTGTATGCGTGGGATTCAATTCCCATGCCAAGTGCCATTTTCTACTTTTCTTCCCCGTAGAGGTGTGAAATAGGGAGAATGAGATATGTGTGAAATATTCCAGACTTATCTTGCTTCAATAAATCAATTGCAAAATAATCCTCTTATTTAGATATTTCTTCTTTCAAGTACATGGCGTTTTCTTAGTTCTATAATGCAAATGCAATCAAGTAGATTCAACTCAACTGTACAATGACAATCCTTCAATATAATTATGAAAATTATAATTAACAATCATAACTTAGTCAAAATAATAGTGATATATATTTGTCGTAAATAATATAATATAAACAATATTCAAGTTATAATATGGGGGCGTCACAAAAATATTAAAATTGTGAAATTTCATAATATATATTCTGATAACTTATTCATTAGTTTATCTGATGATAGAGATAGATCAATTCTCTTAGCTATTAAAAGTAATGTAAAGTGTTTAAGTCTTAAATAATTATATCCGTAGTTAGAAGATTCATACTGCTTAATTAACGTATATGTACCATTCATGATCCCTACTGTATTTTATTCTATTTTATTAGATTACACAGACTTTAAAATAAAAAGTAAAGTGTCAAGAATATCTTATATACTAGAAATGATATATATATATATATGTAGAAAAGAATATCGAAATTGAAACCACGTACGGGAATGAGTCCAATTTTATACGAATCATTTGCATCCTAAAGAATGCATGAAGCTATCACATTCTTAATAAGATTAAAACTACAAAGAAGAAGAAAAAATGCATTAAATACATAATAATCTTCAAGAAAAAAGGTAATAAATTTGAATAAATAGACTAAGAAGTAATTTCTTCGTTGAACTACTTTTCTTTAGATTCTACTTGTACGTGTCTGTATATATATGCATAAGTAGAAATAATATCATACACCGTTGAAATTAAATATAAACCGATAATAATAATTATAGTATCCATATTCAATTATTATTGATTTATTCAACGGTAATTTTATTGGTAATAAAATGTGATTTCCTAACATATATTTGTTTGCAGTCTTGCATAAAAAGAAATATATATATATATGGGGAGAGATCAGAGAGTAATGAATCCGTAGTTGTTTTAGGAAAAGGCACAAAATTAGGAAATTAAAAGAAACATAAATCATTAAGCCTTAATTAGAAGGGTAGAAGAGGAAAATAAAAAAATGTTGCTATGCTGTTAGAGAAATTGCTATGTCTATATCGTTTGCCTGAAGGTATACATACAAATAAATGAGACTTAAATTTAAGTTCGCAAGGAATTAATTCCTCCCATCACAACATTTCATCAGACTACAACGAACTACCTAACATCCATAACTCTACCCTCAAATAATAAAGGAAATAAATCTTAACTATTCAAACAATAACTATACACCTAACTTATGATTATAATTCTACACTCTCCCACAAGATGGATTATAGACGTTTATCATACCTAACTTGGAACACAAATTTTGGAAGTTAGGACGTTGGTGAGATTTTGTAAGAATGTATTCCGTTTGATCTTCGGTAGGGACATGATTGATTACATCATTCTCCATTTTTTTGTTGATAAAGTGCCTATCTATCTAAACATGTTTAGTCATATCATGATGAATAGGATTCTTAGCAATAACAATAGCAATAGCTGACTAGTTTGACTGTCATTTTTCATGTTAATTAATAGGACCATCAACTTTCACCCTTAGCTCTTCTAGTAACCCATTAAGCCATATTCCCTCGCATATTCCATGTGCAAGAGCCCTGAATTCAGCTTTCGCACTACTTCGAGCAACCACATATTATTTCTTGATGTGCCAAGTCACTAGATTTTCCCACATGAACGAGCAGTACCTATATGTCGATCTTCTATCAACTACTAATTCAACCCATTATGCATCAGTAAACACATCAATAGTTCTTACAAAAGTTTTCCCATACAATAATCCTTTGCATGGATCACTTTTGAGATATCGAATAATTATGTATACTGCTTCCATGTGCTCTTCAAAGTGACTGTTTATGAATTGGCTAACCACACTCACTGAAAATCCAATATCTGGACGAGTATGTGCTAAATATATGCGTTTCCTCACAATACAGTGATACTTGTTTTTATACACGGTAGAACTAGCGGTACGAGTCTCTAACATAACACTAGGATCCATTGGGGTATCAACTGGTTTACGCCCTACCATTCATGTCTCATTAAGAAGGTTTGACACATACTTGCGTTGTGAGTCTGATATAACTTTGCTTGATCTTGCAACCTCCATCACCAAAAAAAATCAAGTCACCCAAATCTTTAATCTCAAATTCTTTTGATAACAACTACTTTAGATGATTCATTTCTCCTAGGAAATTTCCTGTAACAACAATGTCATCAACATACACTATGAGAGCCATTAATTTCTCACCTGGGAAATGTTTGCTAAATAATGTATGGTCATCTTGACATTGACTATAGTCATTTCTCGTGACAACATTATTGAATTTGTCGAACCATGCCCAAGGAGACTGCAATAGCCATACAAGAATTTCTTCAATTTACATACCATGTTACATGTGGATTTGTCTTCAAAGTAGAGAGGTAAGTCCATATAAACTTCTTTCTTGAGGTCACCATTTGATAAAGGTATTCTTCACATCAAGTTGAAATAGAGGCAATCGATATTGCCTGCAATTGAGAGAAGAACCTTGAGCATGTTCAATTTTGTGACTGGAGCAAATGTATCCATATATTTAATTCTGTAGGATTGAGTGTGTCCTTTAGCCACTAGTCGAGCTTTTTGTCTTTCAACACTCCCATCTGCCTCGTGTTTTAAAAAAAATCCACTTACATCCAACTACTTGCTTATTTTGAGAAAGAGGTGTGATACTCCACGTTCCATTTTTCTCTAGTGCTTTCATTTCTTCAAAATTTGCGGTCTTTCACTTTTGTATTTTAAATGCTTCGTGAATAGATGAAGGAATCATAATCTGATCAATCTGCGACACAAAAGCCTTGAACATTGGGGATTATATGGCATATGAAACATGTTTGTCAATCAGATGTTTGGTGCAAGCTATGGTTCCCTTTCTTATTGATATAGGCATGTACAAGTTTGTCATTAAATCCGAACTTTGATTAGGAGATGTAGGGACTAAAAATGTTTTACCAGTTGAGGTTTCTTAGGAGTTTAGAAGAGGATTGGTCATCATGCTAAATTTGTTCAAGTTAGGCTTGAATTTGCGGGTGAGACTGAGTTTGAACAAGATTTCTCCTAGTATTAACCTGAGTCTCCTTGTTTGTTTGATTATGGTCCAGGTTGGTGGAAGTTAATTAAGTAGACTCAATTATAAGAGCGATAGATGGTTCTGGCTCATGTAATATAAGTGATATCTAGTCCCAAGTTTGATACTCATGGATATTCTCCCCTTGAATGTCAGAATTGGAATAAAAAGGGTTGATCCTCAAAGAAAGCTACATCAATTGAATGAAAAAACTTGTGTGTATGTAGAGTTTGTTCCCCTTTTTGCTTGGAGAATATATAGGAAGATACATTTAATAGCCTTTGGATCTAACTTACCCGATGTTCAGAGTGGACATGAACAAAAGCGACACTACAAAAGACTTAGAGTGGAATGTGACTAAGGAGGTGAGAGGAGTTTGGGTACCTTTCAGGAAATGTTTGGCTAGGTAATTTGAAGTTGAGAACGCGAGATGGCATCCTGTTAATGAGGTAGGGCGCTGTGAGAATGTCTTTGCCCAAAAATCTCTTTGGTATACTCGAGGTGACCAATAATGATCTGGCAACTTCAAGGAGGTGACGAGTTTTTCTTTTGGCAATCTCTTTTTGCTGTTGAGTGTCGACACATGAGCTTTGTTGAATTATACCATGAGCTTGAAGATATTAATCAAGATTTGAATTGAAGAAATCTCTAGCATTATCTTATGTGAAAATCTAGATATTGGAATTTAATTGATTTTTAATCATAATATGAAAGTTTTTGAATATTTAAGAGGTTTCAAATTTGTCTATCATGAGACAGAACCAACTCAAATTGGTGTGGTCATCAACAAATAACATAAACCATCCCACCTCTGTTATATTTGGAATTCAAGAGGGACCCTATATGTCACTATGCATAAGAAAAACTGGAATAGAGGATTTATATGATTATGAAGGATAGGAATTGCGAGTATGTTTAGATAATTGACAAACATCACACTTAAAATCTTGTGAACCGTTATCAATATACAGAGATGGCATAAACCTTTTTTGATATATAAAGTTAGGATGACCTAAGCAGTAGTGCCACTTCATGACTTAAAACTTTTATTAGATAAATTGGATAACAAAGAAACACTACAAGACCGACTCTTACGTTTGGTACAAGCTTAGTGTGATAGTGAGGTGTGCGGAAGTGGGTACAAGCCCTTACAAATAGCAGTTTTTTTTTTAAATGGCCCTTTATCGTGGTCTCATTACGAAAATAGTCATTTATCAAGATTTTGTCAAAATAGTCATTTATCATGGTTTTTCGTCCAATTTTGGTCCTCTGCCCTTTTTTTAATTTCTTTTTGCCCCCTAAACTATATTTATTAACAAAAAGCCCCAAATATATTATTTTAATTAGTAAAAAGCCCCCGTTTGTTATATATTCACACAAAAATATATATAACTTAAAAAAGCTAAATATATATAATAAACTTAAATACACAAATACTAAATATTAAATTAAAAAAATATTATTTTATTAACAAATTAAAAAAATCATTCAATTCTAAAATATGAGCTCAAAAAAAGTTTCGTTGTATATTTATAGTTTTGGAGATACTTATAATTTTATTTTTAAACTTTTAACAAACTTAAAATAGAGATTAATATAATATATTTCTCAATTCAAAAATATTATTAATTTTTTATTATATATTTAAGGTTTTTTTATAATTCTATCTTGAGATATTTAATAAACCTAGAAGAATAGAGTGTTGTAGAATTAATATTTATTTCTTAAATATAAATAAACTTTATATATAATATAAATAAAAAAATACTAAAGAAATATATTAAAAAATGTATTCTTGATTTTTTTATTTAGTTTTTGTTTTTTTTTTTTTTTGCTAATTTTTTTTTTGGTATTCTTAACTTTTTGTTGTTTCTTTGTTTTTTGATAATTTTTAAAAAATTGGTATTTTGATCTTTTTATTAGTTCTTTGTACTTATATGATATTTAAAATTTTCTTATATTTAGGAATAAATATTGATTCTACATCACTCAATTTATCTAGATTTATTAAATATCTCAACATAGAATTATAAAGAAAAAACTTAAACATATAATAAAAAATTAATAATATTTTTGAATTGAGAAATATATTATATTAATCTCCATTTGAAGTTTGTTAAAAGTTTAAAATATAATTTTAAATATACAATGAAACTTTTTTGAGCTCATATTTTAGAATTGAAAGAAAATTATTTAATTAGTTAATAAAGGATTTTTTTAATTTATTATTTAGTATTTGTGTATTTAAGTTTATTATATATAGTTTTAGCTTTTTTGAAGGGAATATATATTTTGTGTGAATATATAACAAATGGGGGCCTTTTACTAATTAAAAATAATATATCTCGAGTTTTTGTTGATAAATATAGTCGAGGGGCAATAAGAAATTAAAAAAGGGGCACAAGACCAAAATTGGATGAAAAACCACGATAAATAACTAAATCTAGAGAAAACCTTGATAAAGGACTATTTTCGTAAAGAGGCCACGATAAAGGATATTTTTTGAAAAAAAAACCCCAAATATCAGCATTGCCAATCGTCCTCCCCAATTCTAAGTCCTCGAAAACACAAGAGTTTGTAGAAAATTTATTTATGCAATTTAATCTTTTAGAAAGTTTGCTCACTGGTAATAAATTACACTCAAGGTTAGGCACAAATAGAACCGAGTGAAGAATAAGATAAGAAGACAAAGAAATAGTGCCAAATCCAGCAACTTTTGAACATTATCCATCAGCTATTTGGAAAATAGTTGGTTTATGGCATTATTGATAAGAGGAACGAAGCATCTTATTCCCTGTCATGTGGTCTGATGCCCTTAAATAAGCAATCCATGTGTCTGAGAAGGTTTTGAAGGTTCCAAAGGCCAATGATTCATTACCTCTATATTTTCCATTCCCTATTGTAGCTGTAGTAGGACCAGATGGATATTTGTGGCTTCGTCGAGCAATATTTTCAGGTCATCAAGTTGATCTTTGGTGCAAGGAGCCTGACTTGAACTAGCATCAACTGATGTAGCATATCCCATACCGCCTGGTGTGCGCCCACCTTCATGGGACTATAATTTTGTCCCTAACTTAGTTCACGATCACCAGTTTAATGTTAAGAGACTGGTAGAGAATCGCGTGTTGTCTTTAGCTGGGTTATCGCCAGTTCGCTATAATGGGAGATTTACGCTTGGTATAAATTCCACGTTTTTCAGTCGAGCTCGTGTTTCGCTTTCATTCTTTTGAGGATACGAATATATGTCTTTCTTTTCAGGCGAATTTATCATGGACCACTACTCCAGGATCAACCGAGCCCTTGCCGCTGAGAAAGGAGGTTCTCATACTACCGTTGTTCCCCCGATACCTCCCCAAGTAAGATGAAGAACAAGGGTAAGAAAATAGCAGTCGAGGGATCGGCGTCTGCCCCACTTGAGGCTCCAAGTGATCCTTTTGAGGATATTTTAGGGCAAGGTCGCGCGACTACTCCCCAACCTGACGATCTCGGCCATGCGGGAGGTTTTGAAGGTGTTGCAGCCAATGAAGGCCTCAATACCGAGGCTGGTGTTCAAGCTAAACGGAAGAGAGTCCATCAGACTCGTTCCCGAACTGGGGGTGCTATTACCCCAGCGCCGTCTACTACAGGTCCGGTGACTGGAGAGGAGATGAGTGTTAGAGCGGGGCCAAGTCATGGCACGCAGGCCCGTATCGGGGATTTTGCGATTACGGGGGAAGAGTCAATCAATGCCTTAAAACTTCTCCTTCCAAACCTTGCGATTCCTCACCCTGTATCTGCGGATGAAAGAAAGATGGTGGAGCAGATCGGTCTTCATCTTATAAGCGCGGTAATATTTTATCTTCTGGCTACTTTGTATCACATATGTATTTCGTTGCATATCGTCCTTTAAATCCGTGATGTTTGCTCTTTAGGGTGGCGGGATAGTGGATGTCATGTTCGCTGGGTTAGTCCAGTCTCATGGACAGCAGCAGGTCGGGGCTGACCTCCGTGGCAGTGACCCTGATGCTTTAAGGGCCGCTCTTGAGGATAAGGAGAAGGCTTTGCAAAAGGTGAAGGAGTATGCAACTCGTGCTGGCGGTGACAGAGAAGCAGTGAGGCTTGCACAGGAGGCCGTCGATCAGTAATGTTTCGTCCAGCAAAGGTGAGCTCGCAAAATGAGTTGCCATACTCGAGAAAGGACTGGTGGCCGAGTCGAGGAGATAGGATATACTCGCGGCCTCAGTGAGGTAGAGTAATTTTACTTGAGTAGAAGTATTTATTCTTTTATTCTTCCTTGTTAATCTCTTTAATATTGTACAGGTTTCTTCGGCGCAGCAACGGGTTGAAATTGTCGAGGAGTTCCTCCGAAGCAATACCTTTCAAGAGATAAGTACTCGTAGGGGTACCCGGGAATCTTGGAAAGCTCAGGTGCTCACGGTGCAACAGTTCTACATCACCAAATATGTCGGTGGGCACTTCGACCCTGCTTGGCTCGATCTTTCATTGTGGTCTAATAGAGATATTTTGTCGCCGGCAACGAATGATCAACCAGCTTCTCTGGATGAGATCGTTGTGCTTCTCGAGAGCGACAACCTCGTTTATCGGAGAATTTCTTCACCGCCACCGATGTCGCACGTCTATCCTTTTCCGAAGATGAGGATGACGTCGACGCCTAAGTGCTTTGGCCTTTTATGTTGTAATGAACAATTTTCATTATGTTTTCTCGCGCTGCGTCGCCCTTTAATATTTTGAACAATTTGAATAATTGCATCGTCATCGCACGTTATCCGTGTTATTTTTCAATGATATGCTTTTTCTTTGGCTCATATTCATTGCCTTTTCTTTTAATTGCTATGGTTGCATTTTACCTTATTTTGACAACTAGAGTGTCCTTTCGTATTTGTGAAAGGTGTATGTTTCTCTTTGAGATGTAGGAATAGTATTTTATTACTACTAATATAATTGCCATTCCATTTTTATTTGTTCGGGATTCACAATTATCTTGTGCCACTTTGGACAGCGTGTGTGTAAGTTTTTCGTATTTCGGGAATTGTGGAGCTCACTTGCCACTTTGGACAAAGTGTATGCCCTTCTTTTATATTTTGGGAATTGCGGAGTTCACTTGCCACTTTGGACAGAGTGTCCGTCCCCTTTTTTTAATATTTTGGGAATTGCGGAGTTCACTTTCCACTTTGGACAGAGTGACCATCCTTCTTTTGTACTTCTGGAATTGCGGAGTTCACTTGCCACTTTCGTCAGAGTGTCTGTCCCCTTTTTTTGTATTTCGGGAATTGCGGAGTTCACTTGCCACTTTGGACAGAGTGTCCCTCCCTTTTTTTATATTTCGAGAATTGCCGAGTTCACTTGTTACTTTGGATAGAGCGTTCATCCCTTTTTTGTACTTCGGGAATTGCAGAGTTCACTTGCAACTTTGGACAGAGTGTTCATCCCTTTTTTATATTTCAGGAATTACGGAATTCACTTGCTACTTTGGACAGAGTGTCTGTCCCTTTTTTCATCTCTTCTGGATTTATGGATGGAATTTGTTGCTTGAGACAGAGTGTTCGTTCCTTTTTTCGTGGGAAAGAACCTTCTTGGATCCTGCATTGCCACTTGGGACAGAATGTTAATCCTTTTCTTCTTCAGACTGAACCTTTTTCAGGTCTTTCATAAAATTGAGATTATGTATGCCTCGGCACATTTAGTTATTTCATATTTCATAACTATACAGATTATAACATAATCGATAAATCAAAAGTGTTTCTTTTGGAAACAAATTCATATAAAGCGAATAGGGGAGGATTTTGATTCCAAAATCCACTTTTCAATGTCCTTCAAGGCAGCCTTCATAGCTCAAGTCTTCGGTGTCCCTATGTTGAGTTAGTACATGCCTGCCCCTCATGCTTGTTAGGGCAGAGGGGACGAATTAAAGTTGTTACAGATATTCGGGAAATTGAAGACTTGCAAAAATTAAATTGGGGCACTTCAATCAATGTGGTCCATCTCCATGGGAGCCAGTGCACCCGCTGCATCTTGTGCTACCTACTATTGCACTCGGAGCGATGCCATATAGCATTTCCAGCCCTCAATGTGGTCTAATATCACTTCACCGGTTCCAGCAGGAGTTGGGAATTTTACGAGTTGGTGGTAAGTTAACGGCAAAGTTGAGAACGCGTTCAGCGCTGGCCTTCCTATGATACCGTTGTCAGAGAAAGGCCTATCAACAGCTACATAACTCGCCAGCAGGGTTCTCCTCTGAGGCACGGTTCCCAATAAGGTGGGGAGCGTAATCAATCCATGAGGCACTATCTTCGGGCCTCTGAATCCATGAAGTGAGGTTCTTGCTGGTTTCAATATCTCACCATTCAGCCCCATTTTTTCCAATGCGGAGTTGAATATCACATTAACTGAGCTGCCATGGTCTACCAGCATTTTATTTACACCAAAGTTGGCTATGTCCACCGTTATCACCAACGGGGAATCTATATTTGTCGTTTGAATGGCATGGGTGCTCAGCTTACGCAGATTCGTGGTTGAGAAAGTGATCTCTTCTTGTGGAAATTCCTTGATTCTTAAAATTCCAGTGAAATCGACAAACTTGTCTTATTCAACGAGCCTTAAAATCTTCTTTCTGTCGTTTGTGGTATCCGCCCCCACTGGGCCACCTGATATCATATTTATCATTCCCCTTCTGACATTGTCGTTTCCAGTCTGAGGATATTCCAACATATGCGGATGGTCAATCATCTCCTGCTTGTCCTTTCTTGGCGATAGTGATCTATCCCTATCGGCATTGTCCTCTTGATCTTTCATCTTTCTTACAAACTCCACAAGTTTGTCGTCTTTTACCAGTCTTTCGATCTCGTCATTGATATCCATGTAATCCTCAGTATCATGGCCCTTCTGATTGTGGTATTTGCAAAATTGGTTCGAATACCTTGTTGCTTTTGAATCCTTCACCTGTCTGGGCTCTTTTAGCCACCATTTCCTTTTTGTCGTGCCGAACACTGTCATAATGCTAGCATTCACGGGCGTGTATCGCTTTGGTGATGTGTCTCGGTACCTATTGTTCCTATTTCTATTGTTGTTGTTGCGGTTCTGATCCTCCCTTACTCTCTCCTTCTATTTCGGGGGCGCGATAACTGCTAACTTGGTTGCCATCATCTCTTCGCGGTGGAGCACCCCCTGCACTATATTGTTTATTTCTTCGATAGTATTGGGATTCCGCCTGAGTAAGTCGTCGCTGAAGACCGTATTGGTAGTTGCTCGGAAGAGTATACTCATTACCAACTCTCCACTTGGGTTGTCTATTCTAAGCAGCTCCGCGTTGAAACGCCTCATGAAACCTGTGAGACTTTCATTTATTTTCTGCTTTATTGAGTATAAATGGGAATTTTCCAAAACCAGCCTCGTCTGACTTGAGAATTGGTCCTCGAACATGTTTTACAGCTACATGTAGTTTTAGATCGACTCCGGAGCGATTCGAGTGAACCAATCCATTGCTACCCCAGACAAGGTAGTGACAAATATTGTGGCATTTACATTCTCCTTGAATCCGTACAAAGTTAGATTGTTTTCTAAATGGAAGAAATAATCGCGGGGATCAGATTTTCCGTTGTAAGTTTGCAATTCTGGGATCTTCTCCCTGGGCCCTAAGATCTCCGCCTCTATTTCTTTAGAGAAAGGAGAGCTCCTTAGAGCATTTTCTATTCGCTCCATTCAGCCTTCGACCATTGCTTATTCCCTTTCAAGCCTTTCTAGCTTTCTTACCACCTCATCGTGCTCCTTCTTGGAGTCGCGACTTTCTGCGCGTCTCCTCTCATTATTCTCCTCTTCTCTTATTGGTTCATCATTCCGACTTTCCTATCTTTATCTTCTTCTCTCGTCATGGTGCCTCCTAGATTGCACCTCCATTGACTTTGGTTTGTCTTTGCAGTCTTCCCTATCCTGATGGGACTTCTTCTTGTTTGCTTTTTTTGGACGTACGACCACGGAAGCCTGTTCCCTTATTGCCTTAGCGCATCCCACCAGCTGGTGGTGCTTGCATTGGTGGCGCGGGGGCCAGCCACTCAGCCATTGCGGATTTGACCATGGCCATTATTTCATCTATCAGATTGTTCAGGAGCGAAGCTTTGGTTGCTGTCGCTCCAGTTGCGCCGGCATTCGGCGTAGGTATGCCTTCTGCTTGCGTTCTTGGCATTTCTTGCCTTGCGGGCGTTGGCACCCCAGCGGGCAATGTTGATGTTGTAGCAACAAATTTTCCTAAGTCTTTAAAATAAAAGACGGAAAAAAATAGTTGAACAAATAAAACTTGTGAATTTAATGAATTTATGGAGTAACAATCTCTTTGATCCTCTGATTCGATTTTACAAAGACAATGACTTGAACTTTAAACAAATCTTGAAGGAAATCTTCACTTCGATCTTCTTCATGGTACTTTAATATTTAACATAACGTCGATGCGAGGGCTTGTCAGCTTGATCTCGGATCGAACGAAGTTTTGACTTCGAATTTGATTTGAAGATTGTTGAAGAACGATATGATCTTCGTCTTCAGTTCTTCGGATATGTGGACTTCGATCTTCTTTGAAAGGGACTTTGATCTTCAAAAACAGTTTTTCGAGGACCTTGTAGCTTGTTCTCGAATCAAACAGACTTTGGGCTTGAACATCGTTGAAGAACGGTATGAATTTGATGTCGAATATGTTGAATTTGTTGAACCTCGGTCTTCCTTGGCAGAAGTGCGATCTTCAAAAATGGTTATTTGGTGGACTTGAGGCTTGATGATGAATCAAACAAAGGTTTTCGCGAATAACGCCTTGAATCCCGCGAAGAACACTTGAAGATGGATGAACTTGGTGGAGCGAAAAACTTAGAGTTTTTCCCTCTTCAACTTGTGAATATTTGTGCGTTTCTTTATGAGAGGGCCCTTATTTATAGTTGTAAAAAACCTAGAGCTCCTTGCTTGGGATTGGTCGGTTTATTTTCAAGATAAGCATGGATTTAATTTATCTTGCTTATCAAGAAGTATCTAGATCACATCATATTTTCACGTGTAATAATGTGATTGGTTGAAATATATCATCTTTTCCACATGGCCTTGTTTGATTGGTTGAATCACATCATCATTTTTTTTCACGTAGCTTTATTTGATTGGTTGCAATTCTACATTTTTTCCATGTGGCTTTATTTAATTGGCCCATCAAATAGATATTAGAAAATCAATTAATCAACCTATTAATAATTTGGAATTTAATTTAGTAAAATTTCAAATTAAAAATAGAAATAATTAATTTAATTTCTAATAATTAATTTAACACTTATCAATATTTAATTGAAGAAGACAAAATTAATTTGTCTACAGATGGCCCCGCACTTCTGGGACAGTCTGACTTGTTGTTGCTCGGTCGACCTCTGCATTTGTGCTTTCCACGGCTTTACTATGTGATCTGGTAATTCTAGACTTTATGCCCAATAAACTTGAAAATGTGGTGTTCCTACAGACGGCGCCAATATTTTGATCTTATTTCGTCCGAGTAACAAAACACCATAAATGTTACAATGGACTGATCAATTGCCAAAATAATGCTAACCAAATAGAATTCGAACTAGCTTGGTCCGGAACACCTATTACAAGTTGACTAGGCTAAATAAATGAAATTACAAAATATAAATAGTGTATCGAACAGCTAGAAATCGATGGACGTTCGATACAAAGTCTGCGTGATGGTCCAATATCAAACAGACGCCCTTCATCTATAAGTGTATCGAACTCGGGTCCTTCGATGTAAGAGTAAGCTGGATTGCTGAGTATCGAATCGGTCTGCTTCGACCAAACGCAGTGTATCGAACTCTGGGATTTCCATCGAATGCTAATGGTTCGATGCAAAGTTAGTTGGCGATAGTTGGAATGCGTGCTAAAAATGTCAGGGGATGGGGTATTCATAACCCCTGTCCCACGGGCCACCATGGTTGTTGGGGATAGTTCATCGAATCGAGTTCATTTACAATTATACTTGAACTGGGGTATCTCTTCAAGAGAACTTTATATATATGGGGCCAAAACTCACGATTCTTCACCAACCAAAATTCTATGTCTCTCCTCTTCTTTTTTTTTCTTCTTCTCGAATTTTGTTCTAGTGACAGAGAGGGTAAAATAACTCGCAGCTTTGTTGACGGGTTAGGATTCCGGCAACTCGTATACTTAAACGCAGGATTAGATTTCAGCCTCCAGTTTTTTTTTTCTTTTTCCTCTTCTGTTTTTGCTTTCTCTTCAGCTTTGTTTTTTTTTTTATCACCTTTTTTTCGCAGCAGGTTTTTGAATTGAGAAGAAGAGTGCTCCCACTACAATTACAAAAAGAGATAGAGATTTTTAGTATTATTATTTTTCACCCAATATTTATTTTTATTTGGATGTCCTTTTCTTTTTGTTTTTGCTTTCTCTTGCTGACCACCCCTTTTTATCCTTTGCTACTTGTTCGCAGGTTGTAGCAGGTTTTTTTTTTGGACTGAAAAAGGAAGACTACCTTTGTTCAACGTGAAAGAGACATATTCTTTGGGTATATATTCTTTTATTCTTCTTTTCTTTGCATTGTCCTTTTTTTTTTTGATTATTTGCTCTATTCTTCCCCGTCAATTGCTAACTTATCTCTCTTGTCATTTTAGAATTGCTATAATGGTTTCATTCAAGAAATGCTCTTCCTCATCTGGCGCAGAGAATTTGATCATCATCGACGATGATAGCCGATCAACTAGGCGAGACACAATCTTGAAGGTGGTCACTCCGATTGATGGATATTATTCGAGCATGTGGCTACCATTGACGAACGACGGTCAATTGAAGAAGTGGACTAAAGAATATCCACGGTCTTCGAGTAGATACTCCCGACTGTTGGTGCTCCGTGCCGAGCATCACCAACCATCAACCGACTACACGCCTATTTCAACTTTGGGACGACGCATCATGCAAGGCGACGCCACGTGGACAGACGCCTCTCTTCACATTTCTGGCGAGGTTCGCTTCTTTCTTGGATATTAGGAGTGGACATCAGACATTCTTGTTCGGTGTAGGACAACACTTCAATCCATAAAGATATGCAACTTGGTCTATGCATCCCTCTTTACGTACGAGTGCAACTCAGAAATCATGAAAGCCTTATGCGAAGCATGGTCGCCTTCAACAAACACACTCCTTACCTCACTCGGCGAGCTGTCAATCTCATTGTGAGACTTTGAATTCGTTAGCGGTCTACCATTGTGCGGGTTCATCTACGATGAGGTCGTACCCAGCGAGAGGGAGCTATGCGGAAGAGACGCAAAAGGAGATCCTTATATCCCACGATCATGCAAAGCCTTGTTCCATGCATTCCACTTGCTTCGAGCAGATGTTGGCGGTGATGATTCTCAAGTGTCAATCAAGGAGTGGATCAACTTGTGGTCAAAGAAGGATGTCAAATACAAGAAACCTTCAACTCGCAAAGAGAGAAAGATAACAAAGAATGCGCGCTGACCCATGTCAACGCACAACCCTTTTGGCAACATTGGATCCTATGAGAAATGGTCGTCATAAGAAGAAACGCTATTTTCACGGCTAGACATCAAAGAAAGCTTGAAGGAAGAGACATATTTAACTGCGCACTTAGCATGTTGGTTGTGCATGTTCGTTTTCCCTGTCAAAGATATAGGCTTTATCCGTCCTGGCGTATTCAAGATGGCGAGTTTCATGGCAAATAATGAATGTGTGGGCCTCACAATTCCGGTTTTAGCATCCATCTACAAAGGGCTCAACGCAATATCAAGATCTACACAACCTTCTTGCGATCACATCCCTTTTTCCAATCCACTTCGTCTATGGCTGGGTGGTGCAATACTTCAAGACTCATTTTACTACATATCAAGGGTTTAGTAGGCCTGGAATGACCCCATATTCTGGAGAACATAGCGCAAAGGGTTTTGATCCCAAGGAAGCCCACAAGAAGATTCATCGAGCAGACTATGCCAATTGGGTATGCAACGTCCCTTCGCATATCAAGGGCGTTACACTTGTGGATAATGGCAGCATTAACGAGACAGTGCGCGACTACTTTATCAACTTTCATTCGTGCTACCTTACTTTGAGGCGAGGCGAGACTTTTGATATTGAGCCATACAGTCCACATCGATTTAGTCGGCAATTTGGATACTATCAAGAAGTCCCAGATGTACTTAAGCATGACCAACGTGAGGCTACTCTAGCAGAGGGAATTCGTTATTGTATGATGAGTACTTCGTCTAAGTCTTGCTCAAAAGCTTGTGTTTCGGGCATTCCTATTAGCACCAAAACGTCTTGCACGAAGGATTACAAGACATGGTTGGTCAAGATCTACGCGAGCTATCTTGAGGACAACACTGATTCTTTACTTTCTCCATGAAAGCCCATGATACTTGGTGGGGTTGAAGAAGTTGCAGCAAGTGTTGAAAAGCAATCCATTTCTACCAAGAAGAGCATGCGAGACTCATCACATATTGAGGTGGAAGACTCCTCGAAGAGGAAAAGTACCCCCAAAGAGAGTGGTAGTAGCAACGCCGATCGCCATTGGAAAAGATCCAAGAGGGACTTAAGTTCATCAAAGCAAGAGAAGAATGATGCCTCTAGCAAGACCATTCGTACTCCAAATTCAACATCCACTTAAAAGGTATTTGGTTGAACTTTACTAGATTTTCATTTTGCTTCTCTTTCTAAGTTCTCGTGCTTATCTCACAGCTGGAGGAAGAAACCATCTCCATTGGTGATGAACAATATGTCCCAACGAGGAAACACACGCCTCCTATTCCCACTACTTTGCTTTTTGATGGTAGGAGCTTTCTAAGCGACTATGACAAGGAGTACGCCACTGGTTTGTGGGAGCGACTAAGCGAGAGGATTTTGTGTACCCCCATTGAAGCCATTACTTCTATGAAGGGTGAGTTTCAAGTTCTTCTTGACTCACTTAAGACGAAGGGCATAAACATCTCTCCTTTGGAAGCTTTATTGGAACCTTTAGTCGATAAAGTTGCTGCTTTTGACAAGGCCAATTCCACATCCATTGAGCGAGTCGAGGTGCGATGTGATGATGTTGAAGACCGTATCCGATGAGCCATGGAAAGGAAGGACAAAGAAGCAATCCACCTCCAATCTACCAAAGATGAGCTTCAAAGCGTCACGAAGAGGTTGTAGGGCTTGAAGAAGAAGCAAAAGAAGCTCAACTCTTGCTTGAAACGCCAAGAAGAATTGTTTAGCGCTGCTGAGGGTGACATCTCCACTTTTGAAGAAGAACTGAGGGTACTTAAGGACCAGATTAACAATGAAGACTTGGTCACTTTGAGAGCGGACCTGGAAGCCGCGCAACGCGGGTTGAGGGGTGCGAGACCTTTTTCTTGAGTCTTTTGTTCTTTTCTTTATTTGTTTGCTTTATTTTGTTTTGCTTTTGCTTTGGACTCGTAGTATCACCGAACTTTGAGATTTAATAAGAGGTTTGCCTTTATTTATCTCGCTCTGAGTTATTCTTTGGTATTTGGCATCATCTTTATTTTCCATGAGCAATGTAGCATAATGCAACAAGACCAACTTAAGCAAATTTCATGACTGAACTTAGAAAACTTCTAAGCTGCTTACGTACCTTAATAAAAGGATCAAGTCATAACGTAGTTCAAAAGAAATCAAGATTGATTTGGGGGGTGCCGTGCACAGTTTATACTCATGCGGGCCAGGAGTATCTATTCTTTAACCACTTTAGACAAAGTGGGATATTTAAAATTTAACCACATAAAATACCTTTAGTGGAGTAACTTATCATTTTAACAACATAATTTACCAGTGGTGGGTGTCGTGCATATTTTATACTCATGCGGGCTAGGAGTATCCATTTATTAATCACTTCGGACAAAGTGAGTGCCATTCACATTTTATACTCATGTGGGCCAGGAGTAACATGCAGTTTAAGCTCTTGCCTCACGGAGCATGCTTCAATCATCAAGGGTAATATTTCTTCAAGAATTTCCCATTTATCGGGCCAGTTCTTAAACCATCTTCAGCAATCAACTTATATGCGCCATTTGTGTAGACTCCTTGAACCATATAAGGACCATCCCATTTTGATGTGAATTTGTTCCCAATGCGATGGGTGATGATGATAGGCCTTCTCACACCGAGCACCAAGTCACCAACTTTAAATGATCGCAAGCGAACCTTCTTATTAAATGCTTTTGAGATGCAGGCTTGATAACACTCCAATCTTTGTTGAGCCTCCAATCTTCTCTCATCTAGAGCTTCCAATTCGCCCAATCGCAAACATGCATTTTTTTCTTCAGTAAGGCCTCTTGTATCGCTATTCTGAGAGATGGGATTTGTCACTCAAGAGGGAGTACCGCCTCAACTCCGTATACCAAGGCGTAGGGAGTTGCTTGAGTCGGTGTCCTATAAGTTGTTCTATAAGCCCACAAAGCTTCTCCAATTCTTTCGTGTCAGTCCTTCTTCGACTTTGCGACCACCTTCTTCAATAAATTGCACAAAGTTTTATTAAAATCTTTAGTGAGGCCGTTAGCAGCAGTGTAGTAGGACGAAGAGTTTCTTTGCTTGAACTCAAACTTTTGACAAAGCTTGTTGATGACATTATTGCAAAACGGTGTCCCATTATCGGTGATGATGTATCGCGGAAGTCCATATCGATATATGATATTATTGCGGATAAAGTGAGCAACATTTCTTTCTTTACTTCCTTGAGAGGTATTGCTTCGGCCCACTTAGAGAAGTAGTCAGTGGCGGCAAAGATGTAAAAATGTCCACCGGAAGACTTAGTCATACGATCAACGCCATCTAATCCCCATGCATCGAAAGGCCAAGAAGCTACGGTTGGATGCAAAGGTTCTGGTGGTTGATGAATAAAATTTGCGTGAAATTGGCAAGGCTGACATCGGCGCACGTATTCCATGTAGTCAATGACCATCGTGGGCCAGTAATACCCCATTCTCTTAATTCGAAAGTGTAATTTAGGTCCAGACTGGTGAGGACCACACATTCCAAAATGAGCTTCTTCCATGGCTTGAGAAGCTTCATCATCACTTAGGCAACGCAAAAAGATCCCTTCGAATGAAGGTTTATAAAGAGTGTCTTTGTAATATAGGAAGCGACTAGCACGACACCTAATATCGACTCTTCTATGTGGGTCATCAGAAAGCTTCTCGTACTTCAAATAATCGACAAAAGGTTGCCTCTAGTCTTCCTTCTCAATCTCATAGACTTCCACAACATGGTTTTTTTCAGTACTTCTTTCTTCTACACTCGTTGCGGATGGTATCACCCAACTTTGTCATATAGGAACGTTGAACTTCTTCTCAGTCATAACAAGGATCGAAGCAAGTTTCGCTAATGCATCTACTTGTCCGTTCTCTCTCCTTAGTACATGTTCAAATGATATCCCCACAAGTTGTTCAACCAACTTTCGAGCGTAGTCACGATATGGAAGCAATTCAGGCTTCTTCACTTCATAATCACCAAGTACTTGACTAATCACCAACTTCGAGTCTCCATATACCTCAAGATTCAAATGCTTCATTCCAATTGCTAATTCCAATCCCAATATGAGAGCTTGATATTCTGCAACATTGTTGGAACACTTTTGTGTAAGGGTGAAAGAATAGGGCATCACTTCTCCATCAGGCATAAGAAAGACAATCCTCGCGTCGGTGCCTCCTCGATGAGCAGCTCCGTCAAAGTACATCTTCCATGGTGGAGTAACTTCAACCAGGAGCACATCTTCATTGGGAAAATCATCAACTAGTTCCCACTCAGCAGGAATTAGGTGTTCAGCTAAGAAGTCGGCCAACACTTGTCCCTTTACGTCCTTTTGAGGGATGTATGCTATCTCGAACTGTTGCAGTTGCAAGTACCACCTAGCCAGTCGATCAGAGAGTACCGCCTTGACATGACGTACTTTAGTGGATTAGCTTTAGAGACCAAACGAATTGTGTAAGCTTGAAAGTAGTGCTTCAACTTTTGAATCTCGAAGATAAGAGCCAAACACAACTTCTCGATTGGGGAATAGTTCAACTCATTTGGCGTCATCCTTTGAATTAAGTACTACAATGCACTTTCTTTCCCGCTATCATTCTCTTGGGCTAGCAATGCCCCTACGGAACTTTCTTGGGCGGCAATGTATAGAATTAATGGGCGCCTAGACACTGGTACAACCAACACGGGCGGCTTCATCAGATACGACTGTATACGCTGAAAGGCATTGGTGCAGGCCTCATCCCACTTGAACGAAACGTCTTTCTTCATGAGATGACTAAACGGTTGACATCGACTGGCTAAATTTGAGATGAACCGTCGAATGTATGCTAGTTTTCCTTGGAGACTTTTGAGTTCATGTATATTTCGTGGCTCTGGCATCTTGAGGATTGCATCAATCTTAGCTTGCTCGGTCTCAATTCCTTGTTGACGAACAACAAAGCCAAGAAACTTTCCAGATGTCACGCCAAAGTCACACTTTAGAGGATTCATCTTCAACTGATATTTTCGCAACCGCTCAAACACTTTTCTCAAATCATTGAGATGGTGTTCTCTTTTCTTCGACTTCATGACCAAATCATCTACGCAACACTCGACAGTCTTGTGTAGCATGTCGTCAAAAATATTTTGCATGGATCTTTGATAGGTAGTGTCGGCGTTCTTTAGTCCAAACAGCATCACCTTGTAACAATATATCCCTTTTGGAGTTTGAAATGTTGTTAATTCTTCATCCTTTGGGGCCATGCAAATTTGGTTATAGCCGGAGGAGCCATCCATGAAAGACAAGGCTTCGTGACTCGTGGTGGCATCAATCATCAATTTTGGGATTGGTAATGGAAAGTCGTCTTTGGGGCATGCGGCATTAAGGTCCCTAAAGTCGACGCAAACCCGAATTTGCCCATTCTTCTTCCTTACTAGGACTATAATTGATATCTACGTCGGGTATCTAAATTCTCGAATGAATCTAGCTTCAATGAGTTTATTCACCTCAGCTTCAATCGAAGGGACAAACTCGGGGTGGAACCTTTTTTAAGCTTGCTTGATTGGAAGTGTCGTCATTTTGACCACTAGTTGATGGATGACATCTTTTGGGTTTAGACCCGGCATTTCCTTATAAGACCAAGCAAATCTTTAAATTCTCTCAACAGGGCAACATATGCTTGTTCTTCCTCCTTTTTCAACAATGCGCTGACATATATTGGTCGAGGACCATTCTCATCGCCAAGGTTGATTTCCTTCAGTTCGTCAACTGTGTTCTTGATGCCTTCCTCAAGCTCTGGGGTTGCTTCTTCGGCATCTTCCTCTTCGATGTTCCCATCTTTCAGAGTTATATGGTGTGATGATCCTATGCTCTTTTCATTGTCTTCTTTCTTGCGTAGATCTTGCGTAAGTACAATTGTTTGCCACTTAACTTTCATGCATTTATCGTGTAATATAATCAACTTATCATGGTGCCTCATGCGAGAAGGAATTGCACTTTGGAATCTTTCAGGAAAACATGGATTATGATTGCCCTTTCGATGCATTGATGAACATGAGGGTCCCAACGTTTGATGCATGGGTCCTTTGCGAGGACCAAGTCTCTTAAAGACTGAAGTTCGAGATAATGTCTTACAAGATGGGCTAAGTCTATCAAAGATTGATACTTGCGACAATTTCCTTTCAATTATTGACAAATTCTCTTCCTCACCGATGTAATTGGCGTTGGCTCTTTTGATGGTGATGCATATAGGCTCTCGTGGAGAAAACCCTAGACCTGCTCGAGGATTTGGAATAACAGCTTCAGGAAGAAGTTTTCCCATGTGCGATCTTTCTTGAGGATTATAGCGAGCCTTGATCAAGAGTTTAAATGCTTTTGCATCATAACATTTTTCCCCTTGTTTCCCGATTGAAGTATCATGTTCGACTTAAAGGCCTTTTATTGGGCAGACAAAACCTTTAAGAAGAGGAGGAGAAGATGGTGTCTTTATATCAAGCTTCGTTAAAGGCACAATCAAATCTTCCAATGAGACATCTTTATGAGAGGACACATCGCCTCGCGTGGGGCTTTCGTCTAATGAATGAGTTTCATCATTGCTCTCTTCACTTTTCATATCGTCTGTCTCCTTGGACTACTCATGAAATGATCTTGCTTCAACCTTTGGCGCATTCATTTGTGAAAGATAGTACTTAGCATCAGCAAAGTGAGATTCGGCTTCATTGAACGGCTTTTCATCCACGAGCACCTTCCTTGTTGTCCTGACGATATTGAAAGCATTGATGTAGAGTTGAAGGGACAACACCGTTCTCAAGTATCCAAGGTCTTCCAAGAAGCATATTATATTAAGTTTTGGCATCTATGAAGTAAAATAATGCGCTTGATGACATATCTCCCATTAACACCTCCAGTCGTATGATGCCTATAACCCTTTGCCCCTTTTGGTCAAAGCCTTGTATCATTAAGAGACTACTTTTGAGCTCTTCATTTGGTATTCCCATTTCTTTTGTCACATGCAAGGGTAATATGTTGATGGCAGAACCTCCATCGATCATGATTCGACTAACCCTTTGCTCGCTACTGAATCCAGCTACAAAGAGTGGCCTATTATGGGGCTTCGAACCAAGTAAAAGATCTTCATCTCCAAAGCAAATTGTTGTCGCACATTGGTTGGTGTTCATGGAAGTCTTTAGGCATGATTCATTGGATAAGAAATCTTATACGTGAGTCACGTTGCATGACTTGCCAATGTCTTCTTCACAAAACCAACTTAGTTCATTCTCTTTGCTTGCTTTATCCTCCAAAGTCTCAAGAGAGATTATTGTAAGATTTGCGGCCGCCTTATCTTCCTCTAGTGTTATCTTGCCTTCACGAGCCAATTGCATAACTTTTTCCTTGAACACGAAGCAGTCTTTAATTGAGTGTGCAAGAAGGCGATGATATCTGCAATACTTTGGATCACCTGAACGTCCGGCTTCTTCGGGTCTCTTCATTTCGGGCAATTCAATAAGATCAGATCCAAGTACGTCGTCAAAAATTCCAGGAACATCAGAGTTAAGGAATGGATACTTTTTTGCTTGCATCTCTTTCAGAGTCAACTTCGTTTGCTCCTTGTCTTGCGAGGAATTCTTCTTTTCGGATGTCATAGATGACTTCTTCCCTTTATTTGCCCTAGTTGAAATCTTAAGAGGTGCGATAGTCATGGCCATGGAGTCTTTGGATGGTGCCTTAGCAAAGAACTTGCCCCCCTTCCTTGGCTCTGGTTTACTTTGTGCTTTTGTAGGGTCACCTATAAGCGGCCCATCAGCTCCACTTGTAGTCATGCTCAACTCCATATCATGTGCTCTAGTTTCCAACTCTTCAAATGATCTAGGTTGAATACCTTGAAGTATGTACCAAATTCCCCAATGCATTCCTTGGATGCACATCTCAATGGTCGAGGTCTCGTATAATCGATCTTTGCAATTAAGGCTCAAGTTTCTCCAACGATCGATGTAGTCAACGGTGAGTTCTTCCTTCCATTGACGAGTGCTTGTGAGTTCAACCATGTTGACAGTTCTTCGAGTGTTGTAGAAACGGTTGAGGAATTCTTGCTCTAATTTATCCCAACAATCAATGGACTCTGCCCCTAAGTCAATGTACCAGTCGAATGTATTCCCTTTCAGTGATTGGGATAATTATTTCACTAATTGATCTCCGTAAGTCCCCGCATTGCTGCATGTCTCCATAAAGTGAGCAACGTGTTGCTTAGGGCTGCCTTTGCCATCAAACTGTTGAAACTTTGGGGGTTGATATCCGCTTGGCAACTTCAGAATGTCAATCCTTCTAGTATACGGCTTTGAGTATGTGAACGAAGACTTAGAACTTCCTCCAATGTTTTCCTTGATTGCTCCAATGATGAACTCTTTCAACTGTGCAGCATGAATAATGTCGGCGGGAAAGACTTGGAGCTCTTTACTTGTGGACTTACCCTTTTCAATTGTACTGCGCTTGATAGACGTCTCCCTTTTCTCGAGATGTTGTGGGCACTTTTGTGCTATGTTAGTTGTCTCAACAGCTTCTCCTTTGCTTAGAAGTTTCTCAATATTTGCATCTTGCTCAACAGTACACCTCGTAAGCCACTCTATTGCCTTCGTTATTTGCTACATTTGCCGAGGTAGGAGATTTTGACTTAGTGTGTGGAGATGTTGGAGGAGATTGTTCATCCTTGTCAGACTCTTCAAGAAAAGCAACTTCATCGCGTTGATCATCGTCGCGTGCAAACTCATCCGTCAACTTTGCCTTTTGGTCTTCTTTTGATTGAGTCATTGAGCGAGTCCTTATTGAACTCATGTAGATGCGTCTTCTTGTCCTTGATAAAAATAGATGAGAGGTCGAGATAGTCCCACTGGGCGCGCCAAAAATTTGTAGCAACAAATTTTTCTAAGTCTTTAAAATAAAAGACGGAAAAAAATAGTTGAACAAATAAAACTTGTGAATTTGATGAATTTATGGAGTAACAATCTCTTTGATCCTCTGATTCCATTTTATAAGGACAATGACTTGAACTTTAAACAAATCTTGAAGGAAATCTTCACTTCGATCTTCTTCAAGGTACTTTAATATTTAACAAACGTCGATGCGAGGGCTTGGCAGCTTGATCTCGGATCGAACGGACTTTTGACTTCGAAATTGATTTGAAGATTGTTGAAGAACGATATGATCTTCGTCTTCAGTTCTTTGGATATTTGGACTTTGATCTTCTTTGAAAGGGACTTTGATCTTCAAAAACAGTTTTTCGAGGGCCTTGTAGCTTGTTCTCGAATCAAACAAACTTTGGGCTTGAAGATCGTTGAAGAACGTTGTGAATTTGATGTCGAATATATTGAATTTATTGAAGCTCGATCTTTCTTGGTAGAAGTGCAATCTTCAAAAACAGTTATTTGGTGGACTTGAGGCTTGATGATGGATCAAACAAAGGTTTTCGCGAATAACGCCTTGAATCCTGGGAAGAACGCTTGAAGATGGATGAACTTGGTGGAGCGAAAAACTTAGAGTTTTTCCCTCTTCAACTTGTGAATATTTGTGTGTTTCTTTATGAGAGGGCCCCTATTTATAGTTGTAAGAATCTAGAGCTCCTTGCTTGTGATTGGTCGATTTTATTTTCAAGATAAGCATGGATTTAATTTAGCTTTCTTATCAAGAAGTATCTAGATCACATTATATTTTCACGTGTAATAATGTGATTGGTTGAAATATATCATCTTTTCCGCATGGCCTTGTTTGATTAGTTGAATCACATCATCATTTTTTTTCACGTAGCTTTATTTGATTGGTTGCAATTCTTCATCTTTTCCATGTGGCTTTATTTGATTGGCCCATCAAATAGATATTATAAAATTAATTAATTAACCTATTAATAATTTAGAATTTAATTTAGTAAAATTCCCAATTAAAAATAGAAATAATTAATTTAATTTCTAATAATTAATTTGACACTTATCAATATTTAATTGGAGAAAACAAAATTAATTTGTCTACAGATGGTCCCGCAGCTTCTGGGACAGTCAGACTTGTTGTTGCTCGGTCGACCTCTGAATTTGTGCTTTCCACAGCTCTACTACGTGATATGGTAATTCTAGACATCATGCCTAATAAACTTAAAATGTGGTGTTCCTACAGACGGCGCCAAAATTTTGGTCTTCATTCGTCCGAGTAACAAAACACCGTAAATGTTACAATGGGCTGATCCATTGCCAAAATGATGCTAATCAAATAGAATTCGGACTAGCTTGGTCCGGAACACCTATTACAAGTTGACTAGGCTAAATAGATGGAATTACAAAATATAAATAGTGTATCGAACAGCTGGAAATCGATGGACGTTCGATACAGAGTCTGCCTGATGGTCCAATATCAAACAAGGGCCCTTCGATCTATAAGTGTATCGAACTCGGGTCTTTTGATGTAAGACTAAGCTGGATTGCTGAGTATTGAATCGGTTTGCTTCGATCAAACACAGTGTATCGAATTCTGGGATATCGATCGAATGCTAGTGGCTCGATGCTAAGTAATTTGGTGATAGTTGGAATGCGTGCTGAGAATGTCAGGGGACGGAGTATTTATAACCCCCGTCCCGCGGGCCCCCATGGTTGTTGGGGAAAGTGCATCGAACTGGGCTGGTTCGATCGAGTCGTTGGATCGAACCAAGTCCGTTCGATTCTCGTTTAGTATCGAATTTCACCTGACCAATGTATTATATCAGTTGGGCTTTCTTTTTGGGCCAGTCCAGTACTAATATTGGGCATTTCTGAAATACCCCCATCTTATGGAATATGAGGTCCTTTTTTAATATCTCCTTGTTTTTCTTATACATCAAATAAATCACAAACGCAGTCAATTTCTCTTTCTAATGTCAGAATGTCATATAGGCCACCATGTAGACATGGGCTTTAACCTCGCAAGCAGTTATGCTCTGGGTAGTGGTTGAAACTTGAAACCATTTTATAGGTTAGCCCATTTAAGAAAAGGTAAACAAATTATGGCCTCTAATTGACGACCGCTGGCTTGATTTGTACGTTCGGAGGTTTAACCGTTAACTGCAACAGTAAGGAGTACAATCTTAATGTTAATTTTATTATACAGAGTCTAGTTATGATTAAAATTGTAAAGCCCTGAAAATTACATTAAAACAACTGAGTTTTAATTATAAAATGTTTCAGAACATTTACAATTCAATCCCAAACTCTTCAGGTCAGTGCCAAAAAATGTCCTGAAACTATGTTTTCTTTAAGTACATTATGTTTAATAACAATAATTATATTAAGCCTGTAAATGTCCAGTCTTGCCTTTTTCTTCATCATTAAAGACCTTGAAAATTCTTTCAGATATTATCACAATTAGGTAGGACTTTAGTATCTCTGACAAGATAGTAAGCAAATGCATTTGTCAACTGTTTAGAAACCTACGATACTAAAAAACATTAATTAGAATATATAGATACATATATGCAATATAATGAGAAATCGCGTATTCTTGAAAATATTGTTAAAACGCGGTATTTAGAAAATAGTATGAAGAAAAGATACATAATTTCAACTTGTTGGACTTCGTGCTATTTATGAGTTAGTTTAAGACAAGTCAAAGCAAAATAATTATTCTTCGGTAACGCTCGGCATATGTATACGTTTTAATTAACCAAAATAATAAGTACTCTTCTGAATCAACAGAATTGCATTTATGAATGGAACGATTGCATACATGAGAGAAGAGAGAGAATCCCTCCTTTTGGTGAAGAAAAGAAGAATATAATGAATTAGTCGAGCGGATAGACTCCCTATTTATACTTGAGATTATCGAAACTAATTCTCACTAGCGGAACTAATTACAACTAAACTTACTATTTATGACAGGTTAACAGTAACAAACATAACTAATTACAACTAATATTTAAATATCGTAAGTGTGGAAACTGTGGGCTGAGACTGCTTTCGGTGACATGCATACCGGTGATATTCTAACTTACCAACTTAAATAAAAACCGAATGTGTTATCTAGTAATATTAAAATGAAGAGATTCACACGAAATTGGTTCTTTTGGTGGGTTTCGCGTCATTGACCCAGTGTTATCATTATTAAAAAGTCAATGATGTCCTCTTACACATATGTACTCAAATTTCTTTGCTGATTCTTTGCAGCTTGTTCGAAAAATATTGAAAGGACAGAAACTTCGTCATAGATAAAATAGGTATACAATGTGAATGGCACATATAGGGATTTGTCTGAGACAGTGTTTTCAGACCCAGCCCGGTCACAGAATAAGTGAGGTTACTGGGTAGTGGGTCAACAGGTCGGACCGATCGAACCACTGGTTAGACCGGTTTGTTGACTTTTAGTCAACCGTCAATTGGTTAACTTTAAAATTACATGTTGCATGCAAATAAAACAAATATTTCATATTTATAACCATGATACTATTAAACATAATATGCATGTTTATCAAAATTTTAAATATGAAAGACTATTTTTTACTTTTTATGGAAAAAAATTATATATACATTATACATGAGATTTAATTATTATAGAGGACATTTTTTTTGAATAAATAATGGCCCATTTAATTGATTATTGTGTTTGATAATTATTTAGGCCATTTCAGTTTAGGCCCATTTTCCCTTTTGAATTCTAGGGTTTGAGCCCATTTATTTTTCCCTTTGAGATATATCTTCCTCATTTGCACGCAGCAGTCAGCACACTATTCTCAATTAATTTTTTCTTCTTCTTTTATTTTCTCTTTCTTTCTTCTCATCTTTGCAGCAGGCGTTCCTTTCTACTTCAATTATTTTTCTTCTTCTTCTTTTATTTTTCTCTTTCTTCTCATTTGCAGCAGATTCTTCTTCTCTCCTTTAATTAATTTCTTCTTTTTCTTTTATTTTTTTCTTTCTTCTATTTCTTTCTTCTTATCTGCAAAAGACCATTATTTTTTTGTTTTTCTTTCTTCGTTTTTTGAGAACTCACGCAGAAGCAGACTTTTTTTTAAACAACAAGTTGCAGGCGTAAATGTAAATTAAGAAGAAAAAAAACACCAGTTCGCTGCGAACCGGTTGGACGGGTCTCCGGGCGAACCTGCCGATTCCGCCGGTTCGCTCGCCAGACTCAACAACCCGTTTTTAGGGCTGAACCGTGCCGGTGAGACTAGCGGTTCACGTGTGTGGGGCCCACACTTCTGTGAGTGCAGGGAGTTGTGCCCCATGGAGCATCTCAGATATTCCCCACATATAGGTATTCAAAAAACCAAAACGGATTATTTTGGTATTATTTCATCCGAGTAACAAAACACCGTAAAAGTTACAATAGGCTGATCAATTGCCAAAATAATGTTAATCAAATAGAATGCGGACTAACTTGGTCCGCAACACCTATTACAAGTTGACTAGACTTTATAAATAAAATTACTACGCACAAAAAGTGTATCGAATGGCTAGGGTCCTTCGATGTACTGATGAGCTGATTAGCTGAGTATCGAATTGGCCTGTTTCGATCGAGTGTAGTGTATCGAACAATGGGACTTCGATCGAACTCGGGGGATTCGATCGAATGTTGACTGTTCGATGCTGATTAAATCAATGTTGGTTGGAATGCGTGTTGAGAATGTCAGGGGAATGGGCATTTATAAACCCCGTCCAGCGGGCCCCATTGGTTGTTGGGGAAAGTGAACCGAACTGGGATGGTTCGATCCATTTGTTAGATCGAATCATGTCCGTTCGATGCTCGTTCGACATCGAATTTCGTCTGTTCGATGCACTATTTCAGTTGGACTTGCTCATTGGGTCGGCCCAATATTAGTATTGGGCCGTTCCTAAAATACCCCCATCATATAGTCCCCCTAGTTTGGGAGACGGTATGGATCAGAGGGCAAGTTCCAACCTTATAATCTGCATTTTTGTTTAGCATGTTTAAGATATAGAAGCCATTAATAGGGAGATTGGTGACTATGCAGAAATCTCCGGGATGGCGTATAATATATATGCATCACGGTTGCAACATAGTCGTTCGTCCTTGCGCGAAATATTTAATATAGCCAATAGGTATAATTTAGGCATTCCCGGTCCGGATGAGCGCACGGATTCCCCCCGCCTGGCCACCTCACAGTTTTCGTGGGCCAGCTTGCCAATGGGTTGCGATTTTCCATACCAGTTGAGGTTAAATTCATTCTTAGGTTCATCGGGATTGTGCCAGTCAGTTGACGCCGAATTCGTTCGGGAAAATCATTGATTTTATCATCCTGGTGAAGGCTTTAGGCGAACCTCAGGGTCCCGATCAATTTTGGGCCCTCTTCGAAGTTTGCAAGGGGGAGGTATGCGTCTACCATGTGAAGGCTCTGAGGCACCGCAATTTTTTGAGTGGTGAGGCCACTGGCTATGGGAATACTTGGAAGAAACGCTATTTATACGTTGAGGAGAGCTATGAGGGAGAATTAGCGGCGTATTGCCGTGATTGGTTTGGGGGCGCTAGGGTTGCAATACCGCCTGGTGTACGCCCACCTTCATGGGACTGCAATTTTGTCCCTAACTTATTTCGTGATCACAAGTTTAATGTTAAGAAACTGGTCGAGAATCGTGTGTTTTCTTTAGCTAGATTATCTCCAGTTCCCTATGATAGAAGGTTTACGCTTGGTATAGATTCTGCATTTTTTATTTAGTCTAGTGTTTTGTTTTCACTGTTATGATAATACTAATATGTATTTTTCTTTTCAGGCGAATTTATCATGAACCACCACTCCAGGATCAATCAAGCTCTTGCTGCTGAGAACCAAGGTTCTCAGACAACCATTATTCCCCCGATTCCCCCTCCAAGGAAAAGGAAACGCAAGAGTAAGAAAACAGCAGCTGAAGGATCGGTGTCGGCGCCCGTTGAGGCTCCAAGAGATCCTTTCGAGGATATCTTGAGGCAAGTTCGCGCGACTACTCCCCCTCCTGATGATGTCGACCATGCATGGGGTGCTGATGAAGCTGCAGCCGAACAGGGCGTCAATGCTGAAGGTGCTACTTAGGCTAAAAGGAGGAGGGTCCATCAGAATAGCTCCAGAACAGGCGGTGTTTATCCCCCTAGCGCCGTGTTCCACATGCGCGGCGACTATTGGCGGTTGTGCTACTGCGGAGGGCACTAGCACTAGAGCGGGGCCAAGCCATGGCCCGTGGGCCGGTGTGGGGGAGTTCGAGATTTTGGAGGAAGAGGCGATCGATGCCTTGAAATTCCTCCTTCCAAATCTTGTAGTTCCTCATCCCGTCTCGGCCGAGGAAAGGAAGATGGTTGAGCGGAACACTCTTCATCTTTTAAGTGCAGTAATATTTTATATTTCGGCTGCATTGTATTACATAGATATTTCATTGCATAACATCATTTGACCTCGTGATGTTTCCTTTTCAGGGTGGTGGGATAGTAGACGCCATGTTTGTTGGGTGAGTCCAGGCTGATGGACAGCACCAGGCCGGAGCTGATTTTCGCGGCTGTGACCCTAATGCTCTGAGGGCCGCACTTGAGGATAAGGAGAGGGCGCTGCAGAAGGTAAATGAGTATGCAACGCGAGCTACCGGTGACAGAGAAACAGCATGGCTTGCACAGGATGTCGTCGATCAGCTTCAAATGCATGTCAGCAATCTCTCATCCAGCAAAGGTGAGCTTGCAAAGTGAGTTGCTGTACTCGAGAAGAAACTGGCAGCCGAGAAAGAAAAGTCTGAGCGGGCCGAGGAGATAGGATATGCTCGCGGCCTCAGTGAGGTATAGTAATTTTACTTGAGTTGAAGTCTTTATTCTTTTATCCTTCCTTGTTAATCTCATTTTCCCGTTACAGGTTCCTTCTGCGTAGCAACGGGTTGAAATTGCCAAGGAGTTCCTCCGCAGCAATACCTTTCAAGAGATAAGTGCTCGGAGGGGTGCCTGGGAGGCTCGGAAAGCTCAAGTGCTCACGGTGCAGCAGGTTTATAGCATCAAATATGTCCATGGGCACTTCGATCGTGCTTGGCTCGATCTTTCATTGGGGCCTAATAGAGAAATTTTGTCGCCCTCTGCGAATGATCACCCTGCTACTCCGGATGAGTTCGTTGTGCTTCTCGATAGCGACAACCTCCTCTATCGGGGAATTTCTTCACCACCTCTGATGTCGTCCGTCTATCCTTCCTCCGAAGATGAGGATGATGCCGACGCCTGAGTGCTTCGGCCTTTTATTTAATAATAAACAATCTCTACGTTATTTTCTGGCGCTGCGACGCCCTTTTAATGTTTCGAACAATTTGAATAATTTCATCGTAATCGCTTGTTATTCGTGTTATTTTTTATTGACATGCTTTTTTCGTTGGCTCATATTCATTGCCTTTTCTTTCAATCGCTATTGTTGCGTTTTACCTTATTTTGACAACTAGAGCGTCCTTCGTATTAATGAAGGTATATGGATCTCTTGTGATGTATGATTAGTGTTTTATTACTACTAATATAATGGTTGTTCCTCTTTTCATTTCTCGGGATTGCGGTATCTCGCGGAATTTTGTACGGAATATCCATCTCTTTTCATTTTGCGAGATTTACGATATCTCGTGCCACTTCGGACAGAGTCTCTGTTCCTTTTCATGTTTGCGGGAATTACGGTATCTCGTGCCACTTTGGACAAAGTTTCCGTTCCTTTTTCATGTTTGTGGGATTTGCGGTATCTCGTGCTACTTTGAGCAGGGTCTCCGTCCCTTCTTTCATCTCTTTTGGATTTACGGTATCTCGTGCCGCTTTGGGCAGAGTTTCCGTGTCTTTTCTTTTCTGGGATTTGCGGTATCTCGCGCCACTTTGGGCAGAGTCTCCGTCCCTTCTTTCATCTCTTATGGATTTACGGTATCTCGTGCTGCTTTGGGCAGAGTTTCCGTGCCTTTTTATTTTTGGGATTTGCGGTATCTCATGCCACTTTGGGTAGAGTATTCATCCGTTCTTTCATCTCTTTTGTATTTACAGTATCTCATGCCGCTTTGGGCAGAGTTTCCGTGCCTTTTCATTTTCAGGATTTGCGGTATCTCGTGCCACTTTGGGCAGAGTCTTCGTCCCTTCTTTCATCTCTTCTGGATTTACGGTATCTCGTGCCACTTTGGGCAGAGTTTCTGTCCCTCTTCATCTTTGGAGTGAACCTATTTTAGGTCCTGCATAAAATTGAGATTATGCTTGCCTCAGTATTTTTAGATGACAATATAATTGATAAATCAAAGCGTTCTTGGAAACGAATTCATATAAGGAGAATTGGAGAGGGTTTTGATTGCAAAATCCGTTCTCCTATGCCCTTCGAGGCGGCCTTCGTGGCTCAAGTCTTCGATGTCCCTATTTTAAGTTAATACATGCCTACCCTTCATGCTTATTAGGAGAGAGGGGACAAATTGAAGTTGCTCAAAATATTCGGGAAAATGAAGACTTGCAAAAATTAAATTTGAGCACTTCAGTCAATGTGCTCAATCTCCATGTGGGCTAGTGCTTCTCCTACTTCTGGCTCCACCTGTGGTTGCATTCGAAGCGATGCCACATAGCATTTCTAGCCATCAATGTGGTCTGCAATCACTTCACCGGTTCCGGCAGGGGTGGGAATTTTACCATCTGGTGGTAAGTTGACGATAAAGCTCGGAATGCATTCAGCGCTGGCCTTCCTATGATGTCATTGTAAGAGAAAGGCATATCAACAACCACATAACTCTCCCTCAATGTTCTCCTTTGAGGCGCGGTTCCCAATGAGGTAGGGAGCGTAATCAATCCACGAGGCACTGTCTCCGGGCCTCCGAATCCATGAAGTGAGGTTTTTACCAGTTCCAAAATTATACCATTCAGCCCCATTTTCTCTAATGTGGAGTTGAATAGCACGTTAACTGAGGTGTTGTGGTCTACCAGCATTCTAGTTACACTAAAGTTGGATATATCCACCGTTATCACCAACGGGGAATATAGGTTTGTCGTTTGAATGACCTGGGGGCTCAGCTATCCATTGTTGAGAAAGTGATTTCGTCCTACAGCATTTCCTCAATCCTTAAAATATCAGCGAAGCCGACGAACCTATCCGATTCAACGAGCCTTGAAATCTTTTTTCTGCCGTTCGTGGAATCGGCTCCTACTGGACCACCTGATATCATATTTATCATTCCTCTTCTGATGTTGCTATTTTCGGTTTGATGATAGTCCAACAAATGCGGATGATTGACTACCTTCTGCTTGTCCTTTCTGGGCGATATCTATCTGTCCTTGTCAGCGCCATGTTCTTGCTCTTTCATCTTTTTAACAAACTCTACTAGTTTTACGTCCTTCACTAGTCGTTCGATCTCGTCCTTGAGATCCTTGCAATCCTCAGTTTCGTGAGCCTTTTGATTGTGGTGTTTACAGAAGTGGTTCAAAAATGTTCTTGCCTTTGAATCCTCCATCTGCATGGGCTCCTTTAGCCATCATTTCCTCTTTGTCGCTCCGAATGTCGTCATGATGCTAGCATTTAAGGGATTGTATCTCCTTGGTGACGCGTCTCGGTACCTGTTATTCATGTTTTTGTTGTTGTTGTTGTTGCGGTTCTAGTCCTCTTTTCCTCTTTCCTTATCTTTTGGGGGTGCGATCATGGCTAACTTGGTCGCCATCATCTCTTCACGGTGAACCACTTCCTGAGCTATCTTATTTATATCTTCGATAGTTCTGAGGTTTCGCCTGAGCAAATCGTCACTAAAGATTGTATTGGTAGTTGCTATGAAGAGTATACTCATCACCATGACACCATCTCTCCACTCGGACTGTCTATTCCTAGCAGTTTTGTGTTGTAACGCCTCATGAAGTCCTTTAGACTCTCATTGGCCTCCTACTTCATTGAGTACCGGTGGGAATGGTCCAAAACCAGTCTCGTTAGACTTGAGAATTGGTTCTCGAATATGTCCCTTAACTGTTTGTAGGTTTTGATTGTTCCCGGAGCAATTCGAGTGAACCAGTCCATCGCTACCCCGACCAAGGTAGTGGCAAATATTTTGGCTTGTACATTCTCCATGAACCCGTACAAGGTCAACTTGTTGTCTAGATGGAAGAGGTGATCGCGGGGATCTGATTTTCCATCGTAAGGTTTCAAATCGGGGATCTTTTCCCTGTGTCCTAGGATTTTTGCCTCTATTTCTTCAGAAAATAGAGAACTCCACAGGGCAGTTCCTATTCGCTACATTCGGCCTTCGTCCATTGCTTTCTCCCTTTCATGTCTTTCTAGGTTTCTTACCACCTCATCGCGCTCTTTTCTGGAATCGCGGCTTTCCGCGCGTCTCCTCTCATTACTCTTCTCTTGTCTACTCGATTCGTCGTTTCGACTTTCCTCTTTTTCTTTTCTTCTCTCGTCACGGTGCCTCCTAGACTGCACCTTCACCAACTTAGGTTTGTCTCTTCGATCTTCCCTATTTGATTTTTCCTTATTTTGGACCTCCACCGAGTCCGATTTCTCTCTCGTGCCATCCCGATGAGACTTTTCCTTGTTTGCTTTTCTCGGACGTATTGATGCGGAAGCATGTTCCCTTATTGCCTCAGCGCATCCCACTGGCAGTGATGCTTGCATTGGTGGCGCGGGGGCCAAACACTCAGCCAGTACGGATTTGATCATGGCCATTATTTCATCTCTCATATTGTTCGGGAGCGAGGCTGTGGTTAATGTCGCTCTAGTTGTGTCTGCATTTGGTGTTGGTATACCCTCTGCTTGCGTACTTGGAATTTCTCGCCTCGCAGGCGTCGGCACCCCAGCTAGTAATGTTGAAGGTCCCGCGTCTTCTGGACAGTCTGACTTGTTGTTGCCTGGTTGACCTCTGCATTTGTGCCATCAACTGCTCTACTGCGCGATCTAGTTATTCTAGACGTCATGCCTAATAAACTTGGAAATGTGGTGTTCCCACAAACGGCGCAAATATTCTGGTCTTATTTCGTCCGAGTAACAAAACACCGTAAAAGTTACAATGGGCTGATCAATTGCCAAAATAATGCTAATCAAATAGAATGCAGACTAGCTTGGTCCGGAACACCTATTACAAGTTGACTAGACTTTATAAATAAAATTACTACGCAGAGAAAGTGTATCGAACGGCTAGGGTCCGATCTATCCTGAATCGAATCGGGTCGTTCGATACGGTATCTGCTTGACGCTCCAATATCAAACTTAGGCTCTTCGATATATATAAGAGTATCGAACTAGGTTCCTTTGATGTACTGATGAGCTGATTAGCTGATTATCGAATTGGCTTGTTTCGATCGAGCGTAGTGTATTGAACAATGGGACATCGATCGAACTCGGGGGATTCGATCGAATGGTGACTGTTCGATGCGGATTGAATCGATGTTAGTTAGAATGCGTGCTGAAAATGTCAGGGTTCGGGGTATTTATAAACCCCGTCCAGCAGGCCACATTGGTTGTTGGGGAAAGTGCATCGAACTGGAATGGTTCGATCCATTTGTTAGATAGAACCATGTTCGTTTGATGTTCGTTCGGTATCGAATCTCGCATGTTCGATGCACTATTTCAGTTGGGCTTGCTCCTTAGGTCGGCCCAATATTAGTATTGGGCCGTTCCTAAAATACCCAATCACGTATATATATATATATATATATATATATATTTATATTTATATATATATATATATATTATGTTAAGAGCTTCGTTAGAGACGTGATCAAGTCGGCTGGCCTAAAGTTTCCAAATAATGTTATGGCTTATGATATGTTCTTTATTTGTTTATTCTATTATTAGTATTATAATACGAAAGAATGCACGGGATGATGCTTTCTGATAATAACTATATCTAGACCCAGTTGCATAAAATAAATATGTTCTTTTAAATTAGGGCGTACGTTTTGTTTGTTTGTTATATAAAAATACACTGCCCACAGAACAAGTAGCCAATCAACCCGTCGTGTATCAAAACTAGTTGCAAGAATATGCATGCTTGTCGTATTTAATGTTTTTAGAAAGCAAAAAAGTATAAATCATAATGACTTGCGTGTATGCATCCAACTTTTTGCCATGATGTTGGCGTTCCCAACCCAAAAGTATTTCACTCAATGTCGACAGACAGGGTGCATCCATTTCTTTCGTAATAAGAAAAATAATCAGATTACAATTTGAGAATTTAGAAAAGGCTAGAATAACTGTCTTATTGTACAAAAAAAAATATAAAAATCATTTCATTTTGAAACTAAGGTGGTGTTTGCAAACTCTAGTGGAAAAGTAGAAGTTCACAATTTTTAGTTAAGTCAAAAGCATCCTCACACCAGCTTGAAGATTGTGAGCTTTTTTAGCTTAAAAAAAGTTTTGTAACTGAAAAAGCTATATTTGCAAACACCCCAAAATCACTTGTTCAAATAAAAAGGTGATTATAGCTTTTTTTAAGAGTTTGCAGACACCACCTAACTACCATTCAATAAGAAGATGGTTGGCCTTTTAGCACCCAATTTTGTTTTTTTAAACTAACTAGTATACTACTGTTCTCCTGTCTTCTTCTTTTTTTTTTTAGGCAAAAGAAATTTATTAATAAGTAAAGCAAAAGATGAGTGGGTAAAAAAGTACAAAGTTCAACCCCTCACAACAAACACTCATACCGAATAGAGTTTGTCAGAGTTTGACCAAATGACGAAAGAATATGAAAAATCTTTAATTTTGGTTTTAAAACAAAGCCGAGGCCTGACTTTTATCAAATCGAAAGTTTTACCCAAGTCAACTATCGAGCCCTTGAACACCACGCCGTTCCAAAGAGTCCAAAATGACCAAACTGTAATAAACCACAAACTTTATTTCCACTCAGTTCTTTTTCCAAAGTCCCTTAGTCCAAAACATTGAACCAAGTGCTCTTTGCGATTATTGAAAATGGCCGTGATAATATGGAACCGATTATAGATATATGTCCAAACATCAAAAACAAAACAACAATGAAGAAGGAGATGAATTGCCGATTCATCTATCTCATGACAAAGCGGACATAAATTGCTTGTTTCAGAAATTAAGCCACGGTGTATAAGATTTTTCTTTGGTGGAACATGAAGTTGAACAGCCTTCCATGCGAACATGATAGCCTTAGGGGGAGCCAAGAAATCCCTAAAGAATTTCAAGAATGAGGAATCTTCTATTGAGTTACCAATATTCAGTCGGTTGTAGGCCGATTTTGTTGAACAAATCCCCGAGCCTCGTACTTCCTTCTCCATTAATCTTGTAATGAATGATGTTGCTGAATATTATTGATAAAACGTATCAAATCAGAAAGTATATCTTGTTCCAAGGAGAAAATAGTTCTTCTTTATCGAAAATCCGACTTGCCATTTCCATTCAGGTCAGCACTTGAGGCATTATTATTGAGAGAAATATTAAAAAGACGAAGAAACTTATCTTTTAACGTGACGGAGTCCGCCCACACATCAAGCCAAAATTGAGTGTTTCTTCTATCTCTCACTTGTCTTGATAGGCTCTCAAGAAACTAGTCGTTGTCCACCAAGTTATGAGTAATGGAAAGAAAATCTCGCCACCAAATCGAAGAAGTGGATCTCGTATGAGAACGAGAAACAAAAGGGCATATATAGAGATGAGGATTCTTTTCCACAAATGCGAGTCCTCAACCAAAAGCCTCATTTCCATTTGCTAAGTAGTGTTTAATTCAAGGATTCCAAATTTTTAACATCAAGACCGTCGTTAATTTTGCCTTGACAAATTATTTGCCATTTAATCTTAGAAATTTTATTTTGCCACTCGTCGCCGCCCAATAGGAACTTTCGTCAAAGTCTCTTGATCACATTCAGAGCATGTTTTGGAGCCTTAAAGAAATATAAATTGTAAACAAGAATGCTTGTTAAAACAGAATTTACAAGAGTTAATCTGCCTACAATGGGTATAGAAGTATTCCCCCGTGAAGAAAGTCGATTATTCAACACCTCAGAAATTGGAGCCCATGTCTCTCATTTTCTTGGGTTTGCGTCAACCATCACTCCTAGGTATTTGAACGAAATCTTGCCAATCTTCACTTCAAGAGGTTTGAATAAATATGTAGTTATAAATATGGCACATAAATACCAACCAGGTTACTCTTCACGAAGTTAACGTTAAGTTCCGACATGATTTACAAAAATCTCAGGATGTATTTGATAGCTTGCACGTTCTGGGGATGGTTCTCGCACACGATAATCGTGTCATCTGCATGTTGAATATGGCTGATTTTCACCTTATCCTTTCCGATTCCAAATACTTTGAAGAGCTTGAGTTGTCTTGCTTTGTTAAGGAGAATACAGAATCCTTCAGATGCAGTAAAATACAGAAGTGATGACAAGGTATCTTCTTGTCTAGAGCCTCTCGACATCGAGTTTATCCAGTCGAACTTCCATTTACAAGAACCGATACATCAGCAGACTGAAGACATTGTAAAATCCATTTCCTCTATTTGCAAGTAAAAGAAATAAAAAAAATCATCATTTTTATCAAGATAATTCCAGCTCACGCTATCGAAGGTCTTCTCAAAGCCCACCTTGAACGCAATCAACTATGATTTTTTCCTTCTTGCTTCATCAATAGCTTTGTTAATTGTGAATATACCATTCTTGATTTGGCGCCTTTTCAAGAAATCCGAATGTTTGCTCAAAATGATCTCATTCAAGACTTGGCTTAATCTACTCGCAAGAAATTTAGCAAGGATTTTATAGGAAAATCCATGTAAAGAGATAGGATGATAGTCATTAGTCCATTGCGGGTTGCTCTTCTTCAGAACGAGGGCGATGAAAAACGTATTTGCACCTCGAGCACTTTATCCAATACTATGAAATTTTGTGGATCTGCATATGTCCTCTTTCATGACACTCCTATTTTTTTTAATAAAGACGAAGTTAAAATCGTCAGACTATGGACTTTTTTCCCGTCACAGTTCAAAATTGCTTTCTCAATTTCTTCAATAGTAAAAGGAAGAGACAAACTAGTAGCTTCAGCATTTGTAATTTGAACCCTTTATATGTTGTCGAAAAAGGTCTATTCGAGCAACCTTTCTCAAAAAGTGAATCAAAGTGATCTTTCACTTTTTGTTTCAACACATTGATATCATCATACCACCTGGCGTCAAATGTGAGACCTTGTAAATTAGAAACGACCTTGTTTCTATTGATACACCTGTGAAAGTAGTTCGAAGTGACGTATCCATCATGTAACCATTTAATTCAAGCTCTTTGAAGAGAAACTTAGCTCTTAAGTTATATGTTTTCCACAGAAAATCGAATTATGATTCCCTTTCATTGATTTCCTCTGATGTAAGCGGCGTAATTCCATTCTTCTCTTCAAGTTGGGCGATGGAGGCCTTAACATTGTTAATTTTATCATTAGATGGCCAAAGACATGCTTATTCAAACTTTTAAGTGCTGATTTGAGTTTGCCTTAAATTTTTTCTTCAGAAATTAAGAGACTTACCCCTCGATTTTAAAAGAATACCATTTCTCCTTCATAAACTCGGCATAATTATAGTGCTCACTCCAACAATCCATAACCCCCAAGTCTTTGAGCCCCGGTCCATAACTTTATGACTTAAGAGAATAGGACAATGGACTAAGCACAATCTGTCAAGCCCTTGCTGGATATTTCCATCACAGCTTCGCTAGCCACTCATCAGAGAGTAATAATCTGTCGATCCTACTCATAGTCGTGCCATCAACTTTATACGGCGTAAATATTATGCTACTAAGTGGTTTATCGTTCACTCCCACTATCTCTATGAAATTATTGAAGTCAACCATCGCGCTTGTGAGGCTCGACCGATCTCGAACACCTTTTCGTTCTTGTGGTGTCATAACTGCGTTGAAGTCACCTCACCACATCCCATTGCTAGTAGAATTTTTTAGCATCACCAATTCGTTTCATAGAGTCCTTTCCAAAATACAATGATCATAAACATTTATAAAAGTGATATTTACTTCTATTATCTCCCCAAAAACCCAAAATAAACAAGAACTCTTCTCTGGTAACATGAGACTAATGCATTTTTGTTTCACAAAAAAACAATTCCACCCTTTGTTCTATCAGAACCCTTCGAAATCCAATAGCAATCATTGTTACCCCAGATAGAGAATGTTGTAATATCATCGAACCGATCCATTTTCGTTTCCCGGAGGCATATCATGTCTATCTTATGCTTTACAATTAATTCCCTAATCTCATCATTTTTAACCTCCCCCTAAGCCTCTAATACTCCATGACAGAATCATCATGCTTCAATGTTGTGAATTCTCCCTTGACCTCCATAACCAATGGATGGCGTGTAACAGTTGCATCTCTCTTTTCTAGGCATGCAAGGTTGCTGATAAGGTCATCAGCATTAGCATTTTTCACAACATCCAATTTTTCACTAGATTCGCAAATGTTTTTAGCTTCTCTAAGCCATTTTTTACGGAGAATCACTTTATATTGGCATGCAATGTGACAATCGAAAATTGCATTACTTAGAGAAATACCTTGTGATTTCGGTGAATTTGTAGCCGCGCATGATTGTGTTTACTCATGCCTTATTTTGAAAACTAAGGTTGTACCATATGACTTGGATGACTTTACTCTTACTTTTGATGAAACTTAAGGTAGCACAAGTGGAGCCCCAAAGTAGTACGAGTTGCACCACTTATTGTCTACTTCTAGTGGGCCGCGTCTCAATCATGCCCTTCATGTTCATGTGAAATAACTAAACACTTGAAAAATCACAATTTATCATATGATAATGAGGTTTGACGATTAGTGTTTCAGACATTAATCAAAGTTCAAGATTACTGATGGCGTTGATAAGTACAATTGACCTTGTACTTTGGGTGGGGAGGGGGATTAGTGGAAAAGTATTCCAGACACTAAACACTTGATGTGAGTATGCAAAAACACGACCCTGTAGACACCATTCTACCCTATTAAATGCATAGTTAACTATTTATGACCTTCTTGCCATGGTGATGCTACCATATTTGTAAATCAAGTTTAGGACCTCTATGCAGTCATAAGGGGCGATAATTGTATTTAACTATCATATTACTCAAGCATTCATCAATCAAGCTTCCTCATCTTTTCCATAAACACCCCAGAACCAATCAGTGGTCGGATCATATCAAACCATTGTCTACGCGGGCATGTAGGGACTTGGCCTTCTTATTGTGGACATATTGAGCACCCAAGAAAGCTCAATTGTTCTCCAACGGTTCCTTTGATTTTCCATCAATAATAACCCACGTATGGACACTTTATAGCTCCACGTGGCTAGTTCATTCTCTATAAATAGTTGACACAAAACGGAAGCATAAATATTTGAAAATATCAGCGTATAATCGAAAAGAGAATACTGGAATCCACTAGTTGGAATAAAATTTTGGTTTTATTGAATAACATAATAAAAGTATGAATAACAAGAATAAATAAATGGAGGTATATATAGCTCATAAGACTTAAACAAAAATGAACTATACTCAAATCAGGAAACGGAATCTAAAGCAAATGGAAACAAAAGCCTAACTAGAATATGAAACTGCTAACTGGCACAGTAAGACAAATTGCTTGCGCATACGCACTAAACGGACTCTTTAGGGCTCGAGATGAGCTAATCCTCCGGTGCACAAGGTGTTGAAATTTCAAAGATGTTCGATTTGATATATTATGGGCCAAAAACAGATTATTGAGTCAAAAGTTATGGCCAATGCAAGTGAGACACGAAATTTGGTCACGAAACTGCTATTTTTGGCTCGATAGTGATGCTTGAACTATGTACATTCACTCCTATAAGCAGTGTTTTCAGACCCGGCCCGGTCACAGAACCGGTGAGCCTATTGGGTAGCGGGTCAACAGGTCAGACCGGTTGGACCGCTAGGTGGACCGGTTTGTTAACTTTAGTCAAAGTTCAATAAAAAATATAATATAAAAATATTTATATAAAAAAATTATAAAATTGTTAGAAATATTTTAAGTCACTAATATTTTGTTATATTATAAGAAAAATAAGAATATGGTTATCACAATACTAGGACTTGAACACGTGACCTCTAACAAAATAAATTCTTGTGAATTAGTGGAAACCATTGAGCTATCTAACAATTTAATAAATAGTCCAACAAACTATATATTTAATAAAAGTTAAAAAAATTATTTTGGATTTTTAAATGTTGGCCAAGAACAACAATATGTGAAACTAGAATCTAGAAAATCGCATCAGACGAATTACTAAGCTTGAAATTTTAGAATGCATGTTCGTTTTGCTTCAAAATTAAATTAAGTATGGAAAACAACATTTCTTTGAAAATTTCTTGGCCCAAACTGCCATAGGCTGTTTGCGGTGGATAGATCTCGACAAGATACCCCAAATCAAAAAAACATGCGTCCAAAAAGGACACTCCTGCGCAAAGTTATGGTCTTTCAAAGTTTTGCATTTTTTTCTTTCTTTTTATTCAATTTTGAGGTAGGATTGTAATTGACAAAAAAATAAGGGGGCTGGTTCGCAATTGACCAAAAAAAAGAGGGCAAACCGGTTCTTAGACCAAACCGGTTCACCGGGTCGACCGGTCCGACCAGAAAATTTTCCAGTCTACTGCTGGAGGTCTTCAGCCCGTTGGGCAGAATCAGACCGGACTAGGCACCGGTGCCCGGTCAAACCGGTCGGACAGGCCGGTCCGGGTTTCAAAACAGAGCCCTATAAGGTTCGTAAAACTAAATTCTTGTTGCACGTAAATATCTTTTTAACAAGTACATATGTAAATAAGACCCAATTGCTAAAGCCATCTACTATACTATAAGGGAAGAGGTTGACAGACCACGGACCAAAAAAAAAAAAAAAAAAAAAAAAGGATTCCTTTTGAGTTCCCAAATCCACAATTCTAGATACAATTGTACCAGAACACATACATGACACGAAGGATTGTTTTGCCGAAATAAGTTTGATATATTTGAATTTCTCTTGCTAGATATCTAATACAAATTGCTTGAATTCACAGCTGTATTAATTCTGCACGTGCATATATATCATAATAAGAAGTAATCATAATATACATAGCGACTCAGATCCAAATCATAGCTTATGTATCTAATGGTGGCCGTAATTTCAACTAATTATTATGAAATCACAACAGAAACAAATGTTTATAAATTATCTTATTACAAAGTTTGGTGTGTTCAAAAAAAAAAATTATCATATTACAAATTACACGTGATTCTCATACAACTAGCACAGTTAAAAAATGAAAACAGGTAAATGAGATAAGTATGGCATGTCATCCAACCGATATTTGTGGAGATGAGCTAGGAACAAATTTCCTAAAGTAATGCAGAAAAATCTGAAATAGTACACCAAGTCAGACTCAAATAACAAAAAAGATAACACTACTAGCTAGTCCCAGACTTCGAGAAGAACAAATTGGCACTTGTTTTGTATTTCCAATTTCCCTTCACCTAATTAGTTCAGGTAGCTTTCTCTTTTGTCTAAATACTCTATACAAATGGAACTTTCTTTTTTGCAACTTGCAACAATTAACAGCTAGCATTCCCACCACCCCACCCCACCCCAACCACCCCCAGCATTTTGAAAAATTACAACAACAAAATGTGACAAAAACTAAATGTTACAAGGCATCAATAACGACGATCCTTTGTTTCTTGTTATTATTATTATTACAATCTAATCCTAATGACTCCATTTCTCTCATCCTTTTCCCGGCTCCATCGTTGCTCGCCGGCACCTCAAATATGTTAACTCCAAATAGCCTAACCACCGGCACCCGAACCGGTAACCCGGCCACTACAGCATTGGATCCATTATTGTTTCTCACTTTCCAATCAATGTAAAGCTGCTTATCCGCACCGGTGGACCGCTGAAAGCTCACAATGTCACCGGCACGCAAGTTCTTCTCCTTCACGAATCGGCTCCATCCTTTGGTCAACACATAGCTTTGACTACTATTCCAGTAGGAATACCTAAACCTCCACACCTTACCACCCACATCCTCAAAATTCAACAGAATCCCTTTCGAAGTGTTCCCACTTTGCAAAGGGAAGTGCTTTTCTGCATGCTGTTTGGGAATAACAAGCCTGTTGAGCTTTCCGACATCGCTCGGGGTAACCGCTTTCTCGAACAGGTGTTCGCGGGCCTTGTCGAACGGGGAGGATCTCGTAAAGACCACTCCATTGTTGCCATTGGTGGTGCCGTAGTTACGCCTGCTTTGTTCGAGTTCGTCGTTGTACGTGTGTTTCCTCAGCATGTCGACGATCTCGGCTTTCGAGTGGGAATTCAGGAAAGCGGTCTCAACCTCGTCGACTTGTTCGTTTTCAGACAAGGGTTTGAAGTTGGTCACGGCGTCCCGGCCGCGGAATCTTTGCGCGGCGGTGTCGTAGGCTCGGGCGGCTTCGTCCTCCTCGTTGAACGTTCCGAGCCAGACGCGTTGGTGCTTCTCGTAGATTTGTGCGCCCCATCGGCCGTTGGGCTGAGGGACCACGCCTTTAAATCTCGACGAAGGGAGTTTCCGGGATTCGGCTTCTACGCCGTTATCCGAGGCGTCGAGGATCACGCTCGCGCCGCTTCCGACGCGGCAGAGCTTTTCCGGCGCCGGTGAGACGGCGGCCGGTGGGGTTGTGGAATCGGAGCTTGTTGTGCTTTCATCTATGCAGCTGCTTCCATCCATTTTCTATTGTGTGTATATAATTATTGGGAAGAAAAAGTAATTTGATTGTAGAGAAATGTGAGGAATGCAATGGAGTTGATGAAAAATGGAAGGAATATATATATAGGAGCTACCCCCTATAGTTATGTGTAATGTGTTGGAAATAATATAATAAAAATAATAAAAATATATAGTATGAATAGTGTGCAAGTAGTAGTTGTAGATTGTACAGATTTTGAAACAAAGACTCGAAATATAGAAAGATAGGGTGAGGTGGGGTCAACTCTAGAGATGGTAAGGAACTAGGAAGATTCATGAGATGGTACATGTAGTCTTTTATGTGTCTGTACGTATATATAATTAGAAAAATATATGTAAGAGGATATTGTGTGCGTGTTGTCTATGTGGAGTCGGAGGGGGGTGGGACGTGGGGTATAAAGATAATGAAGAGCAAGTTGATGGGATTCACATGAAAGTGGACCGAGTTTTTTTTCAAATTCATCTCCCCTGAACTTTGCTGCTACTGCTGACTATCAGTATGGTCTCCCCTTCGTATTTATCAAACACAAGTATGGTCTCCCTTCATCACACACATACCATTCTTGCATATTATTAAATAACATGTATATAAGTATACAATACGGTCATACACCTGATACACAATGTATATATAAATATACATATATATGAATTATGGTTTATTTTATAATTTAACTAATACAGCCTGACTTACGTGATAATTCGGTCAAAGTCATGATATATATAGATCCAACGACTTGATGATCCACTAATCACATATTTATAAATATTAAAAAGTTTGCGTGAATTGGGAATTTGGGATAGGAACTAATTACGCACCATGCAAATTGAAATAATAAACCATACAACTGATCATTTCCGTTTATTCACGCAATGCAATGCGGTTCAAGTACATAAGTATATCTAGATGCAGATATATATATATATATATATATATATTTATATATATATATAAATATATATATATGCTAAAACGTAAAATCCCATGAAATATATTTAAGGGGCAATCACTACCTCATCCCCTAAGGTTGGCGTATAAATATAAAATACACACATGTACTTTAGATTATTACAATCACCTCCCTGCCAACCAAATTTTATAATTGAAATAGTTTTCAGACCCGGACCGGATCGGCCGGTCCGACCGGTGGCCTCACCGGTTCGGGTCTGCCCAAAAAATGGGTTTTTAGAGTGGACCGGTCGAACCGGTGACCCGGACCGGTCGAACCGGAAAACCGGTGACCAGGACCGGTCCAGTGAACCGATCACACCCTTTTTTTTTTTTTAACAAAAAATTACACTTTTGCCCTGACAGCTTTTCAACAAAACAAAGAAAAATCTCTCAGCATGTGTACTGCCTGCGACTGAAATAACAAATAAGAAAGAAAAAAAGAGGAGAAAAAAAAAACTAGGTCACTAACTGTCGCCGCTTCGCCTACTCCACCGCCGCGCCGGACCTGCTCCACCGCCGCGTCGTCTGCTCCACCGCGAAGCTGCTCGTACAGCTCGGCCATAGCTGCAGTTCCAATAAGTCGCTGCCTCTTTTTTGTTTTTTTTAATCTTTATCGATTTTTCATTTTTTTGTTCTAAGTTCTAACTTATGTACTTCTAATCTATGGTTTTTTTGCAGCCTATTGTAAATTTCTAACGAGTGTTCGTTGATTCCGACAATAACACCCTCCGACAATATGGGTCCTATGGAGGAGTGTCTAATTATCAAAATATTGGTGTGAATGTGGATGATCACGATGCCTCGTGATGAATGTATTGTACTTTATTTTGTTGCTACTTTGTTATTTGTGTTTTTTTTTGGCTTGGTAAAACTTTGAATTTGGAAACTTAAGTTGGGATTTCTTAGTTGTGAACTTGTGATAATATATTAATATAATAGCATAATATATTTATTTTTATATTTATTTTTGTGGAACGTTGACTAAAGTCAACAAACCGGTTCAACCAGTGGTCCAACCGGTCCGACCTGTTGACCCGTTGCCCAGTAGCCTCACCGGTTCTGTGACCGGGCCGGGTCTGAAAACATTTTGAACTTCCAATTTTACTTTTGGCCAAAAATATTTAAAGGATTTAGTTGTATTGTTATATAAGAGCGGTGGACTAGATAATGTTCGAACAAATTTTAATTCAAATCAATTTGTAGAATTTATACTAAACAAATCTATAGTAAATTGATTTTATTCAATCATATGATTAGATTTATTACTTACAATTTAAATTTTAAAGATAATTTAATTATCCCACTTTTAATGATAGTAAAATCTTAGTAAGAGAAGTCTACCAGTCAACTAGCTTGTTTGTGAGTTCAGTTTACGTTGTTTCTTGTACTATATTTGAAAGTGTGTTATTAATTAAATGACTCAATGCTAAAATATAAACACATAAATAATTTTTTCACCATTAACACTACAAGAATGCTCGAATATAGCAAGCGAGCAGAAAAAATTTGTTATTTGGTGAAAAGTAGATTTTCGCTTTCTACAAATGTTGAAATCGAAAAATATGTCGCAGCCATTTTAATTAAAAAGGGAAGAGAAAAGAGTAGCGAGCGAAATTATTACTCGTCAAGTCAATAGCAAAGATCAGCGAGCGAAATTTCGCTCGCTAATCCACATGAGCAAAGACCAAATATCAAATATTCACTTGCTACCCCACTTTATAATCTTCGCCCCGGAGCTGGTGCACAAAAGAAAACGCAAAAAGAAATATAAATGTTAAAAAGAAAAGTGTGTGGAACGGTCAAAAAGTTAAAAGACAAGAATGAATGGAAAGCGAGAAAATTGAGTTCCACCCCCCCCCTCCCCCCCCCCCCCCCCCAAAAAAAAAACCCTTCAAATTGTTGGAGATAATATATAAATATTAAATGTCTACCCTCTCTAACAGCTTAAACTTTTAGATGAGATGACAATTCAATATGGTATCAGAGCTCAGGCGAAAGAGAAGGTCCTGAGTTCAAATCCCACCGCCACCCGATAATAAAAAAGTAACATGTGACAGGCGTAACAAAAAGATTTACAGCCTGCACGTGAGGGGGCGTGTTAGAGATAATATATAAATATTAAATGTATACCCTCTCTAACAGCTTAAGCTTTTAGATGAGATGATAATTCAATATGGTATCAGAGCTCAGGCCAAGGAGGAGGTCTTGGGTTCGAATCCCACTGCCACCCGATTATCAAAAAGTGTCACGTGACAGGCGTAACAAAAGATTTACAGCCGCACATGAGGGGGTGTGTTGGAGATAATATATAAATATTAAATGTCTACACTCTCTAACAACTTAAGCTTTTAGATGAGATGTCAATTCAATACAAACCCCTAATTGAGTAGCCGATCGAGCAAACACACACAATGAACGCGATGCCATTGAAGAGGAGCTCCAAAAGCTTCAAATCGACTCTGCAAACTTTCCAAATTCATCTAATAACAATATAGGTGTGTCTATCTTGATGTATGATGTTTACCCATTTATTTTTTAGTTTCATTCCATTTGGGACGTTTATGTGTATATGTATATCGTATATTCGTTAGTTACAATTTTTTATTTTTATTTCAGTCGTGCAGTGAATGGATATATATATATATATATATATAGAGAGAGAGAGAGAGAGTTGTAGACCGATTTTTCTGTATGCTAATGTTGTAATATTTTAGAACTTTAAGGTGATTTGACGGTGAATTGTAGATTGAATCTCCACAGTGTAAGATGGATTTGATGGTGAAAATGGAACTTCAGGTGTAAAATGTAATTGATATTGATAATACATACATACAACAAACAAGGAAGAAATCAAAAATACCCTGAGATGACCCCTTGAAATAAGCCCCTCGTATACAGATCTCACATACATCCGTCCATGCGAAGGAACAAGAAGGATTCGTAAAACCACCCATGTTGTACGAAAGAACGTCTCTCACACAATCATGCGTCTTAAAAGCCCACTTGAAAGAGTCACGTGTGCAATAAAGGAACGTGAGTCATTATTAACACAACTACTCTTAGATCACGGGCGACCAACATTAAACACTGTCAGCAGATCCATCTCCCACGAGTAATATGAAAGAACCCACATCCCCATCATTGAAGACAGCCAAGTGGCCACACTTATAACTACACCCAAGATCCATACATAGAGAAGGATTTCCACCATTGTAACCAACTCAGATTAGTTAACATACTTGTATTCTCACTTCTACAGTGCAATAATTTTTCTATATTCAAGTCTTTTTTCTTTATTCAGGGGGCTTCATATTCTGAAATTTCCTTGTATAAACGCTATCAATTAATTATTTTTTTCTTCACGAATCACAAAAATCGCATTCTAAACCATATATATTCCGGACAATTAAGGAATTAACCAATCAAGAGAATTATGTGTTATTAGATATTATTTTTTAATAAAAATGTAGGATTAGAATATAGTTTTGAGTTATAGTATATTATTTAACCATTAGAGTGTACAATGTACTTGTTTACAGTTAGGAAGAAAAATAGTATATTTAACTTAGTTTGGGTAACATCCATAATATTGTAAATTTTAGGATGTGAAGTGTAGCTACTTGGGTTTAGAACAAATACTATAAGATTATAATTCTATTTGGGTTAAAATGTATGACATTAAAACTCTTGGGGTGTAAAAGAAAGTTTTTTAGATTTATGAAGGAAAAGTAAGATTTTAACTTACTTTGGTTAAGAAATATAATATTATAAAGTTTAGGGTGTTAAAAGTAGTTATTTAGATTTAGAAAGAAAAATATAAAATTAGATTTTAATTTGGGTGAAAAGTATGATATGATAGTTTTTATGGTGTAAAGTAAAATTATATAGGTTTAATTTAGAAATAAAAATATAATAAGATTAGAGTGTAGTTTGATGAAAATATATGATATTGTAACGTTTAGGGTATAAAGTATAAATATTTAGATGCAAAGAATAACGTAGGATTAGAATTTAGTTTGGGTGTAAATAAATGATATGAGAACTTGTAGGGTGTGAGGTATAATTATTTAGGTTTAAAAAGATAAATATAAGATTAAGATTTAGTTTGGGTAAAATGTATGTTATGATAACTTTTAGGGTGTAAAGCATCATTATTGTTTAGATTAAAAAAAATATAAGTTTACGTTTAGGTTAGTGTCAAATGTATAATCTTAAGAGTAATTATTTACGTCCGAAGAGTAATTTAATGTAATAATAATTGTTGTACTAGACATTAGTTTGATCAATTGTGGTTATTTAACAATGTTGTTATAATATCAATATCAGTATTAATATTTACTGTATTAGAACATTAGTTTTGCTCCCTTGTAGTTGAGAAATTAATAAGTGCATGTTTTATTGCAAATGACATGTACTACACCGTTTAGTTTAGTTTCGAAGAAGGAGGGGGTAGACAATCCTTTAAAGGTATTCCCATCGGCAGTTCTGGAAGAGGAGGAGGTAGCCCGTCCTCAACGGGTGTTTGGGGTCGTAGTGTGGCTAGATCATAAATGATTCGATCACATAGAGACTGAGGATCGTCGGGTGGAGCCACGTCTGGTGGGAACATTCCATAGAGTTTTCCTGCTTACATTTTCGAGCTCTAGTGGATTTCTTCCAATCATTCATCCAATTGTTGGTTAAGACTCACACTAGTGTGTTGCCACACATGGTGTTAGGATCACATAATCGAGGTTTCTCACAGATGCTACCACGATACCCATATAATGGATTTGAACAATCCAGGATCACCTTATGGATTTTCACAACATTTTACACTATTAGAGGTTAGTGAATTGACGCATCCATTTATGAACCCAATGATGTACGAGGCACATATAGGTGGTATGCCGATGTCAGGTGCACATATGGGTAGTATGCCGATGCATGGTGGATTTAGGACCCATAAATTTGGAGCACTAGTTCGTTAATCCCACACTTTCAGACGCGTCCTCATCTAGAGGATTCAACCCCTACCTTTTTGAGCCCTGGGACACAGTCAGGCGGAGAGACGTCGACACCCGATTATGAGATTGTAAACTCTGCTTCGCTAACAACGATTTACTACAACGACAAGTCTGGTTCGTTGTCACATGGATCCTAGGATCTAGGGGTGGTTATTTATTGGTGATGTTATAGTTGACAATGGCATCATCGACGATATCGTTGATGTTGCACCCGAGATGACTACAAATGATAAGTTGGAGCTAGTGGACAAGACTCTGGAGTGTTCTACAAGAATGCGGGGAAGTGGGATAGGTCTTAATCTGTTTACGAGTTAGACGGATAGATCATGGCTTACTCTTTGCATGAACGAGAGTTTCACAGATTCGTAGGCTTCTAACATAAACTGTGAGGTTATGAAACGGGTAATGCGGGTACATACCACGAGCTTTAAAAAGTTCACGGAAGTAGAAATAAAAGGATGCTTGGGAAAACTTTAAGGTAATTAAATTGTGGTTAATATGCATTTCAATTATTATCAAAAAATTTAGTTTGTATTTTTAACATTAATGTATTTTTAGAAATAATTGTAGGTGACATTTCAGTGGGATGAGTAGGGTTGTGCAAAAAGAATCGGATCGATCGAATCGGGTAAAAATCGATCGAATGATCCGATCCGAGGATAGGATCGAATATTTGATCCGACTTTTGATTTTTGCCTTAGGATCGAACCCCCATTTGATTCGATCCTCGATTTTAGAGGCTGAGAATCGGATCGGATCGAATACTCATCTTATTTTTTAAAAATAAATAAATATATAATAGCATATATAATATTATATTCTTATCTATAAAGCTAAGCCTATTAATGCTACTAAGATATTTCTATATATAATGTTAATATTATATTTTTATATATACACATACCTAACATCTTTTTCTTGGTCCATTTAAAGGCCACGTTTCTGTCTTTGAGAAACATATACAATTGTAAATTTGTAACACTTTTCTCTCACCATATGAAAGTGAATTTTGTAATTCAGTAACTCTGTTTGAATGTTGTGGTTGGTCCCATTGATATTAAATTAAATAAGAAAAAAAAGAAAAAAGGATCGAAATCGAATCGAATCGGATCGAAATCGAATGATTTTGGATCGAATCAGATCGTTTTAAATTGATTCGATTTCGATCCTCATTTCTCCAGGATCGAAATCGACTTCTAGCCTCGTTTCGATCCGATTCGATCCGATCCGATCCAAATGCACACCCCTAGGGATGAGGACGATGCAAACACGATCTTTAACACTTTTGAGCAAGTAGTGCAAGTTAGGTTTTGAGATGATATCAACAAAGTAAACTAATGGTTAGAGTTGTTCGTTTAAATCGAATCAAATCTACGGTAGTATTTGATTTCGATAATGGCAAAATAAGAACCAAAATTGCACTAAATTGGACAGTCCAATTCGATTTCAATTTGATTCGATCCGGTTTTAATTACTACTCTAGTTTTAAGAAGCAAAAGTTATATAACATCTTTATTTCGCATCTGCAATTAGAGTAAACCTAAATTAAACATGCTTATTTATTAGTGTTATATTTAAACTAACATGAATTAAACAAATAGCTAGTATTTCATTAGTCTTTTATTTATTTATTCTTTTTTCTTAACTTAATTTAATATACTATTAAATTTTTATTTAAATTTTAAATATTAAGATGATTATTCGATTCAATCCGATTCTTAACCACTAAAATCAATGATTAAATCAAATGGGAGTTCGATCTCTAGACCAAATTCAAAATTGAATGAAATGTTCTATTCGATCCAAAAATTGAATCATTTGATCAATTTTCAAATGATTCAATCGATCTGATCCATTGTCTACACCCCTAGCAATGGTGGATAGCGTACAAGAAAGACTCGACGAAAACTGAAAATGCTAGAACTTGGAAAACTGAAAATGCCCGAACTTACATGTCCATCCCACATTTACGAAACTGTGAGATATTGGAGATCATTCGGTGCCAAAAAAAAAGGTCCATGCAGGCTTGAGAGAACAGGTAAGACGAGAGGAACGTAACTACGTTTTAGTACGTCCATACACATGGCACATATGGTAAGTTTTTAAATGTTTAATTATACTTTAGTTAAATCATTTTATGTCTATATTTGGTTGTGAAAAATAATTACCCGACATTAAACATGAGGTTGTGACTAGGAGAATACCCCACAATCCGAAGTGTGGTTAAAAACGCACAACAATGTAATTGCCAAATGAAGTGCAAAAGTGGTCTAGCTAGCAAATGGGCTCGAGATGTTTATCTGAGTTTTTTGGTTAAATTATTGAACTTTCTTAACATTATCATATATAAATATATATTACATATTAGATTCGATATTTGGAGCTGTGTGTTGAGGCGAAAAATTGTGATACGAATAATTGGCCTGGGTTGCTATTAGATCAGTGGTTAATAGTTGTGGAGTTGTAATTTACAAGAATAGGGGTCGGGAGTATGTTGTAATCTACTTGAAACGCTGGTAAACGATGAATACGAATTTCTTTTTTAATATGTATGGTAAAAAAAATAATTTAAATGAATAAAAAATTAAATATATAAGGATATATATTTATATATGTTACCTTCTTTTTGTATAATAGAGAAGAGAATCGAGGAGTTATTTTGGTTCTTTTAATGAGAGTATTTCAATTATAGTAAAAATAAAAATTGTATTTTAATAATTACAACAATAACGTGTTGTAGAGGTAAATATGAAGATTAAAAAATTGGTGTAATCCTATAATTTTCTTTATATAATAGTATAGATGTTTAAAAAAGAAAGAAAAAACTCGATTTTTGGACAAAAAAAAACATAAAATAAGTTGGTGGCTTTTATTTGGAGTTTTGGACTACTGTTGGTGTAATATTTTTTTTTTGTTGAAACATACTGTTGGTGTAATAGAAGCATGCACCGGCGCACGAATAATAGACGAGATCAGAGGAAATATTATGAGCAACAAATAATATATAAAGAAAGAAAAATCAATGGGGGAGTAAACAATCGGATTGGGGGTGTAGGGGCCACGGCTGATGAGGGATGGATGGATCGACTTGAAGACAAAAGGGGCTCATCCAATAACAATTTCCCACAACTATCTTAGCTGGCACCGCTTGATTCGTCCTCTCCATATTTGTTTTGTCTTATTGGCTAGGTTCAATTTTTTTTTTGTATCTCTAGATTTAAAACTTTTAAATTTTGGATTTTTTATTTTTATTTTCCAAAAGCAACGTTGGAAATTTCCACGTTGTGTAAGTTATTTATGCTATTCCGTACGCATGCAGCCCCATTAAATATCTAATAAAACGACTAATTTAGAAAATATCAAAAAAATGTTCTGTTATTAGCCCCCTAACCCTTTAAATTTAATTAGATATGTATTATTAAAAACATTCAATACTTAAAGAAGCCGCCCGAAGAAATCAGAATAAAATTAAAGGCAAAATACTTTATTGCAGATAGTCTAATTCTCATTTTTAAGAGGAAAGATCAATAATTACCAAAAAAAAAACCTTTATGATGAAGGTGAAAAGATTCCAATAAAATTTGAGATTACGCAGCAAAATTGTTTATCTTTTTAAGCTAATAAGAGATGGGAAAATTGGCGATTCTGTACGGATAACAGTCCTATTTCTTTGAAGGGACCCATTTCTTGGCATTTTTGCTTTGGATTTGTAAAATTTCCATAATTTCTTGGCCCCACCAGAAGATTCTCGCCTCATAGATTATTTCTTCAATAATTCATGCCAGTCCACTACTTCGACAACAATAAGCCTTATCTGGTTATGGTGTTTTGGATAATAATTCCACAGGGAGGTATACATGCTTTTAACTAGACTTCTATTTTATTTCATTTCATTACCAAAAGTACATAATACTTAGATATTTTATGGATCTAGCCCAAGTTAACATTACGATGAGAAATTTTGAGTATAAGTAAGTATATATGATAGCCAATTTCCATCAACTAACTTTTTTGGACATATATGATCCACATTTCTAAAATTGAGTTGCTATTCATTTGAGAATTAAATTTCCGACAGTAAAACTGTTCAAACTTGAGAAGATTTTCTCATTAGTAACCGTTCAAACTTCTGAAATTATTTGGTACACAAAAACTTTTTTTCCAATGGAGACTGGAGAATAATTAGTGTTTGGCTTATGTACTAACAGAATTAACTAGTAGTGACTAATGCAAAGAAGAAGAAAAAAAGATTTTAACTAGTAATCAGAAATATATGAGAATTTATGATACTGATTCAACTGTACCGTGTTTATATGAATAATATAAATTTAATTTGCTGGGTAGAAATTAAACGGGAATGGTACGGTATGTGACTATGTGTGCATCAATAATACGGATGGGCTGTCCCTGACTTCTTGGTTCTTGCAGGTCGGAACACGTGAGATATGTTGGACTGTCACGTGGGGTTGATACTATCTTAATTCTTATACGTATAATTCGTCGTACTTCTGTATTTGCCCCTCGTATAGTGTAGAACATATCGCGACATAATGACATTATACGGTGGCACTCAATATAATAACGATAGGCGTGGACATATTAGAAGAAAATTGTATTATAGTATTATTGGGAACTCAGTATCATAGTACGACTACTCTTCATGAGTATAATATTTCATTAAATGCTACATTATTCTTGGAACTAAATTCCCCACGTACATATACGTGAAATTAAATTAAATTGTGTTATGTATAGACAATCGACCAAAAACAGCGAATATGGTGTAATGATGGCTGCGTGATCCTCAATGCTTGTGTTAATATCAAACCATCTCTAAGGGCCCAAAACTTCGCCTGATTGTTAGAAGTGTTTCCCACCGATGCAGAGAACGCTGCAATAGAGTTTACATAAGAATAATGAGTTATTCCCTAAACCCTGATTGACCTGGGTTACCCTAGGAAGAGCCATCCACATTTAACTAGGCAAAGCCGGAAGATTGAGTTATCCATTGTAAGTGAAGAATTGACGTGGAAGGGCGAGCTTCACGTGATCCGATTGATTGTGTTGGGGTAAGTAGTTGAGGTGGTATCAATATTTGGTGGCTGGTCGAGCTCGTAATGGGTTGGTTGTTGAACACATATTAATTTTGTGTGCTCCAGAGCGTCCATGCCTCGATAGTCTGATATTTGATATAGAGAAGCAGGAGTATCGCGAGTTGGATAAAAGGGTGTGAGCGGTGGATGAGTGGTAAGTTAGGTGACACTTTACGAATCACTAATCTGGTGAAAGTACATTCAACGAAGAGATGTTGAATGGTTCCAAGTGTTTGTTGACAAAATGGACATTGTGGGCTGGGCACCAGTTGTTGAGAAAAAGTATTTGTTTGGTTGGGAGCTTACCATGGATGAGAATCCGGAAGAAATATTTTGCCCACAAACTGATTTCAGTCTCGCTATCGTATCCCACAGTAAAGATGGAGAATGCAATTTCTTCACAGTGTGAGTAAAGGCTTGATAAACACTAGATATAGAGAAATTACCAGTAGTTGGACCAAAAGCATGTGGGTGTTAGGGTAGTATTTAACTCGGATATTGGGCCCACAGGGTATCGGGTTTGGTAAGCAGTCGCCAGCCAAGTTTCAAAAGGAATGCATCATTCATAGCAGTAAGTTGGCGCATCCCTAGTCCTCCTAGAGACTTGGGAAGGCTAACAGTGTCCCAATCAATTTTAGATTTAGAATAGCTCTTTAGCTTGGCATTCTAGAGGAACTTGTGGGTACGTTTATGGATTTGGGATACCGTTGCTTTTGGATAGCGAACGAACAACATTGCATGCGGAAGGATAGCTGAAAGAGTGGATATGGACAACACTGAGCATCCCGTAAAAGACAAGAGGCATGTATATCATGTGTCTATGTTTACAAGATGCTCGGTTGACCAAAGGATTATGCTGTTAGTTTTTTAACGTCCTAACCAAACCTGTATACCCAAGTATTTGTCATCGGTGGTCATGGTTGCCAGATTTAGAGCGTTTACCAGCTTGGTTTTTCGTTGAGGTGAGACATTAAAGGCAAAGAATACTTTAGATTATGCTGAGTTGACTATTTATGTAGCAGCTTCTGCAAAGAGATGGAGGTTCTGTTGGAGGGTAGAGATAGTTCTTTGTGATTTATCATAGAACAAGAAACAGTCATCCGTGAAGCTTAGGATCAGAATTTCTGGACATGTCATATTTTCTCTCATTGCACCATATGACCCATTTTGAGTACATTAGATCGTGAGGTGGATAAATATTTCCATACGAAGGAGAGATGAGGTATCCTTGTCTAAGCCATTTAGTAGGAAGCCACAGAGCAGAAGTGAACACATTAGCAGACACCGTAAACTTAACAGAGGTAACACAAGTCATAATATTTTGTATCATGGTTGCTGGAAAGTGGAAAGCCTCAAGGGTCTTATGAAAAAGATTCCCAACTAAGGTTGTTGTAGGCTTTCTCTATGTTGAGTTTTAAAGCAATATGACCTTTCTTGTGTTTGCGCTTAGAGTACAAAGTGTGTAGAAGTTCTTGAACCATGAGAATATTATTAATAATCTGGCGTCCCAAAACAAATGCATTTTGGAAGGGGGAGACAAGATCAGAAAGAAAAGGATTGATGCGGTTCACAAGAATTTTGGCAATAATTTTGTAACTGACATTACACAGGCTAATGGGACGGAATCCAATGACAAAGGTGTGTTTTGCCCGTTTGGGGATAAAAAATACTTTGGTATCATTGATGTGCGGTTGTAGGATGCCGTGAGTAAAGAAGTCGGTTACAGAAGATTGGACAAAAGTCCCGACCTAATGCCAATATCGTTGATAGAAATAAAAATTTAATCCATCGGGGCTCATGGCTTTAGGTGGGTCAATACGCCTGACACCATAGAGTATATATGTCAGGTGGAGTTGGCGGTTGCTTAAGAGAATCGTAGGCCGACAAGGGAACGTGCGTGTGAGGACCGCACCTCTAGATTTAGTTAATATCAAACTCGTCCCATGCTTAAACAACACATAAATAAACTCGATATTAATTTAGTATAAAGGAAAGGTCTCACGGCCAGGATCATACCATACACAAAGAAAATTAATTTATTACATATCACAACGGAAGTCTTGATAAAATACAAATAACAACTTCATAGTTGAATAAAAGTAAGAATACTTTGTTATTTAAAATATTTATGATTATTGAAATGCATACTCAAAATCACACTTAGCAAAATAACTTCTTGATTTGAAAAACCGCTCACACCAGCCACACGTAAGTCGCATTTTATTCTGAGGAATGGACAGACAAAACAAATGAGGAATACGTCTTTAATAACTTAGTGAGATTTATAGGTTTAGGCAGTAAACTGAACAAGAATAAGTAAAATCCAAAAATGAATTGAACGGGAAAGAATTGCAAGAAATAACTATTGAGTGTTAATAACACATGAACATGAGGTAATGAAAATGAACATGTGCACATAACAACTAGATTCAACCTTATATCAATGAATATACTACCTTATACCTCCCAACGAGGAGTGACCTTGCAACAAAACGAAAAGACATGCTCGAGTACACATCTATCTAGCACGCGGGATATAATCAACTTCTGACTATACGCGGCGCCTAGATCGATGGATATTATGCAAAAATACTTAAACTAACAACCCTTGCTGCCCGGCAGTAAATTAACACAATCTCGGGCCCAACTTCCCAAAGGCGTCCCAATAGGTGAAACATAATATCATATGAGCTAGTAAGCCGGATAATATCCGTTGCTCGTTTGCACAGTCCAAGAATCAATATATAGTTTATCATATTAGATCAGGTAATACAATTATGAATTGACAGGTCATAGATTTAGCATTTGAACATGGAGTAACAATAGATAAAAGAAACTGAATCGCCAAAGAGAATAAGTAAATGAAACATAAAGGCAATATAAAGGATGAAAGAAGTGGCTCGTGATTCGGGAACAAAAATCACGATTTTTCTGTCCAAGTTCGTCAAGGCCGGGTGCCAAACGGGGCTGGAATAATCAAAATCAAACCTCACATATTCCACACAATTGCTGCTAGTTGTCCTCGTTAACTTCGTCAATCCCTAAATAGGTTTATAAAATGTTAATAGCTATACAATTAGCTAGTAAGTTTATGTTTTCATAAGTTGTTCTAACTAGTAATTAGACTACCCTTTAATACTAACTAAGTTAAAATGTGAGAGAATCGTGTCCTAATATACATCAAATATTCATACAAAGGATTAATATGAAAGTTAACTAAAGATCACTTAAAAACATGCATCATCATTAGTAAAAATAAAACATACTCGACTACTACTATCTTTGTCGTCTAAACTAGGATCTAATGAGTGATTTGCTTAAATAACCTTTAATACAGTAGATCTATCATGAATTCACATTTCAACTCTTGATATTAAGCATCATATAAAGAGATTGGTGAAATATTACATAGTATTCTAAAGCAAATAACTAAAATAGTGACATGCATAGATTCTTATACTAAATCGACATTTGTAAACAAATGAATATCATAGTTAAATATTTCTTAAAGAATCAACATATATATAGGAATAAATGCATGAAGTAGGAGTGATAAAGAAATATTTTTACTATTTTGTAAAAATCTTTGTGTGATAGAAGCTGTTTTCGGACTTTCTGGATAGAGGCTGACTGTTGCTTGCTTTCGGCCTTCAAAAACGTCTCTTTTGGAAATGGTTTCTGACTATGAAATATGCCTAACTTAACGGAGAATCTGGATCTAAAATTTCAGAATTTTGGGACTTGATTTGGATGAGTTATGGTATTTTTGGTGCTCGAATTCGAAAGCAGTTTTCTGCATAATGAAAAGTTTTGGTCTTTTATGGGTAGAAGGACGATGGGGAAAATTCTAAAACAATTTTTTTTATGAAACTAGACTAAAAATGGTTGAAAATAATGAAGAAAAACAATGCATTCACGTGAGTAATATGACAACTAAAATTATTCAAAGTGAGATCTAGAGTGCTGACAGATGGTGATAGGTTCATGTGCAATTATAGTAACAAGTTGGCAACTTGTATAGTTGTCTCCTTATCACTTATTTTTTTATTTTATCTTACTTTATACACCTTATAATATCAAATTCAGATCATATATTCATCTTAAATAATTCACAACTTGTAATTGATTAACTATTATGCAATTATAGTTATTATATAAAAGATATATATACATAATTAAGGAGATAACTATCTAATTAACATGTTTTAAGCTAATTTTGAAATAATCATAATTATTTAGGGTTTGTGAACCTAATTTATGAACACATAAATTGTGTAAAGGCTATCATAAGCTAATCATAAACGTTTAGGACTAAATTTGCAAATTCTAAAACTAATTGGTGTCAAAATCCTAATTTGTGTAAGTTGAAGGACTAAAGTACAAATTAAACTAAAATAAATTGAAAACGTTATTTTTTTCGGTGTGTGACAGTGCGGGATGTAGAAGGAATGAAAAGGGAAGTGGACAACGGTGGAAATGTGGGAGTTGACTTGTAAGTAGTCCCAATAATAAAAAACAACAAACTAAAAGGATTTATTTTGTACAACAAATTTTACTGCCGAAAATGTTGGAGACCGCTTTCTTGCCTCTTTCTCTTTATGTAACTGTTTATTTCATTCTCTAATTACGTTTATGTATATATTTTTGTTATCTGGTTTTTGTGAATATTTTTTTTATAAGTTATTAATTATGTTATGATGATCCAAAATTACCCCAAAGGTTTAATTAAAAATTTGGTGGGAATTCAAACACCCTCCCAGTAGTCTTAATAGAAATAACAATATCTTTACAAGGGAGGATAGATTTCCCTCGAAAGATTAATGCCCTCGAGGGTATTTATATATATATATATATATATGTGAATCTGAGTTTGACAAGAGCGTTTTAGCTCTAGACTTTGTATTGCTAATCTCATCTTGTCCCTTACGAGGGTTCTTTCTATCTTAATTTATAGGGTGTGCCATTTGCCCTTCATTAACTGCACATATAAAGTGTCTTAAACGCTTCATCAATACATATGGATTTTGCAGACTCTTTTAAGGTATTTTGGTTGAGACTTCAATGTTCTCCTCTGCTCCGTAATGCGGTACAGGTGTTTTATGATGTGGCATATTTATGTAGTCAAATATGCTCCAGACACATTTATTACAAGATGGCTTGATAAGAGAGAGCCTCGTATCAGCCTCTACCTTGGAGGAACCTACAACATATAACTATAGATTGGAAGTTCAGCCCGACCCACCTATACAACACATAAGTCGGGGTCAGGTGCGGGGAAAAAGGTTCTTGTTAAATCTGTGATGCAGTTTATCCCAACGTTTATTATGAGTTGTTTTTGCTTACCCGATTCACTTATTCGAGAGATTGAGTTGATTATTTCTAACTATTGGTGGAGTAGTGGGATGCAAAACAAGGTGCATTAAGTTGCATGGGATAAGATGTGTCGAAGAAAGGATGACGGGGAGGCTCGAATTTTGGGATATGCATGCTTTCAACTTAGCATTACTTACGAAGCAAGCGTGGAGGATTGTTTTGGACCAGACGAGCTTGATTAGTAGGTTATATAAGGCGAAGTAATTCCCGCACACTCAGCTTTGTGACGCACGGTTAGTAGCAGCGCCGTCCTTCTCTTGGCGCATAATTTGGGAGTCGTTGGCCATATTGAAGCGCGGTATCCGCTGGCAGGTGGGGAATGGCGCGACGATCACCGTTTGGCATGACGCATGGATCCCGAGGCCTATTTTTTTCCGACCTATTACACCGGTTAGTACGGATAAATCGTTCCTTATGGTTAGCGATTTGATTAATAGCGAGACGGGGTGGTGGGATGTGGACACATTACATAGTGTCTTGTGGGAGGTCGATGTTGAGCAAATTCTTACTATACCGTTGGGGGATCCGTGTAATGAAGACTGCTTTATTTGGCACTATGAAAAGAAAGATTTTTTTTTGCGGTCCGGAGCGCATATCACCTTATTGTATCACAAGGATTGCTCAAAAATTCAGAGGAAGCATCAACTACGTTGGGGGCCCACGTGGTTTGGCCGAAGCTTTGGAAGATGCTAAGAAGATTAAATTATTCTTTTGGCGGTGTTGCATGGACATCTTCCCGACGCGTTGGAATTTGACATGTCGACACATTTTTGTGGAGAAGGAGTGCGTGGTTTATCAAACGGGAGTGGAAACAGTGACTCATGTGTTGTTTGGTTGCGACTTTGCACGGCAGGTGTGGGCGTTGTCACACGTTCCAATCATGGTCGGGATTCGGGAGTCGAAGAATTTTGAGGATTGGCTCGTGCAGATCATGCCCATGGTGTCAACCGCGATGGTTTGTTTAATTGGCACGGTTTGTTGGTCTCTTTGGGGGGTAATCCAAATAACATACTTGCGGGTGAGAAAGGGCGGAATCTGGAGGAGGTGGCCTTGTTTGCCAAGTCCTATGCATCGACATGGATGGGTCTTAATGGCAAAAATAATCGTCATAACGTGCGCATGGATTCAGAGGAGTGGCAGGCCCTGGTTGGCGACATCATTAAAACTAATTTTGACGGGCGCAATTTGGCAACGAGGTGTCTATTGGACTCGGGCTGGTGGCACATGATCACTAGGGGGAGATGGTTGCGTGGAGGCAAAGAAGATTACCATTGATTGTTGCACCATTAGGGATTGAAGCACTCGTGGCGTTAGAAGCGATCCGTTGGGCAGTTGAACGGGGGTGGAGAAGAGTTCTTTTTGAAGTAGATTGCTTGAACATTGTTCACGATATTATTCATGGATCGATTGTGGACGTACGGATTGCAAACGTGCTTGGCGACATTAGGCAATGGTTCACATGACATCCGGAGTTTTTCATTAGGTGGGTTAGAAGGGACTCTAATGCGGTTCATTAGGTGGGTTAGAAGGGACTCTAATGCGGTTGCTCATGAGCTTTGAAGAAACGCTATTGAAAATGCGGATGGCTTTGAGGATGCATAGTTTGTTTTTTTGGTCATTAGTATTGGCGCTTTAGTACGGTCTATTTTGAGTTCGGTGACTTGATTTTGTTGGATGGTCCTCGTTTTCCCTTTGAGGTCTCATCAGATTTTTGCTGGAAATATAATTCTGTTTGGAGTTCCAAAAAAAAAAAAAAAGAAGTAAGGAAAGACTATACTCTTATTAGAAAACAGCAAATTATACATTAGACTGATTTTTAGTTGCAGTTCCACCCGATGAAATAATTTTTTTGCAAGTAATTAATCAATTTTAAATCAACACAAAGTTTAAATTTATGTGGAGGCTTTTCGATCTAGATGTTAAATACAATATTAAATCAACACAATATTGATGCTTTGGTTTCCACAAAGAGATGCACCTTTAAAACAGCGCACATAAGGTACTTGAGTACTGACTCGACATTAGTTTTAAGTTTGATTATAATTCAATTTACTTCGGAATCAGCTTTATTACCAGATAATGATTTGTTACATTATAATGATAAGTTCGCCATGTTTAAATAAAACATCAGATTTTTCTAAGTCAAATGTACCGTGAATTGTCACGAATCTAAAGATTCTTTTTCTTTATCACCATACGGAGAGAGGTTATGTTATATTATTTTAGATTATCTTTTCGTTTGCTGATCTCAAACTACTCAAGGTTCTGTCAGTTTAGTTGGTGCAATAGTCGTTGGGAATCATATAACTCAAGGACAAATCCATATTCTTTTCATCTGATAAGCATAAGTGTGTAACTAACTCAGATTAATGGCGAGATGATCTGGTTTAGGCTTATCTTGTGCTCTTTCTTAGTCATCAGTAATCATGATTATCATTATCATCATCGTAACTGCACTTTTAGTCAAATGCGTCGTGTGTAATTTCACCACTTTTCCTCGTCGGCATGGTTATCTCTTCTAGGCTTGTGGCATCTTCCATAATCCAAAAGTTATATTCTATGTCATCACTAAATTTGTGGCCTGTTAGCCTATGCAATTGTATTAATGTAATTATCTATTAACTGATTGCTAATTTCAAAACTCTCCATAATTTGATCGTCTTTACGTTGCACTTGGGAAAAAGACATACTGTTTGGAACTATGATGCTAAAATCGTTTGAATGGGATAACGTCATATGATGCTAAAAGTTCATCTATAAAACCTCTTTCATCTATAATTTATGATAATGCTTAGGATCACGTCACAACTCCCAACTTCATAATCTATTTATTTATGAGAATATAGAAAAGTAATTTAATTAAGAATTTGGGGACCAAATTCTTTAAAGGAGGGGTGATTGTGACGCCCCGTATTAATGTGAATATTGTTTTAATATATTATTTAAAACAACAATATATTACTAATATTTTAGAGTAAGTTGCGATGGTTCGTCTCACTGTAAATTCGAGTTAAAGTCTATTCAATTGCTTTCGACTAACAAATCATCATGTACTTGAAAAAAGAAACGTAGTGAGGGATTGTTTTGCAATTAAATTGTTGAAGCAAGACAAGTATGACTAATAAATATTATTGTGTGTTAATTTATTTTATCATGAACTATCAAGTTGTATGACTAAGGTTTTTTCTATGCTGCGCACAGGACATTTTGCGCAGCCCCCCTAGGATGGTGGCACGTGGATTGATGTTTTGTCTTCTTGTCCACGTGTCACCATCTCAGAGAGACCTGTGCGCAACATGAAATATACCGTATGTGGAATAGACCGTATGACTAATTAGTTGTCTGAAAATAGTAATGCAACCTTCAATCAATTCAACAAAGTCACTAGAATTAGATGAAGCTTAATTTTGTTATCATGCGCTTACTTCATTGCTGGGCACCAATCAAGTTTATATTATTTTCAAAATGATACACTCTCCATAAATACACACATATCTATATATAGATATATATGAACATAAATCAATTAAAATCTTTCTTATCCCCGTCCAACTGCATGGTACTCCACCCGTCAATTTCACAACTGCACACATTTTCATCCTTGTAGGAATTAACTTAATTATTTAATTTGTCATTCATTTCCTGCATTCAGATAGATATACAAGAGGTAAAAGCATGAGAGTTTAACATTTTAGTACAACCTGGTACTATCTCCTTAATTCCGTAGCATGTACGCACGTTAAAGAAGTAAGAAAATAAAGGAAAAATGACATAATTAAGATGAGGAGATGGCTTCTAGTAAGCGGCAGCAGCACGCACGACAAAAACGGCAACTTTGGTTAAGACTCTTATTCCTTATTCTCTTTGTTTAGCATAATGCATCCTTGGGCTTAAAACATTTATATGGCTTAATGAATAACTATTAACTCACCAGGTGTATTAAAAGTCTTGGCTTAAATTAATTATATCCTCCAGGTGGTTAGAACACGAACGTTAAATAAATTGTTGTGTGATGATCTGAGAAAAGACAATACGAATTGAATTAAGGTGGTGTTTGCAAACTCTTAAAAAAAGCTATAATCAGCTTTTTATTTGAACAAGTGATTTTGGGGTGTTTGCAAATCTAGCTTTTTCGGTTACAAAACTTTTTTTAAGTTAAAAAAACTCACAATCTTCAAGCTGGTGTGGGGGTGCTTTTGGCTTAACTAAAAATTGTGAACTTTTACTTTTCCACTAGAGTTTGCAAACACCACCTAAGTGTTATTGTTTAACAAATAGAAGTAGTTATTGATCACGTTCTTTTGTGCTTTAACTTTTGAAACCAATAACATCAGCTAGGTGTTTATAGTATGAAAGTAAAAATGCGTGTTTATAGTATGAAAGTAAAAATGCGCAAAATTCATATTTTAGATTGAGATGAAAAACTTTATATGAACAATTAATTGTTGTTCCCAAAGGGGTTCGGACTTGCAATTCTTATTATTTGAACTACTAACTAGATCAGTCATTGAAATTACTTTGATTTAATACCTTTCTACCATGGCTTTGGTTCAATGAAATCTTACTAATATCAACTTGTCGACGGTGTGCGGGATAAAATTGCCTTCTGTTGAGATTAGTTGTTAATTTCTGTTAATTTGCACTTTGTAAATAGTTCATACTAGAGGGGTAGATTAGTAATTATATTAGAAGAGTTTGTTAGTCCAGCTCAGCAAATTAGTTAGCCGGTTCTGTTAGCTCTTCCTTCCCTCTCTTAGCTCAGCTGTTTTGTATATATACTCCTTGTAATCTCATTTGCCAGCTAATGCAATACGGTTATACATTTCAATATGGTATCATCACCAGGTTTCTTCTCTCTCTCCTGATCGCCTCTTGCGAGCGATTTTCTCTCTCTTCCGCCATTGTTACAGGCGGTTAAAGCTTCCTTTTCGCCATTGTTAAGCTCACTTTGAGCTTCTTTTTCGACTTTTTGCAGTCGATTTTACCTCCATTTCACTTCATCATGACGAATATATCGGAATCCGACGCTAATCCTGGTGTTTCCGCCGCCGCTACTCGCCCTACTGTACCGGATCTAACTGCATCCAGCTCAAATCGGTTCGGATCTTTGAATCTGACCGGATCGGAGAATCCGATCATGTGCCTTACCTCTGCGAAGCTCAATGGCATTCAGAACTACCTTCCTTGGAGTCGATCGTTGCGTATTGCACTTGGCGCCAAGCGCAAACTCGGTTTCATCACAGGATCCGAGAAGAAACCGGATCCTACTCATCTGGATCATGAAGAATGGCTTAGGGTTGATTGTATGGTCAGATCATGGTTGCTATACTCGATTGAAGATGATCTGAGCCGTGCATTTCTCTACACTGATACTGCATTTGATCTTTGGAATCAATTGGAGGAGCATTATGGAATGAGCAGTGGTCCTCTCCTTTATCAGCTTCAAAGAGAGGTAGCCTCTATTTCTCAAGGATCTATGAGTATATCTCAGTATTACACTAATTTGAAGAGACTTTGGGATGAATTAAACTGTTTAATTCCTGTTGTATCATGTCACTGTGAGGCTGCTGCACTTTGTGTTTGTCAACTTGCAAAACACTCTATGGATTTTCAATCATTGAACAAGTTGATGCAGTTTCTTATGGGATTAAACATTGAGTATGATGCTCTTAGGAGTCAGATTTTGAGCATTGAGCCTTTGCCTCTTGTTGAAAAGGCTTATGCAATGGCATTAAGAGTTGAGAGGCAGAAACATGTCCATCTTAGCTATAGTGATACTGTTGATAGCTCTGCCTTAGCTGCTCACACTAAGTTTAGGACTAACTCTACTCCCATATCTGCTAAAGATTACAAGAAGAAGAATAGTGATAGATTTTGTGAGCATTGTAAGAGTAAAGGACACTCTAGGGATACTTGTTTCCAACTGGTTGGCATTCCTGATTGGTACAAAGAATTGAAAGACAAGAAGAGTACATCTTCTTCCTCTGCTTCTGGCAATAGCAGACACTTTGCAAATGCTGTGGAGAGCATTGCACCTTCTACTCATGAGAAGTCAAGTCAGGGATCTCAAATTCCTGAAGCTATGCAAAATGAGTTGTTTAAGCTCATGAAGAGCTTCTTGTCTCAAGAACAAGGGAAGGGAGGAATGCAATATGATGCTGGAACAGTGAATCTAGCTCATTATGGGGATTTTGCTGGTACATCCTTTACTCCTTCACTTCTTCTTGACATGTGGATATTAGATTCAGGAGCTTCCAATCACATGGTGGTAAAGTCCTCCGTGTTTACAACTTTGTTTAAAGTGCACATGCCAACTCCAGTATACTTACCAGATGGATCTCTTAAACTTGTCAAACACATAGGCAATGTGGCTATTAATGAATGTCTACAATTAAAGAGTGCCCCGCATATGCCTGAGTTCAAGTTTAATTTGATCTCAGTATCTAAATTGACCTCTGACTTCCAACTGATATGTATCTTTTATCCCACACACTGCTTATTGCAGGACCTTAAGAGCAACAAGGTCATTGCTGTGGGAAAGCTGTTTGGGAAGCTATACATTCTGGACCCTCAAGATTGTACTCCAACTGCAGATCACTGTAATGCAGTAACTAATATACCTTCTAGTTCAAATAAGTATAATCTCAATGTACACTTGTGGCACAAAAGACTTGGACATCCCTCTTTTGTTGCTCTTCAACATATAGAATGTGTTTCTGGCATAAGAAAGTTGAATAATACCAGTGATCCTTGTGAAGTTTGTCACTTAGCCAAACAACCAAGAGTATCTTTTCCTATCAATTCTAGCTGTAGTACTGCTATTTTTGAGTTAATTCATATGGATGTTTGGGGACCATACAGAATAGCTACAGCTAATAATGCACATTATGTGTTAACTATAGTTGATGATTATATCAGAGCTACTTGGACTTTTTTGATGAGTAACAAAACTCAGGTGCCTGGACTCATTGATTACTTCATCAATCTTGTTGCAAATCAGTTTAAATCTCATGTCATTACAGCTAGATCTGATAATGGAACTGAGTTTACCAATTCTGAATGTCACTCCATCTTCTCAAAGCATGGAATTTCACACCAGTAATCTACCCCTCTAGTATGAACTATTTACAAAGTGCAAATTAACAGAAATTAACAACTAATGGCTCTTCTAGTGTATGTTGATGATGTCCTTGTTTATGGACCTACCCTTCAGTTGATTATTGAAGTTAAGGAATTTCTCCATAAGACTTTCACCATCAAAGATCTTGGTGAAGCTAAATACTTCTTGGGATTGGAACTTACCAGATCTCCTGCTGGTTTATTCATAAACCAAAGGAAATATGTGCTGGACATTTTGAAAGATACTGGACTTCTTGGTGTAAAGCCACAAACTACTCCCTGTGCTGCTGGACTTAAGTTTTCCACCACTGGATCTCTTCTCACTGATGCTGATAAGTATAGAAGGCTGGTTGGTAGACTATTATACCTCAACATGACAAGACCATATATATGTTTCATTGTCAACCAGTTGAGTCAATTCATGCATGCTCCCACACAGGAACACTGGGCTACAGCTTTGCATGTGCTACACTATCTCAAAGGCCAACCATCTTTAGGGTTGTTCTATTCTACATCTACACAGTTCAATCTCCAAGCATTCAGTGATGCTGATTGGGGATCATGTCCTGATACTAGGCGCTCACTCACAGGATTCTGTGTTTTTCTTGGTGATTCTTTGATTAGTTGGAAGACAAAGAAGCAGGCAACAGTTTCTAAGTCTTCCTGTGAAGCAGAATATAGAAGTATGGCAAATACCACTTGTGAACTTCAATGGATCTCCTACATTTTGAAGGATTTTCAACTCACTCTACCTGCTCCTATTCCCCTACATTGTGACAACAAGTCAGCTGTGCACATCACTCACAATCATGTCTTCCATGAACGCACAAAACATCTTGACATTGACTGTCACATTGTTAGGGACTGTTTCAAATCTGGCTTCCTCATTCCTTTGCATTGTCCAGGATCTTCACAGCTTGCAGATTTTTTCACAAAACCTTTGGCTGCACCACTGTTCTTCCATTGGTTATCCAAGTTGAAGCTTGCTGATCCTCTCTGCGCTCCAACTTGAGGAGGGGATGTTGAGATTAGTTGTTAATTTCTGTTAATTTGCACTTTGTAAATAGTTCATACTAGAGGGGTAGATTAGTAATTATATTAGAAGAGTTTGTTAGTCTAGCTCAGCAAATTAGTTAGCCGGTTCTGTTAGCTCTTCCTTCCCTCTCTTAGCTCAGCTGTTTTGTATATATACTCCTTGTAATCTCATTTGCCAGCTAATGCAATACGGTTATACATTTCAATATGTGTAGTTGAAAGGAAACATAGGCATCTGTTGCAATGTACAAGAGCCTTACTATTTCAAGCTAACATGCCATTAAGATTTTGGGGTCATGCATTACTCATGGCTACAGCTCTTATCAACAAGACACCATCACATGTCCTGGATTGGCTTACTCCATTTGAAAAATTATATGGCACTAAGCCAGATTACTCTACTATGAAAGTGTTTGGTTGCTTATGCTACTTCACCAACACTTCTCCACAGAAAGACAAGCTCACTCAAAGAGCTTTCAAAGGTTGCTTTATAGGGTATCCTCCTGGACAAAAGGCATACAAAGTTCTTGATCTTAACACAAACAAAATTGTCACTAGTAGAGATGTGACATTTTATGAGGATTCTTTTCCCTTCTCTGCTTATACTATGGCAGCAGAATCTCACCCTCTACCTGCCAACATACCTTTAGCAGATGCCACCATTGATACTCCTATAAACACTCCACACCTACAGGAGCATATCCCTACTCCAGATATAACTGATACCTCACCTATATCTCAAAATTCTCATCAACAACACAGTTCTATTGAGAATTTTGCAAATACAAATACCACTGCTTCACCAGATTCTCCACCTCTTACACTGCCACCTATTCCATCCTCCACATATATCATACCTCCTAGACGCAGTACAAGAACATGCTCCACTCCTAAACATCTCAGAGATTACTTACTTACCTGCTCTAGTGATCCTACTTGCAACTCTATGAATCCTAAGCTTATGGGTTCTAGATATGTACCTAATACATTCCCCTTTGTGAAAAACCCTGATATTTCACCTTCTCACCTTTGCTTTCTTGCCAACCTCACCTCACATTCTGAACCACACTCTTATAAAGAAGCTGCTTCTAATCCTCAATGGATAGAAGCAATGGCACATGAACTTGCAGCTCTTGAAGAGAATAATACTTGGACTGTGATGGACTTACCTCCTGGTAAGCATCCCATTGGATCAAAATGGGTGTTCAAGCTTAAATTGAAAGTTGATGGGACGATAGAGCGCCACAAGGCAAGACTGGTTGCAAAAGGATACAACCAGATTTTTGGCATTGACTATATTGATAGTTTTTCTCCAGTTGTTAAACTTGTTACTGTGAGGATAATGTTTGCTGTTGCTACACAGTTTAATTGGCATCTTCATCAACTAGATATAAACAATGCCTTTCTTCATGGTTTCCTTGATGAAGATATTTTTCTCAAACCTCCTGAAGGTTACACTAAAGCCACTGCTGGACAGGTTTGCAAGCTTAACAAATCCCTCTATGGTCTAAAGCAGGCATCAAGACAATGGAATCTTGAATTTACCAACTGTCTCTTATCCATTGGTTTCTCACAATCTAAATTTGACAATTGTTTGTTCACTAGAGGATCATGTTCTTCCTTCTTGGCTCTTCTAGTGTATGTTGATGATGTCCTTGTTTTTGGACCTACCCTTCAGTTGATTATTGAAGTTAAGGAATTTCTCCATAAGACTTTCACCATCAAAGATCTTGGTGAAGCTAAATACTTCTTGGGATTGGAACTTACCAGATCTCCTGCTGGTTTATTCATAAACCAAAGGAAATATGTGCTGGACATTTTGAAAGATACTGGACTTCTTGGTGTAAAGCCACAAACTACTCCCTGTGCTGCTGGACTTAAGTTTTCCACCACTGGATCTCTTCTCACTGATGCTGATAAGTATAGAAGGCTGGTTGGTAGACTATTATACCTCAACATGACAAGACCAGATATATGTTTCATTGTCAACCAGTTGAGTCAATTCATGCATGCTCCCACACAGGAACACTGGGCTACAGCTTTGCATGTGCTACACTATCTCAAAGGCCAACCATCTTTAGGGTTGTTCTATTCTACATCTACACAGTTCAATCTCCAAGCATTCAGTGATGCTGATTGGGGATCATGTCCTGATACTAGGCGCTCACTCACAGGATTCTGTGTTTTTCTTGGTGATTCTTTGATTAGTTGGAAGACAAAGAAGCAGGCAACAGTTTCTAAGTCTTCCTGTGAAGCAGAATATAGAAGTATGGCAAATACCACTTGTGAACTTCAATGGATCTCCTACATTTTGAAGGATTTTCAACTCACTCTACCTGCTCCTATTCCCCTACATTGTGACAACAAGTCAGCTGTGCACATCACTCACAATCATGTCTTCCATGAACGCACAAAACATCTTGACATTGACTGTCACATTGTTAGGGACTGTTTCAAATCTGGCTTCCTCATTCCTTTGCATTGTCCAGGATCTTCACAGCTTGCAGATTTTTTCACAAAACCTTTGGCTGCACCACTGTTCTTCCATTGGTTATCCAAGTTGAAGCTTGCTGATCCTCTCTGCGCTCCAACTTGAGGAGGGGATGTTGAGATTAGTTGTTAATTTCTGTTAATTTGCACTTTGTAAATAGTTCATACTAGAGGGGTAGATTAGTAATTATATTAGAAGAGTTTGTTAGTCTAGCTCAGCAAATTAGTTAGCCGGTTCTGTTAGCTCTTCCTTCCCTCTCTTAGCTCAGCTGTTTTGTATATATACTCCTTGTAATCTCATTTGCCAGCTAATGCAATACGGTTATACATTTCAATATGTGTAGTTGAAAGGAAACATAGGCATCTGTTGCAATGTACAAGAGCCTTACTATTTCAAGCTAACATGCCATTAAGATTTTGGGGTCATGCATTACTCATGGCTACAGCTCTTATCAACAAGACACCATCACATGTCCTGGATTGGCTTACTCCATTTGAAAAATTATATGGCACTAAGCCAGATTACTCTACTATGAAAGTGTTTGGTTGCTTATGCTACTTCACCAACACTTCTCCACAGAAAGACAAGCTCACTCAAAGAGCTTTCAAAGGTTGCTTTATAGGGTATCCTCCTGGACAAAAGGCATACAAAGTTCTTGATCTTAACACAAACAAAATTGTCACTAGTAGAGATGTGACATTTTATGAGGATTCTTTTCCCTTCTCTGCTTATACTATGGCAGCAGAATCTCACCCTCTACCTGCCAACATACCTTTAGCAGATGCCACCATTGATACTCCTATAAACACTCCACACCTACAGGAGCATATCCCTACTCCAGATATAACTGATACCTCACCTATATCTCAAAATTCTCATCAACAACACAGTTCTATTGAGAATTTTGCAAATACAAATACCACTGCTTCACCAGATTCTCCACCTCTTACACTGCCACCTATTCCATCCTCCACATATATCATACCTCCTAGACGCAGTACAAGAACATGCTCCACTCCTAAACATCTCAGAGATTACTTACTTACCTGCTCTAGTGATCCTACTTGCAACTCTATGAATCCTAAGCTTATGGGTTCTAGATATGTACCTAATACATTCCCCTTTGTGAAAAACCCTGATATTTCACCTTCTCACCTTTGCTTTCTTGCCAACCTCACCTCACATTCTGAACCACACTCTTATAAAGAAGCTGCTTCTAATCCTCAATGGATAGAAGCAATGGCACATGAACTTGCAGCTCTTGAAGAGAATAATACTTGGACTGTGATGGACTTACCTCCTGGTAAGCATCCCATTGGATCAAAATGGGTGTTCAAGCTTAAATTGAAAGTTGATGGGACGATAGAGCGCCACAAGGCAAGACTGGTTGCAAAAGGATACAACCAGATTTTTGGCATTGACTATATTGATAGTTTTTCTCCAGTTGTTAAACTTGTTACTGTGAGGATAATGTTTGCTGTTGCTACACAGTTTAATTGGCATCTTCATCAACTAGATATAAACAATGCCTTTCTTCATGGTTTCCTTGATGAAGATATTTTTCTCAAACCTCCTGAAGGTTACACTAAAGCCACTGCTGGACAGGTTTGCAAGCTTAACAAATCCCTCTATGGTCTAAAGCAGGCATCAAGACAATGGAATCTTGAATTTACCAACTGTCTCTTATCCATTGGTTTCTCACAATCTAAATTTGACAATTGTTTGTTCACTAGAGGATCATGTTCTTCCTTCTTGGCTCTTCTAGTGTATGTTGATGATGTCCTTGTTTTTGGACCTACCCTTCAGTTGATTATTGAAGTTAAGGAATTTCTCCATAAGACTTTCACCATCAAAGATCTTGGTGAAGCTAAATACTTCTTGGGATTGGAACTTACCAGATCTCCTGCTGGTTTATTCATAAACCAAAGGAAATATGTGCTGGACATTTTGAAAGATACTGGACTTCTTGGTGTAAAGCCACAAACTACTCCCTGTGCTGCTGGACTTAAGTTTTCCACCACTGGATCTCTTCTCACTGATGCTGATAAGTATAGAAGGCTGGTTGGTAGACTATTATACCTCAACATGACAAGACCAGATATATGTTTCATTGTCAACCAGTTGAGTCAATTCATGCATGCTCCCACACAGGAACACTGGGCTACAGCTTTGCATGTGCTACACTATCTCAAAGGCCAACCATCTTTAGGGTTGTTCTATTCTACATCTACACAGTTCAATCTCCAAGCATTCAGTGATGCTGATTGGGGATCATGTCCTGATACTAGGCGCTCACTCACAGGATTCTGTGTTTTTCTTGGTGATTCTTTGATTAGTTGGAAGACAAAGAAGCAGGCAACAGTTTCTAAGTCTTCCTGTGAAGCAGAATATAGAAGTATGGCAAATACCACTTGTGAACTTCAATGGATCTCCTACATTTTGAAGGATTTTCAACTCACTCTACCTGCTCCTATTCCCCTACATTGTGACAACAAGTCAGCTGTGCACATCACTCACAATCATGTCTTCCATGAACGCACAAAACATCTTGACATTGACTGTCACATTGTTAGGGACTGTTTCAAATCTGGCTTCCTCATTCCTTTGCATTGTCCAGGATCTTCACAGCTTGCAGATTTTTTCACAAAACCTTTGGCTGCACCACTGTTCTTCCATTGGTTATCCAAGTTGAAGCTTGCTGATCCTCTCTGCGCTCCAACTTGAGGAGGGGATGTTGAGATTAGTTGTTAATTTCTGTTAATTTGCACTTTGTAAATAGTTCATACTAGAGGGGTAGATTAGTAATTATATTAGAAGAGTTTGTTAGTCTAGCTCAGCAAATTAGTTAGCCGGTTCTGTTAGCTCTTCCTTCCCTCTCTTAGCTCAGCTGTTTTGTATATATACTCCTTGTAATCTCATTTGCCAGCTAATGCAATACGGTTATACATTTCAATATGTGTAGTTGAAAGGAAACATAGGCATCTGTTGCAATGTACAAGAGCCTTACTATTTCAAGCTAACATGCCATTAAGATTTTGGGGTCATGCATTACTCATGGCTACAGCTCTTATCAACAAGACACCATCACATGTCCTGGATTGGCTTACTCCATTTGAAAAATTATATGGCACTAAGCCAGATTACTCTACTATGAAAGTGTTTGGTTGCTTATGCTACTTCACCAACACTTCTCCACAGAAAGACAAGCTCACTCAAAGAGCTTTCAAAGGTTGCTTTATAGGGTATCCTCCTGGACAAAAGGCATACAAAGTTCTTGATCTTAACACAAACAAAATTGTCACTAGTAGAGATGTGACATTTTATGAGGATTCTTTTCCCTTCTCTGCTTATACTATGGCAGCAGAATCTCACCCTCTACCTGCCAACATACCTTTAGCAGATGCCACCATTGATACTCCTATAAACACTCCACACCTACAGGAGCATATCCCTACTCCAGATATAACTGATACCTCACCTATATCTCAAAATTCTCATCAACAACACAGTTCTATTGAGAATTTTGCAAATACAAATACCACTGCTTCACCAGATTCTCCACCTCTTACACTGCCACCTATTCCATCCTCCACATATATCATACCTCCTAGACGCAGTACAAGAACATGCTCCACTCCTAAACATCTCAGAGATTACTTACTTACCTGCTCTAGTGATCCTACTTGCAACTCTATGAATCCTAAGCTTATGGGTTCTAGATATGTACCTAATACATTCCCCTTTGTGAAAAACCCTGATATTTCACCTTCTCACCTTTGCTTTCTTGCCAACCTCACCTCACATTCTGAACCACACTCTTATAAAGAAGCTGCTTCTAATCCTCAATGGATAGAAGCAATGGCACATGAACTTGCAGCTCTTGAAGAGAATAATACTTGGACTGTGATGGACTTACCTCCTGGTAAGCATCCCATTGGATCAAAATGGGTGTTCAAGCTTAAATTGAAAGTTGATGGGACGATAGAGCGCCACAAGGCAAGACTGGTTGCAAAAGGATACAACCAGATTTTTGGCATTGACTATATTGATAGTTTTTCTCCAGTTGTTAAACTTGTTACTGTGAGGATAATGTTTGCTGTTGCTACACAGTTTAATTGGCATCTTCATCAACTAGATATAAACAATGCCTTTCTTCATGGTTTCCTTGATGAAGATATTTTTCTCAAACCTCCTGAAGGTTACACTAAAGCCACTGCTGGACAGGTTTGCAAGCTTAACAAATCCCTCTATGGTCTAAAGCAGGCATCAAGACAATGGAATCTTGAATTTACCAACTGTCTCTTATCCATTGGTTTCTCACAATCTAAATTTGACAATTGTTTGTTCACTAGAGGATCATGTTCTTCCTTCTTGGCTCTTCTAGTGTATGTTGATGATGTCCTTGTTTTTGGACCTACCCTTCAGTTGATTATTGAAGTTAAGGAATTTCTCCATAAGACTTTCACCATCAAAGATCTTGGTGAAGCTAAATACTTCTTGGGATTGGAACTTACCAGATCTCCTGCTGGTTTATTCATAAACCAAAGGAAATATGTGCTGGACATTTTGAAAGATACTGGACTTCTTGGTGTAAAGCCACAAACTACTCCCTGTGCTGCTGGACTTAAGTTTTCCACCACTGGATCTCTTCTCACTGATGCTGATAAGTATAGAAGGCTGGTTGGTAGACTATTATACCTCAACATGACAAGACCAGATATATGTTTCATTGTCAACCAGTTGAGTCAATTCATGCATGCTCCCACACAGGAACACTGGGCTACAGCTTTGCATGTGCTACACTATCTCAAAGGCCAACCATCTTTAGGGTTGTTCTATTCTACATCTACACAGTTCAATCTCCAAGAATTCAGTGATGCTGATTGGGGATCATGTCCTGATACTAGGCGCTCACTTACAGGATTCTGTGTTTTGCTTGGTGATTCTTTGATTAGTTGGAAGACAAAGAAGCAGGCAACAATTTCTAAGTCTTCATGTGAAGCAGAATATAGAAGTATGGCAAATACCACCTGTGAACTTCAATGGATCTCCTACATTTTGAAGGATTTTCAACTCACTCTACCTGCTCCTATTCCCCTACATTGTGACAACAAGTCAGCTGTGCACATCACTCACAATCCTGTCTTCTATGAACGCACAAAACATCTTGACATTGACTGTCACATTGTTAGGGACTGTTTCAAATCTGGCTTCCTCATTCCTTTGCATTGTCCAGGATCTTCACAGCTTGCAGATTTTTTCACAAAACCTTTGGCTGCACCACTGTTCTTCCATTGGTTATCCAAGTTGAAGCTTGCTGATCCTCTCTGCGCTCCAACTTGAGGAGGGGATGTTGAGATTAGTTGTTAATTTCTGTTAATTTGCACTTTATAAATAGTTCATACTAGAGGGGTAGATTAGTAATTATATTAGAAGAGTTTGTTAGTCCAGCTCAGCAAATTAGTTAGCCGGTTCTGTTAGCTCTTCCTTCCCTCTCTTAGCTCAGCTGTTTTGTATATATACTCCTTGTAATCTCATTTGCCAGCTAATGCAATACGATTATACATTTCAATACCTTCCTATTGGAGTTAAATGTCCAAAGCAACCTATTTAAACGTAGACTTATTGAGAATATAAGTTATGAAGGTAATGTCACAAACACTTGTGACGTTATTCATTAATAAAAAAAACCTTCGTCCAATTGAACTATCAATATATAAACAAGACATAGCTCAACGTTTGTGGATTTACATGGGTACAGTTCTCATTAGCTTAAATCAAACCACGGGTTGTAGATGACATTGGCTATCGAACGACATTGCCTTGGGGTTAGTGATTAAGTTGAGGTTCGTGATTCGACTGATTAAGGTGAGATTAAAATTATATATTTTCTCGCTGAAATGAAAATTATGCGTATTATATATCAAAATGTTTGTTTTATAAATTACGCATGCATGGTATTTTCGAAAATGATTATTGAGAAGCTTGTTTATTGAAGGAATGCTCAATGACTTGAACACATGACTTGATTTCTATACTGAAATCTCGTGGAATTTATTGATCTTGTTAAAAATGCATCGGTGGATATCCCAATCCACGTATTGAGCTTCGTGATTGAACTAATGCCAATATCGTACATGAATTGGTCTCATGATTGAATCTTGAGGCCAACCTAGCTAGTTGGTCGTTACTGTTGGGTCATGGCTTGGACGCGTGGTGTTCTACTGGATAGCATCGAGCTATCAGTTACAGTCTCCAGTGTACAACGCCGTTTCAAAACTCTATTCAAAGTTGGGACGGAGTGTTTTGACTTTGAAACTGAGTTTGGACCATGTACCTAGGCATGTCGTCTCCGGGTCGCGCCCAGTATTGAGGGAGGCATGAGCCGAATGTGAGTCATAAGGAAATCGTGATCGTGACATGATTGATCTGATACATGTTATGATTTGGCATGAAACTATAAACCGTTTTGAAAAGCATCTCGTAAAATCCTCATGAAAGCATGAACTTGTTTTCAAAGATATTCTTGAATAATTCTCATAAAAGTACGAACTTATCTTGGAAATACATTCTTGTGAAATCCTGTTTTACGAAAATATATTTTATTGAAAATCCTCATGCATTAAATCTCACTGAGTCCTTTGGACTCATCAAGATATTTCCATGTTTTCATTCCAGAACGACAAGAAAAGCTTAGAGTTCATTGTTTGGGACAAGACTAGTATCTCACTTGGAGGTATTTGACAATTGAAGATATTGAATGCAGTTTTGGGATATTAGCTTCCGCTCTGTGATTATTTTAGGTTATCTGCATCTTTCAAAAGAGAAGTGAGGTGTTCTCTGACGAATTTTGTAGCGGTGGTGCTTCGTGCTGAGCTGGGTGCTTGGTACGGGGTGTTACAGAGCCCATGTAAAAGGCTGGATTGGGCCCTATAAGCACTAACCAAACGAGCCACGTTCTTTTTTATAATAAGAATAATACTTTTTCACGTTTAGTAGCATATAAAAGGACATTTTTAATATGAGTAGTTTTGTGAAATGATACTGAAAGTGCAAGTATTCTGGCAATGTTAGAATGTCAATGTTAGAGTAACATTGACTCACAGAATCAGTTTTACTATCTTGTTGTGAATAATTTTATCTATTGTTTTGCCTTATCCACTCGGCTAATCAAGTTCCACAATTGTGTTTATCTTTGGTTATTATTCAGGAAACAAAGTTGTCATAGTTTGATCACTCAAAGTTTCCATAAAGAAAAGCTTCCTTAATTAAAGCTAGCCGCTTAACAAATAAGGAAGGAAGAGTTCGAGTGCAACTAGGAAACTTCCAAGTTGAGTTCTGATTTGAAGAAGGAGTCTTTCCTAAGTTAGTTTACTAACGAAGGAACTGTTATTCAAAAAGAACACCGAGAACAAGGAAGAGGAGTCCGACAAGGAAATAAGAAGAGTCACCAAACCGTGTGCAACACACCTTGAAGATCAAGTCAAGAACCTATATATAGGTGTGAAGCACATCAAGACAAACACCAGACAAGAGCTAATAATCCAAGAGATTTATTTACGAGTTGTTGATTATTGTCTTGATTTTGCAAAGTTTGTGAGTTGTTCAATTAGTTCTAGTTTAGAATTGAGAGAATAACTCTTGTCTGCTTTGTTGAGTTCGAGCAATTCGAGAGTGAGAGCTTGAGAGTTGTAAGAAACATATTTTCATAAACCCTCGTGGTATTTTGCCTACGGCTCGAAAGTTAATATCAATATATTCACTTCTTAAATTTTGTGTTATTTAGTTTTCCGCTGCATTGTTAATATTGACGTTGTTAAAGTAACATTGAGAAGTTAACAACGGTTGCATATCAACCAATCCAAAGTTTCAATTGGTATTAAGAGCCAAGAACCAACCTCACCGGTATTTAGCTTTGATACGATAAGATGGACAACTCAACCCCAATACCAGCATACTGCCTGTGTTGGAAGGACCAAACAACTATGCATATTGGAAGATGAGACTCGGGGTCCACATCAAATCCATTAACCTGAGAGCATGGGAATCAGTTCTGGAAGGCTACACCATTCTTTACTTACCAAGATATGGAGATGCTGATCTGGTGCCTAAACCCAAAGGACAATAGACAGCCAATGAAATTGCTCTATACAATTTCAATGAAAAGGCCCTCAATGCAATTTTCAGCTGGGTAGGTAATCATATGTTTAAACTTATTCAAAAATGCACTACAACTAAATATGCATGGGTCATTCTTGAACTTCATTGTGAGGGAGATGTGGTTGTGAGAGACTCTAAACATAGGAAGTTGCTTCAAGATCTTGAAAAAATGGTGATGGGTGAAGATGAGAGCATTGATAGCTATTTTGAGAAACTGCTTGATATTGCTAACCAGTGTCAAAACCTAGGACTTGTTATTTCTAATACAACCATGGTTTACAAAGCTTTCAGATCCTTGTCTACTAAATTCACCGCCAAAAGAATAGCTATGAATGAGTATAGAGATCTTGCAAATATTGATTTTCAAACCTTAATGAACACTTGAAAGAATTTGAGCTAGAATTCCTAAGTAAGTCCAGTAAGCAACCTGCTTTAGCCCTACTTGGAACTGGCTCAGATAATGTAGGAAGTGATGATGATGAGTATGAGTTGATCTCTTCTAACTATGGAAACATTTCCAAGAAGTTTAGCAAATTAGGCTTCAAAGATAAAGGTAAAGAGAAACAATTTGGTAATTGTAATCCTGGTTATAAAAAGCTACCCCCTAAATTCATAAAGTACATGGCATCAAAGAGTACTCCGCAAGATGTCGAAAAACTAAAAGATGTCTAGTGCCATAAATGTAAAGGGTTTGGTCATTATAAACATGAATGTGCTAACGTCCTCCGAGCAAGAGAAAACTCTCACTGGGTTTGAATAGATGATTTTGATGAAGCTGAGTTCAACTCTGGATCAAGTGCTAATGAACACTCAGAAGAAATCAATACTGCTGCGCTATACACTCAGATTAACTGGTCAGGAGAAGATTCCAGGAACTGCAATGATCCACAATGTTACTTTAACATTGAGGAACCAACAAAAGCACAAGATATCTTCTTTGGAAATTGGAACAACTATGACCTACATGTTAATTCTGATTCTTACTCTGATTATGATGATACTAACTTTGATTGTTTTCATGGTTCAGTTGATCTGGATGAGGGACACTGTTTGGATGAAGAACAGTCTCATGATGAAATCATTGAAGAAATTCATTCTACATTCATCAAACTTGAGGAAGAGAACATTATTCATCAAAAGCAATAAAGCCCAGAAATTTGAGATTGAGTGCTTGAAGAACTTGATGAAACTCTATGAAAGAGATATTGACAGAACAGAAACTGAGTTGAGTGAGGTGAAAGATAAACTCAAAAAGGACACTGAGATCATTGCTAGATGGAATTCAGGTACTTCCAAGTTAGATGAGGTGCTGAACATGGGAAACACAAGTACAAATGGTCTAGGTTTTGTTGAGAAAGATGTTGTTGAGAAATCATCTAATGAGGAATTTTCCTACCTCAAAACCAGTTTTGTCAAAGAATCCTCTAAATCAAGTTCTGGTCCAGTCAGCATAGCAAAAAGAAAACCTATCTTTATCTGTCAATATAGTTTTCAACCAGTCACATTAAACCATTTTGTAAAAAATATTTGAGAATGAGTGGTAAGAAAACAACGTCTGCAGCTGATGCTAAATCAACAGTTAGTCCTGATGTTAGTCCAACATTGGGTTCTGGACAGAAAGGTAGAACTTGGGTTAAGAAGGTAAAATCCCCTAAGATCAAGATTGTGTGCAATGTGGTTTTCTCTGTTGTTTATTCTAACCTTTCAGGGAAGTGGTACTTTGACAGTGGATGCTCAAGACACATGACAAGTACCAAGGAAAATCTTAAACAGGTGGTTCCTCTAAGTGCTGGAACAATCACCTATGGAGGAGACACAAAAGGGAATATCATTGGAAAAGAGACACTCAATGTTTAAGGATTTCCACCACTCAAGGATGTTCTGTTGGTTGATGGGTTAAAAGCAAATTTAATTAGCATTAGTCAGCTCTGTGATGATAATATGCTAGTTACCTTTGATAAAGTGTCTTGTGATGTTTATGATAGTGACAATGTTCTTGTTATGACATGTACTAGATCTAAAGACAACTGCTATCTAGCTCAGGAAGAAGCATAATGTTTTCATGCCAAAATAGATGAAGCTTCTGTTTGGCATAGGAAACTGGGACATGTGCGCTATAGGAACATAGAAAAATTGCAGAAAATTGATGCTGTAAGAGGTTTGCCTAAACTTTCCAATCCAGGTAAGCTTGTATGTGGTGATTGTCTCAAACGTGAGCAAACCAGAGTTGTCCATACTCCCCTACAGATACATAATGCTACTCCTAGAACTAGTAGGTATTTTGAATTGCTGCATATGGACTTAATGGGTCCAATTGAGGTAAGCAGCCTGAGTGGAAAGAAATATGCCTTTGTAATTGTAGATGATTTTTCTAGATATGCATGGATAAAGTTTCTTAGAGAGAAATCAGAAGCCTTTTTTAGCTGTTTAAAATTCTGTGTGCTAGTATCAAAACTTTGTATGGTTCTACTGTGTCTAAGATTAGGTCTGATCATGAAAAGGAATTTGAGAATCCAAGTTTTGATAACTACTATAATACTAAAGGCATTTCCATGAATACTCTGCTCCTAAAACACCTCAGCAGAATGGCATTGCTGAAAGAAAAAATAGAACCCTTCAAGAGATGGCCAGAGTAATGTTGAATGCTAAAGATCTGTCTAAAAGACTTTGGGCCGAAGCTTTAAATACTTCTTGTCACATTAGTAACATAGTGTATCTCAAACCTGTAACTAATATGGAACCTTATGAAATCTTGAAGGGTGTAAAGCCAAACATTGCATATTTTCATGAGTTTGGATGTGACTGTTATTTGTTAAATGACAGGGACTACGTGAGTAAATTTGATCCCAAAAGTGAGAAATGCATCTTTGTAGGCTACTTAGCTAACAGTGCTTCCTTTAGAGTCTATAATCCTAGATCAAAGACAGTCCAAGAATCTGTGAATGTTGTGTTTGATGATTTCACTTTTGAAACAGGTACTGGTGACATTTCAGTTTCTAATGTTGAACCAACATTGGTAACCGAGAAGGCTATACCTACACTGGAGCTTGAAGCTGGAACCACTGAGCAAGAGACATGAACTGATGTTAGACTAACACCAGTTAGATCGGATGTTAGACTAACAACAGAAGTGTTTTACTCAAAAACTGAAGTTGGCACTGAGCCAAGAAGAGATCCCATTGCTAGGATACAAAAAGATCATCCAGCTTCTCAGGTAATTGGTGAGATCACTGAACAAAGAGAGACTGAATTATAGGGATATGGTTAAACTGTGTGTCTGTATGAACTTCACTTGTACTGTTGATTATGCCTCATGTTTTGTCTCTGCCATAGAACCTAAGAATGTGTCTGAAGCTCTATTAGATAACTTTTGGATCAATGCAATGCAGGATGAACTATTGCAGTTTACTAAGAATAATGTCTGGATCTTGGTACCTAGGCCACCTGATGTAAATGTAATAGGGACTAAATGGATCGTTAAAAACAAAAGTAATGAGGAAGGGGTAATTGTAAAGAACAAAGCCAGACTTGTTGCTCAGGGGTATACTCAAGTTGAAGGTGTAGATTTTGATGAGACTTTTGCACTAGTAGCTAGGATAAAATCTATTAGGTTACTTCTAGCCATTGCTTGCAGTCTTAAGATGAAACTATACCAGATGGATGTAAAATGTGCTTTCCTTAATGGGCTAATTGATAAGGAAGTGTATGTAGAACAACCAAAGGGATTCATTGATCCTAAGTTCCCCAATCATGTGTACAAGCTGAAGAAAGCTATGTATGGTCTTAAACTGGCGCCCAGAGCATGGTATGAAAGACTTACTAAGTTTCTTTTAAGTCTTGGTTTTGTTAGAGGTGATGGTGACATGACACTGTTTGTTTTAAAGAAAAATTCTGATATCTGTATTGCTCAAATCTATGTAAATGATATAGTATTTGGTTCTACTAACAATTCTATTTTGGAAAAGTTTGTTGAATTCATGACAGGAACATTTGAGATGAGTATGATAGGAGAATTAAATTGCTTTCTTGGTCTCGAAATAAAACAAACAGGTACTCGCATATTCTTGAATCAGGAGAAGTATGCCAAGAATTTGGTGAAAAGATTTGAACTTGCAGATTCAAAGCCGTGTAAGACACCTATGTCTGCCTTAGTAAAGATCACCAGAGATGGGACTGGAACCAATGTCGATCCAATATTGTACAGATCAATGATAGGACGTTTGCTTTACTTATCTGCTTCTAGGCCTAACATAATGTTTTCTGTTTGTGTATGTGCAAGGTACCAGACATGTCCAAAGCAGTCTTACTTGATTGCTGTGAAGAGAATCCTTAGATACATATCTGGAACTTTGTCTCTTGGCATCTGGTATTCATTTGACACTAACAAAAATTTTGTGGGTTTCAGTGACTCAAACTGGGCAAGTGATGCTGATGATAGGAAGTCCACAAGTGGAGGATGTTTTTATTTGGGAAACACTTTAGTCTCATGGTACATCAGAAAGCAAAACTGCGTATCTCTATCCACTGCGGAACCAGTATACATAGCAGCAGGTAGTTGTATCACCCAGCTTGTGTGGCTCAAACACATGTTGTTGGATTATGGGTTGGATAGTGATACTTTACTTATGTTCTGTGATAATTCTTAGTGCTATCAGTATCTCTAAGAATCCTGTCAAACATTCTAGAACTAAGCACATAGACATAAGACATCATTATCTGAGAAATATGGTTGAAGACAAATAATAGACATTGAGCACATTGAGACTAACAATCAGCATGCTGATATGTTCACTAAACCCTTAGATTCTGAGAAGTTATTCAGTTTGAGGAATTCTCTTGGCATGTGCACTGTGTAAGAATGTTAGTCCATCAGTGTTGACATAACACCACTGTCTAGCACTAGTTATTGGTTGTGGTGTGTCTGTAATTCTTTTATTTCCATGTTTTGTATTTCTTTTTCTTGCATATTTCATCTTGGTTTGTCTTCATTTGGGATGTGTGGTTAACCTATGCTACTGACTGGATTGACTAGTGAACAGGTTCATATCTTAAGTTTTGTAAAATAAGAAACTCTGATGTTGGTCTGAGAATGTTAATCTAACATTACGAGAAGTTTGGGTGCCCAGAGTTCACTACTTTGGTGTCATTCAGTTGTGACTTATCCATGTTAAGATTAAACAGGACATGAAGAGAAGTTGGGGTGCATGATGTTGAGAGCTTCAATGTGATTCAGTTGTGCTTATTTTCATGTTTTTGTTATATTTGGCCGAGGAAATGCATGATGGTGATCCTTTCTACTGGATGTTTGGAGTTTAGACTGCCTCACATTCAGTAGCACTGATCACTTGGTGTTTCTCTTGTAAACAAGTTGGTCAACAAGTATGCATAAGAAGTTGGGGTGATGAAGTATATGATAATAATTGTATTGTCCTTATTCATTTCCTTTGTACTTGCCTAATCTGAAGCTGATAATTGAGTTAATGGGGTGTGTGGAGTCCTGTGCCACCCACATTCAGTGATGAGATTATCCTTGTTTAATCATTCTCAGCTTTAGTTCTAAATGAGCTTCATGTTAACATAAATCAAAGTGATATGTCCTGAACTCAGTCAGTGCAGTTCTTAGTACTTGGTTACCATCTCTCAGTGTTGATCTACCATGGTTGCATTCATTCTTTCTTTTCTGCATTTTATTGTTGTGTCGGCTTGGTCTTAGAGGGAGTAGTAATCCAAATTCATGTGTTGAGGCACGCACCGTGGGTGACTATACTACAGGTAAACACACTGGATTGTGATTTATCATGCTAAGGGATTGAATGTCTTCTGGATATTTACATCTACTATCCGTGTGTTTCTCTGTCAGAAGTGTTACTTACTCATACTGATGATCTTAAACTGTGTTTTGTGTACTTATGTGTTTGATTGAGTTTCAGATCTGTATTTAGTAATATCTCACACTCTCACATGAAGCTATTTGGATAAAAGCCATGCACCTCCAACTTCCTTACTTGCTGTTAACTTGCCAATGTTAGACTAACATTGTAACGCTGTGACTTATAAGTTTTTTAAGGAAACTGCTCTGGTCACATGTTAATCCAACAAGCCACGTGGGCAAGGACTGTACGCGGGAACGTGTGTAAGTGGTCAGAATTTTTTGGTAACATGTTACAAATCTACTAACACCACTCTCCTCATTCGATTACCTTATATAATTTACCCTAATTTCTTCTAATTCTTCACGCTTTCACAATCAGCTTTGTACAATTAAAATTTTATGTGTTTAAGTTTTTTTTCTCTCCAAAAATCACTCTAACAATGGCCCGCAAGTCTTCGATTGATGCTCTTGCAGATGTTGCTGAGCAAATTGAACAACTGAGGAGGTACAACACCAGGCATGCATCAACTGAGTCGCTCGTCGCCGCTTCTGCTAAAGTGAAAACCACCTACAAACGACGCAAGGGAAAGAAATCAACAAAGAACAATGTTGGTTCAACATCAAAAGCTGCTGAGAACACCTCCACTCCCACCAACACAAAAAACGAGGTAACAATGGGTAACCCTACTCAATATTTACCTGCTGAAGTTGAGATTGAGGGGGAGAATGTAGATTCTGTTGTGGATGTGGGTGAGTCTGAGGATGTCGAGGTTGTTGCTAATGATGATGTTGAGATTGTGGTTGATGACGATGTTGAGGTTGTACCTGAGGAGAATGATGTTGGGATGGATACTACTGAGGGTATCCCTACTGATAATGAGGACAATGTGAGTGAAAAGGAAGAAGAAGAGAGTCATACTCTGGCTGCGCAAGCTAAGTCTGCCAGAAAAAAAAGGCAAACAAGTGCTGGTGGCTTCTGAGTCTGAGTCAGAAGCAGCTGAAGAAGCTGGAGAAGAAGAAGAAAAGGAGGAAGAGGAACAAGAGGAAGAAGATCGGGGGGAAACTCAGAATGAAGAGGAAGAACTTGTGCCTGAAGACCCTGCAGAGGCTGATGTTACTCCAACATCTGATGATGAGGAGTATTGTGATGTCATGGATGGGGAGTATCCAGAAAAGACTTACTCTGACTACTATGTGTCTGCGGAAGCAGAAGAGCATCGGGAGGCTTATCAAGCGAGAGAGATTCACAAGGAAAGGGAAATAGAGGAGGAGAGTTTCAAAGAAAACGGAATTTTTAAGCTACTGGAAGCTAGAGGAGTGCTTGGGTCAGTGATGAATCTTTCATTTTATTCCCCAGATATCATCAGAGAGTTCTACATGAACCTCTCTCAGTGGGTGTGCCACCAGGATTCCCCCAAGTATGGGAAAGCTTGGGTTAGGAAGGGTGTCTTCGACATTAGCCCCTCCACCATCAATGAAGCTTGGGGACTTCCTGATCCAGAAGAGTCTGAAGATCCAAGTATGGATGAGATCGTTACAGATCTCACTGGTGGGCTGACCAGAAAATGGAATGACAGCTTTCCCACAACAAGGTGACTTCTATGAGTGCTGTATTGCACAAGATCTCTACCTACAACTGGCTGCCATCTTCAAACACCACTGTAATGACTAATGAGTCTGCAAGGCTGGTGTTTAAGCTGAAGAATGGTCTGAATGTCAATATAGGGGAAAAGGTACTGAGGTCAATGAAGGAGGTCACAACAAAGTCCAAGGGGATCATTTCATATCCCTTTCTGATTTCCAGCATATTGGTGAAGCAAGGATTGAAAACCTCAAAGACAGTGGGGTGGGTCAAGAACAAGGCATGATTTCCTATCACCAGGAGCTACTTCACACAGGTGAGGATCCAAGATCTTTCATGGAATCCTAATGATGCAGCTGGACCAAGCAGGAAGAAGAAGAAGAAGAAGAAGAAGAGGGCTCACAAGTTTGTTGCCTCTTCAATGCCCATTGCCAGTGGTGACAGCTGCTCAGTGATCTGCATTTGTGGAAGAGACCCTCAAGTGGCTGGACAGAGAGTACAAGGACACCCAAAGGGAGATAGCTGGAAAGAAAGTAAGGCTGTAGGAGATTGACAGTCTCAGGAAGAACTTAAGGGATCTGCCTTCCTCACCAAAACGGGGAGAGTAGATCAAATTTAAAGTTTTTGAGTCTTTATTTTTCTGCCTTTGGTAGCTTGCTCTGAACTGTTTCTGTTTTTGCTGAACTATTTCTATTTTTCTTTATCTTTCTTCATTTGATCAAGGAGTATGTTCCTTGTTACAATTATGGCCTATAATTAAGTATTCTTATTGGTACTGAGTGCTTATGCTATCTTGAGTTTCTGTCAAGTACTAACCTTGTGTGCAGGTGTTAGATGATAACTAATGTTAAGATAACATAGTACTAACTCTGTCTGCAGGTGTTAGCTGATATCTGATGTTAAGTTAGCATTGGAAAATTCAATGTTAGAATAATCGACTGAAGTCAATGTTAAGTTAACATTGATACAGAAAGATGTTATGACAACATTGGAGAATCAATGTTAGAGCAATATTGTGTTGGACTCTTCTGATATTAAGGGGGAGTTACTTGCCGTAGGTATCTCACAAGGTTGAATAAGTTTGTTCTGAATATTTGATCTAACCATAGGTTCTAAGGTTTTGTGAAGTAAGGCAAAAAGGGGGAGATTGAAAGTGCAAGTATCTGACAATGTTAGAATGTCAATGTTAGAGTAACATTGAGTGACATAATCAGTTTTACTATCTTGCTATGAATAATTTTATCTATTGTTTTGCCTTATTCACTCGACTAATCTAGTTCCACAGATGTTTATCTTTGGTTATTATTCAGGAAACAAATTTGGCATAACTTGATCACTCAAAGTTCCCATAAAGAAAAGTTTCCTTAATTAAAGCTAGCCGCTTAACAAATAAGGAAGGAAGAGTTCGAGTGCAACTAGAAAACTTCCAAGTTGAGTGAAGGAGTCTTTCCTAAGTTAGTTTACTAACGAAGGAACTGTTATTCAAAAAGAACACCGAGATCAAGGAAGAGGAGTCCGACAAGGAAATAAGAAGAGTTACCAACCCGTTTGCAACACACCTTGAAGATCAAGTCAAGAACCTATATATAGGTGTGAAGCACATCAAGACAAACACGAGACAAGAGCTAATAATCCAAGAGATTTATTTACGAGTTGTTGAGTATTGTCTTGTTTTTGCAAAGTTTGTGAGTTGTTCAATTAGTTCTAGTTTAGAATTAAGAGAATAATTATTGTCTGCTTTGTTGAGTTCAAGCAACTCGAGAGTGAGAGCTTGAGAGTTGTAAGAAACATATTTTCATAAACCCTCGTGGTATTTTGCCTACGACTCGAAAGTTAATATTAATATATTCACTTCTTTTTTGTGTTATTTAGTTTTTCGCTGCATTGTTAATATTGACGTTGTTAAAGTAACATTGAGAAGTTATCAACGATCGCGTATGAACCGATCCATAATTTCAGATACATATCATAATATTTATTTAAATAGCATTTAAAAGACATTTTTAAATGAGCAACCAGAATATCAAAATAAAAATCTCTATGTAGTTTTAAAAGCTCGTACAAAAACCCTTTGATTTGTTAATTATTTAAAGTTCCCTTGTGATTTTAAAAACTACACAAAATTCATTCCATGAAGAATCAAGTACCTCTGATTAAATAACTAAGCTGCCCGTACTTCAATTTTATGAAAAGTGTTATATATTTATAAATATATTTATATTTTTATAATATATTTTCCTAAATAAATCCTAAAAATGTTTTTATTTATTATTTTATAATACGTAACTTATAAATAGAAATTTGTGCAGAGTTGTCCAAACCACAAAGGTTTTTTCGTGTAGGTTTCCAAACCACAAGGAGGTTTAGGATTAACATTCTAAAAGGTAGAATAGAATTTTTGAAAGAAAATAAGTACACTCTACGATAGATCGAGCTAATCTATGTATACCACTCTCTAACGAAATTGAACGGAAAAAAGTAAGACTTTCTGTCGCTTGTCCCTTCTAGCCAAGTTAAGCTTTCCCGCGCAATCAAGTCAGATGATTAAGTGCAAGCTTTTGAACCATAAAGGGGTTATATGCTAGAGTTTTGAAACCACAATAGGGTATTAAACAAGTTTTTGAACAGGAGGTTACATGATTTTCTCATGAGCAACTTTGTGAAACGATACATTATAAGTATCATATTATTTATGGATGATTATATCCGCAAATCTGATGTTCAATTACATGAACTTATGTTAAAGAAAATTATAAACTTTGAAGCTAACAATACTTGGCCCCCCACTTTAGCAAGGGAAACCAACTTTTACGTTCCCCTTGTCAGAATGGCGGGTCCATGCGTAGAGCAAGAGGAACAAAAAATTTTGTTCCTCTTGCAAGGGCAACAAATATTTTCGTTTCCCTCGTTGGGATTAATAATTCCGTTCTCCCACCAATAGCTACGGGGGCTATGGGAAGAAACATGGAAAATAATACTTTCGTTTGCTTCGGCCATTGGGAACAAAATATGCTTAGCGGGAACAAAATTTTGGATTTTCTTAATCATTTTTCTTGTAGTGTAAAAAAATAGGATAGAAACTCTCTCTCTCTCTCTCTCACACACACACACACATATATATATATATATGTAATTACATTTTAAAGTACTCATGTTCTTGTAGTAAATTATACTTTGTCAAGTAAATTTATTCTAATGAAAACATACATGTTTTTGTTTTGTTGGAATAATTGATTTAACTCAGTGGTTTTTAAGTTATTCCAGTCGTTAGAAATTTTGTTTCAGTTTGTTGGCAGAGGTAGTTATAAGGAGGGCTGAATTGAGCTCATTAAATATAGGCGATTTATTTTTTTTTGCCCATTAATTTATTAGAACTTCCAGTTTTGCCCTTTTTTATTGGGCTTTTTGTCCTGTAACTTTTTTTTTTAAATTTGCCCTGTGGGCTTCGAACTGGGCTGAGTCGAAGCCCAGTCGATGTGGCCACGCACGTGGCGTACAGACGATGGCCACGTGGAGCCACGCCAATTTTTTTTTTAAAAATCCTTGAGAATTATGGGTAATTACCAAATTACCCCCATCAACTTTAGTTAATGTTAAATGAATCGAAATTTCAGCTCAACGTGGATGATTCTTGATCCACAGAATCAAGCTCTCAGCTAAACGTGGACGATTCTTGATCCACAAAATCAAACTCTCAGCTCAACTAACCTTACGCAACGCGAACGAGGGAAGAATTTCGTCTGTTAAAAAAGGCGCCACCCAATTTTGTGAAGAACCCTAAATTTCAATTTCACTACAAAATTCGATTTTTTTTTTGAAATTGGCTTGAAATCGGTGATGAATACACCTCGTTCGTCAGATGATTTGCTTAACCCGCCCCCAAAATATAGTATGTATCTTGATTCGGTACACACGCAGAAATGTTTTTGCTCAAATAAATATGTTCAAAACGATTTTTGGAAGTGAAGTTACTGCATGTTGGTGTGGTTATTTTTTGTGTGAAGTGTATGAATGTCGTTGTTGTTAGTTTGTGTGGTAGAGGAAGTAAAGTGAGTTAGCTTTTAAAGCTTGTCGAGGCAGAAAATGGTCCCCCCGTGTTTAATTACTTTCCAAATTTAGATTTTTGTGGTTTTGACTTTTGTTAAGAGTGATTTTGGTTTAGGGTTTGACTGTTACAGAAAGTTAAGTAGTTTTGGTGGTTTTGACTTTTGATGAATTGTTTTAGGGTTTGACTTTGACATACTTGTGGCTTTGTTAGTGTCAAAAAATTCACAAGACTCTCAGTTACATACATGTGATTCCCCTAAATGTATTACATATAACGGTGGTGATGATTTGAAAGTGTTTTTATTAATTAGCATGTAGCTAACCCTAACTTTAATCTTCAATGTTGCAGCTGAAGATAACACAGAACTTACAATTGTGCTGCATCATGGTGGTGTCTATAGACTAATTCCTACCAATGAATATGTTGGAGGGGTGGTAAGCAAATGGGACTTTGTAAACTATCAAAAGGTGGATCATGCATTCCAGAAGGCTTTTTGCTCTGGTATTGGTATTATTGGGGATGTAAAATTTTACATATGGTGTAGTGCTGGTTTTAGGCTTGTTACAAGTGATGAACATTTGCAAACAATAAGTTGTGATTGTTTGGTGGGTAGCAGGGAGATTGAGTTTTTCACTGATGCAATGTTAGCTGATGATGGTATTGATGCTAATGTGGAAGTTGAACAAAGAGAGAATGAGATCAAAGAGAAGGAAGACATTGGTGGAGACACAGTTAGAGGGGCAGAGAGGAGTTGTGAAGAAGAACTGAGAACTAGAGAAAGAGAGGAGGCACTCAGATCTAAAGAAAAAGCTGCTAAGAGGGATGACAAAAGAAAGGGCAAGATGGTGGATGAACAAGAGTATCCAACTGATGAAGATGTTGTTACTAGCCCTAAGAGAACTAGGATAACTGATGAGTAGGATACTAATCCTGAGAATGAAGTTGAGTGTTTTTTTTAATAAAGAGCAGATATTTTTGCCAACATTTGAGGTGGGTATGATCTTTTCAAACAAGAAACTGGTCAAGATGGCTATAAGGTCACATGCAGTGAAAGAGAGGAGGAGTATTTATATCAAGAAATGTGATCCTGGTAGAATTCATGCGAGGTGTTGTGATGAAGACTGCAAATGGAAGATCAATGTAATAAAGGTGAAAAATGAATCAACTTTTGTGATCAGGAGGTACAATCCTCAACACACTTGTCATGAACGGTTTAATGTTAAGAATATTAAGGCACCCTGGTTGGCAAAGAAATTCCTTCATCTCTTTAAATCTGATCCTAACAGAAAGTGTGAGGGGTTTAGATTAGATGCTGTCAATACTTTGAATTGAAATATCTCAAAGACTCAAGGTTATTATGCTAAGAGGGCTGCTATTGATAAGCTAGAGGGTAATCCAGATAAACAATTTGGCATGCTATTTGACTATGTTGAGGAATTAAGGAAAACAAACCATGGTTCCACTGTTGCTGTTGGGACTGATGAAGTTGGAGGAGAAATTAGATTCAGATGTATGTATGTGTGCTTTCATGCACTGAAGGTTGGCTGGAAGAGAGGTTGTAGACCATTTATTGGAGTAGATGGATGTCATCTACTAGGACCACATGGAGGAGTGCTCCTTACTGTTGTGGGAATTGATGCAGCTAATTCAACATATCCTATTGCATTTGCTGTTGTTGCTATTGAGAACTACAAGAACTGTGAGTGGTTCTTAAGTGTGCTGAGAGTGGATTTGGAGTTACAAGATGGTGAAGGTCTGACATTTATGTCAGATAAACAAAAAAGGATTAATCCAGGCATTTAGAGAAGTGTTCCCTGATGCCACTCACAGGTAAATCAAGTAATAACTTTTATATATTAATTTAGTGGAGTTCAATTGTTCCCTGTTAAATTATTACCAACTTGTGTGTAATTCATTTCTGGATTTGTAGGTTTTGTGTCAGACACTTGGTGAGAAACTTTTACAATGCCAGTTTTAGAGGTGAAGAATACAGTGATATAGTATGAAAAGCAGCAAATTCAACCATAGTTGGTGAATTCAAGGAGGCAATGACTGAGATGGGTGAGTTGAGGCAAAGTGCTCTAGAATGGTTTGATGATAAGGATCCTGCTCACTGGAGCAAGTCCCACTTCAGCACTATCTCCACTTGTGACTTGATCCTAAACAACATATGCGAATCACTAAACAGCTCTATCCTAGAGGCAAGGGAGAAGGGTATCATCACAATGTGGGAATGGATTAGAGAGTATTTGTTAAATAGACTTACATCTAATAGCGAGAAAGCTGAGAGGAAATGGATTGATGTGAGAATCTGCCCCAAGATTAAGGATATACTAGATAAGAACGCCGAGAAGATATCTGGATTGGTGCCAATGAAATGTGATGAGAATAATTACCAAGTCATGTCACTTGCTGATGGTTCACAACATACAGTGGACTTGCTTCACTCGAGATATAATTGCAGGAATTGGGATCTGAGTGGCATCCCTTGTAAATATGGAGTGTGTGCACTACTGCACAATGCCAAGAGACCAATTGATTATATTTCTGATTGGTATACTATTGAAAAGTATAGGCTAGCTTATGAGTTGCCTATATATGGAGTTTCTGGAGCTAAGGTATGGGATGAGACAGGGTATATGCCACCACTTCCACCAAATTTTGGAGAAAAAGCTGGTAGACCACAAAAGGCAAGGAAGAGGACACCTGATGCGGAACCACTTAGCAAAAAAGAAGAAGAAGACAAATAAGAAGGTAGTTAAACAGATAACAAAGGAAAAGCAAGCAAGGAACAAAGTCTGAAGAGGAAGCAAAAAACTGTACAATGCAGTTTCTGTGGTATAGCAGGTCATAATATTGTGACCTGTTCTTTGAGAAAATCATATGATGGAGATGAGGAGGAAGATAGGATGTATGCTAGCATTGATGGTGAGAGTTCAAGTGAAGTAGGATAAGCAGAAGTTGATACACATGTACTCAACATGAAGCACTTCTAAATAAGTTTTAATTGTAGTTACATGCATTAGAAAAGTATTAGTAACATGTGTTCTGAAATAGGACCATGAAGTTGATCTGAATCATGACATGGAGAACATTGATGTTGGAACTCAAAGCATTGTGCATGATAATGGAGTTAACAATAAATGGAAGAAAAAGATATTGCAATCTGGCTTGGGTTTCATTGCCTCACAGGTAACTTATAATAATAGTTTTGTTTATATTCAGTTACTTCAAATAATAATAGCTTTCATCTTTCAATGATCTTACAAGAGGCAGGTAGTTCTGCTATGGATCAAGGTTTTGCCCTTGATCCAGTACCCATTCATGGTTTAGTTAACCATTACTACAAGTCAACAGCTAACATTCATGTTCCAAACATCAGTTCTCAAATTAGTTAGAGCCTTTCTGGATCTTCTCCATATATGATGCTATCACAGCCACTATCAAGAGGTGTGAACATTAGAGGACTAGTTCCTATAGTTGCAACCCAAGGAAGTCAATCATATGTTCCTCCACCAGTCAATGTGAGCATCTAGATTGCTGCACCAACATTCACTGTTGGTGGTAAAAAATATGTGAAACTATCAAACATTTCTTATGTGGTCAATAACATCAACCAAAAAGCAAAAAAAGGTGAGAAGACTAATAAAGGAGGTGCAAATGGAAAAGGGGCAAGCAAGGCAAACAGGTGATCTCAGTTGTTGTACCAACATTGAACTTGTTTGGGATTTTTTCTGCTAATTCTGTTATGGGTTGTAGAAAATGAACCAAATAGGTCTCTTATTTTGATTATAGTAGGGAGGGAGAAATGTCAACATGTTTGGCTAACATATGGCATTTGAAGGATCTGTGTAGGCATTTGAAGGATCTGTGTATATCCTTCATGAACAATTTATATTGCCTAACAGATGGCATTTGGTTTGTATTTTGGCTAAGTAATAGTTTAGCATTTTCAAGTTGATTTTGTGATTCCAGTGTTCTATTGTCTGTGTAATTGGTTCATAATAGATAACAGATCAGATTCAATAACATATCATAAAAAACATTAAAGAACCAATAATAAATAACAAATCCGATTCAATAAAATGATTCAATCCCATAAGATGTCAACTTAGGTCAACAACGATTACATTCAAAAAACAAAAAAAAAACAAATGATCAAATTCAAACTCAGTGTGAACAAAGCTTAAAATTGTTCATATCTAATCAAACTCCACCACTTCAATATCAGTAGCTTCAGCAGGTGGTTCAGATTCAAACTCAGGCAAAACAACACAGTCTAGGTCTTTAAACTACTTGAATATGTAATATGCATTCTCAAGGCTGTAGAGGCGGAAGTAACGGTCAGATTCAGTTTCCTATCAATATCAAGTTTGCAGTTAGTAACTCAAAGATGAAAATATATTATAATAAAACACTTAAAAAACTAGTAAGGATAAAATTAGAGGCATACCCCGCTAGGATCATAGTTGTCAAAAGGAACAACTTCATAAGTATTTTCAAGGAAGAATATATTAGGCCTTTCCATAAATTCTAGAAATTTGATATACTTTTAGTGGCAAATTTTCAAAATTTATTTGATTCTTGAAGGAGGAAAGGGATCTGGAGCCCTAATACCCCTCTCCATTTCTGCCTGGAAGAACTTCATTCCTCGGTTCAGGATATTAGGGCTACTTATGTGATGCCTTTCACCGTACATACAAACAATATCAAGTAGCTTCAGCTCAACAAAGTCATTAGTGCATGGATCCCTAAATAAGTGCTTAAGCCTTACATCAGCCATGTTGTCCATTCTTAAGCCTTAAATAAGTGGATGAACAATGACCATCATGATCACAATAGACCAAGCAATACAACAGCAAGCAAGAGCAGTCTTTGTGACATTCACGTTAGTTAGCACTTCATTCAATCCATAACCATGAGGGGTACCCACAGCGCCAAGCACATTAGATGTAGCAGACACACCACAACTAGATTCTGTTTTATCTTGTTCATGATTTCCAGAAAAGTCTTCTTGCGAGTGAGTTCTCTTTTTCAAAGACGGTGGAGAATTCATTGTAGGAGGATACATGAAAGTCCGTAGACAAGCGTTTTTTTCCAAATAGATTTCATCAGCCCAAATAAAATAATTTGGGTGACGCAATCTAGTTGGATACACATAATAGTATTCACCAGGAAGAGTCGAAGTTAACCCAGCCCTACCATATATCATTAAACCCCGACCACATACACAAGGAAATTGATACACCATGTACAATAAAATCAAAACATACATATATCAAATTTCACAATATCAAATTTCATAGTACAATTATAGATTTAGCCCTAAACACTAATCAAAAGATACATAGTACAATTATAGAATTTAACACTAAAAAATTAGGGCTTTTACAAAGCAAAGAGACCATATCAGTCCTTTAAAGATTACCTAATCAATTTGTGTCATTGCAAACAGTTAAGCAATTAAACACTCGTAGTACTTAATTTCAGTATTTACATCGAATTATACATCAACAAACTAAGATTCGATTTTTAGGGTTTTAGAATTTACCTCGAATTAGGCAAAATTCCACCACCCTAACACGTCGACACCCTCTGTTCGATCAAAATACAACAAGAACAACCACAAGAAATCAGTATAAATCGATAATTAGCTATAATCAGGGAAAAAAAACCCTAAACCCTAAACAAAATTAAGCGTCGTGGTAATGTAATTACCTTAATTAACACAAAAAGATTGAGAAATTGTTTACCTTCTTTTTTGATGCTTAAAACGACGAAATCGAGAATGGATTAAGGCGAGAGTGTCAAATTTGTTTGTGAGGAATTTGAAGAGTGTGTTCTTGGTAGCCCGATTTCGATTCATTTAACGGTAATAAAAGTTGGCAGGGGTAATTTGATAATTATCCATAATTCTCAAGGATTAAAAAAAAACAAAGTTGAAGTGGCTCCACGTGGCCATCGTCTGTACGCCACGTGGGTGGCCACGTCGACTGGGCTTCGACTCAGCCCAGTTCGAAGCCCACATGGCAAATTAAAAAAAAGTTATTGGGCCAAAAAAAAACCGGATAAAAAAAGGGCAAAACTTGAAGTTCTAATAAATTAATGAGCAAAAAAAAAGCCCTTAAATATACATAATCAGTTTATTTTGTTAGCTTCCTTTTGCGGTTATTTTTCTACCATTGTTGATCAGATTTAGAAGCTTGTATTTGATCGATCACGATCAAATTTGTGCTAAAATCAGGTTTAATTTGGGATTAATTTAACTACAATCTGGTACGGTGAAAACGGAGCGATCATGGCGACGACGAAATTCGATGTGGAAAAGTTTGCTAGGCAAAATGATTTTGGATTGTGGCGATTAAAACTGCACGCTCTTCTCAGTGAGTCAAGCATTGACAAAGACCTAGATGAAAAATCATTGACAAAGATCTGGATGAAAAATCAAAGAAGACGATGCTTGATAAGGCACACGATGCGATAATTCTGAGTCTAGGCCACAAGGTTTTAAGGCAAGTTTCTAAGGAGAAGACAACAACTTGTGTATGGATAAAGCTGGAAAGCTTGTACATGTCAAAATCATTGGCAAATCATTTGTATCTCAAACAAGCACTGTAATCTTTTAAAGTGCTTGATGATAAGTCGATCGAAGAACAATTAGACATGTTTAATAAGATGATTTTAGATTTTGAAATCATTGATGTTGATATTGAAGATGAAGATCACGCATTACTGTTGTTAAGTTCTTTGCCAAAATCCCATGCTCATTTTTAAATAAACTCTGATATATAGTAGGGATTCTTTAACACGTGATGAGGCACAACCTGCTCTAAGTTCTAATGATTGAATAAGAGAGAGGCTATTAAGAAATCTAGTAATGGTGAAGGATTAACAATGACAGGAAAGGATCAGAAGAAAGAATGGGAGAATGAGGAAAAGAAGTCTAAATCACAATAAAAATCGCAAGAAAACTTACATTTGTTATCAATGTGAGAAGATGGTCATACAAGGAGGTTTTGTTCTGAAAGGCAGGAAAATGTTAGTGATAAAACTAAGGAGTCTAGGAATGTTGCCGTAGTTCGAGAGGTGTGAATTTGCTGATGCTCTGATGGTTTCTTGTAAGGATCTAGGGAATGAATGATTGATGGATTCTGGTTGTTCTTTCTATATGACTTCAAACCAGTGTGAGGAAGTTGAAGGTGGAGTAGTGTTTCTGGGAGACAACAATCCTTGTAAGATAAAAGGCATAGGATCTGTCAGGTTTAGATTTCATGATGTTGTTGAGAAACTGTTAAGACCGGTCAGATATATCCTTGATCTCAAGAGACATATGATCACTGGGTGGATTAATGGAGAAGCCTGGCTATCAATTCAAGAGTGAAGGTGGTATTCTTAAGGTTTTGAAGGGATCTATAGTTGTCATAAGGGGTACGAGGAAGAATGGACTATACTCCTTGGAAGGTAAAGTCATTACTGGTACTGCAATCTCGGGAGATGTCTCTAAGTCTAGGTTATGGCACAAAGGTTAGCATATGTTAGTGAAAGAGGTCTGGTAGAGTTGGAAAAAGGACTGTTATGAGCAGCTAAACTAGGGAAGATAAACTTCCATGAACATTGTGTTCTAGGTAAGGCTCACAAAGTTAAATTCTGTACTGGTCAAAAGAGAGCTAAATGAGCACTAGATTATGTTCATGATGATCTATGGGTTCCTTCAAGAATAACTTCTCACATTGGAGCTAGGTATTTCTTGCCACTTATTGATGAGTACTCGAGAGATTTTTGGATATTTGTGCTTAAAACTAAGGACCATGCATTTGAGACATTTAAAGACTGGAGGACTTTGATACAGAAACAAATTAAAAGAAACTTGAAAAGGCTAAGAACAAACAATGGATTGGAGTTCTGTTTAGAAGATTCAATGAATATTGCAGAGTAAATGGCATAGCAAGGAACAAGACTGTTGCTGGAACTCCACAGTAGAATGGGTTGGTAGAGAGGTTCAACAGGACCATACTTGAGAGGGTGAGATGTATGTTGCTCAGTGCAAACCTTCCAAAGGTTTTCTGGGCTGAAGCAGTTGTGACAACATGATATCTTATAAATAGGCGTCCATCAACAACTTTGAATATGAAAACATCAAAAGAAGTATGGTCTGGACAAAACACTGGCTTGAAAGGTTTGAAAGTGTTTGGTTGTACAACTTATGCACACATCAGACATGATAAGCTTGAATCAAGAGCTCGCAAGTGTATGTTTCCAGGATACCTAGATGAAGTAAAAGACTACAGGCTATGGTGTCTTGAACCAGATAACAATAAGTGCTTTATAAGCAGAGTTGTGGTGTTCAATAAGAATGTTATGGCATTTAAAACCATGGGTGCTACACCTGTGCAAACTACTGGAAACAACGGTGAAATGAATCAAAGAAACGAGTAGGATAACAATTATCACTGATAAGAAACAAACTCAAGCTAGGAACTAGTTAATGGAAGAAGAACCGGCTGAAGCTGAAGTTAAACAGGTTGATAAGAAATTGATCATTGAGAAGACAAAAGTTACAAGCTCAGTAGAGATAGAACAAGGAGGAAAACTAAGGCACATGAGAGGTATGGGTTTGTAGACCTACTTGCTTACTTTTTGGTTGCATCAAGTAACATTCTTGAAGAAGAGCCAAAAAGACTACAATGCTGCAGTCAGAGGGCATGATAGACATAAATGGATTGAAGCTATGTCAGAAGTGATGAAATCTCTTGATGATAACTATACATGGGATCTGGTTGAGAAACCTAAAGGTTCGAGGATAGTTGGTTGTAAGTGGATCTTCAACAAGAAACAAGGTAATCTTGGGGTTGAACAGAGAAGATGTAAGGCAAGGTTGGTTGCCAAAGGCTTTACACAAAGAGAGTGTATTGATTACAATGAAGTCTTTTATCCTATGGTTAAACATAGGTCCATCTGAATACTACTCCCACTTGTGGGAAAAGCATAACCTAGATTTAGAAAATGAATGCCAATATAACTTTCTTGTATGTAAATTTTGATGAGACAATAATGATGGAACAACCAGAGAGTTTGTTGTAAAGGGAAAAGAAGATCATGTGTGTAAACTCAGAAAATCACAGTATTGTTTGAAGAAATAACCAAGATAGTGGAATCTGAGGTTTGATAAATTCATGACGAAGGCTGGTTTTGAAAGGAGCAAGTTTGATAACTCTGTCTACTACAAGTTCAAAACTGGATAGCTATTTACATTCTTACTGTTATATGTTGATGATATTTTGATCATCAATAATAAAGTTGAGGTTACCATTATTAATTCCAAGCTAAAATGTGAGTTTGAATTAAAGGAATTAGGAACACCAAATAAGATTTTAGGAATGCAGATAAGAAGAGAAAAGTAGAGGGCTTATGTACTTGTCTGAGGTGGATTACCTTAAGAAAATAATGGAGAAGTTGGGATGTCTGAAGCAAAGGTTGTCATTGCTCTTTTGTCTCAACAATTTAAACTAAGTATTAATATGTCTCCTAGCACTGATGAAGATAAGGAATTCATGGCAGAAGTTCCTTATGCAAATGCAGTAGGATCGTTGATGTATGCGATGGTCTCTACTAGGCCTAATTTGGCATACCCAACATGATTATCAGGTTCACGATAAGTCCTAGAAGAATGCACTAGAAGGCATTAAAATGGATTCTTAAATATGTGAAGCATACGTTGAATAAGGTCTGATATGTGGTGGAGCACAAGGACAAAATGTTAATCTTACAAGCATTGAAGGATTTGTTGACTCTGATTATGCAGGATTTGATCATTGTCTGGATATTAATCAGTTGAGCAGAGCTTAGTCCTGTGATAAGACTAGTGGAAGGCAAATGAGTTGCTGGATTTGTTGTGGAAAGGGATTACAAAAATAAAGAGAATTATTGAAATAATTGATCTAACTCAGGGGTATTTCAGTAATTCCAGCCGTTTGAAATTCTATTTCAGTTTGTTGGCAGAGTTAGTAATAAGGAGAACTGAATTGAGCTCATTAAATACACAGAATTCAGCTCATTCTGTTAGCTTCTTTTTGCCGTTATTTTTCTGCCATTGTTGAGCACATTGAAAAGCTTGTAATTCTCCCTCTCTTATTAAAATCAGATCACATTTGTTTCTCTTAGGATCAACACATCAAAATTGGGCAGAATTGGGTTATTGCCAAACCAAGTGAAATCCATATGTTGATTGGTTGTTTTCTTCTCTGACTCAAATCGTATTGTGTTGCATACTGTTCGATTGTATTCAATTGATTGCGATCAAACTGGTACTGAAATTAGGTTTAATTTGAGATTGATTTCACAACATTTTTTTTTACCAACAAAAAGCAAATATTTAAATTGTTGGAAGTTTGACACAGACCAATCTATATACAAAAATGAAACTCTAAATCAATCAACTAAGTACACCCAAGAAGAAAGTTTCTAGGATTATTTCGCCCTCATAAACTAATTTCTCAACTCACTCCCTACATGCGATCCTGTCCAATAACTCGTCTTAGGTTGGAGATATACTGTTGCTGCTGAGGAGGTCATCACCGCATGATGACATGCGGTTCAAGTACGAGGACCGTCTACAATAATCCCATGAAATAGGTCATGTAGGTCGTCACGTTTTAGCAATTATATTGCATAGTGGGCCATGGAAACATTTTTGAATTAATCAAATAGCAAAGAGTTTTATTTATTAACTTAGTTTTATTAGAACAATAGATTTTTGTTGAAAAGAACACATTCGATGAGCTTTTAAGAAATAAAATCCCATGGTGAATATCTTTCGAGATATATGCTTATTGTTACTGTGTTATAAATTTAGTTTTGTACTAGCGAAACTAAACAGTCGGTTAGCTTTTCAAGATTAGAGTTGTTTTCTCTTCTTTCTTTTATATAAATAAATTGACTCAGCAACTTTGCATCGTGTTGAATTTTTAAAGATCATTTATGTAAATGAGTGAATTGAGTTCCTACAATTATCTTCTTTATACAGCCTGCTAGTAGTTATCTCTAGCTGAGTATTTAGCTCTATTGTTGTCCCAGATTTAGTTTTAATTTACATATTGATGCAGTCGAGAATGCGTTAGAGTTTATAGAGAATCGGAATCATCCCAAGATTAGAGGCTGATTCTGACTCGATCTGTTTTTGACGTGTGATTAGTCCAATTGCATCCGAAACGGGCCAACAAACAGTAGTAATCATCAAATTAAGGGATCGGAATTACATTTTTTGCCTTTTTTAGTAATTTTTGTTTTAGTGATATCTTTTATTCTAGAACTCGGAATTACATTCCGCATGTTGGAGCGTGTTCCACATGAGTAGCGCTTTTAGTTTATGCTTTTATTTTGATTTTTTCCATTTTTGAAAAAAATATTTTTTAGTATTTTAATTATGTTTTTAGGGTATATATTGATTATTGAATAAAATTTTGAGAGTTTCTCTCTTTTGCATCAATTTCTTGGCATTCTTTACGGAATCAACAAGTCTTTGATCATCGTGTGTTGTTCTAATCTTTCCTGTAAGCTTCAGCTACGTCAGTTGGTATCAGAGCCCAGGTTCGTTCCTTCACTATGCCGCCCAGAAAACGTCAGGAAGAAGATAGACGTGAGGAATTCACATAATTAGGCCACCAAGTTGAATTGATGACGCAACAAATGGCAGCGATGGTTGCACAACAGGCTGCGCCAGCACCAAGACCTGAAGACCAAATGTTCGAGGATTTGGTGGAAGAGAATCCTTTTGCTCGGAGACAATGTGTCCAAGAGTACAATCCACGTTGGGAATCAAGTTTTAAGGTTTACGTTCCAGAATTTCAGGGAGGGTTGAACCCAGAAGAAATCTTGGATTGGATAACTGCAGTTGAAGAGGTTTTGGACTTTAAAGATGTTCCAGATGACAAACGTGTTTCTCTCATTGCGACGAGGTTTCGAGGGAGAGCGGCGGCATGGTGGCAACAAGTTAAGGTGACGAGGTCTCGACAGGGGAAACCTAAACTTGTGTCTTGGGATAAAATCAAGAAACATATGAAGAAACATTGTTTACCCTACAATTATGTGCGTACTATGTATCAGCAGGTGCACAATTTGCATCAAGGGGGAAGTCTATGAGTGACTATACCACTGAGTTCCACTTGCTAATTACTAGGAATAACTTGATGGAGACAAAGGATCAATTAGTGTCACGTTATGTGAGTGTTCTTCGTCCACAGATTCAGGATACCCTGAATATGTTTGACCCAGTCTATGTCTCTGAGGCACACCAGCGAGTAGTGTATATTGAGAAGAAACAGTCTCGGAGAGTCATGAACCTTCTCAGTATTGAGAACTCATCGGGTAGGTCACAACAGGTCACACGTCTCGGTAACACTGTGTAATTGGAGCTACCAAAAACGGGCATTATCCAACAACCAACACGCTATGGGGTTGGTGTCCGTTATTTTGGTTGTGGAGTTACGGGTATAGGTAAACTGAGTTTCCTAAGAATCCGCATAGAGGACTATTTATTGATGAGACTAATGATGAGTATGACGGTCCGCCTATTTTTGATGAGGAGTTTGAAGAAGAGGCAATTGATGATGAAGAATTTATGACTGGAGATGTTGACCAGCTTTAGTGGTGAGGCGCAACCTCATTACTCCCATGGAAAATAAGATTGACTGGCTACGCAACAACATCTTTCAGCCAACATGCAAGGTAGAGGGAAAAGTACGTCAAATGGTTATTGATTCTGGCAGTAGTGAGATGTAGTAGCTGAGGAGGTTATTAAGAAGCTGGGTTTGTAGACTGAGAAACATCCCAAACCTTATAAATTAGCATGGTTGAAGAGAGGGAACGATGTCTAGGTATCCCAACTTGCTCGGATCAATTTGTTAATCGGACCTACCTACAAGGATCAGGTTTTGTGTGATGTGGTAGATATGGATGCGTGCCACCTACTATTAGGTAGGCCATTGCAGTTTGATAGGCGATCAGTTTCTGTTTGGAGGGAAGAGGATTGTGCTGCTACCTGATTAAGGTCCGCAGTTAAGCGGAAATGGTACCAACTCCTTGACTAGAACGAGATTTGAGGCTGAGATGGAGGAGTCGAGATTTGTGTATGTGATGGTGTGTAAATTGGTCGAAGATTATCGCGAAGTCCCGCTGGCAGTTCAACCTTTATTGCATGAGTTTTGTGATGTTTTCCCAGACGAGCTACCAAATGGATTACCACCTTTGCGTGATATTCAACACCAAATCAACTTGGTGCCTGATGCGGATTTACCTAATCATGCACATTATCGGATGAGTCCCACAGAACATGAGGAGTTTCGTAGGCAAGTGGAGGAGCTTTTGGCTAAGGGGCACGTGAGGAAGAGTTTGAGTCCTTGTCCTGTTTGTGCCCTTCTAACTCTAAAGAAAGATGGGACATGGCATATGTGCGTGGATAGTAGGGCGATTAACAAAATTATTGTACGTTATTGATTTCCTATTCCCCGACTGGATGATCTATTGGATCAACTTACTGGTGCGTGTGTGTTTAGAAAACTGGACTTGAAGAGTGGGTATCATCAGATTCGAATCAGACAAGGTGACGAGTGGAAGACAACATTTAAGACTAGGGAAGGGTTATATTAGTGGCTAGTTATGCCTTTTGGTCTCTCAAACACATCGAGCACATTCATGCACGTTATGAACCAGGCCCTTCGTCCTTTAATCGGTAAATTCATTGTAGTTTATTTTGATGATATTCTGATTTATAGTGCTAACGATGTTGATCATGTTCAGCACCTTCGAGAAGTTCTTAACGTGCTTCGATGAGTTTTATGCTGCAGTGAAAAAGTGCTCATTTCTTACTGATAGTGTAGTATTTTTGGGGTATGTGGTCTCGAAGGATGGGTTAGCAATTATGGCACCAATCGTCGTTTTATCCCTCACTTTAGTAGCATTATGGCACCAATCACGAATTGCATGTAGGGTAGTAAGTTTTAGTGGACCGACGAGGCTGATATGTCATTCCAATAAATCAAAGAGAAATTGACCACTGCTCCCGTGTTGGTCTTACCTGATTTTAATCGCCCGTTTGAGTTACATTGAGATGCATTAAAGGTTGGTATTGGTGGTGTGTTTAGTCAAGGTAACCGCCACGTGGCCTTTTTTAGTGAGAAGTTGTCTGCTTCCAAGTCTTGATAAAACACTTATGATGTGGAATTCTATGCTATTGTCCAGTCTATACGACATTGGCGTCACTACCTTTTTCACTAGGAGTTCATCCTATATACTGATCATGACGCCCTTAAACTCCTTGGCACTCAGGATAAAGTGTCTGCTCGGCATGCTTCATGGATTGCTTACTTGCATCAGTTCACCTTCGTGATAAAGTATAATGCTGGTGCGTTGAACAAGATTGCAAACGCATTGAGTAGGTCTCATAAACTTCTCTTGGAGATGCGCACCGAGGTTCTGGGCTTTGAAAACCTGCGTGATTTATACACTGTTGATCCATACTTTTCTGGTGTGATTCGGGATATGTAGAGCGGGGTACAATCAGAGTTTGCGTGGGTGGATGGTTTTCTGTTTCGGGGTACTCGATTGTGCATTCCAGAGAGTAGTTTATGTGTGAAAATTATTCAGGAGTTGCATAATGAGGGGCATGTAGGTCGTGATAGGATCATCCAGCTCACGACGGCTTCATACTTCCCTCTTTTATCGTAGATAGGCATAGAACAGATCACTCACGGTCTTCTAAAGGTAAAGGCGGCCATCTTTGCATTACAACGTGGGGAAGTTTGTGGAGCGTTGTCGGGTTTGTCAGCTATCTAAGGGTAAAGCCATGAATGTTGCGTTTTACATGCCACTACCTATTCCAACACAACCATGGACGAATGTGAGCATTTATTTTGTTGTTGGGTTACCACGAACTCAGCATGGCTTTGATTCTATTTATGAGGTGGTGGATCGTTTCTCAAAGATGGTGCACTTTATCCCTTGCAAAAAGACTATTGATGATGTTAATACTGCCTTGCTATACTTTCGTGAGGTTTATCGTTTGCATGGGCTGCCTATGTCGATTATGTATGATAGGCACACTCACTTTAGTTACTTCTGGCGTAGTTTGTGGCGTATGGTGAATACACGGCTGGATTTTAGTAGTGCTTATCATCCACAAACAGATGGTCAAATAGAGGTTGTGAATCGTTCTTTGGGTGATCTGTTGCATTGCCTTGTGGGTGATAACCTTAAGTTTTGGGATTATAAACTGTGCCAAGCTGAGTTTGCTCCTAGAGGTCCTCTTGATTTAGTTCTGGTGACTGCCTCGGTCAAGATGCATGGCAAGGTGGAGGATTTCATCCAATAATTGCAGTAAGTGCATTCCCAAACTCATGATCATTTGCAAGCTACTACCTTGGATTACAAGCGTGCTGCTGATGCGAAGAGGCGCAATGTTGAGTTGGTGGTGGGCAACTTTGTATGGGCCGTGCTGACTCGGGATCGTATTCCAACACATGAATATAACAAACTCTTGGCGAAAAAGCTTGGTCCAGTAGAGATTGTTGAGAAGATCAACCCCAATGCTTATCGGTTGAAGCTGCCTAGTCATATTCGTACTTCTGATGTGTTTAATGTCCAAGCACTTGGTGCCGTTTCGGGATGATAATTCTGATGATGATGATGATGCGGATCTTCCTGTGCCAAATTCGAGGGCAAATTTTTCCTACCCCGGCCGAAATGATGCAGTCGAGAAGGCGTTGGAGTTTATGGAGAAATGGGATCATCCCAAGGTAAGAGGTTGATTCTGACTCGGTCTATTTTTGATGTGTGATTAATCCAATTGCATCCAAAATGGGCCAACGAACAGTAGTAATGATCAAAAAATCATTAAGAGATCGAATTTTAGACAAATTCCATCATTTAGGCTCTGAAAATGCCGTTTTTGCCGTTTTTAGTAATTTTCATTTTAGTTATATCTTTTATTCTAGAACTCAGAATTGCATTCCGCTTGTTGGTGCATGTTCCACCTGAGTAGCACTTTTAGTTTATGCTTTTATTTCAATTTTTTCAATTTTTGAAAAAAAAAATATTTTTTAGTATTTTAATTATGTTTTAGGGTATATTCTATGTAAACCCTAAGAAGATAGTTAGTTGATTAATGAATAAAATTTTGAGAGTTTCTCTCTTTTGTATCAATTTTTTGGCATTCTTTAGGGAATCAACAAATTTTTAAAGAATCAACAAGTTTTTGATTATCGTGTGTTGTTCCAATCTTTTTTATAAGTTTCCGTTACGTCACATATATTTTTATATATACCCGGGAAATGGACCTTATGATTAAATTGGTCGGAGTCGCAAATTCTTAAAACTTAAAATTATATCCTATTATTGCCGGCATGCATGTTGCTACGTCGACCCATCAAAAGGTATATATATATATATATATATATATATATATATATATAGTAATATGTATAGCGTTTTCCTTAATTTCCCAATAATGGTGTAACGTGTAAGCACATGACGCGGTGAATGACGTATTTTGAACAACTTATGTTAATTTCAATATTTGAAGCATTAATAATTCTCTGTGGGTCTGCAATGTTATTGATAATTTTTCTTTTTTAAAATTTAGCACAATCCTATGTGAGTATCGTTTGATTTCTTTCAATAGATATTTTATGTATCAAATATACGTCTAATTTAAGTAATTAAAGTCAAATATTCAATTAATGCTCTGTTCGGTCTTTTGTAATCCGATCGAACCGCTTCGTCAGTCCTTTCCCTCTTACAAGCACAAGTCTACTCGCTCAAAATGAAGTTTTAATTAGGGATAATTAACGTGACACCCCTTGACGTTTGGTGTAATTACAAAGACTCCCCTGTAATTTGAATAATTACAGTACCTCCCCTCAATTGAAAGAAATAATTATAATTACACCCCCTGAGGTTTGATGTAATTACAATGACCTCCCCTCTAACTAGTAATTGTATATGCATTTCTAACTTTGTCCTTGATCAATTATATTGTTTAAATGAATTTAAATGCCTTGTTGAAAAATACTTGATATTTATTTAATTTTTAAAGGTTACATGTAATATTAAATAAATTAATTACTGAAAAAAATAATATTAAAGAATACACTAAATTGGTATTATTCTCACATATATTTAATTTTATTGCTCTTATAAAAAAATATTTAATTTTATTACTTAATATTTCTTGACGAGAAAAACATATTGGTGCGAGAATAAAAGGTAAACGCTTATGTCATAGCGGTAAAAAATATTGATTTTAATTTTATATTACAGCATATTTCTTTAATAAAATATATATTTTTAAATGTAGTTATCTCCACTGTTAAACAATTGTTAGAAATTTCTTTCAAACTACATTTAAAAATAAGTTTTATTAAAGAAATTATTTTATAATATAAAATTACAATCAATATTTTCTACCACTGTGACATAAGGGGTTATCTTTTATTCTTGCACCAGTAGAGTTTTTTTTCGTCAAGAGATAACGAGTAATAAAATTAAATATATATGAGAATGAATAAAATTAATTTAGTGTATTCTGTAAAACTTTTCTTCCAATAATTAATTTATCTAATATTAATTCAATCTCTTGAAATTAAATAAAAAATCAATGTCTTTCAACAAGACATTTAAATTTATTTAAATAATAAAATTGATCAAGGGCAAAGTTGAAAATGCATTTAGAATTACTAGTTAGAGGGGAGGTATTCGTAATTACATCAAACCTCAGAGGGTGTAATGGTAATCATCCTCATGATTACTTGTTAGAGGGGAGGTCATTGTACTCAAATCTCATTGGAGGTCTTTGTAATTACATCAAACTCCAGAGGGTGTAACTGTAATTATCCCTTTTAATTAATTGAGTTATCAACATAAAGCGAAAAGATAGTCAGTGATGAGGCACACATGCTCGTGGGCACCATTTCGTAACTTTTGACTATTCTTTGCTTTCTATTTTTTTCTATACAGAATTACAGACTATTCGTTGCATTCACACATTCTCAATAATCATGAATAATAAATTGGTCCTACTAAATACTTATTTTATGTTGGAGGTAAACTGTGGTCTTATCTTTGATTAAGTTTAACTTGTATTTATTAGCCTTATTAATTCATTTCTTATAGCTAATTCACAAGATCGATCAGTATATTGTGATAAATGTCATACACCCAAATTATATTTTAGATCTTTGACTGATGCTTGATTTTCGTCCAGTATCTATGTGGACAAGGACCTTGCTTTTCGGGTCAATACACGTGGTGAAATTAGCTTAGCAGAGGAATTTTTTTAGAAGACACTAGTTATATTATTCTTTACAAAATTATTCACCAAGTTAGATTATGAACATGTTTTATTGCTTTAATCGTACAACTACGACCTTAAGTAGTACAAAAGTTACCTAGACTCCAGCTACAGAAATTTGAAATAATAACGTTTACTTGGTGAAAGAGAGAAAGGGGTACTTCCCGTGTACATGGAGCACAACTCCCTCCACTCACACTGATATATATAAGACAGTTTCGACTGATATATATTAGACAGTTTCGAGAGAGGGGAAGTGGAGATAAGATACTTGGCTTTTTTCTACTTGAATTAATGCTTTAGGAATTTAGTATAATAAATTGCGAGTTAGAAACTTCGTACCGCAAGAGGCACTGCCTCCTGCTCGCATAAACAAGTGGGCCCCACACCTATGAGATCTACCTGAGACATTAGAGGTTCGAAAAGAATGGTTAAGAAAAAAAGTTAGGTCGATGGTTATGAAGCATAATTTAGATATGGTATTTCTCCAAGAAATCAAATTTGAATATTTTGACGACAAGACGACTTTTTAAATTTGAGGTTCTAAATATGTTAGTAGGGGATCGATTGGCACAACATGTGAAATAGTCACACTATGGAGGAAAGACATTTTTTTCATTAGAGTCCCAACTTAGGGATGATGGATATGCTCTTACCTCAGGTTTTTGGGGAGTGGCCATTATCAAATGTGTCATCGTCAAGATATATACGATCCTCTCCCAGTCGCATTTATAATATTGTTGTAGAATTATTTAGTTCGGGTTAAATAGCTTTCAGACTGTGACACGTTGTGTCTCGTATGATATTTTAATGCACCAAAGCTTCCTCAAGAAAGGAAAGCTGTGCGGAATCAACCAGATTATCTTACTACGATGATGAATGATTTCAACAACTTTATTGTGTCCATATGCTTAAATGATATTCCTATGAAATTTACGTAGTATAAAGCGAACGCAACATCAATGAGTAGAATCGATAGTTTATTTGATAGAGATTAACAGTAAAATATTATTTTAGTATTACTTTCCTAGTATTTTAATTATTATTAAATTATTTTAATTTACTACTAGCCACAGGGTTGCAATCCAGTCCTACAAAGTGTAACGTGTATCTTGGGGGTACAGGGACTGAAGGAAGGCAGCAAATATTGGAGATGACTGGGTTTAAACAAGGAAAACTACTTGTCAGGTATCTAGGTGTGCCATTGGCTAGTAAATTGAAACTGGTAGAGTACACCCCTCTCATAGATAAAATCATGGCTAGAATAAATCATTGGAGCAGTAAATTACTCAGTTACCCTGGCAGACTGCAGCTCATAAGGAGTGTCATCTTTTCCATGGCAAATTATTGGATCCAAGTTTTCCCTATGCCTAAAGTTGTTCTAAAACTTATTGAAACAAGGTGCAGAGTGTTTCTGTGGACATGAAAGGATATGGAGAGTAGAAAAGCACTTGTGTCTTGGGAACATATTTGTGATGCAAGGAATGAAGGGGGCCTGAATGTGATTGAATTAGAGCCATGGAATAAAGCCAATATAGCGAAGATGTTGTGGAATGTTGCAAAAAAAGCTGACAAGCTGTGGGTCCGATGGATTCATAGTATTTATTTGAGAGATGCTACTTGGCTCACCTTCACACCTGGGAATGGATGTTCATGGATTATCAGGAGAATGTTCAAGTACAGAGAAGAGATGCTCCTTAATGATGGGTGGAATAAGGCTCTTGATACTGGAAAATATGGGACAAGGCAGGTTTATTGGTGTATCAGAGGTGAAAAAAGTAAGGTTCCTTGGTGCAAACTCTTTTATGGGAATACTGTTAGGCCAAGAGCTGTATTTACTATGTGGATGAGCTGCCAAAGTCGATTGTATACTAAGGAGAGAATGACACGCTTTGGTGGACAGATTGATAGTAAATGTGTATTATGTAATGAGGATGAGACAATGGACCACTTATTTTTCAAATGCCCTGTGACAGGTAAAATTTGGACTGATGTTTTGAACTGGATGAATATACCTCATCGACCTGGAGAATGGTCTACTGAATTGAAATGGCTAATCGAGAAGTGCAAAGGTAAGAGAATGCAATGCAAACTCCTGAAGTTGGTAACTGCTGAGACAATCTATGCTATGTGGATGCAACGAAATCATATAGTGTTTAACACACCTCCGACTTTGGATCCTACTGTGAGCTTGCGGATCATTGAAGTGGTGAAAGCTCGAGCTACACGCCATAGAGGCCTTAGTCATTTTTGTGATAGTTTACAATAGATGTAGTGATAAGTAGTTTGGTATCGTTTAATGGTGTGCTGAGTTTTGAACCTGGATCATTTTTGATCGACTTTGTACGCGGATTGATTTTGGAAATGGTAATATTTTCTTGCTCCAAAAAAACATTTATTATTAAATTATAGTATAATAGTTTGGTAAGTTTAGGATTCTAAGTATATTGTTGCTTTTAATAAGAACTCTAGCTTTGGTAGAGTTTTATTACCTAGCCTATAAATATGAGGCTAAGGATTTATTATTAGACACGTTTTGATGAATGATTATTGATTATTGAATTGATGAGCAATTGTTGTCTTCTCTTTGTTCTCTTCTCGTTCTTCTTACTCTTTCCCTCGCCCTCTAAAATCTAAAATTTGGGAATTAATTCCCCAATCTCTATCAAATTGGCACAAGAGCCATTCGTATCCTTTCTTTTTTCTGCTGCGTCAGTATTTTCAGTTAAGATTTAATCGAATTCTAGCAAAAAAAAAAAATTCAAGTTAGTTTTCAGTATTTTTGGTAGTTTAGGGTTTGGTTTGTAATTTTCGAATTTAAAAAAAAAAAAACAAAATTCACGCACTACTCCGTGCGCAGCCATCTCCACCTCGTTCCACCGCCGCTTTCCCCGTCGTTCGCCATGCATCCGCCTGCTCCACCCATCACCACCGTCGAGGCCTTCAACACCCCGCGACGCCACTTCCGTGCTCAATTCCACCACCACCGCTCGGCGCCGCCACCTACTCGCCACCAGTCGCCACCATCGCGGCCATCACCACCTCATAGAGTCGTCGCGATTCCCATCATCCGTCACCGGAGTCTCGCCATAATCCGCGTCTCCCAATCTCCACCGGTCAGACGCGCCGCCAACTCGTCGCTCTACACCGTTCGGGAGTCGCTTGGTCGCTCAATTGAAGGAGAAGACTAAATTACTGATTCAGTCCTTTTGGCTTATTTCCAAGTTTATCCCTAAGTTGCTTACATTCTCATATTTGACATGTAATTAATTTGTTTGGATACAGGTGATGCAAAGTCAGTTAAAGCCTAATTTTGTCGAGGAAGCGGGTTGCCTGGATTACAACGAAAATCGGTTGGCTCATATTATCGGTAAAAGTTTATTCTTTTTATTGATTTTAGGACTTTTAAATTTTTTTGGCAAGTTTTGCATGAACATTACAAGAGCAATGACGGATAAGAAACTTGAAGAATTATGTAGTATGATTGAAGCATTGAATGGCAGAATTGAATCAATGAGTGGTACAATTCAATCAATGAGGGATGAATTCAATGAGAGGATCACAACATTAGAGACTAATTTTAATAGTAAATTGGATGCTCATGTGTCTCAATGTCAAAATCCAGTTAGCAATTCTACGCAATATCCGAACAACGGTAAAGGAATCCTACCAAAACCTGATGCTCATTTTAAACAGAGATCTATAGGAACTTCTTATGACGGGAATGGTAGGAACATGAATGTTGAGCATAATCAATATAACCGTTATCTTGATGACCATGATGATGTTCAGGCTTCCCAACCTAGAGAGGGGTACGTGGGTAGACCTAGTAGACATCAGCCACCTCGAGATGATCCTTATGACATAACTAGAAAGGTTAATGTTGATATTTTTGATTTTGATGGGAAACATGATCCTACTGTCTTTGTTGATTGGTTAGATTGTTTGGAAGATTATTTTGATTTTTATGGCATGACTGATCGTCATAAAGTCCGATTTGCAAAAATGAATTTAGTTGGGTCTGCTAAGAAGTATTGGCAAAGTATTGTAAGAGAAGTGGAGCTAGCTAATGAACCACCTATTGTTTTGTGGGAAGAGATGAAGCATAAATTGAAAGAAAAATATTTGCCTTCTTTTTACAAAAGACAAATGATGGATGATTGGCTAAATTTGAAACAAATGTCCTCACGTGTGGCTGAATATTTTGATTGGTTTGAAGATTTGAGACTTAGGTACAAAGTTAGAGAAGAGCATTGGGTCACTGTGACTCGATTCATTAATGGCTTGCAGGATGATCTTCAAATGGATGTGAACTTACATGCACCAGACACTTTACTTGATGCTTATCAAAAGGCATTAGAGGTTGAGCGGTACCACAAATCTTCGTCTGCATACGGATCACAAGTTGGGGAGTCTAAACAAACCAAGTCTGTCAGTTTTCAACAGTCTAATCGAGAAAGCTCAAGATCGTACTCTTCTATAGTGTGCCATAAATGCCATGAAATAGGTCATATTGCTTCCCGATGTCCTCACCGTGCACTATTGGGTTCACACGAGACCCACAAAGATGAGGAAGAGATACTTGTGGAATCACTTGAAGAAGATGCCACTATGGAGGGCCAAGATGATGAGAGTGGGACACAACCTCGACTTAATCTCATGACTCATCAACCTATGGCTCCAACTATTGACTCTAATTTGTTGAACTTACCTTCAAATTTTAATGAGAGTCCTACTGTCAATATTAAGAATTTAACTTCTTATCATGATATTTGACCTTCTTATTTTTATGCTAGTATTTCAGAGAGTTCCACAACTTCTTCAAGTTTAGTGCCTACACTATTTTCTACATCACCCCTATCCTCGGAGGCAAATCCTGGTGGTCTCATTGATGGGCGTCAAGACTATCTTGTTCGTTGGAAGGGTCGCCCAAAACCTGATGATTTGAGTTCCACTGAAGATTCAAGAATGGCGTTTTCCAAACTCTCCGGGGGCGAGTTTTTTCAAGCCGAGGAGAATGATAGAGATTATCATTAGAATATTATTTTAGTATTACTTTCCTAGTATTTTAATTATTATTAAATTATATTATAATATTTTGGTAAGTTTATGATTCTAAGTATATTGTTGCTTTTATTAAGAACTCTAGCTTTGGTAGGATTTTATTACTTAGCCTATAAATATGAGGCTAAGAGTTTATTATTAGACAAGTTTTGATGAGTGATTATTGATTATTGAATTGCCGAGCAATTATTGTCTTCTCTTTGTTCTCTTTCCCTCGCCCTCTAAAATCTGAAATCTGGGAATTAACCTCTATCATTATTACTCTCATGTAATTGGCTTTTACATTGGGACAACTCAATGCAACAGGGTCATGACAGATCATGCTCTCACCGCTGTCCAATTCTCTTATTTGATAATGATGTTGATTGTCGTCCTTTAGGACGATGGATTGCTGGGAAGATCACCCTAGATTGCTGACAATATAAATCTTTCCTCTATGTGGGTTGGGGCTCTTTTCTCTTGAAAGAAAAACTCAAGGATATAAAATTGCGCTAAAGTCCTGGAATACGAACGTTTTCGGTCATCTTGACAAAATAATTGATAAAGCAAAAATATTATTGCTACTATATATGTGAAGGGGGAAATCGAAGTATTAACGATTGACGAAGTTGAAGGAAAAAAAATTGAGTTTGATAATATGTGGTAGGCTCTCCATTTAAGAGATAAATTCCTTTTTCAAAGAGTGATGCTTAGATACATGAGGGTGATATTATTCGAGATAGTTTCACCGAGTGTATTAGGTAAATAAGATGGCTACTAAGATCATGTCTTTTCTTTGAAGGCGTGTGCTGCTATGACTGCAAGGAAGTAAAACTTAAAGTCAAAGACCACGTCGCTAATATGTTTTTAAGAAAACTAAAAGTTACAGGATTGTTTCAAAACCTTGGAAGCAAATCATATTCCTAATGAAGATGCTACAGATAATTCAAAGTCATTCTTAGTGGAAGAAATTGAAAAGGTGGTTTGGAGCTGCGATGGTAGATATAGTCCAGGTTCAGATGGTTTCAACTTTGGATTTATTAAAAACATTTGGGGCATTGTTAAGGACAACATATAGAGGCTTATCACAGAGTTCTCCTCGGGAAAATTACGAAGGTGCAAATACTTCTTTTATTGTCCTTATTCCAAAAAAAAGTAACCCATAGGATATGTATGACTATCGTCCAATCCCGTTGCTTGCGAGTGCTTATGAAATCCTCGCAAATATTATGGCGAATAGACTTAGCAATGTTATGATCAAGATCATTTCACAAGAACAATCAACATTTCTCAAAGGGTGGCATATTGGAGACGGTATTCTTGCGATCAACGAAGCCATTGATGAAGCTAAGAGAAAGAAAAACAAATGATAGCCTTTAAAGTTGATTTTGAAAAGGCATTTGCTAATGTTAATTGGGAATATCTCGATAAATTATGCGCGCTTTTGGTTTTAGTGACAAATGAAGAGTTTGATCAAGCAGTGTTACAGTAACCGAAAGTCTTTGTCTTGATAAATAGGAGTCCCACTGATTAGTTTTACATCTCGAAGGGTTTTAGACAAAAAGGCTTGTTGTCGCCACTCATCTATCTGATTGCAACAAAAGGTCTGTCAATTCACATTAAAATTGAAAGACATAAAGTTCTTTTTAAAAGGATTCAAAATTATGTGGGATAATATCGAGGTCAATCCCATACAATATGCGGATGAAATAATTCTTCTATGTGAGAACTATTCTCAAGATGTTCGTGGAATCAAGTCTATCTTTAGAATTTTTGAATTAATGTCGAGACTTAAGGTTAATTTCACAAAGAGCAGCTTAATGGGTACCGGTGTTCTAGAACAAAAAAGCTCAATGACCATTCTCAATTGCTTAATTGCAAAATTCGGGCACCTTTGTTTCAAATACCTTTGGATTAATGGTTGGTATAAACCCAAAGAAAATCAGGTATTGCAAATCGATAATTGACGTACATAAAAATAGGCTTTCACCATGGTCCAAAGACCCAATATCCTTTGCAAGACGCCTTACTCTTGTTAATTCAATTATGTGTGGTATCCTTGTGTATTATTTTTCTTTTTTAAATCTCCTAAGCAGGTTATTAACTCAATAATCAAAATTTCAACAAAGCTTTCGTTGGGGCAGAGATGAAGATTTCAAAAGAAAAAAAATGCCTGAATAAAGTAATCCACGATATGCTAAGATAAAGCGAGTGGGGGGCTCAACAAGGGGCTTCTTTGAAAATGAAAATGGAGATTGCTTAGCAATGAAACGTCTTTATGGAAAGCGTTCTCATTATCAAAATGTGGATTTTTTGGTAATCTCAGAGATCATGCAAAATCTCTTTCCCTTTGGTAGCGTGAAGTGATCTTCATTTTTTTTTTTGAAAAGTTGAAGGTGGAGATTGGTTTTGTGATAGTGTGTGCAAGAACATATCGGATGGTAAAAATTTCAAATTCAGGTATGATATGTAGACTGAGTCAACCTCGTTATAAACAAAAATTTGAGTGCCTTTTTAGTATATTCGTAGATAAAGATGCATCTATTGCTACCTAATATGCGAGGTTGAAGCGGGATGGAAACTTGAAATGGACAAGAGTTGTTTTTCTGGGAGGAGATTTCCCTTTAAAATATGAGGTGTCGCTTGGCATGTTGCCCTATTTTCTTAAGTAAGAAAATTATTAGACACGTGTATTAACTAGTTTTAAACAGCTCATGCTTTCTATGCTTTTTACTTATTTGAAAAAGTATAAGTAGTTGCCCAGTAATTCTTTCAAAATCACTTAAAAAAAATTTACTGTTCAAGGCTCATTATATTTTCTTTTGAAAAGCTAAGTTTTCCTTCGAAATCAAGTAAAGCAAGTAAATTACTTACCTTATCAAGATGATGCCTCCGTTCTTCAAGTAGGATGACTCTTCCTCGCCCCGCCACTCTCCTCGGAGCCCCGCCCAGAATCCTTCCTTACCGTTAGGAGTGCGCCGTACGGCTTCAAAGAATTCGACTCAGCGGAGTAGGCATAGTGAGCGCAGGGTGCGTGGTGGGAGGGGTAATTCTGCGAGGGTTGTGTCTATGTCCCAAGAGGATGATCTCTACCGTATTAACCATATCTGCAATGTGTTCACGAGCTGTGATCCTTATCAGTTGGTGGACGAGTCATTGGTGTATACCAGGCTCGTATTGGAGCCCGAAAGGATGATGGGGCAAGGGCGTGTTGGTACCGCCGTTGGAAACGAGCATGGTGCCTCCGTTATGGTGCTCTTTGACAAATATAATCTGGATATGGACAAATATGACATAATACTACCGCACCCCGAGCAGAGGGCTTATGATCCTCCTTTGGGCTATCTTACCGTATATCGGGAGCAAATGCGGTGCAGGTTGCGGGTGGTTTTTCACCCTTTCCTTCAAACTTTGTTTCAATTTGGCAAATGTGCCCGAGTCAGTTGACTTCGAACTCCTACCGTTATCTGGTGGGGTATATTTTGTGTTCCGAGTTGCTAAGGTTGCCACTGTCTCCTCATCGGGTGGGGGCCATATTCAACCTTCGCCCCTGCTCGGGTGGTCTCCCTTTCTTCAGCTTGGCCCATCGGGACATGAGGAAGGACTTTCTGGATGTATCCAATTCACGTAATAATAGAACGGATTGGAAGAGGGCGTTCTTCTTTGTCCGTCTGAGGGGCCTATCCGCCAGGTCATGGGGGGTACCACTTCAGTGGGGGCTAGGTTATATTACCCCTAACGAAGCGATTCTGAGGAGAGAGTGGGGCACCTTGTCCGATAGCGGGTTATTTTCGAGGGTGTATGATATCAACAGTCTATTGGAGTTTCCGGAGACATTGATTATGGCCGGCTTGCAAGAGGGGACAGAGATTTTCAATCTTACGCAACAGCCTCTCTACAACAATTTCTTCTTTCGTTAGTTTCTTCTCTTTTGCGATCCTTTCATGTCATATTTTGATGTCCTCGTGCTCATATTACTTTTTTCTTTTAGCAGGGGCGGAGATGGGGGATTTTGCCATTGAGCCTTTTGATAAGTCTTTCTTAGGAGAAACAATGAACAGGGGGTATGACGCTTCGGATGATGAATCATCCGAGCGTCTTAGCTTTGACGTGCTAGACGGCCCCTCAGGGGCGGGGGATTCTCCTGTGGCAGCCCCCCAGTGAGTTCTATGGCTCATGAGTATGATCCGATAGATGCTTTTGCGCATGTGGATATTCCATTGCCTCCGTTGGTGCCGTATTCTTCTTCTTGGGTAGATACGAGGATTGTATATGCTGTCGAGGAGGGTCCTTTGTCTCCGGTTGTGGGAGCTTCTGCGTCACCCGAAGTGGGTCCCGACCACATTCCGACGCCGCCCCTCGAAGGGAATCTTCCCATTAAAGGGTCAGAGCTACTCGGAAGTGGTGTTTTGTCCCCCTCTGTCTTGGGGACGGTTAGCTTTTGTCGTAACTATTTGAGCGGTCTGTTAAACGCCACGGATTGCGAGCTTATGAAGTCGCTGCCCTTGTCGGGCCTTCAGGACTTAGCCTGCAAAGATTTATGCGAGGTAATAGTATATTTTCATTTGCGTGATACTAACCTTTATAGGCTCTTCGTAGTTATGCCCTTATTTTTCCGCAGATCTATATGGTGTTGAATGCTATCGAATCCAGGGGCGAATCATCCTCTGATACGGAGTTGGTATATCGTCGTAGGGATGAACTGGAGCAGGGTCTGCTGGAGGCCCGAGAGGAGATAGATCAACTGCGGGCCGATCGGGGGACTTCCGAGGAGGTTCATGTCGCTATTTTGCAGGCAGAGCGGGACAAATCCTGGGATTTGGAGCGCCGCTTGGTGATGGAAAGAGCCCGGGTGGCAAGCTTAGAAGACAGGTTGGGTGATCTCCAGGAGCAAGTTCGCTCCGTTGATGAACAATTGTTGCGTGTTGCAGGAGAGAGAGAGAGAGAGAGAGAGAGATGTAACGAACTTACGAGTGCTGGAGTTAACTCGTGCTCATGAAGTGGCGCTAGTTGTGGCCCGTGTCCAAGCGGTTTTGGGCGTTGCAGGGCCTTCTGTCCTTCGCGAGTCCCTTGCACAGGAGATGGGCGATTTAGTCCGTATGGGATATCACTTGTGCTGGGGCGCAGTGGAGGCTTTGCCAGGATTCCCTTCAGACGTGGTAATTCCGGCGTTGAACATCCGTCAGGTGTTCCCGGAGGCTCCTTCTCCGCAGGAGCCGACTGTGTCTATCGGAGATCCGAATCATATGTCCGCGGAGGACCGCCGTCGTCTGATCAAGGAGGGAAAGCGTCCCATGGAAGGTGTTTAGTTTGTATAAGTGTTTTGTTGGTATAAAGGCCTTTGTATAGGATGCGGTCCGATATACCTTTAGTATGTGGGGTCGTATGGTTTGTATGAGATGGCCCCTTGGGTTAGGTTGCCAATATGACTCGTAGGCATGTAGTCATTATTTTGTCGGACAATCCTATCTCCCTTGTATCGTAAAGGCACCATCTATATGTAAATAACTTTTATTTATGTACAAAGCTGTTTCGTTACATTATGCATAGTACTTTCTAAGGTTAAACGCGTTCCAGGTATTGTTGAGGATGGCGTCCTTAGAATCGGCGAGGAGATAAGTCGCAGGCCCGACAATCCCTGCTATCTTGTACGGTCCCTCCCATCGTGGCTCGAGTTTGCCTACATTTTTGGAAGCTCTGACTCGTTTCAACACTAGGTCCCCGACTTGAAAAGTTCTGGGTTTCACCTTCGCATTGTAGTATCGGGACATTCGGCCCTTGTGTTCTTCACTCCGGACCGCAGCCCGGATTCTTTTTTCCTCGAGGAGATCAAGGGCGAGGGCCAAGTTAGAACTGTTAGCTACTTCCTCGTACTCCTTAACTCGCCAACTTTCTATAGAGACTTCAGAAGGTACAACAGCTTCGCAGCCATAGGCCAAGCTGAAGGGGGTTTCGCCCGTAGCGGCGCTCTGCGTGGTCCGGTAAGCCCACAGTATGCCAGGTATTTCTTCTACCCACTTGGCTTTATGCCAATCAAGTCGGGCCTTCATATTCTTCAAGAGGGTTTGGTTGGTCCTCTCCACTTGACCGTTTGCTTGAGGGTATCCCACCGAAGCAAAGCGGTGTTTGATTTCCCAGTGGTCGCACCATTTTCCTAACCCTTGATCCGTAAATTGTAGACCATTATCACTTACCAGGTTCCGAGGGACACCAAAACGGCATATGATGCTCCTCCAGAGGAAGTTGATAACGGCGCCCGCAGTTATCCGAGCTAGGGGCTCCGCTTCTACCCGTTTGGTGAAGTAATCAACGGCTACGAGGAGAAACTTCTTTTGACCGGCATCGGGTATAAGGGGTCCCACTATGTCTATGCCCCACTTGGAAAACGGGCATGGGGTCAGGTGTGGTTCCCAGGGGGCAGCGGGCTGATGAACCCGGGGGGTGTAAGCTTGGCACGGCTTGCACCTTTCGGCATGGCTTTTGCAATCTCTGGCCATCGTGGGCCAATAGTAGCCTTGGCGAATCAGGCGTCCGGCCATACTTTCGCCGCCCGTATGGCTGCCGCATATCCCTCCGTGGGTTTCCGCCATGGCCAGTTGAGCTACTTCCTCATTTAGGCATCGGGCGTGAGGGCACGAGTATGTCCTGCGGAATAATATCCCATCTTTGAGGAAATACCTGATAGTTTTCCTGGACATAAGCCGTTGCACGGCTTTATCCGCGGAATACCCTTCCGGGTCCTGTAGATAGGCTTTGATTGGGGTCACCCAACTGGACGGGGGGGTATGTAGTGGCATTCACTTCATGGCCCTTGGCCCTCTCAGACTCGGTAACTTGGAGCAAGGTGATTTTCCGGGTGTGGATGGCGGCCGTTTGGGTGGCCATCTTGGACAAGGCGTCCGCCTCTTGATTCTCTTTTCGTGGGATTTGAACTATTTTGCACTCGTCAAACCATTCCCCTCTGCGGTGAACTGCTTGGAGGCATGCTTGCATCCTCTCTTCCTTGGCTTTGTACGAGCCATTGACTTGTTGCACGATTAGTTGTGAGTCGTTGTGGATGAGTATTTTTTTGATGCCGCCTTCTCGGGCGAGTCTCATTCCTATGAGTAAGGACTCATACTCGGCTTCGTTATTTAACAAGGGGTAGTCGATTCTAACCGCGAAGTGAAGTGTCTCTTCTTCTATTTCTTGGTTTGCTAGAACTATCCCAGCCCCCCCCCCCCCCCCCCCCCCGCATGTGTGCTCACAGAGGAGCCGTCCACATAGATGTGCCAGAGGGGTGTCTCTTCTTCAGCTCCGATGCCCGCCATTTCAGTCACAAAATCCGCTAAGACTTATGCTTTGACGGAGGGTCTTGGGGCATAAGAGATGTCATATTCGGTGAGCTCTACGACCCACTTTATCAATCTTCCAGAGGTCTCGGGCTTGTTGAGGATTGCTCGCAATGGGTGTTTAGTTAACACAGTTACGGGGTGGGAGAGGAAATATGGGCGGAGCTTCCGGGCTGTGGTAATTAAAGTTAAGACAAGTTTTTCGGTTTGGATATACCTGGTTTTGGCCCCGAGAAGAGTCTTACTCACATAGTACACGGGGTAGTGTTCCTTGTCTTGATCCTTGACTAGTACCGCACTTACGGCTTCCTCTCCGACCGATAAGTACACAAAGAGTTCTTCATGTGGCGCCGGTTTCATTAGTAAAGGAGGTTTCACCATATAATCCTTTAATTGTTGGAGAGCTTCTTCGCATTGCAGGGTCCATTGGAACTCCTTGATGTTGCGTAGCACCTTGAAGAATTGAAGTCCTTTTTCGGCCCATTTGGAGACGAATCGGCTCAGCGAGGCCATCCGACCTGTAAGATTTTGCACATCTTTAACCGTCTTTGGGGTAGGTAACCCTAGGATGGCTTCGGCCTTCTCGGGGTTGACTTCTATCCCTCTCTCTGTAACCATGTATCCTAGGAACTTGCCTCCTCTGATGCCGAAGGAGCATTTCTTAGGGTTAACCTTCATCCCGAAGTGGCTCATGATGGCTAATGCCTTTCGTAGGTCCTCGGTGTGGTCCTCGGCGGAGCGGCTTTTAACGACTGTATCATCCACGTAGATTTCCACCGTGTTTCTGATGAGTCCTGCAAACATTAAGCTTACCAATCGCTGATAAGTGGCCGCTGCATTTTTGAGTCCGAAGGGCATCACCAGATACCAAAAATTGCCCGCATCAGTGATAAAACTAGTTTTGTCTTGATCCACGACGGCCATCGGGATTTGGTTATATCCCTGGTTCCCATCCAGGGTGGACAAGAGTGCGCAGCCCGCTGTTGAGTCTACCAATTGGTCAATACTCGGGAGGGGATAGCAGTCCTTGGGGCATGCGTCATTAGGACTACGTTGGCTAGCCACTCGGGGTAGATGACTTCTCTGATTTGCCTTAGGCTGAGGAGTCGCTGAATCTCCGATCGGATGATTTTATTGCGCGCTGGGAACATTTTCCTCTTTTTTTGTTGGACCGGTTTGGCCCCGGGTTGCACATTAAGGAAATGTTGACATATCTTATTGCTGATTTGCCCTAGGGGTCCGCCTTCCCATGCGAAAATATGACGGAATTCTTTCAGGATGGGGATCAGTTGAGCTTCCACTTCAGGCTCTATTTTGGTACCTACTTTGACCGACCTCTCCGGGCTCCCCTCTACAAGTTCCACCAATTTTAGCTCTTCTACGGGTTGTACCCGTACTTCCTCTGCTTTTCGCTTTTTGTTGCTTCCGAGGATAGGTTCGTCCTCTTCGGGAGGGAGAGCATTCATGCGGCACTCCCGGGCCTTTGCCTGGTTTCCTCGGACTTCTCCGATACCTGAAAAGGTTGGGAATTTTACCTTGAGATGGAGGGTTGAAGGGATCGCTTCGAAGGCCCGAATGGAGGGCCGCCCACAGATTGCGTTATACGTTCTTGATGAAGCCTCTACCACCCAAAATTTTATGGGTTCCGTTCTTCAAAGGGCCCCTTCTCCCCCACGACATCGGAAGTGTCATGGTTCCGAGTGTTTTGGAGGCTTCTACCGAGAAACCTATTAACGGAACTTCGGCTGCTTTTAGCCGTTCTTTCTTCAATCCCATGGCCAGATAGGTGGGGAGAAATAAGACTTCCACATTGGGGGGGGTGGGTTCCGCTGCCCCACCGTTCTCTCTCGTGACCTCCGATTGGGAGTCATCTAATCTTCTTCTTTTTCTTGTTCTTCCCTTCGACGTCTCTTATAGGTATACTGAGGGGGATTCTCTGGGTTGTTCGCCTTGAGATAGTTCTTTAGGTACCCGACTTCCAAGAGGCGGAGCACCTCCCTTCGCAGTGTGGTACACTCCTCGGTAGTATGCCCATAGGTTTTATGGTATTTACAATACTTACCCGTATTCTTGTCTCTATCTGGAAACCGGGCTTCTCTTGGCCATCGCAGCTCGGTGCTGCCCCGCATCACATTGAGTACTTCTACGGGGGCAATGGTCATCGGGGGCAAGGGTACCGGCTTGAAGAATTTCTTGACCGGGCCACTCTTGTCTTTACGTTGGGCTGGTTTCCCTTCCCGGCTTTTTTCCTTGGACTTTACTTCCCGTTCAACGGGCTCGTGATGTTCATTATCATCACTCTACAGGCGTCTTTTCGTGCCTTCAGCCTCCTCCATTAGGATATAAGTCTCCGCTTGCTGCATAAGTTCGTTCATATCCGTGATATGATTTCCCGTGAGGTAGCGGAAGAATTCACCTGCCCGGAGCCCTTGAGTGAGTATATCCGCCAAAATGGTGGTACTAACATTCGGGACATCCAGCGCTTCATCTGTAAAGCGTTTTATGTATCCTCGCAAGGGTTCATTCTCCTTCTGTTTAACGGTGAAGAGGTGTGTGGCGAATTTAGGGTACCGCCGGTTGCAAGAAAAATGCCTCACGAATAAGTGGGCTAGTCGATCAAAGCTATCAATGGATCCGGGCGCAAGGTGGGTAAACCACAATTGTGCACGTCCTCTGAGGGTCACAGGGAACACTCGACAGAGCACGTGGTCCGGGGCGAAATTGAGATCCATTCCGACTAGGTATTGATGTATATGATCATGCGGATCCTTTCCATCCGCATCCCCAGTATACATGGGACCATTTAGGGGCCGCATCCCCGCGGGGATAGGGGCTAAGGCTATTTCGGGGATAAAATGGGAGGTTTTAAAGGTAGGGTCCTCCTTAGGGCCCATCTTCTTCTCAATATCGCCCATCTCCTTCCTCAGACCATCAAGAATTCCCCATATGGTATGATCCTCCCCTGGAGAGGGGAGTGACATAGGGCGGTCCGGGGGAGCCGTTCTCCCTTCCTGTTGGCCGGTCCAGCGCGTGTCCCGGTAATTGTAGTGCATCCGGGCATTCTGCGGGGGTTCATGGCGCCAGTGATTGGAGACGGGGCTCCACCTAGTTCGAGTCCCACCTTCTTCGGCACGGGGATTTTGGTAGCGGAAGGATCGAGGGGATAAGTCGTGAGGGTTCACGTATCCGGGCGGTGTCCTTCGGGCCCTAGTCTCCATAAACCTTTCAAAGACGGAATGAGGGATATTGATAAAATTCCTTTCCTCGGATTGGCGGTTGGACAGAGTTTCTTCCCAATTTTGCGACTGGCTAGGACGGCTTTCGCTGTAGAATAAACTCTCCATAATAGGCATCGCTCTTGAACGCTCTCAAAGGCAGATTTTATGGCGTTCCCACAGACGGCGCCATTTTGTTAACAGGTTTGGAATTATGACCTAATTAACTGAATTATTTATTTTGGTTGGAACACCCCTACCCGTGGTTCAAAAGCTAAATGCTATTTAGAAGAGACAAAATAACAAGAACATTCCTTCCTTTATTCACTATGATCTTCTCCTTTGTATCATTGTCTTTTTTTCTCCCTTTTTTCTCCCTTTTTTCCTCCCTTATATAGAAATTTTTAGGGACAGGTATCTCTATGCATGTTGACATGTGTTAGGATGAATACACGTGTTATAATGTACACCAATCAATAAGATAATGTCTATCTTGATCTACTAAGTGCTGACTATGTTGCTTTATCTTCCTCTGAGGGTTTTCGCCTTCTTTCCGATGGGTGGTAGGCCGCCTTCTTTGTCTCCGAGGGCTTATTGCCTCTAGTAATGACTTGAGGGCCAAGTTTGGGTGTCCCCTTAGTGATAATGCCGCTCTGATAGGGATGTATCCTGAAGTAAGTGATTCGGGGCATTTTCTCCGACAGGGTGTTCACCCGTTGTTTGAATTCTGAGGGGCTTTTATCCTTCGTGGGTAGGCGTTTCTCTATCCGAGTACCCGGAAAGTGTTGTTCTATGGTTCTTACATCAATGTGTGGTTCCGTTCTTTGAGTTAGTCGTCTGGGGCAGTGTTCCGAGGGCATTTGTATTGGGAGTACATAGCAAGGAAGCGTTCTTGTCAAGGTTCTGGGACTCGGGAGTCCGTTGGGGCCCTACTCGGCGTCGTGATGGATATCTAAATCAGGCGGATCCCTCCGGGTTTGCTTTTTATCCGATGCCACCTTGATATCTGGTCTTGATTCATCGTGACTTTCCGAGGGACGCTAGGTGCCCTCGTAGGATGGCCACTCATACTGCTTTGGGTTAGTAACCGAGCGATATTGGTCACAACCGATGGGCCTCCTCGTTGGGAGTGGGTACAACTTCTTCGGAAGTACTCGTGACAATAGTATTGTCCATTTATTAATCTTTCTGATTTAAGACTAATATTCTCTTTAATCTCGTATTTATTTTATACGGTTAACAGAGGACATCACATTATTTTAAGTTTGGGGGTGGTAGCTACGCTATTTCTTTTCAACAATATACCATTAAATAATTATAACATTATTTTGAACTCCTTAAGAGCGCGTTTTGTTGTCTCAAAGAGCCAAGATAAATTAATCTCGCATTTGGATTGGTTGTTCGTTTATGCTGGGAGCACGCCATAAGTTGGTCAACTTTATACTTTTCCTAGATAAGCAATCCCCCCCCCCCCCCCCCCCCCTCCCTCCTCTTAAGATTATTTATCTTGATTTTGAGTGGTCTCCTTGAATGTAATTTGTGTAATATTAAGCACCAAACGTCATATAAGGTGTGATTACCAAAGTTGTAAGGGTGCCAATTGTAAGAACCAAATGCGAGACTAATTCACAATTAATTTATTAATACCCACATTAAAAGTCGGTATCATAAAACATAATGTCATCCAAACGCGCTCTAACTCGACTGGTAGATCTTGGTTAATCGTCAAACCCAATTTACTTTACACAGTTTTCCTACAAAAACTTCACCCTCATATAATTAAACACCGTCCTTGTTCACCCCCGCAAAGAACTAAACACTGTCCTAGTTCAAAACATCAAATTTGTACACTACCATTACAAAACAAAAATCATGAAATTATCTTTGAGCCAGTCACAAAGCGACTGGGTGGGGTGGGGATACGGCCAAGTGTTTTTTGTTGACGAGAGAGCCTAGTGACCAATTTGGCAAATTGTTGGAAAAGTAATAACTGGGACCACCAACTTTGTATAATTTTTAAAAGGAAAAAACTGGGACCACCATACCCTGTGTACCACATAAGTCTTCCCATTGGTTGAGAAGATGTATCAAGATATTCCCCACTTTTGTATCTCATTGGCTAGCTATTGCAAAATATATATTATTAAAATCATTGTTTCATAATGCCTAATGGGATAACATAGCCGTAATTTTTTACTCATAATACAGATTCTCTTATGTGTCAAGTCTGTCTAACACGTCCTTAAAAGCGTCCGGTTTATTCCCGTCCAATATTTTTCTTTAAAAGAAAACTTCATGCCTAATGCAGCGCGCAGTTACGATATCAGTTATTTACAATTTCAAATTAAACCAAAAATAAATTACATAAGAAAGAAACAAACAGTAAGTATACATACCATATCAATTCGCCTTACCTAAACAAAACTTTTCTCACATTTAACGTAATTCAATTTTTTAGAATCTTATTTTACAACCTTTCGGAGGATGGGCGTGCAGCATAACAATATATATCAAATTATAGAGACCTGACGACTTTTCAATTAATAGTACTAATCAAATATGAGATAAAAGAAAAGAATAGTTTATTAATTCATTTTTCAATAATGATTAGAAAGTTCCATTGAAATGTCAACAATTATATTACAATCAGAGTAGATCTTTTGTTTTGCATCGATCGCAAAAGTAGTCACTTGTCAATAATTCAAGCGGAACAAATTCAATCCACTAATTAAATTGAAGAAAAAAATAATTGAACTGATTCCAGTTTCCAACTAAAGCGTCGTCCAAATCAAGTTGAAACGACTGTACGTAACTAATTACGTGTATATTATATATATATATATATATGTATATATATATATATATAAGAGAGTAGTCCGTACGTGAAAGCTGGCGATATATGTTGCCGACATGGCACGCACATACTTAGGGTTCTAAAGTCAACATCGTTTCCACAACTTGCAAAGGAGTATGTTGTATAATTGGGTTTTATTTTGTTTTCTTCCATAGCAGATAAGCATGCACACCACTTAGGTCAATCCCATCGACATTGTTACACCACTACCTACTATAAACTTCTCCATCATGACACATAAGAAAATTTTGTCCAATATAGAGCTAATACTACAAAATGAATTCTAGCTAGCACTCGTTTAATAACCTTTTATATATATATATATATATATATATATAATAACCATTCAAACCCGATAATACACAATTTTATAACTTGTACCTATATGTATATATGCTTATATGAGTGTGTATAATACACAATCAATGGATTTTAAAAAGTGTTACCTACGACCACATGCAATGGCGTTGATAGTTAAATAGTAAAATGGTATAATTCTATCTACATCTTAAAATCTAGTTTTTTAATGACTCAAACAATCATAATATATATAATGTTGTCAATAATTTAAATATTATCACTGAAACCCGTCTAATGTGAAAACAAAACTCTAGATCAATTCTTGCCCTAGCTAGACTGGAAAGTACACCATTCACTATATACCATGGTGCACGGATTCGGATACGGCACTACGGATACAGTATGGTACGGATATGCAGATACGGCATTTTCTAAAAATAGCCAATACCGATACGTCAAGGATACGTCTATATATAATAAATTATTAATATTTATTATATATATTTTTTATTTTTAACAAACAATGAAATTTAAAACTTAAACAAGAAAAAATGAAAATACACAAAAAATAAGTTTAACATTAAAAAAAGTCATGCATCAAAACTAAAAGAAAACATAGAAACGTGAATTATGACTAACAAGTTAAACAACAAATTAACAAGCTTGTTGTAATATTACAAAATCAAGATGTTCAATACTCGACAATTATTGACTACATAAAGTTTGTAAAAAATACCCACAATAATTTCGATACACCTAAAAAAACGTATCGGATACGTATCGAGAAGCATACGCCACGTGGCGTATCGGATATGTTAGTACATACATGTATTGGTACCTGAATCAGTATCTATATATATCGAGTACAGCATAGCCGACTTAGTATCGGTATCGGTGCATCACAACCTATATATCATTGCCTACGTGGCCTTCTGGAATGAGCTTGAAGGGTGGAAGGTTCCCATTTGCTATTTAGTTTATGCAAGTGACACTGTTTATTAGCTAGACTGCATGTGCTTCAGTTTGCATGCCACAAATACGTACAAGTCAAACCGTTGAGTGGCGATTCAATGTTTTCGTTTTCTAACAAAATAAATAAATTTGACTACGCGTGAAATCAAATTCATTAACGGAATCGGGTAATAACCTGCTGATTGATTCCTGAGATTATGTTGCACCGCGTGGATCTGTATTCTTAAGTTTATATTAACAGAGAATAATTAATGTAAGTCAGACCTTTTCAAGTCAGATTAAGAAGAAATAATCAAAGGCAATTAATTCCTTTGGGACCCGAAGAAAATTATCCCTAAGCGGGAGTAGAGCTAGTTATTAATATGGTCTAGGTAAGGGGGAAATGAAAAAAAGAAATAATACAGAATTAGACGAGTAATTTCATAAAATAGTTATTTCTATAAGATATAAATAATAGTTCATCATCACCACATCATGTTTTACTTTAAAAAATAAAAATTATAAAAGTGACAGTAAAGTAACACAATCATATAACGTTTAATTTATAAATGAATAAAAATAAAGAGATGATTACATTTTTGCCCTGGACAGTAGGTCGTTCTTAATTTCTCTGCTTGAGTCTTTTCGGGCTTTACGCATGCACTGAAATCTTTACTTAAGTTACGTTATTATTTTGCCGTTACAAATTCTTAAATCCTTAAAAAATTAAAACTTAAATAATGTTAAATGAATTTTTACAAGTTTAAATAATAAATAATATATTGAGTTCTTTGCTAGACTAATTGGCCATAAATTACTATGTATGTATTGACTTTTTTAATTGAAAAGTTTTAATACAATATTGCAAAACATGCCCTATAATTACAGACATATACACTATATTATTTGAGGTGGCAGGAGCATTATCAAAATTAAATAGGCATGCAGAAGAATGGGGTAAGGCTTGATCGGGTTATCTTAGTCAGTTTTGGCTAGAGACATTTTGAATAGAATTTATGCGTATTACAGTGAATTAGTAAATTAAAGTCCTAAAAAAAAGGAGACAGTTCATATCACTTGAAGTGCACGGCGAAAAATGCAATTCTCTAACCGCTTAAATTATAAGCAGATAAATATATTTCATGTATATATGCACTCCCTAGGCATCCTATATATAGTATTTAATTTTACTTTAGTCATAAATATTATTGGGTAGCATGTTTTATGAGCTTGATAAATCACTAAAGTTCATATCATCACTTAATGTGCAGGCAAAAATGCAATCCTCTCTAGAACGAAACCACCTATATAAGTTCAAATATTTGTTGCATCAAATAGACATATATGTATGCATCCCCCAAGATCGTGTTAGATATATATTTTTACTATAATCATATTATATATAGTAGCATGCTTTGCTGGGCATGATAACGTACCAAAGCTGATTATGTATCAAACTTTTGAGCAATTTCTTCGATGCCTTTTAAACTATTATAAGAATCAAAATAATCTTAACTTGATTAACCCAAAACAGGTACAACATATCAACGAGCTATGCAAATTGGACTATTATATTCAATTAATTCAGTATAATTGGGATGACATGAAAGTTGATCGAAGTGGCGTAATGTAGCTCACTTCATTCTGTACTTGATAAGCATATTCGTTTTTGCTTGCTTAACCATCAGCTACCTTCATCGAAAATGCAAAAAAAAAACTTTATTAGTATATATTGAATCGAAAAATCTTCACTAGTTTTATTGGATCCGGGTCATGCCGAATCGTCGGGAGGAACATTATGAAACTGCGCAAAGAGTTAAGCAAACTTTATATGTATTTACATAGTCCAACACATACATTACATATATATATATATGTATACAAATATATGTTTATGCATAATCCCTGGTTGATTTAATTATCCCTGGAATTGCAGCCTGGAAGTATGTTACTCAACATTATCGGAGTCTGTGTGTCGTGTGTGTGTGTTTATGAAACGTAACTTCACGAGCGAGAGCACACATATTTAATTTCTTATAATATATACCTTAAAGAAGTCTTTGCATTCTGGATTTTTCTTAATTAAGTACATTCGGGATATGTAACAAAGTCTAATTGTTGCTTAATTTCAGTAGTCAAGAGTCAAAACTTGCCCGAATATATTAATATCCGAGTCATAGAAATGAAATAATGCATGTTGATTTTTTGTGCACAGATCTTATCTTGATTGTACCTCTAAAGACCAAGTCCTCTCTCTCTCTCTCTCTTTCTCTCTCAATAAACATATGTATATATATATATATATATATATAATATTTATATATATATATGTATATGTGTGTGTGCATTGCGACTTACAGGGATGATAGAAGTACTAATTCCATTTTTCATCAATATTTTGTGTTTCAACAAATTTAGACCCATGTTTTGGTGATTCTTTAAAACTGAGAACTACATTGCGGATTCGACTTAATTTCACTATAATACAAAATTTCAATAAAGAACGAGAAAAGTTTGAAGTTGTCATTAACTCTTTATATAATTACACAGATGACATATACACTAAGTGACTCAAATTTCTTTAGAAGTAAATATAGATGAATAAATAGATACAACACTTGTTAAAAGTATTTCAAAAGAACCTTCCTAGCTGCTGCCTTGACCTTTATAAAGGGACCGTAGCTTTCTATATGTTCACTTGGACAGTTGTACTTGAACAACAAGACTGGCGAAGGCTCAAAATAGTATTGATTCTTATATGATGGTCTATGAAGTGGTCAATGGTGACATCGGGCTAACATTAAATTTATTCTAACTAGTAACTAGACATATATTTCCCAATTTCTATACAATTACAGATTTACAACTGAAATATAATAGAATTGCTGGAACTTGGAAGTTGCAGAAGGAACGGATCAACGGAAGCCCAAAGCTCGCCCCTAAAACATGGGCCGTAATTTGAAAACGATTTCGAAAGTGGTTTGACCTCAGCCCATGCCATTACTACATAATCCAAAGAGGCTACTCGTAAGATGTAAGTCAGCAATCCAGCCTATACTATGAGCCCAGAGGAACTTATCAAATAAATTTTATGGAGAAGCAAGCAAATCAAGCAGATCATAAAAAAGCATCATGGCGGGCTCACGGACAGAGATAAGTGGAGTAATACACAAAATGAATTCTCTTCAAAAAGTATGAGATATTCTAGAGAGTTCTCTAACAATTGCATAATTTTAACTTCAAGTTTTTGGGATACCAGGCTTAAAGTTTTCTTTTTCATCCTTGATTTGTCATAACAAAAATCGAAAATGCATAACACTTCGGTTTGGTGTTATTTCGTCTATGTGTTATTTCATCTAGGTTACAAGATAATGAAAATACGATACAAATGGGCCTGAATATACCAATCTATGCTAATTAATTACACTGAATGGACTAGCTTTATTCGGAACATTTATTACAGGGTTTGGAAGCCTAGAATGACCGAAATAACTCTTGAGAGTCGAACCAAAAACTATCGAACGGATACAGGTTCAATACTGGAATAACTATCGAATCCCAGGACAATCGAATGGTCGTGGATTCGATACCGAGAACTCTCCGGTAACTGATTGATAACGATCGATCATGAGAGCTAATTGATCGAACAAAAGAACTATGGACCTGAAATAATTGTCAAAGGCTTGGTTCGATGCTTGTAGAGTTGTTGAACAGTAATTAATGATCTGGCGTAAATCTCGGAGTCCAAGGTATTTATAGACATGGGGATGCGGGACCCATTCTGCAAAAGGTCAATAACAATCGAACGCTAGCGTTCGATCATCCGGAAAGTGTCGAACCACTCTAGTTCGATACTTTTTCGTTTGGGCCGTTAATGAGTCAGGCTGACCAAGTTTGTTGTTGCGATAGCAGATGCCAAATTTAAGAATTTTCTATTGCCGCTCATGCTAAGAAAGGGTTTTTCTTCAAAATATGCCGCCAATTTTAGAGACGTAATCCGCAGGATCTGGTGTCAAATAATAATATATGGCTTCAAAATATGCCCCTAATTTGAGAGCCGTAATTCGAAGGATCGGGTGTCAAATAATAATATCTGGCTTCAAGATATGCCCCTAATTTGGGAGTCGTAATTTAAAGGATCAGGTGCCAAATAATAATATCTGGCTTCAAAGATGGTTTTCAAATACTTATCAAATCGCCCTTGACTTTGAATTCTTCGTTTGATGAAGATTTTATCATTCTAACGCATATCGTATGCGATTCTAGTGTTTATAGGATGGTTGAATCGTGATAGGTTTGATTGTTCTCGACAATGTCGAATCTTGGGTAATTCGATTGTTACGAACAATATCGAATCTGACTGATTCGATTGTTCTAGAAAGCATCGAATGTTCGCGATTCGGTTGAAAAGAAGAGCATCGAATCTTAGACGGTTTGATTGTCGGTCGGGCAGTTGAGGCCTTGAGTCATGGGCCAAACTCTATATATAGGTGCAGTTGAGTGAGAAAGCTCATTTGCAACTTGTATTCAAATCGTGAGTGAATTTGAATAGCATCAAAGAGGTAGGTGTTCGGTGGTTCCCTGAGTATCGAATCTCCTCTTCGATACTCAATATGTTCGATACTTATTCTGTTCGACTGTTTTATTCAGAAAAATAAAAATAGTGAATTTTCCGATCTGTGCTTTTGCTCCTTGCAGATGTACTTCATTTCCTTCAAGCTTGTGCCTTCAATCCTGTAATCCGAAGGTTGTTTTGTCTTGTTTTTTAGGTTTTGAATTTGCAATCATTTATTATTTTTGTTTGCATTGTAGAGTTGAACTAAAATAGTCAGGCGCGCTTCTGGTTTTTATTTTCAGTCTATAAGCATAATGTCATACCAGAATACGATCAGTTCGGTTATCATTGCGAGTGATTCGAGTGATGACAATGGGGTCGAGTCGAGTGGCTCGGCCACAGAACAAAGTGTAGGCTATTTGTGAGCAAATCACGCTGGTGAAGCCTCGTCGTTCTGCGTGTGAGGTGGCGAGGAAGATCTTTCAGAAGACGATCATGGGCACGGTGCCCAACAAGGGTTGGGTAGTGCGCCCATTTATGAACTAGCCGATAACCGCACTGATAGCGAGTCAGACGAGAATGAGGCGAGGGAATTAGAGGAGTCTGATGACAAGGACGAAGTGGTTAATACGTCGTATACCAACTATATCTCTCGCTTGCATCATAGTCGAGCACGCGACACTTTCCACATCAGGAATAACTACAAGATCAAAATCTCAACCGCAGAGCAAAGGGTTAACACCCCACCCCCGGGTTTTCTCACGGTGTTTGTTGGGCAATTGATTAATGGGTTAAGGTTCCTTATCCTTCTGGAGGTGCAAAACATATTCCGGGCCATAGGACTGGTATCGAGTCAGCTCACCCCCAACTCTATTGGACATATCATCGAGTTTATCCTCGTTATCTTCGAGGTCGGGCGTAAGGGGTTGGGCTTCAATCATGTAAAAGCCCTGAAAAATGTCAAGTTTTTTTGTACGGGGAGCGAAGCGAAGTGGTTATGAGAAAAACTAGAAAATGAGGTATTTCTATATTGAGGAGAGTTGGGCAGTTGAGTTCTCGTCTTTGAAGAGGGGCTGGGTAGAAGTTTCAAGGATTACAAGTCCTCGTGATGTGGGGGCTCCGAGGAGGAGTAACACCTTTAGGGCCAATCTTATGAATAATCATAAGTTCAATGTAACCAAATTGGTTACAGATGAGATGTTGAGCATCGGTCGACTATCTCTGGTTCAGTATACTAGAGAGTTAATGATTGGTATAGACTTTTAGTCAAATTAGATATATAGTCGCATGCTTTTCACAACTCATTATTGATATGATCTTTTGGGTGTATGCAGAATCTCTTATCATGAGTCGACTCGCTTGCATGGGTCAGGTAATGGTCACAAAAGCTACGGTGAGACAGGCGGATGTGCTGATCCAGATTCTCCTTGCGGAAGAAGAAATCTCATGTAAAAGCCAATGCTAAGAGCTGGCAGTCGTCGTCTAAGGCCGGGATAGCCAGCCAAGGTGGTGTTTCTTTTGACCCGTTTGAGGAATGGGCATCGGTCCACAAGAACACTCCCATTTCCCCATGGAAGAACATACTTTATGGGGTTTTGACATTTCCACTGCTGAGAACGTTGGAGGAGACGGTGAGGTCGAGGTGGTTGTCGGGGCAAAGAGGCGGGTTCATGAGACCAGGTCGCAGATTGGTGTAGCTGGTCGACAAGGGATGCAGGCCTCTATGGGGAGTTGGGCCAATGGAAGTGGTGCCGGCGGTGCTCTAGGTCAAGATGCGGAACCTCCCCATGGGGGAAAGCTCAGGAGAGGTTATGGCAGGCGACCCGCGTGTTTGCTTCAGCATGTCTATCCAATCTGACAAGGAGGGATCACGTGTGTTGTTTCCCGCTCTAGCCAAACGCTTCTCCACGTCTGCCACAGAGAAGGTGCAACTAGAAAGGCTTGGGTTGCTGATTAGCTCGGTAATGATACCATTAACCGGAACTTGTATATATTGGCACTTATTTCAAGTGTGCGAATTATGTCAATATGTTTACTTTTTATGCAAGGTCGCGTCGTCGATGACATGGCGCAAGGCTTCGAGCGGGCTTATTAAGAGAGAAGGGCCGACATTGGTCACCTGATGTTCGAGTATCGGGATAGTAATCCTGAGGTGCTGAAGGTGGCACAAGATGATAGAGATAAAGTGCTTGGTCGTGCCAGTAATGCCACTGCCAAAGCTTTTTTCTCGCTGTGAAGCCGTTGCTTAGAACAAGGCCCAGAAATCTCAGAACAAGGTCGTCAGGGTGAAGGAGGAGAAGACTGCACTTGAGGCACGTGTTAGGGAGCTCGTAGAGCTTTTGGAAGTGGAGAAAGGGAAGACTGCGCAAGAAAAAACGCAGGAATATTCTTGTGTCTCAGTATGGTATGTGAACCATCAATCTTATGCATTATGCTTTACATATGACCTAGCGTGGCTGACTATAAGTCGATAAATGTAGCCTCCTACGGTGGAGCAACGAGGAGTTCATGCGCAACAATACATTCTTGGAGATTAGCTACGCTAAGAGATCGAAGACTCCAATAAGGCGCAAGTGTTGACTGTCTATCAGATTCGTAGTGCGTGTTACCTTCATGGTAGCGTTGCTAACAACGAGCCCCTCACGCTAGATGAGTTTTCTAGCATGTTGGACAAGAGGGACTTGGAGACCGTTGGCATGTCACCGCCGCCTCCACTACCTCGTCCCTTTCCCGACTTGTAAAACGAGGGTGATGATGCAGATGATGACACTTGGGCTTGAAGTTTCCTCGTGTAATTGTTTGCTCGTATGAACGATTTGTTTTTTCAAATTTGGTTTGAATTTGGGTGTTGCATCACCTCATTTTGGAGACTTTAATGCTTTTATTTTCTTACGTTATATTTACTTTGAAATTGTTCTCCTTGGGCGTATAAGTGTTCATGCTCATGGGGGAAAATGGTAACTTGTAATTCATTATATTGTTTGTTATCTCAAGGTCTTGATTGTGTTTATTTCAAGCACCTTAGATTGGGTGAGGTAACGCTTATGCCCTTGCATGGCAACTGATAAGCATCTCATTAGCGTGATTTAAGAATCTATTTAATTTCTATTTTGAATACTTACGATAGCATATTTACTTGTTTTAGTATTATTTCATGTTTTCTTAGATATTAAAGGAGTCAAAATGAAACGAGGCTAAACGAGGCCAAAAATGGATGTTTTGGACAACAGTTGGTTAGAGACGCTGTTTCGGTATGTTCAAGCACTACGGGAGTGCTACGGCACTACAAAAGGAGGAAATACAGAATATAGCGCGATTGAAGAGAAGACACCAGTAGACCGTAAGTAGGAAATTATAAGGTAGTGAGACCACTACCGCGTAGCGGGGTTGGCGCGCGATCAAGGCCTCATCGCACGACGGTTGCGCGATCAGAGGAAAATTGGGTTGCGAGTTAAAAATCATAAAACGCAGCCCAGAGTAGAGAAAAACTATAAATATGAGGCTACATTCAGCAGTTAGGGCAGACCACGCTCATAATTTTCAAAACCACTTTTCCACCACTTTCAGAGAGAAGAAACCCTGAGAGTTTCCACAAGAGAGAAAACATCATCAAAGATTTGTTCTAGATTAGTCGAGTCATCGTTTGAAAGAAGATAATTAGTGGAGAAGAAGATAGCAAAAGGGAGTACGAAGAGGGTCAAGCAACAACGTTCCACCGGATCCGAGAAGCTTTTCCTTATCTTTTTTTACTTCGTCTATGATATTTAACTCTTTGTTGGTTGTTGAACTCATGACTATGAGGACCTAACCTACTCGTTATTTAGAGTAGGGGAGTAGTAACTCTGATATTATGAATATATTTATTTGCTTTACTTAATGTGTGTTTGATGACTTTGAATGTCTAGATTGAAAAGTTATTTATTCTGTGTGACTAACCTTGCTCTCGCCGAGATAAAATGGAAGCATTCGAGTGGGGCTGCCAGGAGTGTAGAATGCTAAGGGAGTTATATTTATATATATATATATATATGACTTTGGATTTGTGAAAGCAAATAACGCAACCTTTAGATCATGCTAGATCAATCTTGATTATGTACATTTTGTTAGCATGATTCGGATGAGTTAATTGAAGAATTGACGACATATAGCGTGAATTTCTAGATCTCCGAATAATTTTCTTGCAAATTTGGAACAGGATCTTCTCAAGGACTATAACGCTAGTTTGAGGAAAGAGGGTTAAAGGGCTCGGATTCGAAGATCATAATACGACATCTTTTAACTAATCCACAAACGTGCGCCACAAAAGAAATAGGATCCTAATGTTGAACATAGCTGATATATATGGGTTAAATACCAAGAGATTTTGTAAGAACATGCAAGGAGATTTTTTTGATCTCTTTTTACGAGAGGAAATCGCCACCCCTATCATTGTTATTACGGTGTCTCAACAGTTTTTGAGTGTTGATGATGCCCTGCATGTTGGCCAAGAGGTGTCGTTGAGTGAGCTTAAAAATATTGTATGGCGTACGCATCCAACTAAGGATTCTCGTCCCGGTGGCATTCAAACAATTTTCTTCCATAAATTGGGGGATTGGACAAATGACTTGCTCTCTTATTTGTTCATGAGGTGTTTCGTAATGAAGAGTTTGATCCGGATGTATGCGCTGCATATCTGTGTCTCATACCGAATGTAACTAATCCTATTGTTATATCTGAGATCCATCCTATTTCACTATGTAACGTGGTATATAAAACTTTCACAAAGTATATTACGTTGAGATTAAGAGATATTATGCCGAGGATTATTGCACCAACTCAGTCTAGGTTCATCAAGGGTTCTAGCACTCAAGATAATATATTTTTGATGCAAGAAACTCTTCATTTTGTGTGTTCAAAAAAATGAACAAGATAAGGTGTATGATTTTGAAGCTTGGTCTTGAAAAAACTTTTGATAAGACCAATTGGAGCTTCCTTGAGGAAACAATGTTGGCTTTCAAATTTCCATTGAATATCATTGAGCGTATTATGTTTTGTGTGCGTAATGCGGCGACTAAAATCTAATGAATGAAGATCATCAATTTAGGCATGGGTGCATATTGAGACAGGGTGATCCTCTGTCACTGTATTTGTTTGTTCTTTGTGCGGGATGACTTTCCTATGTGATTCTTGAGGCATTTAATGGAAAGGAATGGGAACCATTGGTACAGTATAGAGGGGGCCGCACCTATCTCACTTGTTCTTTGTTGATGACCTTATTCTGATGGGGACGTCGACTCTGAAATCCACGCGCAGTATGAAAAAATATTATTTACTTATTATGTAACTCATTAGGCCTTAAATTGAATAAGGATAAGTCTAAAATTTATTTTTCAAATAGGGGGAATATGAGCCTGAAAAGGAGGATCTGTGCGCGCTTGGGATTTTCTCAAACCATGGAGATCGGAAAATATTTAGGGGCGAAGTTAACACATGGGCGTGTGACGGGCAAGCAATGTAATGATACCTTCGACAATCTGCTTGCAGGGTATTCAAGCTGGAAAGGAAACACTTTATCATTGATGGGGCGCACGACTTTAGGCGGTGTCGACCACTAATCCCCATACACATTATGCTTTCCAGCTGGTTGTCTAAGAAGGTTTGCAATCGTCTTGATAAGTTGAATAAAGATTTTCTATGGTCTAGTAACCCAGATATTAGAAAAATCCATCTTGTTGGTTGGGATAAGGTGACGAGAAGAAAAAAGGATAATGGAATGGGGTTGTGCACGGCGAGGAGAAATAATGAGGCCTTTCTATCTAAGTTTTGTTGAAAAATCTTGCAAAATCAAGAATACAATTGGACCACCTTGATTAAGGCTAAATACTTAAAGAGTGCGCGTCTTAGCGAGTATATTCCTAAGTCAAGTGATAACCCGACGTGGAAAGGCGTCGTTCGATGTATGGCGCTGATATCTGCCTTTATTAGATGGGAGGTTGGCAATGATAAGTCCATATCTTCCTGGTTTGATAATTGGCTTGGGAGTGTAGGGTTGTGCTAGGAGATTGTGGAGATTGATCATTCGGATTATGGTCTAAAATTGACGGATCATGTAGATGAGGCAGGGAATTGGAGAGTTGAGTCTATTACAACAAATATCCCACCAGCTTGGCAAAGAAAAATTATGGCGCGTAGATTTATTCTTGGGGAGGAGGGAGACACAATCATATGGAGTGAGACTAGTAACGAAATATTTACGTGTCAAAGTGCCTATAAGGCGCTCCATCGCACATTTATTATTGTGCCACCCTACGCGGGTAATATTAATTGGGTGTGGGATATTCCAGTGAGTAACAAACTCAAATATTTTGTGTGGCTTGCCATTCGAAATAAACTCGCGACTAACCAACTTCGGAGAGTTAGACAAATTACTGCGAATGCGGATTGTGACTTGTCCGTAAGGAAGGAGGAGTCACTGACTCATATTTTTCGTGATTTCCATGCTGCATAAATAATCTGGAAAAAAATGTTGCCCCCCACCCCCTCTTTACAATGATCGGTTGCGACGGAATCTATAGTGCATGGAAGAGCGTTGTTTGGTTTTCTAGCACGTCCCTTGGAGCATAATCTTTGTTTCTTGCACCCAGATTATCTAGAAGGCTCGTAATAGCCAAATTTTCAAGGAACAAAATGGGTTAGCGACCGCAAGTATGTGCTTCATTAAACAAATGGTGATTGGCCTCATGTTTATTTATAGGAAGATGAAATCTAAGGAGGTCGATAAATGGAGTAAACCGATGGCGGATTGGATGGAATTAAAAATTGATGAGAGTTGGCGCAACAAAACAGCGGTTTCGTCGGAGGGATTCTTTGGGGTTTGTAGCAAAAATTACGCGCCCTTCGATTCTTAAAGTTGAGATTGAAGCCATAGAGATGGGATTATCTTTTGCATGGGAGAAGTGGGATACAAAGGATCGAGATTGAAATGGATTTGAATGAGGCCTCTCTATCATATCGGATGAGTTGTTGGAAAATCATGCACTCCAAAAAAAAAGATTAAAGAATGCCGAAGAATGGTTCTGAGGAAATCGTGGGCGCATAAATTTAGTTGGATTGCTAGATCGAAGAACCGTCTTGCTGATTGTATGGCGAAAAGTCTGAGTCACACAATTTTTGTTTAAGTAAAAGATGGAGTCGCGATTGTCGAAGGCCCACAACCATGACTCAATATATATAAAAAAAAAATATGAAAAAATACGTTAATCAGTCGCCTAGCGAATCAACAGAATCTAAAATTCTCTCTATTACAGAAATCATCATTAACCAAGTCTAAGACAAAAGCCTGAGCCACACATACGGAGAGATTAGTTTTACGCTAGTTTCCCTCTATGCTTTAGTTTCTATCTTAGAATCAGACGTAGCCTAAGTGCTTTTGAAATCGTTTACTCTTGTTTTACAAAAAAAAAAAAAAAAAAGAAAAAAAAAAGAATATTGGCAGCCTTCATAAAATTTTCTTTCAACAAACATTGAGTGTTTGCTTATAAATTTAGCACGGGAAAGAAACACTCTGAACAACGTTTGGGCTTATTCACTAATCAATACGTGGCCCAATATGAAAGCTTACATTCCACTTGTGGCCCATATTACCTCTTTCTTACCTCCCATGATCCCATCCATCAAGCTTTTTCCTCCTCCACAAAAAATACCTGAAATAACTGTCTGTCTGTCTGTCTGTCATCCAAAACTAAAAGATTCATTATTAGTCCACACAAAAAATAATAACAATCAAGCATACGAAAGAATTATGATGATTCTGATTCATCTCTTCTTGTTACTGAAAACAAACTGAATCCTCCAGAACAAAATTTCACATTAATGGCAACTACTGGGGTTGGATTAGGAGGAGTAAAGCTTCATCAATCTTTCACCTCCACCAAACCCCTTTATTCCTCATTTCTGGGCAAGAAGCTCAACAACCTTAAAACTTGTTTGTCGTCCACTCCAACTCCAAAGTCAAGAAGAAACCTCGCAGTTTCCGCGTCGGTTGTTCATGATCTATTTCTTGGAGTTGGGGTTGGACTCCCTTGTACAGTAATGGAGTGTGGTGACATAATATACAGAAGCACACTCCCAAGGTCTAATGAGATTACACTTACTGTTCCTGGTGTCGTTTTAGCATTGGGCACTCTTTCTTACTTGTGGGCTACCCCTGGTGTGGCTCCTGGTTTCTTTGATATGTTCCTTCTTGCGTTTCTCGAAAGACTCTTTAGGCAGAGTTATAAACGGGTTTGTTTTTCTTGCTTTTGCTTTTGCTCATCAGGGACAGGAATTCTTCTTCTTGTTGTTGTGTTTTGCTAATGAATGAGGTTTCAATTTTTTGTGACATACAGGATGACATTGTGCTTGGGAAGAAGTTGGGTGAGGGATCCTTTGGAGTGGTTTATCGGGCTTCATTGGCTAAAAAGTCCGGATCCAAGGTATGAGGTCGTCTACTCGTCTATCGTTATTGGTTGATTACATCGAATATTTTACTATGTTTGCACTTATCAATTAGTATCTCAACTACATTTTCTCTTGAGGTTCAATTCCTAGGTAATTGTGTCTCTGACAGAAGGTTTAGGCATTGCATTCTCTTATAACTAACACAGTACTTAAGGTTTCTTATTATTTTTTTTCCAAAAGGATGGTGACATTGTAGTGAAAAAAGCGACTGAATATGGAGCGGTGGAGATATGGATGAATGAGCGCGTGCGAAGGGCTTGTTCAAGTAGTTGTGCTGATTTTATTTACGGCTTTCTTGAGGTGTTGTTTTAGTATTGTGATGCTGCTGTTATATAATTGATTGAATTATTTTTAGTTGGGAGCGTGACTCGTGATTTTGACTCTCATATCTATCACAGAGTTCCCCTAAGAAAGGTGCAGAATCTTGGCTAATATGGAAGTTTGAAGGGGAATCTACACTTGCTGATTTATTGCAGAGTAAAGAATTTCCTTACAATGTTGGTACTTCTCTCCTTTAGAATTTACTGAATATGTGATTAAAGAAAATAGTCTCCATGCAATGATAGTTGGAAATCGTCTTCTCTTGATTAAACTAGCTTAATCAGTTCTCACAATTGCCTATTGTTTTGCGTACTTCAACCCTTCCCTCGCGACATGGACTTCACTTTTCATTGTTCTGTAAGCTCTCGCAGTTGGACTTGTTGTTTCAGATGTAGTGAAGCATTTCATATTTCAGCATATGAGCGAAAACTTCTGATTTCTTGTTAGTTGTTTGACTAAATTCAACCTCTGCTTGTAATAAAGAAAATGGGCATCATCTGTTTAAATGCTACTTGCTTGAAAAAGATGGCGTAGATGATATGCTATCAATTCCCTTTTTGTGAGTATGTTATGTTGATGCAAATGAGAGCTGGTGTGCTTACGAAGATATGAATGATTTCCCTGGAGATGTAGGAGTATGGTTTGGATGCTTTAAGTTGTGTCAGATTGCTTTGATTTCATATGAGGAAAAGCAGATCAAAAGATGTATAAATCCAGTTAATAGATTTTTCCAGTGGAATACCTTTGAGAATGAATACTGAAGTTTTGGCAGAACCCTACAGGATATATCCAGTGGATTACCTTTCAAGTATGTTTTGCTTTTAAATTTTACATTAGTAACTGGAAGTTAAAGGAGACAAATGAGTTTCAACACGAAAACATTGCTGTTCAATGGTCGTCATCAGGCATAGAATAGGACTGGAGAAGTTATTCTAAAGATAACACTGAGTTTCTAGGTATTACCAGAGTTCAAGGGAATAGGGCATCACTCAAATTTCCAAATAACAAGTCATCCGTATTTCTCTTATATTCTCGTTGTTGACGAACTTCAGAAGACTTTCATTGTTATTTACATAGCTACAGGATCTTCATAACAGGACTCCAGAATAGTCCAATGATCACTATAAGATTCCACTAAAAAAAACCAACCTAAATTGTGAATCATCTCAAGTTGGCTATGATTGTTAGACAAAGAAGATGGATAGCTGGAGTTGAGAGTTAATCCCACCCAATTACCAGCTGATATTCAACAATAACACGTGACTTTCAGAATGAACAGTCAATACTTCTGTACACACATGCATGATCAACACTTTTCTAATGCAAATGATTATCAGGTGGAAGCAATGATTCTGGGAGAGGGTCAGAACTTGCCCAAGGGGATGGAGAGGGAAAATAAAATCATACAAACTATCATGGGACAGCTCTTATTTGCTTTGGATGGTCTGCACTCAACAGGAATAGTCCATAGAGATATTAAGCCGCAAAATATTATTTTCTCTGAAGGTGACAGTTACAACGTTTTCTTACAAAATTACCATCTCGGCTGATACTTTTGTGGGCATAAGATTTTTCAGCTAATCATGATAAAACTGGAAACAGGTTCTCGAACATTCAAAATCATCGATCTTGGAGCAGCTACAGATTTGAGAGTTGGCATCAACTATATCCCCAAAGAGTTTCTACTGGATCCCAGGTACTTTCTTTCTGAGAGCTGAAAATTAATGATTTATCCATTGGGCTTCAAAGAATAACTGCTAAGGTCTGGGAGCCTAATGTCTTATAACTCCCACACAAATGATCTTATTAACAACATGTGATCAGTCCCTTAACTTATGACTAGTGTTTAATCTTATGATAGCATTCGAACCATTAAATGGAAGATGGACGTGCCTCATAAACTTCAATTAGTTCTAGGCTTGTTTACTTTTGAAGTTTGATAAGTTCTCAGCTGCAAAATATTATTTTTACTCACAGTTTTGGATGAATGTTTCTATTATTTGTTGGTATATATTGTACAATAAAAATTATCCGGAATTGCGTTATGAAGTTAAGTTATCTTGAAAGTTTTTATTTGTAATTGTATTTCTGCTTTAAAATTAATTGAAATCAAGTATTCCACTAAATTTTCTTTATTCAGATACGCTGCTCCTGAACAATACATAATGAGCACTCAAACTCCTTCGGCTCCCTCGGCTCCTGTCGCAGCTGCACTTTCCCCTGTCTTGTGGCAGGTATTTTACCCATTGTCATTATGCTAGTTCATCCAAAGTTTTTATTCCAAGTGCTTAACATTTCTTTCTGTTTTGATTTCTTCACCAGTTGAATCTACCAGATAGGTTCGACATCTACAGTACCGGTTTGATATTCCTTCAGATGGTATGCATCAACTTATGAGACTATAAACATTAACAGGTTCTTTGTTTACAATTAACGGTTATTAGAGTACCATGAAAACCTTGTGCCGGGGCCAATATCTAGTTATATTCAATAGACTTTTCTCATTGAAACCATGAGACTTCTTTCTCATGCAGGCATTTCCATCACTGCGCTCCGACAGTGCCCTCATACAATTCAACCGTCAGCTCAAAAGATGTGACTATGATTTAACGGAATGGAGAAAGACTGTTGAGCCCCGTGCCAACTCTGACCTGCGGCGTGGTTTTGAACTGTTAGATTTGGACGGCGGAATAGGGTGGGAACTTTTGACGTCTATGGTTCGTTATAAAGCACGCCAAAGGACTAGTGCCAAAGCAGCTCTGGCTCATCCCTACTTCGACAAAGAAGGCCTTTTGGCTCTTTCCATCATGCAGAATCTAAGGCTTAGATTCTTCCGAGCCACCCAACAGGACTATAGTGAAGCCGCAAAGTGGATTATTCAGCTCATGGCTAAGTCCGGGACTCAGAAAGAAGGCGGCTTCACCGAGGCTCAGCTTCAAGAACTCCGGGTATTCTTTCGTGTACAATTAATTCTGATATTCGTTAATTGCTAGTAACAAAAACAGTAACCAAAAAGTTTGTGTTAAGCCACATAGGTAAATATGAAATAACCTATGTGTAAAAGATAAAAGGCAACTACCCTTCCATGTGATTTTGATACACTTCCCCCTCAAGTAAGATGAACCTATTTAAAAATTTAAAAAATCTGAAAAAAAAACCTGCTTTATCAAATGTTATCACCAATGCCACAAATTTAACCCTTCTTTATCTGTTACGTGCAGGAAATTGAGCCTACGAAAAAATCTAAAGCACAAAGAAATGCCCTAGCATCAGCCCTTCGTCTCCAGAGAAAGATCGTTAGGACAATAAACGAGACTGTCGATGAATTGAACCAGCGTGGAAAGGGCATATGGTGGAGGAGATGGATCCCAAGAGAGGAATAAAGTGTTGTAGATATATAAACACAAAGATTCATCACCTTTCTCTATGTAAATTTTGTGCAGCTATTACTATAAAAAGAATGTTTAGTATAGAGCAAAGAAACTGGTAATTTTCACTCATAATCACACTTTCATCTGCAATAGTTGAAGTTCTATATGCCATTAATTGCTATCCTTATGTTTCTTGTTGGGAGTATTTTTGGTGAATGGTGATCCTGATTTTTATAATTACAAATAATTTGAGTGATGATTAAGAAGAAGTTTCACATGAAATATCTCAGTCCTTTCCATGCTTTAATCAATAATTTGTCACCTATTATGAGTTATTTGCTTGCCCTGTGACCTATTATTGATAATATAGTTGCAGAAATATCAAACCCCACCTGGCTGTATTCATTTGTGTACAACATACGAATTCTATAATTATAATCTAATGCCACTATATGCAAATACTTAATTTAAACAATTAAGTAGTATTAATTGTACTTTAGGCATGCTGGCATCGAGTTATAACTTCGAGTGCACATTGGTTTTCTGTTTTAACTTGTAACGCACTTTCATCAAAGCAAAGTCTGTTGAAATTCGATCCGCACGTAAACTACAACTGTATAAGGTAATCAGGTGGTGCAATCCCCATACTAGTAAATAAAATATTCACTTTCAACGTAATCCTAGTTAATTATTTGGCCATTGGAGTAGTGGAAGATCTAATTAAACCTCAGAAGCCAATGGTCACCTCCCTTGTAAGCTATCTGCTAAGCTAGCTAGGTAATACATAATGAAAATATTTAATTGAGTCAATCGCAGTGCGTGGCTAATTAAGTATTTGGATTTCAAAAATTAACGTTAATGTAATTCTCAAAACAGTGACAAATCCCCCCGTCTTTTGATTAATTTCATGCATTTAAGTCTATACTTTCAAGAAGTGGTTATATGCAACACTTTTCGATTAATGTTGGCTAATAGTCCTTATATATATAAAAACCATAACAATTTATTTCAAGAGTAGTAGCTAGTGCAGTGCTCTAAATACGTATAAGATAATATATTAAATTGTCATTTTTCTGTTGGAAGTAAGTATATTTTTCACCATATTACAGCATACATATTCCTTGAAGTTATAGTTGACAACAACAATATGATATCCAACTGAAAAAAACACATTCACAACAGTGCTTACTAGCAATGGGCGTTTGGTTCTTGAACCCTCATCACGAGGACAATTGTTGTCAGTTCAAGACCGATAGTATCTATAGACTGGAATAATTAGACCAACTCATGATATTTTGAAGTTGTTCAAAATCTCTAATGTCGTTAAGAAATCAAGAATAAATGGGTACAAAGTAGAGCACAACTCTGTAATAAACTCCCTATTATATACTAATATGCCTATAATAAAATATTTTTATATATAGTGAAATTTGAGATTAAACAAAACGTGTTAAAACGCTACAAAGTGGATCACAATAATGCTTATATTACATACGTAACTATAATACTTGGGAGGCCAATTTTCTTAATTACAAAAATCAACAACATATATAAGTTACAAGTTAATAAGTACTGCTGATAGCAATCATACAACCCAAATCTTCATATTTTTCACAGCAGTAACATACGTAACAACTAACAATATAATGGCTGCGAGAGTAATCGTTGAACAATCAAACATTAATTGAACTAGTCATGGACCCGTTTTGTAATATAGGATAAGATTCAAAATAAATTTATGCTTAGTTGAAAATTTCATTCCATGATGTCTAGAATCTCAGGTGCAACAGCCATATGTGCCACGAGACCTTCACGTGTGCCCCTGACTTTCTTGTTCACATAGTTTTCAATTCTTAAAAAAAAAAAAAAAAAAAAAAAAAGTACAAACAAGACCGCCATGGCATGGGACAGTTCAAACTACTACCCTGGGAACTCTTTAATTAATTAATGTGTAAATTTCTGACGAGTTTAGTATTTAAACTGGCACGACTACCCAGTCGAATTCTCCAACATTTTCGGGGTGCTTTTATGCTACAACTCTCGGCCATCAATAATTTTTCTGACAAAACAAATGTCAGTTTTCACATCTTATTTAGTTTACAAGAAGGAAAAAAGATTGAAATAACTATAGCATATAGATCAAGTCATCATCATGCAAGCGAAAATAATTCTCCAATTCCTCTGTAAGATAATTATCCCATTCAATTAAGTTTATTTTCTTCGAGTGTAACTCGTTCGTGATGGTGTTTGCAAACTCTTAAAAAAAGCTATAATCAGCTTTTTATTTGAATAAATGATTTTGAAATGTTTGCAAATCAAGCTTTTTCGGTTATACAATTTTTTTAAGCTAAAAAATCCCGCAATCTTAAAGCTGGTGTGAGAGTGTTTTTAGCTTCTAAACTTCTACTTTTTCACTAGAGTTTCGAAGTACAAATAATTATCAGTAGCATACATGTCGTGCATTTTTTATACCATTTTATAGATCAAGTCTATCCCTGATCACTCCCCCACTAATTAATCAGAGTACGCCGGATTTGCCCCGAACCGTACAAGATATCTTTACCACCTATAATACGGCTTTGGAACTTAACTTTTATTTTTTTGGTTGTTCCGCTCGGTCATAATGTTTTTTTATCACAGAGTTTTGTAAAATATAATAATACAAAATTATTGCAATACGATATAAAATTAACCCTTAGTAGATCATGATACATCTAACAAAGAAGAGTTATTATCAACAAAACAAAAGGGCGGTTAAAAATTAAAATGCTGGTGCCTTGGTGAAATGGGGGGAAATACGAGACGAAGCAAGCGGGTCAAATTGCATTTTTACGGGTCAAAATGATAATTTACGAGGGCATTGAGTTTGTTTTTTTTTTCTTTTTTTAGGTACTAACAGATAGATTGATTTATCATTTAAAATTTCCTGTTTATCTTGATATTTTCTAGTTCTTGGGCTCTTAATAAAATATTGATATCTCAGAAGGAAACAATGGCACAGCTATTTGTAATTCACGTGCGGGGTTTGACTGTTATTTTGATCCAGTTGTTTCGGGCAATTAGTGTAAATTTTCAATGCGGGAAAAGACATCAGTCCCTATAGGGCATGTATGGTTTGCCTGTTCAATTTATGCCATATTCAATTGGGGAGTCACATAAATCCCTATAACTCAAGATTCATAAGGGGTATGCAGTTGGTTTGGTAAAGCGATTTGTATCTTATGTTAAAACCCGTATTAGCTGATACCTTTAAATGATTTGCCGGTTCATTGTGCCCTATTAGATAAATATGGTGGTGTTGTGACATGTATGCCCCTATAATGAAGGCATCTCACGGATATTTTTCGTTCTTTTTAGCATACATTTTAATTGTTTGCCTAAATATTATTGTTGTTGCGTCGCTACAGCTTCATAAAAAACATTAGACTTGTCTCAATATACGATGAATTATGTTAGTAATATCGTATTTGTGTGACTATACCGCAATTGTTTTATTGTTAATTACAATATTTCGCTGCACATGGCCGTTTTCAAACTCCAATTGCTGAATAATAACTAACTATACAATATTTTCTTTAGTGTGGTACTTCTTTCTTTATTGTCCTTGGCAAAAAGCACGTCCTTCCCTAATTTTCATACCACCCCTTTTAGATAATCAGATAGATTTTGGGGTTATAATTAATATTTCACATTTCATTCTCTTAGAATGCTAGATGTGATTTTAGTCAATATTTGAATTTTCTATCCGAATTAGGAATTTAGGATGTAATCAAAAGGAGACTTTCATAGTTGGGCATATTTTGGTTAATGTTACTGTTGGTTACTACCAGTGTTTTAAAAAGCGAAAGCGTAAGTGAGGCGTTTTATGTTCCAAAAAGCGAGGCGTAAGCCTTGAGGCACAAAGCGTAAGCTTTATGGGTTTTGATATTAAGTATTATAAGAAAAGAAGTGTTGCTAAAAATATGAATATATAATATGAATCTTATATAAATATGTTCTAAGTATAATATAAATGTACTTTGGTCACACTATTATGCATATTCTAAATAAAATTACTGTGAAAATAGGTGTTGTGCCTTTTTTCTTTTAACTTATGTTTGAAAAAAAAAACCACATACTTTTTTGTCAATAAACAAAGTTTTGACTTTTACCTTCAACATTATAATTATATTCAAAATTTTGCCATTGATTTAGTGAGAAATTCTTTCTTTTTTCAATATATAATTAGGCGTTAGTTTATTTTTTAAGGCGTAAAGCGCAAAAACCGCACCAAAAGTGTACGCCTTTGCAATAAGGCGTAAGCTTTATAACACTTAAGCTTTTGCATGAACTTTGAGGCGTTTTCGAGTGAGCTTTACTTCAAAGCGTGCTTTAAAGCGAGCCCCAAATAAGCTTTTTAAAACATTGGTTACTACCAAGGTTGCACGGATACGGATACGAGAATCCGTATCCATAGGATACGGATACGTGGATACAATTTTTTTAAAATTTACAAGATACGATACGTGTAGGATACTTCAAATATTTAATATTAATAAATAATAATTATATAAATATATAACTAAAAAAAAGTCAAATGATATATTATATCATATGTAATCACTTGCAAAATTAATTTCAAAACAATAAAAAAATATAAACATATATAAAAGATTCCTAATAGCCATAGGCGATTCATATAAGCTCAAAAACTCAAAATACTAATGGCTAAATGTTAAATACATTAAACATGGTCAACAACAAAAGTTAAAGAGTTTAAAACATAACAAATAACAATACTAGATTAGCATATTTTTCAAGAGAGTATCCGATAACAAATAACAATACTAGATTAGCATATTTTTAAAACATAACAAATAACAAAATTAGAGCTTGGGTATAGTTTAATGCTAAGTTTAAAGGGTTTGCATATTCTCATGTCATTTGGTCCAACTCATTTCATGAGTGTCTTCTTTTCTCTTAAATAAAACCTTATTTTGCTAATCAAAAAAAAAAAAAAAAAATGCCCCGATACTTATCGGATACTCTCCAAGAGAGTATCTGATACGTATCGGATACTCCTCAAGAGAGTATCCGATACTCGTATCCGTATTTTTTAATTAATTTTAATTCAGGATACTCAATTTGGAGTATCAGATACGTATCCCGCGCGTATCCGACGCGTATCCGTGTCCGATACGTATCCGGAGCTGACCGAGCACTTTTTTTGAGTATCCGTGCATCCTAGGTTACTACCCAGACTTAGTTCATTCAATTTAAAGTTCTTTAATCATATCTATTTAGGAGTAACATAAACCCCCAGTCCAAATCCAATAAAATAATAAGGATATTTAAGTAACTTTAAGAAAAGGGACAGTGGTCTGTAGAGGCAAGAGTATGAAACCGTGGCAAATATGAAGGATTAAAACTTTGATGCAGTGGCGGGTCAACACTAATGAAGCCATAGGACCCGGTATTATAACTTTTCAACCAAATGGCTCAATTAAACTGTTTAGCATGGATAAAAAGTCTTATTAAGGGCCTTTTTGGAGCAACCATACGTGCCCATAGTATGATTCATTCCGCATACATAAACAAAAATGTTGTGCTTTACATGTCAAAAGTGGGGTGCAGCATAAAACGACCCCCACTCGTTTAAACGGAGTGCCTAAGTGTACCGGCAAACCGTGACGAACAAACAACAAACGATTACAAGGTAAAAATACAATGTAATACCAAGTAAACAACAAACGATGCCACTACTAAACTAATTGTCCCTTTGCCAACAAACGCACTCGGTTTTGAATTGCCGATTCACCCCGATCGGATTTCGTCTATAGCCAACTTTGGAGATTATCTACTTTGCCTCTCAAGCTTCGATCGCTGTCACTCAATTTCTGCGAGAAAAGTTTCCGAGTCCCTCCAAAGATCATACATCACCCAATTGATCGGACTACAGATGAAGGCATTGAGGTGATAAGTAAACCCAAGTGTGCCGCGAAGCAAAAAACTTCCTTGGTTGAAAAGCGAGGAAAAATGACCCTACTCTACAGATTAAACGGTTTCACACAAAGCTAGAAAATGATTTCAATTCTTACTAATTCTGGGTGTGCCCAAGTAATTGTTGTGAATGCATTGCCCGCTCGTTACCTCCAAAGCTGACCGGTACAGTACACGAGTCGAGGCCAGAATGTGTTACAAGCGGCCTTGGGAATTTTCATCCTTTACTTTACCTTTCTTTGCATGTGTGTGTCGCCGAAGATCTGTTTTATAGCCAATTTTCTGTTTTTTCTCCCGTCGGTTGGAAAGTGCCTTTAAGCACACCCCAAGCATCACTATTGTGCACCGATGCTATGACCATAGTGACATGAGTACAAAGAACAAACCCATCTCGACAATGATAAACCACCACAAGTGCGAAACTCAAATGCCCAAGAACTTTACATGCTAAGATCGCAGTAAAAATCGTTTACCACTTACATGTGGTGTCCAAAGATCCACATGTAGTCAATGAATGCCCAAACAAATACGCTCAAACGCAGTAAGGATCTCTTACCACTTGCGTATAAACCGTTAGCCCTTTATGTGTAAGAATCCCTTTATCATAATTGAATGACCGGTGCGTGGGTGTCAGCCGACTTGAACCCAATAAGGCACCAAATAAGCAGTCTGATCTCTCGGTCAATAATGAAAAAGGTGCAGCATCAAATCATGGGACCCAGATTCACGTCGGCTGTCTTGAACGAACGTGAGTCAACGGTAGCGTTTTAATGCGTGGATGACGTATGGGGCTGCGATATGGTGTGACCTGATGGTCAAAGTCCATGCTCTTTATGCCGATGGTGGTCGCCTGATGCGATGTAAACGCGTGGGTTCGCGGTGTGGGCAAGTGCAGTGAACAAGACCAGCATTCGACACTTATGGTCCCGAATTAAATGAGGATGGGCGCACGCGGGTGATTAACTGCGCACATGGGCACTCAAAAACACGAACAAACCTCGTTCTCCCGCCAGCTCTAACCGAAGACGCGTGACTGACTGCACACACATGGGCGCTCATAAAGACGGATGGACCCCGTCTGCCCGCCAGCTAGACCGAAGACGCATGAACGGCCTATGTGGGGGACAAACGCATTGACCCGAGCCCACATACATAGGCAACATTAATGATGTCGGCTACCTGTCTGCCCGCCATCCTCGAACTCGAACCAACCGATGCCGATGAGAGTTGTTGACCATCCCAACTCCGCCCCGACGTAGGAGAAAAAATAGTAAACTACCAGCGCTCATTGTCGGTACCGAAAAAATGAATCTCCGCCTGAATATTACCGGCATCGAGGGGAGAACATTTCTCCGATTGAAATCAGCAAACATGACCTGAAATAAGCAAAATCATCGGGCCAATCCAACACATGAAGATCATCAAAAATTTGTGATGAATCTTCATTTAAGAACTTGATCATGATCAAAGAGCGAAAGAGAGACGGCGTTGATCATCACAATCCAATAGCTGCCATGAAACAACTTGAACAAATCCACCGCCGTTCATCGTTTTGAATACGAATGAACGAAGAACACTAACTGATTCGAAACCAATAAGTTGTCACGACCTTCGTCAAAAGAGTGCAACAACAAATAACAAACGATCGAACATCCCAACTGATCTGAAACCAAAAAGTTGCCACGACCGAAAACAAACGGCCCGAAACAATGAACGAACACATCATCCACCAAAGTGCTGCAAGAATAGCAAAATGCAACGATCAACGTCCATCGAAATGCTGAAGATCCGAATGAACGAAGCAACCAACAATTCATAGCCAATCTGTGACGAAAATGAACGAACAGAACCCAAAAGTGGACGAAGATCCACCTAATTATTCAAACGACTTGCGCCTTAACAAGCGCCTTAACAAGCCACTTTATTGAAAAAAATCCACGGCCAAGTGAACCATAGAAAGAAAAATCCGTCCCAACTCCAAACGAAGATTGATAAGTAAACTAAATGTCGTTTGAAAAATCGAAGTAAAATCCACGGAGAAGAGGAAGACGTCGTTTCTTCTATTGCCGAAAACGCAACTTTCTGGCCAAGAACAGTATGACAGAGGAGACGACGGACCGATCATATGCGAACGGTGAGACCCGATTGTTGCTCCATAAAAGTGCCCCGAAAATCCAAAGAATCACCTCAAACTTCGAGGAAAAACTCAAAGATCTTGACGACAACGGCCTAATGATTCAATCCATCATGAAAGAGATGAAAAAGATTGAAGAAAAAAGCTGAAAAAACAAACGAAATGGAGACCCGATGGCTTACGCCGCCGGGCCTCCGCCGTGCACAAGGTCAGAAGGGAGGCTGCCGAGAATTCTAGTGAGAGATGAGAGCGTTTTGGCTAACTTTCTCTCTCTATGCGAAATTGCAAAGTTAGTATGATTCATTTCGCATTTTACCCTCATAAGTGTATTTTATTTTTCAACTTATCTTCTAACTTTTGCAAAAATGTGCATCTTGCTTGATGCACATTTTTACAATTACAATTCCAAATGTGTCAGTATTTTTGACCGCTCGATCGCTTTTATGAGAGATTTTGCACATTTTTCATAAGTATGAGCAAGTTGCAAAAAAATAAATTTATGAAAATAAATTGCAAAACGGGTCATACTTTAGGTTTGATGTTTTTTCTCCTTTTATAGATCAACATTTTCCTAACTTATGATTCTAAATATTCTTTTCTAGTACACAAATGTTGCCCAATAACCTTCTCATTTCATGGTTATAGTCTACTAATTTATGTTTATTTACTTACTGGCCTAATTTAATTAAAAAGGCTATCTCAATCTTTATATACAAAAAAAACATTATTCATGATTAATGTTACTTAACATATCATCATTTAAATACATTAGAACATCGTCGTACATCTTCTTTAGAAGTATAACTATGATTACGAAAAACTATAGGATTTTAGTTTTTATTCGTTCGGACACTTGTAAAAATGTCTATTGTTTTTCGTCAGTTCGAAAAGCCAGAATGTTTTTGACGTTGATGTCCATTTTCATAACTACTAGACATAGAATCTGCTCTTTACATTTATTTCGTCTAGAAAAATGAGATTTGACCCAACTCGGTAAATTTTACCCATTATGTTATACTAAGATACCCCTCTTACATGTAATAAAGAGTTGGCCCCAAACTTAAATAAAACTATTATCAAGAATCTGTTGGCAGAGTTATTATAAGTTAAACAAATTGACAAACAAATAAGGGTCAAACTTCTATTAATATTCTTACATGAATTTTTAAATTAATATTGATAAGAAAGAAATAGGTGAAACCAACCAAATAATTTATTTAGTTTTTCCATATCTATTTAATAAAAAAATTACTAGTATTAAGTTTTTAATAGAATAAAGCTATTATTTTTGTGGTAACCTCATTAGAAAACAGGGGAGAGGAATAGATCCTATTAAAAGAAATGAAGGCGTGTACGTATGTTATAATTCTGAACAACGTGTGTAAATAATTTGAAGGAAATTTCCATGTTAGCAGTGTTAGGATATATAATAACAAGGGTATGAACTCCTTGGTAGGAAGTGTCCTATGAGCCAGCTTTGGTAGGCCATTGATGCACCCTTAAATTCCCAATGAGTTAGGACCACACTCAAACAAACTCACCCTTAAATATCTAACCTTCCCCTCTTCTCTCCTATAAAAGCGCCCCTCAAGTGCAATTCCAACCATTCAGACCAAAAACACAAACACCTGTACTACTCTCCATCATCCTTGCGTTCAACAAAAAAAATATCCAAGCAATTAAAACATAGCTGTTGTTACGACTTATTGTTATTTCTCTTCCAAATTTGAAGAAGAAATATAAACATGAATAACAGCAACAAGAGAAGAATTTCAAGCAGACTTAGAGGAGTTTTAAAGGAGCAGAGGGCCAGGCTTTATATTATTAGAAGATGTGTCGTCATGCTTCTTTGCTATCATGATTAACTAATTAACATTTCTTTCTTTCTTTCTTTCTTTCTTGATTTTGGATTTTGTTCCTCTATGTAAATATAGTTGAGAGTTAGAAGAAGAAAAGACTTCGACCAATTTTGTATTGAAATGGGCCTATTGGGGCTTCTTGTAATGTGTATACATTTTAATTCGTCCTAATTTTATCGTATCGGTAATCAAAATTGTCATTTTGATCCAGTTCTTGATTTCGTTTGTTCATTTTGTTTTTCTGCATTCTTGTTCCACAATTCGAAAAGGGTTTTTACAGATTGCGGAAATTGATTAGATTGAAGGATTTTCTTTTAATAATGAATTGGATGGATCTAAAGAACAAAATTTATCAATCTGGTTGTTTTTGCAGTCCGAAGAGGAAGGGAGCAGAATCCAATCCCGGCAAAGATCTTCTGTTCCAGAAATCCTCTGCCAATGCCTATTCCACTCACAAAAACATGACACCTGTCCAATAAACAACTCCTTCCAATTCTAGTCAAAACCTCCGTTATCTCCCATATATATCTAGTGTATATAATAAAAAAAAAATTAAGTATTCTACATCCTCAAATCTTCTGTTCTCTTTTACATATTACTCTCAACGTTAGTTGAAATTTGAAAAATGGTCCCTGAATTATAGCTGAAGTAGCACCAAATTAGTACAAAAAATATCTGAAGTATAAATTTAGTCATACAGTTTAAGACTTAGCAAGTTGATGACAGTTAACAAGTAAGAGTGGTTATTTTAACATATATATATATATATATATATATATATATATATATATTAGGCTTCATTAACACATGGTTAATAAAGAAGGACTAACAGTTATATTGATAAAAATTGATTATTTAAGTTCCATTAGTATAAATATTCCTTGCATAACCTGCAATTCATCACAATAAAATTTCTATATATCAATGTTACAGCATTCTTAAAAACTGTGATCACAACTATAATATTAGAGGTGTATTATTGGATCCTATATCTAGTATTTACTTAACAAAATTATTTTTGGCTAATTAGAATAAGGGTTTTTGGCAGAAAGCCCCCTTGTGTTGTTCGAAACAGGCAAGAAACCCTCCTGTGAAATAAAAAGAAGCAGAAAACCCCCATGTGTATTGAAATACGTAGCAAATAACCCCCTTTTGTACGAGAGTGTGATACACTTGTCAAGAAGTGAGAGTGGGAATTAATATTCTCTTATAAAATAATTTGGGTTTTTGGTAGAAAGCCCCCCTGTGTTATTTGAAACGGGCAAAAAACCCCCCTGTGAAATGAAAAGAAGCAACAAAACAATCCCTCATATTATGATAATAGACAAATAATGCCAATAATTTAGAAAACTATCTGAATAACCTCTAAAAATAAAAAACTTCAAATAAGTCCATATAATTTCGAGATAATTGCAAATTATCCATCTTCAAAAAACTTATGCACTTCTGCCTACATTTTTTGCTGTAATTTTTTGGTATTGTTAAAAAATTGTCGGTAAAACTCTTATTTTGAAATGTATCTCTTCTAAAATATTTTGAAATGTAAATTTTCTTTTGGACTTGTACGTACAATTAAAGTAATACAAATTTAGAAAACTCATAAAAGTTCATCCCATGAAATATAACAAAATTTTACATAAAATTATTTCTGGTGTAAAAAAAGGAGAAAATTATTATTTATGCCCAATAATTTTGCCAAAAATTATTTCTGGGGAAGAAGACATTTTTCACTTTTTTTTTGGATTTCACTAATTAAAAAAATAAATTTTCATTTAATTATATTAATTTATTAAAGTACTTATATATTTTAATAAATATTACGAAAATATAAGTTCATTTAAATATTAGAATAAGTTAATTTTAAAATTTACAGTGACATAATTAGATGCGTTCAAGAATTCAATATATTTTTTTTTAAATAATTAAGCATAAATATAAAATGGGAAAATGGTGGGAGAAGAAATGACTATTTTTTAATTTGGGGGTAAATGAGTCATTTTTGGTGAAAATACGTATAAAGAAAGAGAAGGGGGGCAGTGTGCTATGATTTGTTTAACACAATGGGTGTTTTTACCTATTTTTTTTTTCATAGGGGAGTTTCTTGCCTCTTTTCCATAACACATGGGGGTTTCTTGCTAGTGGCCCTTAGAATAATGATATTATAGAAGCCTAGTATAATACATATATATTAAACAATGCAATGTATCAAATTTGTTAGTACTAATGTACAAGCTAATAAACCTATATTTTAGTATAATACTAATTTATAAGCCGGTCGTAATTGATATTACTTCTTATTTATCAGTTTTTTTCTCAAAAAATAATTAAGAACTCTTTCTTTGATTTCATCAAATGACGAAGTCTTTTACAGTTTTACTTTACTAAATTAATCTTTGTCTTGGACTTTAGATTTTATTCAATTAAAACTGGTTTTCGAGTAAATACAAAGACAAAGTTTAAGATTATAGATTTTTTTTTTTTGTTGGTAAACATTAAAATTATATTTTCTGTTTTCTTGAATTAACAAATTTGAACAATTAGAAGGCTAGAATTACTACCTTATTATTTGTTATTTTTCCTTGACTTGAGAAATATATATATATATATATATATATATACACACACACACATATGTGACTAAAATTGGCACCTGTCGGATCAATTTTGGCACAGCACCAAAGTAATTGGACCATTTTTCAGTTTTGGCCTAACATCTAGACTAGAAAGGAAAAGAAAGATATTTTCTTCAGCTGGCATAGTATATTCTGATTATAGCTAGATTTGCTAATGGGTAGAGGATAACGGAGGTTTTGACGAGAATGGAAGAAGTTGTTTAATTGGACAGGTGTCATGATTTTGTAAGTGCAACAGGCTTTGGCACAGGGTTCTGGAACAGAAGATCCTCAGCCGCAGAATCCTCAATGTAATTTATTGATGATTGCAGTCAATTATAATTTGGGATTAGAATATATTTATCTTTTTCTTTTCTTTTTTCTTTTTTCATTCGAATGCTATCATAAGATTATGGCCCATTTACGTTGACTATCAACGTCTTTAAATTTTCTAATTTTGAGGCCTAAACTTTTTGATACCATGACAAATTAATTTCACAAGAATCTAATCAACCGTAAAATCTTGAGTTATTTGAAAGTAAGCATGCAAGCATCTTTAAAAATTAGCTTTTGTTCTAAAAGTTGTTTGTGATTGGAGCGTTATAACTCCTAAAGAATTCTCTGCTACTTGGGCACTTCAAAATTTAATAATGTCTTGCTCAGTGTTTCGAGATATTAAGGGACGTTTGGCTTTGTTATTATTTAGTTCCACTTAATTCGAGTAGCTACTAAAAGTCAACAAAATCGGCAAAGACCGTAGTAACTGAGGTATTATAACACGCTTGGTTATGTAAATTTTGGCTGGATATTATTTTATAACTGTGTTTAATAAGCCCTTTGGTTCGTTAGTCGTTTGTGTAACTCATCTAAACTGATCTAAATTGACAATAATGCCCCTCTTATGAGTTACTTATTTTGTCCCTTTCATCTGCCCATTTGCCCCAAATACAAAACCTAATTTTGCTCTAGTGAGACCCCAGAGACAAAGGGCCGAATTTCTTGCTAGTGTGATCGGGTCGGAATCCACGAACAAGAACCACTTCTCCTTAGCTATGCGGTAATATCTTCTCCTCATGATATGTTCTTGGCTTGAATTACGATGTTTTCAGACTCCATTACCTACTTCGTCTATTAATCGTCTCGTAACTGGATTAACTGACTTCCATTTGTATGTCATCTTACATGAACCCTACTTAATTTTGAGTTATTTGAAACTACCATTGAATACTTAGCTTACTTTAGTCTGCGAGTTAATGATTGAAACTTCCTGTTGTACTTGTCTAATATTTTGGTTTTATGACAAGGGAAAGGTGTTTGTTGTGTTCAACTAATGTTTACATAATTTGAAAATGTATTGTCATTTGGAATAAAGAATAAAAGTGTTGAAGTTTGACTAGATACATTCTCAATTAGTCCATTGTAGATGGCTAGCCCATATGTTGTGTCGTGTACCTATGGGCAATGTTCAATGTTCTATCTAAGGGTTGTCAGCACTTCAACTAGACATGGATGTTATTACTACAAATGTTCTACCCATCGTAATCACCCCAATTTATTTATTTGGGAGGATCATCTTAGCCTACGAAAAAAATGCTCATATCTAGAGGTTTTCTAATTCGAACTTGCAAAACAACTCACAGAGTGGCAACCAAACCCCCCCCCCCCCCGCCTTTACCAACACAACTATTGTATCACAACGTCCACGAAGAAACCCATAACACAGAGAGTCAATCTGTTGAGCACATGGGTGCTACGACAAGGAGAATTCCTAGTTATTTTGATAATGTTGATGATAAGGTTGTAACCAAAGTGGCTATGATATGTTGTTGTCTCGCCTGGTTACTTGTTTTTTTTCTTATCATTAGTTGGTATGCCCTTTGTGATCTTGTATGTGAAGAAATGTTGTTTAGATAGTAAAGGCGTCTATTGTAATAATGTTATGTCTTGTGACTATTTCTCTGTTGTGGACAGTGTTGTTAAAGGCGTTAGGCGTAAATGAGGCGTTTTTCATGCGTAGAGGCGAAAGCGTAAGCTCTGAGGCGTAAGGCGTAAGCCCAATAAATATTGACATTTTAATTACTTTTAAATATAATATTATAAATAAGTATATTATAATGAGAAAAAAAGGATGTTAACCAAAAAGATTAACTTTTATCAGCTTTGATAATGTCCAAAATATACCATTTTACTTCTACAAAGAATAAGAACTAAAGAAAAAAACTAAAAACTTAAAAGAAACAGAAACATAAAGAAAACGTACTGAAAATTTTTAAAACCAAAAATGATATGAAATTATGAACACTAGTTGTAGTCTGTAGATGAAAGAATCTTCTAAATTTTGATTAATAAAATAATAAACAAAGAAACAAAATTGAATGGAAAAAGCATAAAGAAAGCTGATCACGGTTTGGTGTTCTCAAGGTGACTTTTCAATTTTTCAAAATCTTTTCTTTGACTTTTTGCCACATTAAATTTACCCTGGGCCTACCTTAACTTTGTTTGACTGTGGGCTGAAAGAAAAAAATAATAAAAAAATAGTAACAGTTTTGAGGAGGCGTGCGCTTCCATGCGCCTTTTACGATTGGGGTGTGCGCCCCACAGGAAAAACGCCCAAAAGCAGCGCTTTTGGGCGTTTGTGTCCTATTTTCGCCCCAGGCGCGCCCCGGGCGCGCTCCAGGGCGCGCCTTTCACAACAATGGTTGTGGAGTAAAACTGTGAACTTCTCCTTCTTTTAATTTCGTAATTTTAATCTTGAATTGTTGTGGCTATTCTCTTCTCTCATCGATAATGTTGTATATCATAATTCTGCATATGTGGCTCTTAATATTTTAGTGTGATCCTTATGATAGATTTGCGTTTGAAAATGGTTATCTTAACTCGGAATCAATGGCTAGTAAAAGTTTTTGATGAGCCTGACTTAGGAAAGGATGGAGATTTGGATGTTTTATTGTTTCTGAAGGGATTAGGTGATCACATGGACCTCTCTGATCCGCTACAAATGGAGAATGCTACCATTCAAGTGTCTCTAGGCAGGAAGAAAGGGGTAATGGGGATGAGAGGTATACTGTTATGGAGGTTAACAAAAGGTTGCGGCTCTACGATGGCAGTTCGAGTTGTTTGAAGAATTTGTTACTCTACCTGGTGTTAACTTCGACCCCGACTCTAAGCATTTGGTCATCATTGGACCAGCTTACAATCATCTAAAGAAAAGGGTATAATGCATACAATATTGTTTGCTGAAGCTTTCATATATTTCCTCAAACTCTAACGAATATTTCTTTGCATATTTAAGGAGAACCTCAGTCATTGTCATTTTCGATTGAAAGGATTCCCTTATGCTGATCTGTATTACGATGTTTTCAAGACAATGTGTGTTGCTTTACTGCCTGAGGAGAAGATTGTTACAATGGAACAACCGATCGAACTGTCTCCATCACTCCGTGCAGATTGGGGGCATCTAGAAAACCAAATGCCGAGCCACAGTTATGCTGGAAATAGTGATATGGGGTCTGTCACCGAGGATTACACATATGTTTACCTCAGTTGAATATTTGCATGTTTAAGTACTGTTTTGTGTATTTTGAAATAATGCTTTCATCATGACTGATTGCATGTTTGTTGTGACTAAGTGGTTCACTAAACTCTATTCTTAATTGGGGTTTATATATACGAACTAATTTTAATGAAAAGCGTAAATTGGTAGTTTCTCTTAATTATTGGTTCCAAAAATGTGTTCACGTGAAAGAATGTCAATAACATGATCTCAATATCTAAAAAGTGGATTTTATGCACGCTCATGTGTACTTTCTTGTGATTATATTCATTGGCACTTCCATTTTTTGTTGTTTTGTGGAATGCTTTGTTGAAAAAAAAAGTATACATTTTTTTGACCTGTGACTCTTCTACTGCACATTCATTCGTACATATCCTCTTATTTAATGAAGTGGCATGAGCCATACTTGTTCATTCCCAGTATTATCTTACAATGGCTAATTTAAACCACCGTACTGTACTTTAAGCAACTACTTTCAACGATCCTCATTGGAATGAGGATCTAGATCGCCTAATAATAGTGCTGGTAAAGGCTGAGGTAGCAGCACCAACTGATTGTGTTCCCCTTGATAAATGTAGACATCTGGAAATAATCTTGAACAACACTACCGACCACATTAACTTCACCAACCAGAAAAATTTCACCAGCGATGAAATTTTGTATCGGTTCGAACTGTTGGGCGAGTGTCATTGGTGTTTTAGGTCTATACTGGCATTGGATTCAGCTACTTGGGATGTCATTGACAATACGATCCACATGCATGATGATCTGTGGGACTCCATTTGTGAGGTATTCTTTTTTGACTTTTTATTACACATTTGCATTTTACCTGTTTGTTGAAAGAACTCTAAGCGTGGTTGCGTGAGAAGACACATAGATGGGGTCACTTTTATAAAGAAATGGGAGCATTTGCATGGTGGGATCTTGCAACCATTTTCGAAAAACCAATAATTGAAGCTATTGTGATCTGCAAAACTCCTATAAGCAGGCCATTACGAAGAACTACAGAGATCAAAGATTTGACAAGTAGGTTTAATAACAACTAATATTCTTTCAATATTTGTGTTATATTGTTACTAATGTACATGCCAAAAATAGGAACAAAGTGAACACCTCCACGATTTTCTGTAGAACCTCATCCCGGTGTTGCCCCGGACTACTTAGCAACAGATGTCGGCCAAAGTAGGGTTGTTCAGATAAAGAAGGAACACAAGGGGAAAACAAAGGGATATTGTGGCAATATGAGCCCAGTGTCTTCTTCGTATGAGGAATCAGCCGAAATTTAGGCCTTGTTGGGTAAATTTCGTGGATTTGAATTGGCTACTCTTTAACTATGATCTGCTATTATCATGTAATAAATCTGGTTGCTAGTGTAACGGAGCATAAACTGAATCACACAATGCTTTCAAAGCTAGGCAAATAAGATTGCATAAGTACAACTAAGCGCAACAAACCAAAGTTTTTAAGTTACTTCATGCATTTGTTTCGCCATAAACTGTGGGGACCCATACGAGGGTTCCAACCAACCATCAAGGTTGGCAAACCACAAAAAAAGGAGTGTGCACTCTTTCAACCTGCATTTTTCACAAAATGAGTGCAAACTCCCCATCCAAAAGCATTGTTCCTACATGAAATAACAATTAAACAACTTAAAATTTTGGGAATAACATCGAACTATTGTTCTAAACTTAGAAATATTCTTGATATCAAATTCTCTCTCCCAACTTCCCAGCCTTCTTATTCATCAGGACCTTAATATACCCAAAACGTGCATTTGGTTGCAGCCCTATGAAGACATCAGCATCCTCCTTCAAGTGAGCAAGCTTGTGCAACATTTCAATCCTCTCATTTTTCCCCCAGACCTTCCACGTCCTGCAGCATTGCAAATATCCCTTTGCGCTGGACTGATGCGAGATCTTCCTCCACAACAACTAGTTGCACTATAAGTTGTGCAATCTTCTCAATAGCGTTGTCTAACTTACTCATAAAGGCATCAACATAGGATGGTGGGGGTCATAGTGGCAGCACTAGTAGCCCATGTTTCCTTCCTTACTCTCTTCAGACCCTTCTCATTCTTTACCCTCTTCAGGAGATGACTCAGATGTACCAGGAGATGACCTTGAAGGACCAGACTTTGAAGGCCCATTACTTTTATCCCCACATTTATCCATGTCAACATCCACATATTGGTAATCTTTGTAGGAGCTTCCAGTCCCTCCATGTCCATTTTGATAACTTGATGTCCCGTGACCTTGATTATTGATGACATCCTCCGCTGAAGCACTGATGTCCTCAGCCCCATTTCCGGTTGCCCTGTCCTTTTCAAAGATCTCAGCCAGTCATTGTAGAACCCGAATTGCATGTTTACATAAGGCTCACAGTATGGGTGTACCTACAATTTTAGGTTTCATGTGTTAGTTAACTTTCATACACCCTAGTAAAATAGTGTAACATATATTCTCATACAAGAAATGGTGCTACCTTCATATAGTCCCTCATCCATCCATCACTTTCAAACTTAATGGTCTTGGTCAACTCGTTCAGCCATGCTCCTACACCGCTGTCTTCAAAAATTTGGTACAAATGATGGTTAGTCTTTTTCCAAACAGACATTTTGGACTTGATCTGGGGGGGATGCCTTAAGGTCAGTATCTGGTAGTACTTCCTTCATTCCTTTATCCAACCTTTCTAAGTAGCCAACCCTGAAGTAGTTGTCGATCTTCAGCCCACTTTCTTTTTGGTCTTTCAGAACAGCCATTAGAGCATCATCTTCCTCCCTGGTCCATGCACTGTAAGTCCCTTAGGCTTTTTTCCTTTTTCGATGCAGCACGAGTTGGTACTGAGTTGGTGCTTGAATCAGGAGCCATACATGTACAAATCCAAATAAGAATAATCTAATTTCTCAACAAACGTTACACATCCTCAATCAATATCCAAAGGGAAATGAACATCAATTTCACAACCAAAAATCCAAAACACACTTTATTCTTCATAGTTACAACACAAACATACTCAATTAAGTAACCCATTTGCTATCATAGGCACATGCACCACACACAGCGAACATCAAACTCAATCACAAACAACAATAAAACAAAACAAGCATAAAAGTCCAAATGAGTAAAACACAATAAAAATTGTTCATAAGTTTTCATTCAACGACGATCAGCCCGCTAGTCGTTCCACATTCGCATTGCAATTTCATCTCTAAAATGGCCCCAAGCCGGAGAATTTTGCAGTCCCTCCGCGAAGTCATTAGGAGGGGCAGGATCATCATTTTTGTCGTCCTCGTCATCTGAATCAGATGACCTTGCTTCATGATCGTAAGTCATCTGCTATTTGATGAAATTGTTAAGGAGGGCTCTAGACATAACACATATGTTTTGTATTTTCAAAGAGTAATGCGATTGCCTTTTCAACGTCTTCCACCTTTAACTTTGCAAAATACCTCTCTATTATGCTACGTGATCTAGCGTGCCTCATGTTAAACAACTCATCATGATCTTGCGGCATAATGCAACCGTCCCCCATTCTTTCAAGTGGTACCTACGGCCTCTATACGGGGATAGGAAGCCATCACAGTTAGCGTACCCAGCGTCCACCAGATAGTAGTTACCTATATTTGTTGTGGAAGTGTTAAATTCAATATTGCCATAAATAAAAGTGAATAGACTACTTGCACGCCTAAATGGTCTTCAAGAAACAAACCTTGCGGAACTCAGAATCCGTGTGGAGGAGGCCTAAATAGAGCATCGCGTAGCACCCTTCCATCAGTCGCAGATCCTTCCCATCCGCAGAGAAGATAAACATACTGCATCTCAGTATCACAAACAACCAATGCGTTTGTTTGAATCTTACATGACATGTACGACATCGGTACTTTATTTGATCGGCAGTAGGCATCGTGGCGTCTATCATCGTTCCATCCAAACCCTGAAAATCAATACAAAATAGGATTGGTGAAATGTTTAATAGATCCTCAAAAAATGATAACAAGACAGAAATGTTATACAACGAGATACAACCATGACTCGTAAGAATTATCATTCTCCTCCGAGATTGGTACTGGTTGCACCAACATTAGATTGCTACACTTCATTACAGCATCCAGAGTCCGCCTGAAATACTGACTAACTGTTTGTCTGGAGCGCTTTTAGTTCATCGAAATGTCGCGGTGTGTGTTATGCTGAGCCAATACCTTTAAGAATATCGTTACTTGTTCACGGAGACTAACGAACTTCTCATCGCGCAACCCTCTAACCTCTCTCAATAACTAACACTGGCACAAGAAACAGTTTCGATCCATTCTTACTTGTGCTATACAGGTTGAATAAGCTATTGTTACCTGATTTTGATACTTCTCAATTTTGTTCATCTTTTTCAATAAGATGTAACGAATACCCGTCCGACGAGTGTAACCAGTCCATGACTCATGAAGATGCACCAAATGCAGAAACAAAAACACATAAGCACGCAAACGCACAAGTTGCAACAACACTAATATCATTTTTCTCCTCCATGGCTCCATCTCACAACCACCAATTACCAATATCACAAATTCATTCAAGCATACATCATGTAATACTCCTTCAATCGATTTTTTCCAAGAAGAGAAAACATATCATAACGGCATACATTTTATAAAAACCAAAAGCACAACTAAACAATGTAAGGTTAATACACCATGATATATGCAAGGATACCTGCTCAATTAAATGCATTTTTAGGATTTAAAAAGAACAAGAACTTTAAGATAGTAGAATACCTTAATCTGGGGTTGGAGTGAGGATATTTGAGACGAACAACTCTCCTCACAGTAAGTTCCTACAAATATTAAACCGGAATCACACATTTGTTTTAGTACCCCCAAATTTTATCATAAACCTTAACTTTGACATGAACCCCAATTTATGAAATTGGGGTTTCAAACAATAAAATGCATTTGTTATAGTCACATTAGAATACAGAAGCCATAAGCACCTACCTCAATTCGTCTGCTGAAACAGAGAAACAACCTAGTGGAATCGAACTTAGCTGTAAAATCTATACAAAACAAAGGGAGAAAAATACATCAGTGCTATCATCTTGCACGGATAAAACTAATTTTGTAAAAAATGAACAAGAAAATAGAAGATTAAAGCCAAATCGCAAGTGAAAAAATTAGGGCTCTACTGTACTACATCTGAGTAGATCGCGCGCCCAAATTTTAGAGAGTAATAATTTTGGAGGGAATGAGGTTGGTGGTGAATTCAGACAACTTAAGTACAAAAATGAAACAATACTTTCATAAGTTGTCAACGCGTTTGTTAAAATTAAGGGTACTGTAGTTTTTTAGCGTGGGGTGATTTAGTAATCGAACTCAGCTTATATAATCGCTTGGGGGGAGGGGGTAGCGATTACTAACTGAGTTATTAGCGTGAACAGTTCAGGGCCACCAAATTTTTGGTTAAAGCCCAATTTTTCTATCACACGAGCCAAACTACGCATTAAGTGAAATAAGACACCTTATCTGACCTAATATGCGGAACCAAACATCCCATAATTGTAAGTATTGCATATCATATACATATATATATATATATATATATATATATATATATCAATATAAACCAAAAACAAACTCCTCACACTAGAAAGGAAAATAGCATAATGTTTTCACCCCCTAATATTTGCCCGAATTATAGATGAATCTTCCAATGCTTTAGCGATTTATTTAATTCTATCTTATAATTTTGCCCAACATTTTTTGGGTTTGCAAAATTAGCTAAGAAAAGGTAATTTAGCTTACTTTCTATATTCTTTAACATGTTGCATGAATCTCATTTTTCACGCTGACAATTATTTGGAAACTTCCAGTTGTCGGGAGTCAAAAATAGCTAGATGTACATCGGTTTCTTCATTTGAAATTGATTGAATCTCCTCCTATAAATTAGTACTACATCTTATCATGCATAGTGTGGATTCACCCCATGTGGCAAAAATTAAAAAGCTTGTTATACCTTGTTTGTTTTATTTCAAAGGCTTGGTTGAATGTTTTCTTACCATAAATAATGCACACACATTTATTGATTAGAAATACATAACTTATATAATACATATCTTAACGTAAATATATAATAAATAATGTTCCCATTTAAATTTTCTTTGTAAAAAGCAACCCAAGTTTTACAAGAGAGAAGAAAAATAGAGTAATGTAATTATTGTATTACATTATTTGGGCTGCGTCATTTTTTCCTTGAGACGTACAGTGCTATAGTAACATATAATTATAAATGAACAACTTCCAGTCAAAAAACATTATTTTAAATTGCACAAAATCAAAGAAGAATAAGGAGAGATAGTGGCTTTTTATTAAGTTTGATATAAATTATAAAGAATACTCTATTAAAAACGAGTTTGCGTCATGATAAAGGAGTTTATAGAAACATTTCGTGATTTTTGAAATCATAAGAGGTTAGTTGGATCAGATTTTTTTTCTGTCAGTAGTATGACACTCATCTTTAGTTGGAATTCCTCTTTATTAATTGACACACCTTTAGCTTCAAATGCTTAGTTATCTAGGCTATAACGGCTGTGTCATGTTCGATTAGCGATGATTAGAAAAGGTTTCTGTGTGATCGAAGCCTATAAGCTAGCTACTCTTTCAATGATTAATTGGATAATTAAGAATCCAAAAAGCAAGATTATGCACTTAATGTCTGAAGACTATCGTTGTCCTATATATCATTATATTATCTAGTATTATGATAGAAAATCCAAACATCATCTTTCATCAGTCAAACTCTTTTTCATATTCTTTGTTACTGTTTGAAGGGCACGCCAAATAAGAGTGTCAATCATAATCTCTTGAGTACGACACTAACCACGTTTATTGTCTTCTTTTATAGGCCACTTTAAGCAAATGATGTGCTTGACAGTAAGAGTGTTGTTGTTAGTGCTTGTTTCTCGAATACCATATAAGAAGATTGAATTGTAATTAAGTTACGTACGTACGTTGTATTGGTCTCATTTATCTTTTTCTCTATTCTAATTTATTTTTTTGAACAAGTTTTCTCTTTTCTATTTATCGAATGTAGATAGGAACATGTAACAGCTCCAACTAAAATATGAGCTATTCCAAATAATCTTCGGGGCAAAAGCAAGAAATCCTGTCTTTTATAAAACTTGAACCTAACTCCTTCCTATTTTTATTTTGCACTATACTCTCTCGTCTTTTTACAGATCTTGCACCAAATTCCGTAGTATTTTTAGAATTGTGCGCTAAAAGTCTAATTAAGAATGACGCTTTTAATAAGAAGGGTTTAGTAATAATGATTTTTGAAAATTGAAGGAAGTTTGTTGAAGGGGTTTTACACAAGGGAGTTTGGAGTGTGTTTAATTTCAAAAGGACAAGCTAAGTAAGTTTCGTGTAAATAAATAATATAAGGAGGCTATTCTGAATTTTTTTGAAAATGCAGTGAGATTCTAGCCAAAAAAAGTTAACACGCGGGAGTTTGGTATAGACTTCTGATAACATTTTTTTATAATCTCATCGACAAGAGCCTTGCCAAATGGGTCGAGTTTGTTATCTCATATGTGCGGGAATGTTGACGAGACTACATAGCACTTGTTTTTTGAATGCTCATTATCTTATATTATCAGGATGACGTTGTTCGATTGGATAGAGGTGAGTACGGCCCTTGCCAACAAACCAGAGACACATTTTAATTATTTTGCGAAGATTCTTTAATTTCTGCTCTTTCTAGAAGCCTTGAATGGAAAGGTTCCTGGATTATTGCTATCTATGTTATTTAGGAAAAGAGAAATGCAATGATTTTTCAAGGGATCCAACCAGAGGTGTCACAGACAAGTGAGGTTATTAAGCTTAACGCTTGGAGCTTGTTGAAAGCCAAAAAGCCAACATTTTGTTACTGTTTTGTACGTTGGTGTGATCGTCCCAAAATTTGTTTAGACTAAGTGTCATTGGTGTTATGTAATTTTCTTTTCGAATTTTGTAGGGGGTTGAAGCACCCCTTGCGTTTCTTGATTTTAATTTATTTGCCTTCGAGAAAAAACTCAAAAAACCCAACTTCTACGCAATCCATAGACACTACATACATACGAATCAAATTGACATATAACAATAAAATAATACTAACTCAACATATCCTTAATATGACAACTTTTTCATTAATACTAACAATCTTATTTAAAAAAGAAATACTAAAGTACTGAAATAACAGTATTTAACCGTAGTTCAACTTCCAATAATTGCTAAAATAACTTCGATAGTATCATGTTATTATCAAATAATTGATTTATGGACGAATTGTTATTTCTGTCATTTAACGTTTTTTAAAAAACTTAAATGTCCTTTTTGGTTCGGGCCACTAAAATGCCTTATAAGTTTGTTTTTTTGTTTTTAATAAAAAATGCCCAAAACGCTCTATTCGGGCTAAATTACTTACATGGCGGTATAGTCAAGAAAGCGGACATCCTAGTTAAAACAAATCCCTACCGAGTCATATTGTTTCAGCCAAAAAATGTTTTTTACACAAAAAACAATTGAGGGGGCAGAAATTAAAAACAAAAAAAACAATTAGTAAAAAAAATCCTCATCTTGAAATATATTTATAAAACATAATAAATACTTTAATAATTATAAATATTTTAGAAAAAACAACAAAATAATACATTAATAAAGAAACAACAAAAACAATACATTAATAAAAAAATCTCATCTTGAAAACTATTTATAAAATAATAAATACTTTAATAATTTATAAAAATTATAAAAAACAACAAAAAAACATATTAATAAAGAATCAACAAACAAATACATTAATAAAAATATTTGCATCTTGAAAACTATTTATAAAACATAATAAATACTTTAATATTTATAAAAATTATAAAAGAAACCACAAAAAAATACATTAATTAAAAAGTAACAAAAAAACATATTAATAAAAAACAATAAAATAATAATTACAATAAAATTTTCATCTTGAAAACTACTTATAAAACATAATAGATTCTTGAATAATTTATAAAAATTATAAAAACACAACCAAAAAAGTATATTAATAAAGGAACAAACAAAAAGATACATTAATAAAAAAAAACAACAAAAATTTTAATAATAAGAAAAAATATCTCATCTTGAAAACTAGGATACTCGCTTTCTTGACTGTACTGTCATGTAGGCGGTTTAGCCCAAATAAGGTGTTTTGGACATTTTTTTAAGAAAAAAATCAACAAATTTATGGGACATTTTTAGTCGTTCCGAACCAAAAAGGGCATTTAAGTTTTTAAAATAAAGTAAGCTCGGTTTGTTTCCCCAAAAAATGGGAGAAAATGAGGAAAAATAAGGGAAAATGAAGGGAAAAAAAGGTTTTCCAAGAAAAAATTTGTGGAAAATAAAATTTTTCGTTATTTTCCATATGTTTGATTGTATACTGATTTTCCTGGGAAATGGTTAAAGATACTTGTATATTTGTTCTGATTTGAATATATTTTCCTATTTTTCTCAAAAATTTCTTTTATTTTCCCGAAAAATCTTAACTTGCCAAACAACTGGAAAAAAATATTTTTCCTCATTTTCTTTTCTTTGCCCCATTTTCCTGGCAAACAAACTGAGCCTTAAGGACATAAATAATAATTCGTCCTTGAATTATTGTAACTCAAAATTCAAAAATACATTATTCTTGTATTATTAGTTTATTCTTGTACTTTAGAAATGTACATTATATACCCTTGTAATCTAATTTAAGTACTCTTCATGATTAATGAATATATTCATTCACTCATAATTAATATATCTCTTAAATGGTATTAAGAGACCTAATTCTCTAATGAGATTCTCTTCCATCCTTTGTTGTCATCACCCAATGACTCCGTTGTTGATGTCGCATCTGCTGACTCTTCCAGCGCCGCTTTGGCCTCGTCCGCACACCTGCTGCTCGTCCCGCCCTTCAAAGGGCTGTCCTCTTATGGTGTTGCGTTGATTCCTATCACCTCTAACATGATCCTACTCAAACTCACTCGAAATAAATTTTTGTCGTGGTGTTGTCAGATTTTCCACCTTCTCTACAGATTTGGTCTCTTTGGCTGTGTTGATGGCATATCTCTGTGCACTGCGATGAGTGATACGCTTGATTCGTTAGTGACCTTCACGTTATGGACCCGCCAAGACTCTCTTTTAGTCACGGCTCTCTTTGGCTCGGTTTCCCTTGAAATTGCGTCTCACATTGCTTCCGCCAAAACATCCGCGAGGGCACAGAAGGATCTCCATCGCATCTATGCAAATCGCTATCGCACTCGTGTTATGCAACTCAAGGATGACTTGAACACTATGAAACTTTGGAACCGTTCGGTGTCTCAGTTTATCTAGGCCATCAAATCTAAGGTTGATGAACTAGCGGCCATTGATGGCCCCGTGAAGGACGACGACCTCACCCTACATGTCCTTAACGGTCTTGGCCCACTCTATCGGGACATTCTGCACCTATTCAGGTGCGTGAGCATCCGATCCAGTTTGTTGAACTTCATGACCTACTTGTGAGTTAAGAAACCTACCTTCGAAGTCTTGAAACAAACAACTCTGCTCATATGGGTTCGACAAATCAGGCCACGTCGTAGCCCCGTAACAATAACCGCAACCGCTGTGGGAACTACGGTACCAGCAACCTCTGCAGTCAACCCACATTCGGTTGCAATTTGCCACCCGCCCATGGCTCCTCTTCGTCTGGCCACTCCCAACGTCATCCATACACGTACGTTCCTCCTCATGCTCGTGGTCCAATTGTCTGTCAATTGTGTGTCATTGGTGGTCATGGAGCCCGTACGTGCCGCCGCTATCCTATGCCTAGTTCAAATTTTGAGGCCTCACCTCCAAAACCTAAGCCGCCTCGCAATGAGTGGCTTGTCGATTCGGGTGCCTCTCATCACCTCACCTCTAACCTGCAAAACCTCAATCTCCATTCAGAGTATGACGGTACGGATGAGGTTACAACTGCTGGTGGTACAGGTTTGCCTATATTTTATATTGGTTCTTCTTGCCTTGTTTTTCTGGATCATTCTTTCACGCCTGATAATGTTCCATGTGTTCCCTCTGCGCACTGTAATCTCCTATTTGTGCACAAGTTTACTAAGTCTAATAATGTATTTATTGAATTCTTATTGTCCCACTCTTTTATTAAGGACTTACGTACGAGGAGTAGTCTATTTTATGGTGATTGCGTGGATGGAGTCTACCAGGTCAAGCTTCCGATTTTTTGCTGTCCTAAGGCTATGGTGTTGGTTGGTGAACATACGAGAATTAGTTGTTGGCATGACAGACTTGGGCATCCATCGGAAAACATCTCGTCCTCAATTTTTAGGCATTTTAATTTACCAGTTGTGTCATCCCCTGCGTCGGACCCTACTCATTGCTCATATTGTTTTTCAAACAAAAGTCATTGTTTAGTTTTTTGTAAGACATCCCTTATTTTGACTCATGTACTTCAGTATATTTGTGAGGATGTTTGGGAACATTCCCCCATTGTGTCGAAGTCGGGTTTTCATTATTATTTGTTTTTAGTTGATCACTTTAGCAAATTTTGTTAGATTTTTCCCATGCATGCCAAGTCTAAAGTTCTCTCGATATTTGTGCATTTTTGTATACTTGCGGAAAAGCAATTTGGCACCTCTCTCAAGAATTTTTATTCTTACAATGATGGGGAGTTTTTGTCTATGCGCACGTTTCTCTCCTATAATGGCATCTTGTGGCTCACTACTGCCTCATACGCCCCAACAAATGGCACCAGTGAAAGACGCCATCGTGTTGTAGTTATTGTGGGTCGTATGCTCCTTAGTCATTCTAACCTGCCTCCGGCCTATTGGGAGTATGTGTTTTGCACTGCTATGTATCTCTATAATCATCTCCTTACTCCGATTTTTGGTTCTCGCTCTCCTTTTGAGGTCTTATTGGGTCGCTTGCCTAATTACTTGGGGCTTTGGATTTTTGGATGTTTGTACTACCCTCATTTGCGTCCCTACTACTTGGGGAAACTTACACCTCCTTCACGAGGTTGTTTATTTCTTGGCTATTTTACGTCTCAAGCCGCCTACAAATGTCATGATCTTGATACAGACCGCTTGTACCTTTCTCGCCATGTTCTATTTGTGGAGAACGTCTTTCTTGGGGCCTCTCGAATTGCCACAGATATGGTACCTTTGGCTCGGGTCCGTGATCCACTTCTCACGGACTATGGGTCGCCTAGGGTTTTGCTCCTCGTAGTTAGGCCATCTCAGGTTTCTCCACCGCCCCATGGGCCGCATAGTGTTTCTCCACCGCCCTATGGGTCGCCTAGGGTTTTGCTACTGCCCCATGGGCCGCTTGTGGTCTCGTCATCCGTACCGTTGTGGCTCATGGCGCTCCATCCTACGGCACAACCTTCAACGCCCTCATCCCCGACCCATGGTGGTTCTAGGGCCCCATCCATAGATCGCTCCCTCATCAGGCTTACACCGCATTGCCGACCCCTTCGAGGTCCCTTGGTGCGCGTTCTGCCCCGCGATTTGCGACGCATACTCCCTCCTTGCCCGCAACGTCCTAGTCGCCCGTACAGCTGAATCTGCATGTCACTCCTTCTGCGCCTGCAGTTCCGACTGCTGACCTCGTGCACCCTATGGTCACTAGATCTCAAAACAATATCTTTAGACCGAAGCAACTTTATGTTTTCACGAAGCATCCTATCTCTGGTCCTTCTGAACCAACCTCGGTCGCCCAAGCCCTCACTGATCCCATTTGGCAGGCAGCTATGCCAGATGAACTCACTGCCCTCACGAGCCATTGGACGTGGTCATTTGTTCCCCGTCCCCCTAATCATTCTATGATTGGGGGTAAGTGGGTTTTCCGTTATAAGCAGCATCCTAATGGGTCTATCGATCGTTATAAGCACGTCTTGTGGCAAAGTGTTTTCATGAGTGTCTCGGGGTTGATTTCAAAGAAACCTTTAGGCCTGTGGTCAAGCCTGTAACCATTCGAACCATCCTCTCCCTTGCTGTCATGCACGGGTGGCCCCTGAAGCAACTTGATGTGAGCAATGCTATTCTTCATGGTGAGATCTATGAGACTGTGTATATGAGCCAACCGCACGGATTCATTGATAAGTCCTACCCCGATTTTGTGTGTCTCCTCCACAAGTCACTTTATGGCTTTAAGCAAGCACCTCATGCTTGGTACCTTTCCCTAAGTGTCGCTCTCATTACCTTTGGCTTTGTCCAATCCCGATCGGATACTTCATTGTTCATCTTCCACAAGGGCAAGGTTCGACTCTATGTTTTGGTCTATGTCGATGACATTGTGGTCACGGGTTCGTGTGTCTCCATGTTTGCGGATCTTGTTCAGCAGCTAGGGACTCGTTTTGAGGTCAAAGATTTGGGTACCTTAAGCTATTTCTTGGGGGTTGTGGTTTACAGGACTCGGGATGGTCTCTTTCTCTCCCAACACAAATATATTCTTGACTTGTTGTCTCGTCATAAGATGGACGGTGCTAAGCCCCTTACCACACCAATGGCTCGCAACCTTGTGGCGTCTAGTTCTCGTGAGTTGGTTGATGCGACCACATATCGCCAAATCATTGGCGGTCTTTAATGCCTCACTCTCACCCGTCCGGACCTAGCGTTCTCTGTCAACGGCATGTCCACCCCAGATTCGGCCACTTGGGTTGCCCTCAAGCATGTTCTTCGTTATCTCAAAGAAACGCTCTCCCATGGCATCGCTCTCCGTCGTGATTCTAACCTTACTCTCACGGCCTACTCTGATTCTGATTGAGGAGGGGATACGTTGCATGGTACGTTGACCTCGGCCTACCTCATGTCGTTGGGTTCCAATCCTATCTCTTGGTCCTGACGTAAGCAGAAGGTTGTGTCTCGCTCGTCTACAGAGGCACTCCTGCCTCGACTGCCGCTGAGTTTCAGTGGCTACAACATCTTTTCATGGAGATTGGTTTGTCCTTTCGATCGATTCCGACGTTTCGGTGTGACAATATGGGTGCTCTTCGCTTATCCTTACATCTGGTACAGCACTCGCGCATGAAACATATCTCCATTGACCTCCATTTTGTTCGTGATCTTAAAAGCAAGGGGTTATTTAGTGTCTCTTATGTAAATACTCTCGATCAGCTCGTCGATGTTCTCACTAAGCCTCTTGCTCGCTTCCGCTTTGAGCTTCTTCGTTCCAAAATTTCAACGGTTGATGGCATGTCAATTTTGCGGGCATAGTAAATTGTGTTATATTTATGTTGTATTATTAGTTTATTCTTGTACTTTAATAATGTACATATGTACTCTTGTAATTTAAGTACTTTTGATAATTAATGAGAATATTCATTCACTCATAATTAATATATCTCTTATAACTATTTTATCATATATATCAGTAGCTAAACACGCGCGCACACACACAAACGAATATCAACAATTATATCCAATATTATCCGTGTTTATAACATGATACAATATTAGAAAGTCAATAAGATCTGTACTATGGAACATTGAAACGCACAACAAAATTATATGAATTGTATCCATACGTTCTTAATTATCTGGATGTACGCATTCAAAAAAACTGGTCCATCACGCTGCAACATAATTAACTGGTCACTGAGATTTTTTTATTTTTATTTTTTTCACTGAGATTTGAGATCGACCATGTAATATGCCGCCTGCTGATGTTTGCTTTTGGCTTTGTATATTCAAGTAGTTTTTTTTACTTTTTTCTTTCTTTATTGACGCGGAGTACCTCTCTGTCCTCTCGTGATAAAGCATCACACTTCACTGGGCCATGCTTCATGAAAAGCCTAAATTTGGGAAAACAATATTTAATCATATTGATTAAGTTTTATCATGACAATTGACGGGATATTAGATGCTAGGGGCGAGACTTGTGCTCTTGTCCCGTTGAGATATTGTCACATGCACAAAGTGGGTGGATGTTTATACACATGGCAATATCTCAACGAGGCGAGAGCACAAGTCTCACCCCTAGCATCTAATTTTACGACAATTGACATGCTTGCTGTGTTATAATTGAGGTCATGCTGGATTTGTTTTAGTAAACAGTTCAGGTCAAAACATGCCATCAGTAATCAAATAATAACTAAGATCTTAAGTTGTGCTTATTACTTTATGTTATCATCGGTTTGAAATGAAATTATTCTACAGCATATAGGGCTATGGAAGGATATATGTGGTATATATATATATATATATATATATATATATATATATATATATCACTTTTTTTAAGCACTCAATGGCGCACCATCCCATTCGAGATATATTGATTACTAGAGTTTGATTTTCATTAATTCCCATTTAGGTAGGTAGTCCATTTCTAGAGACGCTAATTAAATTAAAGATGGATATATTGGAAAGGCAGAATTATTGAAAATGCCCTGTAAGTCTTAATTTTTTTACTTTTTGCCCTGTAAGTTTTCGGGCTGATGAAAATGCCCAAAAACACACATTTTTCTGCCTAAATATGCCCTGTAAGTCTTTAAGCGGGCTTTTTTTGTTAAAAATGTCCTTTAACTTATAGTTAAAGGGCACTTTTGCTAATTAGACAATTTTTTTTTACTTTTTCTATTAAATCTTTAAACTTATATATACTTGTTAAATTATATAATTAAATATATAAATTGTGCTAATTCTAATTATCAACTTAAAAAAAATTAAAACATATATTTTGGTAAAGAATTATTTCCCCACTCTCCCCACCAAAATTTTAAGTAAAGTGGGACATAAAATAATTCTTTACACCCTACATCTGGTATGATAAAATTATTTTTATTTTTGAATTGAAAATATATTTTAATTATAATTTCAGGATTTATTTCTAAAGTAATTTTTTTTAAAGTTGATAATTAGAATTAGCACAATTTAGATAATTAATTATATAATTTAACAAGTATATATAAGTTTAAAGATTTAATAAAACAAATTGTCTAATTAGCAAAAGTGCCCTTTAACTATAAGTTAAAGGGCATTTTTAACTAAAAGCCCGTTTAAAGACTTACATGGCATATTTAGGCAGAAAAATGTGTATTTTTGGTCATTTTCATCAGCCCGAAAACTTACAGGGCAAAAAGTAAAAAAATTAAGACTTACAGGGCATTTTTAATAATTTGGCCGATTGGAAATATAGTATCCCATATAATAAATTAATCATTAATAAGCGACGGAATACTAAGACAGTTGAACACTACATCAGAATCTATATCGATTATATAACACTAACCTATCAAACTGTTGCTAAAAGACATAAACATGTGATTACAATGTAAATATCGAAATGAGGAAACAATAATTGAATTGACTACAAATGATTAAAAAAGAAAATCCTAAGAGCATATATATAGGACTAGCAAATGTAGCACGCGGTTCCCGCGAGCATAATTCTTTTTTCAATGTCATTCTATGTGGGTTAAAGAAGAAGATTTATCTAGATAACATGTTCCATTAATTCTGAGTAGAACAATGGAAGAAAATCAGATTATGGGAAAAGTAAGTCATTAATTATAACTAGTAATATAATTAATTAGTCTAACTTAATTTGTAAGGCTATTTTGGGGATTTTATAAGAAATTTTCACAATATAGCTAAAACACAAAGGTTAAAGTTGGAAATCAAAAGATTGGTGTCACAATGGGCTTTGAATTTGACCCCTGACAATTAGACGTACTATTACTTTTCAATCGTCGAGTTTTCAACCTGGAGTCTCTCGACATCCAAATCCGAGGTTCAAATTTTTTTTTTTAAATGAAAGCATGTATGTTACTCTTATGACTTGAAGTCGGCCACTACACTGAGTCTGTCTTGACCTTGTTCATGCATGTAGCTTGTGGAGCACGGAAATGAAAGGATAAAATTGGTTCAAGTGGAGCACTAAATTAGTTTGGCATACAATATGAGAGGATTTTAGAAATTGTTTCAAACTTGTGGAAAGAGAATATTATTCCTTTTGATTTGGTTGTTGTGTTGATAATTAAGAAAGATAATCTATCAAATTTATTATGACAGGATTTTTCCTTTTTATTGTCATTCTAAATAAGAGAAATTAAGAAACTCCAAAAAAAAAAATAAGGCAATGAGTTAGAAAATAGTGAAATAACAATAGCTTTTACTCGTATTATTTGCTTCTAAATTTCACAGTCTCCCAATTTCCTATAAATTAATGAACAATTGGTTTAAATCTCAGATATACCTTACATTATATATATATATATATATACTAGCAAATGTAGCACGCGGTTCCCGCGAGCATAATTCTTTTTTCAATGTCATTCTATGTGGGTTAAAGAAGAAGATTTATCTAGATAACATGTCCCATTAATTCTGAGTAGAACAATGGAAGAAAATCAGATTATGGAAAAAGTAAGTCATTAATTATAATTAGTAATATAATTAATTAGTCTAACTTAATTTGTAAGGCTATTTTGGGGGTTTTATAAGAAATTTTCACAATATAGCTAAAACACAAAGGTTAAAGTTGGAAATCAAAAGATTGGTGTCACAATGGGCTTTGAATTTGACCCCTGACAATTAGACGTACTATTACTTTTCAATCGTCGAGTTTTCAACCTGGAGTCTCTCGACATCCAAATCCGAGGTTCAAATTTTTTTTTTTTAAATGAAAGCATGTATGTTACTCTTATGACTTGAAGTCGGCCACTACACTGAGTCTGTCTTGACCTTGTTCATGCATGTAGCTTGGGGAGCACGGAAATGAAAGGATAAAATTGGTTCAAGTGGAGCACTAAATTAGTTTGACATACAATATGAGAGGATTTTAGAAATTGTTTCAAACTTGTGGAAAGAGAATATTATTCCTTTTGATTTGGTTGTTGTGTTGATAATTAAGAAAGATAATCTATCAAATTTATTATGACAGGATTTTTCCTTTTTATTGTCATTCTAAATAAGAGAAATTAAGAAACTCCAAAAAAAAAAAATAAGGCAATGAGTTAGAAAATAGTGAAATAACAATAGCTTTTACTCGTATTATTTGCTTCTAAATTTCACAGTCTCCCAATTTCCTATAAATTAATGAACAATTGGTTTAAATCTCAGATATACCTTACATTATATATATATATATATATATATATATATATATATATATACTAGCAAATGTAGCACGCGGTTCCCGCGAGCATAATTCTTTTTTCAATGTCATTCTATGTGGGTTAAAGAAGAAGATTTATCTAGATAACATGTCCCATTAATTCTGAGTAGAACAATGGAAGAAAATCAGATTATGGGAAAAGTAAGTCATTAATTATAATTAGTAATATAATTAATTAGTCTAACTTAATTTGTAAGGCTATTTTGGGGATTTTATAAGAAATTTTCACAATATAGCTAAAACACAAAGGTTAAAGTTGGAAATCAAAAGATTGGTGTCACAATGGGTTTCTTTATATAATAGTATATAGATATCTCTACTTTTCACGTTGACATATGTATTCATAAAATCCTCTTTTAATTCTTCATACCTATTTTTAGTTACAATTATATATGTCGCTTTACAATTATTTTTATACTTTTTGGGGGTGTTTGGTTCGAGATATAGAGATGGATAAGGTGCTTTATCCATCGCTATATCCTGTTTGCTTTGAATGTCAGAGCGCTCGGGCACTTATCTAAGCCGATTGAAGCCCGGTCAAAAAGTGGAGTTATCCTTCGTTTTCCATCTCTCGCCCTCTCCAAAGACAAGTTATCTCGGTCCTTGAATGATAACACTCGAAATTGTGAAATGTCTAGATTACCCTTAATTTTCCACGTGTTACACCGATATTGGTCCCTGAAACTCTTACATTTTCACACCAATACACCACACTTTCCCCCAAAATTCCTATTCATTCTCCCTCTAAAACATTAGGGTTTCTTGACAGGAAGACCTGCAGCACATCCAGTACCTTCTCCAGTTCATTCACCTTAGTTAGGTCTCTTTGTTTACCTCGGTCCTTGAGGATGCATAGGATAAGGGTCTCTCCCCTTCGCCCGAAGAAGTCATCATGGAACGTATATGCAAGCCACTTAGACCTCGTGCACACCATCCTACAAGAGGCAAACTATTAGAGGAGGATATCTAGGAGGCTAAATGAAATTTTAACTAACACAATTGCACTACAACCTATCAATCAGACCAAAACAGATTGGGAGAGAGGTTAGTGAAATAAACAAAACATATGACATAGAGTAGAATAATCAGTAAACATAATCAACTTGGTAAAAATAGAAATGCAATTTTATTACATTCTCCATAGTCTAGGATTCCAAATAAAGAACGACAACAACAGGCTTACTGACCAAACAACACCAAGCAAAAAGAAATATTTTTAGTTCATTCTTCTAGCAGTTCATAAACTGGTTAAACTACATTCTTTTTTCAACTATCGACATACAAAATACAACCAGCAACAACATAATGAAAAACATAACCCATCCTAGAAAACAACACAACACAGCAATCCAAGCAATTGCCTTACCCCCCTCTCTGTTCATAATACTTTCTAGTCACTTTTTCTTCTTTGAAACAATCAGTTGTAGAAGTGGTTGAGGTTGGGCCTTTATGGTTAACGGTTTGACTGGTTTGGACATCATGTTAGTTGTTGGTTGAGTCACTGAATGTAGGGGATCTGCGAGACATGTATGATTCTGCGGGCGCGGAGGGATGTGTTGGAATCCAGGGTAAGGTATCTAGCTCATCAAACCAGACAAAATGGAATTTGTGACTACAGTTCCTTGGACACAGGTAGTAATGACACCAGGACGCATTGAATTAGGACCGGCAAGACGGTACATCATTGGTCCAGCTACACAAAGGCAAGGCACAACAAGGGCCATCTCCAGTAAATATGGGAGGCGCTGAAGGATCAAACCTGATTGGAGTTAAGGCTGACTACTGCCTATAAAATTTAACCCCCCCCCCCCCCCCCAACCAATCAAGCATATTGACAAACATGAGATTTTGTTAATGTTATGACATTTATGGCCTAAATGTAAACTAACAAGAAATGTGTCTACATCCAACAATAGGTCAACAACTCAAAGAATAACAAGATGTAGCATAACACATAGCACAAAATCAAAGAAACGGGATATTTTTGACATATAATGACAGTGAAGCCATAAATTTCCACTAATCGGTATATATACATGTCATCAAATAGAATTATAACATGATTTAGCATAATATTAACCAATAATATTAGGAAACATGTAATTTTTGTCATGAAATTACAGGAAATGCCTATAATTGAACTAATCAGTTTATATACAGTCAACAACATGTCATCAATTCGAATAACTACATCACATAGTATAACACAAGGCAGGTGATATCATTTTTATGCAGTCTCATACAAAAACAGTATAATTAAACCCTAGAATGGTTTTACCTTAATTTTATCTGTTGGGGATTTCATGCACGCCATGCCGATCCACAAGCATCGTATTGTATATACGAGATGGCAAAAACAGAGAAAGTTAGAAAATTTCAAAGAAAATAATCGAATTTTGGATTTTAGGGTTTTCGATTCTGAACCAAATTTTGACGAAGATTCTAGGATCTTACCGTGATTTCCTTCCGAAAATGGCGAGATTCGGATCCCACGCTCGATTTTAGGAAACCTTAGTATTTCGGGTGTGAAATGTTAGAGCAAATTTGGAAATTGAGAGTGAAATTGTGAGTTTTGACTGATCGTGTCGATTTGGAAATGAACGACACAAGGGATATTTTGTCGAGATTTCAAATCAAACATGATATTAGCAAGTCAGAACCCTTATCTCTGTTGCTCATCGTACAAACCAAACGGTTTACAACGTGAATCTGCATAGATTGGAGAATCGTGCTATATCTAGCTACTAAGCCATCTTTCGAACCAAACACCTCTTTATATTAGATATATGTATTTTATGGCTCCGGTGTATTGACCATGATCTGATATTTTATACTTTACTGAAAAATATATGATAAGAAAACCCCATATTTATGTACAAACAAAACTTCACAGTTTAATTAATTTCGCCTTCTTCTTCAGCAGTATTTCGGGCTACACCCTTGGTTTTTAAGGCGTTAAGATTTTATGAGTACGCGTGAAGCTACTTTGTTTGATTCATTATGGATTAACGTATGGTTTAGGATTATGCCTTTTGATGTAATTAATGAACCTTAGAGTGTATAGAAAATACTCTAGCTATAATAGAGTGTATATTTTATTAAAATTTCACTAAAACTTTTAATTTGTAAGCCGTATTTTTGATGGTATCTGACAAGTATGCCAATCATACTCTTCCAAATATATATCTCAATCGTGGCTTATGAAAGTGTATTATGTATTTATGTTACAATATTTTCGACGACGTATTTATATCTGAAATAATAATTCAGTTGTCCAAGTGTTTTGCATGCCTTCACTAGCAATTTGTTTCTCGTACATGACCCATATATATATACAAATACGCCGATACTGATTAATGATTAAAAATTGATTTCACATCAGAATAAATTCTCATTGTCCCAGTTGTACTCACTGACCAGGTTGTCAAGGTCGTACGTGTCCGTTCGCATTCAGACATGTCAAGTTCTTGACAACCCTCGTGACCAAACATACAAGATGGCCCAGTAGCATTTAAGTGTTCTTCTCAGTTAGTACTAGGGTTTCTAGGCCTTGTGCCAAATTTATTTTCTTATCGACTCGATCTACAATAATTCACATATGTCGCATTCAAAATTCCTTAGTCTATATATTTCATGTTAATTTTATGACAACCTCAGTGACCTAGGACAGGCCTTCAGATTCATGAATCTTGGCAAACTGGCCTCCCAGTTGTGGGACTTGTCCTTGTCTCGTACAACATATTCAATGTGAACTCTGTATCTAACAAATCGTTAGTTTAATCCCAATCATTGGGCTATACCTTGTTTGTGTATTAGTGAAATAACTTTACAGAAGATTATTAATTTATTATAAATAGAAAGATCTGAGTCTTGTTACTAGTATTTCTGAAGCATTTGATTTACCTTTCGCGGGGAAAAAGAAAAGGCCAAAAATTTGCACCAAGTGTCTTTTGAGATAAGGTTATTTAGAAGTCGTAACTATTAGATAGTTTTTCAAAGACAGTAAAACCTATTAATTAATGATGCTACATTTTTAAGAAGACCGTTGTTGTGAAAGGCGCGCGCCCGGGGCGCGCCTGGGGCGAAAATAGGACACAAACGCCCAAAAGCGCTGCTTTTGGGCGTTTTTCCTGTGGGGCGCATGCCCCAATCGTAAAAGGCGCATGGAAGCGCACGCCTCCTCAAAACTGTTACTATTTTTTTATTTTTTTTTTCTTTCAGCCCACAGTCAAACAAAGTTAAGGTAGGCCCAGGGTAAATTTAACGTGGCAAAAAGTCAAAGAAAAGATTTTGAAAAATAAAAAAGTCACCTTGAGAACACCAAACCGTGATCAGCTTTCTTTATGCTTTTTCCATTCAATTTTGTTTCTTTGTTTATTATTTTATTAATCAAAATTTAGAAGATTCTTTCATCTACAGACTACAACTAGTGTTCATAATTTCATATCATTTTTGGTTTTAAAAATTTTCAGTACGTTTTCTTTATGTTTCTGTTTCTTTTAAGTTTTTAATTTTTTTCTTTAGTTCTTATTCTTTGTAGAAGTAAACTGGTATATTTTGGACATTATCAAAGCTGATAAAAGTTAATCTTTTTGGTTAACATCCTTTTTTTCTCATTATAATATACTTATTTATAATATTATATTTAAAAGTAATTAAAATGTCAATATTTATTGGGCTTACGCCTTACGCCTCAGAGCTTACGCTTTCGCCTCTACGCATGAAAAACGCCTCATTTACGCCTAACGCCTTTAACAACACTGTTTAAGACACATAAATCTACATTTTAATAAGTAATGATGTTTTCAAATACCGTACATACTATATAGTTATATAAGTTCATACTTGATTAGACGTGAATGAAACACATAACAGAGAAATTTGAGTGCTACTTAGGCTCTGTTTAGTGCTCAAAAAATAGACGAAATAAAGTAAAATTGAAAAAAAAAATATGTGCCTATTTCATATAATCAAATGAAATTAGCTCTTTAAAATACTAGAATCTTGGTTTTTCTATATGTACCAAAACCAGGAAATACAACGCAGAAGTTATCTACGTGAAAGTACCATATATGTACAAATCATGGCCTCAACGAAAGCCCGCAACAAATTGGTAGATAGTAGCGAAACACTCCATGTGTTACTCGACTTACGCCTTATGAGTAATAAGAAATAATACTAAGAAACGGCCCCATGATATATGACGCAATAGACAAGGGACTCGGTGATTAAAAACAAGTCAAAAATCTTCTCGACGTTTCTTTAAAGATAGTACATCATTATTGTCCCCTACAGAAAATACACGTTAGGTCATTAATCTGTTATGCATATTATATATGAGAATTTCTTGATATCTGTTTTTACAGTAAGAGAAGTATTATTATTATTATTGATGCGGGGTGATTTCGTCTGCTGACTAAGCACTCCACGTCAGACTAACCCAAGCTCCGTACTGGTGTTGGGTTAGCTTTGAGTTCGAGAAACCTGCACTGAAAAACACGAAAAGTATATACCTTAGTGAACTTGGAGTTTGTTGATTTCGGACTGAACTTGGGCTGGGCCAAGCTGCCTACGTATCACGTATAGGGAATCAAGCCGAACGTAGTTCATTGTTTCTCCGTGATAGCCATTGTTGCGTGTTGGGCTATTGGACTGTGCTGAACGGGTATGCCTTATGTTGGGCTCGAGGCTTGTTGGGCCGCGCTGAACGGGTGTGCCTTGTGTTGGGCTTGAAGCTTGTTGGGCCAAAGCGAGTCAGATGGGCCGCCAATCCGTACTGGATTGTGCGTCCACGAGAGCTTGATGGACCATGTCGCATAAGACGTCGTCGGACCGAGCGGGTCGGACGGAATTTGAGCTCTCAAAGTATAGAGAGAGAGAGAGCTCTGACTTAGAGAGAGAAAGCTCTGACTTAGAGAGAGAAAGTAAGATGTGAATTGTGTGTCTTTTGCATCCAATTGAGAGGGTATTTATAGGTACTTCATGGGCTTGTTGATGGGCTTGGCCCATCATTGATGGACTTGTGTTGAACCTGAGAAGGCGATGATTCGAGGAGGCGACAACCCGAGAAGGCGATGACCCGATGAGGCGATGACCTGAGAAGGCGACAACCCGAGAAGGCGACAACCTGAGAAGGCGATGACCTGAGAAGATGATGACCCGATGAGGCGATGACCTGAGTAGGCGACAACCCGAGAAGGCGACAACCTGAGAAGGCGATGACCTGAGAAGACGACATTCTGAGAAGCCAACGACTTTCAATCCTTATCTCTTTAAGATACTAAAGCAACACCAATGACTTAGTACTTTTACAGAACTTATCATTTATATACTTCAAGGTGTGACACATGGTCGAGTGAGAGGTTGCCAAATATCAATACCAAAGTATGGTACAACAGTAATCCCCCCACTTCGCAGTGTGTTATCTGAAGGAGAAGACATTGTGAAGTAGATTAGGCATTCCTTGGTTCATATTTCGCTTATCTTCTTGTTCTTGCTTGTCTTTGCCTCCAAATGTCATTATTTGGTTCTTGTCTTCATGACTTACGATGATGGCCTACCTTAATAGGCTCTTTACCTAGTTTATTTCGGTAGGGCTTACATTATTCGCCTACTTTATGGGATATTCGCCCAATAGGCTCTTCACCTAGTTTATTTCGATAGGTCTTACGTTGTTGGCCTACTATATGGGATATTCGCCCAATAGGCTCTTCACCTAGTTTATTTCGGTAGGGCTTACATTATTGGCCTACTTTATGGGATATTCGCCCAATAGGCTCTTCACCTAGTTTATTTCGGTAGGGCTTACATTATTGGCCTACTTTATGGGATATTCGCCCAATAGGCTCTTCACCTAGTTTATTTTGGTAGGGCTTACATTATTGGTCTACTTTATGGGATATTCGCCCAATAGGCTCTTCACCTAGTTTATTTCGGTAGGGCTTACATTATTGGCCTACTTTATGGGATATTCGCCCAATAGGCTCTTCACCTAGTTTATTTTGGTAGGACTTACATTGTTTGCCTACTTTATGGGATATTCGCCCAATAAGCTCTTCCCCTAGTTTATTTTGGTAGGGCTTACATTGTTTGCCTACTTTATGGGATATTCGCCCAATAGGCTCTTCACCTAGTTTATTTTGGTAGGGCTTATGTTGTTCGCCTACTTTATGAGATATTCGCTCAATAGGCTCTTCACCCAGTTTATTCGGTAGGACTTATGTTGTTTGCCTACTGTATGGGATATTCACCCAATAGGCTCTTCACCTATCTTCTCAGGATTTGCTTTGTGTCATACCTTGTTTCTTCCTCTCACAATGTCTCTTGTTGTGATCCTTAACACGGTTGGCGTTTGTGTTATCGTTGTCACTTGCATATCTGCAACAATTTGATTTAGCTGTTTCATTCATGTGGGAAGTCCCTCAGTTACATATCGCACTTGAGCTATCAACGATGTAAGTGCCGGACATTGGCATCGCTACAGCCTCAGGGAGATTTTCATATGCCATTCCACTATAAGGGTTGGAAGGTCAATGTTATGCCTTGTGCAGTGAATGCGATTTCGCTCTATCACGTTGTGTAGAGTGACGAGGTGGTGATACTCCTCTTAATTATTGTGAGTTCGCGTGTTCTGAATTAAGCTCTTTTCCTTGAATAGTTGATCATCTTGCATCACTTTTATGAGTTGGTGTGATAGGAGGCATTGAGTGCCTTGAGAGGCATTTGGTGCTATGAGAGGTGTTCAATGTTACGAGGCAATCACAACCCTAAGTGGTGTTTAGTGCCTCAAGAGGTGTTTAGTGCCTTGAGACGTTCTTTTGGTGTAGTCGCTTCGTGAAGCGATGTTGACGTGTAAGTCGCTAAATGTAGCACTATTTTGGCGTAAATCTTAACGAAGCATTGTTGAGAATAAGTCGCTTAATAAAGCGTTATTGATGTAGTCGGTCCAACTTTTTCATTAGTGGAGGTAGTTGATCCACCGACGTGTAGCAACCATGCCAAATTGGCTTTGCTAGAGCTGAGGCCATCGTCTACTATAAGAGAATAGGCGGCATTCTTCAGTTCTTTGCTTCACATACCCTCTTGGGTCGCATTAATTTCTTACACAACGTGCCTTCTACGAGATTGAGTTCAATCTTCATTGTGCACATTCTCTTCGATTTGCATTCAATATTCAATGGTGCATATCCTCTTTGGTGTCGTATTTTCAGTCTTCAATAGTGCATTCCCGCCTAGGGGGTCACAATTAATTTTATATGATGCATGTCCTCTATAAGGTCAAATTCAATTTTCATCAATGTGAACTGTTTTGGGTCATTGTAACTTAAGAGACGTTAGGTCCTTTACTAGTAGAACTTTGGAAAGCTAGCTCTTCATTAATTTCCGAAGGCTAAGTCTTTGTGAGGTTTGAAAAATCTAAGTCTGCGGCGAGTGAAGTTAGGAAAAGTTAATTCTTCTTGAGCTTTGGAAAAGCTAATTCTTCAATGCTCTAGGCTTTTGGAATGCTAAGCCTTCTATACTTGGGCTTTAGGAATGACTAAGTCTTCTTGAGCTTTGAAAAAGTTTAGTCTTTAGTTCTTGAGCTTTCTTCATCACTTTACCGATGAGTGTTGAAACTTGAGGTTAGCTCACTTGTATTCAGATTAGATCTTGCATCTTGGGTTCGTAGTAAGGTGTTGGACCGTGCTGGCCAAACTTCTAGGGGCCATATTCAATCTTCATGTAGCTATTCTTGAGTACTATAACTTTAACTTGACATATTTTGACGCAGTCTGCGCAATCTCAGAAAAACATCCATAACTTCTTCTACAAAATTCTAAATGACCTCTAGTTTGTTGCATTAACTAGAAGACTCATAGATCTTTCCATTCGCATATGGCGCACTTTATGGAACTCTCTCATTAGGAGCAGTTTTTTGAAAGAACTTGAGCATCGTAACTTTAACTTGATGGATTTTCAAGCTTTCTGCGCAATCTCAGAAAAATATCCATAACTTCTTCTACAAAATTCCAAATGATCTCTAGTTTGTTGCATTAACTAGAAGACTCATAGGTCTTTCCATTTGTATATGGCGCACTTTATGGAACTGTCTCATTAGGAGCAGTTTTTGAAAGAACTTGAGCATCGTAACTTTAACTTGATGGATTTTGAAGCTGTCTGCGCAATCTCAGAAAAATATCCATAACTTCTTCTACAAAATTCCAAATGACCTCTAGTTTTTTGCATTGAAAAGAAGACTCATAGGACTTTCCATCCATATAAGGCGCGTATCCTGTAACACTCTCAAACGGAGCAGTTTTGTAAAATAACTTGAGCTTTTGTCGGGTTGTATGCTGAAAATTTAAGCTCTTTTCCATGATTTCTTCTTGCATCAATCGAGCTTCCTCAAAGATAAAAATTTATGATCATTAAGGAGTCTAAATCTTCAATAAGCTTGGAGAAAGCTAAGTCTTCATGACCAGTTCTTCAAAACCTTGATCTTCAGTATTTGAGCCTTGAAAAAACTAAGCTCTTTTGAGCTTTTAAATAGCTTGGTCATCAATGCTCGAGCTTTAAAAAAAATAAAGTCTCGGATCTTCATGGTGTCGTTTGTTCAGTGGATCATTGTTGATCATAACAAATCATCGCACGTTAAAAGAGAAAACATTATGAAATAGTTAAAGTTGTTCCCAAAGTATTGAAAACGAGTTAAATAAAGCAATGTGGAGCTTCCACGCCTTTCATCCGCTTGAAACAATGAAGATGAAGACTTAAGCATTCAAACACCATTTTGCGGTGGCCAATATCCAATTCTTGAGATTATTGAGGTCTTCTTGTAATTTATCAAGCTTCTTGAGGGTTTTCAATCAATTTTGACATCTTTGGAGGTCTTCGTGGAATTTCTAATACTTTTGAGGATCTTCATTCATTTCCAAAAAGCCGTGGGATCACTTTATAAATTTGTAAACTTTGAGCCATTTAAACTTCAATTTGGAAGGGTGAACGTGCAGTTTTGATACTGAGGGGTTTCTTGCAATAATCCTTCATTCCATATGGAACCACTTTAACGTAAGTGATATGACAATTAATTTTCTCTTCATTTATGCGGGGCCCGCCGATTGGGTGTTTGTAGTTCTAGCCATGCGGTAATTATTTCCATCTTCTCCTTAATTGTTGTGAATATTTTCATCTTCTCCTTAACTGTTGCAATTAGCCGTTTGCCAACTTTCAATGTTACCCAAGATTTTCTAACTTAAGAGTTGCCAGTTTTAAACGCAAAAATATTAAAATACTTCTTTAAATATGGCTTTTTCCGTTACGGTCCTCATTCAACACCACTCGGCCAAAACGGAAGGCAAAGTCAAGAATTTGAAATTGATAAGCCAATGGAGCATCCAACATTCGAAGGAGAGGATTAGGAGAGGATTATGGTCGCGTTGAGGAGTTGAAACGACGATGGTAAAGGTGAAACCGAGGTGAGAATTATTCAAATATACATTTAACATTCTTTTTGCTTTTTAAAGGATGAACTTTGCGCAGCTAAATTGTTGAGGATTGTGGAGACGCGTCCTGGCTCGGATTGGGACGTGGCTGGTGGCATTGAAAAGCTAACGTAATCATCTAGCTACTGTTGGTGGAAGAGCCATGATTGAATGCCTGGAACGATGTGTAAATCACGATTCAGCTGTTGTAACGTGAAAAAATTGATGATCGCAATTGGCATTGCGCAGCGATCTTCAAAATGCCCGCGAAGGCGCACCTGGAATCGGTTCGTCGCATGGTTGGCGCTGTTGGAATGCTGACACAATGATATATCAGTTGGAGATGGTGATAATGTTATTGGATCACAATCACTTAGTCAAAAGTCTCATTACAGCATCGAAGACTTGGTGATGACGAGTGATAATGTGCAACGATTTTCAAAAGACCCGTATGACCATTTCCACTGGCGGATTCGAGCATGGTTGGTGTCATTGGAAAGCTGACATCAAGGCCTATCAACCAGTGTTGACGGAAGTGTGAGTGGAGAGTGACAACTATGCAACAACTTCATTTCAACTGCTGCACACTAAAACTTGGTGATAGTGCGACAATGAACATAGATCTTCAAGTTGTCTGTGTTGAAGCATCCAATATCGAAGATGAGCGCCGAATGTGGCCTCGAAAAGCTAACATTGAAAATTTTGAACTATTGGTAGAATCATGGCGTCGTGGGATAGTACAATCTTGGATTTTGTCCTTAACAGAAGTACACTATTTGATCTTCAACATGGAGCGGCATCCTTGGCTAGCAGAGTCCTGGACTTTCTCCTTCTAATTGAAGTACTAATGTTTCATCTTCAGCATGGAGTGACGTCCTTGGCTAGCAGAGTCTTGGGTTTTCTCCTTTCAATGGAAGTACAATATTTGATCTCCAGTATGGAGTTGCATCCTTGGCTAGCAGAGTCTTGAATTTCCTCCTTCTAATTAAAGTACAATGTTTCATCTCCAGCATGGAGTGGCATCCTTGGCTAGCAAAGTCTTGTATTTTCTCATGTAGTGGAATGACAATGCTTGATCTCCAGCATGGAGTTAAGTTTTTGTGAAAACTTTGCTAGTTTATTCACAAGTTCTATTGCGATATAGTAATGATCAATAATATGTGAGGCGTGGTGAACACGGCTGTGCTCCATCAAGTCTAGGAGATCGATGATGGTGGTGTATCTGCTCTAGATTTCTTGCTTGAACGCCCATATTCTGGTTGGAACTACAGCAACTAGGACAAATGGTATCCGTGATTGGCGTTGGACTATAGAAATTCGTCAACGTTGAGTTGTGGATCCGTAATGGTGGCATGGCGTCTCAGAATAAAGCATCTTGAAGTTGAATAAAATGTCTCGGAGTCACTGAAGAAACAATCCAGGAACCCTTGAAGAAAGCGCCATGTCAAAGCTTGAATGAGTAGAGCCGCATGTTGTAGTGGTAGCAAATCCTAAAGTGGTACTGATGCAATTGCTGACTTGTCGCGGATGTACGTTGTTCCGTCAGGATCATTCCAAAGCTATTCGCCAATGAAGAGGTCGTGCGAGGACGTCGTGCATGCTTCTATTCGTTGATGCAAGGAAGATCGTCTCAAAAGCACTCCACGTCAGACTAACCCAAGCTCCGTACTGGTGTTGGGTTAGCTTTGAGTTCGTGGTGCTCTTAGAGTGGCTTGCAAACCTTGAATGGGTTGAGCCACATGCTTTGGCGGTAGCAAGTCCTGAAGTGGTCTTGCTGCGATTGTTAACTTGTCGCGGGTGCACGTTGCTGCGTTGGGATCGTTGCATCAACTCTCCTAGTAGCTTTAGCAGAAGGTTCTGATCGTTGCTGAGTAGCGGCATTGATCCTCTCAGTTGCTTTCTTACACCTTGTCATTGTGCGTGTGTTTCTTCTACAGTGCATTGAGTGGTTTCCCACAGACGGCGCCACTGATGCGGGGTGATTTCGTCTGCTGACTAAGCACTCCACGTCAGACTAACCCAAGCTCCGTACTGGTGTTGGGTTAGCTTTGAGTTCGAGAAACCTGCACTGAAAAACACGAAAAGTATATACCTTAGTGAACTTGGAGTTTGTTGATTTCGGACTGAACTTGGGCTGGGCCAAGCTGCCTACGTATCCCGTATAGGGAATCAAGCCGAACGTAGTTCATTGTTTCTCCGTGATAGCTATTGTTGCGTGTTGGGCTATTGGACCGTGCTGAACGGGTATGCCTTATGTTGGGCTCGAGGCTTGTTGGGCCGCGCTGAACGGGTGTGCCTTGTGTTGGGCTTGAAGCTTGTTGGGCCAAAGCGAGTCAGATGGGTTGCCAATCCGTACTGGATTGTGCGTCCACGAGAGCTTGATGGACCATGTCGCATAAGACGTCGTCGGACCGAGCGGGTCGGACGGAATTTGAGCTCTCAAAGTCTAGAGAGAGAGAGCTCTGACTTAGAGAGAGAAAGCTCTGACTTAGAGAGAGAAAGTAAGATGTGAATTGTGTGTCTTTTGCATCCAATTGAGGGGGTATTTATAGGTACTTCATGGGCTTGTTGATGGGCTTGGCCCATCATTGATGGACTTGTGTTGAACCTGAGAAGGCGATGATTCGAGGAGGCGACAACCCGAGAAGGCGATGACCTGAGAAGGCGATGACCTGAGAAGGCGATGACCCGATGAGGCGATGACCTGAGAAGGCGACAACCCGAGAAGGCGACAACCCGAGAAGGCGACAACCTGAGAAGGCGATGACCTGAGAAGATGATGACCCGATGAGGCGATGACCTGAGTAGGCGACAACCCGAGAAGGCGACAACCTGAGAAGGCGATGACCTGAGAAGACGACATTCTGAGAAGCCAACGACTTTCAATCCTTATCTCTTTAAGATACTAAAGCAACACCAATGACTTAGTACTTTTACAGAACTTATCATTTATATACTTCAAGGTGTGACACGTGGTCGAGTGAGAGGTTGCCAAATATCAATACCAAAGTATGGTACAACAATTATTATTATGTATAATGGGATTTTCTTGTCAAAGGCCCAAAATCCCAATGAAAAAGGAAAAAGAACAAATGAAGAAGGCAAAATAAAGGATTCCAACAGAAATAAACAATAAACCCAGAGAGACTGACCCAAAAGCGGTCTACCAATGTTGAAACGGATTCCTATGAACTTGCTTTAAGTTGATGATCAAGTTAATAATGTCTGATTAAGTCCAACATATTGTTATGGATTTTAAACCTAAAGAATGAAATCAACCTCCCTTTACTATGACCAATTCGACCGTATACCTCCATAAGTATATTATTAATAGTTTACCTCTTCTTTTTTTTAAGGGATAAATGCATTAAACCCCTGAAATATGCACGTTTTTGCGTTGTCGTCCTTAAACTAATTTAATAAGCGTTTTCCCCCTTAAACTATGCACGTCTGTGCGATTTGCCCCCTGGCCGGGTTTTCGGCCATTTCCGGTCATTTTTAGCCGGAATATTCCTCTCTACCCGACTCATATGTGTTGTACTAGATGTATAATGATAGTTGATGACAAAAAAAAGGCGAAAAAACACCTCGAACCGGGCATATTCCGGCCAAAATGTGATTTCGTTTTGGCCGGAATATGCCCCGTTCGAGGTGTTTTTTCGCCTTCTTTTTGTCATCAACTACTAATATACATCTAGTACAACACATATGTGTCGGGTAAGGGGAAAAATTCCGGCCAAGAATAGCCGGAAATGGCCGAAAACTCGGCCAGGGGCAAATCGCACATACGTGCATAGTTTAGGGGGAAAAACGCTTATTAAATTAGTTTAAGGACGAAAACGCAAAAACGTGCATAGTTCAGGGGGTTTAATGCATTTATCCCTTTGTTTAATTATTAATAGTTTACCTTTAAGCTTTGCAGCATTGTGCACTTTGTTCCAGCCCAGGTCGATTCCGATCAAAAATTCCATCGAATATTCATTCTGGCACTGTCGGTCTTGAAGGTAGTTTCAATTACACATTGCAACAATACCCTGCAACCTATTAATTTTTTGCAACACCCCCCTCAATTTATTCATTCCAGGTATTTTGTCCCCTCGACCTTTGATTTGTACCCCCTAACCTTGAACTGTCTGGAATCTCAGACGAAATCTTTCCTAGAGATATTAACTTGGGACAAACGCACAACGCTACAAAGTAGGAGATAAGCTACTAAAGAAGTAAACTGGTAAAGGTATACAACAAAGTAGGTCATAACACAGGGATATTGATACTTTTATCCCCAAAATTATAATTAAAGCTTGGATGCTTGCAATAGTAATAACCCCCTCCACAAAACAATATATCTACCAAAAAGCAGGAAAACAAATCATCGTGTTGTAAAAGAGTTATGCCCTCAATTTACCAAGGAGTCTAGAACAAAGAACAAGTAATGTAAAAGGCAGCAAAATGATTATCTTCACATATTTCAGACTGGTAGGAATATACGATGATTGACAGCCAGAACTAAGAAGAAAGACCGTAAGTATTCTTCATATAATGTAAAAGGCAGCAAAATGAACAAGTAATCTTCATACAATTTACCAAGCATTCTAGAACAAAGAACAAGTGATGTAAAAGGCAGCAAAATGATTATCTTCATATATTTCAGACTGAGTAGGAATATACGATGATTTACAGCCAGAACTGTTGAAAGACCGTGCCTACTTCAGTTTGGCATTTAGAAACCATTACAAACAAAAAACACATGGCATAAATCATGAACCATTGCTACCATCGACAAAAGTCCAGTCAAAAGGATGCACTCCACAAAAAAAAAACTAGTAGCATTGACAAAATGAGCAGTATTCTGCATCAGGATGAAGGGGCTTCTAGTTCAATACACAAAAACATATTAGAAGTCCATGAATTGCCATTAGTCGATGAAGATGAGCAATTAGTCGATAGCCTTGCCCACGCTAGCGCTTCCACCCCAAGGTGTGTAACTGTCCTGCGAATCAAACTCCTGCAAAAGTTTTTCGTGACTTGTCATATCTTGTGAATGGTTAGAATATAGAGATAGGGATACTAAGGTCATCAAACCGTCAACTCAACACCTACATAAGAGGGAAAAAAAAACTTATATTTTAGCCACTTGACCTTTTACTTGAAAAACTGAGCACACTGGTCACCAAGTCATATTTTGCGAATTTCAAGGGTGTTCCTTCATAATGCATGCAAAAGTTGATAAAAATACAAGTTCAGTGGGGCAAAGTGCTAAAATTCTTAAATCTTCATGAGCATACTTATGTTTTAATTATAGGGAGGCAATGATTAATTAAACTGAGCTTTCACAATATTCTTAAAAGTAGAGTGTTCAAACTTAACAAACAATTCATATCAAATTAAGAGTTATCATCACTCATTTAATGACAATATTACTGAAACACATAAAACAATTGGTTGTGCAAATGCAACAGTAAAAAGTATAGAGTAGAGACCTGACCCTACTTTAACAAGAACGCTTATGACATTCTTCTTGATATGCTAGCAAAAAAAGTTATTTCTAATCAAGTACTTACAACTGACAACTGTTATAGTCTTTATTGACTATGGACGAACAATGGGATGATGATCAAACTTACAAGTTGGCTCAACCGGAAATCAGGGGGTGTATCGAGGTATATGTTAGCTGGATCAGTGACCAAGTCGTGGCATTCCTCCAAATCCCGTTTCAGATCCTCCGGTCCTAAGCGTGCATAATCCGAAAGACGAGGTTTGGGATTCAGTTCTTGGGCCTTTTCACTGTCTCCCCTGTTTGGAGATTGGCTTTGGAGAAACTCTTCACATAGAGATAAGCCTTCCACAAGTTGCTGCGAACTTAGTAAAAACTGCGATTCATTTTCCCACCATTTAGCATCTTCTGTAGCCTTGTCGTCAGCATTATTCTCTTCATTGTTTACATTTTGATCATGGGATTCCTCAGGAATAGCTTCTTCCTCACCCTCCATTTGAACATCATTATCATGCTGAAACAGAGAAAATTTAGAAAAAAAGATTGGCTGAAAAACAAGTACCATTGCTACACATTAACCCAGGAAGTCAGGAACCATGAGATAAGAGACAAAAAGGACTCTCCTTTTTAATGATACAAGTGATGGATATGCCTCAAATTAGTCTGTGTATAAACCTAAACCGTCTGTCTCAAACGAGAAATCCCCAAAATTTAATAACACAACTATTGCCCTTGCTGCACTAAGATTTTGACAGTGCACCCAAATTACATCTACCCAAAATAATAACAGTGATAAATTACAAAAATAATAAAAATAATTAATATACCTGTAGAGTAGGAAGTATAGATTCTGGTCCTGACTCAATATTTGGTAATCTTCTTTCAGTACGAGGTTCAGGAGTCACCGATTTGGGAGTGACTGGATCAACTTTTACAATTATAGTTTCAGTGATTTCGTGAATATCTTCTTCCTTTTTCTCAGTCGCCCTGCCTTGTTGCTGCTGATAGAAGACTTTGGAGATGATATATTCCCCATCCTTTTCATCTTCCCCAGTACCTAAATGATACTGATGCATCACCCAATTAGTCTTCTCTGCCTTTCCACCTTTCACGGGGTTTACATACAGCACCATTATCTTCTTGCAACCCTTTTGTTTACCGTCCAAGAACACAGGTTTTGTACGGCCAGTTTTATGCCAACGAACATCTCCCGTATAATCACCATCTATTTTTCGTCGCTTTCGTGTTCCAGTATTATATGCTTTGACTGCTCTGTGGAAAAAGTGTGACACGCTTCCATCCTGCTTCACACCTGAAAGTAACAATTCATGATACATTAAAATAACTTAAAATATAGTTAGTATGTATAGGTTAAGTGTGATAAAGTAAAGAGAAGTTTGAGAAGGTACCTGGTAAATTTTGAGGGTGGGTGTAACAAATTCCGTCATCCTCATTAACTGTAGGAATAAATTCGTCGATAAAAGGATGAGATTTTGAATCTCCAACGCCAATTTTAGCGAGTAAATGCCATATGATTTCTGAGTCAGATGGATCAAATTTCACACCACGGGGCAATCCCGGCCACTCATGAACAACCTGGAAAGGGAGCATGTCAGAAATGTAGTTCTGACAAGTCGACTAAGCATTCAACAGGTACAAAAGTCGTAAGGACTTATTTATCCTAATAAACTGACCATGACACTCTGCATCTATGCCTAGTTAACAACACTGCCATTGTTCTTATAATTAACCTCCAGAACATTGGCATAAAACTATTATAGAAGTACGTAGAACTTAGTTTACCAAACTACTCAATAATAAACAAGTTCTTATCAGTCTAATGATATCAACAAAGAGCAATTCTTCGAGAGCCATATAAAAGCAGCAGCCCAATAAGTATGAAAGCAGGACAATAAGAATTAACACGTGATTTAAGTTTCTCAGAATACAAATGTCATGCAAAAGGCATTTTCAAATTGCATCTTGACACATAGCAATAAAGAATAAAGCACTAGTACACAAGGGAAAAGAAGAATGTATACATCACTGTTGTCGATAAGACATTGGCAATTTGGGCAAGATCTAGTAGGGTTGCTTTTCCAATCAACTTTTGCTGGATCACATAAACCAGATGCACTCCTAATCTTAGAGGCAAACCTGTTAGAGTCAATCAACCATGAAGGTCCCCTGTTTCAAGGCAACAAAATGTTGGATAGTTAAGATATTACGATAAACAAGGTCAAACAAAATAGGCAGAAGCAGGAGCAAACTATGATGTCAATGAAAATCAAATTACAAAACCACTAGAAAATTGGCGGAAACCCATAAAACAAGTAGAGCATAATAGGAGCACCATTAAACCATGTCATAAATAAACATAAGCTACTGAAAAAGAGTGGTTTTCCAGTCCATAAAGTTAGTTAGAAACTAAGGTCCATTACCTTAAAGCCAGACACTTAAAATGCTAAGATAACAAAAACCCACTTCAAAGAGTAAAATCAGAACCCCCATTTCACTAATTGACTTCAAATTAAAGATCAAAAAAAAAATCAAGCTTTTTCAAGAAACTGAGGACCCATAAGTCAAAAAGGTCAAAATCGAACACCATTTTCAGAAACCCTCGAGTCAAAATCCCATCTTTAACATCTGCCCAACTCCAATAATAATGTCAATAGCAAAAGATAAAGGCGTAAAATACAGCAAATAATGTACTAAAAAGAAGGATGAGAGTGATTGTAGTAGTAGTAGTAGTAGTAATTCACACCCAGAAGAAGCCATGGTACAAGAATGGATGCGAGGGAAGGAAGGATCAATGATTCATCGCAAGCTCCCTTTTTTTGCTCTCTCTCAAATTATTATACTCTTAATTTGATTCCACTAAATTCACTGTTCTTTTGACTTTTCCACGCCTTTGTGTGTTAAACGTGATTATTATTATTATTATTATTATTATTACTATTATTATTATTATTATTTTGAAATTTGAAAGCGTGTGCACTGTTTGTGATATGACGAGGGAAACTCTGCCGAAAAGAAAAACAGACAAATTTTATCTTTTTTCAACTTAAAGACTAAGTTTTTTTTTCTTTTTTGATAAACTTTTAAAGACTTAAAGTTGACGTAAAGGAAAATTTCGCGGTTATAAGGAATAAGAATCATGGGATTTCACTATTTGAGGGTACTTTTTGCCGTGGTTTTGGAAATTTCATGTAAATTCGTCAATTGTTGGTTTTTCTAGTTTCACCTCGACCCATAAAATACAAACTAACAATTGCCGACAAATTTGAGAAATCGTGCATTGCAATTTCTATATATGTTTGCACTTTACATCCTAGCGCTTGATAATATTAGCTTCATAGTGCAACAAAGTTTGTCCACATAAACAACAATTTACATGCATATATGGACTAAAATTGGTGGTTGAAAACAAAATGAGTTGCTTTCGCCTCCCGGACATACTTATTAGAGAATTGGAGTCTATGTCGAGCAATTATTGGTGGGGTAGTGGCGCGCAAAGGAAAACACATTGGATTGCTTGGAGTAAGATGTGTTGGAGTAAAAGAAAGGGTGAGATGGGATTTCGTGACTTGCGGGCTTTCAATTTGGCGTTACTCGCGAAACAAGCATGGAGAATTTAGAAAAATCCGAACAGCCTAGTGGGACGAATTTTTAAAGCAAAGTATTTTCTGAATGGTTCGTTATTTGAGGCAAAAAATTGGTTGTGCACCTTCCTTCTCTTAGCGCATCATTAGGGAGTCAATTCAAGTGGTGAAACGAGGAACCCGATGGCGTATAGGCGATGGAAATTCGGTCGGGATCTGGCGAGACGCGTGGCTACCGTGACCAACAACTTTTCACCCATTTACACCCGTTGCGGAGGGCTGCTCGAAGATGAAAGCCAGTGAGTTATTGGATGATGAGACGGGGTGGTGGGATCAGAATCGTGTTCGCGAGATTTTCTGGGAGGAGGATGCATCACTGATTCTCTCTATCCCGTTGGGTTCATTGGACATACCAGATTCGCAGATTTGGCATTACATTAAGTCGGAATGTCTCACGGTACGAAGTGCGTACCACTTAATTTTGGATCATGGGATGTCCTCGGGAATTGGTGTTACCTCTAGTAGTGAGGATGTGGATTGGCGTCAGATTTGGAGTTTACCATGCCCAAATAAAATTAAACACTTTTTATGGCCAGCGTGTTCAGATATTCTACCAACACGGAGTTTACTTGCGCATCGTCACATTGGGATAGGTCAAGATTGTAGTCTTTGTGGTTGTGAACTAGAGGACGCATGTCATTCTCTCTGTTCTTGTCATGTTGTGAGGCAAACCTGGGCACTCGCGCACCTACCGAAAGATATTGCGCTTAAAGGCGATGAAGATTTATTAGCATGGTTTCTCTGGATTTCAGCGAAGTTTAACGAGGAGCTTGGTGTTCGAGCAGTCACATTGTGCTGGTCCTTATGGATGAATAGGAATAAATTCATTGTTGGAGAAAGGACCGCCTCACCACCTAATATTGCTGCTTTCTGCGCGCAATACCAGTCATTATGGAATTCGGTTGCCCTCATTCCAGCGCTAGGACGGACAACCAATCAGGTGATGTGGTCTCCACCTTGTCTCCATGGATTAAATGTAACGTAGATGCTACAGTCTTCGAGGGGGAAGGGAGTTCTAGAATCGGGATAATTTTTTGAGATAGCACGAGCGATAGTATTGCGAGAATTCAAAGGCGTTTCTAGGGCAATCTTGGACCCCTCAACTCGGAGATTATGGCTCTATTTCTTGCGGTCCAGTTTGCGGTTTCTAAAGGGTGGAGCAAAGTCGTCTTCGAGGGTGATAATCTTGGGGTCATCAACTCAGTTATTTACAAGAATGAGATGGGGGCCAAGGGAGGAAATATTATTACAGATATCCGGCGTTTGTGGCATGAGAACTTGGCATTTTTTCTTTCGTTGGGTTAGTAGAGAAGTCAATGTTGATGCTCATAACCTTGCACGCACAACCATTGCTGATGTTACTTGAGTTAAAGCCGTAGAAATAGCTCATGATTGATCTTTGTTTCCTTACCTATTGAGTTGTTTGATTGTTGCAATGTTTTGTTGCATGGGTTTTTACATGCAGTACGTTTGGCTTTATGCCTTTGATCAATGATCATTTTACTTTCCAAAAAAAAAATGAGAATTAAACATTTATATATTACTAGTAATTTCTTTTTTTCTTTTTTCAAACATTTTTAAAGAAATAGAACTTCACTAATAGAATAAAATCAGAAGATGTTCATTGATACATCATCATAGAAACTAGGTAGGTTTCAGAAATTCAAAAGGAAGATAAAAATTGCCGCTAGCATCCACTTGAGTGTCATGCGCAGTCGATGTGCAAGGCTATTTGTCGTTCTTCTTCTATGCACGGCTGAGAAAGACTGAAGTTGTGTTTCAAGTCAAGCATAGCATCAAAGAAAACTCCACCATTAGCTCCTGCCTTTTGATTATCGTTTAAGTACTTGATAACCCTCGGATAATCTCCAACTATACTAATGATGTTCCATCCATTATCGACCGCCAAGTCAATCCCAACAATAGCTTTCGATGCCTCAAAGATTTCGGCTTGCCTATTTCAGGTACGCCAAGTAGCCAACGCATTTCAACGAACGAATATGTATAGGCGAGTCATAAGCTACAACTACAATGTCTCCTGCTCTTTGACTATCTTCCTGACAACATTATGTGTCGTTTGTCGGATTATTTTTTATTTATTTTTATCAAGACACACCACGTGGCGTGTTCGATAGGTGTGGCGTCGAACACGAACACGACTGATGTTTTGAAGTGTCAGTGCATAATAGACCGCCTTAGAGGGGGTCCAACGACGTATAAGTTTCGGAGAAGTCACGAGTCTCCTCGAAGGTAGTTCCAGGATTTTAGCATCCTTTTTGGGGTATTTGGGAGGTTGTGACTCCCTTTTATTACGTGTTGGTGATTTTTTTGGGGAGGGGGAGGGGGAGGGGGAGGGGGATAAGGAGGTGTCCTTAAATCGTCTCCAGGGCCGCGATACCCTTTCATTGTTTTGCGTTCTTGGAATTGCAGTTCTCTGAAAGTCACACTAAGTCGTCCGTACAAGGTTCCTATCAAAGTCGTGAGTCTCTTTTACGGCCAGTTCAAGGAAGCACAACCTCCCGTTATTGTGGGTGTTGTCCCTCGTTCGAGGCTGAGGCTTCTCGTGCGAGGTGTGTGTCTTGGATCTTTTCGATTATGGGATTGGTGTTGTGGCTTTGTGGGCATTGCGCTCCGGGTCGTGGCCATGTTCTTGTATGGTCAACGATTGGGATTTTGACGTACCTTTTCTGCTGCACGAGGAGAGATGGGGTGGATCAGCCATGACTTCTTGTTCAGATAATAATTACCTTGTTTCAGATAATAATTACCTTGTTTCAAGTTCATTAAGTGCATTAACTGCTTAGGCGACCGTTTGCTTGCCCACACACGTGTACTCCCATAATTTATTTGTATTATGTAGTGGGAGTTACTTCACCTTCTTCCTTTCGAAAAGGGCATTTTTGGCGGGAATTTTCAATTTTGGCTATAAATAGCCACTTGACTGATTTCCACACCCGCATTATGTGCAGTGGAATGGTTCCAGGATAATCATTAAAATTTTTTCAGAATAATTTTTCTTTTCAAATTGGTGATCCTCAAAGATAATCTATTGCTATATTAAAAGCAAAGCCCTCTCACTCACAAAAAAACAGTTGGAATACCAATTTTTTTGTTTCCTAAAATACCCCTTTTTCTCTCTTTAAATAAAAGCATATATGAGCAATATTATTATTTTTCACATTTTGCTCAACTATGAACTACCCACTCTATAAAATAATCTTTATTTTGCTCAACTACCCACTTTATTTTTTCTCTCTTTCAAATTTTACTTCTTTAAATATTAATATAATTTACACGCGGAGAAAAATTTCTAGTGTTATATTACATAAACATCCTCTTATATATACCACAATGAAACAAACTTTCTTCTGAAACGCGTGAAATTTTCAAGTCATTAAAGAGAGTGTTTGATCCGTTTCAATGATAATGCACACTTTTGAACAATCTAACAGGTGCTCAATTTACATATACATTTGACAAAATGTGATCCAATATTACAATTGTACTAACTACTGTCAAAAGGAAAATATGATGGTGAAATGACTTGATAAAAACTGCATTCACCACTAGATCAACACGAGCATAGTAATCACTAGTCTAATATAAATAGATTTCAAGACTTCAGTTTGATATGTGTTGTATCTATACATCATATACAGGTAAACGTTCTTCAATATACACGCGGCATATGGGGCATTTCTTGCATTTTTCACAACAGGTGCTGCACATAAATGTATAAGGTGATCAGAAAACTTTAGAGTAATTAGAACTAGCTGAACAAAATTTCTAATTCTAAGGAATAACTGCAAGCCAATTACTTATAACTAGTCAAGGATATCAAGATTTTGAGAGAGAGAGAGAGAGAGAGAGCCGGGGGGTGGGGGGGGGGGGGAGGGTGGGGGGAGGAAAGTCATAAATACGACCAGCAAACAAAAGCGTATGAGTGCTAGAAAAAAGAAGAAAAGGGCAGCATCAGTATATAGGCAATACCTGCAAAGAACATAATGTCTACAAGGGAGCAGAACAACATTTATTTGTTCGTCGAAACAAACTCGGCACAGGATCTTTTCCTGATAAAGTAAATAAACATACGTTATTATTTTGGTGCAAAAGCTGATAAGAGTAAAAAAATATTACAAGAAAGGAACCAGAAAGCCGTAGATGAACAAAAAATTTGCTTATATATAGGATCTGAATTTGGCTTCAAGACTATCACAAGTCACCTTTTTATAGGACTTTCATTTCTATTATGGCAGACTATGGGTCGCTTAATTTGATTGATGAGTTATATCTAACTGCAAAAGCGAGATGGAACATATAACTTAGGCTTCGCCTTATAAAATATAAGATGCTCATTTAGAACCTTCGTAAAATAATTCAAAAGCATTTTTTAACGCCTAATATATGGGTGATTGACAACCAGCTATTATCGCTAACCACTAACCACGTCACCCCAGTGTACTAGAGAATAAAACATAGGTCTACAAAAACTTTTCTATCTATTTCAGTTCTTTTTTTTTCCCTTATTGATTTAAATTGATTATCAGTTCATCAGTGTCCTTACTCCCTCACTACCCAAACACAAGTTCAAGTTCCTCAACACCATCTCAGTAGCTATTGCTTGTATATTTCTAAATGAAATACAAAAAATTGAAGATAATAAAGGGAAATCAGACGAAATTTTGAGGATTACATTTTGCAGTCTTTCAAATTCCTCCTGGCTAATATTTGTGATCTCTGTTTGCTCCACAAGTGCTGACTGAAGCCGCCATATCTGTGCAAAATAGCAATCAGGTGGTATGCTAAATTATGGAGTACATCATTCTTAAGAAATGGAGTTATACAAGAGAAATTCTGGCATTCGTGGTTGAAAATTATAAAGGAAGAAAATCACCTCCTTAGCAAGATCGGCCTTTGGCATTTTCTTCACAACATCAGGTGCAAATGTATTATACCTGTTAGCAATAAAGATTATTCATAAACTATAGCCAACTCTTCAACGGTCGTGTATTCAATATATTATCTTACATTTCTTACAGCAATAGATATAATAACACTTAGACAAGAAGAGGGACATATGCATTACGTTTTGGTACTCAAAAGGAAGTATTTTGTACAATACCGAACAATCATAATTCATTTTCATTATTTACTGCAATAATCAGTTTCAGTACACAACCATACCAGACTTAATCACGCCAAGAGAAATATTTTGAAGTCTTATTTTGGTCATTTCTGTCGGCCAACTCCCTTGCTCCTCATCAAATGATATTGTTTCATATTTCGAAAGTTAGCAAAGTAAATCTGAGTCTAGGTGACTAGTCACACACACAAAATTTTAACTTGTGATAGTTTTTTAGTCCTATTTTTGACAATTGTTGGGCATATGATTACATTACAGAAACAAGCAGGTGTTTAGATTTCATACTTCTTACCCAAAGTAACATCTAGGCTTATCAAGTTCCAAAAATATAGTATAAAGTTGGAAAAGACAAGATCAACAATGCTGTAAATGATGGTCAACAAAAAACTTTCCAAAAGATTCCAACCTGCTAGACATATTTATCAATGTATGTGGAAACTCAAAACAAAAGAATGCAAGTGCCCAACATTATTTTTCTTGTTTTTATGAACTGGAAACTGACAAGTCACAGCGGATGTTCCACTAGAATATCAGTGTGTTCTTAAAAAGTTACCGCTTTATACGATGCATTGCCATACAAAACTGTACAGGTTGCTGCATCAAATCGTACTTGAGGCAACATCAAGTAAAAGAAAGAAAACCCAAACTTCAGAAAACATACCCCGATTCTCCCCCATAATATAGCCGGGCTTGCTCCTCTCGACTTCCTTCATCAATAGACCACCAACCCAGTAACCTGATTGAATAATCCACAAGCACTAAGAGTACATCATAAACTGGTAGAAATTCTGCTTCTTTACTAATTTACAATTTTTACCTCGATCCACGGCGCAGAAACCCCATATAGTCGTAAGTTGTTGGTGGTAATCTAAAGGTACTTCCTGAATCAGGCTCATCATGTCGTATCAACATAAGTTTCTCAAACAGTCTATAAATGGCAAACAAAAACCCAGCTCCCTGAAGCAGAAGAATGGGAGAGAACAAAAGCGGAACTGGAATATTTCTAGCACCAGGGGGTGTTCCCTGGAACCAACAATCGTAGCAGTTAGCTAACACTTAATCAATTGTGATAGGATCCAAATCAAAATTTATCAAAAACTCGTCTTACCTCCAAGTACATGAACAACATGACCTGAAAACCAATAATGGGAATTTTCATGATATGTCCGCCAATGTCTTGCAAACTGCACATTCTGCTCTGTTGATCATCTTCCTCAGAAGATACAAAAACCCCATTACTCCAGCTAAGATATCTAATACTTGCTGAAGATGAAGATGCTGATGCTGATGCTGCTGTAAGATGAGAACGTCTATGAATTGCAGGATTATACCACTTCGTGCAAATAAGAAAGGCAAAGCACTCTGCAACACTGAGAATCAAAGACACAACTATTGTAGCATGACGTAAAGAGGATGATATATAGTGCACATAAAGGAAAAAGAGATATCTTACGAACCCATAATTGATAAATAGATCCCACCAGCCAAGAGCAGCTACATCACCTGCATATAGCCCATATAAAACATGTAAAAAATTAAAAGGAAGCCATTCACTTAGACAGGAGATGACTTCAGTTCATGAACTGCAACGAAATGCTCAAAACTAGGTTTTGAAAGCAAACTACCAGAGAAGGAATATGCAATTCTTCCCAGAAAACTTTTTCTCATGGATGGATAAACTACAAATGTTAAATCTTAAATTTCAAGAGAACAAGATTAATATTTAAATACAAGTCCATTTTCTTACTAAAGCTGTAATCCAAAGTGGAATTCCTCAACTGCACCTACAATGAGTCATTGTCTACCAGACTGGTATATTCTCTTTTCATTAATTTGTGCACAGCTAGGGAATGCCTATAAACTTGTTAGTTTTTAAGATTGAATATAATGATCACATGGTGAAAAACATTAAGTCATTCTTCACCGTTGAAGTCTGATGCAAAGTACATGCAGGACTAATTAAGCAACTAGTACCACATCTAGTGGCTTATATGCAAGCAGGATGTGGCGGCAGCCACACAGAATACTCTTCAGAGTTTCCATAGGACGTACATATGAAATTGTGAAGCATACAATCTACCTGCTCCCCGGTCTGGCTAACTTGGACTTAAGGTGGCATAGGGCCAAGACGATTAGGGGATGCACAAACAAAATACGAAAGGAAGTTATTATGATTTTGATGCTCCAGTCATTCGTTGACTTACTAGATGATATCATGAACCAAGGCAGAGGATAGAGTTTAAATAGTTGACTAAGAGTTCTGAATGACTGCTATATGATCAAAGTTATATGCTTCACGAATTCTGGAGACAACTAGGAAGTACGTTCTTGATTTGTTAGACCATGATTAGCACACCTGGGATATGTCAGAAATTTGACAATTATAAATGGCCAGTTTCCAAAATTTTATATTACAATGATACAAGGAACCCGAGTTACTGTTTGTGATTAAAAGAGAAAGCCAGTTTGATGCAGAAACGTGTACCCATTGTTTTTGAGTGGACTTTATAATATCCCAAGGTGGAAAAGCTTCGGATAGTAGATGAGAGAAGTAAAGTAGTAGCACTCCAGATACTGGTGTTACTGAATAAGTATATCACTGGTCTTCTTTCATTTTGTGTTGATCCAACCAAAAACAGGAGAGCTCACTCCATCTTCCTAGCGTGGTATACCCATCATTTTATTTCCTACTTACTTTTGCATCATTTTATTCATACTCATGCCTTTTTTCTTTTTTTGAACTTCTTGACCCATTTCACACCTTTGACTCTGTCTATACTTGCTGATTCAGTACCGTAAAGTTGCGATAGTAGGAATAGTTACACAAAAGGACCCAAAAGTAAGTTAGATTCTATTTTACCGCTTAGCTTCAGGAGTGTAAATGTTGTCGCAGCAATGAAGAAGACCATAGAGATGGCAACCCAGAAGTGCTGAAAAAGAAAGTATGGCAAACTTCAGGTGACCACGCTATAGAAAACACGAGATATCAGCACAAAAAAAGAAGCAATAATGCACATCGAATGGAAAGGAACTAAAACTATCTCTCGGCTAATCATCAATACTTGAAGCCATCAGCATCAATATCGAACTGTAAAGTTAATTGTCAATTTTTTGGCAGACTAGCCACTGTGCTTGGACTTGGAAGACTCTATATTCTAAGAAGCTTGCTGTATCATCTGGCTTTGAAGGATATAGAACCACCCCCATTCATCTTCATTCATTTGCCATTTTTACATTTTTAGTCAGCTGTAACAGCAGATCATCCTCAGAGTTGTGTGATTATCTCAAGAAATAATCAGATGATAAACGAGAAAGGGGAGCGGTAGGACTGATTGACACTGAATCCAAGATGTGCATGTAAAATAAAAATCAAATGCTGTTTAAAGGAGAAAATGAATGTGTATAATGTCAAACATGGATGTGCTTCATCATTCATTATGGATGAGTAATTGTTCATTATATAAAACTCCTACTATCATAAACAAATGTCTGGAATAGGCCCAGTTAGAAAAAACCAAATATCAACTTACTGATAATTTGACTTAAAAATAAATAAAATTTACTGATAATTTATAGGTCTCGAATATCAGGTATCTTTAGATAATGAATATTTAGTCTTAGTAGATATTGCCGCTTTCTTAACATTTTAATAATAAAAGAAGCCCAGTAAGCAGAAACTTAAAGGAGTCCAAACATCGAGCAGTTACTGAATATAAGATATTGCACACTACATAAGATTTTAACTTAAAACTTACAGGAAGAGTCTCCCATATTGCCTCATCACTTATGTTCTCGTCATCTCCTGGCATAAGGGCCCTACACATCCTGACAAGTGGAACAGCATCACGAATCACATAAGACAGGCATATTGAGGACTGGGGCGCAAAGTAGACTTTTACCATGGTTGAGAAGTCTAACCTGATGTTATCAACCAGTATTGCCATTTGTAGTGCTAAAAAGGGTAGAAATACAATCTTCAAATTTACAGCTGCCATTCAACACATTTTGCAAACTACAGTAAGCTAGTGGTCTTGGCAAACTTGAAGTATTGATAATGTATTAAAGAGATAATGAAGTTTACCGTAGCTTTTCTCAAGATGTACACACAAGAGTAGCTCAAAAGCAACAAGCAATGGTATTGCCACAATGGCATGAAATGGTGCCCACTGTCAAAGCATGCATAATTACTGAATTATAAATGCACTAATCAAGTATTGAACAAGTAGAGTGCATTGAATCATACATGACGGCCATGAGGCATGGATGGGGCAGGCAACGAGAATCTTCCTCTTGCCACAACGGCATGAAATAGCCAGATAGGAGAAAATATCAACCTACAAAAATGGGAAAAAAATGAAGATGAATTCAAACAAATGAAAAGTGGAAGGCTATGAATTTGGACGTCAAGTAAGAGAGAACGAAAACAACAAGATTCAAATCATATCTTTCACGAAGTATTCATCTTTGATGAGGCAAACCTCACAGATTTTGAAGCTCAAGGCGATAACACATCTATAAACACACAATCTAATCTAAAAGCCAGATTCCCACAACCTTCCTTTAGTATAAAAGTGGTTTCCACAGCTAAAAATTACCATTTTTTTCCACAGAAGAATATTAACGACGGCACCTATTTCCGCACCAACGTTTCTCAATCCATAGTCAAACAAATTCTTGTAGTAATTACGTACCAATCATATTCGGATAATAATATTTCAACAAAAAGCAGCAAAGGTAAATAAATCACGTGTAAGTAAGGTTACTAAAAAAAAAAATCACCAATAACAGAAAGCCCCCTGCTTTACATATCAACACCACCAACCCTCTAAATCCCATATCTAATCAGGCTCAAATTAAACAAAAATATCATATAAACATACAAAACACTAACAATAAACGCCTCGCACAAAAAAAAAAAGAATAAAGAAATACTGACCACCAAGAGCAATTTAGGGCATGATGGAGCTTGAGGGAGAGAAGCAGAGTGAAAGTGAAAAGTAAGCCATGAGCCACCGTTACTTGCAAAGACTTCAATACTCTCCTCCAGCTCATAATATTAATAATAATTACAACAACAACACCAAATATATATTGATCGATTTGCAGAATGAAAAATAAAATTGGAAATGAAAGAAACTCTGTACAAAAAGAGGAGAGAGGATGATGATGAAATTTAAGATTCAACCAAGGTTTTGAGAATTTGTTTCTTGGGCTTTTACTTTCCTTTCCTTTCCATGCGAATATTATTATTTTATTATATTAATTGGGTCGCTATTATTATTATTTATTATTATTATTATTTTGTGTATTTCTTATTGGGAATTTTGCACTAGACGTCCTTTATGTTAACCACTTTTCAAAAAAGGTCCTCTATGTTGACACTTAGCAGAAAACGTCCTATATGTTGACATCATTTGTAATTTTCGTCCTATATGTTGGCATTAACAGAAAGAGTCCTATATGTTGACATCATTTGCAATTTTCGTCCTATATGTTGCATTATTTGAAATTTTCGTCATTTTCAGCTAAATGTCAATAAAATATTTGCATTTTCATCCCTAAATAATTTATATAATTGCACTCACACTTAAAAATTTAAAAATTTCAACAAACTTAATTAATAATTTCTTAAGTTTGAATTTATTAATTATTTGATAATTTTAAATTTTTAAAAACACTTATCAATTTCGAAAATAAAAAAAATATTACCAATTTCGAAAATTGCTAATTATTTTTAAAAATTTCGAAACTGATAATATTTTTTTAAAAATTTTCGAATTTTTTTATAAAAAAAAATATTATCAATTTCGAAAATTGCTAATTTTTTAAAAATTTCGAAACTGATAATATTTTTTAAAATAAATTTCGATATTATATTTTTAGAAATTTAAAAATTTCAACAAACTTAATTAATAATTTCTTAAGCTTGATTTTATTAATTATTTAATAATTTTAAATTTTTAAAAAAAGTTATCAATTTCGAAAATAAAAAAAAATATTATCAATTTCGAAAATTGGTAATTTTTTATAAAAATTTCGAAATTGATAATATTTTTTTAAAATTTCGATTTTTTTTAAAAAAACTATTATCAAGTTCGAAAATTGCTATTTTTTTAAAAAAACATCGAAACTGATAATATTTTTTAAAAAAAATTCGAAATTTTTTCGAACGATTTTGGGTAGCAATTTTCGAACTTGATAATATTTTTTTTATAAAAAAATTCGAAAATTTTTAAAAAAATATTATCAGTTTCGAAGTTTTAAAAAACATTTAGCAATTTTCGAACTTGATAATAATTTTTTTTTTATAAAAAATTTAGAAAATTTTTAAAAAAATATTATCAGTTTCGAATTTTTTAAAAAATTAGCGATTTTCGAAATTGATAATATTTTTTTTTTATAAAAAACTTCGATTTTTTTTAAAAAAAATATTATCAGTTTCGAAATTTTTAAAAAATTTGCAATTTTCGAAATTGATAATATTTTTTTTTATAAAAAATTTCGAATTTTTTTAAAAAAATATTATCAGTTTCGAAATTTTTAAAAATAATTAGCAATTTTCGAAATTGATAATATTTTTTTTTTCGAAATTGATAACTGTTTTTAAAAATTTAAAATTATCAAATAATTAATAAAATCAAACTTAAGAAATTATTAATTAAGTTTGTTGAAATTTTTAAATTTTTAAGTGTGAGTGCAATTATATAAATTATTTAGGGATGAAAATGCAAAATATTTTATTGACATTTAGCTGAAAATGACGAAAATTTCAAATAATGCAACATATAGGACGAAAATTGCAAATGATGTCAACATATAGGACTCTTTCTGTTAATGCCAACATATAGGACGAAAATTACAAATGATGTCAACATATAGGACGTTTTCTGCTAAGTGTCAACATAGAGGACCTTTTTTGAAAAGTGGTTAACATAAAGGACGTCTAGTGCAAAATTCCCATTTCTTATTAGTATAGTTAGCTGGATGAGTGGAGGGTATTTTCGTCATTATAAAATTCCTTTGATTTGGCAGTGCCGGCCACTATGATTGATTTCCTCTCCCGCTCTCGACTACTCTAAACTGTAATCTAATGGATATTGTTTTTTTTATTATTATTGACAATATTCAAATAGTTGGTTTATTATTTCTGAAAAACTCCATATGTTAGTCCGTATATATTACATTCTTCGTTATTTCGAATTGAAGAATAAAGACAGTTATGGATGTGTATGAACATTCTAATCCATCTGTATAAATTATAAAATGATGATTATTTTCTTTAATTATTACTTGTTACCAAAGTCAAATGCTTTGACGTCGCCAACATTTAGGTCTAATGTATTGGGTACTGCACTCTTATGTGTAGCCAACGTTTCTTCTAGAAAAAATATATCTAGTTCAATGGAAAATTTCATGCATATGTTTCTGGTATCAACCTTTTAAACAAAGTCACAAATTTTATCCTAATCTAAGCTAATATTCTCAATGGTTTAATTGGTTTTACATTTGTCATATGTTACAAATAAAATAAAAAAATAATTGTGATATATTCAAGGGATAATTACCGCTACACCCCCTGAGGTTTGGTGTAATTACAAAAACCTCCCTTGAGGTTTGAGTAATTACAATGACCTCCCCTCAATTGTAAGGAATGATTACAAGTATACCCTCTGAGGTTTGGTGTAATTATAAAGACCTCCCCTCAGGTTTGAATAAACTAGTAATTGTATATGCATTTACAACTTTGCCCTTGATCAATTATATTGTTTAAATGAATTTATATGCCTTGTTGAAAATACTTGATATTTATTTAATTTCAAAAGCTTACATGTAATCTTAAGTAAATTAATTACTGAATAAAAAGTATTAAAGAATATACTAAATTAATTTTAATTATTCTCACATATATTTAATTTTATTGCTCTTATAAAAAAAAAAATTATTAATCAATATTCTTGACGAGAAAAACCTATTGGTGCGAGAATAAAAGAAAACACTTATGTCATAGTAGTAGAAAATAGTGATTGTAATTTTATATTACAACATAATTTATTCAATAAAATATTTTTTAAAATGTAGTTATCTCCACTTTTAAACAATTGTTAGGAACATCTTTTAAACTACATTAAAAATATTCATTGTTAAAATAATTTTGTAATATAAAATTATAATTATTATTTTCTACTTCTATGACATAATGGTTTATCTTTTATTCTCGCACCAATAAAAAAAATTGCCAAGAAATAATGAGTAACAAAATTAAATATATGTGAGAAAGAATAAAATTAATTTAGTATTCTTTAATACTTTTTATCCAGTTATTAAATTTTCTCATATTTCAAGCTCTTGAAATAAAATAAAATATCAAGTACTTTAAATAAGAGATTTAAATTCATTTAAACAATAGAATTTATCAAGGGTAAAGTTGGAAATGCATTTACAATTACTAGTTAGAGGGGAGGTCTTTATAATTACACCAAACCTCAGGGGGTGTAATTGTAATTATCCTTGCAATTACTTGTTAGAGGGGAGGTCATTGTAATTACTCAAACCTCAGGGGAGGTCTTTGTAATTACACCAAACCTCAGGGAGTGTAATTATAATTATCCCTTAAATAAAGATATTCTAAAAAAAATGAGAAAAAGTCGTTAATAGTTTTCAGTATTACTGAGGAGAGATTATGAGGTCCGTTGTAAGACGAGGTGGTGCATTCGGTCAGTTATTACTATCAATACACGGTATGGTGATGGGGTGTTGGGTGGTTACTTCCTATAATTTAGAGAACTCTTTTTAATCTCAACTATTGGTTGTACCACGTTATCTATACATTATTTGTACATAATAATTTTTCATTACTCACACATGTTCAAGAAATTAATTTAAAATTGGGGCTTTAATGGCTTGAAGAGAATTGCTAATCTAAAAACGCGATTTGGTACCACCATTCAGAATTTGGTGTGTAAAATGGATTACAGTACTGGATCGTTTCTCACTATATACAATTTCAAGTCCAAAAAATAATCAGTTGACCGTATTTTTTTTATTAATGAAATCAATTATATGAGAATAAGGAACAATAATGCATGAAAATGCAAAGTAATTTTTGCGATAACTATATATATTTGTTAATTAGAACTTTGATTCAGATTAATCTTATATGTAGGTTTGTACTTTGTAGACCCTAGAGCCAACACGGATTTTCCCATGAACTTAATTATATGAAAGTCAGCTCTTTAGTTTAAAGAAATATCTTTATCACTTAAAAGTTTCACGATCATTTCTTCATTATTCAAAGAAATAGATTCTTCAGTTGTTTTAACAACCTGTTTTAAACCAAGTTTTTCGAAAGTTCCTAACTTATAAATAATTTTTGGTTCGATTCTTGGAATTGTCCACTTATTAAGTAATTCCAGATTTTCTGGAATATCTTGTTCAACGTTGATACTGTTTTGAACAGTATTTGTTCTTCCAACCAAATTCATGATTTGAAAATGTTATGCAATGAATTAAATATATAGCATGATTAATTCTAATCCATGGCTCTAATACCACTCATACCCAGAAATCTCAAATCTCCATTCTTGTTAATAACTATTTGACAAGTTAATATTAAAGTATTTTTTAGATTCATTTCTAAAATCCTCTGAAGCGGTTTCATCATAAGTAAGATAGAAAGTCAAAACTGAATATGATCGTCCAGTTTAGCGTTCAGTATAAGTAATCAATTTTAAAAATTAGTTTTCATTGAATTAATAATAAAATCAATGATCTTGAGTGATACACAACGCAGGCGTGTGTCTGTAAATTGGTTGTTTCATGGACATAAAAGGAAGACACAAGTTGCCCCATAAATTTTGGCATATATTTCATTTTTCAAAATCTATATGGTAACATATGATAATATATAGAGTATTTGGTAACATATGATGATGATATATAGTATTATTATGATATGCTTGATATACCTAACAATTAGTAAATGACACCGCTTATAATATATGCCCAGTCTAAATCCTTCGAATTAATCACTGTCGCTCCCTCGTATCAATCCCACCCCCTCGTATCAATCCTCCATTTATATAGGAACGAATGATGTTGACAAAGGAGCTCCTCGAAGAGCTTATCCCTCAAGGAAGAGATTGGCTTGAGACGTAAGGAATCCTCTAGCAATACAACAAGCACCTCCTATGATATCTATCACGCTTCAACATCCCCACTACCACGAAGAACCAAAATGCATCCCACAAAACAAAGGAGCCCCCCTCTCCGACACTTGGTGAGCTCTCATTCAAGGAAAAAAAGATACGAGCCGCGACTTTCTCCCTATACCCTCCAGTAACCAAAAGAGGAAGAAGGCTAGAACAAAAAACAGTACTTCTTAAAAAAAATACAACCCCCCATTTTGTAAGCCAAGTCCTTTCTATTGGCATCCCTCTAATAACTCCAAAGCTCTCCTAGTTTGTAACTCTAAATTCGAAAGTAAATACAATGCAAATCTTCCTCCCTCATCCCTCAGTGTTATCCTGCTTAAATCGATTAGGGAATGGTGTTTCTTACCCTTATTAAAAAATAATTTTGTCTCTAATAACCTAGCACACAAGTGAGATATTATCATCAAATGACGTCGTCTATGGGAACACCTCGTGAAAAGCAGGAAAGCAAGGGAGGTCTTAATCTAGCACGGCTCCGTTGAACCAGTCCTGCCATGCCAGAGATCCAAGACGACTGGGGGATGAGCCTCCGCCCCCTAGAAGACTCCTATCTAAAGCCCGCCACGTACGTGTTCTTATTTTACCTTGATTGATGCCCCTAAACCCGGAACAACTCCATAAGAAACAAGGGGCAAAGTCCCAATTCGAATCCCTAAATCATGAACCAGTAAGGGGACATTGTCGCCCGTGCTAGGAGTTCAGCCAAGCTCATCGCCGAAAGAAAGGTGCATGGACTCAGATAGGAGACCGCCAAGCTGAAGAACACTGGTTATCGAGCACTAGCCCGCAACAGACCAAGGTAAGCGCCCCCCAAAAGTCTCCCCCTCGTGCGAAGGAGAAATTCATGATAAGGAAACTTGGAAAGTCACGCCCGACATAAACCACGACGGTGGTAAGAACGACCAGTTTAAAGGTCTGATATATAATAAGAGGGAGGAAAACAAAACAAAAGGTACGTCCATAAAACTATTCTTAAATTTTTACAATCACACACATAATATACTCTCGAAGTCGTTACAAAAACAAAATTCGACTTCAGACTCGCCCTTAATATCTTCCATATAAGCCCTAAAATCCATCATGCATACTCCCTATACAAAAGTAAAACACGAGGAGCCCGCCCGATGAGTCTATACTACACATAGAAAACAACATTTTTTTTCTTTTTCTTCTTACTCCAAAACAGGTCGCTTCCCTTCTCGCACCCTTGCCTTGTGCTCGTTCAGAACCAAGTTGGACTGATAAACCACTAGAAAGTCAGCACCTGACACCCCAACATTGTGTGATGGACTTGTATCAGTCCCGACACGGTCACACCACGACCACTTTCCCCAACGAGGGGATCAATCACCAAGCGTATGATCACTAGGTCAGCAGGAAAATTGGGCAACACTTGCACCATGTCAAAAAATCACATAACCCATCAACAGGAACTGACAAGCCCCCTCGCTGAAGGACTCGAGCGAGCCGATCAACGTCCCAGTCCCTAAGACCACATGGACTCATGCCTTATCTAATTTTCCTCGAATAGTCGCCCCAGGTCCATTAGTTGGCGTCGATGGGCGTCCCGCTCTACCCTCGTCGTACGAAGAAGCTCCCCTATATGCCCCTGATGTAAAAGCAAGCTCTCTAGCCATTTTTCTCGCGTGCTGACCTACTGCACAACCACTTCAGCTCCTCCTCCAGTAGTTCCCGGCTATCGTGCGAGTCCCGCGCCTAAGCAGCCCGTAGCGCCTCTAGTTCTGCCTCCATTTGCCCAAACCGGCTGTTGACCTCCTCCAAAGCTATCACCAGTTCCTTACAGCGCCTCTGAAGAGCAGGAATATCAAAGGGAGCCACCCTCTAGCGTTCTCCCATAGCCTCCACCAACAACGACAACTACTAAACACACATATGTAGTAAAAAAAATCTTGATCTATGTAATTAAAAGACAAGAAAAGATTTCAAAATAAATTTGAGTAAATCTAAAGTACAATTTATGGTGCAATCTCTCTATTGGATCCTCTGATTCTTTTCTACAAGAAAAATGTTGGAATTTGATTGACTTGGGAGTGGATTTGATTTTGATCTCTTCCACGTGTATTTGAGTTGAACGTTAATCCAATGGCTTTTGAGCTTGATTTTGAATTAACAATATACTTGACTTGATTTTTGCGACGAACAATTTGATCTTCGTCTTGACTTCTTGAACTTGTTGAATGTCAATCTTTTTTGGATGAATCTTGATCTTCAAAAGGATATTTGATAAACTTTGATTCGATGGCTTGATGGCTTGATCTCGAATCGAACGAAAATTTGTTTTGAAATTTGATTGAAGGTTGATGAACAACGATATGATCTTCGTCTTCAGTTCTTTGGATATGTTGGGCTTTGATCTTCTTTGAATGGACTTCAATCTCAAAAATGGTTTTTCGAGGGCCTTGTGAATTGATCTCGGATTAAGCGGATTTTTGTCTTGAAGATGGATGAAGAGCGGTATGAACTTGGTTTTGGATTTGTTGAATTTCTTGGAGTTTGATCTTCCTCGGCAGAAGTGCGATCTTCAAAAATGATTTTCTGATGGAATTGAGACCTGTCGACATATTGAAAGGAGTTCTTAACGAAGAACGCCTTGAAGATTGTTGAAGAATGCCATGAAGATTGTTGAGCTTGCTGGAGAGGATTTGTTGAACTTCCTTGCTCTGAATGCTTGAATGTTGAACTGTGATTTTTCTTCTTCAAGACCACCTCTATTCATAGTTGTGGAGTGAATCTCAATTAGAATCTTCTGATGAGATGAGCGGTTGTGATCTCGTCTATAATTTTTTGATTTGGAAGACTTTATCTAAGTGAATCTTCTTTCCATCTCTTGAAGATTGAGACTTGGTGGGGTTTCTTTCATTATGTTGAAATTTGGTGGAGAATTATTTCCATCTCTTGAAGATTGAGACGTGGAGGAGAAGGCTTTCCATGTATTGAGATTTGATGAGCAATTATTTCCTTGTCTTAAGATTTAATTAATATATTTATCTTAATTCCTCAAAATATTATGATTAAATAACTTATATTTTGTATTTCTTGTATGTTAGGAGTTACCATCATTTAATTTAATTAAACGAAAAATTTATGTGTCCACAAATTGCCCCCTCGAGACTTGGTCACGATTTGCGTTAAAACCCATGAGTGAGTGGATAAGTCTCGACATCTTTCTTCGTCTTGTTCTCGTGCTTCAATTCAATCACCATAAATCCACTTCACGATTTTAGAACATTTGTGAGCTTCATCATTAGATGCATCAACTTGAATTAGAATGTTGAGTGGCCATTTTTTCTTAGATATGACTGAGCTAAGAATGAACTTATAGCTGCCTACGTATCCAATGGAGGAATCAAGTCAAAACGTAGTTCACAATTTTCTTATTTTGCAAATCACAGTTTATACTCATGCGGGCTATGAGTAACTTGCAATTTAAGCTCGTGCGTCATGGAGCATTTGATTTGAACATTTGCATAAAATTGTGTCTCATATTGAGGAGGCTTTGACTTGAAGGATTTGTATACATTTTTGGTCGTGTCTATGAGACTTGGAAATTTGAAGGATTTGTAGACCTTTTGGCTCGTGTCTTGAAAACTTGAATGTTTACTTTGAGGAGTTGAAGAATTTACTCATTGGGCTATGAGTAACTTGCAATTTAAGCTCGTGCGTCATGGAACATTTGATTTGAACATTTGCATACAATTGTGTTTCATATTGAGGAGGCTTTGACTTGAAGGATTTGTAGACATATTTGCTCGTGTCTAGGAGACTTGAAAATTTGAAGGATTTGTAGACATTTTGGCTCGTGTCTTGAAAACTTGAATGTTTACTTTGAGGAGTTGAAGAATTTGCTTTGAGTTCAAATATGCAAACAATTTATACTCGTGTAAGGAGAATGTATATAGTTTATACTCTTATTAAGGAGTATATATTTTGGCACTTACTTTCGGGATTTGAGATAGTTTAAGCTCGTATCATGGAGCATATTGGTTGGAACAAAACTTGATGGCGCGCCCTCTTCATTGTCATCGTCGTCATTTGTATCATCACTTACAATATCAAGGCCATGAGTTGAGTTTTATTCTTTAATAGAGTTTACACTTGTCTCTATGTCATGTACTTCGCGTCGCCAATTCTTCAAAGTTTATTGGTTTGATTCCTTGAAGTATGTAGGAGAGACCCCAATTCATCTCTTGAGTGCAAGTCTCTATGGCTGAAGTTTCAGATAGGTTTTCCTTGCAGCGTAAGGATAGATTTCTCCACCTATTAATGTACTCAATCACTAGTTCTTCTTCTTGTTGATGAGAATTTGCAAGTTCAATCATGATCACAGTACGCCAAGTGCTATAAAAGCAATTGAAGAATTCGGTTTGTAGACCGTTCCAACCGTCAATGGAGTTGGGTTCAAGATTAATGTACCAATCAAAGGCAAAGTCTTCTAAGGATTGAACAAATTGCTTAACTAGAAGATCTCCATCAGTTCCAGCGTTATTGCATGTTTCGATGAAGTGAGCAACATGTTGAATTGAGTCTCCACTTCCATCAAATCTTTAAAACTTTGGAGGTTGATAGCTTTCAGGCATTTGTAATTGCTCAATTCTTTGAGTGTAAGGCTTTGTGTAAGATTTGAAACTTCTCTAAGGAGCTTTATGATCCTTTGCAACTTCTTCAGTCAATTTCATCAATTGATTGGTAGAGACAAGACATTGTGGAGAAACTTGGATTTGTTGGCTTGAGGACTCAGAATGATCTTCAACTTCAACTTCTTGAAACATTTCTTCATAGGACTTTGTATGCATCATGATCTTTGTATCGTCCGTTCTTGAGATATTTAACTTTCAGAGATGAGAAGTGGTTTGGCTTCTTTCACTTAGGACTTCATCAAATTCTTGAGCTTAAACTCCTTGAGTAGCCTTCTCATGCGCCATGCTTCGATCGTCGCTTTTTACGAGTTCTTGATTTTGGAGATGAGGGGACACTTCAACTTCTTGGTTGTAGTGTTGATGCATCCTTGAACTTCAATGTTGTTAGTGACTTTTTTAGAATTTTCAACTCCTTCTTTGCTCTCTAGATTTTGGAGAAGGCAATTCAAGTGGTCTTAACATTTTTTAACTTGTTTTCTACGATTCACAATGGCTCTTGTCAGCGTTGCAACTTGCTCTTCCATTGAAGTCGCTTGATCATCTTCTTTAGCTTTGTGTATTGTCCCCGGTGCAAGTATATCTTTCATTATCAGTTACGAAGAGCATGCGCTTGTTGCTCCCGTTGACTTGTCTATTGTTGAGCAATACTGACTTCTTGTGACTTCGTCTTGCTAGAAAAGAGATGAGAGGTAGAGATTGTCCCACCAGGCGTGCCAAATTTGTAGTAAAAAAAAATTCTTAATCTGTATAAGCAAAAGACAAGAAAAGATTACAAAATAAATTCGAGTAAATCTAAAGTACAATTTATGGTGCAATCTCTCTATTGGATCATCTGATTCATTTCTACAAGAACAATGTTGGAATTTGGTTAACTTGGGAGCATATTTGATTTTGATCTCTTCCACGTGTATTTGAGTTGAACGTTAATCCAATGGATTTTGAGCTTGATCTTGAATTAACAATTTATTTGACTTGATTTTGCGATGAACAATTTGATTTTTGTCTTGAATTCTTGAACTTGTTGAATGTCAATCTTCTTTGGAGGAATCTTGATCTTCAAAAGGATATTTGACAAACGTTGATTTGAGGGCTTGATGGCTTGATCTCGGATCGAACGAAAATTTGATTTGGAATTTGATTTGAAGGTTGATGAAGAACAATATGATCTTCATCTTCAGTTCTTTGGATATGTTGGGCTTTGATCTTCTTTGAATGGACTTCAATCTTCAAAAATGGACTTGATCTCGAAGTAAACGAACTTTTGTCTTGAAGACGAATGAAAAGTGGTATGGATTTGGTTTTGGATTTGTTGAATTTCTTGGAGTTTGATCTTCCTTGGCAAAGTGCGATCTTCAAAAACATTTTTTAATGGAATTGAGACTTAACTACGAATTGAAAGTAGTTCTTTACGAAGAATACCTTGAATAATGCCTTGAAGATTGTTGAGCTTGTTGAAAAGGATTTGTTGAACTTCCTTGCTCTGAATGCTTGAATGTTGAATTGTGATTTTTCTTCTCCAAGACTACCTCTATTCACAGTTGTGGAGTGAATCTCAATTAGAATCTCCTGATAAGATGAACGATTGTGATCGCGTCTACAATTTCTTGATTTGGAAGACTTTAGCTAAGTGAATCTTATTTCCATCTCTTGAAGATTGAGACTTGGTGAGGAATTTTTTCCTTGAGTTGAGATGTAGTGGAGAATTCATTCCATCTTTTGAAGATTAAGACTTGGAGGGGAAGGGTTTCCTTGTCTTGAGATTTGATGAGCAATTATTTCCTTGTCTTAAGATATAATTAATATTTATTTTAATCCCTCAAAATATTAGAATTAAATAATATATATTTTATATTTCTTGTATCTTAGGAGTTACCATCATTTAATTTAATTAGACACAAAATTAACATGTCTACAACATCCAAATTAAGTGACAAGTAAGCATAAAGGAAAATGACGCACGAACCGCATCACTCTAAAAGAAAGTTGACGTACCTCGCATGCGTTCTTGCTTAAAACGTCTTGCAAAGCAGAAAAAGAAAAAGGTAACAAAAAATCCCTATTGCTCTTGTTTTGTAAGCCGCACAGGTACGATCGGCAATATTCCAAGCTCCCCTGCATCCCCGTAAAAAGGGAAAGACAGTTTGCCGCACCATTCGAAGGGGGGTGCCCTGCACCTCACAGGCCCGATGGTCGAAACGCATGACTAGAACCCTTGATAGACCGCCTCGACGGATGACCCTTAGAGCCAGGCAAACGCTGGCTGAGAACCAGAGATGGAGTTAAAGTAGCCTCCGGACAAAGGCGTAGGAGAAGAAAACATAAAAGTTAGAGGATTAACTTCTCCTAAGAATGGCTCAATAGCTATTTCCTCATCCCCCTCTACCTCAGCAAGAAGCAATCGACTATCCAGGAACGACGTTCACATATGCACACCCATCGCCGCTTTTGCACCAACAACACCCTAAGGGAGGGAAAGTTAGGATCGAGCATGTAGGGAAACTTCAGAGCAACAATTCCCTAAAAAGAAAAAAAAATGCATGTTAAAGAAAACTTACTAAATAATTGATTCATGTGAAGGGGCCTCTACGGGAATTCTAGCACATCTGCAGCCCTTTGTAGCCCCTACATAATCGTAGCTACGGGAGAATTCAACATGGACACTATATCGTAGCAACCAGAGTATAAGCCTCTCTTCTCCAACTCATGCCACACCTGGTCGGCCACAAGCGGAAACGCTCGTATCGAACCTATGCCCCACCGGGTTTGTACCCCCAAGTTGATAATTGGCATGCCACGAGGAGCGATATAGAAATGCTCCCCCCTCCACGCCTCATATTTTTTCAAGGAAGCCCCGACCTCCAAAAAAATTGAAGAGCACCACATGCAACGAAAAAGAGGCCAGAAAATCTAGAGGAGAGTAATCAATGTTCAACAAGCCACAACATAATATAAACCCCACTTCATACTTAAACGAGGAGGCAACAACTGACTGGGACTTGAACATTGAACAAATCCCGCACCCAAGGATGGAAGAAACATCGCAACCCATAACGAACTTGTTATGCATAAACCGTTAAAAACCCAGTGGAAGGATTGTACGCCTGCTGCTCAGTCGAAGGGACTATCACTTCAAAATAAGTCACATCCACCGACACTCCCTCAAACAAGTGGTGCACCGACTTCTTCATGGCCCGGCTAGGAATAACCCCAATCCTTCCGGGATGCACTATTGATCATGGCTCAAAGTGGTCATGTACGAGCTCAATTTCCAAAGTAGGGGATCATAAGACTCCTCCTGCTGAAAGGATGCCCTTGCGTACTCCACGTCCAGACTTGGAGCGAAAGCGGAGGCAAAACCCATGTCCATATCTACGACCCCGTCTCCCGCTATCGCAAGGCGACTGAGGCGCCCCTATGCTAGAACCCCCGCACGTATGACCTGTTGACAATGGGCCATGAACGCTCCCCCGAGGGACAACAACACAGACTCCCCCCGCCTTGCTTTGAAAGGCTGATCAACCTCTCGCCCCATATTCGATGCAGATGGAGAAATGGCGTTAAGAAGACTGGAGGTCCTTGTAGAGTGATCCATGGTGTCTTACGAATTTAAACTCAAAAGTCAAAGTCTATATTAACAAACTTCGTCTAACGTAAAGTTTGAAGTTAATAAACACAAGAGTTACCAGATGCTTGAAGAAATAGAGCAAACTGGAGACAAAAAAAAAGAGGAATGATGAGGAAAAATGCAAGAGTAACCTCTATTTATAGGGAACTCAAAAGCAGAAATGAGCAAAATTCCTACCTAAAAGACGTTATTCCATTTAATACGACCCCTACACCTACTCAACGTGCATAGATCGTGGAGGGACCAACAAGTTCCACGTGGCCCGGCAGACAAATGTCGTAAAAGGTCATAAATTTTCTTAATGAATGAAGTTATGACATACTTATCCGACAGACGTGGCATTCTAGTAGACCGGATAGTGAAAGGCCATCCGGGTAAACCAGCCAAAGGCCACGTATCCACCCTCCGCTCTGAAAACCAAGCTCAGACCTAGAAAAGAAAGACTTTCCTACGAAGGGCCACCCAACCCCTTGAAGAAATCCCTTCGATGACCACCATAATCGTAAACACCAAGGCCATTTACCCTCCGCGCTTCCCCAGGATGACAGAACCTCCTCCCGTCCCCAAGGCATTACATGCCAGCCTTAAAGGGTGCAACACGAATACCTCCTCAGGTTAGACCCCTATTGCTACATCTTATAATAGGACGACATAATCTCCTTCCGTCCCCAAGGCAGTACAACACGCTACGAAGGGTACCCAACCTTCGAAACAGAAACAGTCATAAAGGAGTCTCATGACTTTGATAGAGTTGGACCACTCAAAAGAACTACAGTGTCCCGAAAGTAGTTTAAGAGCAAAATCCCCACGAACAACACTTAACGAAGGGTCTCGTGGCCTTGGAGACGATTTAAGGGCACCTCCTTACGCCCAAAAAAGGCACCACGTGCTTAAGAACTATTATCATCACAACGAAGGGACAATAACCAATCCCAAAACTGCCTATAAAGGAGACTCGTGACTCTCTTTAAGGACTAAACTGCCGTGTTTTCTGACCCAAAGCAACCACTTACCCCCTCAGTGGGAAAAGAAACACAATCGTAGAACAAATTATAAAAGACATACGATGATCAAGGATACAAAGACTCCAGACCAACCAAGGTATACTTACCTTTTCTTATTAGATAAAATTTTGAAAGCATATGCGCGCAGAGCAGCTTCCATCAGAGTAATTATAAATCTCTGTATCACCTCGTAGCTTCAAGATTCAAGTTCGTGTTTCCTCCATCTTTGGATAAAATGGTGTTTATATATATATACATATATATATATATATAATAAAAGTGAAAAAAGAAACAAAAAAAGGGATTAGTACTACAACCCAAACTTTTCTCCTCATATACGGACTAAGTGACATCAACTTATACGAGGGTGTTGCAAATTTTCTTTACAATTTTGCTTAACTTAACCTTTTTCATCTATTTATAACTTTGTTACACCCGATATTACCTACCAAGGGTCAACGCCTATCATTCATAGTCTTGACATGCTTTTTATCATTACCTTTCCTAGAGTGTCAAAAAGAAGGAGCATAAAACACTTTCGCGAATAGCCCTCGAAAGGCATCAAAAAGTATAACACACGAAAACACCAAGAAAGTAAGAGTGCCTTTATGGAGAAACCAAAGCTAACTTTTATCAAGCATCGCACGATCTCATTAAACAAAATTCTATTAAAAATAGATGGGGCTACAGCCCTCCAGAAAAAAGAAGAAGAAAGAAAGACAACTAAAAAGAAAAAAACTACACTACTCTTCGAGATGCCTCTTACTCACTTTGGCTTGCATGACGAGTTCCTCCCTCGTTACCAAACCCCCCCCTTCCTTATCTTCCTCCTCTGCCACGGCTACATGCGCAGCAGGAACCAGTAGTATAGGGGGATGCATCCTAGCAGCCGCCAAAGCTGAACTGAAAGAACTCCTAGGGGTTACCACCAGGCGAAGAACTTCATCCAAAATAGCAGGCTTCCTCAATTCACCCGGACGTAGCAAGGATAAATCCACGTCCTCCTTGTACACATCCAACTCCCTTCCCTTCTCTCGGCAACCCAAATCATACAAATGTGCCCCCATAAAGTGCCTGCGAAAGTACCCATAATGGCGCGGGGACCCCTTATAAGTGTCCAATGCACTATGAAGAGCATTCTGCACCGCTAGATACTCCCGCACATCGTGCTACTTAGTAAGCGCGACCTCTTTGTCCGCAAACTCTTGATTCATGGCTGCCATATCACATGCCACCCGGTCGGCGGTGGCCTTAGCTTCCACTTTCGCCCTCAGTAGGGACTCTCTTAAACCGGTCACCTCAAGCACCCTCTCCTCGATCGCCCGAGTGAGCTCATTATTAGCCCAATGCATATTTCGTCCCTTCACCAAAGCCCTCTCCCGCTCATTCTCTGCCCCCTCCAGTTGGCCCCTGAGCTCCTCGATCTGCTTGCTTTGCTCCTGCTTTCTATGTAGAAGTAAGGGATGCGACATACCAGAAACTAGGGCTCCATACAGAATCAACTCCCCGCAAGGTTTGAAACTTCAGTTTGAAGAAAGTGTTGATTGAAGGAAGAAAGCCTGTAATGTAACAAACATTTCAAAGTCAAGCACCCAAAGCGCCTCAAGCTGTTGCTCATCCAACCAAGCATAGACACTAGAACTGGAGTACTAACGTCTCCCACCCGCTTCGAGAGCTCGCACTTGCGCTGTTAACTCTCTGATTCGACCATCGACCCAATCTTATAGGATCCACATCTCCTCCTTCAAAGCGTACACCTGATGCATCAAGGAATAGCCCTTACGAAAGATGCCAAGAAAAATAAGAATCACAAAAAAAGATAAGGACGCTAACCTCATCTAAAGTCTGCCTCGAACGAAAATGTAACTCCTCAGCATCAGCCAAATTCCCATGAAGACGAGCAGGAACTAACCGTTTCGAGGAAACTTCCTCAACACTCGCCCCCCACCACGCCAAGGGCACCACTCCCATTAACTGGAGTGTCACACTTACCAAGACTCCCCACTGCTAAGAACTGTCACACTTGCCTCTGGAACACCCCTAACAGTCTAAGCTTCCGCCCCACTTACCAAGGGTCCCCCAGATGCCTTTGAAGCCCCCTGACCTCTTCTGCAACTCCAACTAGGTTATCGTCTTCCAAGGCCACCGACCCTTCCCGAACTATACTCATAAAGATATCCGACATATCTCCATCAAGAAAAGTGCCCTCGAAAGGACTAGAAGGAGGCACAATTTCACAAAACTCCTCAAAAGTACGCGCAAGGGCCTCATGCCTCATTATACGCGCATATGCCTCTCCCATAGGACCCTTAACTCCCAACATCGCAGTCTGACTCCCGTCTGCTTCGGCTCCCACCTAAGTCCCGCGTCCCTTCCACCTCAGGCCAATCCATCGGAATGGAACCCTCTTCAGAAACCCCCTTCTTCCTCTTCTTATCCTTCATTTTCTTATTTTTTTTCTTCTCCTTCCTCTTTCTTTTCTCCCCCGCATCGCCGGATCCCTCCGCATGCTCCCCTTCGATCCCCTCTCCCACTTCGACCTAGGGATCCTCCTCGCCCTCCTCCTCCTTCTTATACCCCGACTTCCCACCACTGCCCAGCTTCAACAACTCCACATTTATAAGAGCACCTAAACCACACCCCACTTGGTAAATCTCTAAGAACGCAACTTAAAGTACTAAAAAATACGTACAAAATATAGAATAAGGCAAAGAGAGAACGTCTGCGGATACTTATAAATTGAGGAAAATTCGACATGAGACAACTCCTAAAGACCCGTGCTCACCTCCGACAACCCACTCTTCTCATAGAAGAAGCCGGACGTCTTCCCCGCTAGGAACTTTCGGGCATCTTAATACACACTAAAGAAGCCTTCTTCGTCCATCCCTTTGGCCACCATCTTCAAGCGATCCACGTCTAAGACCAGGGGCTTCTGCCGCCATGAGTATGTGATAGTCCACGTTGCCTTCAATGGACGAACAAAGAAGAAATACGACTTCTAATTCCTAAAGGACGAGGAAACGTTACACAAAAACTGGAGACCAACGTCAGAGGGGGTGAAGAGGAAGAAGGGAGGACCCGATGACGAAAGGCTTATGGTATACATCGTCAAGAAGTGCTCAACGGAACACGCCACCCTCTTCATTTTTTGAAAGAATTTCACAGATTTATTAATTGCGTGGAAAATATTTTTTTACGGAAGAGTAGGTATCGGTTGACTGAAACCATAACGAAAAACGAATCGCTTTAACCGAACCAAACTACTTTATTAGTTAAGTTATTGGTTATCATTTTTAGGCTAGCCGATAATTCAACATCTTTAAAAATGATAAAAACTGAATCAATGGTAAAAAAACTGAACCATAAAGAACCATACTTTAAACTCCCAATTTGCCCCTCCCAAGTCAAAAATTATATAAGTTAAATATTATATCTCTTTAAAGTTTAATCACCCAATTCAATTATTTATTCCTAAATTGTAATGACTCAATCTTATCTACCATAATTACAAAATGTACTTTAATTCTCAACTCAATAATTTTTCAAAATCAATCTTGTCTATTTGTATTAAAAACTAGTACTTTTTTAAATCATAAATATAATCTTCTTTCCAACATTATTTACGTATAAACATATATCTTGACATGTTAATTTTTTTTCTTGTACATAAAATAAACTTAAGTTGATAAAACAATTTTCAAAAACTCATCCGAAAAAAAGAAGAAGCTAGTTTCTTGTAGTAAAATCATAGTCTAGGAAAGTTTGATTAAAAGACCCGAAGATTATTAACTTTTCAAAATTTGCATTTATTAATTAAGAAACTGCATTTTAAATTTACAAGATCTTTTATGAATATATATTATAGCTAAAGTTTAGACACTTTACTTATATATTCTTTGACTAGGAGGGGCAAATTAGGAGAAATTATTATATACATCTACTGTATGTACAACCGATGGTTGAGATTAAAAGGAGATCTCTAAATTGTAGGAATAATCACTCAACACCCCATCCCCACCGTGTATTGATAGTGGATGCACATACAACGACTTCACTTAATAATCTCTCGCAAATTAGGGACATCTAAACTACTATGTGCGGTAGCTAGAGTATATCTTAAACTAGAAAAGAAAATATCCTGTACGCTAATACATCATAATATAGTAAACCACGCACTCTAAACATAAAAACACTTGATTAGTTCAACGATGAAATTGGGTTTCGAGTCATTAACTATAATTAAGTCGTGCTTATTTGAACTGAATTTAAGTATACCTAATCATAGGCCAGAGCACTTCGAAGTACGAACATGTATAATTAAATACGAATGAAGTATTTTTAATTGTGGGAGAGAAAATTTAAGAATACGTCAATAGGTCGTATGACTGATGTCACGTAGACCCCACAAAGCACAAAGCTTTCTCGTGGCCTATAGCCGTAGTGGGGGGTTGCAGCTATCATCAAATATTTGAATAAGTGGGTTTATAAAAATTAAACATATGATAATAATAGTAATATTACATAATGGTACAGAAGGGAAAAAGGAAGGGGGGGCTCTAAAAAGGTTAGGGAGAAATGGGACCAAAGCAGCCATGCGTGTGACCATTTTGCAGCAACAGGCGTGTGTCTTCTCTTTTTGTTGCTTAAAGTGAATTTAGTACTTAGTGAGATTGGAATGACCTGACTTCCTTCCCTTTGAAGACAAGATATATACTCCGTACTAATTAATACAGAAAAATTATGACAATAGAGCACTTTAATTTGTGAAGGGATTTAATTAATTTTCCAATTTAGATATAAAGGTGAAGCTTATATATATGTTAGTAATTATTATACACAATTATTTCTTTTTAACGCATTTCGTCTGACCCTACTACGTATATCGAACTTAATTCTGTACTGAATAAAAATACTTTCACTGAGAGTTTTAGACAATCTACTTTGACTGGATAAGTTAATAGTTACGGCAGAAAATTGTTAATTGTTAATTTCTCTCTCTCTCTCTCTCTCTCTCTCTCTCTCTCTCTCTCTCTCTCTCTCACACACACACACACACACACACACACACACGCACACACACACACTCAAGGGCAGAAACATCAAACATGCACCCGGAGCGACAAACTGAGTCAATTGAATTATGGTGCTAAAAAAGGGATCGAAAAGTTTACTAGGGCTAATAATGATAATTTGTTCGACTTTTGTCAGCTATAAGCTTCTTGTAATAAGCCGTGTACTTAATCAGAGTCTGTTGGTACTTAAGACCTTTCAATCATATTGATCGCTTTTTCTTGTTCAACAATATGGCATCTTTTAATACCCTTTCTGCATTCTATTTTGTTTTTTGTTTTAATTTGAGAAAGGCAAAACGTTATATATATTTCAACAGGAAGCTAGAAAAAGCCGTTTATATCTATATATATATTTATTTGCTATGAGAGTGACTTGTATCATATTGTTAACCGAATTTTATCGCAACAAGTGAAACAAAACAATCTTGGAGACAACCTTGGACATAAAAGGGTCAAGTGTTCGATTTTTCTGTTGCTAATGGCTCCACTTGCGATTTGATTAGATAACATTGTGTATTTTCTGGAGTGGAAATAGAATTGAGACGTACCTTTAGCTTAAGGAGAACCTAGCTAGTGTATAAATCAAGGCAAAATACCTTTTGGTTTTTTAATAGTGCAAAATGAAAATAAATTAGAAATTAATCTTACATTAAAACCTAAAACTACCTGCACTAAATTACTAGAATAACAGATTAAGTCATTGGCAACTCAAAAAGAACTAGTACGTGGCAAATTAAAAGGTCAAAGGTTAGTTATATAGACATAAGTGAAATTAAGGATATCTTAATTTGGAACACACACACAAACACACAACACATTATCACTTTGCAATTGTGAGTTACATACACCGTCCATATGACACAGAACACTCCGAAACATAACCCATGTACAAGTTTCCGTACTTAGCGTGAAGACACCGAGTTTTAGTAGTTTGTTTTAGGAATTTGTGCCGTGGTGTCCATGTTCGTGCATTATACATTACCCCTTAAGTATATATGATTAAGAATTATGTTATCAAATCTTTCTTCAAGTATCAGATAGCGGAATCTACGTTGTGAAAAATAAAATATCATCATTAACAGGAACTGCATGTGTGAGCTTAGTCTTTTATTTTGTCCACGATTAAATATCTAAATAATATTACAGCAGATGTACAGTAGTTTTATTGTATGTTGAATATCCATAAATTAACATAACTAATAAAGCGACAGAAAAATGAGCATTTGCAACTACAGTGCAATAAGTTGAATATATATGCAAGTTATATTATTCAAAATGTGCATCATCATTTGTACTCGACAAGAAAACTGCATGTAAGTATACTGTTGGTAAAGAAAAGGCACTTGCAGTTTTTCACTTTTTATACATGTAAATTTCCTAGTTCCCAAAAATTCTCAACTTAAATCCCTTGACCAGTACCACCCTTATTATTTTCATTGTTTCATCCTTTACTTTCAAATGCAGGTTTGTGGTACGATCTGATTTACTTTTGATCAAAGATGTTTACATTAATTAAGCCCAGAGATAAAAAGGACATGCAACACATATATAGGGGCTAGGCATTTATAATTAGTACAACATAAATGTAATGAATATATATGCAACTGAAACCGAGGAAACTGTTACATATAGAGACAGAAACTTATGTATATATGAAAAGAATAATAATAATAATAAGGACGAAATATTAAAACTGCCCTATAACTTTTTTTCAAAACTAAAAATGCCCGTTTTTTTCGGGCCTTCCAAAAATGCCCCGTAAGTCTTGAAAAATCTTGTAAAAATGCCCGATTGTCTTATTTGGGCCAAAATTGCCTACGTGGCGGTACAGTGGCTGCCACGTCAACAAGTTGTATTTGCACCCCAAAACCCTTGTAACTTTAAATATTGTATTTGCACCCCAAAATAAATTGCACTTTGCCCCCCAATATATATATATATATACAAATAATAAACACATATATATATAATCATTTGTAAAAGTAAAACATATATTATATATAAATAATAATATCAACATATATTATTATTTATACTAATTATAAAATAATAAATATTTTAACATTATATAAAATAAATAAAAAACAAAAATAAAATAAAAAAACAAAAAGATTTAAAAATACAATAATCATCATCTTCATCCCGTTCGCCCCCCCCCCCCCCCCCCCCCCCCCACCCCCCGCCGCCGCCGAGCACCACCACCTTCCGTCGCCGAGCACCACCATCAACATCGATTCCGCCGCCGAGTACCACCACCAACATCGATTCCTTCAAATTCACCGCCTTCAACCTCACCACCACCGCCGCCGACGACTCAATTGACATCACCACCAAGCTCAATCTCACAATCTCCGTCAGAAATCCGAACAAAAAGATTGAATATCGTTACGATCCGATGTCGATTGCGGTCGTATCGAACTCGATTACGGGATGAAGATGACGAGCGGAGGGGGTGGTGCTCACCGGTTACTGTTCACCGCGAACAGTGAACAGTACCACAGCCGGTGGTGGTGCGCTGATCTCCTTTGAATTTAACTGTTCATCGTGAACAGTGGCCACCGGCGGTTGGTGGTTTACTGTTCACCGTTCACTGTTCACTGTGAACAGTGAACAGTCACCACCGGCGGTTGCAGGTGGGGGTGTTGGGTGTTGGGGGGGTGGGGTTCGGGGGGGGGGGGGTGCGGGGTAGGGTTTTTTTATTTTTTATTTTTTTGTGTTTTATTGTTATTTGTTTTATTTATATATATATGTTTTTTTATTATTTATATATATATATATATGTTTCTTATTTATATATATATATGTTTATTATTATTTATATATATGTTTATTACTATTTATATATATATATATATCTTTATTATTTATATATATATCTTTATTATTTATATATATGTTTATTATTATTACTTATATATATTTATTATTATTGGCTGAAAATATGATGTGGCAGAGCTATTTTATGACGTGGCGTTGACTGTACCGCCACGTAGGCAATTTTGGCCCAAATAAGACAATCGGGCATTTTTACAAGATTTTTCAAGACTTACGGGGCATTTTTGGAAGGCCCGAAAAAAACGGGCATTTTCAGTTTTGAAAAAAAGTTATAGGGCAGTTTTAATATTTCGTCCTAATAATAAGGAGAGGCTGGATTGGAGGGTGGGGGGTAGGGGGGGTAGTAGGGGAGGAGTGTGTTCCAAGACACAATGATTACATGGGCATTGGGGTAAGCAGAAAGGGGGCATTGGCGTGGAAATAGCGCTATAGAGAGAGATAGCAAAAAGGGGTTTTCAATTTTCATTAAACGTGGGTGGGAAGCTGATCAATTGACCATGAGTGAGGAGGTGTGCGTGTGTACCAAAGGGTCTCTTTTATCATCACACTAAGTCACTAACTACTACTCGATGATCATGAATAACATGCATGCTTTATTAATATTATTTGTCTTTGGTCGGTCGACAATCTGTGTGTTGTGCATTCACTATGTTTGTGCTTGTGTTTCCCGTCCCCTCTCTCTCTCTCTCTCTCTCTCTCTCTCTCTCTCTCTTTTCTTTCTTCGGCAGCAGCACTCATCAGAGAGAGTAATTATAAGGGCTTTGTTGAACCAATTCCTAAGCAACATGCCTCCCCTATTATTTTAATATATATATTATAGGGTTAATTTAACTATTATAGGAAAAAGAGTGTATATGTATGTGTACGTATGATGAAAAATTAAAGTTGCAGTGGCATGATCATAGCTACAAAAATGGATATGATAGAGTGTGAGAGAAAAAGAGAATGCCGTAACAAGAAAGGAAACAAGACTAACAGTACTTTCATACCTCCTCTCCCCTATATATGTGTGTTGTAGGAGTGGGGGTGTGGGCCAACTCCTAAATAAATAAATAAAAATAAACAAAATAGACCAAAAAGATACCAAGAAAGAAAAAATTCAAAAAAGAAAAGGTTATATAATGTGATGAATGGTATAGTACTATAGAAGTAGGATAAAAAGGGGGGGTTTGTTCACTCTTCACCATTCACTACAAATCACCCAACTCATAAAATACTGTGTGGCAGAGAAGAAGCAGCAGAAGAAGAAGAATAAGAAAGAAAAGTCCTTTCATTAAGTTTATTATAGTAAAAGAATTTGAGAGCGGCCAAAAACTCTCCTTCACACATCAAAAACGTACAAAGGTGTGTGTCTTTACTTCCTTTGTCTGTTTGTTATCTTCCATTAGACAACATATATATATCTTCCCTTTTTGTTTATTCCCTTTTGCCCCCAAGAAGTAGAAGAATAATCCAACTTGGCTATTCCCTTTCCTTTCACAAATATATTCCCCCTTTTCATCTTTATGTGAAACAAATTTAAACCCGGCCATGTTATGATCATATGAATCATCAACCCTAATTATATTGTAACCTCTTTTAGTTATAACCCTTTCACAAAGGCTTTTTCCCTTATCTTATTATTATTATGTGTGACAATAATAGTTCTAACAAACAAGACAATAATCATCAAGATAACAGCACTCATGTTTTAGGTGGTCGTGATAACATTAACACTGAGGTGGTGGATTTGGAAATTCAGGGTCAATCAGTAATTATACAACAGATGCAACAAAACATGAGTAGTAGCGGCGACGCGTATCTTGGAGGAGGGGGAGGATCAACCTTAACTTTCCCAGACGTATCGCAAATCCTACCATGGAATCTCCCTCATCATCATCATCATCAAGTCCATTACCCGCTCCACGACCCGTTCCTCCTCCCACCACCAGCACCTCCTTCGTCTTACGGAGGGTTTTTCAACCCTCGGAGGCAATTCGGATACGAGTCAGTGGTGCACCCTGGAGGGTCGGGAGGAGCACCTTTCGGGCTCCACGCGGAACTTCAGAAGATGAGTGCTCAAGAAATAATGGATGCTAAGGCTCTTGCGGCCTCCAAAAGCCACAGCGAAGCCGAGAGAAGGCGTAGAGAGAGGATCAATAATCATCTTGCTAGGCTCAGAAGCTTACTCCCAAGCACCACAAAAGTAAGTACTATTTCATTAGTCACGTACACATTCACTAACATAATAACTAACATCCCAAAAAACCTTATTATTATTATATTAACATTAACCTAGCTCGTGTGTACTTAGAAAGTACAATCTTAACATGAAATATTATTCCCATTCTATTCACACCAGCTTGAAAAGTAGTACAATCTTAATTAATTATGAAAGCGTTACTTTTTTGTTGGTTCAAAGATTTCATTCGATATCTGATAGATCACATTTAGATTCTTCAAAAGAGTTGGACATATAGTCATGCATTTAGTGCGTGTGCCGAGTGGGTTTTTAGGTAGAGAGAAAAAACTTCATAAAGGGATATATTCATTTTTATTAATGTACTCACATTCCACGGGAGATAATATATTAACTAATAAAACATATACTTTTTGAGTTTCTAATAACTAGAATGAGGGGAGATGATATATATATATATATATATATTCTTATTCTTGACACTAATTAAGCTAGTGGTGTGGTGTTCCGAGAAAGGGAAAAAAATGCGGCGCGGGAAAAAGAAGGGGAGCGTTAATATCGGTCAGTTTGATATGATAAAGAGAAACCATTGTGCAGTTAAAAAGCTTCCATAGAAAAATTCTTGCCGGAATCAAAATTAAATACACACAATACATACAAATAAAAACAAACAAGAGAGAGACAGACAAAGAAGCATTCTTGTCAGTCATTTGGGCTCATTTTCACACAATTAGTATTATACCCATGCGGCCTAGCCAAATAAATACCCACCTTTACTAATTAACATCAAACCACAACTACAACTAAAGCATTTTTCTTGTTTCCCACAAAATCTCTTCTTTTCACACACACACACACACACAAACTGCATCTTTATACTTTAATCAGGTAAAAAAGAATAGCCCCTTTTAATCACTTCATATCTTGTCATTGTCTAACTATTTTAGCCATGTTTGATTTTATTACAGACAGACAAAGCTTCATTGCTAGCAGAAGTCATTCAGCACGTGAAGGAACTCAAACGCCAGACTTCTCTAATAGCGGAAACAAACCCTGTCCCGACCGAGATCGATGAGTTAACGGTGGATCATGCATCGGATGAAGACGGTAGATTGGTGATCAAGGCCTCAATCTGCTGCGAGGACCGGTCTGACCTATTACCGGACCTCATCAAGACTCTCAAGGACTTGAGGTTGAAAACGTTGAAAGCGGAAATCACGACCCTCGGTGGAAGAGTGAAGAACGTGTTGTTCATCACGGGAGATGAAGAGTCCATAAATGGTGGTGGTGATAATGGTGATGGTACTGAACAGTTGCAGCATTACTCATTAAGCTCAATACAAGAAGCACTTAAAGCGGTCATGGAGAAATCTAATGGGGATGAGTCTGGTAATTCGGGGAGTGTTAAGAGGCAAAGGACCAATAACATCAATATTCTTGAACACAGGTCCCTCTAATTAATTATATTAATTACTACTAATATATATTTCCTACAAAAAAAAAATACTATCTTTTTTTTCTTCTTCTTCTTTTTTTGTGTGGTTTATGGGTTGTTGTGTTTTGTTCTTTCCTAGTAGGTATTAATTACTATATGGGGTTTTATTAAGTTATGTTGGGATACATTTTATAACAAAAAACAGCTTAGAGAGGAATGGAGTGTGTGTTTGCAATGTATTAATTCTTACATACATTGATACATATGCATAAGGTGAAAAAGATGTGTGGGGGTGAAAAACAGCAAAGGGATCTTTTTCGTGAGGAGGGAAAGCTTAGGATCAAAACCTAAGATGGAAACAGTTGGACATTTCAAGGGTAGTTTTTCTGGATTCTGTTTGTCTGCTGTTTTGTTTTCTACTGATCAGTTTTTTTACTAACTTCAAAAGAGTTTGTATGTTTGTATACGTCACTCATATGGGCATTAATTAATTAGCTTATTTCAGGACATGGTGACGTTATAGTTTGTGTAAACGTTTCATCATATTACATGTTACAAGTCAGAGTACTTCCACCATGCACCTCCGCCGCGGTTGACGATCTCAATTAAGCTGTTGTTATATGTTGTCCTAATTATTAAATCCTTGGTGAGAAGGGTGATAATTAGTTTCTTTTATTTTATTAGAGTCGAGGGGGACTATTAGTCGTCGTCATGGTCTAATATATTCCTGGGAATGTACATATTATGTCATTGGTATATTTCCTAATCTCCCTTTATTATATGTATGTAAGGTTTACGCGGTCATGATCAAATATATGTATTTTGACCCGGGGTGAGGTTTGTTGTATCAAAGTGCAAGATTTTTAGTTGCACTGCTGGTCATGAACAAGTATGAATTTATCCTTTAAATCTTATCATCGCACTAAGTTCAGTTTGGTGTTTAATTAATCTCCAAATTAATTATTGCTCTTGATTCGTACATGGTGGGTATTATATTCGTAAGGTTTGGTTTGGTTTTCGTGAAAATTCGAGGGAAAAAAGAGATTTTTTTTTTTTTGTTTTGTTTGAAAGCTTCTATTGAAATGAAAAATTCCTTTCGATATTCACTTATATAGAAATTGTTATCCTAAAAAGTTGTGTTTATATTATAATTTTGGCTTTTAAATCAAGATTGTACTTTTAAACATTGGTGAAAATAATATAGACATCGATTCATGATCTAACTTCATTTGATTTACTTGTAGTCATACATATATGTATATATATATATATATATATATATTGGTTTCAATGCATTATTATGTTTCTTAAAGTAAAATTTGGATTTTTTTGTTGTGCAGAATAGAACTGCAATTTTCAGGGTTAAACAGAAATAAGACCGGTTCACAAAAAAAATAAAACAATAGTACTACATTTTTCGCTGGTAAAGCTTTAATCGCCATTGGTAATCAGATTTATCAAAGAAAGTTTGTTGTTGGTAATAGTTACTGAAAGTTTTGTCAATAAATGCAATAATGCATATATATATATATATATATATATATATATGTGTGTGTGTTTTTTTTTTGACAATATATGTGTGTTTTTTGTTGATAGAGTTTGTAACGAAATTTTGTTGTTGGTAATGACAAAAAAATCTGTTTACATTTCTTGACAAACACTTTCGTTGGACATCAGTCATAACGTTCCAATGGTTTGTTGCGACAAACTATTTGTTGGAATATTACCTACAAAAATGCGAAGACTTTTTGTTTGGTAATAATATAAAAATTAGTCGAATATATTGTCTTCCAAGGCAAAATATTTTGTCGCTGATCTCTTGCAATATTCCAATGATTGCAGCAACAAAACTTATAGTTGGAGTTACCTAGAGACTGTTGTTGGTATTCTGTAGGAGATAATTTCAAAAAATTAAATAGCCGCAACTCGCAAGATAATCATGTTCAATTTACCCAATTAACAACGATCCCTTGAAATGTTCGCAAACTTCATAACAATTTTTTTTAGCAATTTATTGCAATTTTATAATTTGATATGACAAATTACAATCGAAGGTTTTCTCTACTCAATATGGCCGACCCAAGGTTTTCATCATGCCATATAGTATGGACTTCGTCGGCTCGTTTTGGAAAAATGACTTCAACAGTTAAAATTGCACCCAACGTGAACGACATGTTTTGCCCCTAAAATGTCGCATATACTTGCAACGTAACCATAACTTCCAAATATTAGTTTTAACAAAATCATTAAACTAATTTCATTTTCCCCTATATCGGATTTCACCTGTAACTTTAAATCATCCGCAAAGAACAGACCCTGCATTTCTGTTGGCTTGCAGCTGCTGGTTCAGGTAAAAACTACAACTTGGATCAGTTGTTTTCAATTCAATTATATAATGCGATAAAAGGACCTAAATATGTATACCTCGTTTTAGTTTTTGCAAATTTGGGACTCCGTTGGACTACTCCACAAGCTAATCCAAACTCCTTTTTGTTTATTTTTAAGGTAAATTCGTTCATTGCTGTTGTTCATTTGTGACGATTGTGGTTAAAACCTTACATTAATAAATGCGTCTGATTTTTAGCTCTACCATTCTCATTTTTTTTTTAAACTTTCATGTATACACCTACATTATATATCTGCTGCTGTGAGTGATCTTCAAAATGTAATCACGTACCTCGGCTGCCAGTTTGGTCTAGTGTATTGTACTTTGTTCAAAACTGGATTTTAACCATGAAATTGACCTTTTTGTTCCCATACAATCTCATATTAAAAATGGATATCTTGTTGGTGGTGTTGGACATTAGTTCTTTCTAATCGGGGTATGTACCTGTGGATCTTGCAGGCAAGATTAGTTAAACCATACATTTTAATGCAATTTATTTATTCTTCACATGAGTGACTAGCACAATGTATTGCATACATTCAAAACTGGATAATCTCATGAATATTTCATAATAATAAAGTTGAGCACTGTTTTCATCATATGATTGCAACCTCACATTATAAATTATATAGAACCATACATTATGTTTTATTCATACTACGATATAGGGATAAAAACCTTAGAATGATAGAAGTAATTTGATTATTCAGAAGAAAGAAATTGTGCATCCTCTGTAACACATTTCTTAGTGATGTGAACTGTTGCAAGCCTATTTATAAGCCAAAATGGGAGACAAGAAGAATAAATTTCACTTTATCATCTCAACCAACCCACATGAACAACTAATTGGATTAGTTGGACCACACCCATGTGGGAATGTTGCCAGCCATAGAATATTAACACTCATGTGGACAATGGTGTGGTCCAACTAATCCAATTAGTTGTTCATGTGGGTTGGTTGAGATGATGAAGTGAAATTTATTCTTCTTGTCTCCCATTTTGGCCTATAAATAGGCTTGCAACATTGGTATGAAAAACACACCAAAATAAGAAGAAACAATTCTTCAATATCTCCCAAGCTCTCTTTCTCTCTCTAGCAATATCTCTCTCTTCGTGTAGTTTTAGATCGTCGAGGTTTTAGTTCGTGGATCGGGTGAATATTATTCTAGTAATATATTCCACCGCGGAGATCGAGAAACGCGAAGGTTTCACCGCCGGGTTCGACACGGAGGATCAACGACACAACATGGACGCTACTATCAACTTACGGAGGTATAAATAATTTATTATTTATGTCTCGTGATTCCGGTGCGTAAATTTATTTCGGTGGTAGTATCGACGTTATTATTCATTAAACTGTTGGCGGCGAAGTTGTGGTGTGACTAGTGAGAATTCGGTAAAGGCGGTTCTATCAAAGGTAGTTGGTTCTTAAGCGGGACCGTTGTGACCCCACCAATTACCTGAGAACCTTGAAATCCTGTCTGGTAAGACGAGCTATCTCTTTCCGGGGGTTTACTTTGCACGATTATGATCTACGAAACTCCAGGACTCGCCAGTATAATAGTTTAACGAATAATGACATTGTTATTAAATAACTAAAATGTCCAACATTGGTATGATAGTGTATGGTTATTTTGATCCTACGTTGTACGATACCCGGTGTTAGGATTAAATAAATAAAATGAAATTGTTTATTTAATTATGTTGCTAATTATCAATTGAGAAATATAATTTGGGATTATAGTGAGCACTATTCCGCGCTGAAGGGCTGTCCGGGTTTAGTCTCCTATAAGTTAATTTGCGCGAATATTAAATTAAATAATTATAATTGGACAATCACTACAAGAATACAGGGCCATCTGCAACCGCCCGAGCGGTTGCATATGGCCCATGTGCGGTCGCCCCAGGGGCATCTGCAACCGCCTGGGCGGTCGCAGATACCCCTCGTCGTGGGTGCTCTGCGACCGCCAGACGGTCACAGATACTACTTGGCGATCGCCAGGTGGTCGCCAGGTCCAAAGAGACGTGGCGACCGCTTGGCGGTTGCCATGTCCTTATAAAAATGGCAACCGCCCAGCGGTTACGAAGTCCATAAGGACCTGGCAACCGCCTAGCGGTTGCGAATTCATGATTTTCGAAAGCTCGCAACCGCCCAGTGGTTGCGAAGTCCCAAAGAACATGGCAACCGCCTAGCGGTTGCGAATTCAAAATTTTCGAAAGCTCGCAACCGCCCGGCGGATGCAGATAATATTCATCAGAACAAAAAAAAAACAATAATATTCCAAAAATTTTCCAGAATATTATTGTTTTTTGTTGAAATTAATATAGTGAAACAAAAAGAAAAGTAGAGAAACAAAAAGAAAAGAAGAGAAACAAAAAGAAAAGAAGATAAACAAAAAGAAAAAAAGATAAACAAAAAAGAAAAGAAGTGAACAAAAAAAAAATATTCGAAAAAGAGTGTTTGGGTTTTTTGTTGGAGATATAAATGAAAAGTAAGTGTTTGGGTTTTTTGTTTGAGATATAAAAGAAAAGAAAGTGTTTGGTGGTTTATTTTGGAGATTAAAGAAGGTTTTGGTGTATTATTTTGGAGATAAAAAAAGTGTTTGAGATAAAAGAAAGTGTTTGGGTTTTGTGGATTGGAAAAGAAGAGTGTTGGGTATGTTTGGAGGGTGTAATATTAGTGAATGAAAAATTAGAGAGAAGAATGGTGGGTATATATAAGATTTGGGGTGAAAATTTTAAATTTTCGTGAAAATTTGAATTTCCCCCCAAATCCCGCCCATTTAAGCGGAAATAGCAACCGCCGAGCGGTTGCTAGGAACCATGGCGACCGCCTGGGCGGTTGCGACATTAGGTAACGCAACCGTTGGGCGGTTGCAAAAGTGGGATGTTCGCAACCGCTGAATAATATTCAAGTTTAAAATTATTGATATTTGACAAATATCTTGATTTGTTTGTATTTATAGACAACACATATCATTATAGACAACATAAATCATCCAAAATAATAAAACTTCAAGTATGAATATTATCTGCAACCGTCGGGCGGTTGCAGATAACCAGTACTAGCAACCGCCAAGGCGGTTGCGAGAAGCCCTCGCGATCGCCCAGCGGTTGCGCGGAGTTTTGGCGACCGCTTGGGCGGTTGTGGATACTGATTATCTGCAACCGCCTGGCAGTTCCAGATAACGTCAATATTCGAAATTATTGATTTTTGGGAAGTATCTTGATGTGTTTGTGTTTATTGAACTCAAATATCATTATTACATGTGAACAATAGTAGTAAACGTTTACAAGACTAGTAATTAAGTTAGTAAAATAATAGTTTATATGTGAGTAGGTGAGTTATCAACGATACACCTATATATCATGTTCAACAACTAATCATTTACTTAGTCCTTAATGTTGTCCCTAAGCTTAATTTTGCAATGAAACCTTATAATTTGGCTTGTTTTAAATATCACTAGAGTACTTATCAATTGATCAAACAACGCGCTACAACGAATCATCCATAATAGTAAAAATTCAAGTATGAATGTTATCTGGCGGTTGCAGATAACCAGTATTAGGAACCGCCCAGGCGGTTGCGAGAAGCCCTGGGCGGTTGCGAGGAGCACTCACGACCGCTTGGGCGGTTGCGGATACTGGTTATCTGCAACCGCCTGGCAGTTGCAGATAATGTCCACATTCAAAATTATTGATTTTTGGGAAGTATCTTGATGTGTTTGTGTTTATTAAACTCAAATATCATTATTACATGTGAATAATAGTAGTAAACATTTACAAGACTAGTAATTAAGTTAGTAAAATAGTAGTTTATATGTGAGTAGGCGAGTTATCAACGATACACCTATATATTATGTTCAACAACTAATCATTTACTTAGTCCTTAATGTTGTCCCTAAGCTTGATTTTGCAATGAAACCTTATAATTTGGTTTGTTTTGACTATCATTAGGGTAATTATCAATTGATCAAACAACGCGCCACAACGAATCATCCATAATAGTAAAAATTCAAGTATGAAGGTTATCTGCAACCGCCAGGCGGTTGCAGATAACCAGTATTAGTAACCGCCAAGCGGTCGCGAGAAGCCCTTGCAACCACCCAGTGGTTGCGAGACGCCCTGGCGATCGTCCTGCGGTTGCGAGAAGCCCTCGCGACCGCCCAGCGGTTGCGAGAAGCCTTTGTTGCAGATAACATCCATATTTGGGATAATCCCCCTTAATTGGGAAGTATCTTGATTTGTTTATGTTTATTGAACTCAAATATCATTATTACATGCGAATAGTAGTAGTAAATAACTACAAAATTAGTTATTGAGCTAGTAAAATAGTAGATTAGATGTGATTAGGCGAGTTATCAACGGTACCATATATATTATGTAATGACTAATCATAATACTTAGTCCTTAATGTTGTCCCCAAGCTTGATTTGGCAATGAAACCTTATAATTTGGCTTGTTTAGACTATCATTAGGATAATTTTTAATTGATCAAATAACACGCCACAGCGAATCATCCGAAATATAAAAAAATTCAATTTTAAATGTGATCTGCAACCGCCGGGCGGTTGCACATAACCAGTATAAGCAACCGCCAGGGCGGTCGCCATGGTACCAAGCGATGGCCAAGCGTTTGCGAGGCCTTATAAAAGCCTCGCGACTGACCGTCCGGTCGCCACTTCTGCATGGCGACCGCCTGGTGGTCGCACTGTGGTCGCGGTTAATTGCGACCACCCGGGCGGTTGGGGGGTGCGGTTGCAGATGCCCCCCCAAATCTTGTAGTGAATGTGGTGCAAGAGATGATTCTGAAGCTTAGCAAATTTTTTGATCTTGCGACGTGTATTAATTATTTTTATTTAATTTAAGATAAACGCGGTAAATTATTTAGTGTGTGTATCATATCCCGAATTGTCCATTTACGGAGTGAAAATGGTGTCAAAGGGAATCATTGCTGATTTGAACAAGGGAGACAAATTGGATGGGGAAAACTATGACATTTGGCATCGTAAGATCCAGTATGTCCTGAACGAGCAAGAGGTCCTAGAGACTCTTACCCATACAATTGAGGCTCCTAGTGAATCTGCTCGCACAACTGAAAATTTTGAAAGGCACCAGCAACACCTTGTCGCCTACGACAACTAGATGAAAAAGGACCGATGTGCGCGCTTTACTATGTTAAGCAGCATGCACAATGATCTAATTGGTGAATTTGAAAATTTTGGCACGATGAAAGAATTAAGGAACGCTGTGAAAGCTAGATATGGAGGCACGTCGGCCACCAGACTTTGTGGTTTAACGATGAGATTTGACACATACAAGATGCGCTCTAACCACAACATGAGGCATCATCTTAGAGCTATGTCGTCAATGATTCGTGAACTAAAGTCTGCTGATAACGAGTTAACTGACGAACAACAGGTTCAGGCGGTGATACGTTCACTTCCTGGCTCCTGGGAGACCATGAACCAAAAGACACATAGTGAGCATATCAAAACATTTGATGATGCGACACGTCATTTAGAGCTGGAAGCAGAGCGCCTAGAGGCAGCCAATGCTAACGGTTCTGCTTATGTGGCCGAGTCTTCCAGAGCGCGTGAGGCATTTAGGCCCAGACGCAACAGGCATGCGAAAAAGGCAGAAGTGCGTGCTGGTCAGGTTCAGAAGACCTCCAACACCAACCAACGCCAGAAAAGAGGCAAGCGTGGTGGTGCAAAAGCTACCAAAGGGGTATGCTTCAACTATAACAAAGAAGGTCATTTTGCTCGTGAATGCACTGAGCAGAATAAGGTACTTTCTAATTTTTCCCTAAGTGCTTATGTAACTAGTCATGTTATGGTTGCTCATAGCTCTCCTTCGTGGATTGTAGACTCTGGGGCAACCGAGCGCATAGCTCGGGATAGAATTGGATATGTGGAGTACCGCCGAGTATCTGTTGGCAGTCGAGACATCAAAGTAAGAAATGGAGCTAGAGTTGCGGTGCTGGGAATCGGCACGTACAAGCTCGATCTGCGCAATGGACGCACTCTTTTACTACATGATGTTTTGTATGCCCCAGATATTCGAAGAAATTTGCTTTCTTTGGTTAAGTTGTTAAAGCTTGGTTTTCGTTTTGTGTTTGAAAACAATAATGCTTCCATATTTCTTGGGAACACTTTGTACGAACGTGGTTTTATTCGTGATGGTTTCGTAGTAATGGATTTGAATTACCCTATCATCGATGAATCTATTGTTCTATATGCTATTTCGAATAATGCAGATTCTAACGTGTGGCATGCTAGACTGGGTCATATAGGGGAAGATCGGATGGCAAGATTAGCTCGAGAAGGCCTATTAAAAATCTCGCTAATGTCTCTCTTCCCGTATGCCATCATTGTCTGATAGGGAAGGCAAAAAGAAAACCATTCGGTAAAGCCAAAAGAGCATTTTTTCCTTTGCAACTTATTCATTCTGATATCAGTGGACCAATGAATGTGAGGGCAAGACACGGTGTTGTCTACTTCATTACATTTATAGATGATTATTCACGATACAATCATGTATACTTGATCTCCCATAAGTCAGAAGCATTTGAGTGCTTTAGACAATATATGACAATGGTAGAGAATCAATTGAATTCGAGCATTAAGGCTCTTCGAACTGACCATGGTCGTGAATATTTATCTGAGCAATTCAAAAGGCTATGTGATGAAAGAGGAATCAAGAGACAATTGACGATGCCTTATTCTCCGCAACAAAATAGTGTAGCGGAGAGAAGAAATCGAACACTTCTCGAGATCAATGATGGCGCATGCTAGTCTCCCAATATCCTTTTGGGGTGACGCTCTTCTAACTGTTGCCTACATTCTTAATCGAGTGCCCTCTAAGTCAGTTAGTTCTACCCCCTACGAACTGTGGACAAGCGAGAAACCAAATCTGAGTAACTTGCATCATTGGGGTTCTACGGGATACGTTCTCAATAATTCTCATAGATATGGGAAACTAGGTTCTAGAGGAAATAAGTGTATCTTTATAAGATATTCTGAACACTCTAAGGGCTATGTTATGCTTGGAGAACGTGAGGATGGTAGTGTAACTGAAATTGAGTCACGAGATGTGGACTTTATTGAAAATGAATTTCCTAACATGGGTGATGTTGATAGGAGTCTAGAACACCAAGAGATTTCAGAGGAAGTGACCCCAAGTCACCAAGTTGAGAATGAAGAAGAAAATCTTCACACTCCTAGGGACAGTGGGAGTGACTTGACTCTGAGTGGGAGCTTTCCACTTGAAGAGAAATCACAAGTCTCTCAGCTGCGTAGAAGCTCACGTGAAAGTATACCCCGTCGTCATTTCGAGATTGAAGGGGAAGCTTTTATGGTGGCTCCGCAGGATGATGGAGAACCTAAGAATTTCAAGGAAGTTCTTACATCCCTTGTTAAAGAAGAATGGTTAAAAGCAATGAAAGATGAGATGGAGTCTATGAGGACAAACCAAGTCTGGGACTTGGTCGATCTACCACCTGGGCGTAAAGCTATAGGGAGCAAATGGGTTCTCAAGCTTAAATGCAAGTCGGATGGATCGATGGACAGGTATAAGGCTCGATTAGTTGCGAAAGGATATACCCAACAAGAAGAGGGTATAGACTACGAGGAAACCTTCTCTCCAGTTGTGAGGTTTGCCTCAATTCGCCTAATCCTAGCTATGGTAGCTCACCTGGACTTGGAACTCTACCAGATTGACGTAAAGACAACATTCCTCAATGGAGAACTAGATGAAGAGATCTATATGGATCAACCAGTGGGGTTTGAGGTCAAGGATAAAGAGCGTAAAGTGTGCAAGCTTAAAAGATCCATTTATGGCCTTAAACAATCATCTAGATAATGGTACTTAAGATTTCATCGAGCTGTTCTTACGAATGAGTTTATGATGATTGAAGAAGACCATTGTGTGTATGTCAAACAGTCCAAAGGGAGTTTCATAATATTATCATTGTACGTTGATGATATTCTATTGGCAGGTAATGACAAAGGGATGATTGAAACCACTAAAGAGTGGTTGTCTTCAAACTTTGAAATGAAAGACATGGGTGAAGCAGAATATATTCTAGGAGTAAAGATCTATAGAGATCGCTCTAAGAAACTTCTTAGTTTGTCCCAATAGACTTACTTGAAGAAGGTTCTAGAGCGCTTCCAGATGCAAAACTGCAAACCTATCGACACCCCTATCACCAAAGGTGAGAGCTTATGCCAAGAAATGTGTCCTAACTCAATTCGAAAAAGAGCAAATGGCTCGTGTTCCTTATGCTAGTGCTGTTGGGAGCTTGATGTACGCAATGATGTGTACTCGCCCAGATATTTGTTATGGAGTTGGGCTAGTAAGCAGATTCCAGTCGAACCCAAGACTTGCTCATTGGAAAGCAGTCAAGAGGATTCTTAGATATCTGAAAGGAACAATGGACTATGTACTTTTCTATCAAGGTTCAGATTTGCAGCTTCAAGGTTATAGTGATGCTGATTGGGGGAGCGACCTTGATGAGCGCAAATCCACTTCTGGGTACGTATTCTTGCTGAACAATGGCGCCATTACTTGGAGTAGCAAGAAACAACCTTTTATAGCGTTGTCCACTATGGAAGCTGAGTACATAGCATGTTCTGCAGCAGTGCAAGAAGCTGTTTGGTTGAGAAGATTCCTTACGCACTTTAATATTGTAACTGATGCCTCAGATCCAGTAACAATATTTTGTGATAGTGTTGCCGCTCTGGCCCATGCAAAGGATTCAAAGTATCATGAAAAAACCAAACACATTGATCTAAGGTTTCACTACATACGGGACATGATTACGAGAAATGAAGTAGTCCTAAAATACATATCTACGACTCGCATGGTTGCTGATCCAATGACCAAACCTATAGCTAGAGATGTCTTTCAGACTCATGTTAGAAGTTTGGGATTGCGTAGATTGTTTTAGTTGACCTTAATTTGTTTACTTCATTTGGATATTAATGCAATATGATGTTCATTTCAAGTTTGATTCCATATAGCATTTATGTTTATACACACACTGAAGTATGTCAACAGGTATGATCGGCTCTCTCACACGAGCGAGCAAAGATGAGATAAATGTGTCCCTTACTTGTCTTGCAGAAGATGAGTTGAGAGGTTGATACAAGTATACATCGCCTTAGTTTGATATTAAGATAATATCCTTGGTGTTAAGGATCGAACATAGATTTCTCCCAAAATCTATGTAGCATGTGTAATAAGCCAGATGTGAGATCTCTTCATCGCTATGCGAAGCGGACGAGTGATGGACCCAAGCTAGTCACTAGGGCGATTAGGCCAAGATCTGTGCGGTGTCGATAGACATACACTCTTTTATGCGTAAAGAGTATTCCACCGCAGCATGTGTTTCATACTACATGTGCTTGGACGACCATTTGCAAGAGTGAGTGAATAATTCCCTGTTTCCTCACTGTGTGAGCTACATATCTTTTAGTGCCCTTATTGACTTTTGACTATGTCATGACATCGAGGATTTGGTGCTAGCTACTTTAGAATGTTATCTATGACCATGATTGATTCGGTCTAAAGAGGCATTACTGGGAAAGCAGTCAAACCAAAATCGATTGACATGAGGGCAAAGGAACACAAATGGTTATGGAACATATCGTGAGAGTTTGGAGTTAAAGTATGGCCTTGAGGTTCAACCTCTTGAGGGATTAGGCATTCTTTTAACTGATGCAATCAAATGAGTCTAGGGCATATCGAGAAGACATAGGGATTGTGCTACGCTGGTTTTCTTTCACAGAAGATTTGGTGTAGTACTCCCAAACTTGCAGTTGTTCTCGGTAGTCGCACGAACTATTAACTAGTATTAAGAGAATGAAAATACACAGAGAGATGCATGAATGGGTTGTGCCCACTATGTGCGAGTGGGAGATGTTGCCAGCCATGGAATATTAACACCCATGTGGGCAATGGTGTGGTCCAACTAATCCAATTAGTTGTTCATGTGGGTTGGTTGAGATGATGAAGTGGAATTTATTCTTCTTGTCTCCCATTTTGGCCTATAAATAGGCTTGCAACATTGGCCTGAAAAACACACCAAAATAAGAAGAAACAATTCTTCAATATCTCCCAAGCTCTCTTTCTCTCTCTAGCAACATCTCTCGCTTCGTGTAGTTTTAGATCATCGAGGTTTTTAGTTCGTGGATCGGGTGAATATTATTCTAGTAATATATTCCACAACCGAGATCGAGGAACGCGAAGGTTTCTCCGCCGGGTTCGACACGGAGGATCAACGACACAATAGGGACGCTAACATCAACTTACGGAGGTATAAATAATTTATTGTTTATGTCTCGTAATTCCGCTGTGTAAATTTATTTCGTTAGTAGTTTCGACGTTATTAATTCATTAAACTGTTGGCGGCGAAGTTGTGGTGTGACTAGTGAGAATACGGTAAAGGCGGTTCTGTCAAAGGTAATTGGTTCTTAAGCGGGACCGTTGTGACCCCACCAATTACCTGGGAACCTTGAAATCCTGTCTGGTAAGACGAGCTATCTCTTTCCGGGGGTTTACTTTGCACGATTCTAATCTAAGAAACTCCCCGACTCGCCAGTATAATAGTTTAACGAATAATGACATTGTTATTAAATAACTAAAATGTCCAACATGAACTGATCTAAAGGAGTGAATTCTTGTGTTCCTTGTTTTGTATGGAAGTCGCTGCAAAATACGTTTCCTTTTGTGTATGTTAGTTGCTACTTTATCTTAAATAGTGGTTGAGTAGTGGTACTAGAACTTTATTGTTGTGTAGTATTTGCAATCCAAAAAATTAACACTGTTATGCTCATTTGGTGTGTTGTTAACTTAAAGGTATCTTTTCGTAGTCCCCACATTCCTAAATATACACAACACTATTAAATCACTAATGGTTCTAGTTAACGATTACGGTCACTTCTTCGTAGGATGGATTGGAGGTCCAACGCCATGATAATTGTTGCCACACAACTAATTTTGCTTCGTCTAAGACTAATCTTGGTGTCCATGACTTACTTCTTTGCAAGAAAATTTATTTAATTTCCAATTCTAATAAACGTAAAAGGGATTATTCGTATAGCATGTTTAGTCGTCTACACATACAGATTGCGTATATACATGACCTCATACACATAAACAACCAAGATTGCATTGACATCTTACACATGGATAAGAGTAGTTTTCACAAACTATGCTATCTATTAGAGCACAATGGTGGTTTATCAAGCTCAAAATATGTTAGTGTTCAAGAGATGACTGCCTTGTTCTTACAAACACTAGCTCACTATCATAAAAACAGAGTTGTGCGTTTTGATTTCAAAAGGTCCGGCCAAACACCGAGTCATTATTTCCATAAAACTATGGACATATTGTTCAATATTATGGACTACCTAATGGTAACGCCTACTACAATATCGTCTCATTGTACTGATGAAAGTTGGAAATTGATGTAGCAAGCGGAAGACATAAGGGAAGATGAAGCAACACAAGAAATCAAAGACTCATTGATTTCTCAGAATACAGAGAAATCAACGAAAAACTGAGAAAACTCTCAAGTTTATGAGTTTCTCTTCTATAATCAATTGACTACAATGACTAAAAGACGACTAACTTATAAAGATGAAACCCTAGACGTGAAAAAAAATCAAAATTACAAAAGACTCTTAAAATAACTAAATAAAACTAGACGACATATATTATATAAGTAGTTCTAGTCTTATAATTCCAATGGCTCTTTGCCTCCCTTGGTTGAAACCTTTGATCATTAAGAGGCAACTTGAAATTTCATCCACCGAGATCCCTAATTCGTTTGGAGTGCGTGTAGGCAAGATATTGACTACATAATCTTCATCGATCAACATTCTATTGACCTTTTACTTGCAAATATGACTAGTGACAAACAACGATCGATTATGGAGCTTGGAACCTAGTAGAAGATCTTCATCAGTGAAGCAGATAGTTGACATACATTGTTTCGTGACATGAGAAATCTCTGGAGTAGAGTCCACGACTCTTTCCTATTCGCTTGTCATATTGCATGAAACAATGACATGGAAATCGTCTAGACCATCCATGTGGCTTGAGAGTGTGACAATGTTTGACGACACAACATCCTATTCTAGAGAGATCTTCCCATCACGAGCCAGTCACATCACTTTATCTTTGATTATGAAGCAATCATGGATTGGGTGTCCAACAAGACGATGATACTTGCAGTAGTTGGGGTCTTCAAAATGTCTAGCTTCCTCTGGCCTCTTCATCTCAGGTAGTTCGATCAAATAAGCCTTGAGTAAATCATCAAATATTCCAAAACATTAGAATCAAGGAATGGATATTTTTTTCGATCGTGTCTCCTTGAGTATCACCTTTCTCTATTCAATAACTTGTGAAGTGTTGTCCTTTTCAGATACCATAACACTCCGTCCTTGGTCATTCTTATCATTTGACGTGTCCTGAATTCTCAATGGAGTAACATTCATCGCCATAGATTCTTTGGTGGGTGCTTTGTTAGAAGGTTTGCCTCATTTCTTTGCGTCTTGTTTGTCTTTGAAACTTCGCGGGTCTTGCATGGGCGGTCCATTGACTCCACTTGCGGCCATACATAACTCCATGTCATGATAACAAGTTTCTTAGTCTTCAAACGTCATTGGTTGTATTCCTTGGAAAATGTAAGGGGCCCCTCATTGCATTCTTTGGATGCACATTTCTATAGCCGAAGTCTCTGACAATCGATCTTTACAACTAATACACAAGTTTCTCCAATGATTAATGTAATCAATCACAGACTCGTCATCCCATTGGCGAGCATTTGTGAGTTCAATCATGCTAACGGTCCTTTGTGTGCTATAGAAATAATTAAGGAATTCTTTCTCCAACTCGTCCCAACTACCGACTGAGTTCGCCTCGAAGTCGGTGTACCATTTAAACGTGTTTCCCTTCAACTAACGAACAAATTGCTCGACAAGATGATCGCCGTAGGTTCTAGCGTTGTTGCAAGTAACAAAATGAGTTGCGTGTTGCTTCAGGTTGCCTTTGCCATCAAATTGTCATCTTCAAGCTATTTATCCTTTGAGTATACGGTTTGGAGTAGGATAAGGATGATTTGAAGCCTCCGTCAAACTTGTCTTTGATAGTTCCCGTGATGAACTTGTCTTTGATAGTTCCCGTGATGAACTCCTTCTTCAAAGCCTCCAAACTTCACTTCCTTTCCACGACTTTCTTCAGCCTTGTCCTCCATACTCAATAGATTTTTTATCTTGGAGTCTTGATCTTGTACATGTTTGTGCAACATCTCTATGGATTTAGCCACATTCCAAGTTAGTCTTCAAAAGTTGTAGTATTTGTTGCCAATGCGAACACCGTATCCGGCGGAGAAGAAAGACTTGGAATGGAGAGAGGAGTTGATGGGAAGAGTTATCTTTCTCAACATCTTTATTATCGTTGAAGTTGTTGAAGATAGACGAGGTCCATTGAAGAATATCATGGGCAACTTTGCTTGGAATCTTGGTGGATGGATCAGCCAATTAATTAGACATTCTTCTCATCTTGATCGGGCTCATATGGTTTACTTCTTGTTCTTGGTGAAGAGGGATGAGAGGTAGAGAGGTCCCACGGGGTGCGCCAAATTTCTAATAACATGAAATTAAAAGAAAATAAAAAGATTAAAAATTAAATATTAATAAATTTACAGTACAATTTGTGGTATGATCGCTATTGATCCACTGGTTCAATTTAATAAGAACGACGATCTTGAATGTTTAAAGATTTATGGTGGAAATCTTCAATTTGATCTTCACCGAAATGGTTTGGACTTGGAAAAATGTTAATTCGAGGGTACTTGGACTTGATCTCAAATCAAAAGTTGGACCTTGCGATGAACTTGATGATCTTCGTTAGGAAGGTTTGAATATGATGAACACCAATCTTCTTTTGTGGAGGATTGATCTTCAAAAATAGTTTGTCGAGGGCTTCGTGGCTTGTTCTCGAATCAAAGGGGCTTTTCCTTCATTCTTCGCGACGAACACCTTAAAGATGAAAAACTTTGGTTGGGAGAGTTTGTTAACCTTCTTTTCTCCAAAATGTCTGAGTGTTGAATTGTGTTTTTCTTCTTCAAGAAGACCACTATTTATAGTTGTAGAGTGAATCTCAACCAGAATCTCCGGATGAGATGAACGGTTGTGATTGCATCTATGATTTCTTGATTTGGAACACTCTGATTTGAAAGTGCAGGTATTCTGGCGATGTTAGATTAACATTGAGAAATCAATGTTAGAGTAACATTGCTGAGCAGAATCCGATTTACAATCTTGTTGATATTTATTATTATTGTTTTGCCTTATTTATTTAACTAATTGAGTTCCATAGTTGTAATTGTCTTTGATTATTATTCAGGAAACAAACTTGTCATAGGTTGGACGCTCAAGTTTCCAAGAAGGAAAGTTTTCTTAATTAAGCAAACCGCTCTACAAGGAAAGAAGAGTTCGAGTGCAACTAGGAAAGCTTTCCAAGTTGAGTCCTGATTTGAAGAAGGAGTCTATCCTTAGTTAGATCACTAACGAAGGAACTATTATTCAAGAAGGACTGCGACAACAAGGAAGAGGAGTTCGAGAAGGAAACAAGGAGAATTACCAACCGTGTACAACACACCTTGAAATCCAAGTCAAGAACCTATATATAGGTGTGAAGTACATCAAGACAAACACGAGACAAGAGCCAATCAATCCGAGAGATTAATCTACAAGTTGTTGAGTGTTGTCTTACTTTAGCAAAGTTTGTGTATTATTAGAATAGATCTAAGAGTGAGGAGCTTTTAGAGATAGTCGAAGCAATTCTTGTGTGCTTTGCTTAGTTCAATTAGTTTGAGAGCGAGGAGCTTGAAAATTGAGAGCTTGGGACGCAGTACTAGAAGGCTACACCATCCCTTACTTGCCAAGAGATGGAGATGTTGATCTGTTACCTAAGCCAAGAGGACAATGGACAACCAATGAGATTGCTCTCTACAACTTCAATGAAAAGGCTCTCAATGCTATTTTTAGCTGGGTAGGTAACCACATGTTTAAACATATTCAAACTTGTACAACTGCTAAAACTGCTTGGGAAGTTCTTGAACTACAATGTGAGGGTGATGTGGCTGTGAGGGACTCTAAATATAGAAAACTTTTGAAGGACTTTGAGAAGATAGAGATGAGTGAGGATGAAAGCATTGATAGTTATTTCGAGAAACTTCTTGATATTGCTAATCAGTGTCAAAACTTAGGTTTTACCATCCCAAATCAAACCATTGTCTATAAAGCTTTTAGAACATTATCTTCTAAGTTCACTGTCAAAAGAATTGCTATGAATGAGTCTAAAGATCTTGCCAACATGGACTTCCAAGCATTAATGAACACTTTGAAAGAGTTTGAACTAGAATTCCTAGGAAAGTCCAGTAAACAACTTGCTTTAGCGTTACTAGGAACTAGCTCAGATTCTACAGGAAGTGATGAGGATGAATATGAGTTGATCTCTTCTAACTATGGAAACATTACCAAGAAGTTTAGTAAATTAGGCTACAAAGATAAAAATAAAGAAAAACAATATGGTAATGTTGCCTTTGGTTATAAGAAATTGCCCCCAAAGTTTGTAAAGTACATGGCATCTAAGAGCACGCCTCAAGATGCTGAGAAATTGAAAGATGTCCAGTGCTATGAATGTAAGGGGTATGGTCACTTTAAACATGAATGTGCTAACACCCTTAGAACAAGAGGGAATTCTCATTGGGTCTGTGTAGATGACTTCAATGAAACTGACTTCGAATCTGGAACAAGTGCCCATGAACAATCAGAGGAAATCAACACTGCCGCGCTTTGCACTCGGATCGCCTGGTCAGGAGAAGACTCTAGAAACTGCCAAAAATCTCAATGTTACTCTAACATTGGAGAACCAACAACAAAGCAGGAAATTTTCTTTGGAGACTGGAACAACAATGATACACAGGTTAACTATGATGTACTCTCTGATTGTGATGATACTAACTTTGATTGTTTTCATTGCTCAGTTGATCTAGAAGAAGAGTACTTCAATTAAGAAGAACTGTCCCAGGAGGAAATCCTAGATGATCTACATACAACTTTTCTTAGACTTGAGAGAGAGAGAATGTCAAACTCATGAAGAGTAACAAAGCACTGAAGCATGACATTGAATGTTTGAAGAACATGTTGAAACTCTATTAGAGAGACCTTGACAAAGCTGAAGCTGAGCTGAAAGAGGTAAAGGAGAAACTCAAAAAGGATTCACAGATCATAGACAAATGGAATGTAGGTACTTCTAAACTTGATGAGGTACTAAACATGAGTAATACAGGTACATGTGGTCTGGGATTTGTTGAGAAACCTTCATCTTCTAATGTTAATTCTGCCTATTCAACTACAAGCTTTGTTAAAGAATCTGGTAATATGAGTTCTGGTACCATCAACACTGTAAAAAGCAAACCTACTTTTATCTGTCAGTACTGTTTTCAATTAGGCCACATTAAACCATTCTGTAGAAAATTTATAAAAGAATGTGGTAAGAAAACAACCTATGTGCCCAATGTTAAAACTACAACAGGTTCTGATGTTAGACCAACATTAGGTGCAGGACAGAAAAGTAGAACTTGGGTAGAAAAAGCTAGAACCCCTAATATTAAAATTGTATGCAATGTTGTTTTCTCTGCTGTGTACTCTAACCTTTCAGGTAAGTGGTACTTCGACAGTGGATGCTCAAGACACATGACAGGCAGCAAAGAGAATCTTAAGCAAATGATACCTTTAAGTGTTGGAACAGTGACCTATGGAGGTGGCACCAAAGGAAAGATCATTGGCAAAGGGATACTAAATGTTGATGGATTCCCACCCCTGCAGGATGTGTTGTTGGTAGATGGGTTAAAGGCAAATCTAATAAGTATCAGTCAGCTATGTGATGATGACTTACTGGTTACATTTGACAAAGTTTCTTGTGATGTTTATGATAGTGATAATGTTCTTGTTATGACAGGTGCTAGATCCAAAGATAACGGCTACCTAGCCCAAAAGGAAGCAGAGTGTTTCCATGCCAAAATTGATGAGGTTTCTATATGGCATAGGAAACTTGGACATGCTCACTACAGAAACCTTGAGAAACTGCAAAAAGTTGATACTGTAAGAGGCTTACCTAAGCTGTCTTGTCCAGGTAAGCTTGTGTGTGGTGATTGCCTCAAGGGTAAGCAAACTAGAGTTGTTCATACATCCCTACAAGTACAAAATGCTAATCATAGATCTAGTAGGTGTTTTGAATTGCTACACATGGACTTAATGGGTCCAATTGAGGTAAGTAGTCTCAGTGGTAAGAAATATGTCTTTGTGATTGTAAATGACTTCTCTAGATACACTTGGGTAAAATTTCTTAAAGAAAAGTCTGAATCTTTTGATCGGTTCAAAATTCTTTGTGCTAGTATTAAAAACTTGTATGGATCCACTGTGACTAAGATTAGGTCTGATCATGGTAAAGAATTTTAAAATGCTAGTTTTGATAACTATTGCAATGCTAAAGACATTTTCCATGAATATTCAGCACCTAAGACTCCTCAGCAAAATGGGATTGCTGAGAGAAAGAACAGGACCCTTCAAGAGATGGCCAGAGTTATGCTCAATGCTAAAGATGTATCCAAAAGACTCTGGGCTGAAGCTTTAAATACTGTTTGTCACATTAGTAACAAGGTGTACCTTAGACCTGGAACTAACATGACTCCTTATGAACTCTTGAAGGGTGTGAAATCAAATATTGCATATTTTCATGAATTTGGATATGATTGTTATCTGCTTAATGACAAGGATTATCTGAGTAAATTTGATCCTAAAAGTGAAAAATACATCTTTGTAGGATACTCTGCCAATAGTACTTCCTTTATAGTCTACAATCTTAGATTCAAGACAATTCAGGAATCAGTGAATGTTGTATTTGATGAGTTCACACTTGATACAAGTAGTGATGATATCTCAGTTCCCAATGTTGGACCAACAGTGGAAACCGAGAATGTTACTCCTGACAATGTTACACCAACATTGGAACTGGGAGCTGGAAACACTGAATAGGAGTCAGGGAACGATGTTAGACCAACACCAGCGAGATTTGATGTTAGACTAACAGCAGAGGACTCTGACTCAGAACATGAAGTTGCCTCTGAACCTAGAAGAGATCCCCCGGCTAGGATTCAGAAAGATCATCCAACATCCCAGGTAATAGGTGAACTCACTGAACGGGCAAGGACACACAACAAAGAAAGACTTGATTATAGAGATATGGTAAAATTGTGTGTCTGTATGAACTTCACCTGTACTGTTGATAATGCCTCGTGTTTTGTCTCCTCCATAGAACCTGAGAATGTGAATGAAGCCCTCCTTGATAACTTTTGGATTAATGCCATGCAGGATGAACTATTGCAGTTTACTAAGAATAATGTCTGGATATTGGTGCCTAGACCACCTAATGTTAATGTATTAGAGACAAAGTGGATATTTAAAAACAAGAGTAATGAGGAAGGGGTCATAGTTAGAAACAAAGCTAGACTAGTTGCTCAGGGGTACACACATGTTGAAGGTGTAGATTTTGATGAGACCTTTGCTCCAGTTGCTAGGATTGAATCTATTAGGTTACTTCTATCCATAGCATGCTGTCTTAAGATAAAACTATACCAAATGGATGTAAATGGTGCATTTCTGAATGGGCTAATTGATAAGGAAGTATATGTTGAACAACCTAAGGGATTCACAGATCCTAAGTACCCCAACCATGTGTACAAGCTTAAAAAAGCTCTGTATGGACTTAAACAAGCACCTAGAGCATGGTATGAAAGACTTACATAATTCCTTTTAAGTCTTGGCTTTGTTAGAGGTGAAGGAGATAGGACACTGTTTGTTTTGAAGAAATATTCTCATGTCTGTATAACTCAAATTTATGTGGATGACATTGTTTTTGGCTCAACTAACAACTCTATTTTAGAAAAATTTGTTGAATCAATGACAGGTCAGTTTGAGATTAGTATGATAAGAGAATTAAATTTCTTCCTTGGTCTCCAAGTAAAACAAACAGGTAATGGGATATTCCTAAGTCAGAAAAAGTATGCAAAGAATTTGGTGAAATGGTTTGAATTGGCAGATTCAAAGCCTTGCAAGACTCCCATGTCTTCATCAGTGAAGATATCCAGGGATGTTACTGGTACCAATGTTGATCCAACATTGTACCGTTCAATGATAGGAAGCTTACTCTACTTGTCTGCTTCAAGACCTGATATAATGTTCTCTGTTTGTGTGTGTGCTAGGTACCGGGCATGTCCAAAGCAGTCACATCTAATTTCTATGAAGAGAATCCTTAGATATATATCTGACACTTTGGCCCATGGCATCTGGTACTCTTATGACACTAACACAAATCTTGTAGGTTTCAGTGACTCAGACTGGGCAGGTGACACTGATGATAGAAAGTCTACAAGTGGAGGATGTTTTTATCTGGGGAACAACTTGGTCTCATGGTACAGTAGAAAGCAAAAATGCGTGTCACTCTCCACTGCTGAATCTGAATACATAGCAGCAGGCAGATGTGTCACCCAGTTGGTATGGCTTAAACACATGCTACTGGATTATGGGTTAGACAGTGATACCTTACTTATGTTCTGTGATAATCTTAGTGCTATAAGCATCTCTAAGAACCCTGTGCAACATTCCATAACTAAACATATTGATATAAGGCATCGTTTTCTGAGAGACATGGTAGAAGATAAGCTCACTGACATTGAACACATTGAAACTAACAATCAGTTTGCTGATATATTCACTAAACCCTTAAATTCTGAGAGGTTCTTCAATTTCAGGAATTCTCTTGGCATGTGCATTGTCTAGGGATGTTAGTACACCAGTGTTGACATAACACCGCTATCTAGCACTGGTTATTGGTTGTGGTGTATCTGTAATTCTTTTATGTTTTTTTTCTGCATTCTTCTTTCTTGCATATTACTTCTTTGTTAGAGATTCTGTTGGGTTGTGTGGTTAATCTGTATAAATAGCTGAGTTGACTGGTGGACAAGTACATATCAAGAGTTTTGTAAAGTAAGAACTCTGTTGTTAGTCTGTGAATGTTAACCTAACATCTGGAAGAAGCTGGGGTACACAGAGCTCACTACTCTGATGTTATTCAGTTGTGACTTATCCATGTTAGGTTAGACATAGCATGAAGAGAAGCTGGGGTACATGATGTTGAGAGCTTCATTGTTTTCCAGTTGTGCTTATTTTCATATTTCTGTTATATTTGGCCAAGTTTATGCATAATGGTGATCCTTACTACTGGGGTGTTTTGAAGTTTCGACTACTTGCATTCAGTAGCATTATTCACTTGTTATTTCACTTGTAAATAGGTTGGAAAACAAGTATGCATGAGGAGTTGGGGTGAATAAGTATATGATAAATGCATTGTCTTCATTCAGTTCCTTTGTACTTGCCTAATCTGTAGCTGATGGTTAAGTTGTTGGGGTGTGTGGAGTCTTGTGCTGCCCACATTCAGTGATGAAACCATCCTTTCACATTCACTGATTTTTGTTCAAAAGAGTTCATGATAATTGTAAAAGATACATTGATAAGTCCTGATCCCAGTAAGTAAAGCTGTGTGTACCTGGTTACCATCACCCAATGTTGTTCTAACATTGTTGCATTCATTCTAGTTTTGCATTATTTCCTTATGTCGGTTTGGGCTTAGGGGGAGTAGTAATCCTAATAAATCATGTGTTGAGGCATACTTAGTGGGTGACCAACTGCAGGTAAAACACTATGTTTTGTGATCTTCTATGCTGTGGGAAAATCTTTTCCCTGGATATGTACATCCACTCTGTGTTTTTCTGTCTGATGTGTCACTTATTCATACTGATGATCTTAAACTATGTCTTTGCACCTATGTACTTGGTTGAGGTTTCATATCAGTATACAGGAATATCTCACGCTCTCACATGATGTTGCTTTGGATGAAGCCCTGCACCTATAACTTCCCTCCCTGATGTTAACTTGCCAATGTTAGTTCAACATTGAAACAATGTAACTTATAAGTTTTCAGGTTTGGAGACTGCTCTAGTTACGTGTTAACCTAACATTGACACGAGGTAAGTTGAACATGGGTGTGATCGTGTGACAGTGGTCCGATTATTTTGGTAACATGTTACAACACCACTATCACTATTCTTCAGCTGATTATCTATATAATTTGCCCTAATCTCTTCTTACTGTTTATGCGTTCAAAATTCTTGTGCAATCAACATTCTCTGCAAATCAAGATTCTTCTTTTCTTCTCTAAATTACTCTAATAATGGCACGCAAGTCTTCCATTGATGCTCTTGTAGATGATGCTGAGCAGATTGAACAACCAGTACGCCGCAGTACCAGACGAGCAACCACTGAAGCTGTCGCCGCCGCCACACCTAAGAGGAAATCCACTTATCAACGGCGCAAGGGAAAGAAATCCGTAAAGGGTGATGTTGGCTCAACATCAAAAACAGCTGAGCAAACCTCCACTCCCACCAACGATGAAAACGAGGTAATGATGGCTAACCCTACTCAAGATATAAGTGCTGAAATTGGTATTGAGGGGGAGAAAGAGGCCATTGTTGTTGCTGTGGGTAAGTCTGAGGTTTTGCATGAGGTCCCTAAGGGTAATGTTGGGGATGAGTCTGTGGTTGTTACTGATGAAGGTGAAAACCTTGAGGTGAATGCTGAGCCGTCTGAGGCTAATGCTGTTGAGCATGCTGATGCTGCTGAGGTGGATACTCTTCCTGAGAAAAGTGATCAGGTTGAGGAGACTGTGGCTGAGGAGGTTACTACTGAGGGTAACCAAGATGTTGTTGATGAGGGTAACAATCAACCTGAAGAGGTTGAGAGAGAAGAAGAAGAAGAAGAGAGCCTGACTCTCTCTGCCTTAGCTACTGCTGCTAAGAAAAGAAAGGGTAAGCAGGTGGTTGTTGAATCTTCTAAGTCTGAGTCAGAAGAAGAAAAAGAAGAAGAAGATGATAAGGAGGAATAGGAAGAGGAAGTTGAGGAAGAATATCAACTGGTAGCTGATGACCCTGCTCATGTTACTCCAACATCATGCAGTGATGAGTATTTTGATGTGCTTGATGAGGAGTATCCCAAGAAGCCTTATTCTGGCTTTTATGTGTCAGCTGAGGCAGAAGAACAGTGGAAGGCTTATCAAGCCAGGGTTATTCACATGGAGAGGAACATTGATGAGGAAATGTTCAAGGAAAATAAGCTGTATGAGTTTCTTGAAGCTAGGGGTGAGTTGGGCTCTGTGATGAATCAGTCATCATATGTCCAAGATGTGATCAGAGAGTTCTACATGAACCTCTCTCAGTGGGTGTGCCACCAGGGCTCTCCCCAGTTTGGTAAAGCTTGGGTAAGGATGAATGTCTATGACATTAGTCCTTCTGTGATCAATGAAGCTTGGGAACTTCCTGATCCTGAGGTGACTGAGGATCCTAGCATGGATGAGGTGATTACTGACCTCACTGGTGGACTCACAAGGAAGTGGAATGATAGTTTTCCAACTACAAAGCTGACCTCCTTAAGTGCTGTACTACACAAGCTCTTTACCTACAACTGGCTGCCTTCTTCCAACACCACTGTTATGACAAAAGAATCTGCAAAGTTGGTGTATAAACTGAAGAATGGGCTGAGTGTGAACATAAAGGAGAAAGTTTTGAGGCACATGAGGGAGGTCACAACAAAGGCAAAGGAAATCATTCCATATCCCTCTCTGATATCCAGCATTCTGGTGAAGCAAGGCTTCAAGACCAAGAAGACAGAGGGCTGGATCAAGAACAAGGCCAAGATGATCATCACCAGGAGCTACTTCACTCAATTCAGGATTCAAGACTTGCCCTGGAATCCCAATGCAAAAGCTGGTCCAAGCAGGAAAAAAAAGAAGAAGACTCTCACGTTTGCTGCTTCTTCTGTTCCAATGTCAAGTGGTGATAGCTGCTCTATGATTGCGGATGCATTTGTGGAAGAGACTCTGGTTTGACTTGACAGAGAGTACAAGGATACCCAAAGAGAGATAGCAGACAAGCAAGTGAAGTTGCAGGAGATTGATAGCCTCATGAAGCATTTGAAGGATCTGCCTTCCTCACAAAAAGAGGGAGAGTAGATCAAATTCAAAATTTCTGAGTTCTTTTAATTTTCTGTTTTCTATTGAAGTATGAACAATTCTATTTTCTTTGCATTTTTCTGTTTCATCAAGGAGTGTGTTCCTTGCTACTTAGTATGGTATGTAATTAAGTACTTTTCTATATTGGTACTTAGTGTTTCTGCTTATGCTATTTGAACTGTGGTTACAAAGGACTAACTCTGTTTTGCAGGTGTTAACTGTTCTCTGAGGTTAAGTTAACATTGAGATGTTCAATGTTAGAACTTCTGTCTGTACTCAATGTTAATCCAACAATGACAAAGATGAATGTTATGATAACATTGAAAGTATCAATGTTAGAATAACATTGAGTTGCTCCCTTCTGATATTCAGGGGGAGTGTACTTAGTTTTCATTGTTATAAGATAGAGAAGTTTGTCTGAATAATTTGATCTGATTAGAACAGGTTCTTAGGTTTTGTGATTAAAGCAAAAAGGGGGAGATTGAAAGTGCAGGTATTCTGGCGATGTTAGATTAACATTGTTGAGCACAATCCGATTTACAATCTTATTGATATTTATTATAATTGTTTTGCCTTATTCATTTAACTAATTGAGTTCCACAGTTGTAATTGTCTTTGATTATTATTCAGGAAACAAACTTGTCATAGGTTGGACGCTCAAGTTTCCAAGAAGGAAAGTTTTCTTAATTAAGCAAACCGCTCTACAAGGAAAGAAGAGTTCGAGTGCAACTAGGAAAGCTTTCCAAGTTGAGTTCTGATTTGAAGAAGGAGTCTATCCTTAGTTAGATCACTAACGAAGGAACTATTATTCAAGAAGGACTGCGAGAACAAGGAAGAGGAGTTCGAGAAGGAAACAAGGAGAATTACCAACCGTGTACAACACACCTTGAAATCCAAGTCAAGAACCTATATATAGGTGTGAAGTACATCAAGACAAACACGAGACAAGAGCCAATCAATCCGAGAGATTAATCTACAAGTTGTTGAGTGTTGTCTTACTTTAGCAAAGTTTGTGTATTGTTAGAATAGATCTAAGAGTGAGGAGCTTTTAGAGATAGTCAAATCAATTCTTGTGTGCTTTGCTTAGTTCGATTAATGTGAGAGTGAAGAGCTTGAAAATTGAGAGAACGACTTTTGTTAAAACCTTAACGGGTTATTTTGCCTACGGCTCGGAAGTTAATATAATCTTATATTCACTTCTTAAACTTGGTGTTTGTTTATTCCGCTGCACTATTACTCTGGTCTGTTGTTAAAGTAACATCGTTGGGTTAACAACATACCAAACTGCTGTTAAAACTCCAGTGTTAAGTTAACAACAACAACGTATCAACACGATCAACAATTTCAGGATTGATTAAATCTTCTTTCCATTTCTTGATATATGGGGGTTGGTGGAGAAATCTTTTCATGTCTTGAGATTCGATTTGCAATTATTTCCATACTCAAGATTTGATGAATATTTATAAATTTAATCCTTTAAATATTAGGATTAAATAATATATGTATTTTTGTATTTCTTGTATTGTAAGACTTGTCATTATTTTATTTTATTGGATAATTTAACTCCAATTAATAAATAAGATATTATTTGATTTATCCTCCATATATATATATATATTAAAATTAATGAATTTAACTATTTTACTTTTAATATAAATTTGTTATAAATCCAACATAAAAATAGAAAAATTAATTGATAATTAATATGTTATTTTCCACGTGTCGAGATTTAATTAGACGCTATCTTGTACAAAGATTTATGGTGTGTCGACCAATTAAGTTAACTCTTAACAAGGGCTATCTTGTACATAGTTAAGCCTCTATTTTGTCTAGGACATACATAAATTTAAAATGTTGTGCATAGAGGTGACGAGATTCTCAACTACCTCATGTTCATGTTTGAAATGTAGATCAATGATGCGTCCGTACGACTTACCATGTCCATTTGACCATGAGTCCATGTTTTTTAAATACTATATATTAATGAAAATAAAATTAAATACTAATATGTACGCAAAAATTATTTATTATTTATTTTATTAATTTATGTTTGCTATTTTTTGTTTACTTTTTTCTTGGATACTTATTTTGTAGTGACTTTATAAATAATATACTACATCATTAAACGATTTATTGAATAAATAGTCACAAATACCAGTGGCCTTTTCGGAAATAATAATACATTTCGACTGGTACAAATAAAAGTACTAAATTGTTAACTATTTTGGAAATAATTGTTCAAAATACTAACTATTTCTTAATAATGTTATAAACCTACAATTCCAAAGCCAATCGGGACCCATACATATAGTTTAGTTTTTCATAAAATAGAGTTAAACTAAATAATAAATGTTAAAAGTATATTTAATTTTAACGTAACGATTACTTCACTAAGAAAAATTATGATTTGTTGGCCATTCTTCTAGCATATATGGACTTATCCGCTACATCTCGAGTTTCATGATATATGGAGTGTGTGCAAAGCTTATGAAAAGTACTATTTTTTTTTTTGATACGAGTAAAGATATTAAATAAACAGCTTCTACAAGCTCTTGCAAATACTAGTGATCAAGGATTTTCGAAGTCTTTTTAACAAAAATATCAAATATTACTATTAAGTAAATAATTATCTATTTATTTAAGCATTTGAATATATCATAAGGATATTCATGACAAAATATTAATAAAATATTTATCATTTTAGTCCTTTCAATTCAAGCATAACCACGTTATTATTCAAAATTATTAAACCAACATGGTAGTACCAGAATACATTTATACGAGTAACCCAAATTAAAGAATGTTGGCAATTTACCATATACCAACTACCAGCCATAATCAAACACATGCTCATTATCCATAAAATGAAAAACAAGTGACATCATTTTATAGGAAATTAGACATTTGGCTATATTTATTATCACCTCCATTTCATTTGCAATGGACAACGCACAAACACAAAACTTTACAGTATTCAACAATACACATGTATTTTCTATATCTTTGCAGTGCATTCTCTATTAACCACATGAAGAGTTCGAACATCTTAAATATAATTATCCGACAATTCCTTACAAGTCCTTGACATTATTTTGATGCTACCAACTGTAATGTTTAATATTTATTTAAATACTAATGATAGTTTAAATTAAAATCGTGCAAACTTTATCAAGTACATTCTAATTATTCAACATTACACATCTAAAGTCTTTTAAAAAAACTAATGGACTAAAGACAAAACTTGAAGTTCATTTAAATTTTTGGTAGGAGATGAAGTGGTTGTAATTCTCCAACTAGAAGAAATGTATATGAATCACGCTAAACCTAATGAGGCATGAGCATGACTAGCTACAACTTGTCTCTTAATTTATATCTCATATAAATAGGTAATGACAGTTTCTATAGGCTATAGCTTATTTGACAATCTTACTGGGCCCAATAAGGTAATCTTCCGAAAATAGCCCATACTGTCCTTATTTCAGGCATGTATCGCACTATTATCTTGCCTAATGGGCTGAATTAGTGTTTACTAATTCAGTATTTATCGGATTAGTATTTATTATAGTGTGAAAATGAATTAATATTGTTTACTAATACTGTAATACAGTAACACTTAATAATTATAATGAATTTTGGCGCAAACAACTCGTGGGAAAGGAGAAAGATGTTCATTTAAACATATTTTAATTTCTTGGATAATAATTACTTGTAATTTCTTTTATTTTTGAGTTTTGACTTTCTTATAATGAACCTTTAATTAGTTTTAAGTGGGCCGGAACATATCTTTTCAGCATTGTTGTGGTCTGTCACGAATTAAATGAATATGAGTCAAGTAGTTTTCAAGAGTAAAGCAATTTTGCAAAAGCCCTAATGCTCGCGAACCGACATTCAATCAAACGTGTGATGGTGAATGTGACAGGAAAATGCTTTTAGTTTCCAAACAGATAAAAAGCCTCTCCATTTGCCGAAGAGCTCAGCCGACAGCGCTAAGATATCAATCCTCGTTTTCCAGCAACGTCCTAATATTTCCTAAACTATTTTACTTAAAATTATAAATTAAATTTGGCATTAGCATTTATCTTTTCTTCATATTTCACATTAAATTATTGAGTTTGTAAGCAGTAATTTATGCTGATAAAGAATTATTAATTGGTGATTGTTGTGTTATAAGCTCTCAGGAAATATTATAAATCAAAACACACGCTAATATTAATATTATAGAAGCATTTAATTTAATTATATTAGACTATAAGCATACGCGTGGTTTTATATTTTAAACGTTTCTAATAGTTGTCTTTCATGCATTTATATTTTAGTCCTTTTCCTTGTATTATTAGTATTAGTGACCCGAGTATATAATAAGTAGTGGGTCACTTTTGTCATTTATTTTTTTTACGAGTTGGAGAGATGAAACTCTAATTCATCATCTCTTCCAAATTTCTCTCTGTAAATTCCTCTTTTTAATTGTTGAATACAAGGTTTCTTTCAGTTCACATGGTATCAGAGCCTACCCAAGTAGATGTGGGTCTTGCCCACTATCTAACTCACGTGTTAAGATCCCGATGCTCATTCCGGCCTACACGTGAGGGGGCATCTTGAACTCTTTATCTCACATCGCTTGGAGAATGATCTTGGCTTTTGTTTATCTATACCCTGCCCCCTCCCTCTAATAAGGTCTTTTAGAGGGAAATATGAGGGGGGGGGGGAGGGGATCTAATTTCTAACATGGTATCAATCGCTTGGGGTACACCGATCCGTTACTTTCCGCTGCATATTCACCTCATCCAATCCTAATATCGCCAAATTTTTACGTTTTCTGCAAACCCTATTTTTGCGATTTCTGCGCCGCCTTCTCAAACCTTCACCAAATCTACTCACATTTGCTCTCAATGTTATCCTCTCCGGCGGATTTCTCTACTGCTACTGGTCCGACTTCGATCTCTGGCTCTACACCGCCTTTCACGCCGTCGTTGAAAAGTCCGAGTGAGGATCCCTCCTATGTCTATTATCTGGGTGCTCATGACGTTCACGGCGGTTTGATTGTCGGTGAACTATTGTCTGGAGAGAACTACCCCTCTTGGAGTCGCGCGATTCGCCTTGCCCTCAACATTAAGAATAGGGAGAATTACACAAAGTACCCCTCAACTATGGGTAAATTACACAAAGTACCCCTCCTCTTTGGGAAATTACACAAACTACCCGTATGGTCAAAAAAATTAAAATAATTAAGACAACCTTTCAAATTCAAATCATAGCAGAGACTAAAATTCGTAGATAATTAATTTTTTCTTAGAAGAAATTATTTGTTATCAATATTTTTTGTCTTTTAAAACGAGATAAATGAGGTTTAATGCAATAATTTTGAATTATTTCTTATTTTTTGTGCAAAATAATTGAAGAGCATGAATTTACATTCAATAGTTTGAAATAAAAAAATTACGAAAAATCGGTCATAAGGGTAGATTGTGTAATTTTCCAAAGAGGAGCGGTACTTTGCGTAATTTACCATAGTTGAGGGGTACTTTGTGTAATTCTCCCTTAAGAATAAGAGCCGCTTTATCGACGGCTCCCTCCCTGTTTTGATCAACGACGAGGTTCTTCAGATCTGCTGGACCCGAGCCAACAACCTGGTGTTGACCTGGATCATGAATTCGGTCGCCAAAGACCTTCGCCGGAGTCTCATGTTCCAATCTATTGCTCTTGGCATCTGGACTGAATTGCGTACTATGTTCGATCGGACTGATGGCAGCCGGATATTTGAATTACAAAAATCGTTGTACACGATTTCTCAGGGTACCTCTTCTGTTAGTCAGTACTATAACTCTTTTCGTGCTGTTTGGGATGAATTTGTTTGTCAACACCCCATTGATTTATGCTCATGTGGTCTTTGTACATGCAATATCAATCATAATCTTGCTAGCCTGCAACAGAATGACTGCGTGTTAGGTTTCTTAATTGGTTTGAATGATACATTTACTGCTATACATAGTCAGATTCTCCTCATGTCTCCCTTACCCTCCATTTCCAAGGTTTACTCCTTACTTCTTCAAGAAGAACACCAGAGAGCCCTCTATTATAACCCCACCCCTAATCCCCGTGCTATGTATACCAGAGGATCATCCTCTCAGTCTTTCCCCTCTAAGCAGGGTTATTCCTCTGCTCATACTAATCCCTCTGGTAAGACCAATAAGCCTCCATTTTCTAAGGACAAAAAAGAAGCTTAAGTGTTCCTTTTGTGGGTACCCTCGACAGACTGCTGATAAGTGTTTCCAGGTGATTGGCTATCCCCCTGGGTGGGATGGCCCTACGGCAGAAGAATCATGACTCCTCATGTCGCTAACTCAGCTACTACTGCTGCTGCGCTGCCTTCAGAATCTCTTACTGCCCCAACTAACCCTAACTTGCAGCTCCTCTCTGAACAATTTTTGGCCTTTACCAGATCTAAAAATTAGGCTACTCCTCATGTTTCCAGCACTAGTTCACCTCACACAGCTGCTACAACTATAGCTAGTACATCCCCTCTCTTTGCCTTGCAATCTTCTGTTTTACCTAATTCAGTTTTTAAATATGATGATACTTGGGTTTTGGATACTGAGGCTACTGACCATATGGTCTGTAGCCCACATATTTTTACTTCTCCTACTACAAACATTCATGTCACTATTACTTTGCCTAACAATAGCAGTACTGTTGGTACACTTCTAGGGGATATCTATGTCTTTTCCTCTCTTACTCTCAAGAATGTCATTTATGTCCCTGATTTTAGGTTTAACCTTCTTTCTGTTTCTATGCTCACTGCCTCTTCTAAGATCTGTGCCATTTTCTGCTCTTCTTTGTGCTTTCTGCAGGACATCTCCCTGAAGAGGATGATTGGTTCTGCTAAGCTGCATATTGGCTTATACATTGTTGATTTTCACTTTTCAAATACTAATAAACTTGCTGCTAGTTGTTCCTTACATTTTCCCACTTGTAATTCTGTTTCTGTCTCTGACTTGTGGCATAGATGATTAGGGCATGCTTCTTTTGACAAATTAGCCAAAATTTCTTCTATTTTCTACTTTACCTTGTTCTAAAAAGGCATGTGATGCCTGTCATTTCTCTAAACAAAAAATACTTTCTTTTCCTCATAGTACCTCTGTAACCACTGTTGCTTTTGAAATGATACATTTTGATGTGTGGGGCCCATTTGCTATCCTTTCTCATGATGGCTTTAAATTTTTTCTACCTATTGTTGATGATTTCACTAGATGCACTTGGGGTTTTCCTATTCTTCATAAGTCTGGAGTTGAATCTAAAATCAGACATTTTCATCAACTTGTTCTCACTCAATTTTCTAAACATATCAAGATTTTAAGATCAGATAATGGAACATAATTTATTAGGAAATCTTTCTTTGATTCTACTGGCATTATTCACCAAAAAAGCTGTGTTGAAACCCCTCAATAGAATGGCTTGGTTGAGATGAAACACCATCATTTGTTACAAGCTGCAAGAGCCTTGAGATTTCAGTCTAATCTCCCTTTGAAATATTGGAGTAATTTCATTTCTACAACTGCTTTTCTATTGGAGTAATTTCATTTCTACAGCTGCTTTTCTGATCAACAAACTTCCCTCTAAAACTATTAATCACAAGTATCCTTTTGAACTTTTACATAATAAACCTCATGATTATTCTGTTTTGAAGTGCTTTGGATGTTTATGCTATGCATCCTCCTTATCTGCCAACAGACACAAGTTTGATGCTAGGTCTATTAAATGTGTTCTTTTGGGATATCCTTTTGGTACTAAAGGTTACTTATTGCTGAATCTTTCTACTTCTAGCACCTTTATTTCCAGGAATGTTGTATTCTATGAATCTATTTTTCCCTTTACTATTTCTGACCTATCTTCTAACAATTCAGGGCAAGACACTCTTGATGCTTGCACCAGTCCTTTTGCTTCCTTGCAGGATATCTTGCATCCAGCTCCTGAAGATGTTGATGTTGTGGTTGCTGCCTCTCTTCCAACCTCACACTCATATGATGCCGTTCCTCCCTCATTTACCCCTGAGCCTCAGGGGGATAGTACCCTCTCTACTCTTTCTCTTATTTCTGAACCCTCTGCATCTTTTCCTCCTATTAGAAGATCTACTAGGAACACTATTTTACCTGCTTACTTGCATATTTATGACTGTGATCTACCTGCATCATTACATAAGAGCAATGCCAGTACATCCAACATTAGCATTAAATATGCCATTGAGTCTTACCTCTCTACTGCTCATCTCTGCACTTCTCATAAGGTTTTTACCTCTTCTGTGAGTTCCATAGTTGAAACTAAGTCCTATAAACAAGCATGCTTGCATACTGAATGGTAGGCAGCCATGCAGTCTGAACTTCAGGCTTTAGAGCAGACCAATACTTGGGTCTTAACTGATTTACCTCCTGGTAAGAATTGCATAGGCTGTAGGTGGGTTTTTAAGGTTAAAATTATGAGTGATGGTTCTGTTGAGAGGTACAAGGCTAGGTTAGTGGCTAAGGGTTATACCCAGGAAGAAGGTTTGGATTATTCTGATACATTCTCTCCAGTTGCTAAATTGACCACTGTCAGATTACTTTTAGCCCTTGCTGCTTCTCATTATTGGCATTTGCATCAACTTGATGTTAACAATGCTTTTTTACATGGGGATCTTGATGAAGAAATCTTTATGACTCCCCCTCCTGGTTATTGCTCTAATATAAAATCTAAAGTTTGTTTGTTAAAAAAGAGTCTTAATGGCCTAAAACAAGCCTCTAGACAATGGTACAACAAAATTACATCTTCATTACTTGCCTTAGGTTATAAACAATCCATTTCTGACAGTTCATTGTTTACTAAGCTTTCTTCCACATCATTTATTGCTTTATGTGTTTATGTTGATGACATAATATTAGCTGGTAATGATTTGCATGGAATTTCTTCCTTAAAAGCTCAATTACATGCTCAATTTACAATTAAAGACTTAGGCCATTTAAAATATATATTGGGTACTGAGGTTGCTAGAAGTCATAAGGGTATTTCCTTATGTCAAAGGAAATATGCTCTGGATATTTTAAATGATTCTGGTTACTTAGGCTCTAAACCTAGTACTCTACCTATGAATTCTAATTCAAAATTACATTTAAATGATTTATCTACTCTTTTACCTGATCCCTTTGTTTATAGAAGACTGGTTGGCAGGCTGCTCTACTTAACTATAACAAGGCCTGATCTTAGTTATAGTATTCATTGCCTTACTCAGTTTATGGCTAATCCCACTGTTACTCACCTTGAAGCTGCTCACAAAGTACTGCGCTATATTCAAGGCAGTCCAGGTAAGGGCCTATTTTATTCCTCCAACTGTGAATCACACCTAAAGTCCTTTTGTGACAATGATTGGGTGACTTGCGTTGATTCCAGATGAAGCATCACTGGTTATGCTGTATATCTAGGCAGTTCGTTGATTTCATGGAAAGCCAAGAAGCAGGTCACCATGAGCCGCTCCTCCACAGAGGCTGAATACCGAGTGCTGGCGTCCACTACTTGCGAGGTGCTCTCGCTAATTCAACTCCTCCAGGATCTCCATATGAAGACAACCAGACCTTCTATCATCTTTACAGACAACAAAAACACTGCTACAATTGTTGTCAGCCCCGTGCACCATGAACGCACGAAGCACGTGCAGATCAATTATTTTTTCGTAAGAGAGAGAATTCAACAAGGGGTTCTCAAGGTCCAACATATTTCAAACGTTCACCAGCTCGCGAACATCTTCACCAAACCGCGGGGTGTCCAACCTTTTTACAAATTCATGTCCAAGATGGGCCTTCAAGATATCCATGCCCCCCTTGCAGGGGGTATTAGACTATAAGCATACGCTTATTTTTATATTTTAAACGTTTCTAATAGTTGTATTTCATGTATTTACATTTTAGTCCTTTTCCTTGTATTATTAGTATTAGTGACTCGAGTATATAATAAGTAGTGGGTCACTTTTGTCATTTAATTTTTCATTCTGTACTTTACGATGAAACCCTAATTCATCATCTCTCCCAAATTTCTCTCTGTAAATTCATCTTTTTAATTGTTGAATACAAGGTTTCTTTCAATTCCCAAATTATAAGAATAAAGATAGGAAAACATGGTCAATGAGTCGATCTTTCTAAGTTATCGTTCGGATTCTAAAGGCTAAACCCTATAGAGCTAAGCTTTCTTTAGTATAGGCCCGTTTTGTTGGGAACCGCTAGAACACAAATATATAATGAGACTCAATTTAGTTTAAAAAATATGGTCTTATAAGTGGCTAATAACGGGATCCTGTAATTGTGGTATTGAGGCCAAACTACAATTAAGTTCTTTCTCCAAGTTCTTCGAGAAAAAAGAAACTTAGAGGGTATAGTAAACATAATCGAAAAAGCTACTTTATTATTAATATTGTCAATTAATGTTTTTGTTATTCAACACATAATTAGGACATTCATACGTCTAATGACGAAAAACGTTTTATCCTTTTACCTGTTGGGTATTTTTAGGGATATATTAGAAATAAGATAAAAATATTTGGGGCTAGATATTAATATTGCATAAATTTGAGGAGAGATATTGTAATTAGTACAATGCATGACTAATCCCATATTTATAGGGAACTTAGCATTTTCTAGAAATAATATTTTATTTAAATAGCTACTTATCTTCCCACTAACTAATTAATTATAAGACTTATCTTGAGGGACCACAAATATCTCGACTTTTCAATTCTCTAGATCATTCACGGATGATCCATATTGTAGAAGATTATAATATTTTTTAATTACAAATTATTACTTTAACACCCCCTCTTAATTTGCAATGAGGTCTTCATTTCAGAATACACAATTCTTAGCGGGTGACTGCCTTCGTGAAGTTCTCCGCGAGTTGTTCCCTTGTCTTCAGAATCTCCAGTTCAGACTCTTGTTGATCTTGAACGGGACTTCTAAAAATTCTGTAATGGTCGACTTTGTGTCACAATTTTGGTAGTAGGACTTCTTGCTTTGTTGAAGACCCTCTACTTTTCTTGTGAGCTTTATAGCTTCACATGCTACATTTGTAGCTGCAATACATTCTCGCTTCAACACCTTCTGCGGCGTTTTTGTTGCTCTGCTGGAGTTAATTTTTTTCACATGCAGTAAACTTTAACTTGGACTGCTTTTTCCAAGTTTGGCTCTTTGTGAGCTTCTTGTGATCCTTTACTTTATTTAAGGATCATCTTGCAATTTTATTTATCATAGCCACCAAATTATTTTTGTAAACTATCTTGCATCTTTTCACACCCGTAAAGCGGAAGAATTGATTGACTTACCCCTGGTGCATAAAGGACAAAACTCTTGCATCTCTGGTCTTGTTCTCCTTATGCTCCTTCTTTTTTCTTTTTGGCTGTCATCAACGATGCTTCTCCCTCCGTCTTGCGCTTGTCGTGTTGGTCGACAATATCCCAGTGTTCTTGGGATGAAATAACGTCCTCGTATTTGGACGCTCCATAACTATTGTGTAACAAGGATTTATTTCTTTGTTGCGAATATGCGAAGGCGGTCTCGTTGGAAGGGAATTTTTTAATTTTTTTTAGATATCGAGCCAGAGGTGGCTCTGATACCACATGTTGGGTGTTTTTAGGGATATATTAGAAATAAGATAAAAATATTTGGGGATAGATATTAATATTTCATAAATTTGAGGAGAGATGTTGTAATTATTACAACATGCAATATATATTTTTGGTACATGAAATCATCACTGCTTCGGCCTCTTTCTCTCCTAAGTTACAATGCATGACTAATCGCATATTTATAGGGAACTTAGCATTTTTTAGAAACAATATTTTATTTAAATATCTACTTATCTTCCCACTAACTAATTAATTATAAGACTTATCTTGAGGGACCTCAAATATCTCAACTTTTCAATTCTCTAGATCATTCACGGATGATCCATATTGTAGAAGATTATAATATTTTTCAATTGCAATTATTACTTTAACATTACCTTCTAATATATTGCAGGGTTTCGGCATCGAACCATTATGTCATTTGGACAATATTTCATGAATATTAATAAAAGTGGTAATGATTAACTTCTATGTTTATTATTATACATTCAAAGCATCGAGAGGATAAATGAAATATCACATGTATATTTAATTACCTACAAAGATAAGTTACATTAATGTAACTATTAATCAGTACAAAATGCATCGTTACCAAATTACTATAAGAAACGGCGAATAAGAAACAAAAAGATATGATGTCCAGAATTACATTTGCTAAAAGGGATGAGAACTGAGAAGTAAAGGAAGGAAGCAAGTGAGAGAAACAATCATACTCAACTTTTAAATTGAAAGTGACCCATAGTCATTCAGTCAAAGAAACAATGCCTTCAATGAAAATAAAGCAATTTCAATACGGGTTCAATTATTGTCCTAAGCTTAGGCCTTAGGCTGTATAGACTAAAGAGGACTCCCACGACCATACCACATGATTTTTATGTACGAGCTTTCACAATCTGACTGACTGAATATATGGTTCCACTCACCATCGTAACAACATTTGATGCCCATAGATGTAGACACGCATATGCATGTACATACATCGGAGACTATATTTATTACATGTCTCTCTCGTCTGATCCTGCGTAAGCTCAGAAACCTCAACTGATAACAGGCATTAAAAATGTTGATATAATTTGATAAATCTTCATGTTACTAATATATGAAATTTCCATCTTTTCTTTAATCTACTAGAGTTTCAGGGAGTATGGATATACTATTATATCATTAGACGTGTGCTTTTTTCTTATAGGCAAAGTTGAAAACAAAAACAAATACAAGAGAGATTTCATTAGTTTATTGTCTGAGTCTCTGAGACTTCAAAAGGCCGTTGTTACACTCCGTCTAAATTGGTGAGTGATGCGAGTTAATATGACCCGCTCCAATTAATAACATTGGACTGGGCCTTGGTCGGCCCAAATAACCAATATATTTTTTGTTGGTATGTTGTAGAGTATAATATTCTTCGACATACGAATGTCGAACAAGATTCGATCGATGTATTCTGAAATGGTTTGAGAAAGTCGTACTTTAAGCGTAATATTCGGTATATGAAGAAAATGTTCGACATACACGAGAAACGCAGCGTGTCCTTTTCCTTCCACATCAATATATTTTTTTCCCTACAAAGGAATAAAATTGTTCAATGGTTAGTTTCTATGTCCAAAATATTAATAGTTTGAATTACAAATTTAGAAATGGTTTAATTTCAAATTATTTGTTAGTACTAATATATGTATACCAGGTTAATCCTATTTCTTCATACTCCCACGTGAATTTTACAAACATTTCTTATCCTTTCTTACACGCCAAGAAGGGCTGAAGGAAAAAAGTTGATGCCGACAAGATAAAGTTAAACTAGTATATTTCATAATGATGGGGGTATTTCAGGATTGGGCCGGCAATAGAGTTGGGCCGGCCCATTAGCGTATCGAATCTGGCCCATTCGATACCTTCAGCGCATCGAATAGCTACGATTCGATGCGAGTATCGAATTGATATAATTCGATGCGTAATTTACAGCTGTTTTCGGGACCCACAGTGCGAGTTGCTATATATATAGGGTGACTTAGAGCGTTCAGAGCATGTCGAACGCATGTCCCAACCTGACCACATCGAATCCAGCCATTCGATACGTCCCCCCATTCGACACGTTCCTCAATTCGACACGAAACAAGATTCGATACGTACCGCAGTCCTGTTGAGATAATATAGCGTTGACTCGGCATCGAACCGGCACCATTCGAGGCGTGTATCGAACAACCGCAATTCGATGCGTTGCATACTTAGTATTATTATTGTATTTAAATCAGTGTAAGATCTGTAATAGATAGTAGGTGTTTCGGACAAAGTTAGTCCGGTTATTTCAAGTGGATTAACATTATTTTGGTTATTTATATTCCCATTGTATTGTATTACCGTGTTCTATTACCATGACGAAATAAGACCAAAATACATAACTTGGGAAAAATGCATGAAGTTCTTATGTGTTATTGAAAACCTACACAAAACCTCCTTATGTTATTTATTTTGCGCGAACGCCTTCTCGTCTTTTCATAAACCATGCACCTGTACAAAAATATTCATGTTTTCAAAAACCATGCACCAAACTCCTAATAATTAAATGTGAATTGTCAATTTTACACTCTTAAACAAGAGGGTTGGTTGCATTATTTTTTATGACATGAGAATGCTTTATGGTGCAGGTTTTTAAAAACACGAGATGATTTTGCGTAGGGTTTTAGAAAATACGAGACGGTTTCGTGCAATATTAAAAACACAATGTGGTTAGGTGCAGAGGTTTTGAAAATACAGGAGACATCTACGCTAAAAAATAATACGAGGAAGCTTGATGCAAATATGCAAGTTCTTGATACGAAAAAATCCGAAATTGGTCATTTATTGTGTCCTAATTACAGTTTTCGTCCTTTATTGTGTCCTTGTTTTATTTTGATCATTTATTGTGTGTTTCGCTACGATTTTGGTCATTCGGATGGAATTTCAGCCGAAAATGTCATGTAGGAGAACGTGTCGCCCTAAATTCAATTTGTTTGAATTTTCCACAAGCAAATTCGCATGTTGGAACAACAATTTTAATTTTTTTAATTTAAATTTTGACCCCTCCGATCTGGATAACCCGGTCAAATCAGGTTGATCGGGTCAGAATTTTAAATAAATAAAAAATTTAAAAAATTGAAACCAGCGTTTCCACATGTGAATTTTCATGTGGGAATTAAAAAACTTTTTATTTTGGCCGGCAAGTGTTCCCATGTGATATTTTTCGACTAAGAATTCTTTCTAAGGACCAAAATCGTAATGAAATACACAATAAATGACCAAAATAAAAAAAAACGACACAATAAAGGACGAAAACTGTAACTAGGACACAATATATAACTAGTCTTGATTTTTTCCCGTTCTTGATAGCACGGTGCGGGGGTTTATGCATTTTTTCCACCATACGTTCATTAAGTCACATAATTTGACATACATACATTATACATACATAAAAACACATGCACCATATATATGTATAAGATGCCTCCATTCCCGTTATCTTTTTCACCTTTCCCCTCTCCATCACCATCATAACTCCCACCTCATGTAGATTTGGTTTAGCCACGTTTGTGCCCTAGCTAACTTCAACTAGCTACCAATCTAGTACAATCTCCTACCCCCAACCCATGTGTAGTTTTCATTGAACTTTGATTGTCGATTGCCTTCTTTCGAGAAATGATTCATATTACATCACTCCTTTAAAGCAGTCCCTCATTAGTCAAAAGAAGCGATAACTACTGTCTGATCGAGGCATGTTTCCTTCAGCCAACAGCGATAACCCTTTTGAGTTGTTAATAAAGTCACCTTCATTATTTCATTGTGATCATCCTCAAAGCCCTAGCTTCTACAAACAAGATGACCACTCTCATTTCTTCTTGAACTTCCCCTCGCCCTTCTTTGATGAACACCAATTGCCATTGCATCAGTTATTGACTCCAAATCAACACATGGCTGTGAATCACAGTTCACCTGATCATCAATTTGACAAAAATATTATAACTGATCTTGGTTCCACCAAAGAAGAAAAATGCAGCAGTGTTCGCGCTCCAAAGTCAGCTGAAAAAGCACCGGTGAAAGGGAGGAGAAGCAACGTCGGTGCAATACCGCGAAAGAGGACCGGAAAGAAGGACAGGCACAGCAAGATTTGCACGGCGCAGGGAATTAGGGATCGGCGAATGCGGCTGTCCGTTCAAGTTGCTAGGAAATTCTTTGATCTTCAAGACATGTTGGGGTACGATAAAGCAAGCAAGACTATTGAGTGGCTCTTTTCCAATTCGAACAACGCGATTAAGGAATTGACGAAGAAGCAAGGAAAGAGCGAATCTTTGATGATCTCCGAATGCGAAGAAGAAGGTGTCTATTCATCAGGATTTGAGGTGAATTCCGGGATTGGTGATATGTTCATCATCAAGGAGTACTGTAATAAAACAACGCTAGTACCGAGTTACTTAAGGCCGGATAGAATTGAGTCGAGGGACAAGGCAAGGGCGAGGGCGAGGTCAAGAACAAGGGAGAAGACAATGTTGATGAACAAATCAAACCCTTACAACCCATTTGAAATAATGAATAATTATGTTCATGATCAAGAATCAAGTTCGAATAATAATAATAATGAGCAAGAAGGAAGGGTTTCTTCACATTCATCATACCCTTCATTTGGAAACAAGTATGATGCTGATGTGGGCACAATTGAGAAGCTGCTGCTGCAGGGGAGTGGGAGTTCTTCTGCTGCTGTTACTGCCTGTCGCACAGACACGTCGACCAACAGTAGCAGTAACAACTTCGTCGGGTCAATTCTCGGAAATTGGGACATGATGATGATGGTGAACAACATAAACAGGACAAATCATCAAGTTCAGCTGGCGGGTAGCCCTAACTCCGTTTTTTCGCCCGCACCAGATTATTTCCCATTGTTTCATCAGTAAGCATAACATATATATCTGAGTTTGGAGAGATTATCACCAGGTATGCATATATTATAAATTGTGAACAACTTTAAGTCCTTATAGTCATGGTTTCCCATATCATTATGTATTTTAAGTTAATAATTATGAATCTATATATTATATGTACTATGTATTGATGAAGTTCATCAAAGCCCAATAATTTAGTTATAATGGTGATCTGCTTTTGTTTATAAATTATCTAGTAGTATCTATTCGATTACATACTTATATTATACCGACAACATGGATATGTTCTTTCTCGGGGGAACATTTTTTGCTTAAGGTTTGGTGTTATGGGACTTGGGAGGGGAATATATGATTATATTTGATTATCTTGGTTGCATTGTGTTGATCTGTTAGAATCTTACATATATTTGTAGAGCTTATATACTTGTTCAAATGCATAGGTTATATAAATCTAGTGATTTATATTCATCATCAAAAATATGAAACTAATTAAAAGACATATCATAGGGAATGCTATTGGATTTTATGTTTTGCAGTTTAGCTGCTGACTTTTGCAATCTAGTTGAAAAGGTTGTCTTTCAATTAGAGAGCTTAAAGCCCAGATACAATATTGCATATATCACACTGCCCTTGTGGTCAATAGAACTATAAAACTAAAGGTCATGTCACCTTTAAAGGATTAATAACATTTCTAAGAAGATATATACTTCAACGCAAAATGCACTAGACATGAGAGATCACATCTTTAGTTTTGTATATTTGTGAGAGGACTCTTATGATGATTACCTGAATTTAGAGTTAAAACCAGGCAAACAAAGCGTAGCTAATTAACTCTCGGCAATTTTTTCCTCATCTTTTCCATAAATTCGAACATTATTCGCGCAGGATGTAGGTATAAGACAAACAGCATCCACTACTGAGTTTATGTGATATTTTCTGAGAGCACAGTGAATACTTAAATTGTTACACATTGTTTTGCTGTATATATATACTAATTTATGGATTCAACACATTCAATTCACGAATTAAAAGTCATCTGTATTTTTCCTTATGATATAGTACCGAACATATAAATATTTTGCTATTGATGCATTATTGAAATCTTTATGTATCAAAATAACTGATAATAAAGTTGCACCATACAACAAAGCTACCAAGTCTTGAAGCAGCACACCATAACTTAAACCTAGCATTCAGTGTAGACAGATTCACTTCTGCATATTATATTTGATGGTAGTGGGATGCATTAATATTATTGGATAATGAAATATATTTAACGTTTTTCTTGTGCACTGATGCTTATTAATTATACATTTAAGTATGAAACTCGATCACTGGAATATTTCTAATAGATTAAAGCTTGAAACACGATAACAAGTTATATAATTATTATACATTATGTTATCTAGTGGACTGACCAAAAAAGAATGTTTTCTAGTGGATTGACATAAGTGGAGTTAATTTTTCTTAATAGGCAAACAAATATATTAACACTAGAAAAAAAATGATCCGAGACAGATCATAAAGGTTCAGGTACAGAATGAAAAAAGAAAAATCCTACAAAAAACAAACAAGAAACCCAACCAAAGAAACAAAATATGTCACGAGACCACGTCACCTTTTCTTGAGACAAAGCATTGGTGATCGATACCAATCGAGGTAAGGAAAAAAGCCGAGAAGGAATGACTCTTGATCCACAACCATGACCTTATTTTGATTTCATCCACGATTCTTTTCATGTCGAACGCTTCATCCTTGAAAAGGATTTTGTTTCTCCAACTCCGGTCACATCACCCACAAAGTAATATACCAAATACACAACCATTCGTCTTTACCATTGACACATGGAGACATACCTTTATTCTGCCAAAAATAATTCATCACTCCTCTACTAATAACAGTTTGTATACCAAACCAGCAATAGATCTTCATTCAAATAATATACGTTAAATAACTTATTATTAACTTTACTAAAAAAAACTGTACTAAAATGCCGTTGTAGTTTCTGAGAGTTGCTTACAGGTACAATAATAACTGGTCTCCAGAATTACTTAGGGAACTTTTATAATAAAATCAGATCATGGCGATTCAATGCAAGGCATAAGATTGAGTGCTTTGATTAAACATAATAGCTAGATTAAAGCAAATGACTCTCTAGTTCGAGTTATAAGATTGAGAACGACTTTAGTAAAAAAGTACAAAGTAAAAGATAAATATTTTCACTTAATTATTTTTTACAATGATACATAATGTTTCAGTAAAACAAATGTACTTACAATGTTAAATTCCAAAATATTTGTTGTTTTTATTTATTGCAATTGATGAACTTTACAAATTCACAAAGTTATTGTGATTATTCTATATTATACCGCAGACCGCGATTTCATATCATAGTAGAAGTGTAACTTTAAGTTTCTCTTTAAGGGCAATGCCCAAATCCTGGATGGGATTAGGGCAAATTAAAGGCTAGATTCAATTTATTGTTATCAGACATATTTAAATTGGGCTCGGCATCGTAATTGGGTGATTCAATCTATTATTTCGGGCCTACTTTTTATAATTCAATACATTGCAATTAAAAATAATGTCATATAATGTATATAATTTTTTTAAAACCAAGTAAATTTATGTTATTACCCTCATCTTGAGAAAAAAGGTTATTTTAAAGGAGCGCATGCATTTAAATTTAATACTCGGTGAATTGGACAATTGTCTTGAGCTGATTATTAAGCTGCTCACCAATGATATGTTTTGAGAGGCCTGTAATAGGCTGATTCTAGATTAAAACAATGATCTCAAGCTCCCTACTAGGTTTGATTAACATTATACAGATCCCCTTAAATGTACTATTAAATGTTATTGCCGCAAGCTGTGAGGGGTCACTAGTTAGAGATTGTGGGTACTAGATCGATCTTTGAAATCCTAGAGAGAGTTGCATGGACATTATTTAAGTAATACGTGATCGTCAATATGATTATTACTTATAACCGATAATTGTTCCTGGGAGAAGTCAAGTTATGTGAAGAGCTAAATTATAATCACATTTCAATCAAATGTAGTTAAGAAATAAGGTGTTGCTTTACCCATAATCGATGATGGATCTCTAAAACAATACGTAACGTACACAAATTAAATTACTGAAGTCACAAAACTCTCATTTTAATTACCTGAATCTGATGAAATTAAATAAATCTTTATAATTAATTTGCTATACAATATGGGGATCCTTCATTTTTAATTTGTCAGAAAACTCAACTAGTAAATTTATACCATATATAGACTATATATATATAATATGGAGCTAGCTGGGCTATACAGGCTATTTATTATTTGCATGGTAGATCTTATAATAATGGATGCTGACCTAACATCACGGTATACCGGGAAGGTAGGTAATTATGTGATGATGAAACAAATCTGAAATTTTCTATCCATCAGATAACCTATCTATCTCAGCTGCATGGATTAAAGATTCCCGGTTCAAACTATGTTTCGATCAGTATATATTTCGAAGGAAAAAAAATTGTCATGTTTCAAGATCTATTTACAATAGTTCAAAAATGCGTTTTTCATGAAGTTTCTGGATCTTTGTAAAAAAATATCAAAAACATCGTTTACTGTAACGTTTCAAGATCTTTTTGCAGGGTTGCAGAAAACTTGTAAATTGTACGTAGTTGTAATTATCGAACGTTAAAATGCTTGTATGTTTTATTTTGGTGATGTTGAAAACAAATTAAAACATTTTCTATACTTTCCAGAAACTTGAGAAAGATTTTTCAGCAGCTATCTACTGACTTGGATTCATATATGTATATATCATCCATATCAGGAATTGCTAACTCTCATGCAACATTATATTGCCACACTAAACTTCAAACTTAAACAGTCAAGCTTTAATTTCTTGAGCGTAAATTAAACAAGTTAAAAATTAATTATACTTGTTAGTTTAAGTATGAATTTCTCATTCATACGAAAAAATTACTTTTGTATGGTCCTTCATGTATATTTGTGAAGACCATCTAATTCCTACTTTCCTTGCTTTGAGTAACTTTTGTTTCTTTGTTTCTTTTATTTTTTGTTGGTCATACCTAGCTAAGTCATTATAACAATATTTTTCATAAACATCCAACCAAATTAAGTTGCAGTTCAAAGTTGTTTAACAAGTGATTTGTTGTGTAGTATTATATGAAATAAAACTGGAATACGATATAAAAATGGTTAGTCAAAGTAGTAACATGCGATAACAAATGACATGAGGTATGAGAAAAAGAAAACAATATAAACTCCTAAATTATATGTATCTTAAATAGTTTTTCAGCTTAATTGGTTTTCGTATAAACTGCTTATATAATGTCTCTCCATATGTTATTTTATTTTGATAGGATGGGAACCTCAATCATTATTAGTTAGGTGCGTACTAGGTACTTAAACCCGTGGGTTACGCTACTTTGAATGCCTATACATATAATTATTATTATATATATATAATAAGTATAAAAGAAAAAGAATGTCAAAAATACAGAAACAAAATCTTTTAAAGAATTTTATGCTAGGACGTTCCAACCGTAAACTTTAATATCTCATTAAATCGTTCCAGCAAATTTATATATGTGGCAACAAATCTGGTCAAATAAGTGTAGAGCTTAGGTTTCTCATAATTACATTAATTAAATGTTGGTCAAAAATTAAAGGCAAAATAATGCATATTGCAAATAATGGAGTCCTATAATAATGACAAAATTATGTTATCCAACTTATATCCTCTATAGCAATTTGCCAATTTGCAAGCAATATATAACTGAGAAGAATTTTGGGCTGTAATAAATTTGCATACCTGATAAGTTAAGTTAAGTTGTGTTACCGAGTAAATGCAAACTCCGGTTCCTTGCTGACTGCACATTATTTCAAGGCTGATTTCGGTTTTTTCTAAAGAGTAATATCATGAGTCTCAAAAAAAAAAAAAAAAAATAATATCATGCCACTGTATATATTGATCGTAACGGGTGTATAACAGAAAACAGACCAGTATTTAAAGTCGAGGCAAGAGTTGAACTCTTTCTCTTTAAAACGATATTTGCCCCGCTCGGTGCTTACGGTTTGATCGGCAATTCGTTTCCCAAGATAACTCGACTATCTCTTAATATAGCAGCACTTCAAATATTAAGAACGGCGAAACAGAAGAACGTTTTGAACTCTCGGAACAAAACAGAAAGTAAGAATAAATGTATTTGATTGTGTGTTTTTGGAAGAGGAGGAGCCTGCCTTTTATAGATGTCGAAAGTGGGCCTAGGGGGTGACTGGACGGACACATCCGTTCCACGTCACAGCTTTCCCGCCAGAACCTGCACCACTTCGGCTGACTGTACACCTATTCGGATGAAAGGTGGCATTGTTTCTGCTGACTGGGTGCGTAGTGACTGTTTGCTGACTAGACATTTCCCGCCAGATTTTCAGCCACTGGACACACTCATTCGATCAGATATTTACACCTAATCACGATTTAATTAATTATTAATTTGTTGCTTTATTTATTTTCAGACAATTAATTAATTACTTAATTAAACTTTGTCCAAAAAGATAAGTATTTGATGGGGAAGCCCAAGCCCAGGCCCAGGCCCAGGCCCGAGCCCGTGACCCGTGACCCACGACCCCGGCCCAGGCCCGGGTCCGGGTCCGGACGGGCGGCGGCGGCGGCGCGCGCGCGCGCGTGTGGGCTTGAATTAAAGCATAGCCCATCTAAGTCCTCTCCCCTTCAAAGACTTGTGGTACCCCTTGGGGCCCAAACCCTTATCATAAACAAACAATTAATAAGGTGTAAAAGTTAGCTCTCTTTTTCCCATGTGGGATGGTGATTTTTCACCTTCCCACTTATTTCCTTTTCTTCAACCAATATAACTTATGTCAACTAGCTCACTTTATCATTTAATTTCTCATTCATCCCAAATTGGTTTTGAACAATTAAATATACTAGGTTCATCTACGCGAAATGTAGATTTCATTGAGCTAAAGAAATTCCAATTTCATAAATAGGAATTTATTGAAATAAATTACATAATATTGGTGCAACACCAATTTTTCCAACAATCCCCCACATGAATGAAAATTCAATGTGTACATTCGAGAGAGTTCAGGCGGAGAGCTTACTGCATCAGGATAGGTAGCTTTTGGCTTTGAACCTTCCTTAGCGAAATACATCGGATTTACTTAGCTGATCAGTGAACGTGATGTCTTGAACTGTTCAGCTGTTGGTGTAAACCAAGACAACTGTATTCACACAGTAACTCCCCTAACATCTTTTGATTCTCATGGTTGTGTCCGTTTTGGCCCTGGACAACTCTTGGGGTTCATAAGTGTTTTCTTATGAAGCGGCCAAACTTCACACTTACATAGGTGATCTCCTTCCAAGAGTATCCTGTCATACTCTGCCTAATTAGGCTTAGGAATCATTAAAAGTTAAACTTAACCTTACCCTTTCTACAGGTAGCATATTTATCGTACACGAGAATGAGCTGGAGTTAGTTCCAAAATGCTATCACTGAATCCTTATAATTTCGTTGTCCCTTTGAACCAAGATCTTGGGATCTCCAATCAACATGGTTGGGTTCCATCACAAAGATTCTTTAGTGTTGGGTTTTAAACCCATTCCCCTCGATAAGCAGTATGTTTGATCTCTTGGTAGGCCTTTAGTCAACGGATCCGATAGGTTTTCCTTCGATTTTACATAATCAATGGAAATGACACCATTAGTGATCAACTGCCTTATGGTATTATGTCTACGACGAATATGTCTAGACTTACCATTGTACATGCCACTTTGTGCCCTTCCAATAGCTGCTTGGCTGTCGCAGTGTATTAGAATAGCAGGCACTGGCTTATTCCAACAAGGAATGTCCTCAAGAAAGTTTCGAAGCCATTCTGCTTCTTCACCAGCCTTATCCAAGGCAATAAACTCGGATTCCATCGTGGAGCGAGCTATACATGTTTGTTTTGAGGACTTCCACGACACAGCTCCACCTCCAATGGTAAAGACATAACCGCTGGTGGATTTAGTGTCGTTAGAGTCTGATATCCAGTTCGCATCACTATATCCTTCTAATATAGCTGGATATCTACCGTAATGTAATCCATAATCTAAGGTGTGTTTTAAATACCTAAGTATTCTAATTAACGCCTTCCAATGATCTTTGTTTGGATTACTCGTAAATCTACTCAATTTATTAACTGAGTACGCAATATCCGGGCGAGTGCAGTTCATGATATACATGAGACAGCCTATTATCCTGGCATATTCTACTTGAGAGACAGGTTCGCCTAAGTGTAGACTCAAGTCCACTGGCGTCTTAGCCGGAGGACCGTCATATGCATTGTACTTCTTAAGTACAGTCTCAATATAATGAGATTGTGACAACACGATCCCATCTGACGTCTTAGTGATTTTAATCCCTAATATGACATCGGCGACCCCTAAGTCTTTCATGTCAAAATGTTTGGTCAACATTTTCTTGGTATTCATGACTAGGTCATGATTACTTCCCATGATTAACATGTCGTCTACGTATAGACAGACGATCACGTAATCTTTAGGTGTGCCTTTTACGTATACGCATTTATCACACTCATTAATTCTGAAACCATTTGACAACATCGTTCTGTCAAATTTTTCGTGCCACTGCTTTGGTGCTTGTTTAAGCCCATACAGTGACTTAATGAGTCTACACACCTTTTTCTCCTTTCCTGGAGCAACAAACCCTTCAGGTTGTTCCATGTAAATCTCTTCATCTAATTCACCATTTAGAAATGCCGTCTTGACATCCATTTGATGTATTTCCAGACCTTTCAATGCAGCAATAGCAATGAGCACTCTAATTGATGTGATCCTAGTCACAGGTGAATATGTGTCGAAGAAGTCAAGGCCTTCTATTTGTCTAAACCCTTTAGCTACCAATCTGGCCTTGTACTTGTCAATAGATCCATCTGCTTTATACTTTCTCTTCAGTATCCATTTGCAGCCCAAAGGTTTGCTACCCGCTGGGAGATCTACCAACTCCCATGTGTGGTTGTGCAAAATGGACTCTATTTCACTGTTGATAGCTTCTTTCCAAAAAGGAGCTTCTGGAGAGGACAAGGCTTCACTTATTGTCCTTGGTTCATTTTCTAACATATAAGTTAAAAAATCAGGACCATAGCTTTTAGCTGTTTTAGCCCTTTTACTGCGTCTAGGTTCTTCATCTTCCTGATGATTATCCTTTGCAGTTTCATAGGTTCTTTTAAGGGAACCAGATTCTTTCCTTTCTTTGCAAGGATATATGTTTTCAAAGAATACTGCATTCCTTGATTCAATGATCATGTTTTCATTAATATCAGGAATTGAAGACTTATGTACTAAGAAGCGATAGGCACTACTGTTGTGCGCATATCCAATGAATATACAGTCAACGGTCTTAGGTCCTATCTTTACTTGTTTAGGTTTAGGTACTTCTACCTTTGCTAAACACCCCCACACTTTTAAGTATTTGTAGGAAGGCTTTCGACCTTTCCATAACTCATAAGGGGTTTCGTTTCTACTTTTGTGAGGTAGCTTATTTAGTATATGATTTGCTGAGAGGATTGCATCCCCCCACAAATTCTGTGGTAAACCAGAACTGATCAACATGGCATTCATCATCTCCTTAAGAGTACGATTTTTGCGTTCAGCAATTCCATTTGATTGTGGTGAATAAGGGGCTGTAGTTTGATGAATGATGCCTGAAGAAGCACAAAATTCGTCAAATGGAGCTCCATATTCTCCACCTCTATCACTTCGGATAGTTTTTATTTGTTTGCCAAGTTGATTTTCAACCTCAAGTTTGTAGATTTTAAAAGCTTGTAAAGCTTCATCTTTACTTCTTAATAAGTATACTATGCAGTATCTTGTGCAGTCATCAATAAAAGTAATGAAGTACTTTTTACCACCTCTAGTTTGCACAAACTTTAAATCACATATATCGGTGTGAATTAAGTCTAGAGGTTCAGTGTTTCTTTCTACAGAAGGAAACGGTAGTTTGGTTAATTTGGCCTCTACACAAATCTCACATTTATTTTGAGATTCGATATTGAATGAAGGCAATAATTCTAGGTTTACTAGTTTTCGTAGAGTATTAAAGTTAACATGTCCTAATCTAACATGCCATAAATCTGAACACTCAACCAAGTAAGCAGAAGTAATAGTTTTATTATTCTTTTCGAGGTCACGTTTTACAGTCATTACATTCATCTTGTACATGCGGTTGACCGCGTAACCTTTACCAACAAATTGCCCATTCTTAGTGAGCACCAATTTACCAGACTCAAACACTAGTCTAAGACCACTTGCATCAAGTGCATAACCAGATATTAAATTCTTTCGAATATCTGGAACATGCAGTACATCAATCAAGGTAATCTCTCTGCCCGAAGTCATCTTTAGCACCACTCTTCCACTTCCGATGATGTCAGACGTCGCAGAGTTCCCCATGTACAACTTCCGGTTGTTGAATGAGTAGTATGTGGAGAACATGTCTCGGTCGGAACAGACGTGGCGGGTGGCACCGGTGTCGACAAACCACTCCTTTGGATGGTCCACCATGTTAGCCTCGAAGACCACTGCAGTAAGCATTAGGTCATTCATGTCGACCGGAACGCCTTTGTCCTGAACCACAGCAACCTGGTTGGACTGGTTCGGGTTCTGGTTGTCTTTCTTCGGGAGTCGGCAGTCTTTAGCCATGTGGTTCGGCTTTCCACAGTTGTGGCAGTTCCCTTTGAACTTCTTTTTCTTCTTTTGTTGCCCACCACCATTGCCCTGATTCTTTCTCTTCTTAGAGTTGGGCTTGTGTTCCACCACGTTGGCTCTAGCCTCCATCTGCATCTGCTTTGGCTTGGCCTCAGACATTCGATTATCTTCTTCAATCCGAAGTCTGACTATCAAGTCTTCAAGATTCATCTCCTTGCGCTTGTGCTTGAGATAATTCTTGAACTCCTTCCAGGACGGCGGCAACTTCTCTATCATAGCAGCAACTTGGAAGGATTCACTGAGTTTCATGTCCTCTGCATCAAGGTCATGTAGGATCAGTTGCAACTCTTGAACCTGACTCGTCACCGTCTTCGAGTCGGTCATTTTGAAGTCCAGAAATTTGCCGACGATGAACTTCTTCAACCCAGCATCTTCTGTTCTGTACTTCTTGTCAAGGGACGTCCAGAGTTCCTTTGACGTCTTGATGGTGGAATAGACGTTGTACAGTGAGTTGTCTAATCCATTCAGGATGTAGTTCCTGCACAGAAAGTCACTTTGACTCCAAGCGTCGAAGGCAGCCCTAGGACGGGGATCAGTAACATCTTCTGCCACCACAGGAGCCTCTTCGGTCAGCATCCTTGACAGGTTCAAGGTCGTAAGGTAGAACAGCATCTTCTGTTGCCACCTTTTGAAATCAGTGCCGGAAAACTTCTCCGGCTTCTCGCCGCTACTTTGGACAGGCGATATGGTCACCATTTTTCTGAAATACAACAAGCAAAATATCGTTTTAAAATTATTGATCGTAACGGGTGTATAACAGATAACAGACCAGTATTTAAAGTCGAGGCAAGAGTTGAACTCTTTCTCTTTAAAACGATATTTGCCCCGCTCGGTGCTTACGGTTTGATCGGCAATTCGTTTCCCAAGATAACTCGACTATCTCTTAATATAGCAGCACTTCAAATATTAAGAACGGCGAAACAGAAGAACGTTTTGAACTCTCGGAACAAAACAGAAAGTAAGAATAAATGTATTTGATTGTGTGTTTTTGGAAGAGGAGGAGCCTGCCTTTTATAGATGTCGAAAGTGGGCCTAGGGGGTGACTGGACGGACACATCCGTTCCACGTCACAGCTTTCCCGCCAGAACCTGCACCACTTCGGCTGACTGTACACCTATTCGGATGAAAGGTGGCATTGTTTCTGCTGACTGGGTGCGTAGTGACTGTTTGCTGACACACTCATTCGATCAGATATTTACACCTAATCACGATTTAATTAATTATTAATTTGTTGCTTTATTTATTTTCAGACAATTAATTAATTACTTAATTAAACTTTGTCCAAAAAGATAAGTATTTGATGGGGAAGCCCAAGCCCAAGCCCAAGCCCAGGCCCAGGCCCAGGCCCGTGACCCGTGACCCACGACCCCGGCCCAGGCCCGGGTCCGGTCCGGACGGACGGCGGCGGCGGCGCGCGTGTGGGCTTGAATTAAAGCATAGCCCATCTAAGTCCTCTCCCCTTCAAAGACTTGTGGTACCCCTTGGGGCCCAAACCCTTATCATAAACAAACAATTAATAAGGTGTAAAAGTTAGCTCTCTTTTTCCCATGTGGGATGGTGATTTTTCACCTTCCCACTTATTTCCTTTTCTTCAACCAATATAACTTATGTCAACTAGCTCACTTTATCATTTAATTTCTCATTAATCCCAAATTGGTTTTGAACAATTAAATATACTAGGTTCATCTACGCGAAATGTAGATTTCATTGAGCTAAAGAAATTCCAATTTCATAAATAGGAATTTATTGAAATAAATTACATAATATTGGTGCAACACCAATTTTTCCAACAGTATATTAGTTCTCTAATTTACATGACATGTGAAGTACAAAATTACTCATAATAAGTGATCATATGTAACTACTAACTAGCCCCGGTGTGAAAATGCAGCCGAAAGCTATTATATATATATATATGTGTGTGTGTGTGTGTAGAATGCATTATACTGGTACAAGGAAATAAAATATAGTTATTTTCCAATTATTTGGTTACCGATTTCCAAAACAAATGATATATTTGAAAATTTTCATTTTATTTTTTTTAAACAGCGAACTAGTTTATCAAGTATCGCTAAAGTCAAATGAGCATAGTGTACACAAGTGTACTTGGAGAGAGATAGTAAATAATTAACTTGTCGTTTCTTTCACGTACAGTTATACAATCTATTACACGCTAATTCCCGTTATACATTCTTTCATTTTGTTTATTATTTCACTTTTGAGAAAATGTTGATTTATAATTGTTGAATTACTTATCCCACATTGGTTGGGGACTACCCTGGGCTACTGTTTATTAATAATTTCCCCCTCTCCCTCTAATAAGACGTTTTAGGGAGAAATATGAGGGGCTCTAATTTCTACAATAATCCAAAAGGCGTATAATGTTGGACTATAATAAGTAAAATCAGCAATAGTGATCGCACAAACTGAAAGTCTAATTTACTCTATTCCGGATGCTCACTGATCTTATAAAATGTAGTTCTTCTAATAATCATGTCACGATTATATATATATATATATATATGTATATATATATATCAATTCATATATTAAATTGAAAAGGACAAAAAGAAGGGCCATCTATAATCGGGCCTGGTGTTCGTTTAACTGGTTCAAACTTCAAAAGAATGTTTCAGTTGACCCACATGCAAGAAGATAGCTGCTAGTTTTGTTTTCCAGGTTTAATTTAAACCCAAATCGGCGCATATATCTGTCTTTCCGTACGTACGGAACACATATAAATTTATGCCTTTTGTTTCTACACTTAAAGAAATATGTAAGAGGACTATAAGACTATTCGAGTTAAAGTCTCGGGTCCTGTAAACATGATAGTTATTTCGTTGTTTTTTGCTTTACCCGAGTTGATTTAGCTAATTAAGTGAATATATACGCTACTGAAATAACATAGCGATAACAAGTATGAATCAACGAAAAGATGAAGCTACAGTGAGGTGTATTTTTAAAACAACATAAAATTAATGAATATTCCATGAATAACTATATCAAATATATAAGTTATATGATTTGGTAGCTGGCTAGTTGCTAGAGAACTAGCCGTTTACAGGACTCCAATTAAATCCGCTAAAGCCGAAAATCTAGTGGAGCTCCAGAAAAAGGTAAAAAAAGCTAGGATCTATATATCACATTATTTTTTAGAATTATTATTATTCACGTAATTCCATCCACTAGTTTGGATAACGTTATTATCGCATAATTTAAAATGATCGTTTCTGACCAATGACATTTATTTTGGAGAAACATATAGATAAGATTAAGAGAAAAAAAAAGGACAATGGAAAATTACAGATCGTCTTCGAAATTAATTCAGAAGTAATTTCTCTCCTTACAGTTTATATATCTATAGCGTTGTGCTAATGAAGGTAATGCTCACTAATGCCTTATTATACACTTCTTCTCCGGATACATGATGCGCAACCGAAGAAAGCTAGAAGACGAGATTATTATATTTGATTAACATCGTATTTAAAATGATCTAGCGAATGTAAAGCATTAATGCATTATATATCTAATAGTTGATCAAACACATTTAAGACACCGAATATATGTATATACCAATACTATACTATTTCAGTAAATGATATATATATATATATATATATATATATATATATATATATGCATGTTATATACTTGACATACTGAAACTGAAAACTAAAAAGTATGAAGAAAAATTGTGAACTAATCACCTGTATTATCAAGTTGGAATCTCACCAATCCAGAAAGTTAGCCGATCCATCCATAGCAAAGAGAAGAAACAAGGAGTAGTAGTTTTGCTGTTCTAACAAGGTAAGTAGTAGTACTATAGCACTATTCATGTAAACCCTCCACCTAATTAAAAGAATCGGAAGTATTTATGAACTTGGAATGGCAGCCGCTGCTTCAAGAATCACGGTACCCAACCCCACATATATAGATGCAATCTCGACCATATCCAAATTAAATCGATCACTAATGCTTATACAACAGAAATGTAATAACGCATAATATAACCATTAAAATAAGGAAATACAATAAAACATGTATGTAGCATGCGCATGCAAACTTGGAAGAAAAAGAGATCCCAAGATACTGTTTGAGTAATCATGATGTCCGAATGAACGTAACATTGCATAAGTCACGATCCTATGATCTTTAGGTTACACTAGTTTCATTTCTCTACCAATTTTACTAATAAGTCTATGTTCATGCGTTATACCATAAAAAAGAAGTTTATGTTCATGCAACATGCATGTCTAAACTCGATATTTGCGATGTATAATGTGATGCGTCAAATTTGTTACTACTCTTTTTAATAGGTTAGTACTATTATATAGTTTTCTGTAAAAATATTAATCCTTATTGACTCGGTGTACTAAAACATATGTACATCAACAGTTTCACTATAAAACGTGGCGGCATGGCGCAACCAAAAATGCCAGATAATTAAGTAGATCAAATAAAAAAAATGCCAGATAAGAGAAGATCGTTGAACATTTTAATTAATTTGTTGAGCTAAAATGATTAATTTAATTCAGATTTTACAAAATACCTATATATATATATATATATATAGTATCTAAGTTTTGAGGAACCTATAACATAGGTACATAGGGTGTAACTAAATATATATAGAATTTGAACTGATTGTTGTGTGTTTAAGTTCCCAGAAAACGCCTTTTTTTATATATGTTGCTGTTTTGTTATAAAAAGTGCATTATGTACGGTTAAAAAGTTGAAGAAAAAATCACTACAATTCAAAGAAGCAGAGGACTCTGAACCAAAGTAAGATATGGTACCATATTCGGCTATATTTGTCTACTGCACATGCGCAGCTAATCCGCTGAAATGGCCATTTTTCTGCAAATCAGTGGGGGTCCCCTTCTCATGCTAGCTAGATAAGTACATATATACGGGATTGCTCATGTTTATTGTATATTACTTTTGTTTCTTTTTTTCTGTTTTCTTTTAATAGTTTTGTAATATATATTTTACAAAAAATGGCAATGACTATAGTTGTTTTGTAATATATATTTTATAAAAGTGATCTATCGATAGTCACGAACATCAAAGTAAATCTACGGGTGTTGCATACTCGCACTGGATATTGTCAAAATTCTGTGAAATCCTTTTTTAATTTCTTCATTTTCGGATATAATAATATGTTTAAGCTTTACGATTAGCGGTCCCTTTTGTGGCTCTGACAAAATTGGAAGGTAATTAAGAAATTAATGTACAAGAAGGGGTACAAGGAAGGTTAGGTTACGTTATTATTGTTATTGGACCCATAAATCCCATACAATTATAATTTACTTTAGGTGTTTTTTATCGGGCCTTAAAATTATCACGGGCTTTATCATATGCTACAAAACACTTTGTAAATAAAATTTTACAAATATAGTAGTATGGAGTATTTCCAAAAAAAGCCCTGTCTTTTAGTGAAGGGTTAAAAGTAGAATTCGGATACACTTTCAATTCAAGTGAAGATTTCAGAATGCCGACAAAAAAAAATGAAGGTCTTAGAAAAAAGATGTTTCCAGCTTAAATAATTGCTCCACATCAAATATCTCAGTCAGTTTAGGTAATTACATTATGTTTTAATTTGTTAATAGAGCTCGTCAGCTCATCTCCATATAAATAGTGGAGATCAACTGACGTACATAATTCTATTCATTTTTCATTCTGTAATATAATTCTCTTTGTTCTCTCAAGTATTACTACTTCTCACTATGTTGAGATATGGACTTTATATTTTGACATATACTTCGTTTTAGTGTTCCTCGTAACTGAAGTAATAGTTTTCAAGTATTTTCTTTAGTTTGGATCAATTGAAGTTTTAGCAATCCGTGCTCTTGACGATGAAAATTAAACTAAGTATTAGAAGAAATAAGAGTTTTACAGCTTTAAAAAAAAAGGAAAAAAGAAAAGAAAAGAAAGAGGTATGAGGGCCTCTTCCAAAACAACCAACAAAACCACATAATCCATTACTCGGTCGAGGTTCCTCTACTTTTCAGGACTAGGGGTTTCTTTAACTAACAGTAAGGGAATGTATTCAAACATCTGCGAGATTGTTCAAATCCACTGACAAACACGCATCCTAAAGACCTTTAAAACTTAAAAGGTTAGCAGTGCCAACGGAGTAGGTTTTAAAAAAATGACACAGCGCGAAGTTCCAATTTGCTGGTGGAGAATGAAGTATAGTACTTTATGGCCGCTATCTCAGCTGCAATTGCATTATAACAAGAACGGATGAAGAATGAACGAGGGGCTGCTCCATCTACTGGAAAAAGATGCATGTAAGCTAACCTTGATCAAGCAAACAGGGGACGAGATCATTCGAATCAAGGGCACTCGGGGAGAACAGATCATAATGGATTATTGACATTAAGAGCTCCTTCAATTGTTATTTTTTGCTAAGTAAGCGACTGCCTGATCGGAGAATGATGCAGAGGCATCGATAATCCTGATTCTGGTTTTCAGATTGGTTCATGGAGCAAATGGAGAAGATTAAAAACTCCTTGAGTGTTCTTGTAAAAATCAAATTCTGTGAATACATTTCTCAGGCCACTCTATTTCAGGACATTACTAAGCAAAACCCGTAGTTGAAAGCTCTTGCAACTGCAGCTGATGAGATATCCCGCTAATACTCATTTCACACCAAAAGTAATACTGATATTTACTCAAATAACTGAAGCATATGTTAAAGACAATGATGTATTCATAATATTCATTCAAAAAGTAGTAGGCTTCAAACTTACAAGATACATGCAACCTAATATTATCACAACACATACTCGTAGAACACACACAAACGTCTTTCAGGCTTGCATATTTCGCCACCTTAAACTCAAAGCAACCATGAAATATCAAGCTTTGAATATTTTTTACAAACTGAACCAAGAACTGCAAGATGTGGGGCTAAGTGGACTCTTAGTTGCTAGATACAGCACATCACAACCACTTCACATCCTGTTATGTTTTCTAGTCGGAACAGCATCTCGAGCCCATGATGACGGCTTGAATCCTCCAACCAATAATTTTGATGCAGAAGCCGCATTTATTTTTCTCTTTTTAGCTTCCAACTCCAACCTTCTTTTATCGGAAGAACTAGATGGACCAGAAAATATTGAAGCGGCATGAATTAGAGCTCTCTTGTCTTTCCGGTTTCTATCAAACTTCTTGGCAAACACAACTCGTGAAGCAGCAGCAGCATCCTCTTTAGACACAGGGAGAAGCCTTATCCCCAGTCCTGCTTTTCTCGAACTAGCCTCCTCTTCAGCCACTCTTTTCTTTTGATCCCTAAGCCTTGCTCGCAATGATTTGTTCAGTGCATAATCATCAGAATGCCTGGCATCAGAAACACGCTGCAATCGTACCAGTAACGGTTCAGCTTCTTTTTTCTTCGCCATGTCACCCTCCTGGTGTTCAAGTCGTTTAAATGGATCCGCAAGCTTACTTCTATCTGGAAAGAGAAAGAAAATAACGTTCAAGATCATGTAAATATTTGCATTTCTGCAAATTGTTGAAGAGTTTTGCACGGAAAATCAACTGGCGCCATATAAGAAACTTTACCCTCATCCACTGGGAGCACCATAGTCTCAGCATCTTCGGCATCATAGTCCTCAACCTTCTTTCGGGCTCCACTAGTAATTACGTACTCGCAATTTTGTGGATCTGTTTGAATAACAATCTCATGTCTGCAGCATGCCGACTTCATTGAAAAGCTCCATATCTGGATAATAAAAATGAGGGCATGATCAGCAACAGTCAAACTTTATGCCAATACTACTACATTAAACCAAGAAAAATAAAAAATCAGGTTTACCTTTGTTGAGTAGTAATTTCCAACTTGCTTCTTCTCTGCATTGAACCGCACACCTTTCGCAATCATGGACTCGCATCCACCACACCAGATATTATAAGGCATCTCGAACCTGTAAAAGCAAAGTATTAAAGTTGAGGAAGACAAAGTACAAGATATAAGCTTATACACATGGTCATTTTTCTTGTAGCAAGATAATTAACCTCCATTCCTTAAGTTATTGATGCAGGGTAGCATGCCAATATTATTAACTTGGATCATTTTCTACATAGTTGACTACAATGGTGTGATACATTAGATATACACCAAGTTTCTCCTTATTGCAACTCCATCGATAAATAAAATTAATTTTTCAGCGGAAACCATTATCGAGCATGACTAAAATGAATGAATTATCTTCCAATCAGATATGGAATTAGGCGGGGGTTGGGTTGTTAGAGGAGTACCTTATGACCAAGATGCCTTGGTCGATTTTTTTTGCTCGCTCCCTCAAAGCATGTGTACCGTGGAACTTGTTCAAGCCACCCTGAGAACCAAAACATGTTAAACTCCTAACGCATTTTGTGAAACACGAATGCCAGAAGAATGATATAGACGGTTACCTTCTTCGGCTCCCATTCTGGTGGGTAGTAAAAGTTATCTGCTCTAGCAGCGGCAAGAGACGACTGCACCACACGAAAGAACAACAGTCAGACAGTCAATCAAAATGATGCATGATTTAAACATCGGTCCCTCCGTATTAGACGTTAAATATAGAAATTGGATTCCTATGATATTCTTCCAATCAAAAATACTAATTTGTTTTTATAAACTCTAAAATAAAGTAATTTGAACATTAAAAAACTATCGGCAACACAAATCCAGAGCTTGAGAAGAATTTTCCCACTAAAAAGCCTAATCATATCAAACCCTAGAAAAACGATTAACGAATTTGCAAATAGTTCATATATACATCGATAATAAATACGAAACCCTAACCCGTAAGATAAATTAGAGCAAATCAACTAATAGGAGAAGAAGATATATTACGCACCATTTTATGAATTTAGTGAATTTCTTCCGCTTCTGTTTACAGACTGTGATCCAATTGATTCTGATGAACTGATGATGATGAAGATGATTTGGGACTTTTTTTTCAATAATATTGAATATAAAATATATGCACAAAAAGAAAAGAAGAAGAATATATTGGTACGCAATCGATTTTGTTATTGGCGGTTAAAGCCCAATCCATTTGGGTTGACGGAAGCCCAGTTTGTTTTTTAAAAGCCCAATTTTATTGTGAAGGCACTAATGTGTAGAATCTAATAATATAAATTTTGTATTATTATAATTTCACACGCAACCAAATATTTTGTTTGCTTACAGGTATTATATTGCGAATGATACTTGATGATCAAGTGAATAATCATTGTAAAAGCATTTTGTACAAAAAAAAAAGTTAAAAAAAACTTGTTAGGCTTTGTGGATAGCGAGATAATTTGATTCGGATGCGAGGTTAAATTTGAAATATTAATGACATAAAAACGAACTGAAAAGAGGGACATATTGTTTCGTTGATCATAACTTCTTACAAAATGTGTATAATAAAATGATACTTGCTTGTTTCCAAGAGAAATTTGCCCTAGGAAGTCCTTCGCATGAAGGGAGCGTCCCTAAGAATTAGGGCAAATTCACATACTCTCTCAGGCAAGGTCTACTGGAATCTCGACGTGGCATCATTGAAGGAACCTCACCGTCATTGACCTTCGCTTCCTGGTTTTCCGCTGGGTTTGGAGCTAAGGTTTAGGCTACGTTTTTCTATTTCCAGTTCTTCTTTCCTCTGCGTTTTTCTGTTTCCAGTTTTTCTTTCCTTTTCGTTCGTTCTCCGTTTTTTGGTGCAAGTCTTTGGGATTTACTTGGGTACTAATTTTTGTTTTTGTTTTGTGTCTTCTGTTCGGTGTGAGTCGGGTGGTGCAGGTTATTGTTGTTCGTCTTTTGGTCGGATTTGATCGTCGCGACCTGTAACACAGCTTCACAGGCGTCGTCACGGCAATTATGGACGACACATGCAACATGTTGCGAACGGGTCTATCTCTCACGGCAGGAAGGCGAGGGGGGGGGGGGGGGGTTCTTGTTACTGGATGAACTGTGGCAACATGCAAACGCGCACGCAGACTTGATGGTGGTCGGACGTCTCATCTCTGGGAAACCGCCTAATTTTACCTCCTTTTGCACCATGATTAAATCCCTGTTCAAAGCAGGGAAGGGTATTGAGATCACCCGGATTAATGAAAATCGCTTCCTTTTTCAGTTCTTTCACAAACTCGACAAGAACTACGCTCTTCAGCGATGTCCATGGTCGTTTGATAAAAACGTACTTGTTCTGGCCGAGGTAGAGGCGAACGAAAACCCGATTGACACGAATTTGGATCACTGCAGCTTCTTTGTTCGTATCTATAATATTCCGTTGATCCGTCAGACGAGTACCACTGCGCATGCTATAGGCTGTCTCTTAGGAATTATGGAAGAGGTTGATCTAGCAGAATCTTCGGGGATTAGCATGCGGATTCGGGTGAAGATTGATGTGACTAAACCTCTACTTCGATTTATGAAACTTAGAGGTAAGAAGGGACAGGAGATGACGGTGTCTTTTAAATACGAGCGCTTACCGGACTTTTGTTATCTATGTGGCATGCTTGGGCACATTATGGCGGATTGTGAAACTAAATATGATTTGAACGTGGATGAAATCTCCCAACTCCCCTATGGGGATTGGCGTCGTGAGAGCTCGCCTTCCATGGGGTCGGGGTCGTTCCAAGGACAAAGTTTTTCAGATAGGGGCTGGAGCAGTCGGGTCGATTTACTGGGAAGGGCGAGAATTTTCGAGCGTACGGCAAGACGGGTTCGCATGTGCAATCTTGGCGACATAATTGGGGGGAAAAGTCGCACTCTTCCGAGCACACACTGTCAGCAAGCTTTCTACATGACGACGATAAGGGGGACGAACGTGGGGTGCGGATTGAGGCGGTGTCTTCTGAAACTAATGGGCAGGACGACGTGGCTAAGGCTTCACGGGAGGTGTTGGAAGTGGACTCAAGATCGGATAGGGAGCAGATGGGTTAGAAGATACGGGTAACAAAGATTTGTCATAGGCTTCTCACTGATTTGGGAGGGGACAGTATGGAGATGGGGAGTTTGGGGGTAACTGAGGCTATGGATATAACTACAGCAGTGCAGACACGGGTTGAGATCACGCGCAAACACGAGAGAAGGGGAGTGCGACTCATGAGAAGGAACAATGTGGCGGGTAGTGAAATGCGTGTAAGGCAAGAATCAGGTGTGGGGCAGAAACGAATTTTTGTGAAGAAACGGGCACGCCTTGAGGCTTTATCGAATGAAATTGGGGATCTTCTGGCGGCGACTGCAGAGCAGTCCCGCCCATCTCAATGAGTCTGTTATGTTGGAACTGCCAGGGCTTGGGGAACCCTTGGACAGTTCGGGAACTACGGGAGGTGGTTTCTAAATTTTGCCCCCTCTTATTTTCTTGTCTGAAACAAAGTGCAAGGCGAGGAAAATAGAGGCGCTGAAAGTTAATCAAAATTATTTTGATGTTTGCGTTGAGGTTAAGGGTTTGTCGGGCGGTTTGGCGCTTATTTGGGATAAGGGATGGGATGTTCAGTTGATGAGTTTGTCTAATAATCATATTGATGTTGTTATAGTAGGACATGGGTCAGGTCTCGATTGGTGATTCACAGGGTTTTACGAGGAACCAGATGGGGCTAAGAGAATGCGTACGTGGAACTTACTCTGACATCTTCGGGGTATCTCAGGGCTGCCATGGTTGTGTGCAGGGGACTACAATGAGATTTTGGGTCAATATGATAAGAAAGGGGGGCCTCGTCGACCAAATTGGTTAATTCGGAATAGAGACACTCTTTCGGATACGGGGTTAAGCGAGTTGGATTTTTCGGGTCCTAGATTTACATGGTGTAATAGGCGACCTACTCCGTTCACGACTTGGGAGAGAATCGACCGGGCGTGCGCGGACACGCGGTGGCGGGACCATTTTCCATCGGCTAGAGTTGATCACGTCGTTACTATTAGTTCGGATCACCATGCAATCCTTATTCGTACAGTGGGGCAGCAACATGTAGCACGGAAGTCTTCCCGTTTTATGTTCGAGGCGGCGTGGCTCTCAAAGACCGATTGTAGGGCAGTAGTGGAGGATTGTTGGCGCAATAATGGAGGGGGGGATCTTGCGGCAAAGCTTGAAAGGTGTCGGACTGAGTTGACTCAATGGCACAAGGTTGACGAGGTTGATTTTAAAAAAAGAATTGAAGCTCTCAAAAAGGATCTTATCAACCTGCGGTCGGGAATTCTCACTCCGGAGTCCAAACAGGAAGAGTCGAAAATCAGGGGCCAGTTGGAAGAATTATTAGATGTGGAAGAGGTGTATTGGAAACAATGGGCGAAGGTTCAGTGGTTGAGGGAGGGGGATAGAAACACAACGTATTTTCATAGGAGAGCGAATGAGAGAAGGAAAAAGAATGAGATCACAGGATTACGAGATGAGGGCGGGGTGCTGCGCACGAGTCCAAGAGAGATAGACGAGTTAGCAACGAATTATTTTGCCTCAATTTTTCGTTCCAGTGGTCCCTCTGACGATGCTATTGAGGACGTGTTGCAGGACGTGGACGTGAGGGTCACACCGGAGATGAATGCGAACTTGCTCCAGCCGTTCACATTGGATGAGGTACGTAGAGCTATCAAAGATATATACCCTTTTAAATCCCCGGGGCCTGATGGTTTTTCTGTGATTTTTTATCATAAATTTTGGGATATTATTGGGGGGGATGTTACTAGCTTTGTTCTTTCTTTTCTTAACGATCGTGTGCTTGACCCCAAAGTTAATTTTACCCATATTGTTCTTATTCCTAAATGTCCTAATCCGGAGCTGATGACTCAGTTTCGCCCGATTAGTCTTAGTAATGTTTGTTTTAAAATTGCGTCAAAAGTTGTGGCTAATTGGTTGAAGCTTATTTTGCCTTATATTATCTCTCCATCTCAATCCGCTTTTGTTCTAGGCCGCCTTATCACTGATAATATTTTGGTGGCTTTTGAGATTAACCATTGCTTGAAAAATAAAAGAACAGGGAAACGAGGTCATATGACGCTGAAGCTGGATATGAGTAAGGGCTACGATCGAGTCGAGTGGCCCTTTCTTGAGAAGGTAATGCTTAGATTAGGCTTTGATTCGAGTTTTGTTTCTCTTATCATGCTTGGGGTGCAGTCGGTGTCTTATTCTATTCTTCTCAATGAGCGGGAGTCGAGTGTTTTTTCCCCGAAAGGGGCATTAGGCAGGGGGATCCTTTATCCCCTACCTTTTCTTATTTGTTTCCGAGGTGTTTTCAGCGCTCATTGCTAGGGCCGAGGAGTGTGCAGCTATTACTGGGGTACGCATCAGCCGCGAGGCGCCACCCGTGTCTCATTTACTCTTTGCAGATGACACTCTCATTTTTTGTGATGCGGACGTCCCATCAGCGACATGTATTAGGGATATCTTGGAGAGGTTTGAGGCGGCTTCGGGTCAGAAAATTAGCCTTGAAAAATCAGTTGTGTTTTTTAGTAAAAATACGGATGAGGCGGCACGCGATACAGTTGGGGGCCTGCTAGGGGTAATGGTGGCAGAACATCATGAAAAATATCTTGGGATGCCGTCGGTGGTGGGAAAGTCCAAGAAAGAGCTGTTTGATTTCATTAGAGAGCGGATCTGGAAGAGAGCTTAGGGATATAAAGGAAAAACCTTGTCGGGTGCAGGAAAAGAGGTATTGGTTAAATCAGTCATGCAATCCATCCCTACATTTATTATGAGTTGCTTTCGATTGCCGAATTCTTTAATTAAGGAGATGGAGTCGATTATTAGTAATTATTGGTGGGGCAGTGGGGAGCAAAATAAAATTCACTGAGTTGCTTGGGATAAATTATGCAAGAAAAAGGAGGATGGTGGTCTGGGGTTTCAGAACTTGAGAGCTTTTAATCTTGCTCTACTAGCTAAAAGCGTGACGTATTTTTTCTAATCCTGATAGCTTGGTGAGTCGAATCTATAAAGCTAAGTATTTTCTGACATCGGAGTTTCTGGATGCTCAGTTGGGGCTGCCCCATCGTTCTCGTGGCACTGTATTTGGGAATCAATTCATGTTGTGAGGAGAGGAGTGCGCTGGCAGGTGGGTAATGGTAATGATATTTCCGTTTGGCATGATGCATGGCTACCGCGGCCGCTTTCTTTTCGCCCCATAACTCCAGTGCATCGAGACGAGCCGTTTCTTTTGGTGCGTGATTTAATTAATGTGGATACGGGCCAATGGGATACGGAGGTTATGCGAGGCTTTCTTTGGGAAGTGGATGTGGAGCTCATTTTGTCTATACCTTTGGGCGACAATACCAATCGTGATAGGCGAATTTGGCACTTTGAGAAGAAAGGGAATTTTTCCGTTCGCAGCGCGTATCATCTTATTGTCTCACACGGACTTTTGGCGCGGACAGGGGAAACAACATCGATCTCCCAACCACACGCGGCATGGAAGAAAATTTGGAAAATTGAATGTCCGGGTAAAATCAGGTTGTTTGTGTGGCGCTGTTGTAGGGATATTCTACCAACGCGGTGGAAGTTGGGGCGACGGCGAATTTGCATTGAGAGGGAGTGCGTGGTTTGTAAGGGGGGGGGGGATGAAACACTGAGGCATTGCCTTTTCGATTGTCCCTTTGCACGACAAGTCTGGGCACTTTCTAATGTTCCAATGTCATTATGGTTTCGTGAGACGGAGGGGATTGAGGACTGGATAGTGCGTATTAAGAAATCTTCGCGTCCGGATGTGGTTGGATTTATTTGCACAACTTTTTGGGCAATTTGGAACAATCGGAATAATGTTTTGGCGGGGGAAAGGGAGCGTAGGGCTGATGAGGTTGCGACCTTTGTTCAAAGTTTCATCACAGCGTGGACGAACCACTATGGTGGTAATCCGAGCAGTGCTCGCGACAGAGAGAGTGCAGATTGGGTGGCTCCCGTGGGCAACACGATTAAGGTGAATTTTGATGGAGCGTGCTTTAGCGAAGAGGGGGAGATTGCGTTCGGGTTGGTGGCACATGACTGCAACGGGCAAATTATTGCGTGGCGTCAACGAAGGTTTGATGAGTCTTTCATGGATTCAAACGGTATTGAAGCAACGACCGCCTTGGGGGCAGTGGATTGGGCGATAGCAAAGGGTTGGTGTGATGTACTGTTTGAAGGTGATAGTTTGAGTGTGATTCACGATATCAGTTATGGTATGGAGGAGAGCGCGCACGTAGCAAATATTATTAAGGATGTGCGGCAACGACTTCGAAACCATTCTGGTTTCTACTTTCGATGGGTGCGACGAGAGGCGAATGCGGTGGCTCATGCACTTGCAAGGAATGCGGTGGATAATGCGGATGGGTTTGAAACGTAGAACTATAGCATTTTGGTGTCGGGTTTTTTCTTTATTGTGCTGTTATATGCGGTCGACTTTGTAAACATTTTTTTGTAGCTTCTGCAACTTTGAGAAGCTTCAGGTCTCGGTAATATATGGTCTTTTTTCAAAAAAAAAATGATACTTGCTTACTTCCTATCCAAAAAATTAATATATGATACTTGCTAACTCACTAGCGAACAAGAGTAGCAAACTAAGGAATACATTTAACTAACATTCTACCTCACTAACTAATAAGGCAAAATCTCCAGTAAGGAGTTTGTGATCGCTACAAGTAAGATATTGTTGCATAACTATGTGATTACATCGATACATATTATAACCTTTTTACATAATTAAATTAAAATCATACTTTTGATTCTTTGGTTCATCTTTCTTTCTTGACGAGCCTCATGTGTCAATAGTCAAACATAATTCGTTAGCCATGAATTATAACATATTTGCATAGATTGGTGAATGCGTGTACCTTTTCTATTGTGAATCTACATAACCATTCCATCAATACTTAAAGGAATTAATAATAGTCACCTAAATAATATTAGTATATAGTGTAAATTAATTTAAAACAACATAAAGTTATTAATAAATATTTTGCAAGGGATGGCCCTAAATATTTAAGAGTTTAAGGATATCTGATTTGTTTACTAAAAGGAAAACTAGCTAGTTCAAAGAACATTTTAATATGAGACTGCAGATTAGTCAAATACATGTTAACTAGATTCGACAAACTTAATCATTGTAATTCCAGGTCCTAATCTTTTGCACTTGAACGCTCAATCTTTTCACCCTTTTTGTCATGATTGTTAATAATTAGTAACTAAAAATGGAACCAGCACTATTGCAATTTATGACCATCAATTTGATCTTGTTCTGCAATCTTCAACTTTTTCTTTTTACTATTTCTAATAATGTTCTCCCCGATAGTGCACAAGATTACTTTGTCGTCCAAAGAGTATCTGGACCTTGTTCCCCCACCCAGCACTTGCTGCAACAATTTATACGTATACGCGGGCGTGTGTGCATAAAATATTACTCCAACAATGTCAAGACAAGTAGCATTTCTTATTTCTTCATGTATAAAGAGAAGAATTTTGAGTACTATTTTTCCCACTTTCAAGAAATAAATAGTTGAATGATACATTATATATAATTCAAGATTTGACAATCCACATAATGGACCTTTTTGATAACTTCATTTTTAAGGAACATTTATTGGAAACTTAACCCTCCACCACCACCCACACTACGTACCTCACCCCACCTCCCCTTCCTTCTTTTCCTCTTCTTCACATAAAACTAGAATATGAACTAGCTCACAAGTCTCACATGGACGCAACACCACGTCTAATTCAACCCTCCTCTGCATTTACTTATATTTGGTCTACTAAAATCAAGCTGTCAACCCTTCAAATTTTCTCGATCCACTAAAAACCAAATATAGGAGAAAAATAAAACCTTAATCTTCTCCAATCTCTCCTCCTTATTTCATTGCTCCATGCTTCCCCTTCAAACCCTTCTCCAAATTCACCAATACCCTTTACATGATCATGAGACTCCCATGTCTATTTTTCACCATTCTTTGGCTCTTTCTTATTTTCATACTATTTCATGAATTTTACAGCTTCAAGTATCTTAAAATCACAAGTGCAACACCACCACCTTTCATCAAACATCGAAAAGCTTTGGCGAGCGAGTTCGATTTCACCCCATATCTCCACCACCTCCGTGATCTTCCGCCACGACCACCGTATGGCGGAATCGAGATTGATCCACGATACGATGCCGAGAAACGCTTAGTGCCCAGTGGTCCAAACCCTTTACACCATTAGGTAAGCTTTAGAGACGTGATGAAAAACCATATTCATCGTACACGTGCGTTTACTTGCCGTAGAAATGGTTAGCGGTCAGATGTAACTTTCTGTAGTACGAGGCCCCCACATTTGACCACCCTTCCTCACACAGCATCTCCAAATTTACGCCCAAAACATTACTATCAAACTCCAGCCAATAATTTGGACATAAAGCCAGCTGCTTTCCCCTCTTATAAACGACTTGGAGAAAACGAAGAACATGTATCAGAAATACACACAACATAGATAGAAAAAAGAGAGAAATAAATAAAATGTCGTAGAGTTCGGCACGTGAGATTTTGAGGATTAATTTTTTGTAATAGTCAAGTGTGGGAGTTGTTCTTCCTAATGTAAGTCGTTTGTTTGTTGAATGAAGAATTTTCTAACCCCCAACACTTTCATTGGTTTAATTTTTGTTCTCCAATCTTTGGTTTTTGAGATTTTATTGACGATCGAGTTTATTGAGCTTGGATTATGTAAAATGTAGGATGATAATAGTAGCATATATAATTTGTAGTATAAATATCATAAATGAGTTTAATGAATCTTTTTCCCTCAATTTTTATGAGATTAGAAATTCCTACATACACCAATGATGCTTCATGTGTTAGAATTATTCGCAATTATGTCTGACGGTGTTTTGTTATCTTAGTAAATGTGAAAGAGATTTAGAGAGAAATTAACTTGAGTAGCCGTGACGGCACGACGGCAGGGCGAGGAAAATGGTCATTTAACTAACTACCTAATAATGATATTAATTAATGCGGTTGAGCTTTAATTACTTTGATGAAAATTTATAGAAAGTATGCAATGCACGTGACAAGCTGGCTTGTATTGTGGCATATGCATATCCCATGTTTCCTGTTGGCCTATATATATATATATATATATATATTATATTATATTATATATATATGTGAAATTTAGTACTCTTTGTTCTTGCAAAAACATTAGATCGATTTGTCAACTCCTTGTTGGTTATTTTAGTTTTGCTCCAGTTAAAGACAACTCAAACTTTTCTTCATTGATTTCTGGGATTTTTGTTTTCTTTGTGTTTGGCATTTTTTCTTTTATTCTTGGAATAATGATATAACAATAAGAGAAAGTTCCAAATCAGTAACTACTAAACAATTATGTGAACTATAACTTTAAAAATTATGATTTGTATTTTCTGTTTGAGCAAGGAGGGAACGTGTACATAACACAATAAATATTAGGAAAATGATTTCCTCACCGTCCCCCGTCCGTAAGCATACAGACAAATCCCATCCATTGGAATTCCGCTAGTCAATCGGTAATTGAACGCCCAGTTGCTCGAATTAGTATTTAGGTATAATTGCATTTACCACCCTTATATATTCTGTAATTTAAAATTTAAATAATTGCAACCCCACCTTTTAATTTGCTAAGATTCTGGGACTATCTCATTTGTCAGTATCTTTGACATCTTGATTTATATATTTTTCTTTAAATTTTAAGTTGTTCAAAAAATATCTTATACATTTATTTTGAAGAATATATATATATGGGAAAATGTCATTAAATAAACAATAACTTATGTTCCAAAAGATGTGATTTATTATTTTTTGTATAATAAATCTTAAGAAACTAATATATTGGAGAATAAATTGATGCAAAACATGTCAAAATCAAATAAGCATTGTTTGTCAAATATATATTACACGGACATCACGTTGAAATAAGACTATACGCGGAAAATGTAGAGAAATATATCAAATGCAAGCATACAAATGTATACATTCATGAACGAAATCGATTACACCCTTTTTCATTATAAAGTATTATTTTGTCTATCGTCTTTATCCTCCAATAATTATATAATCTTAAATAACAAATTAGAAAGACATAATTATGAAGAGAAATAAAAATTTGGCATATTTGAGATGAGACTTATAATTAAAGACTCTTTATATGATACTTTGCATGATTTGTATTTAGTATCTATTCAGATTATTAATTTATGTAGGTTAGTACAAACATTTTAGCTTATATGGAGTATAAAACATATATAAAAATTTACTTATATTGTCCTTTTATCTCCCTGTTTTATACTCTATAAGCTAAAATGTTTATACTAACCTACATAAATTAATAATCTGAATAGATACTAACCTAATATATATATATATATATATATATATATATATATGCATGTGTATTTTATATCTTGTTAGTTGCTATTTGTGAATTTATTTTTTTAAAATTTAATGGGTGTCTTTGATATATTAGAAAATCTAATGACTTATTTGCAATTCATATAACGTGCTTAACCATTAGACAATATCCTAATTAAGAAAGAACATCCCGCCTAATAATGACTGTATCACTGCCCTAAATATTATACTATTCTCCGAATAAGCGCCGAATTCCATTTGACAACTTTAGTAGTAACTGACATGTTTACAATTTTTTATTCTTTTAAATTGACAATCCTTGATTTTAGTTTCGTGATTTACAACTCAATTTTGGTACCCTTGCAGCGACAATTTCCAATTACTTTTTCTTAGAAGTGGCTAATTTTTGACCCAATGATGACATTTGAATTAATGACATATATTTATTTTTTATTTCTTTACATCATACACTACAAGACTGAGGGGTTTTTGCAACTGCCCCTAGTATTGCGGCTGTGGGCAGTCGCCTAACAAAGCGATCGTATTTGCGACTGCCCAGCGGTCGCGCTGACGTAAAAATTAGGGAGTGTTAACCTAATTTTGGGCGCCGCATCCGCGACCGCGGATGAGGGGGTATACATCACGGACTCCTACATTACAATGCTGCCTTTCTTTTGTGGACTCTAATCCACCCGTTGCAGCAGCCCCGCGACAGACGCCGTGTACATCGTCTGGATCTAGGGCTAAACCACTATCAACAAAGTCCACTAGAGCACATAGACCACCATCTTCGAAGTCCACTAGAGCCCAGTGCCACCATCGTCAGAGTCCACCCGAGCGAGATCAAGTGCGAAGCTACTCGGGACTCTAGTATCAGGAGCATGCACATGCACGCAACAACGCGCATGTAGGGGACCCTCTAGAGGTGCTCCAATATCCAATGATCAGTCTCAACAGATCATTAGATTGTCGGATTGGATCCTACTCCCCTAGTGGTGAGGTTGCGACTACGATCATAGATTTGATCATAAGTTTATGCAATCTTTTGGGTCTCCTACTTGGTGATTCTCGAGGGGGTACGACATGATATGTGGATTAAATTCATTGTAAGGAATTATTATATAAATATATTATTTAATTTAGTGTATTAATAAATCAAAAGACATAATATGAATAAACTTAAAATTTAATTATTTTGTAGACTATATATGGGATCCGAGAGACATGTTGGAATGATGTACATAGGGCATACAAAAAAAAGGCTAGGAATTATTATAAGTATGTGATATGCAACACGAAGAAACAATACATGGAGAGGAAGGATAATCCGAGGTACAGTAGAGTTCCAAAGACATGGATAAACGATGCGTTGGAGGAGGCAATAAAGCATTGGGTGTCCGGAGTGCATCAAGATGTTTTGTGGAGGACGTAGATCAAAAGGAGAGGAGGCGTGGCCAAGTTATGAAGAAGGCACCTCCCACTTTCTTCGGTGGATCCATCGACTTACAGGAGATCAAACGTCGGATGGTATGCTTTATTAAAATTAACATTATGTAATTCATTATTCTTAATCTATGTGTAATTTAGTTTAACGTACTCTATACTGAAATGTGTAGGCGAAGGCGAATCCAGATCGCAAGACCCCTATTCGACACGATGAGTCGTACAAATTCGATCATACGAAGAGGGTGAAGGGGACGGGCGGTACTTCCAGACAGCCACTGAGGCGCGGGTGTGTAGATGACTCGTACAGACTAATTTACATAAGTGATCTCAAATACACACTCCTTAATTTTTCTGCGAATTCAAATAATTTCTTTATTCTAATCTAAATACTAATTCTTTCAAAATGCAGAAGAAGTACATGAAGCGATTGAGGAAGAGATATCTGCCACCAGCTGATTTGCACGAGTTTGATGCCGCACTGTGGACCTAGGCCACTAGGCCAATGAAGAATGGGAAGGCGAATGGCCTACCGGGCGGCGCAGATCCAGAGGCGTACAACACTCAGTTAAGGAAGCAGTCAGACTACTCGCGGGCTATCATCCAGGACCTGCGAGATACAAACGAACAAGTTAGAACTAATCCATAGGTACAAGTTATCCTTAATAAAGAAAGTGCGTACATGTAAAATAAAGAATGTTGACTTACTCGACCCATATGTCCAACTCCTCACAATCAAGGAGCGTGTAGAGTTCAATTTGCTCTAATTCTTCAGATGTCAATTGTTTCTTCTTGTTCAATGGCCCAATAGGCCTCTCTCTCTTTTGAAATAACAACTTATCATCCAATAGTAAACTAGAGGCCTAAAGGGTTAGATTGTACAAATTTTAAAGTTTTGGGAGGCTGATTGCATAGCAGTTATTAGCAGCCAAAACACTCCCCCATAAATCGAATCAATGGTCTTGATTCAACTTGGCATAATATATATAGATGATTACTGCAATTCTCTCTAAACTTTTATTCGAGTAATTAAACGATGTAGTAAACGTTCATGCTTGTACAAATGGAATACCTCCAAATAGTTATAAAAATAATTTTATTTGTACCTCCAAATTACTGAAGCAGCATAAGTGTATTGTACAGATCATCGAGTTTTTTTTTTTTTTTTTTTTCTCTAGGTTTTGTTGTTTGACAATTTACCATTAATTTTTTGGAGATCGCTATAGTACTAGTTTTAATTTCTTGTTTAGTTTGTCACTATTCTTTATCTTCAGGTAGTCATTCTATTTTTTCTTTCTAATTGTAGTCTTATATATATTTCAACAAGTTCTTAATGGTCATTTTTCTTCGCTCAACCAACATGTTTTAATTATTTTTCTCAAAAGTGTTAGTCCTTCAGTTATCTTTGTGAAATGATTTCAGACATCAAGTAATTTGATATTTTCTCTAACGTTTCGAAGGGGAAGTTGATTTGTCTGATAAATTAAGGATTATATCTAGAAAATGTGATGTAAATTGCAAACCACGTGAAGATAAAAGAATGAATTGCGACTTCTAAAAGAATTTACGGCCTAAACTGGTTGAAAGAAAAAGATAATAGAGTTGTAAATCTTTGCAATCAAACATATATTAACTGAATATGTTAGCAAGTTAAAAAAAGATGTTTAATTTAGACTTTACAGTTTACACTATTGTGGGCCAATTATAAAATCGGTTTGTTTTCCTAGTTAGAATGGAAGATGAAGAAATTGTGCTCAGATTTGTTAAAATATCCTAAATCTACAACATATTCCCCTTTTCGTGTATGCTAGATCAAACTATTTTCTGATGTATGTACAAAACAAATAATACAACAACAAACATTAGTAGTATTCTTTAATTTATTAAAAGAAACATAGGTGAAGCATATACTTCATTCTCCGGGAGCAATGTTATTAGATTATTAATTGTAACAGTAACAAAATATTTCTCTTACAGAGTTTATCAGAGGTTTCACCATGAAAGAATATACAACCTTTGCATGCTACTCTAGTTCACAAAGTTGTGTACAGAATCTTTCTATCGGTAGTGTATTGCACTTAAAGTATTAGTTATTTAAGAGAGAAGTATATGGGTTCTCTATTGTATAAAGTATTTGTTATTTAAGAGAGAAGTATATGGGTTGGTTAGATTTCCAGACTTTGATCATCTGATCATGTCTTGTTGAACTGTTGGATTATTAGAGCCAATGGGTTAGTTTTTTCCTGCCTTAACTACTCTGTCACTAAGAAACTCAGAAATAGTTTGATCTTCTATACCTGTGCCTATGACTTGTGCAATGAGTTGAAGACAATGTACTCAAGAACTGATGGTTCTAGGGTGTATCATCTTCAAAAATCACTCTCTACTATCTCTCAAGGAGCTAAAATTGTCAATGAATACTATCACACCTTTAGGGCTCTGTGGGATGAATACAATAACCAAAGACCCATTGCTTTTTGCTCTTGTGGGCTGTGCATTTGTAATCTAAACAATACTATGATGGAGTACCAGCAATATGACTGTGTGATGAAGTTTCTAGAGGGATTGAATGACTCTTACTCTGCTGTAAGGAGTCGGATATTATTGATGGCTCCTCTACCCTCTCTTACAAAAGTGTATTCCATGATTCTACAAAAAGAGAATCAAAGAGATCTATGCTCTACTGCTACTCATGTGGATGCTATGGCACTCTTTACCAGGCAAATGAACTTTGGAGATTCACAACCAAGAGCACAAATGCAGAATAATTCCACTTCAAATGTTCCCTACAAGCCTCCACTCTCAAAGCAGGAAAAGAGGAAGTTGAGGTGTACTCATTGTGGATACAATGGGCACACTATAGACAAATGCTTCCAGATTTATGGTTACCCTTCAAGATGGAATGGTCCCAATGGCAAAAGACAACCTCCACTGAGATCAGCTAACTCAGCAAACACCTCAACTGATCAACTTACTATGCCCTCTACTACTACTGAGTTCACTCCCAAGTCTTCTACTCAGGAGCTGTTTGAGTAATTTCTTGCATACCAGCAAGCTCAAGAACAAATCAAGACTACCAATGCTCCACCAAATACCTCACACCACTATGCTCCTACTGTGAACATTGGCAAACAACCTCACTATGTTGCAGCAACAATGTCTGGTAACCTTACTCACTATGCTTTTAACTCTCATTCATCCACTAACTTTGATCACTCTAAAATGTGGATTATTGATTCATGCGCTACATATCACATGATCTGTGATTTATCACACTTTCATAACACTCTTATACCTACTCTCACTGTCATTCATTTGCCTAATAAAAGTTACACTGTAGCTACTCATATATGAACTGTTTTACTGTTTTCTGGAGTTACTTTAACTGATGTATTATATGTTCCCTTTTTTTCTCATAACCTGTTATCTATTTCTAAACTTACTAAGCTAACAAATATCATGCTTACTTTTATGTCTTCCACTTGTCTAATACAGGACTCAATCACCAGACAGATGATTGGTTCTGCTAACTCTTGAACAGCCTCTATGTTCTGCAATTTTATGACTTTTCTGCTAAATATTCTTCTTGTAATAATGTGATTCTCAGCCAAATATATGGCATATGAGACTAGGACATCCATCTAGGGAGAAAATACTATCTATTCCCTCTATTCACACACATACTTGTAAAGAAGCTCACTATAATGTATGTCCTTTATCAAAGCAAAAGAAGCTTTCTTTTCAAGTTAGTACTTCTTCTTCCATTGCTGCTTTTGATCTTGTCCATTGTGATGTATGGGGTCCTTTTTCTGTTCACTCTCATGATGGTTTTAGATTTTCTTAACTATAGTTGATGACTATTCAAGATGCACTTGGACATATTTAATGAAACATAAGTCAGAAGTTAAACAACATATGATTCACTTTCACAAATCTGCCTTAACTCAATCTTCAGTTTCTATTAAGAGTATTAGAACATAAAATGGACCTGCGTTTATACTTACTGGCATCTATAAGTCTAATGGCATACATCACCAAACCAGTTGTGTTGAAACTCCACAACAAAATGGTTTGGTTGAGAGAAAGTGAAATTGTGGATCGGGTCGATACTTTGTTGATGTTAACTTAACACTGAAGTTCTAACAGCAGTTTGTGTTTGCTGTTAGTTCTACGATGTTACTTTGACAGCAGACCAGAGTAACAGTTTGCAGCGGAATAAACAAACACGAATTTAAGAAGTGAATATAGGATTATATTAACTTCCGAGCCATAGGCAAAATACCACAAGGGTTTAACAAAGGCGTTCTCACAACTCTCAAGCTCCTCACTCTCGAATTGTTCAAACTAAGCAAAGCACACAAGAGTTGCTTCGACTATCTCTAAAAGCTCCTCACTCTTAGATCTATTCTAACAACATAAAAACTTTGCTAAAGCAAGACAACACTCAACAACTGTAAATTAATCTCTTGGATTGATTAGCTCTTGTCTCGTTGTTTGTCTTGATGTACTTCACACCTATATATAGGTTCTTGATTTGGACTTCAAGGTGTGTTGTACACGGTTGGTAATTCTCCTTGTTTCCTTCTCGAACTCCTCTTCCTTGTTCTCGCAGTCCTTCTTGAATAATAGTTCCTTCGCCAGTGATCTAGCTAAGGAAAGACTCCTCACAACTCTCAAGCTCCTCACTCTCGAATTGTTCAAACTAAGCAAAGCACACAAGAGTTGCTTCGACTATCTCTAAAAGCTCCTCACTCTTAGATCTATTCTAACAACATAAAAACTTTGCTAAAGCAAGACAACACTCAACAACTGTAAATTAATCTCTTGGATTGATTAGCTCTTGTCTCGTTGTTTGTCTTGATGTACTTCACACCTATATATAGGTTCTTGATTTGGACTTCAAGGTGTGTTGTACACGGTTGGTAATTCTCCTTGTTTCCTTCTCGAACTCCTCTTCCTTGTTCTCGCAGTCCTTCTTGAATAATAGTTCCTTCGCCAGTGATCTAGCTAAGGAAAGACTCCTTCTTCAATTCAGGACTTTCCCTTGGAAGCTTTCCTAGTCGCACTAGACTTCTTCTTTCCTTTTATAAGCTGTTTGCTTTAATTAAGGAAACTTCTCATCTTGGAAACTTTGAGCGTCCAACCTAATGCAAGTTTGTTTCCTGAATAATAATCAAAGACAACTACAACTGTGGAACTCAGTTAGTTAAGTGAATAAGGCAAAACAATAATAATAATAATAATAACTAGATTGTAAAACAGTTTCTGGACGTGCAATGTTACTCTAACATTGAAAATCTCAATGTTATCCTAACATCCAGAAAACTTGCACTTTCAATCTCCCCCTTTTTGCCTTAATCACAAAACCTAAGAAACAGTTCTTATCAGATCAAATTATTCAGAAAAACCTCATTATATCATAACAATGAAAAACTAAGTACTCTCCCCCTGAATATCAGAAGGAACTAATCCAATGTTATTCTAACACTGATACTTTCAATGTTATAACATCCAGCTTTATCAATGTTGGTTTAACATCAGAAAGTTAACACCTGCAAAACAGAGTCAGTACCAGTAATCACAGTTCAATAATAGCATAAGCAGAAACACTAAGTACCCAAAATAAAAAGTACTTAATTACAGTCCATACTAGCAGCAAGGAACAGTCTCCTTGATCAGAATAAAAAGAAAACAATTGTTCAAAAGGCATTAGAAACAGAAACTAAAGAAACTTGCAGGAAAATTTGAAAATTTGATCTACTCTCCCCCTTTTTGTGAGGAAGGCAGATCCTTCAAGTGTTTCCTCAAGCTGTCCAGTTCCTGCAGTCTGACTTGCTTGTCAGCTATTTCCCTCTGGGTGTCCTTGTACTCCCTATCCAGCCAGACCAATGTTTCCTCAACAAAAGCATCTGTAATCACTGAGCAGCTGTCACCACTGCTCACTGGAACTGAAGAAGCAGCAAACTTGTGTGTCTTCTTCTTCTTCTTCCTGCTGGGACCAGCTTCTCCTTGAGGGTTCCAAGGCAAATCCTGGATCCTCACATTAGTGAAGTAGCTCCTGGTGATTGACATTACAGCCTTGTTGCTGATCCACCCTTCAGTCTTCTTGGTTTTGAAGCCTTGCTTCACCAATAGACATGAGATCAGTGAAGGATAAGGAAGGATTCCTTTGGGCTTCATAGTGACTTCCTTCATGCGTCTCATCACTTTTTCACCAATGTTTACACTCATTCCATTCTTCAGCTTGTACACCAACTTTGCTGACTCTTTGGTCATCACAGTAGTGTTGGAAGAAGGAAGCCAATTGTAAGTGCTGATCTTGTGAAGCACGGCACTAAGAGAAGTCAGCCTGGTTGTGGGAAAGCTCTCTCTCCATTGCCTAGTGAGGCCACCTGTAAGATCAGTGATGATCTCCTCCATAGTCGGATCCTCAGACTCTTCAGGATCAGGAAGACCCCAAGCCTCATTGATCATGGCAGGAGTGATGTCATAGATCTTCTTCCTAACCCAAGCCTTCCCATACTTAGGAGAATCCAGGTTGATCACCCACTCAGAGAGATTCATGTAGAACTCTCTCACTACATCAGGAACATATGCAGACAGATTCTGCACAGACCCCAAGACTCCTCTAGCCTCAAGCAACTCAAACACCCTGTTTTCTTTGAAAATACCCTCCTCAATAGCCCTTTCCTTGTGGATTACCATGGCTTGGTATGCCTCCCATTGCTCCTCAGCATCAGGAGACACATAGAAGTCAGAGTAAGCTTCATGTGGATACTCTCTCATCATTAGATCAGTAAACTGATCATCATCTGATGTTAGAGTAACATCAGCTTGCTCTGGCTCATCAGCCACAAGCTCTTCTTCCTCAACTTCCTCTTCCTCCTCAATCTCTTCTTCTTCTTTTTCTTCTTCTGACTCATCCTCAGAAGACTCAGCCATCACCTCCTTACCTTTCCTCTTCCTGGCGGCATTTGCAAGGGCAGCCAAGGAAAGGTTTTCATCCTCATCCTCTTCTTCTCCTTCAACCTCAGCTGGTTGGTCACTCACAACAGCTTGGTTACCTTCAGTAGTAACCCCATTATTTACACCAAGATTGCCATCAGCAGCAATCTCCTCAGACAAATCCTCATCATGCTCACCAGTAGCATGTTCACTCTCCTCAGCAGCAGCAAACTCATCATCATTAGCCTCATTAGGCTCAATAGAACTAGCCACAGTTGGCTCCACCACTTCCTCAACCACATTACCCAACCCAATCACAGGGGCCTCATTCTCCCCCTCAATACCAACATCGACATCAGCAGGTATACTCGGAGTAGGGTTAGCCATTGTTACCTCGATTTCAGGATTGGTGGGAGCAGGGGCTTGCTCGACAGCATCTGATGTTGAACCAACATCTTTCTTTGAAATCTTTTTGCCCTTGCGCCGTTGAGTGGTAGCTTTCCTCTTTGGAGAGGCGGCGACTGTGGTTTCAGCGGCGGTGCGTCTGGTACTGCGTCGTGGCGCTCGCTCGACTTGCGCAGCTGCTTCTGCAAGAGCATCAATATTGGACTTGCGTGCCATTGTTAGAGTAACTTTGAGATAAAAAGATTGAAGATTTTGAAAATTTAGAGAGTAATTTGCTTTGCACAGTTGTTAGCGTTAGAATGAAGAAGAAATTAGGGCAAATTATATATATGATTCAGATGAAGAGCATGGAATAGTGGTGTTGTAACATGTTACCATAATAATCTGACCACTGTCACACGTCCCCTACATGTTATTCTTACCACGTGTCAGTGTTAGGTTAACACGTAACCAGAGCAGTCTTCATTCCTGAAAACTTATAAGTTACAATGTTACAATGTTGGACTAACATTGGCAAGTTAACATCAGGGAGGGAAGTTGGAGGTGCAGGGCTTCATCCAAAGTAGCATCATCTTGTGAGAGCGTGAGATATTCCTGTACTAATCCGAAGCTTCAACCAAGTACACAGGTACAATGACACAGCTTAAGATCATCAGTATAAGCAAGTGACAAATCAAACAGAGAAAAACACAGAGGATATACTTATCCAGGGAAAAGATTTTCCCACAGCAAGAAGATCACAAAACATAGTGCTTTTACCTGTAGCTGGTCACCCAAGAAGTATGCCTCAACACATGATACTTAACTACTCCCCCTAAGCCCAAACCGACAAAAGGAAATATGCAGAACTAGAATGAATGCAACCATGTTAGATTAACATTTGAGAGATGGTAACCACATACAAACCGCCTTGCTAACTGGGATCAGGACATATCAATTTATCTTTAACTTTCACTATTTTTAGAAACTCTTTTGAAAAAAAAACTGATGAATGTTAAAGGACAGTCTCATCACTGAATGTGGGCAACACAGGACTCCACACACCCCAACAACTTAGCTATCAGCTACAGATCAGGCAAGTACAAAGGAATTGAATGAAGACAACACTTTTATCAAATATTTCTCCACCCCAACTCCTCATGCATACTTGTTTACTAACCTGTTTATCAAGGAAATACTAAGTAATCAATGCTACTGAATGCACACAGTCTAAACTTTATACACCCCAGTAGGAAAGATCACTATCATGTAAAAACCTTGGCCATAGACAAAAATATGAAAATAAGCACAACTGAATGACAATGAGGCCTTCAACATCATGTACCCCAGCTTCTCTTCATACCTTGTCAAACCTAACATGGATAAGACACAACTGAATATCATCAGAGTAGTGAGCTCTGTGTATCCCAGCTTCTCCCATGATGTTAGGTTAACATTCACAGACTAACATCAGAGTTATTTCTTTCCAAACCTCTTGATATGTACATGTTCACCAATCACCTTAGCTATTCATACAGGTCAACCACACAACCAACAGTTTCTCTAACAAAGATGTAATTTGCAAGAAAGAAGAATGCAAAAAGGAACAAAAAAGAATTACAGCTACACCACAACCAATAACCAATGCTAGACAGTGGTGTTATGTCAACACTGGTGAACTAACATCTCTAAACAATGCACATGCCAAGAGAGTTCCTCAGACTGAAGAACCTCTCAGTATCTAATGGTTTAGTGAACATATCAGCTAGCTGATTGTTAGTTTCTATATGTTCAATGTCAATAAGCTTGTCTTCTACCATGTCTCTCAGAAAGTGATGCCTAATGTCTATATGTTTTGTCCTAGAATGCTGAACAGGATTCTTAAAGATGCTTATAGCGCTAAGGTTATCACAAAACATAAGTAAGGTATCACTGTCTAACCCATAGTCCAGTAGCATATGTTTGAGCCATACCAACTGGGTGACACAACTACCTGCTGCAATGTATTCAGCCTCAGCAGTGGATAGTGACACACAGTATTGCTTTCTACTGTACCATGAGACCAAGTTGTTCCCCAGATAAAAACATCCTCCACTTGTAGACTTCCTGTCATCAGTATCACCTGCCCAGTCTGAGTCACTGAAACCTACAAGATTTGTGTTAGTATCATAAGAGTACCATATGCCAAGGGCCAAAGTGCCAGATATGTATCTAAGTATTCTCTTCACAGCAATCAGATGTGACTGCTCTGGACATCCCTGGTACCTTGCACATACACACACAGAGAACATAATATCAGGTCTTGAAGCAGACAAGTATAACAAGCTTCCTATCATTGAACGGTACAATGTTGGATCAACATTGACACCAGTATCATCCCTGGATATCTTCACAGATGAAGACATGGGAGTCTTGCAAGGCTTTGAATCTGTCAATTCAAACATTTTCACCAAATTTCTTGCATACTTTTCCTGACTTAGGAAAATTCCATTACCTGTTTGTTTCACTTGAAGACCAAGAAAGAAAGTTAATTCTCCCATCATACTCATCTCAAACTGCCCTGTCATTGATTCAACAAATTTTTCTAGAATAGAATTGTTAGTTGAGCCAAACACAATATCATCTACATATATTTGAGCAATACAGACATGAGAATCTTTCTTCAAGACAAACAGTGTTCTATCTCCATCACCTCTAACAAAACCAAGACTTAAAAGGAATTTTGTAAGCCTTTCATACCATGCTCTAGGTGCTTGTTTAAGACCATATAATACCTTTTCAAGCTTGTACACATGGTTTGGATACTTAGGATCTGTGAACCCCTTTGGCTGTTCAACATATACTTCCTTATCAATCAGCCCATTCAGAAACGCACCCTTTACATCCATTTGGTATAATTTTATCTTAAGACAACATGCTATGGCTAGAAGTAACCTAATAGATTCAATCCTAGCAACTGGAGCAAAAGTCTCATCAAAATCTACACCTTCAACCTGTGTGTACCCCTGAGTAACTAGTCTAGCTTTGTTTCTAACTATAACCCCTTCCTCATTACTCTTGTTCTTAAATATCCACTTTGTCCCTATTACATTAACATTAGGTGGTCTAGGTACAAGTATCCAGACATTGTTCTTAGTAAACTGTAATAGTTCATCTTGCATGGCATTAATCCAAAAGTTATCAAGAAGGGCTTCATTCACATTTTTAGGTTCTATGGTGGAGACAAAACAGGAGGCATTATCAACAGTACAAGTGAAGTTCATACAGACACACAGTTTTACCATATCTCTATAGTCAAGTCTTTCTCTATTGCGTGTCCTTACCCGTTCAGTGAGTTCACCTATTACCTGGGATGCTGGATGGTCTTTCTGAATCCTAGCCGGGGGGTCTCTTCTAGGTTCAGCGGCACCTTCATGTTCTGAGTCAGAATCCTCTGATGTTACTCTAACATCTGATCTCGCTGGTGTTAGTCTAACATCGTTCCCTGACTCTTGTTCAGTGTTTCCAGCTTCCAGTTCCAATGTTGGTGTAACATTGTCAGGAGTAACATTCTCGGTTTCCACTGTTGGTTCAACATTGGGAACTAAGATGTCACCAGTACCTGGACAAGACAGCTTTGGTAAGCCTCTTACAGCATCAACTCTCTGTAATTTCTCAAGGTTTCTGTAGTGAACATGTCCAAGTTTCCTATGCCATACAGAAGCTTCATCTATTTTAGCATGGAAACACTCTGCTTCCTCTTGAGCTAGGTAGCAGTTGTCCTTGGACCGAGTACCTGTCATAACAAGTACATTATCACTATCATAAACATCACAAGATGAACTGTCAAATGTAACCAGCAAGCCATCATCACATAGTTGACTGATGCTGATTAAATTTGCTTGTAGCCCATCAACCAACAACACATCCTTCAGGGGTGGAAATCCATCAACATTCAGTGTCCCCTTTCCAATGATCTTCCCTTTTGTACCACCACCATAGGTCACAGTGCCAGTACTCACAGAAACCATATTCACAAGATTGTCAATGTTGCCTGTCATGTGTCTTGAACATCCACTGTCGAAGTACCACTTACCTGAAAGGTTAGAATACACAGCAGAGAAAACAACATTGCAAACAACTTTAATATTAGGGGTCTTAACTTTTTCTACCCAAGTTCTACCTTTCTGTCCTGAACCTAATGTTGGTCTAACATCGGAAATTGCTGTTGTTCTAACATTGGGTTCAGTAACTGTTTTCTTACCACATTCTCTTATAAATTTTCTACAGAATGGTTTTATGTGGCCTGGTTGGTAACAGTATTGACAGATAAAAGTAGGTTTACTTCTCACAGTGTTGATGGTACCTAAACTCTTAGAATCAGATTCTTTAACAAAGCTAGAAGATAGATAGGCAGAATTTACTATAGAAGAGGAAGGTTTCTCAACAAATCCCAGACCACATGAACCTGAATTTCCCATGCTAAGTACCTCATCAAGTTTAGAAGTACCTGCATTCCATTTAGCTATGATCTGTGTGTCTTTCTTGAGTTTATCCTTTACCTCTTTCAACTCAGCTTCAGCTTTGTCAAGATCTCTTTCATAGAGTTTCAACATGTTCTTCAAACATTCAATGTCATGAGTCAGTGCTTTGTTCTTCTTTATGAGTTTCACATTCTCTCTCTCAAGCCTGAGGAATGTGGTGTGCAGATCATCAAGAATCTCCTCCTGGGATAATTCTTCTTCTTGGGAGTACTCTTCTTCTAGATCAACTGTACCATGAAAACAATCAAAGTTAGTATCATCACAATCAGAGAGTTCATCAGAGATAACCTGGGAATCATTGCTGTTCTAGTCTCCAAAAAAGATTTCCTGCTTTGCTGTTGGTTCACCAATGTTAGAGTAACATTGTGATCTTAGGCAATTTCTGGAGTCTTCATTTGACCAGGTGATCCTTGTGCATAGCGCAGCAGTTTTGATTTCCTCTGAGTGTTCCTCGGCACTTGTTCCAGATTCAAAATCATCTTCATTGAAGTCATCTACACAAACCCAATGAGAATTCCCTCTTGTTCTGAGGGTGTTAGCACATTCATGTTTAAAGTGACCATACCCCTTACATTCATAACACTGGACATCTTTCAATTTCTCAGCATCTTGAGGAGTGCTCTTAGATGCCATGTATTTTACAAACTTTGGGGGCAATTTCTTGTAACCGGGGCTATCATTACCAGTTTGTTTTTCTTTCTGTTTACCTTTGAAACCTAATTTACTAAACTTTTTGGTAATATTGCCATATTTAGAAGAGATCAACTCATATTCATCCTCATCACTCCCTGTAGAATCTGAGCTAGTACCTAGTAAGGCTAAAGCAAGTTGTTTACTAGACTTTCCTAGGAATTCTAGTTCAAATTCTTTTAGAGTGTTCATTAATGTTTGAAAGTCCATGTTGGCAAGATCTCTAGACTCATTCATAGCAATTCTTTTGACAGTAAACTTAGAGGATAATGTTCTAAAGGCTTTGTAGACCATGGTTTGATTAGGGATGATAAAACCTAAGTTTTGGCACTGATTAGCAATATCTAGAAGTTTCTCAAAATAACTATCAATGCTTTCATCCTCACCCATCTCTATCTTCTCAAAATCCCTCAAAAGTTTTCTATATTTAGAGTCCCTCACAGCCACATCACCCTCACAATGTAATTCAAGAATTTCCCATGCAGATTTAGCAGTAGAACAAGTTTGAATCAGTTTGAACATATGATTACCTACCCAGCTAAAAATAGCATTGAGAGCCTTTTCATTGAAGTTGTAGAGAGCAATTTCGCTGGCTGTCCATTGTCCCCTTGGCTTAGGTACCAGATCAGCATCTCCATCTCTTGGCAAGTAGGGAATGGTGTAGCCTTCTAGTACTGCGTCCCAAGCTCTTAGGTCGATGGATTTGATGTGGACTCTGAGCCTGATCTTCCAGTAGGCATAGTTGTTGGGACCCTCCAATACAGGCAACCTGCTGGTATTAGGGTTGGAATTGTCCATCTTGTCGTATCAACGCCAAACACCGGTGAAGTTGGTGCTTGGCTCTGATACCAATTGAAATTGTGGATCGGGTCGATACGTTGTTGATGTTAACTTAACACTGAAGTTCTAACAGCAGTTTGTGTTTGCTGTTAGTTCTACGATGTTACTTTAACAGCAGACCAGAGTAACAGTTTGCAGCGGAATAAACAAACACGAATTTAAGAAGTGAATATAGGATTATATTAACTTCCGAGCCGTAGGCAAAATACCACAAGGGTTTAACAAAGGCGTTCTCACAACTCTCAAGCTCCTCACTCTCGAATTGTTCAAACTAAGCAAAGCACACAAGAGTTGCTTCGACTATCTCTAAAAGCTCCTCACTCTTAGATCTATTCTAACAACTTAAAAACTTTGCTAAAGCAAGACAACACTCAACAACTGTAAATTAATCTCTTGGATTGATTAGCTCTTGTCTCGTTGTTTGTCTTGATGTACTTCACACCTATATATAGGTTCTTGATTTGGACTTCAAGGTGTGTTGTACACGGTTGGTAATTCTCCTTGTTTCCTTCTCGAACTCCTCTTCCTTGTTCTCGTAGTCCTTCTTGAATAATAGTTCCTTCGCCAGTGATCTAGCTAAGGAAAGACTCATTCTTCAATTCAGGACTTTCCCTTGGAAGCTTTCCTAGTCGCACTAGACTTCTTCTTTCCTTTTATAAGCCGTTTGCTTTAATTAAGGAAACTTCTCATCTTGGAAACTTTGAGCGTCCAACCTAATGCAAGTTTGTTTCCTGAATAATAATCAAAGACAACTACAACTGTGGAACTCAGTTAGTTAAGTGAATAAGGCAAAACAATAATAATAATAATAACTAGATTGTAAAACAGTTTCTGGACGTGCAATGTTACTCTAACATTGAAAATCTCAATGTTAGCCTAACATCCAGAAAACTTGCACTTTCAGAAAGCATTAGCATCTTTTACAAGTTGCTAGATCACTCAGATTTCAATCTCATCTCCCAATTGATTATTGGAGTAACTCTGTTTTCACTGCAAGTTATTTGATAAACAGGCTCCCTTCTAAGACTATCAATAACAAAACCCAATATGAAATGTTGTTTCATAAAACCATGATTACTCTTTATTAAGAACATTTGGTTGTTTGTGTTATGCATCTACTTTAACTGCTAAAAGACAAAAGTTTGATGCCATGGCTATACAATGTTGTTTTATTGGTTATCCCAGAGGTACAAATGGATATCAGCTTCTGAATTTTTTAACTAATGAAGTTATCATTTCCAGAAATGTTATATTCCATGAAAATATTTTCTCTTTCAAAAATAATGAAAATATTCCCAAAGAAACTGTACCTCAGTTCACTCAAAATTTGAGACTATGCACTAATAGCTTTATTGCTCAAGATCCTTTGATCCCACAGTTAGGGAATCATCATGAATACAAAGCAAGATTAGTACCCAAAGGCTACACACAAGAAGAAGGATTGGATTATTTTGATACATTCAGTCCTGTTGCAAAACTCAGAACTGTGAGAGTTAATATTGCATTAGCTGTCTCTCGGAATTGGTTCTTAAAGAAATTAGATGTCAATAATGCTTTCTTATATGGTAATTTAGAGGAGAAAATATATATGAAACCACCTCCTGGATATTGTGATCCAAAAGATACAAGGGTTTTTCTTTTAAAGAAAAGTTTGTATGGTCTTAAACATGCTTCTAGACAATGATATACTAAATTAACCAACTATCTCTTAGCTTATGGGTTCAAACAAAGTGTATCTGACTGTTCTTTGTTTGTTCTAACTCAAAATAACTCTCTTACTATTCTATGCATATATGTAGATGATGTGATTATGACAGGAAATAACTTGAAAGAGATAAACAGAATCAAGATTCATCTTGATGAGCAATTCACTATAAAAGATCTAGGTGATCTTAAATACATACCAGGACTTGAAATAGCAAGATCGAGGAGAGGTATATCACTTTGCCAAATGGAGTATGCTCTTGACATACTCACTGAGTCTGGATACTTGGCAAGCAAACCTACTTCAACACCAATGGATTGCAAAACTAAACTTCAGAAAGATGATGGTGAACCACTATCTGATCCTTTAGAATACATAAGGCTTGTTGGAAGATTATTGTACTTAATAATAACTAGACTATATTTATGCTTCTCTATTCAAGCTTTAACTCAATATATGTCATCTCATACTGTTTCTCACCTTGCAGCAGCTCATAGGGTATTAAGATAGCTCAAAACAACACCAGGTAAAGGCTTGTTCTATCCAGCACAATCTGACACTAACTTAAAAGGGTTATGTGACAGTAACTGGGCTGGATGCAATGATAGCAGAAGAAGCATAACAGGATATGCAATCTATCTTGGCGATTCCTTGATTTCCTGGAAGGCAAAGAAGCAACCAACAGTCAACATATCCTCTACAGAAGCTGAGTATAGAGCAGTGGCTACAACCTGCTGTGAAATGATATGGCTTCATCAACTCTTAAGTGATCTCAAAATAACTTGCAGCAAGGTTCCTCTCATGTGTACTGACAACAAAAGTGCAGAAGCAATTGCCCAGAATCCTGTCCATCATAAAAGGACAAAACACATACAAATAGACTGCTATTTTGTCAGGGAGAAAATGCAACAGAAACAGCTGAAAGTGATGCACATTCCCAACACATTTCAGTTATTCACAAAATCACTGTCTCTTCAAGCTTTTAACCTCATGACATCCAAGATGGGCCTGTTGGACATCCATGCCCCTCTTGGGAGGGGGGAGGGTCTTAAGTGATCTAAATATTCAGCAAAATATTGAATTTTACTTTATTTCTATTTTAGAAAACTATTTGTAATTCTGTTAAGGGAAAAAAACAGTTTACTATACAATCTTTGGCCCGTTTTGCACTTACCTATCCAATCTTTTTTTTTTACACTTTGCTGTCCAACTTTTCATTTTTTTACACCCGACTGTCCGATCTTTGTTTTCCGGTCAGTCTCCGTCAAAACTAAGGGTATTTTCGGTACTTCATAATAAAATAATTATAAATTAAGAAAACTTATTTTTTAATAACTAATATATTAAAAACAGAAAATTAAAAAATATTTTTAAAAATAGAAAAAAAAATTAAAAAATAAAATAAAAAAACTTCATCTTCTCCAACACACCCACCCCCACCCCACCCACCCCCACCCACGACCCCCACCCCATCAAATCCACCCCCACTATACCCGAAATCCACCTCAAATCGACCTAACTCCATCACCCTCACACTTCCATGAAGTCGATTTTCGATTTTATGGAAATTTTAGGTGACGATTTTTGAACGAGGGTTTGGTGGTGGTGGATTTTAAAACTCCAAAACCGAAAATCGACTTCATGGAAGTGTGAGGGTGATGGAGTTAGGTCGATTTGAGGTGGATTTCGGGTATAGTGGGGGAGGATTTGATGGGTGTGGAGAGGGGCGGGGGGGGGGGGGGGGGGTCGTGGGTGGGGGGTGGGGTGGGGGTGGGTGTGTTAGAGAAGATGAAGTTTTTTATTTTAATTTTTAATTTTTTTTTCAATTTTTAAAAAAGTTTTAAATTTTCTATTTTTTAATATATTAGTTATTCAAAAATAAGTTTTCTTAATTTATAATTATTTTATAATACAAAAATATAGAGGAGGGGGATATTTTTATTTTTTTTATTTTTCAGTTTTTATAAATTTTATTAGTTATGAAAAGTTAGTATTTTATACTATTAATGTTAAATGTTATAATCCATTTAAATGTTATTTCCTTTTTTTTCTTTTTTATTTAAGATTTTAATATGAAGTACCGAAAATACCCTTAGTAAATGATGTCATTTGGTCGAATAATGACGTTTTTTTACGGAGACTGACCGGAAAACAAAGATCGGACAGTCGGGTGTAAAAAAATGAAAAGTTGGACAGCAAAGTGTAAAAAAAAAAAGATTGGATAGGTAAGTGCAAAACGGGCCAAAAATTGTATAGTAAACTGCATTTTTCCCTTCTGTTAATTAGTTGTTAACTACTTACTATTTATAGTAAGCCGCTGCTAATTAGATTTATTAGTTGTTTGATCATCTGATTAGCAGATAAGTATAAATAGAGTTCTCTATTGTAATTCTTATTCATTAAGTTAGATTTCCAGACTTTAAGAGAGAAGAAAGAGCCTTACTTTCTCTTTTTAAAATTGTACATTCACAATCTTTTGATTCATCTTTGTTAAATGCAAAATGTTGATTTGAATCTCTTCATGTTACTATTCTTCGTCGATGTTGAAATCTCAATACTCCGCCGACGAGAAAATCGGAGAACCACTCGAAGCTTCCGATTTAGCAAACTGATCACCTCCTCCGGTAACAATTTTCTCCTCATCATTTGCTCGTTTCAGTTGAAGCACGTTATTCCCTCCAGAGCACGATTCAACACACGAATTCTCTAATAAATCTAGCTATGCATCGCACTGTTTGTTCTCGCTCCTGTATTACGATCGAGTTGCAATTCTCCTCAAACCATATCGTACTACTGGCGGTGTGTCACCGGATACTTGTTCGGTAACTTCCGATGTCAAATGTGACGGTTTAGATGCGGCAGGAAATAGAATGAGTGGAGAAATGTGAGATCGTCGGTGGCGTAGAAGATGCGACCAGAGTTTCTTCATCGTGAATTAGAGAGGCAGCGACTACTGCTGATTTAGTTTAGCTTCCATTGCAGAGAGAAAATGGAAAATTGTACCGTTATCGAATTTATGTGTGCGTGACGGTTACGAGTGGTATTTATATGATACGGTCACGTGTTCCGTTAAACTTTTCTTTTCATTTTAATATGCTGCCAAGTGTTAGTGCACTTGATAGATGTGGCCTAAATTAAACCCATTCCAAACGATTAATATCGTAAATAGGATTTGGGACATAGAGTGTGTCATTTTTAATATATTAGTCTGAAAATATAATTAGTGAACTGTAATCGTTAATTGGTATGTTGTATAAACCTGTTTGCAACATGTTTCAGATTAAAAACTGAGCTTTCAACTTTATGTTGGCAGGAGGAAAAACACTCTGATCAGTCACTCGGGAGCTTGGACAAAACCAGAAACTGATCACTTCAAACTGAATGCTGATGGAGGATTAAACACTGGTTATAACTCAGGTTCAGCAGCAGGTTTGCTTAGGAATTCCAATGGTGAATGGTGACGGGGTTATGCTCTTGGTCTCGAGGCGCCTACTGTCGATGAAGTGGAGTTGCATGCGTTATACAAAGGGTTACAACTCGCTTGGGACAGAAGAATACACAATCTTGACGTCGAGTTGGATTCCATGCAAGTGGTCCGCATGGTTATGGGAGAAATGGCGCCAACTGACCATCTTCAAAGCTTGGTTGATGAATGTAAAAGATTCCTACATATGCCATGGAATTGCTCCATCAAATGGATCCCTAGAGAGACCAACAAGGTGGCTGATGCTCTAACTAAACTTGATGGAATTTGTTTTGGAGAGGAACTCTTTTGGGAGACTCCTCATTCTTATTGTATTCATAGCCTACTAGCTAAGGACATTATGTAATTGTATTAGCACTTCCTTATTTTACCAAAAAAAAGAACATGTTTGCAACATAATTACAGTTCCGAAGGCATGGAGTTTACATCGGAGCAGAAAATCTTCCTTTAAAGTGATTTGAATTACGTATAAAACTAAATTTGTTCTTTGATCCATATATAGTGGCTTTTTGCCAAAACATCTGCAATCGGTTCTTATGAAGTGATTTGATATATAAAAGCCAAAACATCTGCAATCGGTTCTTATGAAGTGATTTGATTTGTTTTAATAATCACATGATGATTACATTACATATTATGGAGTTTAAGTAATCTAATTTTCCTAATATCTTAGTACCTCTAAATATAACTATATACATAACTTGAAGTTTAAAGAACAATATAAATTAGTTAAGTAATGTAAACATGTACATTATCTAAAAGATATAAAAAATAAAAAGCGGGATGGATGGTTGGACACGCGACGCAGCTGGGGCGAGCATGGCACCGAGGCGGTGTCACATGGGTGCCCCCGTGCCACGCATCACAAGCACATGACACGTTGTCACACGTAGCATGTGTAGTGTCACTTGGCATTACGTAGGCCATGATGGATGTATTATTTGCCACGTCACATTGCCATGTGTCACATAGAGTGGCACATGGTGAGAGGGGGTGGCGTGGCAACACTAGACGCCAGCCAGTCCTAAGAAGCATGTATTGCCGATTTTCCCAGTGGATAGCAGAGGGCTGCACCGAAAATATTTTCGGGCGGTACGATGTAGATTTAGGTTCCTAAAGTGGCATTGGATTCATTAACAGAGCCCTCCTCACAGAGGGTGGGTTATGGGCGATGGGTGGTTAATTTAGCAGTCCATTAAGGTTTTACCAAGCTGGTGGCTGGGTCGTAGAGGGTTCCGAGCGGGGCGCAGGTTGGTGGACTTTGGGGTTGGATGTGGGCTCTGGTTTGGCTCAGGGTGCGAGGAGGGTCGAGAGGACAATGGTGACTGACCCTTAGGGCAGCGAGAGGTGCCATTTTGGTTCTCAAGGGGGAGAGGTAGTCGAGGTGGCGGGCGGGGTTGTCACATGTTAGGTAGAAGTACACTTTAACTTCGTAGATTATGCCCTGAGGGTGGTCGTTGATTTGGATTTGGGTCGGGAGAGTGGTAGCAGTGTTGATTTCAGTGCAAATATGCACATATCGCGCGCGCACGGGATGCAGTATGGTTATCATTGTTAACTTTGCGATCGAAGTGGCTGGCAATCCGTAACAAGGCTTGCAAGTCGTAGTATACTAGTATTCACGTGGCAGAAACTAGACGATTTCGGAAAAGTTCAATTTTAAATGAAATACTTTCACTCGTGTATGGTTTACACTTTATAGTATCGTATAATATCATTAGAAAATAGTCAAATACTGAAGCTAGGAGATGCCTTTTTGGAATTCACTATTTTCTAACATTGTTTTGGAATTCACTATTTTCTAACATTATTTTGGAATTCATTTTTGGTTATTCCTTATGAGCAATTTCACTTTTTATGTGCGGTGTTGTAGCCCAAATGAAATCACATGGTCAAATTAAGCTACATATATTCTGATTAAAAAACTCTTTGCAAGACCCAACATGACTTAAAATTGTCTACATGAATAACATCTTTCTTTTTTTTTTTTTTTTTGATAAAAACGTGGAAACATCTTCCCGTCTTAATTTATGAAAGTTAAATATATCAGAATAATTACAAAGACCACTCTGAATTGTAGAGAATTACCAGGACCACCTCGAAAATTTAAATACGCGCGCGAACTTTTGCTAATAAATTGGTAACCGAGTTGCATCAAGCTAAAACATGATGCATATAAAACTAAAAAGAATAAAAAATTAGTTTATCATTAAAAATGGCAAAAGTGCGACTTCTTGCTCAATTAAGAATACATCATATATTTAGATTCTAGAACTGTTGCAATGTGTTGTTCATTGTTGTCTCATTATTCTAATTTCATTTAGGGAAAAAACGACAACTATTACCTATTACCACTTTTTCGAAACTATACCCATCCTTTTATTTTTAACGAAACTATACCTGGCCTTTGACATCTGACCGAAACTATAACCGAACCTATTTTACGGCGAAATTTTAAAATCGTGAAGGGCAAATCCGGTACTTTACTGTAGCTAACGGTAAAATACACTCATGCCCGATCAAAACTGTAACAAATATTAAATTATAAAAAAGCATACCTGATACCTTATCCACAAGAAAATTAAATAAAAAAAATGAAATTCAACACAACACAACTAATCGGTAACCCACAAACAATCCAGTCTCTCTAATTTTATATACTGACACTAAAAAGAAATACAGTAATTTAAATTTCATTTATTATTCAACCACCCTTCCCCTTGCAAAAATGGGCAAAATCCCCATTGAACTCTAACCACCCCTCCGGCTGGATCAGATCTCCGATCTCCGATTCCATCACCACCGCCCTCGAGTACTCCTTCGGCGGCCGCCCTAGGTAGCTCTTAAACTTCACCTTCTCTGGCTCCAGCGTGTCGTCTGCTAAAATGCACGAATTTTGCAGCACGAAACCGGAGTTCTGGCGCCGGTCGAACCGGCCCTGCACGACATCGACGTTTAGTTGTTTCTCCATTAGCCTGCGGACGTAGATCATGTAGTTCTGGAACACCGCGACGGTGTCGCCGAAGATGAAGTCGATGGTGCCGGTGATGTAGCAGCTCCTGTAGAACTGGCGGTGGGCCTGTGCGTAGAGTGAGTTCTGAAACCCTTCCATGCGGCAGTTGATGAAGATTGACACGGTCGGATTGGTGAAATTTGGGTGAATTTTGATGATAGGGCTCGATTGGGATTTTAAGGTTTCGAAAGAGGGACGGATTTTGCCGCTAAATTATGCCACATAATCGACATATTCCCACCTAAATAGCCCCAATAGATGAAAAGACTTTTTTACCCTCGAGGGCTGCGTTGTGCTTACATAAATCGCCGGGTAAATGACGTTTTTTTTGCCGTAAAATAGGTTCGGGTATAGAATCGGTCAGATGTCAAAGGTCAGGTATAGTTTCGTTAAAAATAAAAAGATGGGCATAGTTTCGAAAAAGTGGTAATAGTTGGGGTATAGTTGTCATTTTTTCCCTTTCATTTATTCTCGAGTATATGCGTATACGAAAAACGTTTTGTTGTTAGAAAAGCTAGTATTTAGCATGATAAAAGGTTAATATTGCTTATAAAATTTGACTCCTGTACGAATTAAATTATTATTTAAATCTACATTTCAAATTGAAAATAATAAAACCCTAAAGCCATGAGAGAATGGGAAAGAAGATCCATTTCTTATGGAATCCACGAGGAAATACTCAATGTAAGATAAATTTAACTTTGTTACAACAACAGATATTGCAGTACGAACAATTGTCCATTAATAAGATTTCAATTGTATCAATAATTGCACCATTTTCTTTTTCATGCGGGATACTTGCAATTTCAGCAAGTTGTCTTGAAGGTGAAAGGTGCAGAAAAAAAATGCCAAGCCCATATTGTTATCATCAATGAAGTCGGCTGTCTAAAGCTCTAAAAAGTTATCAGGAATTCGTTGCTCCGCATGATGAATGAAGGGACCCGATCCAGCCCACCAGTCCAACAAAAATTTTACCCTCGACCATTGCGAATAATCCATTTTAATCTCCGACGAAGATGATCAATGCTTTATTTCATAATTATTTAACTAATTCAAAATTAAGAAGTTCTCAAAATAAACAATTTATGAATGTTACTTATAAGCTATATATACCCTATAGGCCTACGTTCTATTCACTACACCACGCTCCCAACCACTGCACCCAAAACAGTAGTCTGTTTGTATTTTTTTATCTCATCTCTCCTCACTGTTCACAAACACACACACAACAGCCTCCTCTCACTACGTGAAGATGGCAACAATCGTCAATGAGACTGTTAAGCCGTACGAATGCCGCGGGCGGGACACACTCTTAGATATCGGAACGGATGTAGGAATTTCACATGAAAATTCATGCATGCTGAAACAGACGGTTACGACACTCACCAAACAACTTCATTATTTATTATTATTATTATTTTTAACTTTGCTTATTTTGTTGTGATTTTGTCGTGTAAGTGTAGGAAAAGGAGAAGAAGCCGGTGACGGATAATGTCGCCAACGACGGAGGAAATCCCGGCGGTCGCAGTGGCAAGGGAAAGTTGAAGAAGAAGAAGAATTTATACTCTAAATAAAATAGTTTTGTTGGAAGAATTATAGTTGAAGGATTATTGTTGTTGAGTGTCATGTAGTTATGGATTTATGAAGAAGAAGAAAGAAAGTTTTATAAAAAGGAAAAGATGGGGTTACTACATATAAGAGCGAGTCTTGCAACAGTCTATAATCTCGTCATAATTACCTTTTGCTTTATCTTGCAACTCTTCTTATGAGCTTGTCCTTCAACGGTGGTGATCGGCAAGAGTTCTGGACAATACCGACACTCGTATGGCTTCTGCACTACATTGTTGTTAGCTTCCATGGAGTTTGTTATGTATGTGTTTGTATGAGGAGAGAGAGAGATGAGAGAGAAAAAAAACTTTTAACTGATTATGTCAGGTGCTGGTGTGATATGGTGCAGGGGGCGTGGTGTTTATATAGCATGTGCATTAACTTATATAATTATATATAAAATTTGATTAAGTTTTGGAAGAACTTGACGTTGTTCTTTAAGTCGCTTCTTATCGAGATCCATGCACGTTTACACATAGACACCTTTTTACGTGATGGTTCTTGAGCTTGCTCACCCTTCTCCACATTCTCTTGTGGTGAAGATTCTCATATATAGCCCGTTGCTTGATATAGTTCCAGATGGTTTTACTTACCAGCTTCATGGATGTTATTTATCGATGATTTTTTTGTTTGAACACGTAGTTCATCATGTTTGTGCGAATATTTTTTTCTTAAATGTTTTTAGGAATGTTCTTTTCAGTAATAATAATAATATCATAACAACGAGTATATTATAGATGCGCGAAAGTATTACTCGAAAAGATTGCTTGTTATTTCTAAAAGTCCAAGGGTTACATGTTTATATATTTTCGACTTACTTAACGGACGACGGTGATCTCATCGATCATAGCGTTTAGAAGTTCTAGACCTGTCACCATTACAGATTTGCTACCATCATACTTAAGTAGGTAACATAGTTTAAATAATTCTATATTTTTTTCTAGAAACATCTACATTATTCTAATCCCTCTGTATTTATAAATTAGCCCCTCCGAACTATGTTATTTACAAGATAACCTACAAAACTTTGGTCTGTCTAAGTGTTGGACCCCTCCGTGGGAAAAAATCATACTTGGTACCTTATTTTGGCATTTGTTTACTTTTGGTACCTTAATTTACCCACTCTTCAAAATGGTACCCTATGTTTCAATTTTTCATCTAATATAGGACCTTTGCGGCGGAGCCCAAAATTGTCACCCCAAATGTTTACGTGGATCGTAGTTGACTCGTCAAATCCTAATTTTGACTTTTTTCTGATACATAGCCTTGCTCACTGGATAATTAAAACACATAAAAAATAAAAATCCTTTTTATGGGACTGGAGCTGCGACGAGTCGTTGGGGTTGTAGAAGAAGAAAAATTCCTTTCTTCTTTTTTTTTGATCTTTTTACAAATTGGATTAACATTATTTATTATTTTGGTAATAGTTTTATTTTTGTAAATGCAATTGCAAATATTTAAAAGTTACTTTGAAGATTTTATGGGATATTAATGCAAATGGAGAAGAAGACCTCTTTTAGGAATGTAAAGAAGTATATTTAGAATTTAATGGCTTAATCTTTTATGAATATAAAGATAAATAATTAATAATTAATTGTTTTCAATGATCAAAAGTATAAATATTTCAGAATTCATATTCTTTTAGCAATATAAATATAAGTTTTCAATTTTTTTATCATTTAGAAATACCCCCTAAACTATATTTTTTATTGTTTTTATTTTTTATATGTTTTAATTATCCTGTCATATTGGTCATGTGTCAAAAACAAATTCAAAACAAAAATCTTCTGAAAGTTCATAAGTGCCCAAGAGAAGTACTTAGAAGGCTCAATAATGAATGTTATTGGGTATAAACTCATTTCAAGTGATGGGCTGAAGCTAAATTAACGTGGAGGACACTTCTTAGAGCCCATGGTCCATCAATTTCGTGGCTAACTTAAAGAGGACAAGGTTTGAGTCAAATAAATTTTTTGTATGTTCAAGAAGTCAATAATTCTTGTTTCGTGTTTCAAGAGTCATTAAGAGTGGTCAAAGACTTTTTAGTGCTCCTATGTGTTTGATATAAATGTGAGACACTTAAAAGTCATTTTCTATCTATAAATAAGTCTCACATGAGTTGTAAAAAGAAGCTTGGAGATAAATCCGAAAATAAATATTTATTTTAAATATTTGGACTCTCTTTGAGAGGAATTAAAATATTGAAGAACTTATCAAGATCTTGAGCCCGATCTTGTGGCATTCACCTATACCAAGGTTCTTGGTTGATTCTATAGCCAATGGGTCGAGGTTTATCAAACTCTAAGTAAGATCAAATCGGATTCTCGATCTTGGGAGACCGCTGCTTATTTATACGTTGGGTTCTTAGATCAATATATCTAACGGGTCCAATGTCTCTATGATTTATCCGTATCATCTGGATCATGACGAATTAGGGTGGTGCGAAATAGACCCCTTCACTTTAAAGGCTCACTTTGCGTAAATATGTGGTACACAATAAGTGTTTGATTTTGTTTATTTACTCTTATTCGTCGTGTATCACATCCTCACCTGCCTAATTGCAGAATGGATTTTAAAGGTAATCTACTATTTTGAAACTATTAGTTTGTCAAAAATAGTTTAATTGCAGCTATCTACATATATGTATCTTTCTTTCTTCTTATTTTTTAAGAAATGAGCTTTGCGTTGTAAGAAAACTTGAATTGAATCACCCGGTGCTCTTCATAGCACAAGTTGAATAGGTTTCAATCCCAAAATTATTTTGAAGAAGTGATAATCTCAATTAAATTTTAAACATATACCGCATAACTTGCTATATAATGTTTACAAGCGAACTCTTTGCACACAATTGTTTCAAAGTAGTAGCATTGTACGACTCAACTCCTATGGTCCAATAAACAAAATTGCATAGAAATGTCAAAATTGAACGGTGACCTCAGGAAGCAATGTTTTACAATTTTGAAAATTTAATTGTTTTTTTTTTCTATAATTATGTAGCTAGTAATTAAGTTACAAAATAAAGAAAATGTTGGAACTTTAATAGAATTATATTACCGCTTTGAAGTATCAAGTAGTGCAATATGCATTGCACTGTTTTATATTTGTATTTTTTCGGTTGACCTTGGAAGATAATAATATAAAATTATTTAAAAAAAAAATATAACAGTGAAATATTGCCCTAAGTGTCATTCATTAGCCGCATATATAATTAATACTCTTGTAAAGGTAATACAAGTGAAAAATATCATTTTTTCTATCAAAAGAAAATCATGTTAAAACATGCGCGCATATGAGTATTATATCTTTTTCATAGACGAAGATATATGAGGGAAAATCCAAATTACAAACCCTTATAATTATTAGGAAGTACCGAATAAAATTAGATATATATTTCAAATCTAGCTAGCTCAACGATAGCTTTGCCCGATTGAATAAGAAAAGTCTAATGTCTATCTCGAACCAATTATCTCACATGTGCAGCTTCTACGAATGAATTATAAGAATAAGATAATAATAATTATTATCAACAAAAATATAATTAAATATTAAAAAAAATCCACTCAGAAGATAAGTTCGGCAAGATCACATATTTATTTTTGGTCCCTCTTAACAATACGCGCATGGTATGGAATATGGATTGATTGTTGAGATTTGAGTTAGGTCGTCAACCTTAACCGAAGGGTAATTAAGTTGTACTTTTTTTCTATGAATTAGATATATTGAATTAATAATGAGAGGGGAAGTTCAGGACTGATCCCGATCGACCCAATCACCCAATTACACAGAGTCCCAGACAACAAGATTATGGGCCGCCTGGTTAGAGAATCCCCTTAGATGCGTGTGCCCTGTACTTTCTGATTTCTTAGCAGTCCAGTTAAGTCAAATCAAAGAGAATTTCGCAAAGTTGGTCATTTATAGTAATCAACTTTTAAAATTGATCATTTATAGTACCTTGTTTCGTTTTTGGTCTTTTTATAGTAAAATTACTATTTTGCCCTTAATTTTAGCATGCGATGTGCACATGGCCTCCTATTCAATTTTTCTCCATCAATTTACAATTAAATCTTTTCAGTTGTTATATTTACACCCCATAATATAATAGCCATTTTTTTTTCATAATTTTATGATAATAATATTTAATATCTTAAAACATAAGCCCTAAAAATTCATTATTGTTTCAATTCTTTTTTAGTTGTACAAAATCTGCACATTAACAACACAATAATAATAATAATAATAATAATAATAATGAGAATAATTTTACCTCCAAAAATTTAATAAAAGGAAAATCTTGAAGTAATTAAAACAATATATTTTCTTCAACTGTGAAATTTTATAGTTTTATTACTTATTATTTGTATTAACAGTTGTATCCTATAACATTTTTATTAATTTTGAACGTAAAAAATTAACATTAATATAACCTAAAAACTAAAAAAGGAATGGCAAATATGCTTCACAATTTAAACACACAGTAAATTTTATTATTATATACTTGTAATTTTAAATAAAGTGTAATTTTTCAAATTGTTATTTTTTCCCCCCAAAATGCTAGGTTAAGCTGATGATCGTTTGAACAACTCCATTTTTTCCTTTAAAAATAAAAATAAATGTGATTTATTTAGGAATTACGCTTAATTAAATCAAACTTGCGAATAAAATTTCACAATTTACATAGATAAACATGAATGATATTTTGAATTGAGGAATATATTAATATTTATAATTTCAACTTTTTTTGTTTAATATTAATTATAGGGGTTTTAAAAAACTTAGATAAAATTATATAAAGAAAAAACAAATTATTGAAAATTATTAAGTTGCTAATGTACACATTTTGTATAACTAGAAAGAATGACACAATAATAAATGTTTAGGCTTATCTTTTTAATTAATATGTTAAATATGATTATTACATAACTATCAAAAAAATAGTTATTATAAAATTATTGTGGGGGTGTAAGTATAATAACTCAAAGATTTGTACCAAAATTAAAGAAAAAAATCGAAATTAGAAATCATGTGCAAGTCAAATGCCAAAAAATAAGGGTAACTTCGTAATTTCACAGCAAAAAGGACCAAACAGGACACTATAGAGAACCAAAAATGAAATGGTGGTTACTTTAGAGGACCAAAAACGGCCCGAGGTACTATAAAAGACTAATTTTGAAATGTGATTACTATAAAGGACTACAAAGTCAAAATTACCCAAATCAAAAGATCATTTTGATAACATTGAGGTTGTCAGACTCAGAGAGCCGCAAATGCATTCAATTATGGGTGAAGAGCGTTAGCCACTCAACTTATTGGAGAGGAAGATGATCTGTTTGATTTTCTTTCCATGAGCTAGTTTGCATGCTTCCAAAATTTGTGCGAGCGAGCTTCAACTGCGGCATAATCAACGCCCAAGATCTTCTATTTACCCTGTGTTCCATTCCCCAAATAGCAACACGTGGCATATGTAGTGGATTTGTGTATTCAGTTCTCCTTAATTAATTAGGTTATCTCACGTGCATGGCTTATACTTACAGGATATACCAAATTAAAATTATGAAAATTAAATCTAAAATTGATTTTATTATATTTACTTTTACATAACGACAAATTTGTTCTTTCCAAAAGAAATTTACCACAAATTTGTGGTGGTTCGTTGAAAACTTCGTACCAAAATAAAAGTTAAAAGGCATACAGTACGGTCCCTTGCATGAGGGTTTAGGTCTCTACGTCTTAGGGTGATCTTCTCCGATAAGGTCTTCTGTGACCTTGGTCAAGGCATCATACGCAGCTCTTCAACGGCATCAACACCAAATCCCTTGATTCTTCTTTCCAGTGCTCGTTCTCTTTCTTTTTTTCTTTTTTCTGTTATTAGGGTTGGGGTTCTCCCGCGTTTGTTCGTTCTTGGTTCTTGCCTATCAGGAATCAGGGTTTTTTGTGGCTTTTACTTATTCTTTTTGTTCTTTTGTGTTCTCTTCTGGTGTAGGTTGGTTTCAACAAGTCTTCTGGTCCTCTCTTGGCTGACTGTATCGTAACTCGCCGCAACGAGTAGTCTGAGGGGTGGCACCGTTTGGAACAATGGACGAAACTTGTGCTCAGTTGCGTAAAGGTCTTTCTTTGACGGATAATGAGGGGGTTGGGGATGGTTTTCTTCTACCAGATGACTCGTGGCAGGAGGATAATCCGGCATCCGAATTGGTTGTGGTCGGGCGATTACTGACTGAGAAGAACCTTAACTTTCCTTCGTTTTGTTTGATGATCAAGTCCCTTTTTAAGGCAGGCAAGGGGCTCGAAATAACGCGAATTACTGAGAATAGATTCATGTTTCAATTCTTCCATAAACTTGATAAGCAAAGAGCTCTCCAAAAGTGCCCGTGGTCGTTTGATAAGAATGTCCTTGTCCTCGGCGATGTCGACAAAAACGAAAACTCAGCAACAACTAATCTGGACTATTGCAGTTTTTTTGTCCGAATATACGACATTCCCTTGGTTCGTCAAACACGGGCCACGGCGTTCGCTATCGGTAATATTCTTGGAATCATGGAGGAAGTGGATCTTTCAGAGTCTTCGGGAGTAAGCATGCGGATTCGGGTAAAAATTAATGTGACGAAACCTCTTCTCAGATTTTTGAAGGTTCGAGGCACGGGGGGACAAGAGATGATCGTTTCTTTCAAATATGAGCGTTTCCCGAATTTCTGTTATTTGTGCGGAATGTTGGGGCACATTATGGCGGACTGCGCCATGAAATATGATATCGAAGTTGAGGATGAAACTCCACTGCCATATGGGGATTGGCTGCGGGAAAATACGACTAGGACTGGTACGATTGGGGGACAACGGTTTACTGATCATGGTCGACGTGGAAATCAGCCGTCGCCCAGTAGAGGGAGGTTTTCAACTCGGGGTAGGAATTTTTTCTCGAATGACAGTCCGAGAAATTTTGATCAATCATGGAATGAAAATAAAGGTGTACCCTCGCCGCAGTCAACCGAAAGAACCAGTAGTGCCAGCTATATCCACGAGCAGTTGACCGAGAGAGACAATAATAGACAAATGGGAAGGGGAAGAGCTGAACATGTCGCCCATGATAATTACCAGCTGTACCAGGGAGCTGTTAATACAATGCAGATTGTCAGTAGGCCGCTAATGGAGAGTAGCGAGGTTCGCGAGGTGGCTGTGAAGGACAGACTACGCGGGGAAAAAATTGCAGAGTCATGGGACATGCGCGAAAGGGGAGACACAGCAGTTCAAACCGTGATAGGAGTCCAGAAAATTCATGAACGCATTATGAGGGATTTAGACAGTGGGGGTGGCACAAAACAGCGGACAGAACTGAAGGAAGCCATGGAGATCACGACAGAGCTAGCATTCACGAGTCAGAGGAGGAGTAAGGGGGTTAGAATCGTGACGAAGAACGGAGTTATAAATAGAAATTTGGTAGCCCAGGAACCGACGATTGGGACGAAACGCTTTTTTGATACAGAAACGGCAAACACTACACTTCAGGCAAAAAAGGCAAGACTTGAGAAATTGCAAACATAAATTGATGCTCTTTTGGCGGCGACTGCGACGCAGTCCCGCCACTCTCAATGAGTCTACTTTGCTAGAACTGTCAGGGACTGGGGAACCCTTGGACAGTTCGGGAACTACGGCAGCTAGTTTCAATTGTTCACCCCCCTCTAATTTTCTTGTCGGAAACTAAGTGCAAGGCGAGGAAAATAGAGGTGCTTAAAGGGAGGCTTAATTACTTTGGTGTTTGTGTTGGGCTTTATTGTGGGAGAAGGATCTTGAGGTTGAGCTCGTGAGTATGTCGGATAACCATATTGATGTGATTATTATTGGCAAGGATGGAGCGGTCGATTGGCGTTTTACAGGTTTTTATGGGGAACCGGATGGGACCAAGCGAACACGTACGTGGAATCTTCTTCGACAACTTAGGGGAGTGTCATCTCTCCCATGGCTTTGTGCAGGCGATTACAACGAGATTTCTAGCCGAGAGGATAAAAAGGGAGGCTCGTGTCGACCGAATTGGCTTATTCGGAATTTTCGAGACACTCTTGTTGACACGGGGCTTAGCGAAATTGAGTTTGTTGGATCACGTTTTACTTGGTGCAATCGACGTCCAACCCCGCATACGGTTTGGGAGCGAATCGATCGAGCATGTGCGAATGTGTTATGGCGTGATCATTTTCAGCATGCTCGGGTGCAGCATATCTCCACGATTCACTCCGATCACCATGCCATTGCGATTCACATGACAAGGAAAAAAGACAACTTGCGGCCGAGGGCTCGGTTTCGATTTGAAACAATGTGGCTTAGAAAAGTTGACTGTGAAACGGTGGTGGGACAGTGTTGGCATGAGCGGGACGGGGCTGCATTGACAGATAAATTGGATAATTGCCGGATGGGTTTGGTTAGATGGAATCGAGTTGACGGGGCGGATACGAAGCGACGGCTTGAGGGCCTAAGGAAAAAACTGACTAGTTTGCGCGTGGGCATCATTACCCCGACTTCAAAGCTTGAGGAGAAACGCCTTACCAGGGAGTTGGAGGAACTTCTTGATTCTGAAGAAATCTATTGGAAACAGCGGGCAAAAGTGCAATGGCTACGGGAAGGGGACAGGAATACAACGTATTTTCACAGAAGGGCGAGTGAGAGGAGGAGAAATAATGAGATAATGGGGATACGGGATGAAGGGGGAGCCTTACACTCGAATCCGTCGGAGATTGACCATATTGCAACTGAGTACTTTCAAAATATTTTTGAGTCTTGCGTTCCATCGGAGGCAGCCATTGAGGATATTTTGCGAGATGTCGACGTGCGGGTCAGCCCTGAGATGAACGAAAGCTTGCTCCAACCTTTTACGGCGGAAGAGGTACAAAAAACACTTAAAGATATGTATCCTTTTAAATCCCCGGGACCTGATGGCTTTTCGGTTATTTTTTACCAAAAGTTTTGGAAAATTGTGGGGGATGATGTTATTCGTTTTGTTCTCTCTTTTCTCAATGACCGTGTGTTGGACCCGGGTGTTAATTTTACTCATATAGTTCTCATTCCTAAGTGCTCTAACCCCGAATTTATGTCTCAGTTTCGACCGATTAGCCTGAGCAACGTGATTTTTAAAATTGCATCTAAAGTCGTTGCGAATCGGTTAAAACCGCTTCTCTCTTCTATTATTTCTCTATCTCAGTCTGCTTTTGTCCCGGGTCGTCTTATCACTGATAATGTGTTGGCAGCCTTTGAGGTTAACCATTACTTGAAAAATAAAAGAACAGGGAAAAGGTGCCACATGACGTTGAAGCTGGATATGAGCAACGCCTATGACCGAGTCGAGTGGCCCTTTTTGGAGAAGGTAATGATTAAACTTGGTTTTGATGAGCGTTTTGTTTCTCTTATCATGTTGGGAGTGCGTTCGGTGTCTTACTCTATCTTGATTAATGGTCGAGAGTCGCGTATTTTTTCCCCCGAGAGGGGTATAAGGCAGGGGGACCCGCTATCCCCCTACCTTTTCTTATTTATTTCCGAAGTGTTTTCAGCTCTTTTAGCCAAAGCCGAGGAACGAGAGGAGATCAAAGGGGTCAAGGTCAGCCGGCACGCTCCTTCAGTGTCGCATCTCCTATTTGCAGACGATACTTTATTATTTTGCGATGCAAAAGAGGAGTCAGCAAGGTGTATTCGTGGAATCTTGGAACGGTTTGAAGCGGCGTCGGGACAGCGAATTAATCTTGATAAATCGGTAGTGGTTTTTAGCAAGAACACGGAGGAACAAACTCGGGTGGATATTGGGCTCCTGTTGGGCGTTAAGGTAGCGGAGCGGCATGACAAGTACCTTGGACTGCCGTCGGTTGTGGGGAAATTAAAGAAGGAGCTCTTTGACTACATTAGGGAAATGATTTGGAAGAGAGCGCAAGGTTACAAGGGAAAGACTTTATCCGGGGCGGGAAATGAGGTACTCGTGAAAGCAGTCATGCAAGCAATACCCACGTTTGTTATGAGTTGTTTTCATCTCCCCGACACATTGATCAAAGAAATCGAGTCTATCATTGGTAACTATTGGTGGAGCAGCGGGGCTCAAAATAAAGTTCATTGGGTTGCTTGGGACAAGATGTGTAGGCGCAAGGTCGACGGGGGGCTTGGTTTCCGCGATTTGAGGGCGTTTAACTTGGCGCTTCTCACAAAGCAAGCGTGGCGAATTATGAAGGACCCGACAAGTTTGGTAAGCCGAATATACAAATACTTTCCACATACTGATATATGTAATGCACGGCTTGGAGCAGCGCCTTCTTTCTCATGGAGGTGCATTTGGGAGTCGATACCCGTGTTGAGAAATGGGTTACGTTGGCATGTCGGTAACGGTGAGTCTATATCAGTTTGGCACGATGCATGGCTACCAAGGCCACTCACTTTCCGGCCAATCACGCCCGTCAACACTGCTGCGCCGTTTACGTTGGTTAGTGAACTTATAGACTTGAACACGGGCTGGTGGAATGTCGGTGTACTGCGCGACTTTTTTTGGGATGAAGATGTCCAGTTAATCTTGTCTATCCCATTGGGAGATGGTAGCAATGGGGATCGCAAAATCTGGCATTATGAGTCGAGGGGCTGTTTTACGGTGCGTAGCGCGTACCACGTGATTATGTCCCAAGGACTGTTGAAGAACAAACAGGCAGCGGCGTCGGCTTCGGCACCACATGACTCCTGGAACAAGATTTGGAAAGTGGAGTGTGCAAATAAAATTAAAATTTTCTTGTGGCGATGTTGTATGGATATCCTTCAGACGCGTTGGATGTTGGCACGTAGGAGGATTTGTTCGGAACTTCACTGTGTGGTGTGTAAATCAGGAGAGGAAACTCTTCGGCATTGCTTATTTGATTGCGACCTTGCACGTCAAGTTTGGGCGCTGTCGAATATTCCGACGACCCTTTGGATGAAAGCGCATGAGACGTTTGGGGATTGGCTGCTGCGAATTACGAAGGCAGAAACGCCTAGCATGGTCAGTCTTATGGGTACAATTTGTTGGACACTTTGGGGCAACCGGAATAAGGTTTTGGCAGGGGATAGCGGGCGGGGTTCGGATGAGTTGGTGGTGTTTGCTCGTGCTTATGCAACCACCTGGAGCGTTCATAATGGTAGGAAGGGGAGAACAGTGCAGCAATCTCAGGTGGAGGGCTGGCAGGCGCCAAAGGGCGACGTAATTAAAATAAATTTCGATGGCGCGCAATTTGTAAACGATGGGGCTATCGGTTTTGGGGTGGTTGCGCATGATAAACACGGTGAGATGATTGCATGGCGCCAACGTCGTCTAATGGCCTCGGTCGACCCATCTGGTATTGAGGCTCTCGCGGCGTTATGTGCGGTTCGTTGGGCGATCGAGAAAGGTTGGGAAAAGGTGCTATTTGAGGGAGATTGCATGACCATTATTCACGACATAATTCACGGTACTTGCGGGGAGGTTCAGAACACAAATATTATTGCCGATATTCGTCGCCTTCTTCGGATTCACGTGGATTTTTGTGTGCGCTGGATTGGCCGGGACTCGAACGCGGTCGCTCACGCTCTTGCTAGGAATGCTTTCACGGACGCTGATGGTTTTGAGGAACAATTTTAATCGAGTTCAGTTGGTTGCTGCTGATTTATCTTTTGTATTGTTGTTCCTTCAGTTATAGTCTGTGGTTACTGGTTTTGTTTCTGACTTTGGCAGGCATGCATCCCTTACTGGGGTGTTTTGCCTCGCTTTTTCCCTGATGCAATACAAGATCCCTTTTCTTCAAAAAAAAAAAAAAATTTTAAAATAGTAATACTCACTTACATGTCATCAAATTAATGATTTTGTTTCTTTTTCTGTAGTTCTTTCATGTTTGTCATAAAGATAAGGGATCTTAATTAATAGTTGATGTCGATTTTCCACTTTATTACTTGCATATTAATCGTGTAAAAGTTGGATACTAAGAGATCGAATTTATAAAATAATAAATATGGTAAAATTCCAGTGTCTTGTGGTTGTGGAGTAAAATATATTCTCCTTAACCAAAGTAAGATTAATTAACACGAAATTCGAATAATATAAGATTAAAATAGAATGTCTATTATATGTCATAAAAATTAGTCTTTTATTTCGAGAACTGAAAAGTATTTTATTTTTTAAAATTCAGAGAGAGATTTTAGTTATTTTGAATTGAACTTTCGATGAACAATGAAATTAATATGATTCAGACGGTGCAATAATTTCTTAACAATGCTTCTCTCTTCTTCTAACATTAACATCTACGTATACATAGAATGAATAAGAGAAAACACTATCTCAGATCTCCAGTTTTACGAAAAGCACAAGTTTCTTCACTTAGGCCACAAATAAAAGGTGCTTATTTAGTATGATGAGAACCAGTAGTATGAACTATTATGGATTTCAGAACGATTCAAAAAATAAACTACCTCATGGTGACATTATTTTTTTTTTTTGCTCGGTAAAAAGAATTTCAAAAAAGTGAGTACAAGGGGTACTCAACCCTCACAAAGAACACCCGACGAAAATAATGGAACCATTACAAACAAAGGTTTGGATAAATACTCCACTCGTAATAAGACGCCTGAAAATTCTTGCTATGCGAACTCAACCAAATCCATGATTTTATTTTGACCAGCTCCAAAATATCATTTGTATTAGCCTCTTCTCCTTCGAATATAAGTTTATTTCTAATCCTCCAAATATTTCCAACAACCAAGAACCATACTATCATCCAATCTTTTTCCCTCTTTCTTTCTTGAAATAGGCCTGCAAACTGTTCGAAATGATGCTTAGGAGAATTCCACAACACTGATACAAATCCCAGCCATTCAACACATCTCATCCACACCTCTTGTGAGAAACTACACTCAAAAAATACATGTTTAAGAGATTCTGTATCTTTTTTACAAAGAGCACACGTGACATCATCCGACGCATTTAGAATGCCCTTTCTCTGCAAATTATCTCTTGTAGCGGTTTTATTCATAAACATTTTCCACACAAGAACTTTGAGCTTCAAAGGCGCTACAACTCCCCACATCTTCGATAGCAGCATGTCGTTACTAAAACCACTCCCTCCCCGAAGTTTCCGGTAAGCTGAACTGGTAGAGAAAATACCATTAGGTTCTGGTTCCCATGTCCATCTATCTCTTAAATCGTCACTAAATTGGACATAATGCAATTCGTGTTCCAACTCCGCAAGTAATATCTTCTCCCGATCAAATAACTCCCTTCTCCACCTCATGGTGACATTATTTACTCAATTCAGATTCCGCTATGAGGAGGTGTTTCTCAAACGAGGAGCAAGAGCCAGAAAGGGAAAGACATTGAGAACGAGTATATAACAAGAATTATGAGAGAAGTTACTTTAAATGCTTTGGCCAAGTAAGTTCAACAATTGATAGCAAATATATATCAAAAGCTTTGCGAAAGATTCATACAACCGAAGAAAAGCATCTAAAGAGGCCAAATAACAAAAGTATCTTAAAAAGAGAGCAGAAAAGATGTCAATGATCCATGATATTTTTTACCTGCTCTTACATATGATCACAATTTCCAATTGCATGTGCTCCTTTACCAGAGTATAGACCAATTCTCTGTGTTGGTGATACATCAATTACTAACTCACTTGTATACTTAAATTAATCTAATGGCTTATTATTAGTATTTTGTCATTCAGATGGTTATTGTTATTCCTGCAGGAGTTCTTCTTATCTACTAATTTAAAGCAAGAGAATTGGAGTAAAAACTACATACGAAATACATTGTGAAGCGGTAATATTCCATCTCAGCGAAACAACAGTTCTCGTTATTCTCTTCTCGTTTAACATAACACATGGAGTTCAGAAATGAAGGGAAATTACCTGTTGTAGGGCTGATTTTCTTCAATCCTGGTGGCTAAGGTGAGGCACGCAATGCCAACAATCTGAAGGTTCTTGATGCTTTTGAAGTATCCTTTTAGCCAAAACTCTGTCTGTCAAGAAGACTAACTCCTAAGAACATAGTTTCCATCTGAAGTTTCTTGTTGGTAGCTTGCTGCACAATTAGATCACACAATTGCAAATTAATCCTGAGTTGCAATTCAAAATCTCAAAAGACAGCTTACAGTTCATCAATCAACATCCCTGCACTTTCAGACAGATCTATATAATTTTTTTGAAAAAACACGATATCATGTTTCATTTATTTTATTGTTTGATACTAGATAAGAAAAGAAACGGATATAGAATGACTATCCAATCGAAGGAGATCTAGATCATACAGAACCTCAACAATCCAGTGAACCTCAACTATAGGTATTGCACTAAAAAGTATATAACAATGCTGCCACCTGATTGACCTTCAAAATTTCACTCCATACAAACACGAACAAAGCTCGAAAGTTTTGGCTATTACAGGTACTTCACCAACCATTCCAGGCTCTGTCAACAGAGAATCATATTTTTAATTATAAGCTAATTTAGATATGAATAACTGCAAACGAACTAAAGCGTTATGTAAAATTTCCAGGATGTGACGTATAGAGAATGACATGAGTCATATGTTGGATATTTTATCAAAAATAAAATATTTTATGTTTTCAAGACTTTATTTCTTTGATTAGTGGGGGTCAAATTAAAGTCATATATGTTTTAAATGTATGAATTATTGAGAATTAAGGGGTGAGACCCCATAACTTACACATTTACCACCCTACTAATGTGATGAATAACCCATATTTATTGTATATAATAACATTATATTTATATGGTATAATAAAATAGCTATTTACACTAAACATTAAACTTGACATTATGAGGAAGTTATACAATCATGTGTTTTAGTCATGTATATAAAGGGAGATGCACTTCTATTTTAAAAGACAACAAAAGAAAATCATATTTCTTCTAACTATATGATCTCTTCTCTTTATATGAACAAATATAACATATGATGTTAATATAATATTATGGGCAAAAGAAAAGTGTTAGGCTTCTCTTCAAATTTCTCTAGTAGTGCAGACTTAGAAAAATTAATAACATGGAATGGTTGTGCTGTTGTATCCTGGAGGCGAATGTGCATGGTGTGACTCTACTGCATATTCTTTGTGAATAGGGGCGCGAATCGTCTTAAAGAGAGTTGTGACATAGTCCGTGCGTCATCTCAATTATACTTTATCATGGTTGGCAATTTATCAATACTTTAGGTAACTTTCATCCGATTTGCGCTTGAGGTAATATTGTTCTTATGTGTTTCTCTGTATTGTATTTCATGATTAACTTGATAAAGAAACAAAGATCTATTTTATGCTAATTTGAGGAAAACTACTTTATTTGTTCTTTTAAATTATTGTGAATATTTGAACGAGGAACAACATCATATAACCATATATGTATTTGAAAAACTTTACCTTGACCACACACTCTCTCAAGATAAGAGAAGCAAGTGAACTACAGGATACCACAATGTATTTGTTATTTGGCAAATTTCATCAAAAAGAGTAATTTTCATTATGATGGTCACTTATCATCTCACTTGCACCTTTTTGTATAAAAATGGAATTGCTTGATTTTATATAGGATTGGTTGCTTGACATCTAATAATCCACGGAAAGTCAAGGGTTAGGCGCCTGAACTCTAAACAAAGTTCTCGACAGCTAAACTTAATTGAAGATGTTTAAATTTAAGTAAAATGGTAATGCTTACTGCAGTAATCAAGTGGCAAGGATGCACGGATACTAAAAAAAATGCTCGCTCAGCTCCGGATACGTATCGGACACGGATATGCGTTGGATACGCACGATCGCGAGATACGTATCTGATACGCTAGCTGGAGTATCCAGAATTAAAATTAATTAACAAATATGAATACGAGTATCAGATACTCTATTGAAGAGTATCCGATACGTATCGGGACCAATTTATAATTTTCTCATATATATGGTTGTCTACCATAATAAACTTACAATTAAAATACTAGATTGCAATTTCCATCAAAATATACTTGTGAAGCCGTGTTACCTTCATCATTTTGACCAAAACAAAAAGAAAAAAGAAAAAAAAGAATGAGGGGTGCAAAATTTGTGAATGTGCATTCTGCATTGTGCAAAATCATTAAAAGTATTATAAAGTAATAAAACTGCTGACTGCTCTAACTTCCTAAGGTATTTAAAAAAACAAGAGTTGTTTATCACTGTTTAATGTATTAACTTCCTAATATTCTGTATTAGGAATCTTTTATACATGTTTATGTTTTTTTATTGTGTTTAAATTAATTTTGCAAGTGATTACATATGATGTAATGTATCATTTGACTTTTTTTTAGTTATATTTATATAATTATTATTTATTAATATTAAATATTCGACATATCCTACACGTATCATATATTGTAAATTTTAAAAAAATCATATTCACGTATCCGTATCTTACGGATACGGATTCTCGTATCTGTATCCGTGCATCCTAGTCAGGTGGCAAGAGGCTTCTTGATTTGCTGCTGTAGAAGCGAGGATAACAAGCCCAACTGCAACAGTTGATGGCCAGTAGCATAGCTGTTTATGGCCCATTAGTGCGAGTACTGCAATGTATTGGGTTGTCTTCTCCACTTTCTTATTCGCTCTTACACCTTTGAGGTAAAACCTGCACAGATTCATGTCAACCAATTAACAACAATGACTCTTTATAGTTTAAACCTATGTTGCACGTGTAGACAAATGAATTTTGTCTACTCCAATTAAATATTGACAAGTGTCAAATTAATGATTATAAACTAAATTGATTATTTCTATTTTTAATTTGGAATTTTACTAAATTAAATTCCATTTATTAATAGGTTAATTAATTGATTTATAATATAAAGATGAAGAATTGTTGGCCGATCAAATAAAGCCATGTGGAAATACGATGTGTTATAAGAATTTCTTGATAAAGGGCAACCCAGTGCACGAAAGCATCCCCGCAATACAAGGGTCCGGGGAAGAAGTCTACCACAAGCTAAATTAAATCCATGCCTATATTAAAAAAAACAAAACCGACCAATCACAAGCGAGGAGGCTCGGTTTTACAACTATAAATAGACGAGCTCTTGAAGAACAAAACACAACAATTGAAGCTTCAAGAATTCAGAGCAAGGAAGTTCAACAAATCCTCTCCAACAAGCTCAACAATCTTCAAGGTGTTCTTCGTTAAGAACCCCTTTCAATCCGCTATCAAGCCTCAAGTTCATCCGAAAACCGTTTTTGAAGATCGTATCTCTGCCAAGAAGATCAAATCTTCAACAATTCAAGAAAACCCAAATCAAATTCATACCGTTCTTCAACAACATTCAAACCAAAAATCCGTTTGATCCGAGATCAAGTCACAAGACCCTCGGAAAACCGTTTTTGAAGATCAAAATCCATATTGGAAAGATCAAAATTCACAAATCCAAGGAATTGAGGAAGAAGATCATATCATCCTTCATCAATCTTCAAATCAAATCACCATTTAATCCGAGATCAAGTCCAAAGACCCTCGAATTAACGTTTTCTCCAAGTTCAAATCATCTGAATGAAGATCAAATTGAAGATTTCCACCACAGATTTCAATATTGTTCTTGTAGAATCGAATCAGAGGATTAGATAGAGATTGAACCGCAATTGTACTTCAAATTTATCAAAAATTTATTTGTAATCATTTTCTTGTCTTTTATTCTCAGAGATAGCAAGAATTTGTCGTTACAAATTTGGCACGCCCAGTGGGACAACTCTACCTCTCATCTCCTTTCATCAAGAACAACAAGTCAACCATATGTCATCACGCAAGACAAGAAGGTTGTCTGATCTATTGTCTGATCCATCCACGAAGATGCCAAGTGAAGTCGTCGACGACATTGTTCAAAAGGACTCCCTTGTCTCCGACAACGTCAACAATGATGAAGTTGTTGAGAGCGGCGACTCCTCCCTACCAACTCCTCACTCCGCATCGGGTTCTTCACCTCCGTTGGATACAGTGCACACATTGACAACAAGTGCTACAACTTTGGAAGAACAAATGGTGATGTTAACCAAAGCCATAGAGATGCTGAACAAACATGTGCAAGACCAAGACTCCAAGATAGAAAAATTGCTGAGTAGGGAAGTCAAGGTGGAAGAAAGTCATGTAAAGGACCTGAAGTTTGGAGGCTTTGAAAAGGGTGAAACATCCATGAAGCAATTATCCAATGAGAAGGAAAAGTCTATTGCCAATGAATTCCAAGTCTCTTCAAATGGCATGATCCCTGCTGATCAATTAAAGGAGTTCATCATGGGAACTATCAAGGACAAACTAGACGGAAGCTTCAAATCATCATTCTCCTATTCCAAACCGTACACTCAAAGGATAGATAACCTCAAGATGCCGAATGGCTACCAACCACCAAATTTCCAGCAGTTTGATGGCAAAGGCAACCCAAAGCAACATATAGCTCATTTTGTTGAGACTTGCAACAATGCCGGAACTTACAATGATCGTCTTGTCAAGCAATTTGTTCGCTCACTGAAGGGAAATGCATTTGATTGGTACACTGACTTGGAAGCAAACTCGATTGATAGTTGGGACGAGTTGGAGCAAGAATTCCTCAATCGCTTCTACAGTACAAGAAGGACCGTCAGCATGATTGAACTAACAAATGCTCGCCAATGGGATGAAGAGCCAGTCATTGATTACATAAACCGTTGGAGAAATTTGAGTCTCAATTGCAAGGATCGATTGTCCGAGAACTCGGCTATAGAGATGTGCATCCAAGGCATGAAATGGGGGCTCCGTTACATTCTTCAAGGAATACAGCCACGGACGTTTGAGGAGTTAGCAACTCGTGCTCATGACATGGAACAGAGTATGGTGGCAAGTGGAGTTAATGGACCACCTATGCAAGATCCGCGAAGATTCAGTGACAAGCAAGATACAAGGAAAGGAGGCAAACCTTTCAACAAAGCACCTACCAAAGAGTCTATAGCAGTGAATGTTGCTCCATTGAGATTCCAGACCAAGACAAATGATAGCAACGACCAACGAAAAGGTGTTTTGGTATCTGAAAAGGCTAATAATTCACAAGCTAATGAGCAAAGGAAGACGACACTCAAGGAGATGCAGTCAAAGAAATATCCGTTCCTCGATTCTGACGTTTCAGCCATATTTGATGATTTGCTCAAAGCTAACTTAATTGAGCTGCCTGAAATGAAGAGACCAGAAGAGGCTGGTCGCACCGATGATCCTAAGTATTGCAAATATCACCGTCTCGTAGGACACCCAATCCATGATTGCTTTATATTCAAAGATAAGGTGATGCGGTTGGCTCGTGAGGGAAAGATCACGCTAGAAGAGGATGTTGTGTCATCAAACCTTGTCACACTCTCAAGCACAGTTGATAGCCTAGATGACTCCCACATCATCGTTTCATGCAATGCAACTCATGAAGGAGAGAAAATTGAAGACTCTACTTCAAAGACTGCTCATGTCACAAACCAATACATGTCCACTATATGCTTCACTGATGAAGACCTTCTACTAGGTTCTAAGCTCCACAACCGACCATTGTTTGTCGCCGGCTATATTCGCGAGAAAAGAGTCAATCGAATGTTAATTGACGGGGGCTCTGCGGTCAATATCTTACCTCTACGCACTTTGAATACATTAGGGATCTCGGTGGATGAACTATCAAGTAGTCGTCTGATGATCCAAGGTTTCAACCAAGGGGGGCAAAGAGCCATCGGCATCATAAGATTAGATCTTCTTATTGAAGATATGCCGTCCAGTACGCTATTCTATGTCATCGAATCCAATACTTCCTACAACATGTTATTGGGTCGACCTTGGATACATGAAAATGGCGTTGTTCCTTCAACATTACACCAGTGCTTCGGATATTATCAAGATGGAGTCGAAAGAAAAGTACATGGTGATGTAAAGCCTTTTTCTGATGTTGAATCACACTTTGCAGATGCAAAATACTATATTGAAGGAAAGAGCACTGTGAAACTCAATGGAACTGAGCAACTCCAGCAGCATGATGTAAAAGGCTCCGATAACACAAGTGACACAGAGAAGAGTAAAATTTATGGACCTCCCCTTGAGTCAAATCCTTTGAAAGAACTAACATTCCCTCTTACAACACTTGAAAAGAAAGGGCCATCTCCTCCACTTGAAGGATTTGTTCGTCCATCCAAAGGACCAGAAACAGAGCATGGAACATTGCGCACAAAGAAGATTGAGCAATGCTTTGACCCGAAAGCTTTCAAATTGCTAGTTAAAGCTGGATATGACCCTAATGAAGAACCACGATTGGAGGGCCTCGCTCTAGATGCTACTACAAAGAAGCCATATGGACTCAATGCCACACAAGTTATGCTAAAGGAAAAAGGCCATACCATTCCAAACACTCGGACAGGCCTTGGCTACAAGCCACCCAACCCAGTTCGCATTGCTATAAAAAGAGCCAACGCCAACTACATAGGCGAAGTAGAGGGTTCAACAACAGGGTGTGAAAAGAAGATACCACACATGTCGGTCTTTGATAGACTTGGTCCGAATAAAACAGTCTTTGATAGACTTGGTTCGAATAAAACAGTCTTTGATAGGCTTGGTCCAAATAAAAGGTTTGATTGGAAAAAGTTGAGTGTTCCACATATGTTGACACACGCTAAGAGAAACCTCAAGTCATCAAACTCTAAGAAAGTTCAAAGTCTAATCCCATCTCGAATGACTCGCCGCGAAGACTTGATAGTGTCCTGTGGTGAAACTCTCAAAGTCAAGTTACAAACCATGGTACTCACGAAGACCAAATACGGAGATGAAGAGAGTGTAGGGTCGTCATGCCATATCACTTCTTGTGAAGAAGATGTTGAAGAAGACGCCGAAGATGCGCCTATTGAGTGGGAGGAGGGTGTCAAGGCCACTGTTGATGAGTTAAAAGAGGTAAACTTGGGCAACATCGATGACCCAAGACCGATTTACATAAGTGCATTTCTCGGAGCTGATGAAGAACGAAGTTACATTGAGTTGTTGCACAAGTTCAAGGATGTGTTTGCTTGGTCATACAAAGAAATGCCAGGCTTGGACCCAAATGTGGCGGTACATAACTTATCGGTAAAGAAAGATGTTCATCCCGTCAAGCAAGCTCAAAGAAGGTTTCGACCTGACTTAGTCCCATTGCTTGAAGCCGAAGTTAACAAGCTCATTGAAGCCGGGTTCATCAGAGAAGTCAAATACCCAACTTGGATTTCTAGCATCGTGCCGGTAAGAAAGAAGAATGGACAAATCAGGGTTTGCGTCGACTTTAGAGACTTGAACGAAGCATGCCCTAAAGATGACTTTCCTCTACCGATCGCTGAACTAATGATTGATGCTACCATGGGACACGAAGCCTTGTCTTTCATGGACGGATCTTCCGGATACAACCAAATTCGTATGGCTCCAAGGGATGAAGAATTGACTGCTTTCCGTACTCCGAAGGGTATATATTGCTACAAGGTGATGCCGTTTGGATTGAAGAACGCCGGTGCTACCTATCAAAGGGCAATGCAAAATATCTTCGACGACATGTTGCACAAGAATGTTGAGTGTTATGTGGATGATCTTGTCGTAAAGTCGAGGGAAAGGAAAGATCATATAGGTGACTTACAAAAAGTCTTTGAGCGACTGCGAAAGTATCAATTAAGGATGAATCCTATGAAGTGTGCATTTGGCGTAACATCGGGAAAGTTCCTTGGTTTCATTGTTCGTAGGCGAGGCATTGAAATCGAGCAAGCCAAGATTGATGCAATAGTTAAGATGCCAGAGCCACGAAATATTCATGAACTCAAAAGTCTACAAGGAAAATTGGCGTATCTCCGAAGGTTCATCTCGAATTTAGCCGGTCGTTGCCAACCTTTCAGTCATTTGATGAAGAAAGATGTTCCATTTAGATGGGATGAATCTTGTCACAATGCTTTCGAACGAATCAAATCATATCTGATGAAACCTCCCGTTTTAGCCGCTCCTGTGCCGGGACGTCCCTTGATCCTATATATTGCTGCCCAAGAAAGATCTGTGGGGGCATTACTCGCCCAAGAAAATGACAAAGGGAAGGAAAATGCACTTTATTACCTGAGTCGAACAATGACGCCGAATGAGTTGAAGTACACTCCTATTGAGAAGCTTTGCCTAGCCCTTGTGTTCTCAATTCAAAAATTGAAGCATTACTTTCAAGCTCATACTATTCGTCTTGTATCCAGAGCAAACCCTTTGAAGTATGTCATGACGAAGCCAGTGTTATCTGATAGACTTGCAAGATGGTACCTCCAGCTGCAACAGTTTGAAATTGCATATATCCCTCAAAAGGCTGTGAAAGGACAAGTATTAGCAGATTTTCTAGCTGACCACCCTATTCCTGCTGAGTGGGAGTTAATAGACGACTTGCCCGATGAAGATGCACTCATGGTTGAAGTTACTCCTCCATGGGAAATGTACTTTGATGGTGCCGCACATAGAAATGGAGCCGGCGCCGGCGTTATCTTTCTCACGCCTAATGGAGAGGTCTTGCCGTATTCCTTCACATTAACTCAAAATTGCTCAAACAATGTTGCAGAATATCAAGCTTTGATACTCGGGCTAGAAATGGCAATTGAGCTGAGGCAACCTCATCTAAAAGTGTATGGCGATTCCAAGTTGGTCGTCAATCAATTGTATGGCGAATTTGAGGTTAAGAAGCCAGAGCTCCTACCATATGTTGAGTATGCAAGAAGATTGATCAAAAATCTTGGTGACGTTACAGTAGAGCATGTGCCGAGGAAAGATAACGGGCAAGCTGATGCTTTAGCTAAACTTGCTTCTATGTTGGTTACATCAGAAGAGAAGACATCCGTACCCGTGTGCCACAAATGGGTACTCCCACCTGTTCTAGAAGATAACGGTGAGCAAGGTAATAATAATGAAAGTCATGCTGTGGAGGTATACGAAATTGAAGTTGAAGATTGGCGACAATCATTCGTGGACTACTTAAAGCACGGAAAATTGCCCGATGACGTACGACAAAAGATCGACATTAGGCGTCGTGCAGCTCGCTTCATCTTCTATAAAGACACACTCTATAGGCGCTCATTTGATGGGGTTTTCTTGCGCTGCCTAGGAAAAGAAGAAGCTATGCAAGCTATGGAAGAAGCACATTCCGGAATTTGTGGAGCTCATCAGTCTGGTCCAAAGTTACATTTTCGCATCAAAAGAATGGGCTACTACTGGCCTACCATGGTTTTAGATTGCATGAAGTACGCACGAAGATGTCAAGCTTGTCAATTCTATGCAAACTTCATCCATCAGCCACCTGAACCTTTACATCCGATTGTAGCTTCTTGGCCTTTTGATTCATGGGGTTTGGACGCTGTCGGTCCTATGACAAAGTCTTCTGGCGGACACTTGTACATTTTGGCTGCAACCGACTACTTCTCAAAATGGGCCGAAGCTGTGCCTCTCAAAGAAGTAAAAAAGGAGACTGTTGCCAACTTCATTCGTACCAATATCATTTACCGCTATGGAGTTCCTCGATGCATCGTCACTGATAATGGAAAGCCGTTTTGCAATAGTTTGATAGACAAGTTGTGTGAAAAGTTTGGATTCAAGCAAAGAAACTCTTCTATGTATTATGCGGCTTCTAATGGCCTCGCCGAAGCATTCAACAAAACTCTCTGCAACTTGCTAAAGAAAGTGGTGGCGAAGTCAAAGAAAGATTGGCATGAAAGAATTGGAGAAGCACTATGGGCATATAGAACTACACACAGAACGCCAACTCAAGCAACCCCGTATGCATTGGTCTACGGAGTAGAAGCAGTTCTCCCACTTGAGCAACAAATCCCTTCTTTAAGGATAGCTCTGCAAGAAGGACTCACCGAAGAAGAGAATGCTCGTTTGCGCTTGCAAGAACTAGATGCTCTTGATGAGAAAAGACTAGAAGCGCAACAGGAACTTGAGTGCTATCAAGCTCGTATCTCCAAGTCTTTTAACAAAAAGGTCCGCCTACGCTCCTTTCAAGTTGGAGATTTGGTTCTTGCAGTGAGAAGGCCCATCATTATCACTCATCGAACCGGAAACAAGTTCACTTCAAAGTGGGATGGTCCTTATGTCATCACAGAAGTATACACGAATGGCGCATATAAGTTGGTTGCCGAAGATGGATTAAGAATTGGTCCTATCAATGGAAAATTCTTGAAACAATACTACCCTTGATGACTGAAGTATGCTCCATGACGCACGAGCTTAAACTGCATGTTACTCCTGGCCCGCATGAGTATAAACTGTGGATGGCAACCACCAATGGTAAATTATGTGGTTAAAATGATAACTTACTCCACTAAAGGTGTTTTATGTGGTTAAAATTTAAATACCCCACTTTGTTCAAAGTGGTTAAACAATGAATACTCCTGGCCCGCATGAGTATAAACTGTGTACGGCACCCCCCTTAAATCAATCTTGATTTCTTTGAACTACGTTATGACTTGATCCTTTTTATTGAGGTACGTAGGCAGCTTAGAATTTTTCTAAGTTCAGTCATGAAATTTGCTTAAGTTGGTTTTGTTGTGTTACGTTACAATACTCATGAGAAAGAAACATGATGCCAAATGTAAATGAAAAACTCAAAATGAGTAGGCGAAGAACTGAAACTGAACCTCTGTTTCTCTCTCCTTTTTCTCTTTCTCTCTCACACACAAACACACACAAACAAATACACAGAGTTGGATACATGCATAGATACCTGTAAAGGGTAAAGAAAAGAAAAGGGATTTATTTATGTATCAAATAATATAAATTTCAATCAAACCCCTCTTGCTGTTCTTTTCGTTTTTGCTTATCCAAAACCCATATTTATCTCATACTTGTTGAGGTAGGAAGAGGAGGTTGGATTGTGTTTCAACTGATAAAGAGGTTCTTGTTGCGTGTGGATCCTAAAGATATGTTGGAAGATCGCTCCTGTATGATCTCACGGAACTATCCAAGGAGTGAAGGCAATTGGCTCGTGAGTTACAGGGTGGAGAAACACGAGGTTCAGCAGAGCAAACGACCACTAGAAATGGATGAAGAGGAGGACGTGCTTGTTAACAAGGTGTCAAAACTGGCTGATGATCATGTAGATACGGCCTTATCGATTGGTGGGATTTTGATGCGTCCTTCTGTTCAACCGGACCAATCCGATAACAGACATCATGAAGGTGATAATTCTGATACCAGTTCACTAATTTCTGGTATTGGTCGCGATAACTCCATCAGTTGTCTTATCCGTTGTTCGAGGGCTGATTATGGTAACATTGCGTTGTTGGGACGAAATTTCCGCTTTCTTGTGAGAAGCGGTGATTTATACAGGCTGAGGAGACGGAATGGAGTAGCTGAGCATTGGATTTATGTTTCTTGCCAGCTGCTTGAATGGGAAGCATTTGACCCCAAGCGCCGTCGTTGGATGACTTTACCGAGTTTGAATCCTAATCAATGCTTTGTCTTTGGAGATAAGGAATCTTTGGCGATTGGAACTGAACTTCTTCTTTTCGGTAGAGAACTCGTGTCTTACGCTATCTATCGTTACAGTTTGTTGACAAACGCGTGGACTACTGGAATGAGTATGAATGCGCCTAGATGTTTGTTTGGATCTGCAGGCCTCGGGGAAATCGCAATATTGGCTGGTAGTTGTGATTCAAATGGAAATATTCTTGATTCTGCGGAGTTATATAATTCCAAGATCGGTCATATTCTTTTGCAAGTTATGTTGCGCTGGGTGTTACATGGACAACAAATTTTACGTGATTGGTGGAAAGAACGAAGACGGGCCGTTGACATGCGGGGAATTTTTGACGAAACTCGAAACAGTTGGACACTTATACTCGACATGTTAAAAGATGATCCTGTTCAGTCGTCCCATTCGCCACCTCTTGTTGCAGTGGTGAATAACGAGCTTTACTCGATCAAATCCTCTACTAATCAGTTGAAAGTTTATTTGAAGAAAAGCAATACGTGGAAGCTGTTGGGTCCGATTCCGGTGAGAACCGACTGCAATAGGGGTTGGGGGGTCGCATTCAAGCCTCTGGGAAACGAGCTTTTGGTCATAGGAGCGTCGTCTATTTCTTCGGTTGGTAACTGCATGGCGATATACACATGTTGCCCGGATTGGGAGTCTGGTGAATTGCAGTGTAGGCTTGCACCGAACAAGGACATCTTATGTCCGCTCCCAATATCAAAAAAAAAAAAAAAAAAAAAAAAAATGAAAAATGAGGTAAATATAGGTAAATCTTTTATTAAATCTCGGAGTTTGATGACGCTACAAATCCAAAGCAAAACAGAATAAAGCAACAAAAAAAAAAAAAAAAAAAAAAAAGAGGAAATCTCTCTCAAACAAAAGGCCTCACATCCCCCAACTCCAGTTGTGCAGTCTCCAAGTTCAATCTCATAACATTCAATTCGTCCTTCTCCGCGTCAGTAAGTGAAGGAGTGCTTTTAAGGACGGATATCTTCTCTTCCAAACTAGAGATCTTACTGTCGACACCTCGAAGAAACTCTTGTTGGCTCTTTAAGGATGACGTCAAGCTTGCTTTCTCCGACTTCAAGTTTTTCAATCTTCTTTTAACACTTTGAAGTTCATCTTTGGTGGACCGAACTCGTGAGGATCCTTTTTCCTTGTCAGATTTGGCATCGGATATGTGGCCCTCTATTTCCGAAATTTGTTGAAGAAGTGATGAGTTTTCCAATATTGTGGAGTTTCGCACATCATAAGCAGCAGCTTGATCAAAAACTTTGCTCACTAAGGCCTCTAAGGGAGCAACTTTTTCCTTCCCAACCAACTTCATTCTTTCAAAAACGATGCGGAATTCATCTTTAAAAGAAGAAAGTTGGTTAATTGGTGCGCGAACAATCCTCCCTCTAACATCGGCCCATAGAGAGTTGAGATACCTCTTGTCATGAATTTCTAATAGACTTTCACCCTTAAAAACAGAGACAGCAGTAGGTGGAAAACTTTCCTCACCAATCTTTGAGTCTCTTGGCTTCAAATGCACTTTGTCATCTTTTGAAGGTTTAGTACCAGCACATGAAATAGACCCTTCACTTCTTTGAGGATGTTGCTCATCACCCTTCAAAGCAGAAATCCTCTCTTTGCCCACCTACAAGGAATGTGTCGAAAGTTAGAAACATATACATATATTTATGTATGTATGGAAATAAAGAGCAAAGTTGACCAATACCTGTACAGCCAAGTCCAAAGTCGCGGATGGGGTGCTCGAAGGACAGCGAGGAGAATTGATTTCTCTAGATTGCGAGATACTTGAACCTTTCTTAACCCTCTTCCAGTTGCGATCGCCGTTTTCGCTGCTGCCGCTCTCTTTGACAATGCTCTTTCTTTTCGCTAATTCCTCTATCGCAATGTGTGGTGCGTCTTGCGAGCTCTTCCCAAGAGGAGCAATTCGGTTGTCACGAATTTGTGCGACTTTGTCATCTCCGCCGAGTATCAAGTGCTTTTGAGGCGAAAGTAAAGAGTCGATATTGTCTTCAAGGTAGCTCATATGGGTTTTGATTATCCATGACTTATAACTATCTGAAAAGTGCCTTCTTGCGTTAGGAGGAGCATTGGGAATCCAAACCTTTGAGTATGTCCTTTGTGCAAGACTTAACCTCCAAAAACGAAGTCCTTCATCCAAAGAAGCTTTGCGGTAGTCATTTTTGAGTACGCCAGGGACATCTTGATAATATCCAAATTGTCGGCCAAATCGATGTGGACTATAGGGCTCAACATCAAAAGTTTCACCTTGCCTCAGAGTCAGATAGCACGATCGAAGGTTGATAAAATAGTCATGCTCTGCTTCGCTAAGAGTACTGCAATCCACAAGTGTGACGTTATTGACGTTCGGAAGAAGATTGCATGCCTAAGTGGTGGAGTCTCCTTTGTGAATTCTTTTACGAGCTTCTTTTGGATCAAAAGGCCTTGCTCCATTTTCTCCAGAAAATATCGTCATTGCGGGTTTTTGCGACTCTTGGTGGATAGAAAACTGAGTCTTGAAGTACAGCGCCACCCACCCGTAGACAAAATGGATCGGAAAAGGAAGGTACCCTTGAGGCGGTTGAGTAGACCTTGATATTGAGTTCAACCCTTTGTAAATCGATGCTAGCACCGGAATGGCAAGACATACTCTTTGACCGCTGGCTATAAGACTCGCCATCTTGAAAGTACTTGGACGGATAAAGCCAACATCCTTTATAGGGAGAACAAAGATGCACAACCAACAAGCTAAGTGCGCGGCCAAAAATGTCTCTTCCTTCCAACTACCTTTGATACCGAGTTGTGAAAACATGATCTCTTCTTGCGATGACCACCGACTGTATGGTTCGAGCTTTCCGGATGGGTTATGTGTCGCTTGAGGTCGACGCACGCTTTTTCTCTCCTTCCGTGATGGGGGACATTTGTATTTGACTTCTTTCTTCGACCAAAAGTTGACCCACTCTTTGACTGGCACTCGAGGATCGTCATCGCCAACATGTGCTCGGATTAAGTGAAACGCATGGAATAAAGCTCTGCATGACCTCGGCAAGTGATGATTTTCTTTTTCCTTGTCGAAAAGTTCTCTCTCGCTCGGTATGACTTCGTCGTATAAGGATCCAAATATGGGCAGGCCGACAAGGTGGTTCAAGTCCCATAGGGAAACTGAGAGCTCGCCAAGTGAAGTAACAACGGTGTTTGTAGACGGTGACCACGCTTCGCACAAGGCTTTTATAATTTCCAAATTGCACTCATATGTGAACAAGGATGCATAGACTGGCTCGTACGTGTTGGTGGAAGTAAGTGTAGGCTTGCATCGAACAAGGACATCTTCTGTCCACTCCCAATATCCCGGATAGTAATGAATTTCGCCGGAAAAGTGAAGAAAGGCATCGTCCCACATGGCATCTCCTTTGGCAATACGTTGCCCCAAAATATCAAAAGAAAGATCATTGTTTGGTATTCGGTGGAGAGGAGACCGGAGCACAAACGACGGCAGAGATCGATTGGAGGATTTGGGAAACTCTTCAGTCCAGCTTTTGGGTTTAATGGTGTTAATCAAAGTGGGCCATCGGTTTGTGTGAATTCCGGCGAGAGGGGTGCCGACCTCCAATATTGTGTCCCGTTGGGTCGATTGATTTTTATCACCGGTGATGGTTAGATTCTCAATTCCCTCCGAATTATAGGCGGAACCAAATTTCACCATTGCGCGTGAACTGTCAACACAAAGAAGGAAACAAAAGGGTTAGAAAAACAAACAAATAAAAAGAGCTTTGTCAAAAGTTACAAAATTCAAAGGCAAAACAAAATGGAAAAGGTTACCACAATACAGCCGATGATTAATCTCGTTCTGTATAAACTTCTTCCGGTGCTGCGAAACAGAGATCAAAAGCGTAGTACAAAATAAATAGAAAAACTCACTTAGTTGTTGAAGAAGTTTTCAAAAAAAAAAAAACTCTATGTCAATGAATAAATACACACGCTTCCTTCCTTCTTTTATAGGCCAATTTCAAAAATTGCTTTCTTGAACAAATACAAGAAAAAAAAAAAATATAAAAAAAGGCAAGAAGGTGGCGCACCAAAAAAATAAAAAAAAATAATAAAAAAAATAATAATAAGAAAAGGCAAGAAGGTGGCGCACCAAAAAAATAAAAAAAAATAATAAAAAAAAATAATAATAAGAAAAGGCAAGAAGGTGGCGCACAAAAAAAAAATAATAAAAAAAAAATAAAAAATAAAAAAGGCAAGAAGGTGGCGCACCAAAGGAAAAAAATATATAAAAAATAAAAAAGAAAAAGGCAAGAAAGTGGCGCATGACAAAAAAAAAAAAAAAAAAAAAAAGACAAAAAAAAATTTATAATAAAAAAGAGAAAGGAAAAGTTGCCTGCAACAGAAGAAAGAGAAAGAAGAAGAAGAAGAAAGAGAGAAGGCACGGCAGAGAGAAAGAGAAGGAGAAGAAAAAAGAAAGAGAGGAAAGAGAAAGAAAGGAAAGAGAAAGAAAAAAAAATGTCACGGGTATGTTGAAAAAGTGGACTTCATCCCTCAATTTCATTTTTGGTCCCTAAGGATATTAACAAGAAACTCCACTAAAGTTTTGATTCTCAAGTGAAGTACACAATCTTATATCAAATCTTATTGATGGCCCCGAAATAAATATCTTGCGACATATTCACTTCAAGACGCATTTTTTTTACAATGCTATTCGTGACAAGTCGCAAGGGGGCATTTGTAGACAAATGAATTTTGTCTACTCCAATTAAATATTGACAAGTGTCAAATTAATGATTATAAACTAAATTGATTATTTCTATTTTTAATTTGGAATTTTACTAAATTAAATTCCATTTATTAATAGGTTAATTAATTGATTTATAATATAAAGATGAAGAATTGTTGGCCGATCAAATAAAGCCATGTGGAAATACGATGTGTTATAAGAATTTCTTGATAAAGGGCAACCCAGTGCACGAAAGCATCCCCGCAATACAAGGGTCCGGGGAAGAAGTCTACCACAAGCTAAATTAAATCCATGCCTATATTAAAAAAAACAAAACCGACCAATCACAAGCGAGGAGGCTCGGTTTTACAACTATAAATAGACGAGCTCTTGAAGAACAAAACACAACAATTGAAGCTTCAAGAATTCAGAGCAAGGAAGTTCAACAAATCCTCTCCAACAAGCTCAACAATCTTCAAGGTGTTCTTCGTTAAGAACCCCTTTCAATCCGCTATCAAGCCTCAAGTTCATCCGAAAACCGTTTTTGAAGATCGTATCTCTGCCAAGAAGATCAAATCTTCAACAATTCAAGAAAACCCAAATCAAATTCATACCGTTCTTCAACAACATTCAAACCAAAAATCCGTTTGATCCGAGATCAAGTCACAAGACCCTCGGAAAACCGTTTTTGAAGATCAAAATCCATATTGGAAAGATCAAAATTCACAAATCCAAGGAATTGAGGAAGAAGATCATATCATCCTTCATCAATCTTCAAATCAAATCACCATTTAATCCGAGATCAAGTCCAAAGACCCTCGAATTAACGTTTTCTCCAAGTTCAAATCATCTGAATGAAGATCAAATTGAAGATTTCCACCACAGATTTCAATATTGTTCTTGTAGAATCGAATCAGAGGATTAGATAGAGATTGAACCGCAATTGTACTTCAAATTTATCAAAAATTTATTTGTAATCATTTTCTTGTCTTTTATTCTCAGAGATAGCAAGAATTTGTCGTTACAGCACGGATACTCCGAAAATGGCTCTGTATCCCGTATCGAATATTAAACGGACAAGGATACGCCTCGGATACGTGTCAGATACGCCACGTGTCGTATCCTATTTAAATATAATTTTTTTAATAAATTGGATGTGTATCAGATACTATTCTAAGGCGTATCCGATACGTGTCCTCAATAAATAGGTTATTTTATTGTTTTTGAAAATTTTAGGAGTGAAAAAAAATAATTTATTTATACTACAAACACCTAAATGCAATTTTTTAATTTATTAATTCATTTAACTCATAATAGTTCATCATTTTCACTTTTCACTTGATGAACCCGACTTTGAGTTGCTTTTATTTGTTGATGATGTTGTTTAACAATAAATAAGCTATTGCAATATTAATCTTTGTTGTATTATAAAACATTGTAATATTCGTGTTGAACATATTTATCAATTAATATTTGAGTTTGTGGAATGGTGGATCTTTGTATATATATAGCTATATGTTGATTATTTTTTGAATTTTATAAGTGTTTAATATTCATTATTTTATATATTTACTTAAATAATATATATACATATATAATTTTTTTGTATTGAATATTCGACGTATCCTTGATTTATCTCAATATGTGATTTCGAAAAAATTCGTATCTTCGTATCCGTATCTTGTCCGACACGTGTTAACGTATCCGTGTCCGTGCAACGTAGGTTTAAACAGAGGGCTTCTGGGAATGTGATAGCTAAAGGTGTGTACCTTAAGAAGTTGTACATGGTCGGAAGGAAGCATTGGAAGTTGAGTACTTCCTGCACCACCCACTCCATAGCAACTACTTCGAACCGGCTATATGTGGTTTTTCCAACATGAAATGTCCGTGTCTGCACACTGATATAAAAAATTTGATGTGCCAAGATTTTCAATAAAAGTCAGACATGTGGTTTCAAAAATGAGAAATGAAATTAATGTAGAGTGGTCAACACTCAATATTCCAGCCCACCACTTTTGAAAGAATGATTCACGTCCGACATACAACATCCACAATTTACTTCTCTAGTTGTGTGATGATGACGGACAACAACAACAACATCCTACCAATTTCTTCCTCCTATAAATAAAGCTGCAAAGAGGGAGAGAAAATAAGAACGAGAGAGAAAAAGAGAAAATGAGAGAATTTGTAATACTTATATTGTAAGTGAGAATATATAAGTATTTGAGTGTTTGTAAATTCTTATTTGTGTGAAATAAAAGAGTGTGTTTATACCCAACAACTGGTATCAAGAGCTAAGGTTGCGTTGCCATTCTCTGTAAAAAATTCATCCGAAATATTTTGTCTCGAAACTGTGATTTCTTATCATGGTTGCGAAGCTCTCGTTTTGACGGTTCCGAAAATATAGTTTTCAAAGGATTCCGATTGCCGGAGAGTGGTGTCGAGGCCGACCCAATTCGGCGTCAAAAGTTATTCGTCCAGAAATCGTGTTTTGTTACTACCGTTGCGAAGCTCGTGTTGTGAGGATTCCAAAAATATATTTTTCAAAATTTTTCGGTAGCCGAAAAGCGTCGTTTCACGCCGACCAAGTTAACGGCGAGTTAACTCGGCCCAACTCAAATTGACGGGTGAAGAAGGAGAAGTCCGACCCGGATCCGACACAATTTCAACCCGCCCAGATCCTGATCCGGCCAACAGGTGGTCAGACCGGTCAATGCTGTGAAAACAGGATTTGGTCCGGTTCAATTCCCTCCAACTTCTTTTAGCCCGGTTCGACTCATTTTTTGTTGGTTTTTGACAAGGTCAGAACGGTTCCCAAGGCTTTCGACCATTCTAGATCCATCTGTGTGCTCGATTTGCTCAAATTCAGCCTCTAAATTGCAGTACAATCAAACTTGTTGAATTTTATAGTGGAAAATTCAACATAGATACCATGATGCGACTTACGCCCACCAATTACAACATATGGAAGCCTCGCATGGAAGATTTGTTGAATTTGAAGGATTTAGCCGACTCAATTGAGAGTAAAGGTGTGAAACTGTTGAAGAAGATGGATGAAATATGGACAAAAATGAACAAAAAGACGGTGACTCAGATCCGTCAATGGATTGACCACAGTGTGTTCCATCACGTTGCGTAGGAAAACAAGGCGTATGATTTTTGGAAAAATCTTGAGAATATGTATCAAGCAAAGGCAGCTCGAAACAAAACTCTGTTGATGAGGCGTTTGGTGAACCACAAGCTACGAAGTGGTACGTCTATAGCAGAGCACACGAGTCAATTCCAGGACCTCGTGAACCAGCTTGCTGCCGCTGATTGGGTCATGAAAGACGAGGAACAAGCCATCTTTCTTCTCAGTTCTCTACCTGATAATTGGGAGACACTCATCATCACTCTGCTCCACCATTTTCCTTAGTAATAACGGGAAGAGCATTCCCCCTCCACCATTTTTCTCTCCTCGGCAGAAACAGCGTGAGGAACAACAAAAGCAAGAAGGAAGGCCTTCAAGGCATTGATCTTCTCCTCCTCATTAATCTCGTACCCACCAACGTGGGCCCGCAGACCTTGACTTGGCCCCGCTTTGACATTTGCCCCCTCTGAGGGAAAGGATTTGTCAGCAACCCTCCGACCGGTCCCACGAGGCATTGGGGGGATAATACCCCCGGTTTGAGATCAGGCCTGATGGATTCTCTTCCTCTTGGCACGAGTAGCAGCCTTGTCATTATCACCTTGATCCGCGGTAACACCCTCAAAACCTCTCGCATAACTGTGATCAGCATGAAGAGGAGTAGCGGCCCGACCTTATTCCAAAACATCCTCAAACGAATCGGCCAAAGCATTTACATGGGCCGAGGATGAGGCCTCAACTTCTATTTTTTTGCCCTTATTTTTCCTCTTCCTAGGAGGTGGTATTGGGGAAACAACAGTAGTTTGAGAACCTTCGTTCTCAGCGGCAAGGGCTCGATTCATCCGGGTAGCATCATAAAGGTAAACAAAACAGGAAATCAACTAAAAAACAGAATCTATACCAAGCGTAAATCTCCAGATTCGATGCACCTCATTCGATCGATCATCCCAATTCGATACACATCAAGTTCAACCATTTTTGTATCAAAGCATCGAAACTCGATATAAGCCGATTCGAGATACCCAGTATCGAAGCCATTAGATTCGACCTATCAAGGATCTAACCATACAGATTCGACCTATCATGGATCGAACTAGGCAGATTCGACCTATAATGGATCGAACAACGTAGATTCGACCTATCATGGATACTTAGAGATAAATGAACTACGTTAGGCTTGATTCCCAACATCCGATCCCTCGTGTCGTGATGCTTGGAGTGCAGGCGTGTAAATGACAAAACTGATTGTAACACAGCTATGCATCAGTCTGTTGTGGAATGTCTTATCAACTTGCCAAGTCAGCAGGCCAAAACATCCCAAAACAGAAGACAAACAATATTTTTATAATTTGGCACCCGCTCTGGGATCAAGACCGACTCCCAAACGGGGGGACTATATGATACGGGCTTATTTGGTAGGCTACATTGGTGCATAATGACATTAATCACCCTAAAACTGAGGCGAAACGACTGTAGAACTTCATTACAGTTTGAAGTATGCTTATGTTCCAAAATCACACTCCAAACTAGGGGACAAAATGGTGTGACATAATGTGTCATGTCAAGAAGAAGCCACGATGGCGCGAAACTGACCAATGAGTGTCGAGAAGGCTTAAAGGTAAAGCTACCTTAGCCGCATTTGGTTTACCGTTATATCTATACAGATAATTAATTGAATAATATGTCATTGGAAAGCCACATGAGTATAGGTTGCAACGCAACAAGCGTAATGCAATTCAGAGGTCCAGAGAGAAAGTTATGCTCAATATAGTAAAGTTGCGCATGTCAGTATCGAATTCGCCTTAATTCGATCCAAGCCTAAAATTACCTTTAATCCCCTATAATCAAGCCTATATATATCCCCTCACTTCTCACAAGTGGGGGGGGGGGGGGGGGGGGGGGAGGGGGGACGGACGGAGAAGCCTTAGATCGAATCCAAGTCAATTCTATATTGATAGATTGAATCCGACATTCACTTAGGTCGAATTTCACTGATTCAATATTGATAGATCGAATCCTAGTGATTCAATACTCACTTAGATCAAACCCATACATTCCCTGAAATCTACATGAGTCAAGATTTCCAATCAAGAAGCAGATCGAGGTTTCAATCATCCATTGAAGATATATGATCAAAACCGTGAAGCCGCGCACTGTAGTTTGATTGTACCTCGAATAGAGCCAGTTCGATCTATTATCGATCAAATCAAGTCAATTCTATACTCATTTAGATAGAACCCATACATTCCCTGAAAGCTACATGAGTAAGGGTCCCAAATCAAGAATAGAATTGATGTTTCGATCATCCAACTAAGAGATATGATCTAAACCGTGAACTCGCGCTATGAAGTCTCAAATTCAACTGATTTGATATTGACAGATCGAATCCAAGTGATTCGATGCTCACTTAGATCAAACCCATATATGGCCGAAAAGTTACATGAGTTAGGGTCCATAATCAAGAAGAGGATCGAGATTTCGACCAACCATTAAAGAGACATGATCAAAACCGTGAAGTCGCGCAATGCAAAACTAAGTGAACCAAGCTGCCCTACCAGGGGCGACCCAATATAGGCAACTCAAAAGAGATAAACGAACTACGTTCGGATTGATTCCCTCAATGGGATACATAGACAGCTTGGCAAGTTCCCAAGTTCAGTCCGAAATCATAAGTATCTAACGCCCCCAATTCGACAATCAAAGAGCATCGAATCTGTCCCGTTCGACTTTTCCCTCAACTTGGCCATTTAGGGATTTTTTCCGTTATCTTATACCTCTTTATATGTAATAGGTGTTTCGGACCAAGCTAGTCCCTTCATTGTAATAGAATAGCATTATTTTGGTTAAGTCGGGCCCCATTGTATTGATTTTTCGGTGTATTGTAACTTAGACGAAATAAGACCAAAATACTGTTCATACTTATGATAACAATTCCCAAGAGCATGTGCTCCTTTACCAGAGTATAGACAAATTCTCTATGCTGTGATACATCAATTACTTAGTTGTATATTTAAATTAATCTAATGGCTTATTATTAGTACATTGTCATTCTGATGGTTAATGTTATTCCTGCAGAAAGAGTTCTTCTTATCTACTAATTTGAACCAAGAGAATTTAGGAAAAACTATATCTGAAATACATTGTGAAGCCGTGGTGTCCCATCTCAGCAAAGCAACATTTATCGTTATTCTCTTTATCGTGTAACATAGCACACAGAACTCAAAATGAAAGGAAAGTACATGTTGTAGGGCTGATTTTCTTCGATCCTGTTGGCCAATGTGAGGCACGCAATGCCAGCAATCTGAAGAGTCTTCATGCTTTTCAAGTATCCTTTAGTCAGGAGTCTGTGAAGAAGACTAACTCATAAAAACATTGGTTCCACCTGAAGTTTCTTGTTGATAGCTTGCTGCACAATTAGATCAAACAATTGTAAAGTAGCCCTGAGTTGCAATTCAAACTCTCAAAAGATAGCTGACAGTTCAAAAACTCTGATCAGTCTAATTAACATTCCCACACTTTCAGACATATATATAAATTTGTAAACGTGGTTCGGTTATTCCAATTCATCTATCGTATTGTTTGATATTAGATAAGAATTTTTTTGCACTCAATAGAACGAAACTCAAATCGAAGGAGTGATCAACAACTACATCATACAGAACCTTAACAATCCAGTGGACCATGCTGAATAACGAGAGGCAGTGGTATTACAGTATTCCACAACATAGTCACGCAAATTCACTAGTCTCCTCTCTCTTTCCATCATCAACATGTAGCTCTCGTAATAATCACAAAATCACAAAGTCCAATTATCTAGATCTCTACTATCAAACGTCCACTCATAAGTCGCAGCAGAGATCTCACTCACGCAATCCCAGTGATTTCACGAAAATCACTTCAATTACAGAAACTCATAATGAGACCAACATGACGTCTGAACTTACATAATCCAAATCGGAGAGCACAAGCACGAAACTTTCGGATGAGTTCTGCACTTCCAAATCGCCGCCAGATTATAGGAATATGCTGCAGCGTTGTTTTCAGCTAACACGTCAACCAGGAGCGGAGCCAGGATCTTTTTGGACCCCCGGCTACAATTAACTTAAATAATATATATATATATATATATATATTAAAATGTACATAATATAATGAAAAATATTTATTGTTCGCTACAAAATGATAAAAATTACATGTTAAATAGATGTTGTGACGACTGCGCCCCACGAGTCGCGTTCTGATCCGAGTTGGTTTGGTGCTGGCCACACATTTTACCCAACTCAAATTAAAAAACGTCTCGTTAGAAGGGGTGTCACTGCCTAGGATCAACTATACACATAATGCTAAAAAATGATAACTTTAATATACATAGTGGAAGTTTGGGAAATATAAATAATTTGACAACTTTAATAATTACGTATTTATGATAAACCATTTTCAATTACACGAATATTTCAAAAGGCAAGATTGATAAAATTATCCACTTGATCCATGCTGTCACGTCGGTCTTGTCCTGAGGAATGGACAGACAGAGGAAACGAGAAAATAAGTCTATGATGACTTAGTGAGACTCATACAAAATAATTAGCAATGCAAGAATTAACACTGATGCAATTGATATATTTCTAGAAATAATCTTACCGATAGAAACAGTTTAACAATATAATTTGATGTAGAAATAGTACCGAAATACTCTTAGAATAGTTTATGAACATGTGCTTAACAGTAAATAAATCCAACTTTGACTTCCAAATACTACCTTATACCTCCCAACGAGGAGCGACCTCACAAACAAAACATGTGAAATGCTCGAGTATAGGCCGATCCAGCACGCAGGTTATGGCCAACTCCTGATTGCAAGCGGCGCCTAGATAAATGGGTATCAAGAGAAATTACTTAAACCGACAATTATTACTACTCGGCACCAAATTGACTCAATCTCTGGGCCCAACTTCCCAAAAGGCGACCTAATGGGTGATAAACAAATAAGCTAGTAAACATGATAATATTCGCTGCTCCTTGAGCTACATATCGCGAACACAATTCGTTGCTCTTTGTACAATTCAAGAACCAGCAAATGAGATTATAATATTGAGGAATTACCATGATTATTAATTAATATGTGATAAGTAATTAATGATTGGGTATGATTTAACGATGATTGAGAAAATCATGTTGTTAGATGAGATGCAAGAATAGGAATATGATGAATTATGGGTTGTTCATGGTTTGGTAACAAAGCTGTGACTTTTTTGTCTAAGTTCCTCAGGCCCGGATGCCAAATGGGACTAGAACAAAATCAAAAATCAAACCTCACCTTTATTTGTATGGAGAATCTTGCTTGTCGTTGACTAATTTGTCAAACCTTTAATAACTTTAAGATAATATATCAATTAATTGAATAATCATAATTCACCATAATAAACATAAGTACTATTCCACTTTCGTGCTGGTGAAATTTGTGGAAGTTCTTGTTAAAAATGGTAACTAATACTAATTTAAGTAAATAACACATATCATCGATGAAAAATCTTATGCGATAAATTTCGATGTCATAAGGTTAAGCGTTAACAGGTTTGGAATTATGACCTAGTTAACTGAATTATTTGTTTGGGTTGGAACGCCAATCCCGACCCGAGGGGATCGTTGGTTTTTATTGATTTGGGACTAGACTCGGATACTTTCCGAGGTGCCTACGCATCTCCCGATTGGGAATCAAGCCACTCGTAGTTCTTGTTCTTGGCGGTTGATTATTTGGAGCAAGTCGGTTTTATTGATTGTGTTGATTTTGCAGTTGGTGAATTTGTTGGAGGAGTTGTCCTTGGGAAAGAAGAAGTTTTTCCCCCAAAAGAATCAGTTGTCCTTTTTGAAGAAGAATCCGTCCTCCTTCTTCTATTGCTCTTGTTTCCTTTTATAGAAGTCTTTTAGGGACAAGTGTCACTGTGCATGTGTTCACAGGTGTCACTATGCATGTGTGAAGAGATCGGTTTTATCTGCTTGGTATATCTGCTGACGGGGCACTCACTAGGATGAATTATCCTTTCCGATAGCTTCAATGTGCTCTGATGGACCGGCTCCTTAGTTTCTCTTGCTCCGATGGGCGGGTACCTATCGGAAGCGCTGGATATGTGAGTGGGAATGCTTGTCTGATGCTGTCGTGGTTCCGATAGTGGTCCATTGTTAGGCTGCCTTCTTCTGATGTGCACTCCGATAGGTGTTTCTGTCTTGGTCATAAATTAGGCATGTTTCCGAGGGCTATACTTTGTCTTCGTGAAGTAATGTTTTAGTATCAAAGCCCTCGAGATGAACTTTCCGATAGCTTTCAGACATCGGAGGGTGGAGGGGGTGCTCTTGTACTTTGGGGGACTCGGGGTCCTCGGGTATTTTGTGGTTACGCGTATAAATCATATAATAATATATCCGACAATTTTAGTAATCGAATTATAGTATATTTTAAGCACGTGGATTTTCACCCTGTTAACAACCCCCCCCCCCCCCCAGTTTTTAGTGCAGTTGACTGCACTAGAAACTTAAAAGGTCGAAAGTCACGATGGTTCGGGTATCGTAGCCTTCAGTTATTGGGGTCGTCGAAAGCATTTGTTTTGGGCTTTTAAAGTATCGTACATTCTACTTAAGACATCTTAGTGTCTTTATAAGCATCGCAGGGGCTGCCTTGACCCTTTTAAAGCATCGTAGAGCTATTAGAGGACTTGTAGATCTTGGTTAGGTATTATATCGTGAATGTCTCATAAGGCATCGTAGATTTTCGAAAGGACTTCGAATCGCATCCAGGACTCGGAAAACCTTGGGAGGGTATCGTAGAACTCTTCTGGGGTGTCGTAGACCTTCGTCATTGACGTTTATGTCTGTTTAACACATCTCCCAAGTCCTTTACCTTTGAAGAGGTGAGGGGAGTACCGTGGTTACCTTCTCCGAGGTGAAAGGTTTTCGATGCCTTTGAAGTGTGCCCTCGTGGGATTAATATCTGGGAATTAAATAGAATTAATGTCGCATCATTTAATTAACTGCAATTAAATGCAGTTAATGGTGATTTAATGACACGTTCAGACGTGGTGCGCGAGTCGAGGTATTCAGACCGTTATGCTTTCCATAACCGAGGAGGCGTGGCAGTTCATAACCCTCTAGGAACGATTTCCAATCGTGGGGTGTAAATCGGTTTAGTGGGCAATTAATGCTTTTATTGGGCCTAGGGTTTATAAACACTCTTCTTCTCCATAATAGGCATCGCTCTTGAACGCTCTCAAAGGCAGATTTTATGGCGTTCCCACAGACGGCGCCATTTTGTTAACAGGTTTGGAATTATGACCTAATTAACTGAATTATTTGTTTGGGTTGGAACGCCAATCCCGACCCGAGGGGATCGTTGGTTTTTATTGATTTGGGGCTGGACTCAGATACTTTCCGAGGTGCCTACGCATCCCCCGATTGGGAATCAAGCCACTCGTAGTTCTTGTTCTTGGCGGTTGATTATTAGGAGCAAGTCGGTTTTACTGATTGTGTTGATTTTGCAGTTGGTGAATTTGTTGGAGTTGTCCTTGGGAAATAAGAAGTTTTTCCCCCAAAAGAATCAGTTGTCTTTTTCGAAGAAGAATCCGTCCTCCTTCTATTGCTCTTGTTTCCTTTTATAGAAGTCTTTTAGGGACAAGTGTCACTGTGCATGTGTTCACAAGTGTCACTATGCATGTGTGAAGAGATCGGTTTTATCTGCTTGGTATATCTGCTGACGGGGCGCTGACTAGGATGAATTATCCTTTCCGATAGCTTCAATGTGCTCTGATGGACCGGCTCCTTAGTTTCTTCTTCTCCGATGGGCGGTACCTATCGGAAGCGCTGGATAGGTGAGTGGGAATGCTTGTCTGATGTTGTCATGGTTCCGATAGTGGTCCATTGTTAGGATGCTTTCTTCTGATGTGCACTCCGATAGGTGTTTCTGTCTTGGTCATAAATTGGGCATGTTTCCGAGGGCTTTACTTTGTCTTCGTGAAGTAATGTTTTAGTGTCCAAGCCCTCGGGATGAACTTTTCGATAGCTTTCAGACATCGGAGGGTGCAGGGGGTGCTCTTGTACTTCGTGGGACTTGGGGTCCCCCAGGTATTTTTTCGTTACGCATATAAATCACATAATAATATATTCGGCAATTTTAGTAATCGAATTATAGTATATTTTAAGCACGTGGATTTTTACCCTGTTAACATTAAGTTAAATATCAAATGTCTTTTGCACTACGTAATAGATATCATAAAACTTATCTTAAGGAAACACATGTATAAATGTATAACTATTATTATCTATATTTTTTCAATTGTTAGAGAAAATCAGTTCCGATGTCAAATAATAATATAAGTAAAATTTGATAAACTATCTAATTTGATGCATAATAAATCCTTACAATATATTACTTAAATAACTTTATGAAAGAGTCTTTCTTGAGCCTATAATTAATCCAAGATTTTCTGTAATCACAACAACAAGTAACCATTCCATTAAATAATTCCTTGAAATATATAACTTAGTTAATAAAAACTTTGTTGAAGATTACCTTAAGTTACATAACATTGTATTTATAACTTTCAAAAATATTAATATGTAAACTTAATGAAGATAAATGCTCAAGGAATGTTTAAGTTATGATACATAATCATATGAGATGATTAGACCACAAAAATAGCCATGTAATCTTATAAAATTTATGTAAAGATATGTTAAACATGATAAATATACTATTTATATAATATAGGAAAACCTCAAAAATATTAATTTGTGAATACAAATCATATTAAAGTGATTCTAATCATGATTATTTTCAATTATAAACTAAGAACTCAGAGTATGTAAAATAAGCTGAAAATCATTGCAGTCTCGAGTTTACCTTTGATCGGATATCCAAATGAACTTTGTCTCCAAATATTTTTATGGTTTCTGATTCCTAACATCATGGGGAACATGTGTACCAAAGTTGGAAGGAAAACACAAATGTTTTCTACGCTAAATAATTATTGTAAACATAGAACTTGCTTTCGGACTTATGGATATCAGTCTACGGTTTATGCATTACAACCCTCTACATCACATTATTTGAGAAACATGGCCTAATATAAAAGTTATAGTATATCATGGAGAGTATGTGGCCGAAGACAATGTGCAAAAATGATTTTTTTTTCTAGAATGAGTTATGATTCTTAAGGTGCAGGGCCGAATGGACACTTTCTGTGCAATAAAAGTTTTAGGGTATTTTCGGGTAGAACAAGATGAAATAAAGACCTGGAATGAAATTTTCCTGCAATTAAACTCAAAAATGAATATATTGTAAGAATTACGAATGTAAAATCGAAATGGTTTGGGTGTAAAAATTGTTGGAACAATGTCTACTATTTATAGCTAAAAATTCATGTTAAAATACTTTTGATTAAGGTCCCACCATAATTTCTTTATCTTTGACCACCTAATTCAGATTCTAATACGATAAATGGGAGATGTTGCTAATTTTTGTTCCATAACCTATAATATGATATGTCTAATTAAAACAAAATACATATAGATAAATATACACATATTTATTTATTTATACATGTTAACACAATTTAGGGTGAGGTCCCACTTTAACGTTTTTTACAACCAATCACCCAAATCCTATTTCGGTTATCAAAAGAGTGATGTGCATGACCTTAATCTGTGAAATTATGATGTGACATTTTTCTTATTGTTTATAGTTAGAAACAAGTATACTTAAATAGATATTTATATAAATATTACTTATGTTTCTAGGTAATTAAAAACTCCAAGATCAGTATGTATATGTAAAATATACATCCTAAAGATATTTCGATCATATAAGATGATAAAAAATGGTTAATTTTTGTTCAAGGACTAAAATATAATTTTCTCTAACATTAGAGGTCAAAATGATATTTTCAAAAGTTTGAGAATTAACTTATAAATTTGTATTTTTTTTCAAATTTTGGGGGCGTTACAGATGTTATCAAAGTTAAATTCTACAATTTTATGGGGAAAAAAATTAAAAACATACATGAGCATGCATATTAGGACCAAAAGAAGAAATTAAAATATACATGAGCATGTTAATCAATAGCACTTGTAAATGAGGTATTAGGAATATACACGTTTCTCCTTTAATTAAAATATTTTATCCATAGAACTAGAACAAGAAAATTTTAGTAGACATATAAAATGAGATTTAATTATCTTACTTTAAAGCCCCAACGAAATAACAAGTTTGCTTTAAATGCACAAGGCTCTCTCATCTACTTGAAAATAAAATTAAACAATAAAATTGTTTACACTCCTTGTAACAATATAATTTAGTACAAAATGCTCAATATCTCAAGATTTGATGTTGAAGGTTTGAGAGAAACATGGGTATTTTTTAAAGAGTAAAGAAATTTAAAAATGGGCTTTGTTTTTACATTTTTTAATGGATTGAGATCTTTTGGAGATATTGATTTTGTTAGTTATTTGGGATCCTTAAGGAAAAATCAAACAATTTTTTAAAAAAAATTGTTACCAAGGTTTGAACCCATGACCTATGAAAGGAAATAGTAACGCTATTATCGTTGCACTATGACCACAAATTGTCAGATCCTTCTTGAGCGGACCATCAAGTGCTAAGAAGTTAAGCCTTGGCAAGAATTAATCTGATCGAAGGGACTGCCGGAGGCAGAAGCGAGCCAGGAGATCGAGAATGAGTTATGGCAATTTCATGAAGATATTCAAATGTTTCAGAGTTCCCAAACTTCCGCCTGATTCAGTGGGGGAGTATTTCACGGACGACCATACTTCCACCTGATTTGCGAGTAGGAGCATGCATCATCCAGTTAGCAGTAGACACCAGACACACAAGCAGGCCTTGCACTTTGGCTGAACGACCAAACAACCAGAGTTCTAGAGTGTTCCAGCATTATTTTAATATTTAGGGTCTATCATGTACTAGGCCAACTCATTGTTAGACTTTTCTAGAACGTGGCTAGGATTGGGCAACTCATTTTATTGTGAGAAAAGTGTAAAATCTTTATTTAGCCTTTCGCATCGTTAGATTAGATTGATATACGTCATTCGTTGAGCTCAGCTCCTTATATATATTGCCTGACTCTTCAGCTCACTTGAATAACTTCCAACAATGTTGATTTTTTTTTCTTCTCTTTTTATAAATACCTATTACCATTGGGGTCAAAATTGCACTCGGGCCGGAGCCCACCCTAGCCCTCAAGGTGGCTCTGTCCCTGACGTCAATAGCTCTTGTCTTCGAGTTCCGCCGCGGCGGCTCTAGTTAGGTTTTCGTTACTTTTTTTCTTTTTGCATTTAGATTAGTTTAAATACCAATAATAAAAAAATAAAACATGTGTCCTTATTATAATATTTAATAAAATTTTATATCAAACATCACACTACCAGAAATTAACAAAAAATAGAATGTGCATTTCATTAACAACGATAAGAACACAACGTACATACAATTTTTCAACAATCGATCATTTTTTTCAACAATTTTTCAAACACTACAAAAATCAACAACAAAATACAAACTATTAACTAGCTAGGTCTTCTTCTTCGTGTTGCTCTTCTTCCCCTTGCCTCCCCTCCCAATCGACTTTCCTCCTGCGTTCGCCGCGCCGGCACCGGAGACAATAGAGTCGTCGAAAACCTTCCATTTGTTCTGGACGCACATTAAAATCAACAAAAAAAAACTTTGTAGAATTACAAACACTGACACTAGGTAAGAACTTGGTAAAAACTTGTCAAAAACTCTACTCACCTTGTGAGCTAAGCCTTGCTCAACAGTTATGCCTTGCTCAACAGTTATGTTTTCGATTATACGTCCACAAACCGGGCACTCGTACGGATCTGGTGCTACTTCATGTGGAACAATGAGCATTGCATTTGCATTAGCAGTCATGGTGTTGTTGTTTTTGTGTGTGTGCGTGTGTGTGTGTGTGAAGAGAGAGAGAGAGAGAGAGAGAGAGAGAGAGAGAGAGAGAGAGAATAACAGAAATGTGTGTGATGAAGTGTGAAAGAGAGAGTGTGTGTAACAAATATATATAACAAACACTACAAGAAAAACAGGCATTACCAACGGCTTCTGCAGTTGGTAAAGACCCCTTTCCCGTTGGTAATGAGTTAGTAGGGACGCCTAAGTCCTTGGGAATTTCCCGTTGGTAGAAATCGCGTCGCAAAATTTTCCAACGGCCAAGCCCTTGGTAATGAGTTCTTTACCAACAGCCTGGCCCTTGCTACAAATTAGGGACGGCTCAGCCGTAGCTACATATTACCCACGGCCAAGCCCTTGGTAAAAACAATTACCAAGGGTTGGACCGTAGCTAAGCACATGCCATCATTACCAAGGACTCAGCCCTTGGTAATGACTTAAAAGACATTACCAAGGACTCAACCCTTGGTGATGACCTAAATATTATCACCAAGGGCTAAGCCCTTGGTGATAACTTAAACGTCATTACCAAGGGCTAAGCCGTAGTTACTAATATTCATGATATTACCAAGGGCTCGGCCGTTGGTACTAATATTTAACCACATTTTACGTTTAAATATTAGTAGCCACGGCTCGGCCGTGGCTACTAATATTCATCCGGAAAAAAAAAACCAATAATATTCTGGCAATTTTGTAAATTGCCAGAATATTATTGGATGCATTTTAACAATTACCGAATCTTGTGATTTGTTGTGTGTATAGAAACAAAATCTTTGAATAAGAAAAAGAAAGTTATGATTGAAAATAATTTTGAAGATGTATAGAAAAAAGTGTAAAGTAAATGAAGAACTATGAATATTTGAAGATATGAAGAAACTTTGAGGATTTGAAGAAACTTTGAAGATTTGAAGAAACTTTGAAGAATTGAAGATATGAAGATTTGAAGATTTGAAGAAAGGAAAAAGTTTGAAGATATAAAGACAAATTTGGAATAGAGGAAAGAAAAAACTTGAAAAAAATGAAGAGAAACTTGGGTATTTTCGTGGATAATGAAGATGAAGGGTTGAGGGGAGGTGTATTTATAATGTTGGATGAAAAATTCAAATTTTCATGAAATTTTCATTTTCCCGCATATTCTGGAGTCATTACCAACGGCCAGGCCGTTGGTACTAATTTCAAATTTTTGAAAATTTGAAAATTCCGCCAAAATTTTGGCTAAAACATTTTGAATATTGTCTTGCCTGGTAAAATCACGTTTGAATATTAGTAACTACGGCTCGGCCCTTGGTAAAACCGGGTAAAAATGTTTGAATATTAGTAGGGACGGCTAGGCCCTTGGTACTAACCCCTAAATTTTTCGTTTTCATGATTTGCATTATATAAATTTGATTTGTTTATGATTTTAGTTAAGATATTGTTACAATATGTTAAATCAAGAACTATAAACACAAGTATGATAGTTTTTGAGTTATCGAAATATACATTATAGAATTAGATCATCATACGTTTTATATTCTCATACGTATATTACATACTAAGTTAAGTTTTATATCATTATATATACTAAGTATGTATTGCATTTAATAAGATCTTACAAAGTTGTAATGATCCCACGTAATTGATTAATGATCGTTACAACATGCAATTACGAATGTTACATAGATTTAATTGGTGTCAAATATAAGTCATTACAAACAACGTTATTCAGTTATTTTGCCATTAAGACCCGGAGTGTGTAAATGATGCATGATTGTGCAACGAAAGCTAAAATTTATGTATATTAAACTAACTTATACTTATAATTGTTGTAATCAATAATAAAACACCCATATATGTTAAACAATCATACAAAATGTAAAATTTATGTACATGAATATTACTACCAAGGGCTAAACCGTGGGTAATGAGTCTTATTAGTCACGGCTTGGCCGTAGCTAGCGTTAGGGTATTTTTTCCAACGGTCGAGCCCTTGGTAATAATGTCAATAGGGACGGTTGCACCATTGGTAGTGTTAGGGTATAGAGTATAGGGTTTGGGGTTTAGGATTTTGCATGTGTTTGTAATTTTTCACTAATTACACTTTCCACCCCTAAAGTTTTATTTATCGTATTATCAACTCAATTTTTGATGAAATTTTAGGAAACACATATATTTATGTATAAAAAGTGTGTGATTTAAAAAAAATCATTTTGGAGGCGTTTTGCAACTTTTCATTAATTACACTTCCCACCCTTAAAGTTTTATTTATCGTATTCTCAACTCAATTTTTGATAAAATTTTAGGAAACACGTCTCCTTATGTTTAAAAAGTGTCTGGTTTAAAAAAAATTGAGTTTGGAGGCGTTTTGCAGCTTTTCATTATTTACACTTTCTCCCCCTAAAGTTTTAATGCAAACATTATTACCAACGGCCTAGGCGTGGCAAATGTCAACGGTAAATTCCTTTTCCAACGGCCGAGCCATGGCAAATGTTAACGGTAACTATCATTTGCAACGGCCAGGCCGTGGCAAATGTAAACGGTAACTTGCATTACCAACAGCTTGGTCGTGACAAATGTTAACGGTAACTCTTATTACCAACGGCCGAGCCGTGGCAAATGTCAACGGTAACTATCATTACCAACGGCTCAGCCCTTGGTAATGATTGTTACCGTTGACATTTGCCACGGCTTGGCCGTTGGAAATGTTAAACTTTTCTCTATACATACTTCTCCCCTTTCATTTTGAGAATTCATTCCAACTCCTCATCTTAGTTGAGGTATGTCTTATTACTTATTAAGTTTTTTACTATCTTACTTATTTTTTTTTTTGCGATGATTTGTTTTTGATATTAATGTCTATTTTGTTTGATTTGTAGATATTATCGTACGACGCCACGAAAATGAATGTGTACGCAATCTAGCTAGCTACTTGAAGATCGTAATTCGGCTCACCAACATGTACGTATATCTTTTACTTGGTTTGTCATATACATTAATTGTTTTATGTTGTGTCATACTTAGAAGAATACATTGTAATTTTTTTTTTTTCAAATTGCCTAGATAAATTAATGGATTATGACGGGGATAGATCATGGATGTACGATAGGGTAGATAACAATGGTGTTTTGAAAGAGAGATTTATCAGTGGTGTTTTGAGGTTCATAGAATATGCTTTACAACAACGACAATACTTAGATCTTAGCAACCGATTTAGGTGTCCGTGCTTCAAATGCGACAACACAATATATCTTGATCATAACACAGTACGTAGACATCTTCATAAGTGGGGATTCACATTGGAATATTGGGTTTGGGAGTTACATGGTGAGAACGTGCCTAGGGCCTCAACATCGTATTTAGACTCTTCACCCAGTCCATCTCCCACTCGTACACCCGTCGATAGCCCTGTGCATGTGGATCCATTTAGAGACGTCGTCATGGATGCATATGGTGGCCAATTTCCAGATGAAGAGTTACGTGTAGAAGAGCCAACTCTCGCTGCTAAGTCATTTTATGAGTTGTTGCATCTCGCGAACACGAAATTACATCCTAAAAAGGATAAATCAGTACTGCAGTGGATAGCGGAGTTCTTGACTTACAAGACCATGCACAAAGTGAGTAACGCCGCAAGCGATCGAAATTTAAAGTTGGCTAAAGATGGCATGGACCCAGAGATTGAGAGGTTGATACCTGATTCGATATACGAGTTGCATAGGACGCTGGAGGGATTGGGGTTAGGGTACACCAGGATTGATGTGTGCACAAATCAGTGCTTCTTGTACTACGGCCAGTACGCGAGTGAGGAGTACACAATATGCCCGATATGCAAGACAGAAAGATGGGAGCGTGGTAAGAAGTCAAGAGTCGCGAAGAAGAAATTGTGGTACTTCCCTCTAGGTCCCCGTCTTCAAAGGTTGTACTATACTATAGGCACTGCAAAGAATATGACTTGGCATTTGAAGTGTCGCCAAGAAACTGATAGAATGATTCACCCAGCTTCTGGCAAGGCATGGCAACACTTTGACAAGATGCATCCAGATTTCGCAGCAGAGCCCAGGAACGTACGACTCGGTTTATGCACAGATGGATTCACACCATTTAACATGTCTTCGTCCAATTACTCGTGTTGGCCTGTATTCGTCACTCCGTATAACCTCCCTCCCGATCTTTGCATGCGACAGGAGTTCATATTTCTGAGCCTTATTATATCTGGTCCAAAGAGTCCCGGAAAGAACCTTGATGTATTGTTGAGACCACTGATTGACGAGCTTAAGTATCTGTGGAATGACAGTTTGTTGACATATGACAGCTATACGAAGCAAAACTTCAAATTACGAGCGGCTTTGATGTGGACAATCAGTGATTTTCCGGCATATGGGATGTTGTCTCAGTGGAGTACGCATGGGAGGTTATCGTGCCCTTATTGTATGGGGGAAACAAAATCTTTTACGTTGAAGAACGGTGGAAAACCGTGTTTCTGGGGTTGTCATCGTCGGTTTCTACCAACTAATCATCAGTGGAGAAGAAACAAAAAAGATTTCTGGAAAGATGAAGAGGCACTAGAAGATCCTATTTTAAGGAAATCGGGCGAGGAAATGAGAAGAATTGTGGAGGAGCTCCCACAGGTCGGTTTTGGTCCAAAGCCGAAAAAGATTCCAGGGTTTGGTACGACTCATAATTGGTTGCGCAAGAGCATTTTTTGGGAATTACCGTACTGGTCCACAAACTTGATCCGGCACAATCTTGACGTCATGCACTGTGAAAAGAATTTCTTCGACAACATCATCAACACAGTGATGGACGACGCGAAGACAAAAGACAACGTCAAGTCTAGACGAGATTTGAAGTTGTTGACTAACCGTAAAGAACTCTTTATAGACGAAACTGGAAGGGGAACTGTAGTCAAAAAGCCCAAGGCTAAATACTGTCTCGATAAAGAGCAAAAGACTAAGGTGCTTCAGTGGTTGGGTAATCTCAAGTTTCCTGACGGATATGCCTCAAATTTGGGAAGGTGTGTGCAACTGCAACAAGGAAGATTATATGGGATGAAGAGTCATGATTGTCACGTCTTCATGCAGAGATTGATCCCTATTGCCTTTCGCGACTTCCTGCACGATGATATATGGGGCCCATTAGTGGAGATTAGTCATTTCTTCAAGGCGATTTGCGCTTCAGAGGTTTCGGCGAATGATATGGCGCTACTAGAAGAATCAATTGTTGTTACGATGTGCAGATTGGAAAAGATATTTCCCCCATCATTTTTCGATTCTATGGAGCATTTGGCCATTTACTTGCCGTACGAGGCTAGAGTCGGGGGACCAGTTCACTATAGATGGATGTACCCATTCGAGAGGTACAATAATTAGTATCTTAAACAATTAAACAACTTTTTTGGTTTGTTTTATTCGCTAACACTTGGTTTTTACAGGCGTATGCTCGAATTAAAAAAGACAGCTGGGAATAAAGCGCGTGTTGAAGGATCAATGGCCAAATCGTACATTTTATCGGAAATAGCAAATTTGTGTTCTCAATATCTAGATATATCTTTTCAAACTAGATATAACCGATTGAACAGGAACGAGACGTTCGATAGTTCAGAGTGGGCCGATGAGCTTCCAATATTCCACAAGAAAGGGCGTCCAGTCGGATCATTGACCATGCAACGCCAGTTGACCGGGGAAGAGTTGGAGCAGATAGAACTCTATACACTTCTTAACTGCCCAGAGCTTGAAGAATGGGTCAAGTGAGTGAACATTATTATACTTTTCACAATTTAATATACAATATTTCATGCCTTGTTTATTAATTACGTGTTCTTTTATACTACGCAGGTTGTTTGAAGATGAAGAGTGTCGTAATCTCAGCCCCATGGAGGTCCAAACGAAAAGGAACAGGGAATTTGTGGCATGGTTCAAACAGACGACTACAAGTGGAGAATACGAGATTGATCCAGGTCTAAAAGCTCTAATCAGTGGACCCGATGGAACAGTGAAGAGGTACAATGGATATATTGTGAATGGGTTCAGATTCCATACAGAGGGTACAAAAGGCCCAAGAAGTAGTGATTGTAGCGGTGTTTATGTAAAGGGGAGCATGGGTGGATCTGACACCACCAACTCGTCGCGCAACTGACCTATGTAGCCAATCACCTGTCGCCATCTATCACCGTCACTACTCCTCAACTCTGCGTTCTGCATCTCCAACTCCTGCACGTATGCCTCGTCCATGAGGACCTCTAGACGGGAGTCCATACCGTAGTTCAAGTATAAAGATACTTACGTGAAGCTCCTCGAAGGGTCCGCGAAGCCACACCCGAACTGGGTCTTGTCCCAGTCGCGTAACTGTCCTCATGTGCAACTCTGCATACAACTCATCAAATAGAATATGAAGTTCATCCGGACCCAACTCTACATCCTATCATTTACATAAGAAGAATTATTTTTATTAGTTTGTAATAGATACAAGTATTAAATTCTTTTAAAGTACAAGTTTAACATTTTTAAAATATACCATTCTCTCACGGTGCTCTGTGTAACCAACGGATCCACCGGCATAAGTGGAAGGTGCCGGCACATCATCCTGCGGGTCCTTCCCTCCTCTTCTGTTCTTGCGAGCCTTATACGATATCGCCTCCACATCTGGCCTCGCCCAATACTCCGCAGCTTGCTTCTCCAATTTATCATTCATCCATGTCTTTTGTCGTTTTTCCCACTTCGTATCGTTCACCCTCTGTCTATAATTCACCTTCGCATCACTCATCATACCCTGATACCTCTCTTTCGCCTTAATCTCAAAAGCATCATGAAACTTCTTCCTCCCCAATTTAGGAATCTTGTATGTTGCCTACAAATATAAATATATTATGCTTTACTCTTTTTTTTTTACTATAAATATAACATGATTTATGGAATTTTATAATAACTTATTACCTTAAGCTTCAACCAAAACTTGGTTTTCATGTCAATATCGAGCTTCGTGTAGCAAGGGACAAAGTCCGTCAGACACTTCTTCATTATGGCTGTGATCGTCTGTACAACACGGCGCTGGTCCTTGAAATGTCCAGTATCAGTCAACGCTAAGGGCTTACGATCTGCCCTACGAGGTATCGGATCTCCTCTAGCCACTCCCCTAGAAGGCCGCGACGGCGTACAAGATGGTGATGGTGATGGTCCCGTCTCTACCTGCGTTTAGGATCGTCTGACATGTCTATATAAATGAGCTGCATAGAAATCCAAAATATCAAACAAAATTCAAACAATCATATAAAACATGGACGATATTATAAAACTAATAATTCCCTAAAGGCATAAAGACATCCGTACTTAAAATCTAGCATTTCAAACAATTACGAGATATAACGATTCTCTAACAAAATCTAAGATAACATAATCACGAGATAATAAAACAATGCATAATCATGTTCAAAAACCAATTTTTTCTCTTCTACAAAGCTCACAATCACGTGATATGCGATGATCCATCTAAAAACGAGATTTTTTCTTCCACAAAGCTCACAATCACGAGATATAACAATTCCCAAACGATATTCAATGATTTTTCTAACGAAATATGTGATGATCCATCCAAAAATGAGAATTTTTCTTCTATAAATCTAAGAATCACGAGCATAAACCAATTCCCCAACGAAATCCAATGAATTCCCAAACGAAATCTAACATTCACGAGAAAAAAAATTACGAGTTTAAACGATTATTTCTAACGACATATATGCATGATAATCCATTCGAAAACGAGATATTTTCTTCTACAAAACTAAAAATCACAACATATAACAATTCCCAAATGAAGTCCAACAAATTTCCAAACGAAATCTAACAATCACGAGCTAGAAATTATGATATCAAACGAAAAAAAGATAAGAACTTACAAATTCGCACTAGCAACGGAAGCCCCGTCGGAAATTGAGGTAGCGCCGTCGGAAAAGTGAGGAAGAGAGGTGAGAGAGTATGAGAAATGAAAGAAAATGGGGAAAAAAGAGGGTTTGGCCGAATTTATGTTCTGTGATTAGTGCCAACGGCTCGGCCGTTGGTACTAATATTATTACCCACGGCCAAGCCGTTGGTACTAATGTCCAACAACGGCCCAGCTGCGCCCCATTAGGCCCAGCTAAAAAGGGCCGTCGCCCTATAATTAGTACCGACGGTATGCCCGTCGGTACTAATGTAGCAACGGCGAAACCGTTGGTACGTATTAGTACCAACGGCTTAGCCGTTGGTAATGGTTATTACCCACGGCTCAGCCGTGGGTACTAGTAGCAACGGCTTGGCCGTGGGTAAAAAGCCGTTGCTACTACTCGATTCTCTTGTAGTGAAAAGCACGCAGCAGTGTGGTGAGTGGACGTGATCACGGATCAGTGTAAGTGTGGTGAGAGAGAGTGTGTGTAACAAATATATGTAACTAAATTTTTTATATAGTTAAAACCAATTATATTATTAATAAGTGTGTAACACGGCCAGAGGACATACATTACATCTTATTTAATTTACAAATGAATTAATCGTATACCTTGTTGTAGTCGATTACGTACCATGCATGCATGGTTTTCCTGCCAGCTGCAATATCCCACGCATCTCGATGGCTCAATCGAAGAAACAGGCAAAGTATTTCTGCCATCAAAATTTTAATATAAACAAAAGAGCATCAATTGAATTAAGGACGAATTATCAAAAATGCCAGCTAACTTTTGTCTTTAATCTTAAATGCCCGTTATTTCCAAACCTGCTGAAAATGCCCGTTATTTCCAAACCTGCTGAAAATGCTCGTTAAGTTTTAAATTTTCTAACAAAAATGCCCGATTTAAAAAATTCGGACTTTTTATCCGACGTGGCATCCAAATCAAAGAGTCGCATTTTAAAATTCGGGCATTTTTGGTAGAATTTTAAAAGATACAGGGCATTTTTAGCATTATTTTTCAGACAAAATAAGTTTTTTTGTGCTTATTTTTTATTTCGGGCATTTTTAGTAGAAATTTTAAAAGATACAGGGCATTTTTAGCATGTTGAGAAATAACGGGCATTTAAGATTAAAGTCAAAAGTTAGCGGGCACCTTTGATAATTCGTCCTTGAATTAATAAGAAAGTGGGTTGGCAATGGCAGTAGAATTAACTATATTTCAACAAGACTTGGCATAATTGGTCAAAGCGTGCATGGTTAAGGGATAGCGAAAGATTGAATAATTGGTGGTGATTGTGTTTGAGTTTGAGCAGGGATTGGGGGAGTAACAACCTTCATGACCATCATAGCTATTTCATAGGGGCTAAGATTTGCGCCGGCATTTCACGCATGCATACGACGACTCTTGCTCTTCAAACAAGGATGGTTTCTCTAAAAGCCATGTTCCAACTCCTAGTAGCTAGGTCGAATGCTCATATCTTAGGATGGTTGTGAGGCGTCAAACTCGCTTTTACGAGGGCTCTCCTCATATACAAAGATCTTTAAAATTTCTTGTTCGGAAGACCTCGCTAGTATAATTACTTTAGGGAGAAGGCAAGTTGTTATCCCTTTTATCATAACAATCGTCAAAATCAAATAGCACATGGTGGATTTTAGTTTTTCGCTTGTCATTTTTGTAAGGGCAAAATATTCTTTTTGCACTTTATTTTATGTCAACTTCAAGGTATGCCCTTTAACTTTTCGGGCTTAGAAAATGCCCGTTATCTTCTTGTTTTTTTATAAAAAATGCCCGACGGGCTCTTTGATTGGGCTGGGCTGAATTTTGCCCACGTGGCATCTGAGTGGGCTGCCACTAGGATGCCACATCAATTAAATAATTTTTTTTATAATGACTGGGCTGAATTTAAACCATAAAAAATCATATATGTTAATTCAATACAGTATTTTAAAAAGCGAAAGTGTAGGTGAGGCGTTTTATGTTCCAAAAAGCGAGGCGTAAGCCTTGAGGCACAAAGCGTAAGTGATATGGACATTTCCCGCCTATTGGACCAGGCCCAAACCAGGCCCATTTTGGAGCATATCTGGTATAACTTTCGATGTCATATCGGTAATCATCACCGATATGGTACTGTGATCCCCGGATCCCGAGGTCTATAAATACGCGGTGCTCGGATCCCAAAGTAAGTAATTTATTATCCCTCAGCTACCGCTCGCCATATCGAAATACATCACCGATGTTACTTTCGATATCTAATTCGATATAGTGACTACAACATACGCATATGACACGTCATACCATCTCATCACCGATCTCACATCGGGGGTAATCCTCGACGTCACATCGAAGGCGATCACCGACGTCCTTTCGATCTATTTACCGATATTCTGCTCTCATCCAAGCATCGAGGCGAGGATCCGAGGTGTTCCGGACCAAGCCTACACCAGACTCGCAGTGTAGGTCTGATTTGAGATAGGCTCGTTATATTGCTGGAGCACTCACTTGTAACCGAGACTCGCATATATATATATATATATATATATATATATATATATATATATATATAACGACTTATCGCCAAATCAGTAAGCTTTATGGGTTTTGATATTAAGTATTATAAGAAAAGAAGTGTTGCTAAAAATATGAATATATAATAATGAATCTTATATAAATATGTTCTAAGTATAATATAAATGCAATTTGGTCACACTATTATGCATATTCTAAATAAAACTACTGTGAAAATAGGTGTTGTGGCTTTTTTCTTTTAACTTATGTTTAAAAAAGACCACATACTTTTTTGTCAATAAACAGAGTTTTGACTTTTACTTTCAATATTATAATTATATTCAAAATTTTACCATTGATTTAGTGAGAAATTCTTTCTTTTTTCAATATATAATTAGGTGTCAGTTTATTCTCAAGGCGTAAAGCGCAAAAACCGCACCAAAAGTGTACGCCTTGGCAATAAGGTGTAAGCTTTATAACACTTAAGCTTTTGCATGAACCTTGAGGCGTTTTCGAGTGAGCTTTGCTTCAAAGCGTGCTTTAAAGCGAGCCTCAAATAAGCTTTTTAAAACACTGATTCAATATATAATAAAATTAGATATAATTTTAAATTAAAAAGAAAAATTTAACTAAACACTAAAAGTTTGTATAAATTCAAGTTTAATAGAAAATTTTATCTTAAAGTGTTTAGTAAATTTATATTTACTAGTAAATATTAAAAATTAACATAATTCTCATAATAGTTTTATAATCTAAAATTTATAATGGTGATAAAAATTATAAAATGACAATAAAAATAAAAATTAATTATAGCATCTTGATATATATGTATATATATACACAACTTTTTTATAATCTACAATTTATAATGATGATAAAAATTATAAGAAAACAAAAAAAAGAACAATTCTAGCATTTTCATATATATGTATATATAAATATATATATACACAAATTTTTTTATATCTACAAATTTATAATGGTGATAAAAATTAATTTTTTTTTTCCACTTTCATATATATATATTAACTTTTTTATATCTACAAATTTATAACAGTTATAAAAACCATAATAAAATTACATTAAAAAAAGTTATATATGCAATTTTTGTTTTATCTTAAACAATTCCTTTTTATATTTTTCACAAAATCAAAATAACTTTTCAAAAAAATACTATTCATCATCCCTACCACCCACCCTCAGCCCTCTCCTAAACTAAATCACCACCACAAAATCGGGGGAGAGGGGAGGGTGCGAAATTGGGGGTGGGGTGCGAAATTGGGGTGGGGTGGGGTGGCGGCGGGGAGAGGGCTGAGGGTGGGGGTGGCAGCGGGAGGGAGCGGGGGGTGGGGGTAGAGATGATGAATAGTGATTTTTTTTTAAAATTACTTTGTTTTTTTTGTTTTTTATAACTTAAATAATTTTGTAAATTATGAAAAATATAAAAAGTTTTGTATATATATACATATGCAAAAAAATAAAAAAATTAATGACGTGGCATCCGAGTGGCGTCCCAGTCAGACGCCACGTCAGCCAAAAGCAACCCAGCCCAATTCAAGAGCATGACGGGCATTTTTTATAAAAAAAGTAAGGAGTTAACATGCATTTTCTAAGCCCGAAAAGTTAAAGGGCATAACTTGAAGTTGGCATAAAATAAAGGGCAAAAAAAATATTTTGCCCTTTTTGTAAAATATAAAACGTCTGTGATAACACCATATTATATTAAAACTGGATATCAACAAGGGATGATTGGGATAAAGATATGAGATTTTTGACCACTTTTTTTGGATTAGTAGAGAACACACTGAGAATACATGTGTATATTGACGTAGTGTATTTAAGTTATCCTAACTTGTCTTTGTACGAATAAATATTGATATGTACATGTAGGAAAATAATCGAGCTAAGCATCCTCTCATTTGGTCTTGTCTGTCGTTTATTGGATGGCATGAGCTTATCTAAAATATGGCTGATTCTTGATGACTTTACTAATGTCTTTTAAATTTGGATTGACACAAGTTAATTTGAAAATTTCTAATACACGCGATATCAATGTTGCATGATTTGTAATCGAGAATAAACGTGAGAAATATAATTATGTTTTCAATAGCGTTTTGTATGTATTAAATTGTGAGATTGTTGTTCACTTGTATTTCTGCGAGGTCGAGTTCCTTCTAACTTTGACGAGGCTGATGCCTGATCATGAGTATCGTTACGTTGATGTAGGTTACTCTCGCCTCGTTTGGTTAGTCTTCTATTTTGTCTCTCATGTCGTTAAGTAAATTACTGCGTGCTTTCTCTCTTATTTTTAGTTAATGTTACATCAGGCTATTGGTTGTTCGTTTATTAAACATGCACCAATAATAATATACCCTAGTTTGGCACAAATTAATAAGAAATCCAAGATTCAAAATTTCTAGATTTCTCTACTTAATCAAAATCTTATTTTCATAAAAAATATGGAAAGAATATTACAGTAGTTTTCCTGAATTTAGTGTTTCCATCAAATCTATATGAACGAATAATCTTAATCCTTATACATGTACATTTTAATCCTCTGGACAGAGTTTATTATGTTTGTTTTATTATATTTGTTTCGTGTTGAATGATGTCGTTTTTATTTGCATACTCCATGATTTCTAAAGCTTCGGTGGCGTTTTGTAAAATAATTAATACCGAACCTCCAGGGGCCGTACGTCCCTATAATTAGACATATGTCCTTTTACGAAATATGTCCGCTAACTTTAGCGGTCTCTGGTTAAAGAAGCGTATACCATTATAAACTCTAAAATACCTCGGGTGGTTGTTTTTGCAATTATTTTGGGGCCTTAACTGTAATTATCTCTATTATTATGAAACAGTGACTTTAATTCCAAACTTCGATCGCGAGTTATAATTTTTGATATATCTTGCTTTTGGATATTACGTACCCTACAACAAAATCATGCAATAGCATGGAAAGTCATACATCCGAATTTGCATTTTCGGATACATGAAATTTTGTATCGAATAAATCCGACAATTGACCTTCCAAATTTTCGGATGCAATTGGGGTATAATGCGTAGTTGAAAAAACTTGAAGGTAGATAAAGTTATAGTTTTGAAAAAGATATGGACTCAATTTTAAGGTTAAAGTTTTTGTGGTGTTGAATGTATTTACTAGAGTTTATTGTACGAATAAGATAATTAATTAAAAGATTTGGGCATGTTTACAAATATCTAGAGAGTAACGAAAACTACATGGTAGAAAATGTAAATAGGAGATCTTTTTAGTTAGTATTTGGTTTATAATATTGAACTTTAGGGGTTACTTTGTTGTTTAGAAAATGTGTTAGAAAGTGTAGTTGAAACAAAATTAGGACTCAATTGTGCCGTTTAAAGTATTTGTACGAAAAAATGTAATTTCTTGGGACTTTCTTATAAGGATATGATAAATAGAAAACTTGAGTTTGAATGAAAATATTTAGTGAGTTAGTAAAACTATAGAGTAGAAAGTGTAATTAGATGATCTTGGTTATTATTTGATTGTTGATATTATATTGTAGTTTAGAGAATGTAATGTATATTAACTTTATTGTAGAAATAAGATAATTAATTAGAAAATTTGAGCTTGTTCGCAAATATCTAGAGAGTTAAGAAAGTGATAGGATAGAAAATGTAATTAGAAGATCTTTTTAGTTAGTATTTTGTTTATAATATTGAACTTTAGGGGTTACTTTGTATTTCTGCGAAGTCGAGTTCCTTCTAACTTCGACGAGGCTGATGCCATGATGATGAGTATCTTTACGATGTAGGTTATTACTCTCGCCTCGTTTGGTTAGTCTTCTATTTTAATTTGTCTCTCATGTCTTTTGCGTAACTTCGAGATTACACCTGTAAGAGGGCATTTATTTCTTCAAAGCATAACTTTCTACCCTTCCATACATATATGGGTTATCAATATGCAAGTAAATTACTGTGTGCTTTTTCTCTTATTTAGTTAATGTTATCAGGCTAGCTATTGGCTGTTCGTTTATTAAACATGCACCCAATATATACCCTAGTTTGGCTCAAATTAATAAGAAATCCAAGATTTAAAATTTCTAGATTTCTCTACTTAATCAAAATTTTATTTTTGTAAAAAATATAGAAAAAATATTATAGTAGTTTTCCTGACTTTTGTGTTTCCATCAAATCTATATGAACGAATAATCCTAATCCTTTTTTTTTTTACGACGAATAATCCTAATCCTTAAACATGTACATTTTAATACTCTGGATAGAGTTTAGTCGTCTTATTTATTTCGTGCTGAATGATGTCATTTTTATTTACATACTCCATGATTTCTAAAGCTTCGGTGGCGTTTTGTAAAAAAATTAATACCAAACCTCTGATCCAGGGCTGTACCTAAAATTAGACATATGTCCTTTTACGAAATATGTCCGCTAACTTTAGTGGTCTATGACTAAAGAGGCGTATACCATTATTAAACTCTAAAACCTTGGGTGGTCGTTTTGGCAATTATTTTGGGCCCTAGCTGTAATTATCTCTATTAGTATGAACAGTGACTTTAATTTCAAATTTCGATCGCAACTTATAATTTTTGATATATCTTGCTTTTGGATATTAGTTTTCCCATATCCCCGTGGTCGTTCAGCTCTTGCAATATATTTGTTAAATAGCAATGTAGACCAGAACCATCATATGAAAGATAAGTAATCACAAAACAAGAAGCTATATCTCGACAATTAAATATAAGAGTACTAATTTCAGGATTTTAAGCAAAAAAAGTTCAATAATTGAACAATTAAATATAAAGAATACTCATTTCAGACCTTAAGCCAAAAAATCTATAACGCAATAGTACCTCTTAAGGTACTTCACTCATTTCCTTCTAGGATTCACTTGGATTTTATTGAACTTAACAACCTTCCTACATTTGAAATAACTTATGTTACCAAGATCTTCAAGAACCATATTATAACCAATATGATTTAACTACATTGCACATGTTGAAGATAATATATAAATATTAAATGCTTATCCTATCTAATAGCTTAAATTTTAAGATGAGATGTCAATTCAATATGGTATCAGAGCCTAGGCCAAAAGAGCTTCTAGGTTTAAATCCTACCGCCACCCAATTATTTCAAAAAAAAAGGGTCACGTGACAGGTGTAACAAAAAGATTTACAGCCTGCACGTGAAGTGCCGTGTTGTAGATAATATATAAATATTAAATTTCTACCATCTCTAGTAGCTTAAACTTTTAGGTGAGATAGCAATTCAATAACACAAAATAATATAAGTTAGTAAAACTGTGAGAGACCGGTTGCTATTGGTGTAGAAACTGGTAGGTACCTAATGAGAGAGAGGTTAAATAATTGTGTACGTAGTCATATCAAGAACATCCCTTGTGCTTGATGTTAGAACACTTTATTGCAACATCCAAATGATATATTGAGCTACTGTTAGCTTTGCGTACGCTAGAACAACAAAACATAATGTTACTTTCATTTATGGAGAAGGAAAATTTTAGAGAAAAAACCTTATCAGGGCTATGACTACTCAGTGTCCAGAAGCCCGAGAACTTCCTCTAGGATTTGTCAAATGCTCTGGAGTGACTATAAATCATTGCCTACGATCGTGCAACGCTTTGGAGTGACTTCAAACCGTCTCTGGAACAGCAGATATTTCACTCTAACAACAGCTATGGAGCTCCTAATGGACTATTTATGCACTCTTCTTTTTTCGTCGTGTCTAATATCCTTGCTCTATGAATCACATGTTTTCCAGTTCATGGAGTCAAACAATAGGCTTGTGAGAGTGCTTGCTGCGTACGTGGTGAACTTATTAAATGCCAACTTGGACAAAGTGCCATGGAATCTGAGAGCATATTGGATACAATGCTTACAATTCGTGAAGTCCATACATTTTCGGGTTTCAAATATTTTCAGAGAAAGAAACAAAGTTGTGAATGCTTTTGCAAACTATGGTGCGCGTCATAGCGGGAAGCATTTGTGGTCATCTGGTTCCCCGTTTATTTTAAAATTCGTTAATGATGACTATTGTGACATAGAGAGTTTCAAATTTTGTTAACTCTCTGTTTTGGATTCTTATTATGTACTCTAGTTTTCATTATTTATATATATGAGCCTCGGTGGTTAAAGGGTGACGCGGAAGTGCCAACCTAGTTGGGATTTTCGAGCACTCTCTTCTAGCGAGTCTCCATCTTTACGAAAAAAAAGAGTGCTTGCGGCGTAAAAATAATTCATTTTGGATGTGAAAAGTCATTTTGTGCATTGCTTAATTATCTTTATACGTTAAAATTGTAGATTTATTTTGAATGGTATACTCAGCTTCATTGTAGAACTGAGCTAAGATAATATAGGCTAAAACAATGCAACAGTATCAAAATGAAAGAATGAAATAACAGTGAAAGAGATAGAAACTTTCAGTTGCAAAGGAATGAATATTTCTTGTATTTCATTGCATTACATGATCCTATATTTATACACAGAATAGAGAACAATTAATATTCCTTTTCCTAAGTGTAACAGCTAGTTATATCAGTGCGATCTGCTAACAATATTATTCCTCATAAAGTAATCTAAAAGTTGAAACTAAAGCTCTATATTTTCTAGTTTAAGATGAATGCAGATTCCACTGTCTTGTTGGCGTTCACATGACTATGCTGCTTCCCATGTGGCTTCTTACACTCCCACTAAAGGTGAGAATGTATATCATGCATTCCCATCTTAGTGATCAACATTTCAAACCTCTTAGTACTTAATCCTTTTGTAAGAGCATCTGCTAATTGATTGTCAGTGGACACATGAAAAAGCTTAATTATTCCCTGCTGCAACTTATCTCTAGTAACATGGCAATCAATTTCTATGTGTTTAGTTCTTTCATGAAACACTAGATTGGTTGCAATATGGATTGCAGCTTGATTGTCACAATATATTAGTTCTGGTTGCTCTTGCTTACATCCAAGATCATTCATCAATTGTTTTAACTATACTATCTCACAATCAGTTGATGCCAAAGCTCTATATTCCGCCTCAGCTGGAGATCTTGAGACTGTTTGTTGCTTTTAGATTTCCAAGACACTAAGGCATCACCTAAGAACACACAATATCCTGTGATAGACCTTCTGGTGTCAACACATGATCTCCAATCAGCATCACAATATGCTTTAATATGTATTTTATTATCACTTGGAAAAAATAAACCAATCCCTGGTGATTTCTTTAAATATTTTACTACTCTGAGTGCTCTCTCCATGTGTTGATCCTTGGGATTTGGCATATGCTGACTAAGAGTTTGAACAACATATGATATGTCTGGTCTAGTTACAACCAGATATAGTAATCTCCCAATCAACCTTGTGAATTTTGTAGGACCAATTATGTAATCTCCCCATGATTGAGATATTTTCATATTTTGTTCTATTGGAGTAGGTATTGGTTTTGTTCCAAGAAGTCCACAATCTTCCATGATTTCCGAAGCATATTTTCTATGATTCACAGATATCCCTCTCTTGTTTCTTGCAACCTCAAGTCCTAAAAAATATTTATGTATTCCTAAATCTTTTAGTTTGAAGTGAATCTGCAAATATTCTTTTAATCTGTCCATTTCTTCTTTGTTGTTTCCACCAATTATAATGTCATCTACATACACTAGGATTACAATAGTGTTTCCATTAGAATGTTTAAGAAACAAAGAGTGGTCAGCATGTGGCTGAATAAATCCTTGAGCTATGATCACAGAAGTCAATTTGTGATTCCATTGCCTGGATGCTTGCTTGAGTCCATAAAGAGACTTGTGCAAGTGACAATAAGATGCCAGTTGTGAGCTGCTGCATAAGCTAAGAGACACCTAATAGTGGTAATCTTTGCTACAGGAGAGTAAGTCTCAAAAAAATCCCAGCCTTCTTTTTTATTATGACCCTTTGCTACTAATCTTGCCTTGTGTCTTTCAATTTCACCAGTAGAAGTGTATTTGATTTTATATACCCATTTGGAGCCAATTGCAGTCTTTCCAGGAGGTAATGAAACCAAGGACCAAGTGTGATTCTCATTTAAGGAATGGAGCTCAGCATTCATGGCTTCTCTCCACAAGGGGTCAAACTTAGCTTGTTCATATGAAGTAGGTTCAGTATATGAAGAAACAGATAGTATAAAGTTGAGATGAGAAGGTGAGAAATGATGAAAACAAAGTTGTAAAGGATGAGCAGTACCTGAGGTGTTAGCAAGAACCTGAGATTGATTGTTGTAGCTGAGAGATGTAACCTGCTTGCACTGATAATCCTGGAGATGTTGAGGTATCTGTCTAACCCTAGTAGATCTTCTAAGCTCAGTAATGTTAGGAGTAGGGGAAGGATCATGATCAGACATATTTGGTGAGTTAGTTTCTGGAGAGGAAGGTGAGTGGATATCAGGAGTATGTGGTGTGTCCTGAAGATGAGGTGTCTGATCATGAGATTCATGGTTGTGAGGAATATTTGAAGTAGAAGTATTATAAGAGAGATCAGAATCAAGAAAAGATGGATTAGGAAAGATGTGATCAGTAGTAGTGGAAGTAGTTTGTGAGTTTGAAGAGTATGTGAAGACTTCCTCATGAAAGATGACATATCTTGATATGAAAACATGTTTAGTCTACAGATTATACAACTTGTATCCTTTGATATGAGCTGGATAACATATGAATATGCATTTTGAAGCTCTTGCAAGCATTTTGTTGTGTGGTTTTGGCAGAGCTGTTGCATAGCACAGGCATCCAAAAGTTCTTAAGTGTTTATATTGAGGATGTTTTGAGTGTAGGTGATAGAATGGTGTAAGATTATATAACAATGGTGTAGGTGTTCTGTTTATCAGATAAGCAGCTGTGACAACAGTCTCCCCAGAATGATAGAGGTAAGTTAGCTTGTATGTACAGTGATCTTGCAACATTTAACAAGTGTCTGTGTTTTCTTTCTGCTACTGAGTTTTGTTGTGGTGTGTAGGTACATGTTTGTTGGTGTATAATGCCTTTGGTATTATAGAACTCAGGCATATTGAATTCCTGACCTTGATCTGATCTAATGGCTTTGATTTGTTTGTCAAATTGCGTGACAATGTATCTGGAGAAATTGTGTAATATATGTCTGGTTTCTCCTTTGTTTTTCATGAGAAATGTCCATGTGAATCTACTGTGATCATCTACTATATTGAGAAAGTAGTGTGATCCATTCAATGATGCAACACTGTATGGTCCCCAGATGTCAACATGAATCAAATCAAAAATGAAGTCACTCTTATGAGGATTTAAAAGAAAAGGTGCTCTGGTTTGTTTTGACAAATGACATGTGTCACAAACTATTTCATTAAACTTCAGTGGAAACTTCTCATTTGTGGAATGAAGTAAAGATAACCTAGCATTAGATGGATGCCCTAGTCTATTGTGCCACAAGGCAGAAGAGGAAACATAAGAATTAACAGTAGCTGTACCCAATTGACTACTTAGGTTATAGGATCCTTCCTCTCCTTTCATATAGTACAAGCCATTTACCTCCTCAGCCATCCCAATCATTCTCCAGCTCTTGATATGGCACATAATTAGACCAGAAAATGAGTGAGCAGTAATTAGACCAGAGAACATGTGTAATAACTAAATCTTTGTTGTACTTCACAGTTCCTATCATAGTAACTAAAGCAGTTTTGTTATTTGGCAATTTGACATATGAGTCATGTGTTATGATATATGAATCAAGTAGCTTTGGATCATACACTATGTGACCTGAAGCTCCTGAATCTAGAATCCAAATGGAAGAATTGAGAGAATGATTCGATGAGAGTGGTTCAAAATTTGATAAAATAGTAGAAAGGCAAATATATTTTACTCTTTTACTTGATTGACCAAGCTTGTGTTACCTTAAAAGATACTACACAAATGTTAAAATTGTTCATGTGATATAGGAACAGAACCATGCCCTACACTTGAACCAACTTGAGTTAATTGATTCACATTACCAGTAAACTGTCTGGCACCTTGAGTAGGAGCAGGTCTGAACTTAGAATACTTGTGGCTTGGAGGGTATCCAAACACCTCATAACAGTATTGTGTGGTTTGTCTTTCCACACTTGATACAAGGTGGCCTGTTCTTACCACCATTGAATTTGTTCCATGTTTTTGTTGCTTTTGAAAGTTTCCAGCCATCACAATAGCTTGTGCGTTGTTCTGATGAGTGATCTGTGTTTTGGCTGTCATGGCAACTGTGTCAATAGGTGAGTAGTGAAAGTTTGATAACTCTCTACTTGACTCTTGTTGCAGCACTAAACTAAAAACATCATCTAACAAGGGGAGAGTGTCTCGTAGCAGTATTTGGTTTCTAACCAAAGAGAATGAGTCATCTTACCCCATCAAGAACTTCATCACTTTCTTATGCTCATTCTTTTTGATTAAGATAGCCATAGCACCACACTCAGAGTTGGTACAAACACATGGAACTTCATATTGATTTATCTCATCCCAAATTGGTTTTAACTTAGAAAAATATAAAGAGAGTGCAGCTCCTTCTTGTTTAGTGTTAACAAGCTGTTGTTGTTCAAGCATATATATGTGATTATTACTAGATCTGGAGAATCTCCTCTTTATATCTTTCCATACCCGAAATGCAGAGTCAGAGAACATAGTTAGATCTCCTAGCTCATCAGAAATGCTAGCAGAAATCCATCTCAGGACAGTGTAGTTGCAGCGCATCCATTTTGTGTAAGATGCATCTGTAGTTGTTGGTTCTGGGTAGGTGCCATCGATGAATCTAACTTTGTTGGTTGCAAGTAGAGCCACGTACATGACACGGCTCCAGGGATGATAGTTCTGTATTGTGAGCTTCTGACTCACCATAGAGTTTGCTGTATTTTAAGCATAATGCACAAAGAAGTGATCAAAATGGTCATCTTGTGTTATAGTGCTTTGTTTCTCCACCACAGGTGCAGGAAGTGTAGATGAATCTATTGGATTTGTCAGGGATCTCAACAGAGATATGGTGTGAGAAGAATGAGTGATAGCGGAAGTGTATTTAGACCAATACCTGAGCTAATGACTAAGTCATTGCTCTGATACCATTTTGAATGGTATACTCAGCTTCATTGTAGAACTGAGCTAAGATAATATAGGCTAAAAATAATGCAACAGTACCAAAATGAAAGAATGAAATAACAGTGAAAGAGATAGAAACTTCCAGTTGCAAAGGAATGAATATTTCTTGTATTTCATTGCATTACATGATCCTATATTTATACACAGAATAGGGAACAATTAAGATTCATGTTCCTAAGTGTAACAGCTAGTTATATAAGTGCGATCTGCTAACAATATTCTTCCTCATAAAGTAATCTGAAGGCTGAAGCTAAAGCTCTATATTTTCTAGTTTAAGATGAATGCAGATTCCACTGTCTTGTTGGCGTTCACATGACTGTGTTGCTTTCCATGTGGCTTCTTAATTTAAGTAGTTATTTTTTAATGAATAAAATTTAACGTAAATATTCTTAAGCATTGGTCATTCAAGTTCTGCTTTAGTCGCTGGTCATAACAAAATATAGAGATGTGCAAAATTAACATGATCGATTGAATCAATTAAAAAGCCGAATGATCTGATCTATTAAGATCGAATCAAATATTTGATTCGATTTTGGATTTTTGTCTAGGATCGAACACCCATTTGATTTGATCCTTGATTTCAAAGGTTACAAATCGAATCGAATAATCATCTTGTTTTAAAATAAATAAATAAATATATCATAGTATTCTACATTAAGTTGAAAAATAATAAAATATATAATGCAAATGTTATACTACTAAAGTATTACACATTAAGTTCACTACACACGTAAAGTATCGATTACCTATTATGACTTGTAGTTTAATTACTTAAAGTTGTAATAATTTTGTATCTAATAAATAAGTATACTCTTGAATTCTAACCAACTAACTACTACGTATTAACTATGACTTGTTCTTTTTTTTTAGGGGGAGGGGGTGTGATGTTAATATTCACGTGTTTCTATTTAGTAATACTCACTTTCGCAAATATTCAAGTCAAGTAATAATAAAATAGTACATATAGTTACTAACTAAGTATCGATCCCACGGTGAGTGTATAACTACAATGTTTGCTTAATAGACAACGGTAAACCAAATAATAAGAAGATTTTGTAAGATGATTTTGATTCTAACTAATGTAACAAAGATTGATTATGTGTAATTGAAGATTGGTTTCATTACTACTTAATATGTGACTCATAGACAAACCACCAAATCCCCCATAGTTAGCTTTAACATGCTAAATTCATATGTGTTCAATGAATTAACAGAACTCTAGATGCGACGCTATTGACAACTACAATGCCCTCGCCTTCCCTTAAAGATCAATAGCCTAAGTGCAATCAATCTAAAAGAATGAGAATTTGATAACCAATTCAACTTTTTTTAAGGGTTAACTATATTCATAGTTCAAAATATTCGGTCCATTTTTTTACGAAACAGTCGAAAATTTTCGCTTTTCCAACTCACCGAAACGGCTCAAGCTCACAATTTTGAAATTGCATGCATGATCTAGCTAAATATTGTAAAGTCTCTTTCTTGATATTAATGCTTGCCGCTTGAATAATGTAAACTAACAAATATATCTCTATAGTTTATACTTTATCTATCATATCATCTTATCATATCTCTATAGTCATTACAAAAAATTATATTATTATTTTTAAAGCATCTATTACTAATGTACACTAACCAATATATCTCTATAGTTTTATATATCATATCATCATATCATATTATATATACATACATCTCTATAACCTATAAAAAAGGTTCTTTTATGAGTCGAACACTTTAAATAAATTATAAACAATTTGTTGCATTCAATGTGTAAATATTATGAATTCTATTTGATATTTTAGGATATTAAAAGTTATGGTAATATTAATATTTTCTTTGGAATATTACAATGAGTTTTATCTAAATACCTGTTTTTTTTAGTAATGTTAACGAATATTCTAGAAACTTTTCGAAACGTTTTTAAAATTTTTCGAAACGTTTCTAATACTTGATCCACCGAAACATAACACGAAACTAAAACTTTGATCCATGACGATATTGAAATAACCAAAGACATAGATTAGTGTGATCTAGCGTATGCACGTGTTCCGTTAGCCTACTTCTAGCACATAATTCAAACATGTTTTCTTAGCCACAACTCATGAAGTATATTGAAGCATATTTTCACGTGCTATTAATAATTAGTACGCACATTCGCAAGTACACGAGTCAAGAAGTATAAAATAGAAAGTAAGATTACGTTCCAAGTATCGAATTCCACGAGGACTTTATTGAATCAATCTCGATTCTTCTATTTTATTCTCAAGTTGTCACGTAAAGTTCAATTAACAATCCAATCTAAACTAAACTAGATTAAAATAAACTAAACTAGACTAAACTAATTGGCTACATTGAAGGATGATTGGTTGATTTATGCTAATATTAAATCCAATTACTACTTAAATTTACTCAAATGATGGATGAATGTTTAGAGCGTTAGATCTCCCCTATGTTCATTCTCATACTTTAAATTAATATATGCGTGTTAATGGCTTCTTTCAGTGCCACGTGTGGACATGGGATGATGTTAGTGGGCCCATACACTCACAAGTTCAGCTATCCCACGGAATGTGCTATGCGACAACGATAGTGACAAAACATAATTTCTAATTATTCATATACTATCCAGATACATAAATGATTGAGATCAAGATAGCGAATAAAGATAAACGAAAAGATTTTAATCAAAACATAGGATATCACATAGGTTCATGAATCCAACTACATCATAACTCTAAACATAAGATATTAGCTATCATGATTACAAGTTCCAAATTACAAATAGAAAAGAACACCGTAAGGAAATAGTAAAAGAAAACTGTTAAATTTGGACACATCGCGTGTCAGATCGCGCGCTCGTTTTAGCTTTGCGTGGCGTCACGGTTTTGGCTATAACTTCCTCTATGGACATCGGAATTAAGATCTGTTTGTTGCATTGCAACACTGAATCAATAATTTTCCTATGGTATGTAGCACATCCTTTGATTCTTCTTGTAAATTTATCTCCTTGCATTTGAATCAATGGCTTCCTTTGGATTCTCCTCATTTCAACGTTGTGTCTTTAAGCCATGTTTCCAAAAACATCCAATTTAGGCTCTTTTAGCTTTGTGTTGCGTTATCTCACCAAAATCCTATAAAAAAAATTATATTAAAACCAATCAATATTGTGACGACCGCGCCCCACGAGCTTTGATCCAATCCGAGTTGGTTCGGTGGCGATCAATCACTTTACCCAACTCAGACTAAAGCGCAACTCATAGGAAGGCGTTTCACTATCACGATCAAAACCATACACGTTTTATAAAGTACATTTTGATATATACAACGGAAGTCTTGGTATTACAAATAATGTGACTATTTTAATAGTTATGCTTTAGTGAAAAAAAACGAATATTCTAAAATGCACGTTTGAACAATTATTCATTTGATCCATGCTGTCATATTAATTTTGTCTTGAGGAATGGATAGAAGAAACGAGGAATAAGTCTTTAATGACTTAGTGAGATTCATATAAAAGAACTGACAATGCAAGAATTAACTGTGATTTAATGGATACATTTGGAGGAGTGATTTTACAAGTAGAAATTATTCAACTAGATAATTTGATATATCAATGGTACTGGAATTTTCATAGAATAGTTAAGGAACTTGTGCTTAACAATAAAAGAATCCAACCTTACGACTTCTAATATTCAACCTTATACCTCCCGACGAAGAGCGACATCGCAAACAAATCAAGAGACATGCTCGAGTACATGTCCATCCAGCACGAAAGTCACAGCCAACTTCTGACCTAAGTCACATAAGGCGGATGTGCATGCATGGGCGCGGGCGGATGCGGGTGCGCCAGTGCGCCAATTTGTTTTTTAAAAATGCACCTTAATGCGTCTTAATGTGTTTATATATAAAAATGTAAAATATAAAGTCTATTACTTTTTATATAGAATTTAAAATGTAAAATTAAAATCTCGATGAATAGTTTTACATGTTAAGTAATGTTCAGCATTTATAATTATAAAATAAACTTCTTGTATGAAAAAAATAAATAAAGGCCATAGTTAATTTAAATTTAATCGGGCCCAATACTTACTTTTGAAAATCACCATGGTTCAAACATTTAATAAAGGCCCAACAAGAATGCAATATTTAATGATTCCAACAATTATTAATTTGATGATAAGGCCAACTTAATCTTCAGAAGGAGACTTAACAAAACCTAATTTCTATTTCATATCTTTCACTCTTCACCGGTCAGTTGCGGCCTGCGGCCGAGAGTGAGAAATCTCTTTCCTTTTTAATTTGTTTTTTTGTTAATTCTCCTCTTCTATTTGTTTTTATTATTGAACGGATTGATATAACTATTAGATCCACCATCAAATGTCAACTTGTAGTTGTCTTCCTCACAGAAACTTTCATTTTCCTATTGTGTAAGCTACATGCGCGAATTAAGGTAAAGTAAGGCGCGAATTAAGAAAACTTAATGTGTCCTAAGGCGACGCTCGCGCCCTGAATTTGTCGAGGCACGACCGGAATGTCAGTGCGGCAGGGGTCTCTGGCGAATTATGTGACCTAGCTTCTGACTGCAAGCGGCGCCTAGATAGATGAGTATCAACTATCTAGCGAAATTACTTAAACTGATAGTCCTTACTGCCCGACAGTAACTCGACTCAATCCCTGAGTCCAACTTCTCAAAGGCGTCCCAATGGGTATAACAGATAAACAAACAGCTAGTAAACAAGATAATATCCGTTGCTCATTGAGCTACATGTCCTGAACATAGTTCGTTGCTCTTTGCAGAGATCAAAAACCAGCAGATGAGATTATAATATCAGAGAATTGCCATGATTATGAATCGATATGATAAATAAATAATTTAATATGATTTAACGATGAGTAAGATAATCATGTTATTAGATGAGATGCAAAACATGATTATGATGGGATATAGGTTGTTTGAGTGTGGTAACGGAGTAGTGGGTGTTCTGTCCAAATTTCTCAGGGTCAGATGCCAAACAGAGCTAATTATAAATAGAACCTCACATTTACTCGTACTAGGAACCTTGATGGCGTTAATTTATTCGTGTCAAAACTGTAACAAATTTAAATAATATTAATTAACTGAATTTACAAATCACCACAACAAATATTAGTACGTTTTCTTTTTCAATTCTTATGTTGGTGAAATTGAGACGTTCTTGTTAACAATGCTAGTCACAATGTAGATCCTAGTAAATAACACATAATTTTAATTTATGCCACTATACTAAACATGCAAATCTTAGATGATGGATTTAAAGAAAAACATATGCTTCAATTGAATATCATATAAATCTATTATTTTAGCCACCTTATTTATCTCTCGAAATAATCTTAAACAACCATATTTTCAAACTTCTGACTGTGAGTGTTCATGTTAAAGTCATCTCGATGACAAGTCAGTGTAACAAGTAAAATTTGATTAACTATCCAATTTGAAGCATAATCAATCCTTAAAACATATTAGTTATCTAACTTTAAGAAAACTCGTCTTTTAGGCCTTTAATCAATTCATAGCTTTTAATAACCACACATCAAATAATTATCATATGAGGTAACACCTTACAAGGTATAACTTAGTCAATTATTACTTTATTTTACATAGTTAATTTAAAATGCACATAATTATGTTATAACTTAAAAATAAAGATATTAACATGAGAAATTTATCAATACATGTGATACAGAATGTTTACTATGATAATAATCTTATTTGATGGTTAGGTCATGAAATGGCAAGACTAATCTTGTAAGACTTATGAAAGTAGTATGTTAGACATGGTAAATCTATCATTTAAATGTTATAAATAAAATCACAAAAATGTTAATTCATGATTATAAATTATAATAATATAATTATAACTAATATTATACCATGTTAAATTCATGTGTGTGATAAATACTTGGATTATGATGGTGATTTAACTTTATAAACTAAGAAAATAAATGTTGTGCCAAATAAACTGAAAAATCACCGCAATTTCGATTTTAACTTTGATCGGACATCCAAATGAACTTGGTTTTCAAATCTTTTTACGGTTCTAATTTCTAACATCATGGTGAATGTGTGTATCAAAAATTTTGCGAAAAAATAAAGATTTGCTATGCAAAATAATTCTTGAAACATAAGAGCTACTATCGGATTTTTTTACAGCAGTTTACGATTTATGTTTTACGGCCTCCTTGATCATATTATTTGGGAAAGATGTCTTCATACAATAGATAGAAGACACCAAGGAGGGTATGTATCCGAAAAGAGATAGTAAAATAATGTTTCTATTATTTGATATGATTTTCTAATGTGTAAGGGCAAAATCGGCATTCTCTGCACAATAAAATTTTTGGCGTCTTTTTGGATAGAAAATAATAAGATAAAAATCTGGAAAAAAAATTGTTTTACGAACGAAAACACAAAAAGGAACAACTTTTATTTCAAGGAACTTTTGTAGAATTGAATTATTTTGGGCTGTATAAAATATTGAACAATGGTGATTATTTATATACGAAAAATGATAGTTTAATCATTAATTTTTATGTCCCACATGAATTTTATAAGATAAATTAGAAAACTCTGATTGCAATGTCATGGCTTACCTCATCAAATTAGTTAATTGAATATCAAGTCTCTTAATTTTTTATAATTAAAATTAAAATAGGTATAATTAGATTTTTTTTATATACATATGTACTTATTAATTTTTCTAGGTAATTCGATCATCTTGGTTAATATTTGAAATTGATATATATTTTTTTAGAGACCTATAAAAATAATAAAAGATTAACTTTTAAGTTCAGGGGACTAAAAGGCAAATTTTCCTAAACATTTAGGATCAAAATAGAAATTTTCAATAGTTCAAAGACTAAAGTATAAATTTATTTTCTTGTAGTTTTTGGGGCATTACAAATATGCACTGATACTTTTACAACAACATAGAGAAATTAGTACTAGAATCACGCTAAATAAACACTCATCATATATACATCAAACAAGTAATATCTAGTCACATCTAAACACATAAAACTCAACATGAATTCATAAATAAAGGTTCGTTGTGCATAAATAGTCATTATTCCCATCTCCAAATACAGATAAGATTACCACATAATGATAACAAGTTCAACAACACAAACCGAAGCGAACGTTATAAAAAAGAGTAAGTATAAGAATAATTTGCCAATCTCCGTTGCTCTACTTCTCCCAGCGGAATTGTGACTAGGATACACTTTTCAACAATCTCACGAGGTGTTGTGGGTGTGTGGTATGAGGTGAGCGGTGATAGTTGTGTAGGGGGCTTGTGAGATACACAACCCTAGTGTTATTTATAGGGACAAGTAGCAGATGGGTTTAAATGAGGCTTTCTGTATGCTTGTGGGTCAAAATAAAGTTGCGCTACAGGACCGTTGCGTTGGTGGTCGTGCATGTATCGCGCGGGTCACACAGGTAGTTGCACCAATCGCTCTACCCTCGATATGTTGTTAGTGTTGTGAAGGATAAGTAGCGCGAGTCACGCAACCTTGCATGTCGCGATGTTATGTCTATGTTGCTCGGCTTTATGGTTATGGCTATAACGTCTTCTCTGGATGTCAGAATCTAGACCCGCTTGGTGGGTTGGAACGCTGACTTCCGTAGATTTTCAAATGATATATACCAAGACCTTTAATTCTTCATGTGACTCTGTCAATATGTATTTGAATCAATGGCTTCACCCGAATTCTACACAATATATAACTTTGGAACGTTGGCTCTTCCTCCTTCGTTCATTGCCTAAATCATTGTCGTTTTATCCATTTGCCTCTTGCTTTAGTCCTCCTTTTTAGCCTTGTGCGTTTTAACTCTAACTTAGCACATTTTGCCCCTAAAACGCTATATTTTCACCAAACGTCACTAAAAACCTGAAGTACATCGTACTTAAGTATGCTAATTACTTCAATAATTATATTTTAACCCCTTATAATGATGGCTACAAGTGTATACTTTAGACAATCATCAAAAGCACCCACACTTAGACCGTCGCTCGTCTTCGAGTAATGAAAAACTAAAAACTGACTCAATCTGTCGAGAGTAATTTCTAGTCCTAGGATTTTTCCTTATAGTGATGTGGTATGTTCCTCTTGTGGTAAACAGTAAGATCTTTGCACATAAGAAAATGACCTCTTTTGTTAGTTTTCTAGTAGTTGTTGCTGGAGCTTTAGTTCATGTTTGTATTATATTTTCTATTTTCTAGTTCTTGTAATTTGTAGGAGATGTGGTGTGCAATGTCATAACAGTACACATACACATGTATTTCTTGGAATGGCAGATGGGAGATTAGATCTAGACTACTATAATTTAGAGAGAAAAATGGTTAAGATAAGCCTACGTACATTTTAGAATAATTATTTATGGACATCTTGAAAGTAGTGTTATTAAAACCGGACGGACCAGCCGGTCGAACCGGTTTAACCGGTGATCGATAGTTTGGCCGGTTCGGTTGAGATACAGAACTGATTGAGATACAGAACCGGTCAAACCTGGTAAGAACCGATCAAGAACTGGGAATCGGTGACCCGGTTTGGTAATGGTTGAACCGGTTTGTATATTACTTCATAAAAATTTAAATTTTTCATGGTAGTGGAGTTGAACCCTGGATCTCTACGCAAATATTAGATGCTTTAACCAATTGGTCTACAATAGAATTGGTAGTTTTCACTTAATAATATATAGATTAAATAGTTAGAATATACTTTTCTCATATAAAACAAATATATTATGCTATTATTTTTGTAACTTAGTAGTATTATATTATAAAGCATATTTGTTATGTTATTTTATTCTATATAGTAGATGTTCTTACACTAGTATTATTTTTTTCAAACACTTTAATAATTAGAATTCATGAAATATTATGCATATTTGCTTAAACTTTAACCAATACATGCGTAGTTTAATCTTTTAATTATTATACGTTAATCAAATACTCTAATTTAATTTTCTTTATTTTTAAATAACAAATTAACAAAATGAATTAAAATATGAGTTTTATGATTAGAAACATATCAATTAAGAGTGAAGAAACTAATAATTTATAACTTCTCGTTTCTTAAAATTGATACTAAAAAAATTATATAGCAAGATATATTTATTATATATTGATGAGTTGTATAATATATTGTGTTGTACCGGTCGGACCAGTGGTTCGACCGGTTCGACCACTAAAACTAGTAATCTGTGAGGTTACCGGTTCGACGTTCGATCCGGTTCGGAAAACACTGCTTGAAAGGATAGTAAGTCCAATGTATTGCCTAATTAGAAGTAATAATGTACACTTGCCCGGCCAAGAGTATAGCTTTAAGTTTTCGCATGTAAACGTAAATCACTACACTCGTCATGTATTTGTAGCTACAATTTTATGAAACGATCAGACTAATTTTCACGCGGCAAAATTGTAGCTAGCCTCAAATTTGGTCTTCATAATCATTTTTAGTTAATGAATTAATGTTATTCATTCGATCATTTCACAATCTAGTTATGAAAAGTATTACTTCTCTTCCTTTATTCCAAATTGTACCCCAAAAAACCTATTGCTTCTGGAGAGTTTTATCTTCCAAGGTCATCTTGCAAGAAAGATGACATGTGTTCAAATGAACGACATATCAACAATTAAGAGGCCAAAATTCCATAAAATAATAGATGCGGGTTTTTAATGAAATTTTTTATATGTTTGGGGTAATTAGTGAAAGAAGAAATAGTTTGAGGGGTTTAATGCAATTAATCCTATTAATTTTAATTTACTCATTCTAAATAAAACTTTAAACCGTTATTGTAGCTGAAAGCACATTTGTTTTTTCCTTACGAAACTTTAAGTATAATATCAATTATTGTAATGGTAATAGATACGAGTAAAGAGAAACTTTGTAGGTTTTGTTATATATTTAAATTATTTCACAAATGATCAATATATATTACAAGAAGTCAAAAACAATTACATAGCTATCTACTACTTTTTCTTATTAAAACAGAACATGGTTTATTCATATACATCGAACACTACAAGAAAAAGGGTTAATCCTAGCCAAAAACCCTTTCCGTAGCCAATGGTCATTGGCTACGGTATGCCCGTAGGGGTTGGCTACGGATCTTCCATAGCCAATAACGGAAGACCAAAATGTTCTTATACTATTGGCTACTGAAAAAGTGTAAACAAAAAGTTGCAAACCAAATCACATTTCATTTCTTCTTTCACCAAACACTTAACTATTAAAAAGTATGTTTCTTCGAATTTCATCAAAAAAAATTACGAAAGACAATAAACAAAACTTTAGGTGAGACAAATTCAATTAATCAAAAGTTGTAAATTCCTTAATCTATAACAATTATCCAAAAAATAAAAATGAAAGTAAAAATAGCCATCGGCTACGGATTTTTTCGTAGGCAAAGACTATTGGCTACGGATTATTCCGTAGGCAATGGCTATTATCTACGGATTCTTCCATAGCCAATGATTATTGCCTACGAAATATTGGGTACTTATTTTTCCGTAGGGAATGGCTACTGGCTACGGACTGTTCCCAGCCAATGACGGCTACTAGCCGTAGCCAATAGTTATTTTTTATTTATTTGATATTTTTTATAAAATAAGACTATTGGCGGCGGCTGGCCGTCGCCCTTGACCAAGGGCTACAGACTTTTTCGTCGCCAATAGTCAAGGGCGACGGGATATATTCCACTACAAGATTTGGGGGGCATCTGCAACCGCCCCCGTAACCGCCCGGGCGGTCGCCATTAACTGCGACCGCCAGGCGGTCGCCACAGAGAAGTAGCGACCGCACGGGCGGTCGCGACGCTTTTATAAGACCTCGCAACCGCCTAGCGGTCGCCCCCTTATATGGCGACCGCCCGTGCGGTTGCAATATTAAGTTCTCGCAACCGCTGGGCGGTTGCGAGGTAACCTGGCAACCGCCTAACGGTTGCTAGGCCACATGGCAACCGCCTGGCGGTTGCTAGACCACATGGCAACCGCCTGGCGGTTACCAATACTAGATATCTGCATCCGCCAAGCGGTTGCAGATAACATTCATACTTGATTTTTAACTATTACGGATGATACGTTGTGGTACGTTGTTTGATCAATTGATAATTACTCTAATGATAGATAAAACAAGCCAAATTATAAGGTTTTATTGGAAAATTAAGCTTAGGGACAACATTAAAAACTAAGTGTGATGATTAGTTGTTGAACATAATATATAGGTATATCGGTCATAACTCGCCTAATCATATAATCTACTATTTTACTAACTTAATTACTAGTTTTGTAGTTATTTACTACTACTATTCACATGTAATAATGATATTTGAGTTCAATAAACACAAACACATCAAGATACTTCCGAAAAATCACTAATTTCGAATATTCAGTTCTTGCAACCGCCAGGCGGTTGCAAGAGCTTCTCGCAACCGCCAGGCGGTTGCAAGGTCTTCTTGCAACAGCCAGGCGGTTGCTAGAGCACATAGCAACCACCTGGCGGTCGCCCCTTAGGCTATCTGCAACCGCCAGGCGGTTGCAGATAATATTCATATTTGTTTTTTTATTATTCTGGATGATACGTTGTGGTACGTTGTTTCATCAATTGATAATTACCCTAATGATAGTTAAAACAAGCGAAATTATAAGGTTTTATTGGAAAATCAAGCTTAGGGACAACATTAAGAACTAAGTGTGATGATTAGTTGTTGAACATAATATATAGGTGTATCGTTGATAACTCGCCTAATCACATAATCTACTATTTTACTAACTTAATTACTAGTTTTGTAGTTATTTACTACTACTATTCACATGTAATAATGATATTTGAGTTTAATAAACACAAACACATCAAGATAATTCCGAAAAATCACTAATTTCGAATATTCAGTTCTTGCAACCGCCAAGCGATTGCAAGAGCTTCTCGCAACTGCCAGGCGGTTGCAAGGTCTTCTTGCAACCGCCAGGCGGTTGCTAGAGCACATGCAACCGCCTGGCGGTCGCCCCTTAGGATATCTGCAACCGCCAGGCGGTTGTAGATAATATTCATATTTGTTTTTTTATTATTCTGGATGATACGTTGTGGTACTTTATTTCATCAATTGATAATTACCCTAATGATAGTTAAAACAAGCGAAATTATAAGGTTTTATTGGAAAATCAAGCTTAGGGACAACATTAAGAACTAAGTGTGATGATTAGTTGTTGAACATAATATATAGATGTATCGTTGATAACTCGCCTAATCACATAATCTACTATTTTACTAACTTAATTACTAGTTTTGTAGTTATTTACTACTACTATTCACATGTAATAATGATATTTGAGTTCAATAAACACAAACACAACAAGATACTTCCGAAAAATCACTAATTTCGAATATTCAGTTCTTGCAACCGCCAGGCGGTTGCTAGAGCACATGGCAACCGCCTGGCGGTCGCCCCTTAGGATATCTGCACCCGCCAGGCGGTTGCAGATAATATTCATATTTGTTTTTTTATTATTCTGGATGATACGTTGTGGTACGTTGTTTCATCAATTGATAATTACCCTAATGATAGTTAAAACAAGCGAAATTATAAGGTTTTATTGGAAAATCAAGCTTATGGACAACATTAAGAACTAAGTGTGATGATTAGTTGTTGAACATAATATATAGGTGTATCATTGATAACTCGCCTAATCACATAATCTACAATTTTACTAACTTAATTACTAGTTTTGTAGTTATTTACTACTACTATTCACATGTAATAATGATATTTGAGTTCAATAAACACAAACACATCAAGATATTTCCGAAAAATCACTAATTTCGAATATTCAGTTCTTGCAACCGCCAAGTGATTGCAAGAGCTTCTCGCAACCGCCAGGCGGTTGCTAGAGCACATGCAACCGCCTGGCGGTCGCCCCTTAGGATATCTGCAACCACCAGGCGGTTGTAGATAATATTCATATTTGTTTTTTTATTATTCTGGATGATACGTTGTGGTACGTTGTTTCATCAATTGATAATTACCCTAATGATAGTTAAAACAAGCGAAATTATAATGTTTTATTGGAAAATCAAGCTTAGGGACAACATTAAGAACTAAGTGTGATGATTAGTTGTTGAACATAATATATAGATGTATCGTTGATAACTCGCCTAATCACATAATCTACTATTTTACTAACTTAAATACTAGTTTTGTAGTTATTTACTACTACTATTCACATGTAATAATGATATTTGAGTTCAATAAACACAAACACAACAAGATACTTCCGAAAAATCACTAATTTCGAATATTCAGTTCTTGCAACCGCCAGGCGGTTGCTAGAGCACATGGCAACCGCCTGGCGGTCGCCCCTTAGGATATCTGCAACCGCCAGGCGGTTGCAGATAATATTAATATTTGTTTTTTTATTATTCTGGATGATACGTTGTGGTACGTTGTTTCATCAATTGGTAATTACCCTAATGATAGTTAAAACAAGCGAAATTATAAGGTTTTATTGGAAAATCAAGCTTAGGGACAACATTAAGAACTAAGTGTGATGATTAGTTGTTGAACATAATATATAGGTGTATGGTTGATAACTCGCCTAATCACATAATCTACTATTTTACTAACTTAATTACTAGTTTTGTAGTTATTTACTACTACTATTCACATGTAATAATGATATTTGAGTTCAATAAACACAAACATATCAAGATACTTCCGAAAAATCACTAATTTCGAATATTCAGTTCTTGCAACCGCCAGGCGGTGGCAAGAGCTTCTCGCAACCGCCAGGCGGTTGCAAGGTCTTCTTGCAACCGCAAGGCGGTTGCTAGAGCACATGGCAACCGCCTGGCGGTCGCCCCTTAGGATATCTGCAACCGCCAGGCGGTTGCAGATAATATTCATATTTGTTTTTTTATTATTCTGGATGATACATTGTGGTACGTTGTTTCATCAATTGATAATTACCCTAATGATAGTTAAAACAAGCGAAATTATAAGGTTTTATTGGAAAATCAAGCTTAGGGACAACATTAAGAACTAAGTGTGATGATTAGTTGTTGAACATAATATATAGGTGTATCGTTGATAACTCGCCTAATCACATAATCTACTATTTTACTAACTTAATTACTAGTTTTGTAGTTATTTACTACTACTATTCACATGTAATAATGATATTTGAGTTCAATAAACACAAACACATCAAGATACTTCCGAAAAATCACTAATTTCGAATATTCAGTTCTTGCAACCACCAAGCGGTTGCTAGAGCACATTGCAACCACCTGGCGGTCGCCCCTTAGGATATCTGCAACCGCCAGGCGGTTGCAGATAATATTCATATTTGTTTTTTTATTATTCTGGATGATACGTTGTGGTACGTTGTTTCATCAATTGATAATTACCCTAATGATAGTTAAAACAAGCGAAATTATAAGGTTTTATTAGAAAATCAAGCTTAGGGACAACATTAAGAACTAAGTGTGATGATTACTTGTTGAACATAATATATAGGTGTATCGTTGATAACTCGCCTAATCACAAAATGTACTATTTTACTAACTTATTTACTAGTTTTGTAGTTATTTACTACTACTATTCACATGTAATAATGATATTTGAGTTCAATAAACACAAACACATCAAGATACTTCCGAAAAATCACTAATTTCGAATATTCAGTTCTTGCAACCGCCAGGCGGTTGCAAGAGCTTCTCGCAACCGCCAGGCGGTTGCTAGAGCACATGGCAACCGCCTGGCGGTTGCTGATACTGGATATCTGCAACCGCCAGGCGGTTGCAGATAATATTCATATTTGTTTTTTTATTATTCTGGATGATACGTTGTGGTACGTTGTTTCATCAATGGATAATTACCCTAATGATAGTTAAAACAAGCGAAATTATAAGGTTTTATTGGAAAATCAAGCTTAGGGACAACATTAAGAACTAAGTGTGATGATTAGTTGTTGTACATAATATATAGGTGTATCGTTGATAACTCGCACAATCACATAATCTACTATTTTACTAACTTAATTACTAGTTTTGTAGTTATTTACTACTACTATTCACATGTAATAATGATATTTGAGTTCAATAAACACAAACACATCAAGATACTTTCGAAAAATCACTAATTTCGAATATTCAGTTCTTGCAACCGTCAGGCGGTTGCAAGAGCTTCTCGCAACCGCCAGGCGGTTGCTAGAGCACATGGCAACCGCCTGGCGGTTGCTGATACTGGATATCTGCAACCGCCAGGCGGTTGCAGATAATATTCATATTTGTTTTTTTATTATTCTGGATGATACGTTGTGGTACGTTGTTTCATCAATGGATAATTACCCTAATGATAGTTAAAACAAGCGAAATTATAAGGTTTTATTGGAAAATCAAGCTTAGGGACAACATTAAGAACTAAGTGTGATGATTAGTTGTTGTACATAATATATAGGTGTATCGTTGATAACTCGCACAATCACATAATCTACTATTTTACTAACTTAATTACTAGTTTTGTAGTTATTTACTACTACTATTCACATGTAATAATGATATTTGAGTTCAATAAACACAAACACATCAAGATAATTTCGATAAATCACTAATTTCGAATATTCAATTCTCGCAACCGCTAGGCGGTTGCGAGAGCTTCTTGCCACCGCCAGACGGTTGCTAGAGCTTCTCGCAACCTTCAGGCGGTTGCAAGGGCTTCAGTTCTCGCAACCGCTGGGCGGTTGCTAGGGCTTATCGCAACCGCTCGGCGGTTGCAAATGTTGGTGAAATTTTGCGGGATTGGGGGGGAAATTCAAATTTTCACGAAAATTTAAAATTTTCAATACATTACAACTGCCGAGCGGTTGCAAATTCTGCTGAAATTGTGGGGAAATTCAAATTTTCACGAAAATTCAAAATTTTCACCCAAATCTTATATATACCCACCATTCTTCCCCTAATTTTTCATTCACAACTATTACACTCTCAAAAAAAACCCAAGACTTCATTTTATCTTCAAATCAAAACACAAACACTCTTCTATTCCAATCCAAAAAAAAAAAACCCAAAAACTTCTTTTTACCTACAAAACAAATAATCAAACACTCTTTTTTCTTTTATATCTTCAACAAAACACTCAACACATTCTTTTCTTTTATATCTCCAACAAATACCAAACACTTTCTTTTATCTTCATAACAAAATACCTAACACTCTTCTTTTTCAATTCACAAAAATCCGAAAACTTTTTATCTCCAAAATACCTAACACTTTTTTCTAATCTTTTCTTTTTGTTTCACATCTTTTCTTTTTTGTTTCTCTTATTTTCGTTTTGTTTCTCTTCTTTTCTTTTTGTTTCTCTTATTTTCTTTTTTGTTTCTCATCTTTTATTTTTGGTTTCTCTTCTTTTCTTTTTGTTTCTCTTCTTTTCGTTTTGTTTCCCTTCCTTTCGTTTTTGTTTCACATATTTTCTTTTTGTTTCACCATATTAATTTCAACAAAAAAACAATAATTTTCTGGAAAATTTCCACAATATTATTGTTTTTTTTTGTTTTGATGAATATTATCTGCAACCGCCGAGCGGTTGCGAGTTTTCGAAAATTTTGAGTTTTCGAAAATTTTGAGTTTTCGAAAATTGGCAACCGCTAGGCGGTCGCCCCTATAGTTGGAAACCGCTAGGCGGTCGCCCTATAATTGGCAACGGCTTGGCGGTCGCCCCTTAGGTATGGCAACCGCCTGGCGATCGCCCTATAATTGGCAACCGCTTGGCGGTCGCTCCTTAGGGGTGGCGACCGCTAGCCGGTTGCCCACTATAGGGCGACCGCCTAGCGGTTGCCACCCCTAAGGAGCGACCGCCAAGCGGTTGCCCATTATAGGGCGACCGCCTAGCGGTTGTCAATGGTAGGGGCGACCGCTCGGCGGTCGCAATCCATGGAAGGGCGACCGCTCGGCGGTCGCAAGCCACCCACGACGAGGGGTATTCGCGACCGACGCGGCGACCGCCAATGGGCCTTCTGCAACCGCCCGGGCGGTTGCAGATGGCCAAATAGTCTTGTAGTGTTCGTAGCCAATGACTTTTTTATTTTTTTATCCAAAAATTGCCCAGGGGCTACGGATTTTCCGTAGCCAATAACAAAACAACCATTGCCTACGACATTCGTAGCCAGTAGTTGTATGTAAATATGATTTTTGTTGTAGTGGAACCTAGACGCGGAGTGGACAATTATAAATTTCAAGATTCATTCATTTTTATACCACTCTCATAACTAATAACTTATAAATGAGAAACTTAGCGATAGATTATAGATTTACTTTATGTTGCAATATTGGTACTACTTTTACTTCTTTATTTGTTCATAAAACATGTTCTAAGCTACGTCCATGCCCAAGATCCAAATCCCGATAGCCCGTTCCATCGCATCGCTACACGTCATAAAGATAGACTCTCGCCATAAGGCATGATTATTGCAATTCTCTTTGAACTTTTATTCGAGTAATTAAAATTTAAACGGTGATGTACATTGCCAAATGCAAACCGAAGAAGATTATAGAATGAATTTGCAACATCGAAAAGAATTTAAGGCCTAAACTGGTAGAAAGAAGTAAGTAGAGAAGTAAATATTTGCAATTAAACAAAGATGAACTGAATATGTTAGCAAGTTAAAAATCTGATGTTTGGACTTAGAGTTTATACTATTGCCCTTTAGCATTGGGGTGCAAATCATCATATTGGTTTGTTTTCCTAGTTAGAATGTAAGATCATTGATGTGTTAATTAGTAATGTTTAAATAATGGAAGATGAAGAAATTGGGCTCAAAATTGTTAAAAGGTGCAGCATGGAATATAAGTATCTTAAATCTATAACATATTCCCCTTTTCGTGTATACTTGATCAAGCTATTTTCCATGTATTTACAAAACAAATAAGTATAACACAACAACAAACAGTAGTAGTATTCTTCAATTTACTAGAAAGAAACATAGGTGAAGCATCTACTTCATTCTGCGGGAGCAATGTTATCAGATTATTGAATTGCAACAGCGACAAAATATTTCTCTTACATAGTTTATCAGAGGTTTCTCAATGAAAGAACATACAACCTTTGCTTACAGACGCTAGTCTAGTTCACAAAGTTGTGTGTAGAATCTTTCTATGGACAGTGTATAAGCTATAGGTATATATATATTGCAATAAAAAGTATATAACAACGATGCTACCTGATTGAACTTCAAATTTCGCTCCCTACGAACACAAACAAAGCTCGAAAGTTCTGGCTATTACAGGAACTTCACCACCATTCCAGCTCTGTCAACAGAGGAATCATATTTTTAATTGGGATAATTCTATCAAACCCCCCAAACTATGGGGTCACTTACTGCACAGGGTCAGAACTTTAGTTTTAGCGGCAGTACCCCCCTAAACTTTGGTCGTTTGTGCGAATTTCTCCATTTTCCAGTTTTTTTCAATTTTTCCACAAAAAATCATCGAAAAAATTATTTAAAATTTGACTAAAACCTTCGTCTCGATGAGACGGTTCCGATGGTGGTGACGGTGATGCAAAATTCAAAGCCAATACACGGGAAATTTAATTTAAGTGTATTGCACTTAAATTAGAATTCCCATCTTATAACTTTGAATTTTGCATCACCGTCACCATCATTGGAACCGTCTCATCGAGACGAAGGTTTTAGTCGAACTTTAAATAATTTTTTCGGTGATTTTTGGTGGAAAAATTGCAAAAAACTGGAAAATGGAGAAATTCGCACAAACGACCAAAGTTTAGGGGGCACTGCCGCTAAAACTAAAGTTCTGACCCTGTGCGGTAAATGACCCCATAGTTTGGGGGGTTTGATAGAATTATCCCTTTTTAATTAGTTAATTCGATATGAATAACTGCAAATGAATTAACACAATGTAAAATTTCCAGGATATGTCGTATAGAGAATGACATGAGTCATAAGACTTTGAAAAACTTTACCTCGACCACATACTACGTCAAATAAGAGAAGCAAGTGAACTATAGGATACCACAGACTCCACAGTGTATTTGGCCTTTAGATAATTAATACCTTTATGCATTCTGGCAGGACTTATCTTTCTGTTGGGCATGAATCTGGAGGATGGAGTTGTAAATTTCATCACAAAAAAAGTATTTTTCCATTCTGATAGTCACTTATCATCTCAGTGGCAACTTCTTGTATAAAAATGCAAATGCTATACTTTACATAGGATTAGATTCTTGGCATCTAATCATCCATGGAAAGTCAAGGGTGAACTCTGAACAAAGCTTTCGGCAGCTAAATTTAATTGAAGATGCTTAAATTTAAGTAAAATGGCAATACTTACTGCAGTAATCAAGTGGCAAGAGGCTTCTTGATTTGCTGCTATAGAAGCAAGGATAACAAGCCCAACTTTAACAGTTGATGGCCAGTAGCATAGCTGTTGATGGGCCATTGGCGTGCGTACTGCACTGTATTAGGTTGTCTTCTCCTCTTTCTCATTCATTCTTCCATGTTAGAGGTAAAACCTGCACGGAATCATGTCAACCAGTTAACTACGACTCTTTACACAGAGGGCTTCTGGGAACGTGTTAGCTAAAGGTGTGTACCTTAAGAAGTTGTACATGGTCGGCAGGAAGCATTGGAAGTTGAGGACTTCCTGCACCACCCACTCCATAGCTACTACTTCGCACCGGCCATATGTAGTTTTTCCAACATGAAATGTCCTTGTCTGCACACTGATATCAAAAATTTGTTGTGCCAAGATTTTCAATAAAAGTTAGACGTGGTTAAAAAAATGAGAAATGAAAGTTCAACAAGAATTAGTTTCTTAACAATGCTTCTCTCTTCTTCCTAAAAGTAACATCGGCGTGTACATAGAATGAATTAGAGAAAACACTATCTAACATCTCCAGTTTTACGAAAAGCCCAAGTTTTTTCACTTAGGCCACAAACAAAGGTGCGCATTAAGTATGATGAAAACTAGTAGTATGAACTATTATGGATATCATAACAATTCAAAAAATAAATGGTTACATTATTCACTCAATTTAGATACTGGTATGAGGAGGTGTTTCTCCAACAAGGAGCAAGAACCAGAAGGGAAGGACATTGAGAACGAGTATATAACAAGGATTCTCAGAGAAGATTCTTTAAAAGCTTTGGCCAAGTAAGTTCAACAACTGTAAGAAAATACATGTATCTAAAGCTTTGGGAAAGATTCATAACAGAAGAATCAAGCATCTAAAAAGGTCAAATAACAAAGTATCTTAAAAAGAGAGCAGAAAAGAAAAGATGTCAATGATCCATGATATTTTGTACCTGTTCTTACTTATGATCACAATTTCCAATTCTCTGTGCTGGTGATACATCAATTACTTACTCAGTTGTATACTTAAATTAAGATAATGGCTTATTCTTATATCTATTGTCATTCAGATGGTTAATGTTATTCCTGCAGAAGGAGTTCTTCTTATCTACTAATTTAAAGCAAGGGAATTGGAGTAAAAACTACATACGAAATACATTGTGAAGTATTCCATCTCAGCAAAACAATAGTTATCTTTATTCTCTTCTCGTTTAACATAACACGTGGAGTTCAGAAATGAAAGGGAAATTACCTGTTGTAGGGCTGATTTTCTTCGATCCTGGTGGCTAAGGTGAGGCACGCAATGCCAGCAATCTGAAGATTCTTCATGCTTTAAAAGTATCCTTTAGTCAGGAATCTGACAAAAAGATTAACTCATAAAAACATTGTTTCCACCTGAAGTTTCTTGTTGCTAGATTGCTGCACAATTAGATCACACAATTGTAAAGCAGTCCCGAATTGCAATTCAAACACTCAAAAGATAGCTGACGGTTCAATAACTTTAATCAGTCTAATCAACGTCCATGCACTTTCAGACATACATATAAATTTGTAAACGTGGTTCGGTTATTCCGATTCAACTATCGCATTGTTTGATAGAATTTTTTGCACTCAATAGAACGAAAACTCAAATCGAAGGAGTGATGAGCAACTACATCATACTGAGCCCAACAATCCCGTGAACCATGAGTAGCCGTTGCTGAATGACGAGATGGCCATAAGCAGTGGTATTATAGTATTCGACAGCATATTCACGCAAATACACTTACGTGTTGGAGATAATATATAAATATTAAATGCCTACCCTCTCTAACAGCTTAAGCTTTTAGATGAGATGGCAATTCAACATACGTCTTGGGTTGGCTCTGATACCATGTTGAATTGTCATCTCATCTAAAAACTTAAGTTGTTAGAGAGGGTAGGCATTTAATATTTATATATTATCTCCAACGGTCTCATCTCTCTTGTTGCAAAGTGAACCCTTCGTATAGAGCATAAAACACGGCAATAATTGAAAGACGAAAAAAAAATAAACGACTCACAGATTTTACGTGGAAAATCCCAAATTACTTTAGGGTGAAAACCACGGGCAAGGTAGAAAAACTTCACTATGAGCATAAAATAAGAATTACAACACTCCGACTTTTACCGTAGTAAAGTCGCACAAAACTCTCTATTTTTACCTCAGACTAACAACACTCTTAACCACTCTTTATATATTAATTATTGTTTAATTACATAAGAGAAAGAAAGATGTATTTTGGGATGCTTTTCATGGCTGAATATTGGTTGCTATTTATAGTGCAAAGCTGAGCTCCAAAACCGCGTATAAATCAATTCATTTGGTTGGCAAATAATTTTTATATATTCTAATGCATTATTCTAATGCACCGCCAACTCTTGGCATATGGCCAGCCAACTTGCAATGAATAAAAAACCTTACACCATGATTTTTATAATCACCGCCCCATGCACCATGATTTTTATAAGCACCGCCCCAACAATCTCCCACTTGAAGATTTGATTAGGGACTAATCAGATCTTCACACCATTCTTTCTACCTCGCCCTTCATGTTGCTCACGTTTTCACCAGACCACACGATGACCGACACTGAACAAACTTGTCAGCATTAACACTCTTCGTCATGAAATCAGTTATGTTATCTTTAGTGTGAATCTTCTGCACATCCACAGTACCCTCCTCGACTTTCTCACGAACAAAGTGATACTGGACCCGAATATGCTTTGTCTTGGAATGAAACGTTGGATTCCTTGCAAGATGCAACGCACTCTGACTATCACAGAATAGAGAAATACTCTCTAGTTTGTGCCCGAGTTCCTCCAGAAATATTTTTAGCCAAATCGCATCTTTACTGGCCTGCGTAGCTGCCACATATTCAGCCTCCGTTGTTGATGTCGCAACAACTGACTGTATCTTCGAAACCCAACTCACTGCACCTCCAGCAAGAGTAAACACATATCCTGTCGTGGACTTGCTTTTTTCAAGATCACCTGCATAGTCAGAAGCAACATAGCCCATGACTGTAAAACCCGATCCTCCATAACATAATGCAACATCTGAGGTTCCCTGAATGTATCTCAGAACTCTCTTTACTGTACTCCAATGCTCTCTTCCCGGATCCGCCATGCATCGACTAACCACTCCCACTTCATGTACAATGTCTGGTCTAGTACATATCATAGCAAAAATTAGACTTCCCACTCCTGATGCATACGGTACTTGAGACATCTCCTTCCTCTCTTCTTCACTGCTAGGACACATACTTGAGGATAACTTGAAATTAACAGGAAGAGGGGTAGAGATTGGCTTACAATTTTACATACTGAACTGCCGCAAAATCTTCAACAGATAGTTCCTCCGAGATAGACAAATCTTCCTGCTATTTCTGTCTCAGTGGATTTGCATCCCTAGAATCTTGTTTGCTGGTCCTAAGTCCTTCATTTCAAATTCCCTAGCCAATTCAACCTTCAGTTCTTCAATACGAGCTTTGTTGGGGCCTGAAACCAACATGTCATCAACATACAACAGCAAAATAACAAATTCATCACCAGATCTCTTGAAATATGCACAAGGATCTGCATTTAGCCTGTTGTATCCAAGGCTCATTATGAATGAATCAAATCTTTTGTACCAACACCTCGGCGCCTGTTTGAGACCATACAAAGATTTGGTCAAACTGCAAACCAAGTTCTTCTTTTCTTCTTCAATAAATCCTTCTGGTTGGAGCATGTAAATTTCTTCTTCAAGATCACCATGAAGAAAAGTCGTCTTTACATCTAATTGTTCAAGATGTAAATCAAATGTAGCGCACATCGCCAGAACCACCCGCACGGTTGTCATTCGGACCACCAGAAAAAATATTTCGTTGAAATCAATCCCCTCCTTCTGAGCATATCCTTTCACCACCAATCATGCACGATACCTCTCCACTTGGTCATCACTGTTACGTTTGATTTTGTACACCCATTTGTTGCCAATGGGTTTCCTCCCTTGTGGTAGAGACACAAGTTCCCACGTCTTATTCTTATGGAGTGCTTTGATTTCCTCCTGCATTGCTGTCATCCACTAAGCTACATCTGAACTACTGATTGCTTCCTGGAGAGTTGATGGCTCCCCGTCCTCAGTTAAAAGACAGTACGCAACATTGTTCTCCATTGAAAAGTCTGAGTGCCAGCCTGGTGGTCTCTTGATACGTGTCGATCGACGTATCCCCGAGACTCCTGACTCCGTTGTCTCCTCAAGTTCATGCTCTGGTTCAATAGGGCCATCCTGCTCAGCATCCTTCTCGACTACTACTGTCGTAGTTTCTGGATCTTCTCATGTACTGCTATCATTTCCTTTCTTATCTTCCGTGGGGTCCCACAAGCGATACCCCTTCACTCCTTTAGCATACCCTAAGAACAAACACTTCCTGGATTTTGGGTCCAGCTTTGTTTTCTCTTGAGTATTGAACATAACAAAAGCGGGACTCCCAAATACATGGAGATTAGAATAATCAATTGGTTTACCTGTCCACACCTCCATCGTTGTTTTCAGCCCCAGTGCTGTTGACGGGGATCGATTCACCACATAACAGGCGGTATTGACTACTTCTGCCCAGAACGACTTTTCTAAGCCAGCAGCCTGCATCATGGCTCTTGTTTTATCCAACAAGGTCCTGTTCATCCGCTCTGCCACCCCCATTCTGCTGCGGAGTGTATGTCGTAGTAAACTGCCTTTTAATCCCAGCATCTTTACAGAACTCTTCAAACTCCTTGCCAGTATATTGCCCTCCATTGTCAGATCTAAGGCACTTGATCTTTTTCCCAGATTCAAGTTCCACCAGTGCTTTGTACGTCTTGAACATCGAGAACACCTCGGCCTTACTCTTGATCATGTACACCCAACATCTCCTGGAATAATCATCTATAAAAGACACAAAATACTTTGCACCTCCCATGGATTGTACTGGTGCTTGCCACATGTTAGAGTGAATTCAATTTTAGAATGACTTTACTTCTAGAATCTGAACTACGAAACTTTATACGATGTTGCTTGCCAACAACACAATGATCACAAAAAGCTAAAGATACCTTTGTGAGGCCCGGAAGTAGTTTCTTCTCTGCAAGAACCTTCATGCCTTGTTCCGATATATGCCCGAGCCGCTGATGCCAAATCATTGATGATTTCTCAATCGACTCAGATGAGGCCACTGACGCTTCTCCCATTTGTAGAGCCCTCCCCTGTACCATGTATAAGTTCCCGGCAATCTTGTCCGCCTTCATTAGTACAAGTGCACCCCTTTTAACTTTCATGATCTTGTTTTGCGACCCAATCTCACAACCAAGATCATCGAGTTGTCCATAAGACAATAAATTCTTGCATAATCTCTCCATGTGTTGGACATATCGAATGGTCCGAACAATCCCGTCATGCATCTCCAGCTTGATCGTACCGACGGCAACAACTTTCAAAGGTTCATTTTTACAGCTATACACAGATCTTCCAATGATCGGTGTATACTCATGAAACCACTCCCACCGGGGAGTCATATGAAAACTGGCTCCTAAATCAATAAGCCATACATCATCGAAGCCACGCTTACCTCGAATAGCTGTTGCTGCTTCACAACATAGTACATCACCATCATCTGAAGTGCTAGCAATGTTCCCTGAGGATCATATCTCTTCTTGTTCGAATCCTTAAGATTCCAACAGTCCTTCTTCAAATGACCTTTCTTGCCACAGTGCCAACAACTGCCCTTGGTCCTTGACTTGGATCTCCCCTGTTTCTTACTCCCACTTGCACTGCGCTCCGTCGTTCTCCCTCTTGTCACCGACAAGGCACCTGCTTGTTGCGAACCTGCCTCCCTGTCTTCTCTGTTCTTGCGCCGACTCTCTTCTTCCAGAATAGCGGCTGCAACTTCGTCGAAGACCAAATAATCCGTGAGGACATTATTTGTTAAGTTGATGACAAGCTGACAAGCTGGTTATACGAATCGGGCAGACTTTGCAGCAAAATTTCAGCACGTTCAACCACTTCTATTTTATGACTCAACGACGTCAATTGAGAAAATAGAGTATTTAAAACATTGAGGTTCTCAGTTACCGGGGTAGATTCCGCCATCCTTAGTGTGTACAATTCCCATTTAAGGAAAATTTTGTTGTGTAGGGACTTCGCCTCATACAGCTTGTTGAGATGGTCCTATATCTCCTTAGCTATCATCTTCTCCTCAACGCTTGACAACACGCCATCACCTCACGCCAGATGAATATTTGCGATAGCGTTTCCGTCCATCTCGTTCCACTTTGTATCATCTGTGATTTCCACCGGCCTGTCGTCGATCGCCGCGAGACACCCATCTTTTCGCAAGATGGCTTTAATCTTCTGTTTCCACAACGAGAAATTACTTCCGTTGAATTTCTCGATCTCGAATTTTGCCGTCATTGGTTCTATCACGTACCACCGTCACTGAAAAATAATTTTAGTACGATACACACAGATATCATCGAGACCCCGGATATGAATCGAGGCTCTGATACCACTTGTTGTAATGTGGACCCTTCGTGTAGAGCATAAAACACGGCAATTATTGAAAACGGAAAAATAAACAACACACATATTTTTACGTGGAAAACCCCAAATTACTTTAGGGTGAAAAACCACGGGCAATGTAGAAGAACTTCACTATGAGCGTAAAATAGGAGTTTTCAATAATTGCCGTGTTTTATGCTCTACACGAAGGGTCCACATTACAACAAGTGGTATCAGAGCCTCGATTCATATCCGGGGTCTCGATGATATCTGTGTGTATCGTACTAAAATTATTTTTCAGTGACGGTGGTACGTGATAGAACCAATGACGGCAAAATTCGAGATCGAGAAATTCAACGGAAGTAATTTCTCGTTGTGGAAACAGAAGATTAAAGCCATCTTGCGAAAAGATGGGTGTCTCGCGGCGATCGGCGACAGGCCGGTGGAAATCACAGATGATACGAAGTGGAACGAGATAGACGGCAACGCTATCGCAAATATTCACCTCGCGTTAGGTGATGGCGTGTTGTCAAGCGTTGAGGAGAAGAGGACAGCTAAGGAGATATGGGACCATCTCAACAAGCTGTATCAGGCGAATTGCCTACACAACAAAATTTTCCTTAAAAGGAAATTGTACACACTGAGGATGGCGGAATCTACCTCGGTAACTGAGCACCTCAATGTTCTAAATACTCTATTTTCTCAATTGACATCGTTGAGTCATAAAATAGAAGTGGTTGAACGTGCTGAAATTATGCGGCAAAGTCTGCCCGATTCGTATGACCAGCTTGTCATCAACCTAACATATAATGTCCTCATGGATTATTTGGTCTTCGACGAAATTGCAGCCGTTATTCTCGAAGAAGAGAGTCGGCGCAAGAACAGAGAAGACAGGAAGGTAGGTTCGCAAGAAGTAGGTGCCTTGTCGGTGACAAGAGGGAGAACGACGGAGCGCGGTGCAAGTGGGAGTAAGAAACAGGGGAGATCCAAGTCAAAGACCAAGGGCAGTTGTTGGCACTTTGGTAAGAAAGGTCATTTGAAGAAGGACTGTTGGAATCTTAAAGATTCGAACAAGAAGAGTTTTGATCCTCAGGGGAACGTTGCTAGCACTTCAGATGATGGTGATGTACTATAATGTGAAGCAGCAACAGCTATTCGAGGTATCGTGGCTTCGATGATGTATGGATTATTGATTCAGGAGCCAGTTTTCATATGACTCCCCGGAGGGAGTGGTTTCATGAGTATACACCGATCGCTGGAGGATCAGTGTATAGCTGTAAAAATGAACCTTTGAAAGTTGTTGTCGTTGGTACGATCAAGCTGGACATGCATGACGGGATTGTTCGGACCATTCGAGATGTCCAACACGTGGAGGGATTATGCAAGAATTTATTGTCTTATGGACAACTCGATGATCTTGGTTGTGAGATTGGGTCGCGAAACAAGATCATGAAAGTTGAAAGGGGTGCGCTTGTACTGATGAAGGCGGACAAGATTGCCGGAAACTTATACATGGTACAAGGGAAGGCTCTGCACGTGGGAGAAGTGTCAGTGGCTTCATCTGAGTCGATTGAGAAATCATCAATGATTTGGCATCAACGGCTCGGGCATATGTCGGAACAAGGCATGAAGGTTCTTGCAAAGAAGAAACTACTTCCGGGCCTCACAAATGTATCTTTACCTTTTTGTGATCATTGTGTTGTTGGCAAACAACATCGTAATAAGTTTCGTAGTTCAGATTCTAGAAGTAAAGTCATTCTAGAATTGATTCACACTGACGTGTGGCAAGCACCAGTACAATCCATGGGAGGTGCAAAGTATTTTGTGTCTTTTATAGATGATTATTCCAGGAGATGTTGGGTGTAAATGATCAAGAGTAATGCCGACGTGTTCTCGATGTTCAAGACGTACAAAGCGCTGGTGGAACTTGAATCTGGGAAAAAGATCAAGTGCCTTAGATCTGACAATGGAAGGGAATATACTGGCAAGGAGTTTGACGGCTTCTGTAAAGATGTTGGGATTAAGAGGCAGTTTACTACGGCATACACTCCGCATCAGAATGGGGTGGCAGAGCGGATGAACAGGACCTTGTTGGATAAAACAAGAGCCATGATGCAGGCTGCAAGCTTAGAAAAGTCGTTCTAGGCAGAAGTAATCAATACCGCCTGTTATGTGGTGAACCGATCTCCGTCAACAACACTGGGCTGAAAATACCGATGGAGGTGTGGACAGGTAAACCAGTTGATTATTCTAATCTCCATGTATTTGGGAGTCCCGCTTATGTTATGTTCAATACTCAAGAGAAACAAAGCTGGACCCAAAATCCAGGAAGTGTTTGTTCTTAGGGTATGCTAAAGGAGTGAAGGGGTATCGCTTGTGGGACCCCACTGCACACAAGATTGTTGTAAGCAGGGATGTTATTTTCACGGAAGATAAGAAAGGAAATGATAGCAGCATAGGGGAAGATCCAGAAACTACGACATTAGTAGTCGAGAAGGATGCTGAGCAGGATGGCCCTATTGAACCAGAGCATGAACCTAAGGAGACAACGGAGTCAGGAGTCTCGAGGATACGTCGATCGACATGTATCAAGAGACCACCAGGCTGGCACTCAGACTTTTCAATGGAGAACAATGTTGCGTACTATCTTTTAACTGAGGACGGGGAGCCATCAACTCTCCAGAAAGCAATGAGTTGTTCAAATGCAGCTCAGTGGATGGCAGCAATGCATGAGGAAATTGAAGCACTCCATAAGAATAAGACATGGGAACTTGTGTCTCTACCACAAGGGAGGAAACCCATTGGCAACAAATGGGTGTACAAAATCAAACGTAACAGTAATGACCAAGTGGAAAGGTATCGTGCACGATTGGTGGTGAGAGGATATGCTCAGAAGGAGGGGATTGATTTCAACGAAATATTTTCTACGGTGGTCCGAATGACAACTGTGCGGGTGGTTCTGGCGATGTGTGCTACATTTGATTTACATCTTGAACAGTTAGATGTAAAGACGGCTTTTCTTCATGGTGATCTTGAAGAAGAAATTTACATGCTCCAACCAGAAGGATTTATTGAAGAAGAAAAGAAGAACTTGGTTTGCAGGTTGACCAAATCTTTGTACGGTCTCAAACAGGCGCCGAGGTGTTGGTACAAAATATTTGATTCATTCATAATGAGCCTTGGATACAACAGACTGAATGCAGATCCTTGTGCATATTTCAAGAGTTCTGGTGATGACTTTGTTATTTTACTGTTGTATGTTGATGACATGTTGGTTTCAGGCCCCAACCAAGCTCGTATTGAAGAATTGAAGGCTGAACTGGCTAGGAATTTAAAATGAAAAACTTAGGACCAGCAAACAAGATTCTAGGGATGCAAATGCACCGAGACAGAAATTGCAGGAAGATTTGGCTTTCTCAGAGGAACTATCTGTTGAAGATTTTGCGGCGGTTCAGTATGCAGAATTGTAAGCCAATCTCTACCCCTCTTCCTTTTAATTTCAAGTTATTGTCAAGTATGTGTCCTAGCAGTGAAGAAGAGAGGAGGGAGATGTCTCGAGTACCGTATGCATCAGCAGTGGGAAGCTTAAAGTTTGCTATGATCTGTACTAGACCAAACATTGCACATGCAGTGGGAGTGGTTAGTCGATACATGGCGGATCCGGGAAGAGAGCATTGGAGTACAGTAAAGAGAGTTCTGAGATACATTCAGGGAACCTCAGATGTTGCATTATGTTATGGAGGATCGGGTTTTACACTCAGGGGCTATATTGATTTTGACTATGCAGGTGATCTTGACAAATACAAGTCCACGACAGGATATGTGTTTACTCTTGTTGGAGGTGCAGTGAGTTGGGTTTCGAAGTTATAGTCAGTTATTGCGACATCAACAACGGAGGCTGAATACGTGGCAGCTACGCAAGCCAGTAAAGAGGTGATTTGGTTGAAAATGGTTCTGGAAGAACTCGGGCACAAACTAGAGAGTATTTCTCTATTCTGTGATAGTCAGAGTGCGTTGCATCTTGCAAGGAATCCAGCGTTTCATTCCAAGACAAAGCATATTCGGGTCCAGTATCACTTTGTTCGTGAGAAAGTCGAGGAGGGTACTGTGGATGTGCAGAAGATTCACACTAAAGATAACATAACTGATTTCATGACGAAGAGTGTTAATGCTGACAAGTTTGTTCAGTGTCGGTCATCGTGTGGTCTGGTGAAAACGTGAGCAACATGAAGGGCGAGGTAGAAAGAATGGTGTGAAGATCTGATTAATCCCTAATCAAATCTTCAAGTGGGAGATTGTTGTGGCGGTTCATTTGTTAAATTAGAGTGGTGCAGCATTAGTTTTGATTGGGGCGGCTGATTTAATTATGATGGTGCTGGGCGGCATTATTTTAATAATGGTGCAGCACTTCTTCTCCTTAGTTGAGCGGCATTATCTTGGTGCAGCATTTCATCTGCTATAAATAGCAGCCTCCATTTTGAATCAATCCCAACCAAAAATACAAACTCTTATATAATTAAGTGTAGTTAATATATAAAGAGTGGAGTAAAGTGTTGTAAGTGTGAGGTAAAAATAGAGAGTTTGTGCGACTTTACTACGGCAAAAGTCGGAGTGTTGTAATTCCTATTTTACACTCATAGTGAAGTTCTTCTACATTGCCCGTGGTTTTTCACCCTAAAGTAATTTGGGGTTTTCCACGTAAAAATCTGTGTGTCGTTTACTTTTCCGTTTTCAATAATTGTCGTGTTTTACGCTCTACACGAAGGGTCCACAACAAAAACTATTTTGAAGAAGTGATAATCTCAATTAAATTTTAAACATATATCGCATAACTTGCTACATAACGTTTAAAAGCAAACTCTTTGCACCCAATTGTTATGAAGTAGTAGCATTGTACGGTTCAACTCATATGGTCCAATAAAAAGATGCATAGAAATGCCAAAATGGAACGGTGACCTCAGGAAGCAAAGTTTTACAATTTTGAGAATTTAATTGTTTTTTTTTTATATTTATGTAGTAATTAAGTTACAAAATAATGAAAATGTTGGAACTTTAACATAATTATATTACCGCTTTGGGGTATCTAGGGCAAGATGCATTGCACTGTTTTATATTTGTATTTTTTCCGGTTGACCTTGGAAGATAATAATATAACATTATGTTTAAAAAAAATATAACCGTGAATTGTCCTAAGTGTCATTCATTAGCCGCATTTATAATAGGACAAATTAATATTTCTGCCCTGTAAGTTTACCCTTTTGATGAATCTGCCAATAACTACCGAATTTTTAAAAATAACCTACGAATTGGCCTTTTTTCAATTTTTATGCTCTCTTGCTGCCACATAGGAAAAAACGGTGACGTGTCTGCCGACTTGGAAGGAAAGACACACGCCATGACTGCCACATAGAATATATTTAAAATATAAATATATTTATATCCATAATATATATAAATATATAAAAATATATATCTTTATGTATTAAAATATACTTTATATATATAAATATATAAAAAAGGGAAAAATCATAAATATAATTTTTTATTACTGAAATTAAAAAAAAAATTATTACTAAAATAAAAAAAATCATTTTTTATTACTGAAATTAAAAAAAAAATCATTTTTTATTACTGAAATTAAAAAAAAATAGAGCCAACCCCCCACCCTGACAACCCCCCCCCCCCCCCCATTGGTTGCAGCGGTGGCGGCGTCGATTGACGCCGCTTCCACTCACGAGAGATAGTTGGTCGTGGTAAGTTTGAGTGGAAAGTGGTGGGAGTGAGTGGCGTGTATGAGAGAGGTGGAGACCGTGAGGTTGATGGGTGGTGCGGCGTGCAGATCCGTGGTGGGGTTTGCGTCGCGGGTTGCGCCGGAAGAGGCGGTCGATTCGTTCGACATGATGATGATGGCGGCTGGAAAAAAAATTAGGGTGGATAAATTTGTGATCGTATGATCTTTTAGTAAGCTCTTGATACCATGTAAATGTTCACAGAATAATGTAATTCATTGATTGATTAAGGTACAAAGTATTACAAGAATATACGGTTTGGATCCTCTCCTACAAAATTGTACTACATCTTCTACTACATTGCTTGGATGAATGCCATGTGGAAAGAATTAAAGATTTCTTAGCGCCATGTTTCCTTTATATTAAAAAGTGTTAAAGTTAATATCCTACTCTTACCAAACTTAAAAATATTTACCTCCAAACAAATATCCCATTTCTCTAATTATGTTGTAGCACGTTTGTCTACTAATTGGAAATTTCCAAAATTATTATTCCTATAATTAAACTTTAAAGGAGAAAATCTTCTGCGTTTAGATTAAATTGAGAACAACCCATTATTTAATAAATCTTTTCGGTGACGGTATACTAAACATTAACGTTTCAAAATGACACTTTATCTATAATCCAATTCAATATACTTCATAATATTTAAATGAACTACATTTAATCGATAATAATTAAGAAAATGATGTTCACTATTCTAAATTATATATTGGAGAATATGATATAGTAAACAAAACAAATCTATCATTCAGCGATCATGAGAAATTATAATTTATATTTTCTTCTTTTTTAAGTTGAGTTTCTTGTAAGTATCTAATACATTTTTGTCTTAAAGGTAAAAAATAAAATAAAATAATTTAGACATGTGCTTCAAATGAAATAATTAACTCTTGAAGGGTTTTGTGATCAGAGTTCAGACGTCTATATACCTTTCGTCATGAATAATTATTGGTGCAAGCAAGAAAACTAAAGAAGAAAAAAAAAACTTATCATTAAAATTAGTTAGTTAATCAGGAAAATAAATCTAGAAGCTGAGTATATGTAATTATATATGTACGTGACATTTTTTAGAAGAAATTATTTTTAGGCTCCGTTTGTTTACCCGGAAAATAGGGGGAAAGGAAAAAAAGGAAGGAAAATCTTATTTTCCCACTGTTTGGCAATTTGAGATTTTTCTGGAAAAGAAAGGAAATCTTTGGAAAACATAGGAAAATATTTTCAAATTTTTCTCCTATAAGTAAACTGTGTGAATTATAAATTTAATCCCAAAAGATTTAATTTTAATCTTTCTTCCTACAAAAAAAGTGGGAAAAGCTTTGTTAATATATTCTTAGATCATTACGAAACTTTATGTTTTTACAACCATCATGAAAATTCGAACTTCTTTTTAGCTCTATATAAACGAATCCAATAAACTTTTGAATCTTTATCATTTATGGTTTTTTTTTTATTTTGATGAGTATCATTTATGTTCTTTGATTTTTGAGTTAATTGAAAATATTATGATATTAAAATATATAAAAATAAAGGTAAATATCATAGTATTTATAAAATAAAGTTATGCAAGTTATTGGCTTAATTATGTACATTGATAATTTACATAACGTAGTTTTAAGGAGAACTTCAAAAATAAAAACATTAACTAATTTTATAGAATTTTTTGGTCTATTACTTTTAATACATATTTCAAAGCATTAAATATAATCATGATTTTTAAACATTTAGATTAACAATAAATACAAAAAATATTTACACATAATAAGAATTTTCCGTGGAAAATCATTATGAGCCAAACGTTGGAAAATAATGGAAAATCTTTTATTTTCCCTAAGAAATTTCCTCGAAAACCTTGTTTTCCCACATTTTTCCAATTTGCTTTCCTTTTCCCCTATTTTCCCGGGAAACAAACGGAGCCTTCAAGTAAATTAGTTGGAAAATAATCCCGGCAGAAATTAGTTAGAATAATTAGGAAAATGAGATATTTGTTTGGAGGTAAATATTTTTAAGTTTGGTAAGAGTAGAATATTAACTTTAACACTTTTTAATATAAAGCAAACATGGTGTTAAGGAATTTTTAATTGTTTTCACATGGCATTCATCCAAGTAATGTAGTAGAAGATGTAGCACAATTTTGTAGGAGATGATTCAAACCGAAGAATCGGTTATATACACTTAGGTAGACATAAATTAAAGAGAGAATATTCTATCTAAATATGGTATAAGATTAACAGAATAAGCTAATCATGGGAAGAGTATTGCGTAGCATCTTCTTCCCTAATAAAAACATGCATTTGAGTATTATCTTTTTCATAGACGGAAAAAATCCAAATTACAAACCCTTATAATTATTAGGAAGTACCGAAAAAAATTATATATTTCAAATCTAGCTCAACGATAGCTTTGCCCGACTGAATAAGAAAAGTCAAATTTCTATATCTCGAACCAATTATCTCACCTGTGCAGCTTCTACGATAACACTAGCAAGTAGTAACAAGATGAGACTAATGAATTATAAGAACCAATTATCTCACATGTGCAGCTTCTACGATAACACTAGCAAGTAGTAACAAGATGAGACTAATGAATTATAAGAATAATATAATAATTATTATTATTATCAACAAAAATACAATTAAATATTAAAAAAAAACCCAGTTAGTATAGATAAGTTCGGCAAGAGCACGTACAATACGCGCATGGTATGGAATATGGATTTATTGTTGAGATTTGAGTTAGGTCGTCAACCCCAACCCAAGGGTAAGTTGTAATTTTTTTCAAAGAATTAGAGATTGAATTAATAATGAGACGGAAAGCTCATTACACAAAGTCCCAGGCAACAAGATTCGAGAATCCAGAACATAAATATAAAATCCACTTAGACGAGCTTATTTAGGTTTCCTTGTAAGTTGTATATAAACTACAATTTTAATGAAATACACAAGGTTTATTTCCTACACCCAGTACTTTCTGATTTCTTAGCAGTCCAGTTAATTAAGGCAAATCAAAGGATCATGGATATTTTGATGACGTTGAGGTTGTCAGACTCGAAGTTTGCATGCTTGCGCGAGCTTCAACTGCGGCATAAATAACCAATGCAAGGATCTATTGTTATTTGCTGAAGCCAAGATAACTGGACCTTTAATTTGTTGTTCCTCCAGAGAGACGTTGTTGAAAGTAGCTTGACCTAATTAACTTGCACGCTATAATTTCAAGAGTTATAAGTTGGAAACTAAGATGGAAAGAGTAAACTTGTTTACCTTGAAATGCCTTTACTACTATGGGAATATGGGGAAACTAATATCCAAAAGAAAAATATTTCAAGAGTTATAAGTTGCGATCTAAATTTGAAATTAAAGTCAATGTTCTATACCAATAGAGATAATTAGAGCTAGGGCCCTGAAATAATTGCAAAAAGATTCCCCGGTGATTTATAGTTTACAATGGTACACCTCTTTAACCATAGACTGCTAAAGTTAGCGAATATATTTCGTAAACGGACCAGCATGTCTAATTATAAGTACGACCTCTTTAAGAATCAAGGAGACATCCACTGAATTAGCAAACCTAATAATTGTATGACTAAAGAATTTGATAAGGATATACGTCATTACGATTACAATTATTGTGCAAGCGGTCTTTCTTATATATGTGTTACTCTGGGATCGCAATGGAGCTTTTTGGATGCCTGGTGGATAAAGCTAATCGGACTTATGAAGTATGACTTACTGTTTTCGTCCTAAATGGTCTTTTGTTTTCATGAAAAAACTCTAGCTGATAACTGTTTAACATGGTTTCGCCTTTGCAGGCTCCAGTCCTGAAGATCTCCAACAGTAACCTATCTCCTGGTTTTAGAATTATTAGTTGCAGTTGTTACATATACACTACAAGAAAACTGGGTCAATAGGGACCTAATGGGCGGTCCCTATTGACCCCCTTGTGGTCATTGAATGTAAATAGGGACCGCAGTTAGATCGCTATTATCCGGTCCCTATTGGTCTCGGTCGCTTGCCATCAAGGACAGCAATTAGGTCGCTGATGAGGTCAATAGGGACCGAAAAATCAGTGACCGCATTACGGTCCCTACTACTTTAATAGCAATAGGAACCGCAATGCAGTCCCTATAGCCTTACAAACATAGTGGTCCCTATTGTATTTTAAATAATAGGGACTTAATTGCGGTCGCTATTGCTGTTGGGCCAATAGGGACCTAATTGCGGTCCCTAATAATAGGTATAGGGACCGCAATTAGGTCCCTACTAATATTCATATATGAATATTAGTAGGGACCTAATTGCAGTCACTACTGATTGAGTATTAGGGACAGGGACCGCAATTAGGTCCCTACTAATATTCATATATGAATATTAGTAGGGACCTAATTGCAGTCACTACTGATTGAGTATTAGGGACCGCAATTAGGTCCCTACTAATATTCATATTAGTAGGGACCTAATTGCGGTCCCAATTACTATTATTAGGGACCGCAGTTAGGTCCCTACTAATATTCATAGAGCATTTATGAATATTAGTAGAGACATAATTGCGGTCCCTAATAGTCTGCGAGGAAAATAAAAAAAACAATAATATTCCAGAAATTTTCCGGAATATTATTGTTTTTTATGTAGAAATATCATTATAACAAGATCAAAACAATAAAATAATAAAGAAAAATTTAATATAATGACATGAAAGTATTAATGAATGTAAAAAGATCAATAAAATGACTAATAATAGAAAATAAAATATGTAGATCCAAATTTGTAGGAAAACAAAAAAATGTAATGAAAACAAAAAACACATGAATAAAAAAACAAGTGAAAGAAAAGTAAGAAAAGAAAGTGTAGATCCAAAATAATATAAAAGAAAGAAAAGAAAGTTTGTGTTGGTGATTTTTGTTTTGGATTTGTGTTGGTGTAGAAAAGTTTTTTTGTTAGAAAAGAAGATTGTGTTTTTGTGTTGGGTGTTTTTTAGAGATTAATGAAATTAGATGTAATAATTGTGAGTATATATAGAGGGGAGGGTGAAATTTTTAAATTTTCGCAAAACTCAAATTTCTCCCTCAATCCCGCCTAAAATTTTCACCAATTTTTTAAATTTTCGGATTTCAGTGACCCCAGCTCGGTCACAAAACTAAAGTCGTGACCGCAGTGTGGTCATTAATATTAAATAGTTACCGCGTTGCGATCATTGATATTAAATAGTGACCGCAGTATGTTAATAGGGACCGCAATGCGGTCCCTACTAATATTCATCCTTTAAATTTGTGTTTTTTTTTTTTATTAATGTTGATGTATTTGTAATTCTTAGCCACCAACCGCATTGTAACATGTGAATTGAAGTAACACATGATTGCAAAACTAGTAGTTTAGTTGTGAAATAATAGATTGAATGAGATTGAGCGAGTTATTAACGTTCAATATATATTTCATGTTCTACAACTAATCATTACTAATTAGTTGTAGTTGTTATTCGTTTTTATGTTTTACTTCACTAATTTTAGCATATATATCATTATGAGGTTCAATCATTAGATCAACTACTCATTATGCTTATATGTGTGTATGTATAAGATGTAAGCATTATGACATTTGTCGTTATAGTAAAAGAATCTTCAAAGCCGATCGTTCCCTCTACATAATGTTTGGATTTACAATGCGTCGTTGTAAGTATTGAAATTTTAACTATTACAATGGTAATTATGAACTAAACAAACAACGCGGCACCTCAAATCATCATAAAATCACGATTTTAAAGTAGGAATATCAGTAGGGACCGCCCGGCGGTCAATATTGAGTCAATAGGGACCGTCAGGCGGTCCCTGTTGGGTCAATAGAGACCGCAAAGCGGTCACTACTGAGTCATCAGTGACCGCCAGGCAGTCCATACTAATATTCATCCTTTAAATTTGTATTTGTTTTATTGATATTGATGTGTTTGTGATTCTTAGCCACCAACCTCATTGTAACATGTGAATTAAAGTAACATATGATTGCAAAACTAACAGTTTAGTTGTGAAATAATAGATTAAATGAGATTGAACGAATTATTAATATTCAACATATATTTCATGCTATACAACTAATCATCACTAGTTAGTTATAGTTGTTATTCGTTTTTATGTTTTACTTCACTAATGTTAGCATAGATATGATTATGAGGTTCAACCATTAGATCAACAAATCATTATGCTTATATGTGTGTATATATAAGATGTAAGCATTATGACATTTGTCGTTATAGTAAAAGAATCTTCAAAGCCGACCGTTCCCTCTACATAATGTTTGGATTTACAATGTGTCATTGTAATTATTGTTATTTTAACTATTACAATGGTAATTATGAACTAAACAACCAACGTGACACCTCAAATCATCATAAAATCACGATTTTAAAATATGAATATTAGTAGGGACCGCCCGGCGGTCACTATTGAGTCAATAGGGATCGTCAGGCAGTCTCCCTTGGGTCAATAGAGACCGCTAAGCGGTCACTACTGAGTCATCAGTGACTGTCAGGCGGTCCCTACTAATATTCATACTTTAAAATCATGATTTTTAGAATTGATTTCGATATGTTAGTGGTTATTAGCAATAACCTCAATACTAAATGTGAAATGAAGTAATTAATGGTTACAAAACAAGTGATTGAGTTATTCAATATTAGATATTGAATGAGATCGAGTGAGTTATTGAATATATATATATGATCGTTGTCGTTGTATAAATTAATAATTTTTAAAACGGGTCGTCCCCTACATAATGTTTGAATTTGCAATTAAAGATGTGTAAATATGGTTGGTTTAACAATGAATAGGATAATTATGAACTAGACAAACAACGCGGCACCTCAAATCATCGGAAAAAACCTTATTTTTAAGTATGAATATTAGTAGGGATCGCCGATGAGTCACAAATATGGGCAATAGGGACCGCTAGGTGGTCCCTAATGACAACGGCTAATATTAACAGGGACCGCTAGGCGGTCACTATTGACAACGGCTAGTGGCCTATAAAAAGGCCAGTTTCTACTCCTCTAATATTCATTCCAACCATCACTAATTCTTAAGGTATGCACGTTTTTATCCCTTACTATCCCAAATATTTATTTCCAATATAATTTGTTATTTAATTAGATTCTAACTTAATTTTATTTATTTGTTGATAGGTAATATTACACACGAGGGTAATCGTGGTGTACACAACATTCTTGCGGCACGTTCTTTCACGCTTCAAGAAATACGTTGATCGTTCTATTAAGCTCTTTAAATTTCTTGTAGTATAAATTGTAATTCTTTGTTTTATATTTTACAACTTATTAGATAAATAATGGATTATCATGCGAATAGATCTTGGATGTACGATATGTATGATAGTGATGGTTATTTGAGCGATAGATTTGTGTTTGGGGTTCGGGCGTTCATTGAATATGCTACGCAACAAGGTCCTAGATTCGTAGATCGACGGGGCAAATTTAGGTGCCCTTGCTTGAAGTGTAATAAGATACGGTTTTTATAAAAATGTTGTACGAGATCATCTTCATAAGTCGGGATTTACGGATGGATATTCAGAGTGATTTTTTCATGGGGAAACGTCAACAGATGATATACCGTCGTATGTGCCTGATTCCCCCCGGGTCGTCACACACCAATATTCCCAACAACCCAATATACGTTGATGTGCCATTTGTAGACATGGTCGTGGATGCACGTGAAGGTCGATCATTTGAGGACGAGGCAACTAACGAGGATCCCAACCCGACAGCAAAGGCGTTCTACAAGTTGACGCACCTAGGAAATGTGCCCATGTATCCTTCAGTGGTTGTCGAAGTGGTTGGAGTACAAGACACACCACAAGACTGGTACTATTTATTATGATAGAGCTTTTAATTTAGCAAAGAGAGGTCTCACGTCGGAGGTGCGGAAGTTATTACCAAAGGACATAATTTTAAAAAAAAGGGAAACGTCACTCGAAGACACGATTCATAAAAGGCTGGTGACGAAATGCTGGAAATTGTTAATGACCTTGGGCATTTGGGGTTTGGTACCCAATTCAGACACCTCCCGGGTTTTGCCCAGAACCATAATTGGGTGAGGAAGAGTATATTTTGGGAATTACCTTATTGGTCCACAAACTTGGTTCATCACTGTCTAGATGTCATGCACTGTGATAAAAACTTTTTCGTTAACATCATCAACACGGTGTTGGATGACGCTAAGACAAAGTACAACATCAAGTCATGGAAAGATTTGAGAATCTGGACCAACCATAGAGAGCTATTTTTAGAACCAACAACCCGGGGAAAACGAAGAAGCCAAATGCACTCTAGTGTCTCTCAAAGGAGCAACAACAAAATGTGTTAGAATGGTTGGGCATGCTCAAATTTCCAGATGGATACGCTTCAAACTTGGGACGGTGTGTACATGTGCAGCAACAGAGGTTGTCCGGAATGAAGAGTCATGATTGCCACGTCTTCATGCAGAGATTGATTCCGATTGCTTTTCATGACTTCCTTAAGAAAGACATATGGGAAATGGTTGTGGAGATTAGTTTGTTTTTCAAGGCAATTTGCGCATCTGAGGAATCGGTAGAGGATATTGAGGGACTAGAGAAATCCATTGTTGTCACCATGTGCAAGCTGGAGAGAATATTCCCTCTTTTTTTTTCGATTCTATGGAGCATTTGGCCATTCACTTACCGTATGAGGCTAGAGTTTGCGGTCCAGTTCACTATAGATGGATGTATTCATTCGAGAGGTAAATCACTTTAAATTTGGAGGATATATTGATTATTGTCTTTAATTTATTCTATTTGCAATGAAAGTTGATTTTTTTTTTTGTTGTGTTTATCAGGCAAATATTTGATTTAAAGGGGCCAGTACTAAATAAAGCGAGGCCCGAGTGATGCATGGCCAATGCCTATTTACTTTCAGAGCTATCAAATTTGATTTCTCAGTATCTCGATGTAACCCCTGTTGCTACACACAGACGACTTAACAGGTACGAGACTTTGGAAAGCATGGAGTGGGATGGTGAGCTCTTATTGTTCCGAAAGAAAGGACGACTGCTTGGCCCTTTAGAGAAGCTGGAGACATTAACGGGGGAAGAAAAGAAGCAAATTGAACTGTACACACTTCTTAACTGCGAAGAGTTGGAGGGATGGGAAGAGTGAGTCTACTTCAATTTTCTTCATCTAGTGTCATCTTCTTTATTACTTATTAGTACTAACTTATTTGTTTTGTAACATGCAGTTTGTTCATAGAAGAGGGGTGCGGCAGATTGAATACCATGGAGGTGTAAACGAAAAAGAACAATGAGTATGTGGCCTATTTCAAGAAAGAGTATAGCAGTGGAAATTACATGATAGACGATAGGGTAATACCGTTGATCAACGGTCCACTGAAAGATGCAATCACGTACGATGGATACGTTTTGAATGGGTTTCGGTTCCACATTGATACGAAATTGGGGCCCGAGAAGAGTGACTGCAGTGGGGTTTACGTGAAGGGCGACATGGGAGACACCGCCGCAACCAATTTCTACGGGACTTTGAAAGAGATCTTAGAAGTGGTATATTGGGGAGGTAGAACTAGGAAACCATTGTCCATTATCTTCTTCAAGTGTTTGTAGTATGATATTGGAGCGCTTGGCACAAATGTCCACGAGACGTACAAATTGGTGGATATTAACCCTACTAAAAAATTGCAGACCAATGAACCATTTATTTTTGCTAATCAAGCAATGCAGGCTTACTACACCCCGTATCCGTCCCCACCAAATGGAAGGCCAGGGAGAAGGGGATGGTTATCAGTATCACATATTCCAGCTTCACACATCAATCGACACGTCGTCACTCACCGTTCGTGATTCTACCCCTAATGACCCAGAGATTGAGAGGAAGTGTTTCAAGAGAACGAATCAGTAGGTCTTCATATGTTTGTAGACATGTGGTCGTTCAATATGGATATTCAGTTGGGGGTAGGTGAGTTCAAGGTTGTCAATGAGCTAGGTGGTAACGAGGACGATGATGGAGAAGAATAAGGCATAGACAGTGATGCGAATAAGGATGAGTATGACTTTGAATATTCAGAAGAAGACTAGTTCTTCTCTTTTTTCTTTTCTTCAGTATTACTTGTACTTTAGTACATATGTGTTAGTCACCTTTTTTTGGGTAAAATATTTTGCATGTTAGTATATATGAATTATTCCTCCCCTTTTTTTTGTATTTGTAAATCATTATAAAATCACTATTTTAAAGTATGAATATTAGTAGGGACAATAGGAACCGCCAAGCGGTCACAATTGAGTCAGTAGATACCGCCAAGCAGTCACAATTGACCAAGTGTGACCGTCGGGCGGTCCCTACTAATATTCATACTTTAAAATCGTGATTTTATTGATTGATTTCGATGTGTTAGTGGTTTTTAGCAATAACCTCAATACTAAATGTGAAATAAAGTAATCAATGGTTACAAAACAAGTGATTGAGTTATTTTATTAATTTTGAACCTATTTTATTAACGACACCTATAATCATCATCTACACCCTAGTTATTATTGGTTATTACGCTTTAACTTTACAAATTAAAGTATATACATCACTACGCGGTTCAATTAAAGTATAAATATATTTACTTGAGTATTATATATATATAAATATATATATATATGATCGTTGTCGTTGTATAAATTAAGAATTTTCATAACGGGTCGTCCCATATACAGTGTTTGGATTTGCAATTAAAGATGTGTAAATATGGTTGGTTTAACAATGAATAGTATAATTATGAACTACACAAACAACGCGGCACCTCAAAACATCGGGAACACCTCATTTTTAAGTATGAATATTAGTAGGGACCGCCAAGCAGTCACAAATATGGGCAATAGGGACCGTTGGGCGGTCCCTATTGACAACGCCTAGTATCAACAGGGACAGCTTGGCGGCCACTATTGACTAGTGTCAACAGTGACCGTTTGGCCGTCCGTATTAACAACGCTAGTATCAACAGGGACCGTCAAGCGGTGATTGTTGATACTAGCGTTGTCCATAGGGACCGCCAAGCAGTCCCTATTGACTGTCACTGGTAAAAATATCCGCCAATGGGCCGAGTGACCGAAGTTAGGACGCTGAAAGTCTTGAGTGACTTTCAGTGACCTAAGTTAGGTCGATGTTTCCTTCAGCGGTCAAGGCCAACGGCCTAACTTTGGTCACTACTGCGCGGTTCCTAAAGACGGCCTAGTCTTGTAGCGATATAAGATCAACAAAATAGAATTTGGAATTTTAGAGTTTCGAGATTCATTATGGGGTTATATGTCATTACTTGTTAAAAATATAGGTTAGGCAAGTTCACTGCAATCCTGATCGTTATTTTAAACTCACTTTTGAGCATCGGTGTATATGATATTTGGAATCTCTTGGACAATGCACTTGAAAGTTGGTAATGCATTTTATCCAAACTCACGAGTTGAAGATAAGTTTCATCATTTAAGAACCGCTTTGTGTGGATAAAAGAATTTTTTTTTTGAAGTTAACATCTCAATATTAATAATGATGCGCCAAGAAACGCACAAAAAAAAATCGTGTTACATCATAGATAGTCAATTAAGCATAAAACCAACTAGCAATATCAACTAGACAAAACTAAACAGTTGCAAAAATCAAATTAGGCGGATCGAAATTTGTTCCCACCGCCGTTCGCGCCATATTATGAGCCAATTGGTTAACACTTCTCCCCACCCAACGAATCCGAAAACCTTGCATTGGCTCAAGTAAAGAAAATCCACAACGAGGTTCACATATTAGGAATCCGACTACACTCGATAAATGATATCGTGTATAATATTTAGGCAGTCCATCTCGAACACAACTTCATGCCAATCCATCTTGACTGCCAACCGTATTTCCCAGAGCACTACACTTGCCTCAACACACGCCAGAGATAACGTAGTTGCGTATCGTTGTTGCACCGTGGCTATAATAGCCCCCATATGATCGCGCACGGCCACTTCCAGCTCGACCTCACCGTCTTCCTCAAAGAAAGCTCCATCAAAGTTGATTTTAAAACATCCCTCAATAGGTGACATCCCACAATAGGTGTCGTCCATTGACTATCCCCCAATGGTGCTAATTGTTTCGCCTCGCAAATGGAATCTTCCCACCGCGACTTATAAAAGAGCAAAAATTAAGCAATGTCCGCGGGACTTTGAGGATGTTCCCCCTCAAGGATCGCGTTTCTATTTCTCCATAACGCCCAACATAATGTGATTGCTAATGTAACTCGTTCACCATCTAACTCACTAAACGGCATCAATAGTCAATCCTCTAAGCGCTCGTCAATCTTCATCCAAATTGACTCTGGAAAAAAGCAATGGCCCATGATTGCTGCGCCACAGGGCATCCAAATAAAATATGTCGGGAGTTATCCACAGTCCCTTGGCACACGACACATACCTCCGTGTCACATAAATGTCGTCACATGAGGTTTGATCTTGTAGAAAGAATATCCAAGCATGCTCGCTAATAAAAGACTTTAATGTTATTTGAGTACCTAACATTCCAAATCTTTTTCCATGCTATATGACCGCTTGTGCTCGCCGCACCATCGCCTCTTTTCCTAACCAAACCTTGCAACATGATGAGGTGGTATGCGCTACACACCGTGAACTCTCCATGCCTCTCGTAATGCCACACCAGTTTATCCTCATTATTCGCACCGTCCAAAGGAATTGACAAGATACTATTCACGTCCACCTCCCAAAATTCGCCCGCACCAACTCGACATCCCACCAACCGGTGGCCTCATCAATAAGATCCTAAACTTTAACTATATTTGTGTACCTCGACCTTGTTTTGATAGGCCGAAAAGTTATAAAACGTTGAAGCCACGCATCCTCCTAAGCTAGAACCGCGTTGCCATTGCCAACGCACCATCTAATCCCACGCTTAATAACCAGAATAGTTTCCCATATACACCGCCAAGTAAAGGATGGTGATGAACCCGCCCTCGCCTCAAAGAAAGAACACGTCGAAAAATACTTAGCTTTAAAAATATGGCTCATCAAGCTATCTGAAAATCTAAAGATACGCCACGACTGTTTGGCAAGAAGCGCCATATTAAAAGACTTCAGATTTCGGAAACCCAAACCACCCTCCTCCTTTTTTCGACAAACCTTGGTCCATGTGACCCAATGGATTTTATTCTGATTACCACTCCCCCACAATAGTTGCTTATAATAGATTCAATCTCATTTATCAACAAATTCGACAACCTAAAACAACTAATAACAAAGGCCAGGATAGATTGCATAACTGATTTAATTAACACCTCATTTTTCGCTCCCAATAAAGTCTTACCTTTGTACCCATGGGCTCTTTTCCACACAAGCTCCCAAATATCAAATAAACCTTTTTCGGTCTACCCACAATTGACGGAAGGTCCAAGAACTTTTCGTGCCAATCAGCAATTTCCATGTCCAACACACCACCTACCTCTTGCGCACGTGCCACGTGTTCTTACTAAATATGACGAAAGACTTTTCAAGACTTATCTTCTGCCCCAAAGTCGCCTCGTATTTTTGAAGGATGTCACGCAATGCTGTCACCGAGTCCCTCGACGCCTCACAAAATAAAAGCGTGTCATCAGCAAACAGAAGATGTGACACCCTTGGTGCTCCGCTACAAATAGCCAAACCCTGCAACAATCCTCGCTCCTCGGATTTTGTAATCATGGCTGAAAAAGCTTCAAAAACAATAAGAAATGATGTCTAATACCCCTTTCGAAAAAGAAAACACTTGATTTACGACCATTAATAAGCGTGGAATACGAGACTGGTCTAACTCCCATCATAATCAAAGAAATAAAACAAGGATCAAAACCCAACCTAAGCATTACCTTTTCCATGAAGGACCACTCGACTCGATCATAGGCCTTGCTCATGTCCAATTTTAGTGTCATGAAACATCGATTCCCCATCCTTTTATTCTTTAGAAAATGATTAAGCTCAAACGCCACAAAGACATTGTCCGTGATGAGGCATTCCGGGACAAAGGCAGATTGAGTAGGGGAGATAATATCTTTGAGAAACGGCTTCAGCCTGTTTACAATAACTTTGGAAGCAATCTTGAAAATAATATTACTCAAACTTATCTTAGTACATTTAGGAATAAGAACAATGTGGGTAAAATTATCCTAGGGGTCAAAGATGCGGTCATTCAAAAAAGCAAGCACAAACTTAATAATGTCATCACCCACAATAGACTAAATTTATTTATAAAAGAAAATAGAAAAACCATCGGGGCCGGGGGATTTATAAGGATACATATCTTTTAATGCTTTACGTACCTCATCCGATGTATATTGCTGAAGTAGGAGTTCATTCACGTCAAGGCTGACGCGCACGCCGACATCTCGTAATACCTCATCAATATCATCATCTGAAGGATTCGTGGACCCAAATATAGACGTAAAATACTTAGCAGCAATTAAATCAATCTCTCTTGGCGCTGATTTGAGCACACCCACCGCGTTTCGAAATGCTTTGATCTCGTTCTTTTTACGTCGCTCATTAGCCCGACTATGAAAGTACGTCGTATTGCAGTCTCCTTCCTGTAGCCATTGAACTTTTTCACGTTGTTTCTAGTAAACCTCCTCAACATCGAGTAACCCTCCCAGTTCGGCCTAAAGACGTTTCTCCCCGTCCCGCGCCTCTTGATTAATCACGCCCATTCGCAGCGCCTTAAGCCTATCGCGGATCTTAGTAATCTTCCTCTTAAAATCTGCTTCCTCTACTCTATTCCAATTCACTAAACCCAAACGGCAACCATTCAATTTATCAATAATCGTGGTATTGCTTGGTTCTTTTTGAAAGAGCGGGAAAAAAAATATTAACTGATGGAACAAAAGAATTTTGAAACTGATTTTTGATCAGTCATAAAAATCATAAGCTCAATATTTGAAAGCTCAACGACTGAATTTGTTGTTATCGACTAATGTCTAACTTGTCAAGTACTGCGACACCAAATACGTTCTGTATGATCATTTTAAATAACCAAACACAAAACGTGAAATGAATCATTTCTGAAATCAACATATCAATTGCATAGCAAACGATAATATTGTTTAGAGAGGGCAAATATAAATGTACATAATGGAAAGTGTGGCGAGGGTGTCATACGGGATGATGTATTTGTTGTATGTAGTATCAAATTTAAAACCAGCTTATAGGGCGAAATTAATTGTCCTAGCAACTCACCTTGTTCAAATTGTATCGCAAAGCCATAAAGTTGGGGTATCAGTAACATGAACCAATTAATTAACCCAATCCGGCAATACTGCAAAACCATATGCATTATACTTAATGATTAACATAAGTGGTACCAAATGTGAGAACTGATTATAAACCCTTAAGCTCACACCTCACGAGTAATTTCAATCCATAAAACACGAACACGAGAAAAAGAATGGACATACCAGTTATATCATGGAGAGACAAGGTTATTTCGGCAAATTTGACAGAAAACCCGAATGTCGTGGTGAATGAAATTGAATTTCGGCTTCCAAATTTGGGGGAAAATTCAAGTTGTATACTTCTCGTCTGTCTCGGCCGTTTCTGCAACTAAAAATAGGGCTTCTTCAATGGGTGTTAAGTATTCATAAGGGCAAAACTACCAATTACCACCAACTATGGGTTATTCTTGGAGAAAAGTCACCAATCAAAGGTAAGCTTGTATGTAGCCCAGCTCCCTAACATGGACCATTCTTTTTGAAACTAAAGATATTATAAGAATTGAACTAAGCACGTGAAAAAGCGACCACCATGGATTTCATCGGCAATTTAATCCAATCGGCATCGAGGATCCGAATACCTCGGTGCCACACATTGAATCAGATGTAGGAAAACGTCACAATTGAAAATCCATCTGGAAATGATCACCATCTAGGGTTCATAGGAAATTCTGATTTGCGGGCACCTAAAAGGCCGAGACATATGTACGAAATCCAAGCGAACGAGATGGAGAGAACGGTCGATCAGCCACCAGAAAAAATATTCGAGTCCAAAAAACCATCCTACGCTAGCAAGTTACGACCGCCGGATGTTAGAATGAATGACGCAAGCATGGATGACGAAGAAGACAAGATTCTTGCGTATCCCCCGATGGATGAAGACCCATTTGATCGTCTAATACTCTCCGACGAATTGAAGGAAACAATGTACGAGCAATGGAAGGACCCCATCCTCATCAAAGTACACGGCAGTCCGTGGTACTACCCAGTGCTCACAAACCGACTCAGCAAGATGTGGAAGCTAATGGAAGGGTGTGAGCTAGTCGATTTAGGGCATGGAAGTTACTACCTTAAGGGCCTAAACCCGTTGCAACGTGAAGTAATCGTCGCCCAAGGACCATGGAAGTTGGCGGGGAGTTTCCTTTCAATCCGAAAATGGACGCCAAAATTTCGAGCGGACATTGAGGAGATAGAGTTCGTGATATCTTGGGTCCGAGTACAAAATCTCCTGATCGAGATGTTTAGGGAATCAGTCATTAAAGCGATCGCAAAGCGAATTGGGGACTCCATAAAAATTGATGGGAACACGTACACGGCATCGCCGGGGAAATTTTCTAGATTTTGCGTGCAAATTCCGACAAACACGCCACTAAAAATGGGAATCTCCATAGACGGAACGGCATATCAACTCCAATACGAGAACCTCCCGCTCTTTTGCTTCAAATGTGGCCACATTCAGCACAATAGTGCGCAGTGTTTGCCAAAGGAAACTGCTGTAACTGTGGAGCCGAAGAACCCATTGGAGAAGGAGGAGTCACTGGGAAAACCAACCATGGAAAAACCGACCGATTGGTTAGTCGATAAGACAAGGAAAAAAGAGTTTGGGGACTGGATGGTGGTGGAGAAACGGAAGAAAAAAAATGAGATGAACGGGGATCGCTGAATGTCTGCCAAGGGAAAAAATAAGGAAGTATGAGGGCACAAGGAATCCTTGTCGAAAGCCACCTCCACAAAACAAAATTGGGCAACAACACTTTCCTTTCCGAAAGAGAATTCCTTTCCTAAAGAGAATAACAAGACTACCACCACAAGGAAGGAAACCTCTATAAACACTCTCGCAACATCTAAGAAGAGTACGTCGAAAGGCAAGAAAATACTCCACAAAAAGGAAGCCCAACCGCTGCATTATCCACGGCCTTAAGGCCAGTGAATCCTATCCAAATTCTCCAAACCAGCGAATTTCACCAATCGGAGGTAGGGGCTGAGACCGAGAGGGGTGATCCTAGTTTTTTGAATTCGAACGAGGATGGAACAAGAGTACGATTTGATTTTAGAGCAGGAGAACGAAAATCTCATAGCAATAATTCTGCCGAATTTTTGGGACAATCGGATAGAAACCGACACGTTCATAGGCCACTCAAAGATCTTACGAATCGATCCGAGATTGATCAAGGTAATAGAGGTCCTACCGATAGTATGGGAATACGAGATACTCACGGAGATACACGAGAGGGTGGCGAATATATCAATATGTTGGCAACACTTCATAATGAGCCACAAAGAGTCGAGACGGCAAGCGGAGATTGCGCGAATTCTAACGCGACAGACGATGTCGTTATGGATGGGGAGGACCGTTAAGTCTCTCATCCAACCCGCGCATCTAATGAGTAGCTCGATGAAAGTCGTATCGTGGAATTGTAGAGGTGCAGGGGATGATAGCTTTCGCACCAATTTTCGAGAGCTAGAACGAACATATAGCCCCGAGATTGTTTTCCTTTTGGAGACCAGAGTGTCGCAAGATCGAGCCTACGAAATTGCGCCAAGTTTGGGGTTTAGAAACTACTGTATCGCACCGTCGAAAGGGATGGTGGGGGGCGTATGGCTATTGTGGAACTCGGATGTGGTGAGTGTGGAGGTCTTAAACGTTGACGACCAAAGCATTCATGCCGTGGTAAGAAGAATTAACGAAACTGAATGGTTGGTGTCCGGGATTTACACGCAATGGCCAGCGACAGTGGATAAGGTGAGGGCTTTCGACAATCTCAAACAACTCTCCAAACAAGTAAAAATCCCATGGCTCGTTCAAGGAGATTTCAACGATTTTTTTTTTAATCATGAGAAGTATGGAGGGAGCATATCGGTTGGCAAACGTTGTGAAGCATTTAGGAAATGAATAGCCTCATAGGGATTGAACGACCTCGGTTTTAAGGGACCTATGTTCACGTGGGTGAATAAACGAGAAGGAGGACACCTAATCATGGAGAGAATTGACCGCGCAATGGCCAACGAGGAGTGGATGGCGGAATTCCCAACTTTTGAGGTGTCACACCTCCCGAGAACACTCGGCGACCATCATCCAATTTTAACTTGTTGCGAAGGAAATCCCAATAGGCGACATAAGAGACCGTTCCGCTTCGAAGATATGTGGTACAATCATCCGGATTGTGAAAAAAAAAAAGATGAAGTCTATCTGGAAGAATAACCCGCGGCTGATTGAGGAAATCAAAACGGTCCCGTTTGTCATGCTGTCGTGGAACGAGGAGAGCTTCGGGAACATTTTTAGGAAAAAGAAACGTGTGCTGCAACGCCTAGCCGGAACACAAAAGGCGATATCAAAAAGCCCGTGCGAGTTCCTAACGAATCTGGAGAAGGAGCTAACGGAGGAATACAACACTATATTACGTAACGAGGAAGTGTTTTGGAAGCAGAAGTCACGAATTCAATGGCTCGGGGAAGGGGATAGTAACACCAAGTTCTTCTACAGATCGATAGTTACACGGATGAAAACAAATGAGATCTGAACGCTGCTCATTGAAGGGATTTAGATTGATGACCACAATCTTCTCAAGCAACATGCGATACACTTTTTTCGAAGATTATTCTCGGGTCCAGTTGACGACACCCTCCCCTTGCCGAAGTCACGGTTCCAGAAACATCTTAATGATGCGGAAAAGATTGTCGTGGGGCAAGATGTATCTATTGAGGAATTGAAGGTAACTGTGTGGGCAACACATCCATCAAAGGCACCAGGCCCCGACGGATTACACGCACGGGTATATCAGAAATTTTGGGGATGGATCAACTCGTCTCTCTTTGAGTTCATCCACATGGCTTTCGAAAAGGGAGAGTTCGAGCCGAATATATGCAGCGCCTTCCTATGTCTAATACCAAAGGTACCCAATCCCGAGAGTATATCACAGTTCCGTCCAATTTCTCTATGCAACGTGGTCTATAAATTCATCACGAAAATCGTTACGTTGCGACTTAAGGAGATTATGCCCAATTTAATTGCCTACACACAATCTAGCTTTATAAAAGTTCGGGGAATGCACAATAATATTCTTGTCATGCAAGAAATCCTACACTTGCTAAGGAACAAGAAAAACAAAAGTGGGTAACATGATTATCAAGCTTGACTTAGAAAAAGCATGACAAAATAAGTTGGAGCTTTTTTAAGGAAACACTATACGCCTTCAATTTTCCGGAGAATGTAATTAAGCTTATTATGTTCTGTGTGATGAACGCATCAAAAAAAAATTTGTGGAACAGGGAACCTTTAGAAGCTTTGGAACATGGTTGTGGGCTGCGTCAAGGAGACCATTTATCACCATATCTTTTTGTTCTATGTGTGGAGCGATTATCATATCTTATTCTCGAAGCAGTGGAGGAGAAGACTTGGGAACCGCTGATTCCATTAAAGGGGGGCCGGAAATCTCACATATTTTCTTCGCCGATGATTTGATGCTTATGGGAAAGGCAACTCGCAAGACAACGAGGAGCATGAAAGAGGTGCTGAATAAATTATGTGAATACTTGGGTTTCAAGCTTAGTGCGGCCAAATCTAAGGTGTTTTTTTCAAACACCGGGGGATGGAATATGAAGAGACGAATATGCGCAACTCTGGGATTCTCTAGAACCGATCGCCTCGGCAAGTACCTCGGGGCTCATCTTTTCCATAGTCGGACTAAAAAAGAAGATTTCAAGGAGCTTTTTGACAAGTTAAGCATGAGATACTCGGGTTGGAAAGGAAAAACGCTATCGCTCGTGGGAAGAGCAACTCTTATTCAAGTAGTGTCGACGGCGGTCCCAATACACGTTATGCAATCTTGTTGGCTCCTCAAAAATGTTTTCAATCATCTTGATAAACTTAATCGGGAATTTCTATGGTCAAGGAACCCGAGCATTAATAAGCCCCACCTCGTTGGTTGGCAAAAGGTGAGTAGAGGGAAAAAAGATGGGGGATTGGGGATACGGCTTGCCTGACTCAAAAACCAAGCCCTCCTCGCAAAATTGGCTTGGAAAATACTCGCGCAAGAACCCGGACTGTGGCGCGACATTGTGGAGGAAAAATACCTTAAGGGCATTCGGCCTCTAATGTATAAAGGGAGAGCGTGCGATAGCGTGACGTGGAAAGGAATCTTGCGCTGCATGGAGTTCATCAAACCACGTGTAAGGTGGAAAATTGGTAAGGGCACCTCGATTTCGTTTTAGTTCGATAATTAGTTGGGAAACTTTAGACTCTGTGATTTTATACCATTTATTGAGGAAGTGGACTTGGATCTAACTCTCCGTGATGTTATGAACAAAAACGAGGACTGGGATTTGGGCACAATTCAAACACCAGTTGAACCGAATTGGACGAGACTGATCGAAGGAAGAAACCCGACCTTGAACGATCAAGAGGACAAGCTGATTTGTAATGAAACAGCGTCGGGAAATTTCTCTTGTCAAAGCGCGTATAAATCAATGTATCGCGCAAAGATGGGAGCTGTGGGAAGTGTCAATCTCGCTTGGATATGGAAGTTGCAATGTTGTAACAAGATCAGATATTTTATTTGGCTCGCGCACCAAGAGAGATTGGCAAAGAACGTGTTGAGGAAAATCAGGAAGCTAACAGACTCGGGAGCGTGCAAAATCTGCAAAAATCCGGAGGAAACTACGATCCACATCTTAAGGAATTGTCGGATCGCTGCGAGTGTTTGGCGCACATTACTCACAGGGGGAGAACGGAGAATTTTTGATGGATTCTCGGACGAGGTTTGAATGAGGAAAAATCTACAAAGCAAGGAGAAAATTAGCTCCATCATGTCGAACATACTGTGGGGAATCATATTCGCGGCAACTATTTGGATCCTATGGAAGAAAAGGAACGAAAGGATATTCAGGGGGAAAATTGGGAGGAACTTCGAGACAATTTGCCAAGTTAAACAGCTAGCCTACGACTCTTGGAAAGCTCAAAGCCGAGGAAAAGGGATTAACACGAAGAAATGGGAGAAACCGAAACCCGGATGGCTAAAACTAAACGTTGACGGAAGAGTTGACGCCACACTCAACAAAGGAGCTGTCGGAGGGGTGCTACAAGATGAAAAGGGCGCATGGCTAGTGGTATTTAAAGGGAAGCTTCAATCCCCTACTGTTTTGGAAGCCGAAGTCGACGCAATCCGACAAGGGCTGATCTTGGTGTGGGATCGAAGGCCTCAACAGATTTGTGTTGAGACGGACTGCTTTGAAGCTCACAAATTAATCTCTACGGAGGGGGCATGCAACAACAGTCTGAAGGAAAAAATCGAAGAGTGCCGGAGATTACTACGCAAACCATGGACACAACAATTCCATTGGATTGACCGACGGAAGAACGGACTAGCAGACGCACTTGCAAAACAAGGCCTCAGCATGGACGAAGATTTTTGTGTAATACAAAGCCCTCCAACCGAGTTATCTTATTTGATTTCTAGTAATGTAGCCTAAGGCTCATGTATTTCCTTTGTTCATAAAAAAAAAAGATATTATAAGAATTAATAATATCGATCTTATTAGTAAGCTCGGTGAGAATGATCTAATCTCATTCGAGTAACCAAACGAGCCCTTAGTTTTAACTATTTAATAATAAGTTTGGTAGTATGCTGAAACTTACAAACAGTTATGCTCTTTCTTTTCTTGCTTAGTTTGAGAAAAGAATGGATTATAAATTTAAGATTAAGATATTTTTTTTCCTTTTGGCTTGATTAAGATATATGTGGATATTGATAAAACGTATACTTTTTTTAATGATCGATTAAACGTATTTAACTATGTTAATTTTGATTTTAAAAAGACAATCTTAAAATGTTAGGACTTCTTTGAGGAAAAATAAGAGAAAAACATGATTTCTCATGAGAGCCAAAAAAAACTAGGAAAGTTCCAAAAGTCATTATAATTAAAGCTGTTGTGTAATTTAACTTTATAAGATTATAATAAAATCTTAATTCTTTAAATGTGCATTAAGAACAATATTCAAAAGACAAATTGATTAGTTTTATTTTGAAGTTCTTCTTAATTTTTATTTTTAGTGAATAATATAATCTTCTACAACTCCAATTATTTAATTTAACAAATGCAGTACTAACTCAATATAATTAATTACATTTCACAAGTTTAATTTATTAACATTCGAGACCAAAGAAATTTGGTGAATAAAGTTACATATTAATTAACCCTAAAAGATGATATTCTAAATATCACATTGCAATACACATGAAGAAACAAATATGAAATAACCCAATAATCCTTTGACAATTTAGTTATACTTTCACATTCCTTAATTTGGATAATAGAAAACTCGTAGATAATATACGCTTTTAGGGAACTACAATTTTCACCGGATCATCACTCAACTACATGCTTTATTCAAGGTCATTGCGTTATCGACTCTTTGCGTAATAATGCTTTTACCTAACTATACGTCTATACCTGTAACTGAAATTGATGATACAACTTGATCTCGACTATAGGACGATGTTGGTTCAGCTACAAAGAAACTTGTGGTTGATTGATGGCAAAACGAGGATATTTTTTCATTTATGTGCTCCATTAATTTGCGCAAGTGTAGTTGGCCCTTGGCTCAGACAGGCTGTAAGAAAAACTAAGTACCTACATATTTTAGTCCAGCCATATATTTTGTAATTTGTACATACTTTAAACTTGTTTCCGGATAACCATTTGATATTCTTTGTCTCACGCCAAGTGGTTGATCATGATAAGAACACTTTGAAAGTATGGACACAAATATTTGTGGGCATTTAAAAAAGGTTTAAGCTCAAATAAGTGTATATTTGCCTAAGATTATAACCCAAATAATAAGATAAAAAAAACATTAATACGGTAAAACACATTTGAAAAAATGGGAAATATTTCTAAGAAAGTAATGGTACGAGGGTGAAAAATCTGGTGAATTTGAGTCAATTTTCGAAAGCCCAAAGAGTGGACTAGAATTAGCAAGATGAAGCAAAATGAAAGCACAGCATTAAGTAGTCTTCAACCACTTCCTCCTCTCTCAAACTAATTGGGGAATGATGCCAATGTAACCTCCAAAATTTATCAATATCTATGCTTAAATTAGTCGGATGGCTATTGGTTAATATACAGAGAACAGATTCTTGTACTGTGTTGTGAAGTGTCACTGGAAATTGTTTATTTGTGTGGTGCTTATGGCAATAGTGGAATGAATGGAGGTATTGAGAGACATTGATGAGGTTGGCGCGGCGTAGCTTTCAACAAGTGAAACATTATAAAAATAGAGAACGGCAAGCGGAAAGTCAGAATTTGGTGGTGACGAGGGCAAGGGTCGCGACGATGAAGATGCTAAGATTTGGGATGGTTGAGGTTGGATAACGGTTGATGAAATATTGAGAAATTGACTTATTGCCAGATTGTGTGTGGAAGATGATGTCTATTCTTACACCATGTCAAATATGCCAACATAGTTCAAGTCGTAGTTCAACATAATACACAAATGTCATGTTGGTGACTTTGTGCAATTAAGGATTGAGATCAGTGTATATAACAATTTCTATATTCGGAGAGAGGGTTTTTTTCTCAAGAGTTCACTATAAAATAATATAACTTGAAATAGTAGGAAGATCAAAAGTTTGTTTGAAAATAATATGTTAATATCCAATCCTTACGGAGTTTATCAGAGATTTCACAATGAAAGAATATACAACCTTTGCTTACAGATGCTAGTCTAGTTCACAAAATTGTGTATAGAATCTTTCTATGGACATTGTATAAACTATAGGTATCTATTGCACTAAAAGTATATGACAATGATGCTACCTGATTGACCTTCAAAATTTCGCTCCATACGAACACAAACAAAGTTCAAAAGTTCTTGGCTATAACAGCCTTACAGGTACTTCACCAATTATTCTAGGCTCTGTCAACAAAAGAATCATATTTTTAATTTTAAGCTAATTTCGAGATGAATAACTGCAACGAAGTAATACGATGCAAAATTTCCAGGTTCTGTCGTATAGTGAATGGCATGAGTCATTTACCCCGACCACATACTATGTAAAAATAAGAGAAGCAAGTGAACTAAAGGATACCACAGTATATTTGGCATGTAGATAATTAATACCCTTATGCATTCAGGTAGGTTTTTGTCTTTCTGTCGGGCATGAATCTGCAGGATGGAGTTGTAAATTTCATCAAAAAAAGTATTTTTCCATTCTGATAGTCACTTATCATCTCAGTCGTAACTTCTTGTATAAAAATGCAAATGCTATACTTTACATAGGATTAGGTTCTTGGCATCTAATCATCCATGGAAAGTCAAGGGTGAACTCTGAACAAAGCTTTCGGCAGCTAAATTTAATTGAAGAGGTTTAAATTTTAAGTAAAATGGCAATGGCCAGTAGCATAGCTGTTGATGGCCCATTAGCGCGAGTACTGCAATGTATTGGATTGTCTTCTCCACTTTCTTTATTCGCTCTTCCACCTTTGAGGTAAAACCTGCACAGAATCACGTCAACCAATTAACAACGGTGACTCTTTATACAGAGGACTTCTGGGAATTTGTTAGCTAAAGGTGTGTATCCTTAAGAAGTTGTACATGGTTGGCAGGAAGCATTGGAAGTTGAGGACTTCCTGCACCACCCACTCCATAGCTACTACTTCGCACCGGATATATGTAGTTTTTCCAACATGAAATGTCCGTGTCTGCACACTGATATAAACAAATTCATGAGCCGAGATTTTCAATAAAAGTTAGACATGTGGTTTCAAATATGAGAAATGAAAGTTCAACCAGAATTAGTTTCTTAACAATGCTTCTCTCTTCTTTCTAACATTAACATCTGCGTGTACATAGAATGAATAAGAGAAAACACTATATAAGATCTCCAGTTTTACGAAAAGCCCAAGTTTCAAACAAAAGGTGCTTATTAAGTATGATGGCACCAGTGGTATGAACTATTATTATGTATTTCAGAACGATTCAGAAAATAAACTACCTTATGGTGACATTATTTACTCAATTCAGATTCTGTATGCTTTTGAAGTATCCTTTAGCCAGAACTCTGTCAAGAAGAAGACTTAACTCCTAGGAACATTGTTTCCATCTGAAGTTTCTTGTTGGTAACTTGCTGCACAATTAGATCACACAATTGCAAATTAATACTGAGTTGCACACACTTTCTCACACTTTCTTGCGTAACAATATTTGGGTCCCACCTTTACACACAGTAGCGCGCACACACAGACGTCATAACTACTATAAATACATACCCCCATGCACACACTTTGCACACTCTCTACTACTCACTCATTTTACTATCAGAGAAAAAAAGCAAAAGCTCTGCCTGCCATTGAAGTGACCATGAAGTGGGAGTGTACTGTGTGCCGTGAAAAGCTTATTGTCGCAAACAGGAGAGAAGAGAGGGTACGACACATATATCAAAGTGAATGCAGGAAACTTGTACGTCAATGAATCATTTATCTGTTAAGTAGAGTCCTCGAAATCGGATTCAATTAACCGATCGTACGTATTTCAATGAATGCATGTTTGTTGTCATGTCACAATTAGTAATGAAGTTTCAGAGATGTTTCAGTGAGCTCTCTCTTTGCTGGAGATGGTGAAACTCTGTTTGTACTCTGTATTTCGTCGTTAGCGTAAAATCTGTGGTTTACTCTCTCTGCATTTCGTTAGCGTAAATTTGTGATGTACTTTGTATTTTGTTATCACAGTGTTTTGTGCGGTTGATTCTATTTTTTGGTTTGAAATATTTGTGATAAGCAAGGACTTGATTTGATATTGCTATGAGACTGATCAGATCTACATAATCTGCTGTTTACATGTGAAGTTTAAAGTCTGCTTTTAGTTTTTACGTAATCTGCAGTTGTGTGTGTACTCGGTGGTGTTACTGTTTTGTTGCCATGATTTGTTTCTTCTATTGGAGTTATAGGGGTTGATTTCACATATATAACAAGACATGGGTCAATTCTGTAAATATAAATTATAGTGTTAGTGCGTTGAGCTGTCTGTTAGCACTGTTTCTCTCTCCTCTCTCATTTCAGTTTGTACATATATACTCACTCTAATTGTGTAGATTCATTTCAACACTTAATCATATATGAAAATTCATTTCAGTTTGTACATATATACTCACTCTAAGTGTGTTATGTGAGAGGGAGGGAGAGTGAAACAACAGAATCAGCAGTGCGCTGGCAGTGCGAGTGAGTGGACGTGAGTGTAATCAATTTTGCATTAATGTTAAACCGCTTATTAATAACTTCTTTTTATTGATTTTGTGTTTTGTGTTTTGCACAAATATTGATTTAATATCATCGAATGTAAATTAGTGTGATCAACTAATTGGTTGGGTAACAAAAGGCTTTGTGATTTTGATCATAATGATAATAGATATTTATAAAAAAAAAACAAGATTGTTGAAAGTTATTCAAGTGAGCTGAAGAGTCAGCTAGTATATATATAAGGAGCTCAGCTAGTATATATACAAGGAGCTCAGCTAAATGAATGGCCAAGATCAATCTAATCTAACGACCATAAAGGCTAAAGAAAGACTTTACACTCTTCTCACAATAAAACGAGTTGCCCAATCCTAGCCACGTTCTAGATAAGTCTAACGTTATTATAGAGTTGTCCTATTACATGATAGAGCCTAAGTGTTAAAAGAATTCCGAAACGGCCCTAGAACTTTGGTTGTTGGATCGGTCAGCCAAAGTGCAAAGCCCTTGTGCATGTGGTGCATGGCTCATTTGGTTTGCTTACGTGTCTGACGCCAGCTGCTGACTGGATAATGCGTGCTCATACTCGCCAAATTAGGCAGAAGTGTGGCCGTGCGGACAATACTCCCCCACCGAATAAAGGATGTCCCCGATGCCTGGGAACTCCCAAATGTTTGAATCTCGTCCTGAAGCTGCCATAACTCGTTCTCGATCTTCTAGCTCGCCTCTGCCTCCGCAGTCCCTTCAGTTAGATTAATTCCTGCCAAGGCTTGACCTCTTAGCACTTGACGGTCCGTTCGAGAGGGATCTGCCACTTTGTGGTCATGGTCCAACGGTACTAGCGTTACTATTGCATTTCATAGGTCATACGTTCAAACCTTGGTAACACAAATTAATTTTTTTGTTAGATTTTTCCTTGATCCCAAATAACTAACAAAATCAATATCTCCAAAAGATCTCAATCCATCAACAAATGTAAAAAGAAAATTCATCTTTAAATTTCTTTACATTCTAAAAAACACCCCTTTATCTCAAACCTTCAACATCAAATCTTGAGATATTTAGCATGTTTTACTAAATGATATTATTATAAAGAGTAAAATAATTTTTTTATTGTTTAATCTTTTTTTCAAGTAGATGAGAGTCTTGTGCATTTAAACAAAACTTATTATTTTCTTGGGCTTTAAAGTAATATAATTAAGGCTCTTTTTATATGTCTACTAAAGTTTTCTTGTTCTAGTTCTATAGATAGAATATTTTAATTAAAGAACAAACGTGTACATTCCTAATAGCTCATTTACAAGTGCTATTGATTAATTTCTTTTTCCATAGAAATCTAGAATTTAACTTTGTTACATCTATTTAACATGTAATTTTTATCATTTTGTGCCAAACGATAAATATTTTTCATTCAATTATGTACATTTTAATATATATATATATATATATATATATATATTATTTAAGTTAATTGTAGCCCGGGGTCCAAAGAGATCCTGACTCCGCCCCTGACGACGACACATTTTTTAAACAAATTTCAGCTCGGGTATGTCCGACACGGCGTCAAACACGCCAACAAGACAGGCACATGTGGTTTTTAAAGTGTATGTGCATCATAGAAACATTAACACTTTAACATGCTATCATACTGTGCATTATTGATAAAATCTGAACTGGCAGCACTTATCAACGCATCATGTAAAGGCGCTATTTGAAATAATTCTCCTCCTCTGAGGAACCAGTTAGGGTTGTGCAAAAAGAAAATCGGATCGATCGAATCGGGTGAAAATCGATCGAATGATCCGATCCAAAAATCGAATCGAATATTTGATCCGACTTTTGATTTCTGCCTTAGGATCGAACCCCTCTTTGATTTGATCATCGATTTCAAAGGTTAAGAATCGAATCGAATCGAATACACATCTTATTTTTTAAAAACAAATACATATATAATAGTATATATGTAATATTATATATTTATATATAATGCTAATAAAATGCTACTATTATGACTTGAAGTTTAACTACTTAGAGTTATAATACTTTTGTATCTAGTACATATGTACAATCTTCAATTGTAACATGCTAATTACTAGCACTAACTATGACTTGTCTTTCTTTTGGGATTTCTATTTGAACATTGGATTAGTATGAGATATCCATTAATGCATGTTAATTTGTTTTAAATTTTCATTGTATTCATGTTTATTTAAGTTTTCTTTAATTTTAGACGCAAAATAATGAATCATATATGTTTGTTCCATTGATATTAAAATAAATAAGAAAATAAGAAAATAAGGATCGAAATTGAATCGAATCGAATCGAAATCGAATAATTTTGGATCGAATCGATCAGATCGTTTTAAATTGATTTGATTTCGATCCTCATTTCTCCAGGATCAAAATCGACTACCAGCCTCGATTCGATCCGATTCGATCCGATCTAAATGCACAACCCTAGAACCAGTCATGACTCATAAGCAGCTCTTTTATTTCAAGCAACGTACTAATTTACCGACAAACTTATTTTAACAAACTCAGCTCATCAATCAAAATTCTAAGCGCAGATATGAAAGGAACTTTTGAATAAAAAATTGCATCTTACAATTTAAGGACAAAAATATTACATACTCGAAAGTCTTTCTCCAAATAAGAGCCATTTTTTTCACTTCAATGACGACACGGTACTCCAAAGATTAATACATTTATAATGGAACGAATGTCGATCATGTTCTTCAATCTTGGCATCCTCAAAATTTATACCCAAAGAATATGCATTTAATCCCAAAGGTTGGTAGTTTTGGCTTCTGCTTATGCTGTGATATGCATGAGAATTGAGAAATCCTTTTGTGGGGTGAAAACACTTTGAAATGCCAGCCTCAAACCACTTTGGTAATCTAATCAAAGCCTTCATTCCCAGTCTCGTAAAGAATATGGCATACAGAACATGTAGCAAGAACATATATATATGAACCACAATTGAGCATCAGCTGTCAACAAACAAGGACAACATTTAATGTAAAGCTTTTAGTGTCTTATGAGAAGAGGAAAGGGAGAAAAAATGAAAGAGGCAAGCCATAAGCATAAGTACCAGGAACCTAAATATAGGTAATATTAAAGTTCATAGATAGAACTGCAGCGGAGCAAAACAATCATGACATTAAAGTTCATTAAAGTTCATTGATAAGTACCAGCCCTAGTATGTTTTCTCCAATCAAATACGAAACAATTACAATATTATTACACATAGCTCCAGCGGCGCTACAGCAGAAGAAACTTTTAGGTTCATTCAAGACTAGCTACTACATTAGCCCAAAAGAGAAGAAAAAACACTACAAGATTTGGGGGGCATCCGCAACCGCCCCCCCCCAACCGCCACGGCGGTCGCTATTATCGGCGACCGCCCAGCGACCGCCAGGCGGTCGCCCATAAGGGGTGGCGACCGCTAGGCGGTCGCCACCAACAAAAAAGAACTTGGCGACGGCTGGGCCGTCGCCATCTATCATATGGCGACGGCCCAGCTGTCGCCAAGTGGGCCGGAGCGACGGCCCATCCGTCGCGTCGGCCCACTAGGGTTAAAACCCTAGTGGGGCGACCGCCCGGCCGTCTCCCCCCCGACCCGCCCCGCCCCGCCCCGCCCGCCCCCCTCTCTCTTCTTCTCCTCTTCCTCTTCATTTTTTCTTCCATTTTTCTTCTTCTTCTCTTCTCTCCTCAATACCCACCCACCAACACATACCCCTACCCGACCCGATCTATCCACCACCACCACGCGACCTCATCTCCGTCGCCCCCCCCACCACGCGACCTCACCTCCGTCGCCACACGCCACCACGCGACCTCCATTCGGTCGCCACGCCACCACGTCTCACCTCCGTCGCGTCGCCACCACGCCTCACCTCCGTCGCGTCGCCACCACCGCCTCCTCCGCGTCGTCACGCCACCGTGCCACCCCACCAACCAACCTCCGTCACCACGTCACGACGCCACCACCGCGTGCCTACCACGTCACCACCACCACACCGCGACCGCACATCCGTCACCACGCCACCATCACGACCGCCCGCGCGGTCACAACGCCGCCACTCCGACCGTTCCTCCGTCACCATCACATCGTCGCGCGCCCACCCTCGCCACCACGCCATCACCGCGGCCAATTAGCTATCTTCGGATTTTTGTAAGTTGTCCCAATTTTAAATTTTTTTTATTTATGATTATATGTACGTATTTGTTGAATTTATATTCTTGTTTATCGTATTTGCCGAATTTATAGGTAAGATTTATATATGTGATTATATGTATATTTCGTCGGATTTGTGTGGTGCGAATTGTTGTAAGTTGGATCGTTTATATAAATTTGGATATTAGCTTTGATATGATGATATGAATTAGGATATGAATGTTGATATGATGATATGAACTTTGATATGAATTTTGATATGAACTTTGATATGATGATATTAACTTTGATTATATTGTAGTTTATATTGTTGTAAGTTGGATCGTTTATATGAATTTGGATATGAACGTTGATATGATGATATGAATTTGGATATGAACTTGATATGATGATATGAATTTGGATATGAACTTTGAGATGAATTTGGATATGGACTTTGATATGATGATATGAACTTTGATTATATTGTCGTTTATATTGCTGTAATTTATATGAATTTGTATATAAACTTTGATATGATGATATGAATTTGGATATGATGATATGATGATAAGTTCATTATTTTTGGAAGTTAGTTTTTCTCGTTGGATTAATCGTTTATATATATGAACTTGCATATGATGATGAGATTTTCTTTTCGAATTATTATTTTGAAATTGTATGTTATTGAGGAATGATTATGAGTTTATTTGTCGACACGTTTAGGGATCATGTCAGGCAATAGTTCACGTAAGAGGCCACGTTCGTCAGGCAGTGTTCGTTCTCAAGTTGTTGGTTCTAGTAGTGAGATTCGGGGTAGTCTCAGGCCTCGGCTAGCTAGTGACGATGTTGTTCCGGTCGAGCTTCCCACCCAGGCAGAGACTCAGACATCGCGCGAGGGATCTACCGGGGTGACTCCCTTGCCACAGCGACGGCTTTTTGACGACTCTGATGCCCCAGCTGCAGTAGCACCTCTACGTACTTCATCTGGTTCAAGGGCTAGACCACCATCGACAGAGTCCACTGGAGCACATAGACCATCATCTGCCGAGTCTAGCCGAGCCCATATACCACCATTTGCAGGGTCCGATGGCGCTAGCCCGAGTGGGAGGACCGACGTAGCTGGCCCGAGCCAGAGGGTGACCGAGATTCCAGCATCGGGGGTATGCACAGACACGCAAAAACGTCCCGGTAGGGGACCATCGCTTGGTGTTCAAAACCCCACTAGTCCGAGTAAGAGGCCAGTTATTCGATTGGATCAGAGGGGCCTATTTCAGCATCCAAAGTCTCATGAGGTGGTGACGACGATCACTGAGTTGATTCGGACCTTCATGTCCAAGTTTTACAAGTCATATTATAAGGTGCCGAAGGAGAAACGAGATGCAATGTGGATTTCGTTCACGGTGAGAAACTATTAAATGAATATATTATTGAACTTATTGTATTAATAAATCAAGTGACAATATAAACTATCTTAAACACTAACTAAATTTTTTTTCAGGAAAAATTTGCGATCCACAAAAATGATTGGCTCAAAGTACATGAGTTGTACGAAAAAAAGGCCCCGAATTGTTACAAGTATTTGATGCATCGCACGAAGAAACAATATTTTGATAATAAGGATAAACCGGAGTTGGCTGATAAACAGAAGACGTGGATGAACTCAAAGGTGGAGAAGATTGCAATAAAGCATTGGACGAAGGAGGCAACCAAGAAACAAACATTGCAGGCTCGGAAAAATCGGAGGGGAGGCGAGGACCCTGAGAAAATGAAGAAGGCACCTGCTACTTTTTACGGTGGAGCCATAGACTTGGAAGAGATTAAGCGTCGTTTGGTAAGTTATATTATAATTAAAGCATTTAATCTTAATTTCACTTAAGAATATGTGTAATTGAGTATACTTACTTTTGTTTTTCAAATTTGTAGGCTAAGGTGGATCCAAACCGCACGACGCGTATTCGACATGATGAGGCATTCAAATATGGATTTACGAAGCATGTTGAGGGTACGGGCGGGAAAACCAAGGTGCCGGCGAAGCGCGAGTGGATAGATCAGGGCGATAAAATGATTTACGTGAGTGAATTAAAATACAAATTCATTTTAGACTACTAATTCGTTTAATCTCCTTATTCATTTATTTTCTTATTATAAATACGAATTCTTTCACAATTAACAGAAGAAGTACATGAAGCTGATGAGGACTCAATATGGCAAGGACATGTCGGTGTGGCCCGATATTGACGGGCCACTATGGAAAAAGGCCCAAGGGAAAATCAAGAAGGGGAAGGCGAGAGGTATACCTGGCGGCTCAGCTCTAGAGGCATATGATATTGAGTTTAGGAAGAAGCCAGACTACATGAGGGCATACGCCAAGGAGTTGGAGGAGACGAATAAGGAGTTGGAGCAGACAAATAAGGAGTTGGAGGCTAGCATGCGAGATCCGCGAGTGGACGACATTTTTACAATTTTGCAAGGCTGGAGGAATCCTCAGATTGAGCATGGATATGTTCCACCACCGGAGATTCCCGCTTCGATGTTACAGCACGATGCAGCAAAGACCGGATCTGCTTCTAGGACTGCTAGGCCGCCACATCAGAAGAAGGACCCATTTGCTCCCAGTTCTTCTGTTGCGCCCAACTACGTCGTGGTGTACTCAGACAGTTCCGATAGTGAGGACGACCACGTCTACGACGACCTTGATGATGTTGTGGATTTGGGCAGAGATGGGGTAGATGCACATCGGGTTGGTGGTGTTGTGGACTTGGCGGAGAGCTCTGGTGACGAAGATGATGACGAGGATGATGACGAGGATGATGACGAGGATACTGATGATGAGGATACTCAGTCGGATTCCAATGATGATTAGGTCGAGTACTTGGGATTTTCTATTTCGAACTTTTTGTTATGTTGGACTTTTTAGTATGTTGTGTATTTTGCTATTTCGTTGTATTTGGACTGTTCTATGTTGGACTGTTATATGTTGGATTGTTATATGTTGGACTGTTCTATGTTCGACTGTTATATGTTGGACTGTTATATGTTGGACTTTTTAGTATGTTGTGTATTTTGCTATTTTGCTGTATTTGGACAATTGTCATTAGAAAAATACTCAGACATTAACTTTAAATATGGAGAAGATTTACATTATAAACTTTTAACAAGTCTAATCATCTTCATTAGAAACAAAGTCAACATCATTTGAATCTAACTCTATTGCGTCACCTTCTTCCTCATCCACAAGCTCAAACTCCCCGGCACCCAATTGGATATCCATATTAAACGAGCTGAAGTCGACAAACAGATTTAGGCCTGTAGATTCGTGCTCTTGAAAAACTTGGGTAGGTACCTGCGCTTCTGTTTCACCGCCCTCACTCAAAGACGACATGTCGATGATGTGTCTCGCTGGAATAGTGAATACTGACATCCAACCCTTTTGACCTGGCCTTCCGTTAGTGAGTTCTGGGTACGGCGCGTAGTAACACTGTAGTGCTTGGTTTGCAAGAATAAATGGTTCGTTGGTCGTGAGTGACCGGTGTGGGTTAATATCAACCAAGTTGTACGTGTCGTGAACCGTCGTCCCACTTCTAGTAATATCGTACCAATGATACTTGAAAAACACAATGTACAATTGCTTCCCAGTACTACCTCCCCAGTACTCCAATTCTAGGATCTCTTTCAAAGTCCCGTAGAAGTTGGTGGCGTCGGCATCTCCCATGTCTCCCTTTACATAAACACCGCTACAATTAGTCTGCTTAGGACCCAAATGCGTATTTGTGTGGAATCTGAACCCATTCACCTTGTAACCATCGTACACCAACGCAGTGTTTAGAGGACCATTGAGTAACGGCGTTACACGATCATCTAGCATGTACTTTCCACTAGAGTACGTCTGCTTAAACCACGCCACATAATCTCTGTTCCTCTTCATTTGCACCTCCATTGGACTCAATCCATTGCACTCCTCATGTATGAACAACCTGCAAGTAAAAAATTGGACTGTTATTATTCTGACACACCGCAAGACCAAGAAAATTCAATAATTTTATATTTAAAAAAACACTTACTCGAGCCAACCATCCAACTCTTCACAATTAAGCAGTGTGTAGAGCTCAACTTGTTCGATTTCTTCGAACGACAACCGCTTCTTCTTGTCATGCCCAATTGGCTTCCCTCTCTTACGAAACAATAGAAGCTCTTCATCCCACTCTGAACTTTCTAAAGTCTCGTTCCTGTTTAGTCGGTCATATGTAGAAGTGGGGGATATATCGAGATATTGCGAGCACAAATTTGATAGCTCTTCAAGTAGGTAGGCATTGGCTATGCATCCCTCGGGTCTCGCTTTATTCAAAACTGACTTCTTAAACTTATACATGCGCCTGATTAATAACAAAGGAAATAATGAATACACAATAGAATAAAGTATTAATAATAAGTGTCACAAACCAAATTACGAAAAATTGACCTCTCGAATGGATACATCCATCTGTAGTGAACCGGACCACCGACTTTCGCCTCGTACGGTAGGTGTATTGCCAAATGCTCCATAGAATCGAAGAAAGAAGGAGGAAATATATGCTCCAACTTGCACATTGTTACAATGATAGACGCCTCTAGTCCATTCATATCTGTGACGGAAACCTCTGAAGCGCAAATGGCCCTGAAGAACAAGCTAATCTCCACTAATGTTCCCCAAATTTCTAGTGGCAGAAAGTCACGAAAAGCAATCGGAATCAATCTCTGCATGAAGACGTGACAATCATGACTCTTCATACCGAACAACCTCTGTTGCTGCTTCTGTACACATCGTTCCAAGTTCGATGCGTATCCATCTGGAAACTTTAGATTGACCAACCATTCAAACACCTTTTTCTTTTGCTCCTTCGTGAGACAGTAGGTTACCTTTGGCTTGGCAGAAAGCCCGCGACGACCACCTGGCTGTAAAAACAGCTCAGTACGGTTCGTCAAGATCTCCAAATCTTTCCTCGACTTGATGTTGTCCTTTGTCTTAGAGTCATCCAACACCGTGTTGATGATGTTATCGAAGAAATTCTTCTCGCAGTGCATGACATCTAGATTGTGACGAATCAAGTTTGTGGACCAATAGGGCAGTTCCCAGAAAATACTCTTTCTCAACCAATTATGCGTCACCCCTTTACCCGAGAGCTTTTTTGCTTCAACTCCAAATCCGACAGCCTCAAGCTGCTCCACAATTAACCTCATCTCATCGCCAGATTTCCTAGGAATAGGTGCTTCTAGCCTTTCTTCCCCTAAGTAAAAGGAATTTTTATCGCGCCTCCAGGAATGACCTATGGGCAAAAACCGACGATGGCAATCAAAAAAGCACGGTTTACCGCCGTTTGCCAGTGTAAAAGATTGAGTATCCCCCATACAGTAAGGACACGAAAACCTCCCGTGCGTACTCCACTGAGATAACATTCCGTACGCCGGAAAATCACTAATCGTCCACATCAGGGATGCTCTCAATCTGAAGTTTTCCTTTCTCAAACTATCGAATGTCTCAGTCCCAGTACTCCATAAAACATTCAGTTCGTCAATCAATGGTCTCAGAAAAACATCCAAATTCTTTCCCGGACTCTCTGGGCCAGAAATGATAAGGCTCAAAAATATAAACTCTGGTCTCATGCAAAGATCTGGAGGAAGATTATACGGCGTGACAAACACTGGCCAACAAGAGTAGCTCTTGCCAAATGAGTTATATGGTGTGAACCCATCCGTACATAAACCTAGACGTACGTTCCTGGGCTCTGCTGCAAAATCCGGGTGCGTCCGATCGAAGTGGCGCCATGCCTCTCCTGAAGCTGGGTGGATCATTCTATCTGTAGCCCCTCGACACTTCAAATGCCAAGTCATATGTCGAGCAGTGCCTATAGTATAATACAACCTTTGAAGACGGGGAGTTAAAGGGAAATACCACAATTTTCTCCTCCCGACCTTTGATTTCAAACCGGCCACGTATCTATTCGTCCCGCATACCGGGCATTTGTCTAAGGCCTTATTCGCCTCCCCGTAGAACAAGAAACACTGTTTAGTACAACAATCAATCTTCTCGTAGCCTAACCCCAATGTTCGCATCATACGGAGCATCCCTTTCGTGTCTTTAGGTAACAACTTCACTGTCTCATCCAAGAAACCTTCCTTCGCCTTGTTAAAAGCCTTATCAGAAGAAATATTACTCATCTTGTGTAGTGTCTTGTCCCTCAACCACTCAGCGATCCACTGAAGGATAGATGTATTTTTTCTAGGATGAATATTCACCTTTCCTAGATACATCAAATTGTAGAATGCTTTTGCGTCGGGATTTGGATCCTCATTACGCACCTCATCCTCATCAAATCGACCTCCACGTGCATCTACCACCATGTCTCTAAACGAATCATCACAATGAACAGAGAGGTCGGGAATATTGATGTGTGATGTGCTTGGGAGGTCGGGCATATACGGCATGGCAGGCCTTGAGTACTCTTCCCCGTGAAAAACCCAAACGTGATATCCGGGCGTAAATCCTGACTTATGAAGATGATCACGGACCGAGTATTTCGGAAAAAACACTCTATTTTTGCATTTCTTGCACGGGCACCTTATACGGTTTTCTAGATCTAAGAATTCGGATGCTTGCGAAGCGTATTCTATGAACGAACGAACACCAAACACAAAACTTTCTTGTAAATAACCATCGCTATCGAACATATTGTACATCCAAGATTTATCGGCTTGATATTCCATTGTTTATCTACGTTAAAATAAATATTTATAATTTACACTACTAACAATTTTCAATTTAATTAAAACTAACACACACATAATTAATTATAAACAAATAAAATAACAACGTACCTCTTGTAGCGTAAACAAACGAATGGTATAAAAAAATTCAAGAATGTTGTATCCACAACAACAAGTTCCACGATAACGTTTCGACAATACCTATAAACAAATGAAATAAATAAAAAAGCATTAATTAATTAAATAGAAATTTTATAACATTTAAATAAAATAAGACATTTCTAATATTATTAAGGGAGAAAACGTATGTACCTTAAGAGTAAGTGGTGGGGAGAATGAACTATGCAAGTGAAGTGGGGAGGTATTTATAACAAAAAATCTGCAACTTCGCAACCGCCTGGCGGTTGCAGATAACAACGGCTAGTAGTTCTTGCAACCGCCAGGCGGTTGCGGATAACAACGGCTAGTAAGTCCGCAACCGCCAAGCGGTGGCCAATCCCCATAGCGACCGCCTGGCGGTTGCAATGGTATGGAGCGACCGCCTAGCGGTTGCAAGGGCGTGGAGCGACCGCTAGGCGGTCGCTTATGCTGGGTATCAGCAACCGCTAAGCGGTTGCTGATAATGTTCATACCATAATTCTTACATTTTCACAACCGCTATGTTTCACAAATTGCTAATTAACCTAATCATAGTTACAATAACTACACTTATAAGGTTTGTCAGCAAAATCAAGCTTGGGACAACATAAATGACTACATATGATGATTAGTCGTTGATATATATATAACTCGCCTTATTACGTGTAATCTACTATTTTACTAACTCAATCATAGTCTTGTAATCTTTTACTACTAGTATTCACATGTAATAACAATATTGGAGTTTACTAAACATCAACACATCAAGATACTTACCAAAAATTGATAATTTCAAATATGAACATTATCTGCAACCGCTGAGCGGTTGCAGATAACAAGCTCTAGCGACCGCCTGGCGGTCGCTACTATACATTGCAACCGCTGAGCGGTCGCTTATTGTCATAGAGACCGTCTAGGCGGTTGCGGATGCTGGTCATTTGCAACCGCTTGGCGGTTGCAAATAATATTCATAAATGAATTTTTACTATTTTGGTTGATTCGTTGTCACGCGTTGTTTGATCATTTGATAATTACATTAAAATAGTTAAAAACAAATCAAATGATAAGATTTCATTGCAAAATTAATCTTGGGGACAACATCATGGACTAATTATGATGATTAGTTTAACATAATATATAGGTGTATCATTGATAACTCGTCAAATCAATCATAATCTACTATTTTACTAACTCGAGCAATAGTTTTGTAGTCATTTATTACTGATCCGTGGAATTAATAATGATATTTCTTATCTATAAACACAAACTCATCAAGATACTTAACAAAAATCACTAATTTTAAACATGAATATTAATTGCAACCGCTTGGCGGTTGCTATATCTGACCATAGCAACCGCTGAGCGGTTGCTATGTCTAACAATAGCAACCGCCGAGCGGTTGCTACATCGTATCATGGCAACCGCCAGGCGGTCGCCATATATATTTGCAACCGCTCGGCGGTTGCCAATTTTGCTGAAATTGGGCGGGATTTGGGGGGAAATTCAAAATTTCACGAAAATTCAAAATTTTCAATACGTTGCAACCGCCGAGCGGTTGCAAATGCTGCTGAAATGGGGGGGAATTTCAAATTTTCACGAAAATTCAAAATTTTCACGAAAATTCAAAATTTTCACCCAAATCTTATATATATCCACCATTCTTTCCCTAATTTTTCATTCACAACTCATACACTCTCAAAAAAACTCAAGACTTCATTTTATCTCCAAATCAAAACACAAACACTCTCTTCTATTCCAATCCACAAAAAAATCCAAAAACTTCTTCTTATCTACAAAACAAAATAATCAAACACTTTTTTTCCTTTATATCTTCAACAAAACACCTAAACACTCTCTTCTTTTTTATCTCCAACAAAATACCAAACACTTTTTTTTTTCAATCCACAAAAACGCAAGAACTTCTTGAATTTATATCTTCAACAAAACATCCAACTACTTTCTTTTATTTTATATCTCTAACAAAAATCCAATCACTTTCTTTTATCTTCATAACAAAATACCAAACACCATTTTTTTCCAATCCACCAAAACCCAAATTACCTCTCTCTTTCATCCCCAAAACAAAACACCAAACACTTTTTTCAATTCTTATCTTTTTGTTTCACTTACTTTTGTTTCACTTCTTTATGTTTGTATGTTTTTCAGTATTGTTTTTTTATTTCGACAAAAAAACAATAATATTTCGGAAATTTCACGAAATATTATTGTTTTTTTTTTATTTTGAAGAATATTATTTGCAACCGCCTGGCAGTTGCGAGCTTTAACTCGCAACCGCCAGGCGGTTGCCATTTTATGAAGGACTTCGCAACCGCTTAGCGGTTGCCATGTCCGTAAATAAAATAGCAACCGTGTGGCGGTCGCCCCTTCTGGGTGGCAACCGATGTGCGGTCGCCCTTCAGTTGGCGACCGCTTGGCGGTCGCCCTATAGTTTGCGACCGCCAAGCGGTCACCCATTACGGGTGGCGACCACTATGCGGTCGCCCTAGAGTGGGCAACCGGCTAGCGGTCGCCCCATTATATGGCGACCGCCTAGCGGTAGCCTCGTAACATGGCGACCGCCTAGCGGTCGCCCCGTGTCTTGGCGACCGGCTAGCGGTCGCCCCTTTACATGGCGACCGGCTAGCGGTCGCCCCTTTAGATGGCGACCGTCTAGCGGTCGCCCCTTATTTTAGCGACCGCTAGGCGGTCGCCTTGGTGTAAGGGCGACCGCTCGGCGGTCGCAAGGGGCCCACGACGAGGGGTATCCGCGACCGACACGGCGACTGCCCCGGCGGTCGCGGATACCCTTCGGGCGACCGCCCATGGGCCTTCTGCAACCGCCCGGGCGGTTGCAGATGGCCCTCAAGTCTTGTAGTGAAAGGGGGGAAATATTACAATTGAGCATAAGAAGACTGAGGGAACCCATCTGGTTTTCAACCGGATAAGAATTGACCCAACGTTGTGTCGTCATTGCATGATCTTAAAACTAATCAAGTAACAGCAGCACAGTTTAGATCATAAAGAAGGACGATTATTCTAATAGTTTGAAAGATAACAATTATGCATAAGATTTAGTAGGTGGAACAGCACTGGTTAAGGGTTATCCTAGGAGATGGAGAATTGGAAAAGCCACAGAATGCAGAATGTCGACATAATAGAGCGCACAATGCAAATCTATGATATTATCCAACACAGATATATATACACATCTATAACACAAAAAACAAGACTGGATGCAAATAATGTTTGTTACGTAATTTCCCATTTTCTGTTTGTGTTCAAGAGTAAAGACAATGCAACAACAAGAGAAAGCAGTAAAGATAGTTGATGGACATATATAAGATAGAGCAGGTAAATGAATGTGTCTCGCGCGTTTACTAAGAGAATTTCGTAAAATATTTGTCACCTACCTTCATAAAGTGTCCATGGCGAGACCAGGCAAACCATGAAGTAAATGGCACACTACAACAGAAAGTGCTTGTTAGGACACTTAATTTTAAGCTATATTATACAAGTGCCTCATCAGCAATGTATTAAGGCACTTAAATATAGTATCCCAACATATTAATATTTATATTGAAGTTCTGGTAAAAAAAAAATTATATTGAAGCATTATCGATTAAAAAAAACATTTTACTCTCATTATCAGAAATCAAATGACCACTCCCTCTCTCAAAGAAAACCCTAGCCCTCAAATCAATTCCCAGAAGAGCTCCGCGGACGCGAAGCTCCGTCGTCGCTTCTTTATCGGTCTCTTCCTCAGACGCAAAGCTCGGTCGTCGCGATCTCCTCCTCCGACGCGAATCTTCGCCGTTGCTCCTTAATCGATCTCTTCTTCCAACGTGAAGCTCCGTCGTCGCCCATTAATCGATCTCCTCCTCCGACGCGAAGCTTTACCGTCGCTCCTTAATTGATCTCCTCATCGGACGCCGCTATTACTTTTACTATGTGTAGAGATGTAAGTGAAGATCATCTGTGAAGTTGAATTTAGGAGCTGGTGCTTATCAAACTGAGGTGAATTTTAGCTGTTGCTTGTTTTTGTAATGCCATCAAACTCATTTTTTAATTATGATTTATTATGTGTGGGGTGATAACAGGAAGGAAATCCTCTTGTATTGCATGTTGTTGGAAGAGCAGAGCAGATGCAAGTCAATGATAAGTAATGTAGACATTTTTAAAGCTTTTTCATTGTTATTGTTGTTTTTGGAATTGAGTTGGCTAGTGCAGGTTTCGTGTGAAGGGGTATCTTCCCATTGTTGGATTGGCAAATATCAATAAACTGAGTGCTAAGCTCATACTTGGTGCTGATAGGTAATGCTCTGTTACTTTATCTCGAAGTTATGTTTGTTGTGATTGTGTTCGGTTATGATTTTGATGAAACATTGATCAGGCCTTTTATTTTAGTAACATCAGTTGGATAGTACGACCTGATGATTTAGTAACAATCTATGCCTTAATATTTAGGTTGACTATGATATTGCTACACACGGATATTCTCTTGTGCGTTGGGAGTAAAGTGATCATCATAAGTAGCTCTCTACGTTTATTTGTGTATCTCTTATGACTGTTTTATTGTTTGCACTGTTGTGTGAATGATTTCCTTGTTTCTTGCTTGGTGACACTACCGTCCAATGCTTGTCTGGTACAGGGTCTTTGAGGGTTGGAGGTGAATGTTTAGCTAAACATTGCCATCAGGTTCGTTTAGTTCTTTCCTCTGCTAACCAATCATATACCCTTGTTTATTTGAATTGTTCATGTAAGTAACGCTTACGTGTTGTATGTGGGTCTGCAGCGTACTATTTTCATCCTGCAACCAACATGAAACCACACAAAAGTTTTTGGGTTGGCAGGGTTATCTGTAAAAAGTAGCGTTACTATGATCCAGCTACTCGTGTACTCAATTTCCTAGGTCGAATAATTTTCTCGCTGATAAATTTCATTTTTCTGCATCATTCTTGGGGTAACATCTTTTTTTTAAAGTGAAAAGTGCAACAAGCAAATTTACAACATGATTTAAACAGTTTCGCTCTGAGATGTTTTTGCATTTCTTATCTTCAATTAGTTAACTGATGTAATAACTGATATTACATGAATATACGCATGGTAGAGCAGTGAAACAGTTCTTGACTTTATTTTTTTATGATTAACTAAGGCATCTACTTCTATGATGAAATTATTAATTAAGTGTACTTCATAACTATTGTTTCCTTAGAAATCCCCACAATAGGAAGAGTGATGAATCATCATCATAGAGCTATTCTTGAAGATAGGTTGACTGATTAAATAATGGTATAAAATGTACGCAACTTTCGTTATTAATGAGTTTCCGTTTTCAGTTTATTTTTGGTTTCTTTTTCAGGACAGTGCTACCATAAATAAGTGAAAAGTAACTTGCTGACAATTGTTATTTATGGCCTTTCCTTGTAAACATGCTTTCATATAATTATGCCATAACAGTTACTCTGCCATTTGGATATCAACACGTTTTTTGGGGGAAACCTTGGTATTCCTCGATCAGAAGCTGCTTTACAGTGCTTATCATCACCCGGTGAAAGACATTTTCAGGCTAGGACTTCAACTTATTCTTGTCTCAGTCTTCTTTATATGGCATGAAATCTTAACTCAGGTCTATTACGTGTTTAAGATGTTTCTTGAGTCAGTTGACTGTGGCAACTTTGTGAGGCTGGTAAATTTATGGGACTTGATAGATGTTGATTAATACTTCTACTGCCAGCTAACTTAGATTTAGTTTACGAATATCTTGCTAGGTTGCAGTGGTGGAAGTCAGCAGTTACCAACTAGAAATTCCCTGCAAGTACTTCCACCCTTCTGGTAAGTGTCGCGGATTTGGCGTGTCTGGTTATAATTCAATTTGTTCTTTAGTTCACTGATTTGGTAAACACTTACTTAGGTTGCAGTGATCTTGAATGTCACTCCTGATCACTTACAAAGGCACAAAACAATGAGAAATTATTCCATGATTAAGTCGCGTATTTTTTCCAATATGAGCGGCAGAAAGATTGCCATTCTTCCTGTAGGTCCGAATCAAATACGTTCAGTAACTTCTATTTGTATTCCATCACTTTGGTATTGTGTTAACTTATATCATGGGCAACGTTCAAATCCACTTTTTACCATTTGCATCTCTTGAATCTATCATGTTATGTCCTTTGGTAAAAGTTGTCCTCGAGTGGGAATGTTTATCCCAGGTACACTCGTGATTTTATTTTTGTATGTCTATTTGCCTGTCACCTTCTCTTTCAGTCCAATGTTCATATACCATTTCGATCCTTTTATGCGGGTGCGGGAAATCCATATCTAAACGATGCAGTTGTGTATCATGCAAATGGTTCTAATTTTGCTTGGATTGGTGCTTATCCTGGTGTTAAAGTAAGAAAACTCACAGTTCGGATTATTGCAGACAGTATATTGTGACTTATACAAATGTCCTAGTGGTTTATGAATCTATCATGCATGTTCCGATGACATTAGTGGCTCGTTCAGCAATTATATGCATATTGCTCTGTTTACATAGTATTCTCCCTTGAGCTCTACTGACCACAGAGGATTGCATAACAAATTGTGTCAAATATATTGTCTCCGAATTTTGAAACTTGATTACAATAAATTTTTCAATCAGCAATGTCTTAACAATGCTAATTTATTGGTATATTTGTAAAAGGATCTCATACATGTTATTCGTAAGTTCAATTTTGCCAACTTTTGGAATTTTCATTACTCTATAGTGTTGGGTCCTGTAGCTTCTATGCTTAATATAAGATTTACTTTTATGTTAGGATTAACGAGAAAAGGTACTTGATGTGCTTAAGTTATTGACCAGAAGTACATTGAGTGCAAGGTTTAGTGACATATCTCTCTTTCCTTTAAATTCCCATCCTGAATTCCTAAATTTCCATTGAACTTGATATGTTAACTATTTCTAGGCTGAAATTGGAGATACGCAGATAATCATCCAGCTACCCTTGAAGCAATGAGTTAAGCATTGTCGTTTTGGTTCCAAAAAGAATTATGCAGTTTGCTAATCTATTTTAGAAGCGAATTGTGCAGTAGTTGCTGTGATTGGCAAGTGATTCTATTTTAGAAGCGAATAGTGATGTACACTACTCACCTGGTACTTGCTTTAACAGTTACACCTCTGATAATCTATTTCCTGATGCAACTCCTTTTGTTTGATGATGTCTGATTTGACAATGTGTGATCTTTTGACAAATAATGTTGTTTGTTATAAGTACAATGCTGAAGGACAAAACTTTTATTCTTTCTTGAGATTCTGCTTTGCTGGGAATCATTAACCCTTATGATGCCTTTTTCGTTGTAACTTTGGCGCAGAAAATACTCCAAGGTAGAGGTTAAACCAGAAATAGTAAAAGTAGAGAATCTAGTGAACCATTTTACCTTGTGGTCATGCACGTCAATCACAAGTATAAGTATTTGTTAGTACCTTCATGGTAAGATTATAAGACATTTACGATTTGCAAATTCTTAACTTTTCTTTTGGTGCTACAGTTGTAAAAGCATGGAGTTTTTAAGCGGAATGCAACTATCAGAAAGCAATAGTGGCTTGCATCAATTATAGGTAATACTCATAAGTTGGTGAACATTTTAATTTATGCTTGCCATTAGACTGCCAAGCTTTACAATATAGAAATTTTTCTGTCTCAAACGATTGTTATATTTCATATTAATCTCAATTTCTTTCCTGAAACACGTGGAACTTCGTAACAGTTGACCAGAAAACTAGTTGTAGATTTGGTGACAGTGGCATGGTTGAGCATACATGGGATGTTCTGTTAACAGCATATATCAATTTTTTAACTGCTACAGGAAGTGAAAAGAGGAAAGAAAGTCATGTTAAGCCGTGATTCATTCATCGTTCTGGTAAAAAGTTATTTTAGAACTGAGGCTTGTACATGGTCTTATTTTTTCTTAAACATGGTTTTGATTTTAACTGTTACTTTTTATCTCTTAAATATTGCAGAGGTTGCAGTGGATGACAATGCAAATTAATTGAAAGAAGGCTGAGAATTTGTTTGTAGTAGGAGATTAGGAACATTTATAGTAATAGCCTTTTGAATTGTCACATTATTAGATTGGAGGTTGAGACTAGTTTATTTTGGTTTATGTTTGTTGATTTTAGAATGTCGAGTTACATTATAGTGTGGTATAAGTTTCTTGTAAATGATTGAATGAATATTAATAAAATTGTGTTTTTCGTTTTGTATTATTGTGATTTGTCTTGTACGAGAAAAGGGAGAAACAAAGATACTTGACACGCACAGTAACATGAAATTCTGAAAAATATGCTTCTATGAGGGCACATGTAAGGGTTGTAAAGGCACATATATTTGCCTTTAAAAGGTTATCTTGGGGCACATGTAAGGGTTGTTGAGGCACATATATTTGCCTTTAAAAAGGTTATCTTGAGGCACATGTAAGTGTTGTTGAGGCACATAAATTTGCCTTTAAATTGTTATTATGAGGCACATATAAAGGTGGTTAGAACAAATATATATGTCTCTATAAAGATCTCTTGGGGCACATAAAAAGTGTCTTTATACATCTTAACTCTATCGCGACATAGGTTTTATCCGACAAATGATTTAAGTGCCTCAACAGCCATAAGTGTCTCAACATGTACCTATAGAGGCACATTTTTCTGTCTCTAAAGAGCTTTTTTGTTGTAGTGACACTACTAGAAAAACTGGTTTTATGTGGACACACTTTGAAGCATCACTACAATGACATATAGGCACACTTCGAAGCATCACTCTATCGACATATAGTCACACTTTGAAGCATCATTTTAGCTACGTATAGTCACACTTTGAAGCATCACTATAGCTACGTATAGTCACACTTCAAAGCACCACTATGCACAACTCTTGCCACACTTTCAACCGACACCACAACCACATATAATCACAGTTTCTAAAAACAAAAGCGTCACGATATTCTTGTTTAATTATCTTTACGATCTCCAAATTTAACGACAGAATTAATCAAAGCACCTAATGGCCGAGAACAAAAAGATATAGTATATATGTGAAATTCTCTTTATAACAATTTCACTAAAACCCACATTATACTTGTCAAACATCAAAGCCTCTAAAAAAACTACAACAATGAGTTTCAAATTCCAGCCTCATCAGTTACAAAGAAATTTGTATGCCTGGCCAAAACATGATACAAACTAAATAATTAGTCGTATCGAATTATCAAAACATAACTCATATACTCAAAAATTCAGTAAACTTAAAAGAAAGTAATCTTGATTTCTTTTCTCAACATATATTTTCTGCGATCCTGATCAACTTGCTTCATCCAACGCACTACAAAATCAAACTTGAAGAAAAGTATTTCAATCAACACAATAAAAATAAATGTGCCATATGTTCAGAACAAATAAGGGAACTCTTGAATTAATATTCTAAAACAGATAAATACACTGAAATACACAAACTTAGAAGCACTGATCATAATTATCAAACTCGGAAACACTGATCTGATCAAATTATCTGATACTACCACCAAAACTGACCATGTATTAAGACCTTTTTTTCAAGTAAATTAATAGAAGCCCTACCTTGAATCTTAAGGGCTCTTAACATCCATAAACAGCACCTGCATATCACAGCAACACTTTCTCCATCAGTATTCAAGTAGCCAGTAGAAGGGAAATGACTAATTAAAGGAAAAAACAATATCTCACTTTAGGAAGAACTGGAATTAGAAGCCAAGTATTGTGTCGCATTTATTTGAAGTCTCTGCTTCCTAATGAAGTAAATCAATCATAACGATTCAACTTCTCTTTTAGAAAATTTACATATGCAACTTCTCCTAATGAGGTTTATACAGTGCATTGTGCAAAGTTACGGTAGTAATGGATATAGGCATGTTCAGTGCATGATGCATACAGACGTTAAAATGAATATACTACAATCCTTAAATAATTTACAGCAAAGCAACAAATCACAGAGAGTTCCAGGCACAATTTCCAGTCACATAAAAATCCACACCTTCGTCATATATACATGCATCATAAAAGTCTGCAGCAAAGCAACAAATCATCAAGAGTTCTAGGTTCAATTTTCAGTCACATAAAAATCTGAACCTCATATTAAGTGACAGACTCAATTTCGTATGATCAAGGCTGATTCTAATGCATTTGATAGTAAGAACACTTACCAAAGTCATTAGATGCCTTCCTTGCTATTATTTCATTCAATTCATTTATTTTTCTTAATTATGAGCTTATTCATCTTCTTCCATCCAACTCAATCTAGAAAATATATATAGTTACACTTACATCACTATAAACAACAAAGAATTTGACACTTTTAGAGATTTCAAGAGAAGAATATTTACCAGAAACTTTGGCCATGCAATGCTAATTGCTTCACCTATGGATTTCATTTTGTCTATCGAACGGATTTCAATATACTGTCACGTAGTGCATATAGACATGTTAATAGTTTGGTTTCTTCAAAAGAAAACCCTTACCTAAAATGAACTTAAATGTAAAAGAGAATTTGCAATATGACAACTTAAAATGAAGTAATTCTTACCAAAAGCAATATTGCATGATGTCCTATCTTAGTATTACTGCGGATGAATCGGAAAAACTGGAAAATCTGCAATTGTGTGGAAGCTGTTAAACCGAATCGAGAAACCAACATAAGGATCAAGGAAATACAAGAATTAGAGTTTCAATGTCTACTCGTGATTGACAAGAAGCATGAAGTTCACTCCAAATTCATCTTCCAGCAAACACAGCAACCAAGTCATTGTAACCTTCAATTTTTTCAAAAGACAATCAAAAGAATGAACACAGATAACCATAATAGTAAGGTTCTTGTAAGAAAGGATTTCATGTAACTGATGTAAGTCAGAATAAGTATATACTAATCTACTCGACGACACTAGAAAGCAAGATGTGAATCACATTATCAGCACCTGCCAAGCCAATTGCTTCACACTGGAATAACAAGTAAAAGGTAAACAAAAGCTTGTGCTATGTGAAAGCTAGTGTTATGAATATAATACATGCCAGAAATACTTTGAAGGAACAGCAACAATTTGTATCCATTTTTCTCTATAGGATCCGAAAATCAAAACATAGAAATCACCTGGAACACGAAAGACAGATTAAATTCACTGGAGATGTAGTTTTTGAGCAAAACCCGACGATTACATAGAAATATTTCAGCCAACAAAAACACACAAAAAGTGAATGGAAGATTTCAATTAAACAAAAATAAACAGATTATAATAAAGATGATAATAACCAGAGCAGGAAAAAATGATAGAAAAGGTAACATTTTGGGCTACATTTTCAGTACATGGATATGATCAATTTCTCATGCTTTTTCACTTCCGTTTTAGATCATTAGTGAAACCAGTGGGTATACAAGAAGCTTAACTAATGATAAAATATGCAGTAATACGAACTATGCATAAGGAAAAGGCGAATATGCCAAAACAGAAGATCAACAATGATTACCTCTAAATATAATTGCATTGGTTTTAGTGATAGCATCAACAACATTGAAGAAACTAAAACTCTGATGCTTGATCCTGTTCTTGTTGGCTTGACCTGCAAGTCAAATATTTCATACTTTATTCACTTTTCATCTTAAAGTTCACCTCGATTATATCAATGCAAGAAGCAACTACAATATACGCACTTGATATTGGAGCATTTATCTGGAAAAAAGAATGAGGGCCTCTGCCTTTCTCAAGGACTTATAACTCCTACAAACACAATACAAACAACTTAAGAACATACTACCCGTGCCTCTGGCACTATCTTAGTAATAAATTAGCATGACACATACACGAAATTTACATGATTTGCACGAAATATGCTCAAACAACCCCCATGTGTAATCTGCATCAGTTTTACCTAAATTAAACAAATCACAAAGCACACTTGTAATATCAGAAAATCCTAATCTCTCTCTAAATCAAGGAACTCAAACAGTCAACAAGGAATTGATTTATTTCTCAGATAGTGCCATAAATGAAGCTTCAAGGTTGAAATTTAGGTATTCCATAAATTTGGTTGCTACAACTGGTCTATAGTGGCTGGCTAAAAGGATGATAAATTCAGATGGACTAGCTATGGTCAAAGTTCAGAGAGGTAAAAAAACTCATGTCAGCTAGACAAAAGCAATAATATTTGAATGTAAAGGCTTGTTTTTGCATAAGAAAGAGATCAAAGAATCACCTTTACATGGGCAGCAACTCTATCGACTCCACAACAAAAAATGATGTCGGCATTCCAAAATCTCCTTAAGATTACTAGATATTACCATTCATCAAACCACTTTTTCAAATCTTACAGCCTCTTAAGTTCCATAGACAGCACCAGCACTTCACATCAATAAAATCCAACTTAAAGCACATAGAAACCTTAGAAATAAAATCCAATTTAGCCTCCTATTGTCAACTAGAACTTTATCAGATGATAATTTGAACTTCAAGATAGCTAGCATCTCCAACCTTAGGAATAAAGTCTGGATGGCAATGGAAATCTCTACAAAACCACAATCTGTTCTCTTTAAGTGCTTCCATATCTAGCTCTGGATGATTAATAGCCTTCAAGTGTCCAGCAAGAAATATTAGCAAAGAAGCCAAAAAAAAAAATATACTGCAAAAACTATTGAGAAACATTTGCAGGTTCCCCACAATAGCAGCAAAATATCAGTTCTATTGGATAGTGAGAACGCTAGGTCAAGCCATAAACCATGGATTCTGGTTCAGTGCGAAGATAAGAGACTAAATCCATTAGGATTTGCAACAGGTAACTTCTTTGTTCAAAACAAGCTACATGTGATATCTATTTTAAGCTCAAAATCATCTATACATTTCAAAAGATAAAATTTCTAACAATCTATCTGCCACTTTGTTTTCCAATCTAAAGCAAACTTTTAATATGCTTGTTCTCGTGTACTCTGTACACAGAATACTACAAAATACATTACAAAACAGAGATAGTCTTTGCCTCGACAATCTTTCCTTACACGACGAGATGTAAATTTCAAAAAACCATAAGTAGAGTACTAATATTAGTTAACCTGTAGAGAGCCCTGCAAGCATTATAGGAGGACTCAAGATATGACATAGATTTAACCAAATTTGCCACTGGATATATTAGTATTTAGCAGAGTATAATGAAGCCAGAAGGCATTCTCAATAAGAAAAAAGCCAAATGACCAATCAACATCATACAGATTCATCATATGTTTGATTAAACAACACAGCTTGTTTGAGACACTAACATCAAATCTATAATTATACAAAAAAATATCACTAAATACAATGTTCCACGAAAAACTAACTAGCTCAATAAAACGATCATGCTCACATGAGCTTTGAGTGGAGTACCAGTGCTGCTCTGCTCTCACAGCATAACCAATGTGAATAAAATTGGAATGAGATTGTAACAGAGATGGTTCGGTTCGAGATGCAAAATCCAACACAGTTAGTTATAATAATATCAGTTTTCCGAAAATTAAGAAAATAGATGAGCTGTGTACAATGATTGTTCTCACATTAGCCTTTCATAGCGGTATTAGCACTGCTCTAGGAGCACAATCGGGGCGAATTGGATCTCCAACGGCGTTTTTCACGACTGGTGGCGACGGTTCGGATCTCGGTCGCCGGAGATGTGCGGTGTTGAGCGGCTATTGGCATGCATCTCTGGTAGAATTTGTTGCGCTATACGCAACAGCTCCTGCGCCAATTTCTCGAATATGTTGTAGGTTGATTCAAGTTGTGGATAATCCTCATAGCTAGCTCGAGATTCCGCTTTTCTGAACTCCGACGGCGGCTAGCTTTCCCGATGACATATCTCGATCTAGGGTTTGGGTGAACAGAGAAAATAAATTTAAGTTTAGTTTTGTCAACTTTTGTGGGAATAGAAGAATGCTTTTTTGCCTTTATCTATTCAAACAAAAATTAAATTTAAAATTAACAGCAGCACATTTAGTCACTATAGTGACGCTATTAGTAATAATAATAGCGTGGTTTTGTAGGCGTTAATTTAGGGGGATTTTCTAGTCTAGTAAAATATAAATACAAATCAGTGTCTTATATTATTAATTAAGCTTAAGTTGTTAGCAAACAAATAATGAGTCGCTATTTTGGTCTTATTTCGTCACGGTAATAGAACACAGTAAAGATTACAAAACGAGATCAAAACAATGATGTCCTACTTTATTAATGGACTAGCTCGGTCCGGAACACTTATTACAAGCTAATCAAGTAAAATAACTAAATTACAACATTAAGGTTGCGTATCGAATTTCAGGTATTCGATGCTGACGTGTCGAATGACCTCGTTCGATACGTAACAGTAATCTCAGATCCAAAGTCTATCTGGAGGATATTGAATTCGATGCGTGCCTTGCGTGTCGAATGATATTCGTTCGATATGATGCGTGTCGAATGAGGGTAGATTCGATACGACGCGTGTCGAATGAGGGCAGATTCGATGCTGACTATACTGAGGTGTTTATTTTCCCGAGAAGCCTTTCTCTGAGCTCAATGGGACGGGCTATTTATAGCAACCGTCCCGTGGAACCCACAAACCAATATTCTAATGCGCATCGAATCGTGCATGTTCGATGCGCGCATCGAATCGTGCCTATTTGACGCGCTTATGAGCTGGCCCAATAACAACGTATTTAACTGTGGATTCGATGCGCGCATCGAATTCCCCCTATTCAATGCGCTTATGGGCCGGCCCAAACACATGCATTGGGCCAATCGTAAATCATACCCATCATATAGTCCCCCCAGTTTGGGAGACGATATCAATGTAGAGATCGTCTTCCAAACTTTAAAAACTATATCTGGGATATCAACGTAGTGATCGCCGTATACATTCAAGATTTCAAACATATCACCGAATATTTACTGGTTAGGGATATTCCTATTCATAGTAAGTTCGGAGCGATTCATAATAATAGTATTACGAGGATAAATTTTAACGCATCGAATTGTACACCATTCGATGTGTGAAATAGTACGCATCGAATTATACCTGTTCGATGCGGTTATTCGATGCGGCTCTGCAAATGGGCCTGACGGGCCTCGCGTCCCCTATATAAGAGGGGCGCTGTGCTGACGAGCTCATTCTTCTGTCAACAGATTCTTCTCTTCAGGTGAGGCGCATCGAATTTGCGTCATTCGATGCGACTCGCATCGAACGGTCAGCGATTCGATGCGATCAACATCGAATTGATATAATTCGATGCGTTAAGATTGTTGTTCTTCCCCGTTTTAAGCGTTCGGATGTGTATTTCTAATCTGCTCTTATTTTGTGTAGGATATAAACAACCAAGCAAAAGCTTCTCTCACCGGAAATTCAATCAAGGTAAAATTATTGGTTTTTATTTTGCTGGGTTTTTTTTTTAACATGTTCAACGTTACGTATATTTGAGTGACGTACGAGAGTGTAGAGTGACGTATGCGTCCTTAGTCAGTCTCCATTTTTAATATATTTCAGTTTATTCTCATCAAAGATGGTGAGCGGTGAATCCACTTCTGGGAGTGAGTCGAGTACTGGCTCTAGCTTCAGTTCCATTAATAAAGGGAAACCTCCGAGTGCACCCACGACCCCGAGCACATCCGACGTAGATGTATTCGATTTAATAGATATAATAACGGTTGATCCTCCTGTGGGTGATGTCCCCGCCGCAAATATCGAACAAACCACGCCCAAAGTGGACAGTGATGACTCGTACACGTCGTCTTATAAAGATAACCGCGCTCCAAGCGAGGGTGAAGAGGACGTAGATTATATCAATAAAGAATTCAATGATCATGTAGAGGTCCCAAGAATGGCCTATGATCAACATATCTCTCGTCTCCAACACAGTCGTAAAGGACTCCGTAAGAAATTTGATATACCTGATAAGTATAAGATCGTCCTCCCGGGTCCCAATGATCGGATGCATACCCCGCCGCCCGGTCACATGACTGTGTTTGTTGGACAGCTCTTAAACGGTCTACGTTTCCCGATTCCTTACGAGCTAAGGTGGCTTTTACGGAAGATAAGCGTCGTACCCGCACAACTTACACCAAACTCTTACGGGAATTTGATTGGTTTCATCATAGTTATGAAAGCTTTGCGCCAACCACAAAGTCCCAATGAGTTTTACGCATTATTCGAGATTGCGAGGCGCGAAGAAGAATTCTACCATATCAAAGCACAAACGAATCGGAAGTTCTTGAACGGTGGGGCGACCGGGTATGGAAAGGATTGGAAAAGAAGATACTTCTTCATAAAGGAGAGTTACGAAGGCGAGTTCAATCAATTTCGCCGCGAATGGTACATTGGGGCAAGGGTAATGATTCCCGGCGGAGTTTCCATAACCCTATGGGATTGCGAATTTATCCCCAATTTAGTTAGAGAACATCAATTCGATGTTAAAAAACTCGTTGAAAATCGAGTCCTTTCGCTAGCTGGATTGTCTCCGGTGAAATATAAGGGGAAAATAAACCTTGGTATAACTGCGCAACTCTTTTAATATTTTTGAGTTATGCTTATTGTGTGTTTTAATGATTTATTCTTCTTGCAGCCACGTATTTCATGGGCCGTCACGCGAGAATGAATCGAGCCGCTGCTGCTGATTTGGCCAGCTCCCAGACCGACACTGTGCCCGAGATTCCTCCCCCCCCGAAAGAGAAAAAGTAAGGGTAAAAAGAATATTGTTGGTCCCTCTACTGTCGCCGTTGCTGACACAACAACTGATCCTTTCGAGGATCTATTGGGGGGTGCCGAAGCGTCTGAAGACATGGCAGCTGAAACCGGTGAAAAGGTTGATGTCGGCCTTCAACGCAAGAAAAGAAAAATGCCTCAGACTCAACCGCAATTCGGAGGGGTTGTTCCACATGTAGGCCAAACAAGCAGACCTAGTGCCTCATATGCTCCGGCCAATGCAGTTGGGCAAAGTGCAGGAGCTGGGCCTAGCCAAGGTCCTCAAGCTCGAGCCGTCGGGTACGTGATTTCAGAGTCTGAGGCCATCGGGCACTTGAGGGCCCTGATGCCTGGTCTTGCAGTGCCTCTCCCAATCTCAGCTGAGGAGAGGAAAAGGGTGGAACGGAATACGCTGCATTTGCTAACAGCGGTAACGACCCCCTTTCTTGAATTTTATTTCCATTAAACTGACTTTGTAAATTTGATATAACCGCCAATCCATTGTTAGGCGGGAGGTTTCGTGGACACCATGTTTTCGGCCCTTATGGAGTTTAGGGAGACTGATGGCGGTGTTGATCACTCTGCGCTTCAAGCTGCTCTTGATGAAAAGGAAAAGGCCTTGCAATCGGCCAAGGAGGCACGAGAAGAGGCTGAAAAACTCAAAGAAGATCTGAATCAGCAAATTACTGAGCTGAAGTTGCAGGTTGGTGCAGCCAGAGAAGAAGCGCATAACGCCGACTTGAGTGGTTATCTGCGCTGCCTCAAAGAGGTAGAAAATATTCTTTTTTATGGCGTTTCGCATTTCAATCTCCTATTATTATTAATATTTATATTTCTTCCTTTTGGTAGGTTTCTCCCCAACAAAAAGTGGATATAGCTGAACAGTTTCTCAGAAGCAGCAGCTTTCGAGAAATCTGCACTCGTCGAGACGATCTAGCGGCTCGGAATGCTCAGATTTTGACTGTGCACCAGTTCTACGCAACGACGTATGTTCGTGGTGGTTTTAAACCTGAATGGTTGGACCTGTCTCTAGGGCCAAATCGAGAAAAGTTGCCACCCCGCACAACTTCTGAAGCTGCAGAACCTGACGAATTCGCCTCACTGCTAGAGAAAGAGGATCTTATTCTCAGGGGATTATCACCACCGCTAGAGATGCCTGAGCCATATCCCTCTTCAGAGGATGAAGATGACACTTGAAAATGCATCCTGGCTAACAATTTTTATTTATAATTAAGTTTTATTTGTGTGGCGCTGCGTCGCTTTGATGTGTTTGAATAATTTTATTTTAGCAGAGTTGCAATATTATGAATTCTTTTTCTGAATTATCCATTTCCAGTTGCTTAATTTTCGGATCCATAACTGTTGTCTTTTATTTCAATTTCCTATCTCAGTTCTTTACTTTATTTTGACAACTTGGTGATTTTCTGTTGTTCCTTGAAAGTTGTTATGCCATTAAGAAAAGAAATTTTACTCGTCGCTTTGGACATAGTATTTTTCTTTTAATATTTTTGCTTAATCATTGCTAATCTTCTGAGAGTTTGTTCATGTTTTTTGAAACATAAAGTTTTATATAACACGTACCATTTCATATGTAGTGTCTATTCATTGCCTCTGGAGCTTTGTTAATAGGCTCCTTCTCTTTCATTGCCCTTGGCCTTATTCGGTATCTCATGTCACTTTGGACAGGGTTTCCATTCTTCTGACAGGTTTAGGGATTTTCGGTATCTCGTGCCACTTTCGGGCTGGGTTTCCGTTCCTTTGATAGGTTTAGGGATTTTCGGTATCTCGTGCCACTTTGGGGCAGAGTTTCCGTCCCTATGTCGCCTTTGGCTTCTTTCGGTATCTCGTTCCACTTTGGGGCAGAGTTTTCGTTCTCTTGATTGGTTTAGGGATTTTCGGTATCTCGTGCCACTTTGGGGCAGAGTTTCCGTCCCTTTGTCGCCTTTGGCTTCTTTCGGTATCTCGAGCCACTTTGGGGCAGAGTTTTCGTTCTTCTATTTTGCCTCAAAGAGATTCGTTGTCCTGCATTCATTTGCATTATGCAGATTACATAGAATTCACGTAATTACATTAATTAAACGTAAACTTCTTGAATAAACCCCAATCAGATTAAGCGAATAGATCAGAGCTTGGGACATTTCTCATTTGCCTGACTTCCAGCGCTGTCCTCCATATTCATGTTTTGGGGTGCCTATTTTAAGTTCATACATATTTGTCCCTCATGCATGTTATAGCAGAGGGAACGAATAAAACTTGTTTAAAATATTTAAAATGTTAAAAACACTGGTAAACTGAAACAGAATCTTTAATCGATATGCTCCATATGCCTCGGAGCCAATGCCCTTGCCGCTGCTTCTTCTTGTTGTGGCCCAGTCCTGAGTGAAATTACATAGCATTTACATCCTTCGATATGGTCTGCTATGACCTCTCATGTGCCGCTAGAAGTTGGAAATTTCACCATTTGATGATAAGATGACGGTAATGCTCGGAAATCATTGAGTGCGGGTCTTCCTATGATTCCGTTGTATGCAAAATGCATGTCAACAATCACGTAATCTTCCATAAGCGTCTTTCTCTGTGGTGCTGTTCCCAATGACGTTGGAAGCTTAAGCATTCCGAGCGGTACTATTTCTAGACCTCCAAACCCATGAAGAGATGTCCTCACTGGTTTTAGCGTCTGATTATTCAAGCCCATCTTGATCAACGTAGAATTAAACAGCACATTTACTGAACTCCCATGGTCAACTAACATCTTAGTGACTCCATAGTTAGCTATATCCACTGTTATCACCAAAGGGCAATTCAAATTGGACATCTGTATAGCTTGTGGACTCAACTTTCTTAGATCTGTTGCAGAGTAAGTGATTTCTTCGTGCGGCATCTGCTCGATTCTCAGTATACTGGCCATGTCGACAAAATTATCTGATTCAACCATTCTTGTGATCTTCCTTCGGCCATTGGTAGAATCTGCTCCCCCTGGGCCTCCTGATATCATATTTATCATCCATTTCTTGGCATTCCCATCTTCGATTTGAGGGTATTGGAAAAGTTGTGGTTCATCAATTACCCTCTGCTTATCCCTCCTAGGAGATGGAGTTCTCTTCCGGTTGAAATTGTTCTCCTGTTCTTGTACCTTTTTAACAAACTCCACGAGTTTGCCATCCTTTATTAGCCGTTCAATTTCATCCTTCAAATTTATACAATCCTCAGTTTCATGGCCTTTCTGATTATGATATTTGCAGAATTGATTTGAGAACATCGTTGCTTTGGATTCCCTAATTGGTTTGGGATCCTTCAACCATCATTTCCTCTTAGCAGCCCCAAAGACTGCCATGATGTTAGCATTTAACGGCGTGTACCTTCTAGGTGAACTATCCCTTCTGTAATTTTTGTTCATGTTGTTATTATTGCGATTATGATCTTCTCTGCCTCTCTCTCTATCTTTCACAGCCGCAATAATCGGAACTTTGGTCGCCATCATCTCCTCGAAATGAACCACCTCTTGTGCTATTTTGTTGATCTCTTCAACAGTGGTGGGCTTTCGCTTCAGTAAGTCCCCACCGAACATGGTATTGGTGGTTGCTCGAAAGAGTATACTTGCAATCATCTCTCCCGTCGGGCTATCAATCCTTAATAGCTCTGTATTGAAACGTTTCATAAAGTCCTTTAGACTTTCATTAACTTCTTGTTTCATCGTGTAGAGATGAGAGTGATCCAAAACCAGTCTAGACTGACTAGAAAATTGATCCTCGGACATTTTTCTCAACTGGGCATAACTTTTGATCTGTCCAGGAGGAATTCGATTAAACCAATCAACAGCCACTCCTGATAGAGTTGTTGCAAATATCTTGGCTTGCATATTGTCTTTGAAACCGTAAAGGGACAATTTCCTATCTAATTGGAACAGATGATCTCGGGGATCAGATTTTCCATCGTATGTTTTTAGTTCCGGGATCTTATCCCCTTGCCCCAGAATCTCCGACTCCATCTCTTGACAAAATGGACCGTGATTTATAGAATTGTCCTCCCGTACTGTTTGGGTCTCGACTGTTGCTTTCCCTTTTTCCTTTCTTCCAACATTTCTGGCCATTATATTATGCTCGCCACGCAAATCATGACCTTCTGACTATCTTCTGTCATCTCTATATTTTATTCTTCGCGATTCCTCTCTTCTATTCTCTTCCTCATCCCGTTCCTTTCTGGAATCACGGCTCTCCGAATGTCTTCTGTCTTCTCTTCTTCTTCGTTCAGCATTACATTCAGCCTCTTTCTCCTTTTGTCTCTTCTCATGATGCCTTTTTGATTGTATCTCAACAGATACTAGCTTCTTTCCCTGTTCTTCATGAGCGGATCTCCCTTTACTCTTTGTTCCCTCCGAAGTATGTCTACTTCTTCGGTCGTCTTGCTGAAATTTTTCCTTTTCCTTTTCCCTTTTGCTTTCGGACAACAGAACCTTGTTCTATCAAGGTCTCAGGATATCCAACAGGAGATGGTATCATAACGGGAGGTGCTGGAGTGAGTACTTCAGCCACAGCGGCTTTTATCATTGCCAATAATTCATTTTTCAATTTATCTGGAATTGCGGCACTCGTCGTTGAAGCTCCAGTTGCATCGGCTTCATTATGGGGTATCTCTTCAGCTTGAGTTCCTTGGTTCTCTTTCCTGGCTGGAGTTGGCACTGCTGCGGGTGCAGTTGACGGTCCCGCAATATCTTGCATGGTTCGTTCTGGTGTATCCTGTCGTTCTTCTCCCGTATTTCCTTCTAAAACTTTACTTTGGGATCTGGTCATTCTAGTCATACTGCCTAACAAGCTAATAAAATTAGTGTTCCCACAGACGGCGCCAATATTTTGGTCTTATTTCGTCACGGTAATAGAACACAGTAAAGATTACAAAACGAGATCAAAACAATGCTGTCCTACTTTATTAATGGACTAGCTTGGTCCGGAACACTTATTACAAGTTAATAAAGTAAAATAACTAAATTACAACAGTAAGGTTGCGTATCGAATTTCAGGTATTCGATGCTGACGTGTCGAATGACCTCGTTCGATACGTAACAGTAACCTCAGATCCAAAGTCTATCTGGAGGATATTGAATTCGATGCGTGCCTTGCGTGTCGAATGATATTCGTTCGATATGATGCGTGTCGAATGAGGGAAGATTCGATATGACGCATGTCGAATGAGGGCAGATTCGATGCTGACTGTACTGAGGTGTTTATTTTCTCGAGAAGCCCTTCTCTAAGCTCAATGGGACGGGCTATTTATAGCAACCGTCCCGTGGAATCCACAAACCAATATTCTAATGCATGCGCATCGAATTGTGCCTGTTCGATGCGCGCATCGAATCGTGCCTATTCGACGCGCTTATGAGCTGGCCCAATAACAACGTATTTAACTGTGGATTCGATGCGCGCATCGAATTTCCCCTATTCGATGCGCTTATAGGCCGGCCCAAACACATGCATTGGGCCAATCGTAAATCATACCCATCAGTCGCCATAAAAGAAAGACTTTTACGAAAAGCTCAGAAATCTAAAGACAAATAATGAACAAAACTATTTATTACTAGCTAGAAACGTTGGAGTCCATACTGCTTTAATCATGAAAGAAAGGAGACTAGGTATATATATATATATGCAGCTTGGCTTCACGAGTCCCACTCTAGCAACCATATTAGAATGTACCTAAATAAAATCCAGGTGTCCATGCAAACAACTATGTACGATACATAACGAGTTCAAACAGGGTATATATATATATATATATATATATATAGGCATAATAGAGTTTCCCAAAAGATCGTAATAAAATGAAACTCAGCAAATAGGTTAGCGCTTAAACCGGACCAGATAATACGAACAACAACACGGATCGAAGTTGCCACCTGAACACGGCCAGAGGACAACGCTATGACTTCATCACATCTTATTTTAATTACAAAAGAATATTGCCAAATAAATTAACCTATGTCTTGTTGTAGTCGATTACGTACGTACCATGGTTTTCCTGCCATGCATGCAGCTGCAATATCCCATGCATCGTAATGGCTAAATCGAAGAAACAGGCAAAGTATTTCTGCCATCAGAATTACACCAATCATTGTGATATAAACAACAACGCATCAATGGAATTAATAAGAAAGTTGGTTGGCAGCAGAATTAATATTTGAACAAGACTTGGCATAATTGGTAAAAGGGTATTTAAGGGATAGCGAAAGATTGAGTGTGCGGGTGACTGCGGCGGCTCAAGTAGTGGTAGGTGGTGATTGTGTTTGAGTTTGAGGAGATTCATTCTTCTTGTTGTTGTTGCTGTGTGTTTGGATAGAGGCATAGAGCTGGTTTTCCTCATACTCGGTAAAGTCAGTGTTTAAACGTCTTTATATATCACTTTCATTTACGAACTAAAAAAGGAAAAATAAATTAGGAATAATATAGTTGATTTGGATCTTACGTCATCAAGTGCTCGTAAACGGCATGCTGTCATTTTCTCATTAATGAGGGCGATGCTTATTATTTGGGAGTGTTTCCTTTTATCTTTCTTATTCTAGAGCACGTTTGCTTCCCTTTTCAAGAGCACGTGTTGCAACTAAAAATGTTATTCCATATGACCCCATATGTAATTAATATGTCGTTTGGATACTGAAATAGTGCCTAGATAATTATTTTCACAATTGCAAATTATATGTTTGAATCAATTAGATTGGGTTGGATTCTCATGCTATTACCTATTTTACCCTTAAAATTACTACAAAAGCCAAAATAACTACATCAACAACCCTTACCTTTCAGCCATAATTCATTTTCGAAACAAAATACCTCTTTCATCAGCAAAACCCTAAAATCAAAATCCAAGACAAGCAAAAGTTCTGGTCATCCGCTGTTCTTCAATAACAACTACTGAAAATGGAGAACAACAGAGCTTGTAACTCGTCCACCATGGAGAAGGAAGCCGGTGAGAAGAATTTGACCTCTCAACGAGGAAAGGTGTCTAGAGTGGTTTCAGAATCTCTGTCATCGGAAAACTACCACAGAGTTAATTTCAATGGCAAACAAACGTCCTTTAAAGGTGGCCCAATATCAGCTTTTTCTGTCGAGTTGTAGTAAGGTATTTAACAAACCTAGCCATAGTTGTGTTTGTTGTATATGGGGGTTTAAATGCATAAGAGTTTAATTTTTAATGTATACGATTTTGAACCATGGAAATAAGAAATGTTGCACTCAATTGCTGTGAATTCTATAATAAAATGAAACAAATTGATTTTGATAACAAAAGTAGAAGCAAATCATTGCATAACTACACATTTGGCAAATCCAGCAGCCAATTGGATGTTCCCGGAAATTAATTACTATCTATTTGTAGCCTGGTTGGTTGTTGAGTACAATTTTGTGTCAAAAACCTTAAGATAGTCTATTAGTTACAGTAATTGAACTCTTAACAACATAATTGCATGGTAGGGAAAGATGCATGAGTAGTTTATCGACTATCCGGTCTCCAACATACACGCTGCTGTACAGAATTACCGTTGTTGTAGGGATTGTTTGTTCCCGACAATGTAGCATCCAGATTGTATCAAGTTTTATGTATTTCTATAGTGCATTTAGCTTAAGTATAATTAGGCCCTGTTTATTGAGTATGTTGAGAATAAATGTTTAACTATAAAGAGTGATTAATGAATGGTCCCATGGAGATACCCTCACATGTATGTTATAACTAAGCATGTGACATGCAATGTCAAATAAGTTTACACATACACGGTTTAACAACCGCTTTAAAAATTGGGTCGCGGTCTAATCATTTGTATGAAAACTGTGTTTGTTAACCACAATTTATTCATTCAATCTCTGTTTTATTTGTTGAGTGCTCAATTAAAATAGCTAATATCTTTTGCAGCCTCTACAATATGTGCCGCTACAAGAAAGTGAGTATGAAAGTGAAGAGTGAGTGCCATGGAGAACCGAAAAGATGTGGTCAGTCCTAGCTGACATTGCCACTAAGAACAATATCAAATAAGCAAAAGTAATTGAGAGGGCATTGACGTAGACAATAGAGCAACTAAACAATGAATGGCGTCTTGAATTTCCCACCCATATTTTCGTAACATTTTGGAACTTTGTCGTGTTTCATAAACTACCTTTTGACTGGGAAACGGGCATTGTCACAGCAACACCGGCTTACGAACCTTACATCGTAAGGGTACGTACCTTAGTTATCTCCCAGAAAACATAATTTGGAATGAATAGGATTTTCGTACATTTAAAATTGATCGCTTTGTATCTGTTTAATGACCTGCCACTTGTAAATATTGTAGGAGAGTCCCATGGAGAAAGATTTCCGCACTAAAGAATTGCGCAACATTGAAAATATGCACGTTGTGTTCATCTAGTATGATGCCGCATACTTGAAAGAAGAACATAACTTTTATTATGTCCGTGATGATCTGCTACTTCTGCCCATTGATCGCTTTACTTGGATACATTTCGAGGAGGCGAGGATATTTGAAATACTGGTTTGGGCAAGCTACAATGTTTCTGGAGCCAATAGTGTTAAGGGACTTATGAAGACACTCACATATGCCTCCCAACAAGTCAATGTCACAACTGACAAGATTCACCGTTTAATCCGGAGAAGGCGTTACCCCTTCATTGAATTTCATGAATTCATCATTGAGCACGATCTGGTCGCTTGCTGGAAACAGCGTAGGCTGGAGTGTTGTGTGCCTGGTCACTACCACAAGATGACGGTGAGTTTAGGATAATATAAACTGTTCCCCACATAGAGAATGATTATTCTCGCAACTTCTTTGCATGCATAATTAGGGCAACAGGCTATCAATAACTTGTTGTTTGGTTTAATGTTGGATTTTTTGATGAATAATTAGTTGTTTATTTTACATTGCATGATTACTCTGGATCACGAGACTAGATATAACATCTTTAGCCATTTCTCCTAGAGTGTCGTTGCTCTTTTCCAACATGCTGCCCAGTAGGTTCACGAGTTGTGCTGGCAACGTTGTAGGTTCACGAGACTTTCTCTTTCTGTCGGTAACGCACGACCCATCCGCTATTTTTTGCCTCCATTCTCCTTGCCTGGGTTGTTGGAAGAACTATACTCTTGCGTATCAATTGGGTCTTCTTGGGCGGCGTCTCGTGGTCGATTTATGTGATCGAAAGTTCTGCTGCTTTTACTCTTGCCCTTAGCTCCACTAACAACATGGATATAAAAAACCTCTTCATATATTTGATGGGGACTCTCCAAATCAAGGACGGCATCGGTGATACCTTGCGCCGCTTTCCCATTTGCGCGATCGCCTCCAAATATGTATAACCAGTCCTCGTAGTAAGGAAAGCTTTTGTTGCGGAAAGACTCAACATCGGGATGCACCTGTTGCAATTACAGTTTTAAATATATCACGTAATCGTTCAATTTTTTAACATTTACTCCCCTTAATATAAATGTGCCACGTAGTTAAAAGCTTAAATAACAAAAATGAACTGCCTTTCCGCTTCAAAGGGACATGCCACACCCCATGCAAAACTCACAGCATTGAGTCTCCATTTATTCTATGCATTGCATTAAACAAAAAAAATCTTAGTTCCTGAATTATTAGTCTTAAAATTAAGAGTGTACCCTTGCATATCATTTATGTTTATTTCATTGTCAACAACAGTGACCATATGGATAAAGTTGCCTACTAGTTACCTATAAATAATGCAAATTTGATATCTATTCACACCATTGCCTGCAATTAGATGCAATCTTAACAGTTACATCCCCATTTTTTGGAATTACCTTGACATATTCATTCCACACATCTTGTGAATCAACCCGAACCATTTGGGAGCTTGTCTCAAACCCAATGCCGCTAGTCTCAACCAGAGCGTGCAGACTCGCCAAGGTTTTTTTCCAAACAGTTAGTTTGGAGTTGATATGTTTCTCAGTCATAGGCCTCCCATGCGGGAATTTCAACGCCATAGCCCTTTCTAGAGCCGCTAGGTAACCGGGCCTGAACCCATTACCTGCGCGCCAACCATTTGCAACAAGTTCTTTTAGTGCATCGATGAGAACGACTTCTTTCGGCTGCGTCCAAACCCTTATCACGACCCTCATCACCTATCTCAGTTCGCGATTCGCCGTCAAGGACATGGGTATGTTGAGTTACTTTCTTGGGATTGAAGTTTTTCGTTGCAGTGAGGGTCTTTTTCTCTCCCAACACAAGTATATTCATGACCTCCTATCTCGTCACAAGATGGAGGGTGTGAAACCTCTCGCCACTCCGATGTCGCGCAATCCGTCCCCTTCAAATCCGAATGAGTCGGTCGACGCCACCATCTTTCAACAAATTATTGGTGGGCTTCAATACCTAGCCCTTACCCGTCCGAATGGGGCCTTCTCCGTGAATCGACTTGCTTAGAGAATGGTTGCCCCTGACTCTTTGGATTGGACCGCCCTTAAGCGTGTTCTTCGCTACCTTAAGGGCACTCTCTCTCACGGTATCCTCCTTTGCCGTGTGTCGTCGCCCTCTCTTTTGGCTTACTCAGATTCCGATTGGGGTGGTGACACCAATCATGGCACGTCCACCACCGCGTATATTGTTTTTCTTGGGTCCAACCCCATCTCTTGGTCGTCGCGCAAGCAAAGGCTGTCTCTCGCTCGTCCACTGAAGTCGTATACCGAGCCCTTGCAGCCGCTTCCACTGAAGTCCGATGGCTTCAACATCTCTTTGGCGAGATTGGCCTTGTATTGTCTTCGACACCTCTCATCCGTTGCGATAATATGGGGGCTTTGCGTTTCTCCTTTAATCCGGTTTAGCACTCTCGGATGAAGCACATCACACTCGACTTGCACTTTGTGCGTGATCTCGTCTCTAAGGGTCTTCTCGGTGTCTCTTACGTCAACACCATTGACCAACTAGTTGATGTGTTCACCAAATCGCTCGCCCACTCGCTTCGTTCCAAATTTTTGGTTGCTGATGGCACGTCCATTTTGCGGGGGCGTATTATTTAAATAAGTATTATTGTGTATTTTCTATATTTAGCTTTGTAATTGTAATTACGTAACTAGCCTTAGCTTGTATGTATTTAAGCAACTTCGTGATTAATGAAAATCATTCATTCACAATTATTAACCTATCTCTTATAACAAGAAGTACACACCCTCAAAAGTCAAGGAAGGAAACACTCGTAAGGCGAGTTAGACCAAACTACAAACGAATAAGAAAAGTCGTTACATCTAGCTTTGAACCACAACCATGCTCTAACCTTAATGAGTTCAAGAGTGCGATTTGCTTCAACCTTCAAATCCCTAAAGATCACGTCATTCCTTGATTTCCAGATTGACCAAACAACCAAGAACCACATTGATTTCCATTCCATCAGTTTACCGGAGTTCCTGAGGCCACAATGTTGAACAAAATGGTCTTTCAAACTGCCTGGAGTTACCGTATTTAAGTGAAACCAGTTGTAGAACTTAGTCCAGATGACAAACGCAAAGCGGCAATACAAAAGAAGATGTGCGACTGATTCTTCCATCTCTTGACAATGTGGACATAAAGAATTACCATTGTTGAGGACGACTCCATGCCGAAGTAAATTATCCCTAGTTGGTATTCGAGACCGAATGGCCTTCCAAGCAAAAGTAATCGCTTTAGGTGGAGCCGCAGAAGCCCAAAAAACTTGAAGAAATGAGAGTCCTCGTGCATACAACTTCTATTTAACAATTGATATGGCGGATTTAGATGAGTAGTTTCCAGATTGTTCATGTTTGCACTTCTATGTGGCTGCTGGAGGGATAGAAGAGCAGTGATTGGGGGATCGGAGTAACAACCTTCATGACCATCATAGCAATTAGGGGTTAAGATTTGCTGCGGCATTTCACGCATACGACGACTCTTGCTCTTCATACAAGGATGGTTTCTCTAAAAGCCATGTTCCAACTCCTAGTAGCTCGAATGCTCATATCTTAGGATGGTTATGTGGCGTCAGACTCGCTTTTACGAGGGTTCTCCTCATATACAAAGATCTTTAAAATTTGTTTTTCGGAAGACCTCGCGGGTATAATTACTTTATTAGGGCGAAGGCAAGTTGTTAACAGTCAACATCAAATAGCACATGGTGGATTTTAGTTTTTTGCTTGTCATGTTTGTGTATTATAAAACATCTGTGATAACACCATATTAAAACTGGATATCCATAAGGGATGATTGGGATAATGACATGAGATTCGAGACCACTTTTTTAGGATTAGTAGAGAACACACTGAGAATACGAGTGTATATTGACGTAGTGTGTTTAAGTTATTCTAACTTGTTCTTGTACGAATAAATATTGATATGTACATGTAGGAAAATAATCGAGCTAATTAAGCATCCTCTCATTTTGGTGTTGTCTGTCGTTTATTGGATGGCATGAGCTTATCTAAAATATGGCTGATTCTTGATGACTTTACTAATGTCTTTTAAATTTGGATTGACGCGCGATATCAATGTAGCATGATTTCGAGAATAACGGTGAGAAATATATTTATGTCTTCAATAGCATTTTGTATGTGTATTAAATGGTGAGATTGTTGTCGACTTGAATTTCTGCGAGGTCGAGTTCCTTCTAATTTCGACGAGGCTGATGCTCGATGAGTATCTTTATGATGTAGCTAGGTTACTCTGGCCTCGTTTGGTTAGTCTTCTATTTTGTCTCTCACGTCTTTTGCGTAACTTTGAGATTACAGTAAGAGGGCCTTTATTTCTTCAAAGCATGCATAACTTTCTACCCTTCCATACATATATGGGTTATCAATATGTAAGTAAATTACTGTGTGCTTTCTCTCTTATTTAGTTAATGTTACATCAGGCTAGCTATTGGTTGTTCGTTTATTAAACATGCACCCAATATATACCCTAGTTTGGCTCATATTAATAAGAAATCCAAGATTCAAAATTTCTAGATTTCTCTACTTAATCAAAATTTTATTTTCATAAAAAATATTATAGTAGTTTTCCTGAATTTAGTGTTTCCATCAAATCTATATGAACGAATAATCCTAATCCTTAAACATGTACATTTTAATCCTAGATCTGGATAGAGTTTATTCGTCCTACACTACAAGATTATGGGCTCAACTACAACCGCACTTGCGGTCTCAGATAAGCTCGATGCGATTGCAGAAAGTCTATTGCAACCGCATCGCGGTCTCAGATAGCTCGGTCGCGTATGAGCTCGGTCGTTTCTCATCTGAGACCGAGCCGCGGTTGCAGTTGAACTCACGTGCGACCTAAAAATGCTGTGGTCCCAGAAACTTGAAAGGTTTCTAAGACTGCAGTGCGGTCCCAAATACTTGAAGAGTTTCTGGGACCGCGTTGCGGTCTCAAAAAGTTAAAAGAGCAATTGAGACCGCGCCGCAATTGCAAAAACACTGCGAACGAAATAAAAAAAACAATAATATTCCGGTAATTTACCGAAATATTATTGGTTTTTTGTAAAAATTACATATAAATAATGGCAACAAAGCAATATACAAGAACAAATAAAATTAAACAATGAAAAATAATTAATAAAATGAAATGACAGATAAATAAATGAAAAAGGGTAAAAAAAGATGAAAAAAGCAAATGAAAGATAAAAAAATGAAATAAAGAAGAAGAGAAATAAAGTTTGTACGTGGAAAAGAAAGGAAGAGAAGTGTTAGGTGTTATTTTTTTTGGATTTGGAAAAGAAAAGAAGAGAAGTGTTTGGTGTTTTTGTTTTTTTTTTTGGATTTAGAAAAGAAAAGAAGAGAAGTGTTTGATGTTTTGGGAAGATTTGTGTTGGTGAGGGAAGTTTGTGAGAGTTTTGAAAAAATGAGAGGGTAGGGTGGGTATATATAGAAAATGCGGTGAATTTTTTTGCGAAAATTCAAATTTCCCACCTAGCCCGCCGAAAAATTTGAAATTTTTGAGTCAATTGCAACCGCAATGCGGTCTCTAAAAGTTTGAAAATTCGAAAAAATAGTTATTGAGACCGCGTCGCGGTCCCCAATTGTATGAATATTATTAGGGACCGCGTCGCGGTCTCTAATGATAGTATTTAAGATCGCCTTGCGGTCTCAATAGCCATTATTTGAGACCGCGACGCGGTCTCTAATAATATTCACACTTCAAAATCACTATTTTATGGAACTATCTCAATGCGTTTGTGATTTTTAGCAACAAACATCAATGCTACATGTGAAATGAACTAATAAATGGTTACAAAACAAGTAATTGAGGAATGAAAGAGTAGATTGAATGTGAAATGATCGCGCGAGTTATTAGTGTTGAACTTATTGCATGTTATATCTACTACGTATCATCATACACACCTTGTAGATTTGTTACTATGATTTGCATCACTAATAATATGATTAATCGGTTTAATTAGTAGATAATCTTACACATTACGTTTATTTCTGTATGTATCTAGGCATGATATATATATATATATATGATCGTTATTATTCGAAATCGTAAGAATCTTCATCATGGCTTGTCCCACATATATAATGCTTTGATTTGTAATGAGGCATTGAAATTATGGATATGTTTACTATTAGTAGTGTAGTTATCAACTAAAGTAACAACGTGGTACCTGAAATCATCGATTACACGTTATTTTGAAGTTTGAATATTATTCGTAACCGCTACGCGGTCACAGACTGCCCCAATTGAGACCGCAACGCGGTCTCAAATACAAGCATTAGTGACCGCACCGCGGTCCCTAGTAATATTCATACAGTAGGGACGGTGACGCGGTTGCAATTGACTCAAAAATTTCATTTTTTTCAGATATTATTGGTCGTTGGTATCTGAGACCGCAAGGCGGTCTCCATTGCTAGATAACAATTAACTCGAAGAAAATAACCGAACATGCAAATAACAATTAACTCTAAAAATTTACCAACATTACAAAAAATTTAGAAAATGGTGGGTATATATAGAAAATGGGGTGAAAATTTGAATTTTCGCGAAAATCCAACTTTCCCCCCTTAGCCCGCCGAAAAATTTGAATTTTTTTAGTCAATGGCAACCGCATCGCGGTCTCTAAAAGTTTGAAATTTGAAATAAGAGTTATTGAGACCGCGTCGCGGTCCCTAATTGTATGAATATTATAAGGGACCGTGTTGCGGTCTCTAATGCTGGTATTTGAGACCGCAATGCGGTCTCAATAGCTGCTATTTGAGACCGCAAAGCGGTCCCTAATAATATTCATACTTCAAAATCGTTATTTTATGGAACGATCTCAACGTATTTGTGATTTTTAGCAACAAACATCAATACTACATGTGAAATGAACTAATAAATGGTTACAAAACAAGTAATTGACGTATGAAATAGTAGATTGAATGTGATCGAGCGAGTTATTAGTGTTGAACTTATTTTATGTTCTATCTACAACTCATCATCATACACACCTTGTTGATTTGGTATTATGAAATTATGGTTGTTTTTACTATTATTAGGGTAGTTATCAACCAAAATAACAACGTGGTACCTCCAATCATCGAGAACACGTCATTTTGAAGTATGAATATTATTCGTGACCACACGTCGGTTACAAATACATTCAATTGCAACCGACCTGCGGTCTCACAAAACAACGGTAAAATTAATAGGGACCGCAGGGCGGTTGCTAATAGCAACGACATGCATTCTGCAACCGCGTCCTATAAACTAACGTCCACAAGATGCCCTAATTTTGGGTTGAACTTTTGGCCATAATGGGCCAAGAGTTTGGGCCCATTGGTTGGAATAATCTAGGCAATGGTCTGGGGACCGCGATGCGGTCTCAGCCAAAACGCGGAGACCGCGTCGCGGTCCCAATTGGTCCAACCCTAACAATTGAGACCGCGTCGCGGTCCCAATTGGTCCAGCCGATCAATTGAGACCGCGTTGCGGTCCCAATTCGCGGTTGCAACGCAGTCTAAGAAACTCAGCAATGCGGTTGCTAAGTTGCGGTCTCAGATGAGGCACAAATCTAGTAGTGCTATTTATTTTGTGTTGAATGATGTCATTTTTATTTGCGTACTCCATCATTTCTAAAGCTTCGGTGGCGTTTTGTAAGAAAATTAATACCAAACCTCCAGGGGCCGTACCTATAATTAGACATTTGTCCTTTTACGAAATATGTCCGCTAACTTTAGCGGTCTATGGTTGGTTAAAGACGCGTATACCATTATTAAAGTCTAAAACCTCTCGGGTGGTCGTTTTTTGCAATTATTTTGGGGCCCTAGCTGTAATTATCTCTATTAGTATGAAACAGTGACTTTATTTCAAATTTCGATCGCAACTTATAATTTTTGATATATCTTGCTTTTGGATATTAGTTTCCCCATATCCCCGTGGTCGTTCAGGTCTTGACTCTTGACTGCAATATATTTCTAAAATAGCAATGTAGACCAGAACCATCATATATGAAAGATAAGTAATCACAAAACAAGAAGCTATATCTCGACAATTAAATATAAGAGTAATGTCTACTCTCTCTAATAGCTTAAGCTTTTAGATGAGATATCAATTCAATATCACAAAACAATATAAGTTAGTAAAACTGTGAGAGACCGGTCGCTATTATTGATGTAAAAACTGGTAGGTATATCTTATGAGAGAGAGGTGAAATAATTGTATCAAGAACAACCCTGGTGCTTGATGTTAGAACACTTTATTGCAACATCCAAATGATATATTGAGCTACTGTTAGCTTTGCGTATCGCTAGAACAACAAAAAATAATGTTACTTTCATTTCTGGAGAAGGATAATTTTAGAGAAAAAAAAAAACTTATCAGGGCTATACTATGACTACTCAAGGAGAACTTTTCAGTGCCAGAAGCCCGAGAACTTCCTCTAGGATTTGTCAAATGCTCTGGAGTGACTATAAATCATTGCCCAATACGATCGTGCAACGCTTTGGAGTGACTTTAGACCGTCTCTATTTATGCACTCTTCTTTTTACGTCGTGTTTAATATCCTTACTCCATGAATCACATTTTTTCCAGTTCATGGAGTCAAACAATAGGCTTGTGAGAGTGCTTGCGGCGTAAAAATAATTCATTTTGGATGTGAAAAGTCATTTTGTGCATTGCTTAATTATCTTTAAACATTAAAATTGTGGATTTTAGTAGTTCTTTTTTAACGAATAAAGTTTAACATAAATATTCTTAAGCATTGGTCATTCAAGTTCTGCTTTAGTCTCTGGTTCATGAATGCCTCCCATGCTCTTTGGTTCATGATAGGTCATAATTAAAATGCGACATATTATTAGAGAACTAAGAGAAAAAATAATTAAAATGATATTTGAAGAAAGCGATGATTCTAATAAATCTTTCTATAACTGTACAGAATACAGATAGCCAATGTTGTATGTAACTGCGATTTCTTAAACTGAATACAATTTACTATAAGAAACACTGTAAACTATGCTTAAATTTTCAAAATTTGTGTACAAATCTAGAAACTAATTTTATTTTCACTGGAAAAATAAGATAACAAAATATAGAGATGTGCAAAATAAACATGATCGATCGAATCAAATATTTGATTCAATTTTGAATTTTTGTTTAGGATCGAACACCCCTTTCATTTGATCATTGATTTCAAAGGTTACAAATCGAATCAAATAATCATCTTATTTAAAAATATATATATATATATATATATATATATATATATCATAGTATTCTACATTAAGTTAAAAAATAAACTATGACTTGTTAGAGAAATAATATTTTAATGCAAAATGATATTTTTAAAAAATAATCTAAGTATTTTCAAAAAATCGAACCTATACCCAGGCAGTGGATAGTTATAATTTTCAGATTAATTTATTTTTATACCAGCCTTATAACTAATAACTTATGTATAATTAAGTGAGAAGCTTGGCAATAACTTATAAATATACTTCTTCATAAGCCACATCCAAGCCCAAATCCCGATAGCCCGTTTCAAACAAGCTTCGCTACTCGTCATAAGATAGAGTGATAGACCCTCGCCATAAATCGAATAAATGGTAATATAAATCGAAGCTAGTGAAAGAGGTTTACGAGACGTTGAGGGCAAGTCCTCAGTGGAATCAGACGCTTTTGGTCATTACGTACGATGAGCACGGTGGATTCTTTGATCATGTCCAAACTCCCTTATGTTGATGTTCCGAATCCTGATGGGAACACGGGACCTGCTCCCTATTTCTTCAAGTTTGATAGGCTCGGTGTCCGTGTGCCAACTATCATGGTCTCTCCTTGGATCAAGAAAGGAACTGGTAAGTAAGATCCCTCAACATTCAAGGACTTCAGTCCTAAAATTTTGGACAATGTGATTAAAATTACATTAAAGCCTTGTTGTGTTAGCTTTCCTTATTAAGAATCTTTTGCTTCTGAGAAACAAAATTAGAGAGTTTGGAGTTGACAAACTAATTACAATAGGTTGTAGATTAGCAATAGTATGCCATTTTACTGGATTAGATGGATGTTTAGCGTTGGTACGTCCAACTATAATATGGCCATGACAGATTACATAATGCGTTGAAGACGTGTGGATTACATTATGTCCTAAAATACGGACTGGCTTGATTACATTTACATGCATTCGTCAAGGCCATATACGCTAGCAAGCGTAAGGGGCTACAAAACAGTCCTTTGATATGTTTAGAAGTTGCTGATTTGAGTTGAGTTGAGCATTTGCACTCTGTAGATAGTATCTCTGTACCTCATCATTGTGTGTTGTTGAGGTCTGGTCATGATTTGTTGTCGTTTTGTTTGTATTTAGTAATAAGCAAGCCAAACGGCCCTGCTCCAAATTCAGAGTACGAACACTCTTCGATTCCAGCTACCATAAAGAAGATCTTCAACCTTTCGTCCAACTTCCTAACTCATAGGGACGTTTGGGCTGGCACGTTTGAACAAGTAGTAGGCGACTTAACCTCTCCAAGGACCGATTGCCCAGGTAAACAATCATTCTTAACTGTCTAGGTAATTACATGTCTAGGTAATATAAGAATGGAGATGAAGAACTTGTGCTCAAGATTTGTTAACATGTGAAGCATGGACATATTCCCCTTTCCGTGTATGCTTGATCAAACTATTTTCTATGTATTTACAAAACAAATATTACAACAACAAACAGTAGTAGTATTCTTCAATTTACCAGAAAGAAACATAGGTGAAGTATATATTTCATTCTCTGAGAGCAATGCTATTAGATTATTGAATTGTAACAGTAACAAAATATTTCTCTTACAGAGTTTATCAGAGGTTTCTCAATTGAAAGAATATACAACCTTGCTTACAGATGCTACTCTAGTTCACAAAGTCGTGTATAGAATCTTTCTATGCACAGTGTAAACTATAGGTATTGCACTAAAAAGTATATAACAATGATGCTACCTGATTGACCTTCAAATTTTTGCTCCATACGAACACGAACAAAGCTCGAAAACTCTGGCTATTACATGTACTTCACCAACCATTCCAGGCTCTGTCAACAGAGAATCATATTTTTAATTATAAGCTAATTCGGATATGAATAACTGCAAACGACCTAACGCGATGTAAAAATTCCAGGATGTATCGTATAGAGAATGGCATGAGTCATATGACCATGTATTTGAAAAACTTTACCTCGACCTCACACTATGTCAAAATAAGAGAAGCAAGTGAACTATTGGATACCACAGTGTATTTGTCATTCAGATAATTAATACCTTTATGCATTCAGGTAGGTCTTTCTTTATCTTTCTGTCGGGCATGAATCTGCAAGATGGAGTAGCAAATTTCATCAAAAAGAGAATTTTTATTCTGATGGTCACTTATCATCTCAGTGGCAACTTTTTGTATAAAAATGCAATTGCTTGATTTTATAAAGGATTAGTTGCTTGGCATCTAATCATATCCACGGAAAGTCAAGGGTAAGGCGCCTGAACTCTGAACAAAGCTTTCGGCAGCTAAATTTAATTGAAGAGGTTTAAATTTAAGTAAAATGGCAATGGCTACTGCAGTAATCAAGTGGTAAGAGGCTTATTGATTTGCTGCTATAGAAGCAAGGATAACAAGCACAGCTGCAACAGTTGATGGCCAGTAGCATAGCTGTTGATGGCCCATTAGCGCGAGTACAGCAATGTATTGGATTGTCTTCTCCACTTTCTTTATTCGCTCTTCCACCTTTGAGGTAAAACCTGCACAGAATCACGTCAACCAATTAACAACGGTGACTCTTTATACAGAGGACTTCTGGGAATGTGTTAGCTAAAGGTGTGTATCCTTAAGAAGTTGTACATGGTTGGCAGGAAGCATTGGAAGTTGAGGACTTCCTGCACCACCCACTCCATAGCTACTACTTCGCACCGGCTATATGTAGTTTTTCCAACATGAAATGTCCGTGTCTGCACACTGATATAAACAAATTCATGAGCCGAGATTTTCAATAAAAGTTAGACATGTGGTTTCAAATATGAGAAATGAAAGTTCAACCAGAATTAGTTTCTTAACAATGCTTCTCTCTTCTTTCTAACATTAACATATGCGTGTACATATAGAATGAATAAGAGAAAACACTATCTAAGATCTCCAGTTTTACGAAAAGCCCAAGTTTCAAACAAAAGGTGCTTATTAAGCATGATGGCACCAGTGGTATGAAGTATTGTTATGTATTTCAGAACGATTCAGAAAATAAACTACCTTATGGTGACATTATTTACTCAATTCAGATTCTGTATGCTTTTGAAGTATCCTTTAGCCAGAACTCTGTCAAGAAGAAGACTTAACTCCTAGGAACATTGTTTCCATCTGAAGTTTCTTGTTGGTAACTTGCTGCACAATTAGATCACACAATTGCAAATTAATACTGAGTTGCAACTCAAAATCTCAAAAGACAGCTGACAGTTCAATCAACATCCCTGCACATTCAGACAGATGTTTATAATATTTTTGAAAAAACACGATATCATGTTTCATCTATTGTATTGTTTGATACTAGATAAGAAAAGAAACGGATATAGAATGACGACTATCCAATCGAAGGAGTGATCAACAAACAACTACATCATACAGAACCTCAACAATCCAGTGGACCATGAGTAGCCGTTGCTGAATAACGAGATGGCCATAGGCAGTGGTATTACAGTATTCGACAGCATATTCAACGCAAATACACTTACTTGTCTCCTCTCTCTCTCTTTCCATCATCAACCTGTAGCTCTCTTCATCTTCCTCACTCATCCAGTAGCTTATGTAATTCACAAATCACAAAATTAGTGTTCTCTCGTAATAATAAAACTCATCACTAAATCCGATTATATAATAGATCTCTACTACTGGTAAATTTCAAACGTCCACTGATCATAAGTAATTAAGTCGCAGTAAAAAACAGAGATCTCACTCACGCAATCACAATTTTGTCACAAAATCACTGTGAATTTCACGAAAATTACTTCAATCACAGAAATAATCTCACGATAATTTCAGGAAACCTGCAGTCATCAGTACGATCTGCAGAACAACTGTTGCTTAAACTCGGTGAATAACAGGAAACAAGGCGACGGTCGGTCTCTCTTCATTCTCAGAGAACTGACTTCCTGAAGTGTAGGACCAACAGAGACGACGTATAGTCCGAACTTAAATACTCCAAATCGGCCGTAATACAAATCGCCGCCGTTTGAGAACTGCTCCGAACACGCCAGATCATAGGAACACGCCGCATGTTATGGGTCATGTTAATATATTACATTATATGTACTAATTATTATTAAATATTATACACACATATATATATATATATATATTATATTAGATGAGAATTAAGTTCAGTGGGTAGAGTTATGGAATATGGAGTAGTGGGATTGACTGGTAGTTTGTTGGTCATTAATGGGTATATCCGAGAAGATCCGAGAAGAAAAGAAATTAAATTATTTTAGTTAAATTCTAAATTTCTCATCTCCATTCTTAGGAGTTCGTTCAGAACAAAACCCGTTAGGATTCTACATCCTAACACCGCAGCGTTGTATTCAGCTAATACGCCGCCGTTTCCATCCGAATTCTCACCGGAAATCGCAGAAATCGTGAAGTTAATCATCAGCATAACACTATACAAGATTAAAAACTCTCACAAACACAAAATTACCATATATATATATATATATAGTGCCATAATCATAAGAATCTACGAAGAAAGGCAAAGAATATACCGTCGCGTAATCCGCCGGCGCTCCTCCTCCTCCTCCGCCGGCGCCAGATCTACTCTCCGCTTAATCTGTTACCGAATTACTAGGCATACAAAATAGTCATGTGCTAGGGCTTTGTTGTAAAGTGGACCATTTGTATAGAGCGTAAAACACGGCAATAATTGAAAGACGAAAATAAACGATTCAAAGATTTTACGTGGAAAACCCTAAATTACTTTAGGTGAAAAACCACGGGCAAGGTAGAAGAACTTCACTATGAGTGTAAAATATGAATTACAACTATCTAACTTTTACCGTAGTAAAGTCGTACAAACTCTCTATTTTTACCTCACACTAACAACACTCTTAACCACTCTTTATTATTGTTTAATTATATAAGAGAAGGAGATGTTGAATGGGATGGATCACAAATGCCGTAGCAGGCTTCCAAACATAAAAAGTGATAAAATAATGCTAGAAAAGAACAATATTGCACCATGATCACCGCCCCAATAATCTTGGCTTGCTGCACCATCAAGGAAATAATGCTGCACTTATTGATTAAAAATAATGATGCCCCAACAATCTCCCACTTGAAGATTTGATTAGAGACTAATCAGATCTTCACACCATTCTTTCTACCTCGCCCTTCATGTTGCTTACGTTTTCACCAGACCACATGAGGACCGACACTGAACAAATTTGTCAGCATTAACACTCTTCGTCATGAAATCAGCTATGTTATCTTTAGTGTGAATCTTCTGCATATCCACAGTACCCTCCTCGACTTGTTCACGAACAAAGTGATATTGGACCCGAATATTCTTTGTCTTGGAATGAAACGCTGGATTCCTTGCAAGATGCAACGCACTCTGACTGTCACAGAATAGAGAAATACTCTCTAGTTTGTGCCCGAGTTCCTCGAGAACCATTTTCAGCCAAATCGCCTCTTTACTGGCCTGCGTAGCTGCCACATATTCAGCCTCCGTTGTTGATGTCGCAAAAACTGACTGTAACTTTGAAACCCAACTCACTGCACCTCCAGCAAGAGTAAACACATATCCTGTCGTGGACTTGCTTTTGTCAAGATCACCTGCATAGTCAGAATCAACATAGCCCTTGACTGTAAAACCCGATCCTCCATAACATAATGCAACATCTGAGGTTCCCTGAATGTATCTCAGAACTCTCTTTACTGTACTCCAATGCTCTCTTCCCGGATCCGCCATGTATCGACTAACCACTCCCACTGCATGTGCAATGTCTGGTCTAGTACATATCATAGCAAACATTAGACTTCCCACTGCTGATGCATACGGTACTTGAGACATCTCCTTCCTCTCTTCTTCACTGCTAGGACACATACTTGAGGATAACTTGAAATTAACAGGAAGAGTGGTAGAGATTGACTTACAATTTTGCATACTGAACCGCCGCAGAATTTTCAACAGATAGTTACTCTGAGAAAGCCAAATCTTCCTGCTATTTCTGTCTCGGTGGATTTGCATCCCTAGAATCTTGTTTGCTGGTCCTAAGTCCTTCATTTCAAATTCCCTAGCCAGTTCAACCTTCAATTCTTCAATATGAGCTTTGTTGGGGCCTGAAACCAACATGTCATCAACATACAACAGTAAAATAACAAAGTCATCACCAGATCTCTTGAAATATGCACAAGGATCTGCATTCAGCCTGTTGTATCCAAGGCTCATTATGAATGAATAAAATCTTTTGTACCAACACCTCGGTGCCTGTTTGAGACCGTACAAAGATTTGGTCAACCTGCAAACCAAGTTCTTCTTTTCTTCTTCAATAAATCCTTCTGGTTGGAGCATGTAAATTTCTTCTTCAAGATCACCATGAAGAAAAGCCGTCTTTACATCTAATTGTTCAAGATGTAAATTAAATGTAGCGCACATCGCCAGAACTACCCGCACAGTTGTCATTCGAACCACCGGGGAAAATATTTCGTTGAAATCAATCCCCTCCTTCTGAGCATATCCTTTCACCACCAATCGTGCACGATACCTTTCCACTTGGTCATCACTGTTACGTTTGATTTTGTACACCCATTTGTTGCCAATGGGTTTCCTCCCTAGTGGTAGAGACACAAGTTCCCACGTCTTATTCTTATAGAGTGCTTCAATTTCCTACTACATTGCTGCCATCCACTGAGCTGCATCTGAACTACTCATTGCTTCCTGGAGAGTTGATGGCTCCCCGTCCTCAGTTAAAAGACAATATGCAACATTATTCTCCATAGAAAAGTCTGAGTGTCAGCCTGGTGGTCTCTTGATACGTGTCGATCGACGTATCCCCGAGACTCCTGACTCCGTTGTCTCCTCAGGTTCATGCTTTGGTTCAATAGGGCCATCCTGCTCAACATCCTTCTCGACTACTACTGTCGTAGTTTCTGGATCTTCCCTTGTACTGCTATCATTTCCTTTCTTATCTTTCGTGAAGATAACATCCCTGCTTACAATGATCTTGTGGGCAGTGGGGTCCCATAAGCGATACCCCTTCACTCCTTTAGCATACCCTAAGAACAAACACTTCCTGGATTTTGGGTCCTGCTTTGTTTTCTCTTAAGTATTGAACATAACATAAGCGGGAGTCCCAAATATATGGAGATTAGAATAATCAACTGGTTTACCTGTCCACACCTCCATCGGTGTTTTCAGTCCCAGTGCTGTTGACGGAGATCGGTTCACCACATAACAGGCGGTATTGATTGCTTCTGCCCATAACGACTTTTCTAAGCCTGCAGCCTGCATCATGGCTCTTGTTTTATCCAACAAGGCAATGTTCATCCGCTCTGCCACCCCATTCTGCTGCGGAGTGTATGCCGTAGTAAACTGCCTCTTAATCCCAGCATCTTTACAGAAGTCGTCAAACTCCTTGCCAGTATATTCCCCTCTATTGTCAGATCTAAGGCACTTGATCTTTTTTCGAGATTCAAGTTCCACCAGCGCTTTGTACGTCTTGAACATCGAGAACACCTCGGCCTTACTCTTGATCATGTACACCCAACATCTACTGGAAAAATCATCTATAAAAGACACAAAATACTTTGCACCTCCCATGGATGGTACTGGTGCTTGCCACACGTCAGAGTGAATCAACTCTAGAATGACTTTACTTCTAGAATCTGAACTACAAAACTTTATACGATGTTGCTTGCCAACAACAGAATGCTCACAAAAAACTAAAGATACATTTGTGAGGCCCGGAAGTAGTTTCTTCTCTGCAAGAACCTTCATGCCTTGTTCCGACATATGCCCGAGCCGCTGATGCCAAATCATTGATGATTTCTCAATCGACTCAGATGAAGCCACTGATGCTTCTCCCACTTGCAGAGCCCTCCCCTGTACCATGTATAAGTTTTCGGCAATTTTGTCCGCCTTCATTAGTACAAGCGCACCCCTTTTAACTTTCATGATCTTGTTTCGCGACCCAATCTCACAACCAAGATCATCGAGTTGTCCATAAGACAACAAATTCTTGCATAATCCCTCCACGTGTCGGACATCTCGAATGGTCCGAATAATCCCGTCATGCATCTCCAGCTTGATCGTACCGACGACAACAACTTTCAAAGGTTCATTTTTACAGCTATACACAGATCCTTCAGCGATCGGTGTATACTCATGAAACCACTCCCTCCGGGGAGTCATATGAAAACTGGCTCCTGAATCAATAAGACATACATCATCGAAACCACACATACCTCGAATAGCTGTTGCTGCTTCACAGCATAGTACATCACCATCTTCTGAAGTGCTAGCGACGTTCCCCTGAGGATCATAACTCTTCTTGTTCGAATCCTTAAGATTCCAACAGTCCTTCTTCAAGTGATCTTTCTTGCCACAGTGCCAACAACTACCCTTGGTCCTTGACTTGGATCTCCCCTGTTTCTTACTCCCACTTGCACCGCGCTCTGTCGTTCTCCCTCTTGTCACCGACAAGGCACCTGCTTGTTGCGAACCTGCCTCCCTGTCTTCTCTGTTCTTGCGCCGACTCTCTTCTTCCAGAATAGCGGCTGCAACTTCGTCGAAGACCAAATAATTTGTGAGGACATTATTTGTTAAGTTGATGACAAGCTGGTCATACGAATCGGGCAGACTTTGCAGCAGAATTTCATCACGTTCAACCACTTCTATTTTATGACTCAACGACGTCAATTGAGAAAATAGAGTATTTAAAACATTGAGGTGCTGAGTTACCGGGGTAGATTCCGCCATCCTCAGTGTGTACAATTTCCGTTTAAGGAAAATTTTGTTGTGTAGGGACTTCGCCTCATACAGCTTGTTGAGATGGTCTCATATCTCCTTAGCTGTCCTCTTCTCCTCAACGCTTGACAACACGCCATCACCTAACACCAGGTGAATATTTGCGATAGCGTTGCCGTCTATTTCGTTCCACTTTGTATCATCTGTGATTTCCACCGGCCTGTCGCCGATCGCCGCGAGACACCCATCTTTCCGCAAGATAGCTTTGATCTTCAGCTTCCACAATGAGAAATTACTCCCGCTGAATTTTTCGATCTCGAATTTCGCGTCATTGCTTCTATCACGTACCACCGTCACTGAAAAATAATTTCAGTATGATACCCACAGATATCACCGAGACCCCGGATATGAACCGAGGCTCTGATACCACTTGTTGTAAAGTGGACCCTTCGTATAAAGCGTAAAACACGGAAATAATTGAAAGACGAAAATAAACGACTCACAAATTTTACGTGGAAAACCCCAAATTACTTTAGGGTGAAAAACCACGAGCAAGGTAGAAGAACTTCACTATGAGTGTAAAATAGGAATTACAACTATCCGACTTTTACCGTAGTAAAGTCGTACAAACTCTCTATTTTTACCTCACACTAACAATACTCTTAACCACTCTTTATTATTGTTTAATTATATAAGAGAAGGAGATGTTGAATGGGATGGATCACAAATGCCGTGTGAAGCCTGCTATTTATAGCAGGCTTCCAAACATAAAGAGTGATAAAATAATGCTAGAAAAGAACAATATTGCACCATGATCACCGCCCCAATAATCTTGACTTGCTGCACCATCAAGGAAATAATGTTGCACTTATTGATTAAAAATAATGCCGCCCCAACATGCTTTTATACTATTATTATATAAATAGAAATATTATTATATTATTATTATCATTGACTGCGAATATAAGCTTATAAAAAAAAATAAAAAAAATGCGCACAATAACCATATGATATGAACTACAAAGCGTCATCGTAAACTCCATGTCCATCAGTCCATGCATACATGATACATCAAGATCAACTACATAGTTTTGAAAAATTGAAAATCCAAAATTACAGAATATATCTATTTAATCTTTTTTCCTTTTCCTCCACGGCCCCCTGGCTTTCCGCCGCCGTTGCCTCCGGCATTCTCCTCCTTGTTCACCTTTTCCTTCATCTGTAGTCAAATAACAAACATATTAGCATTTATATTAAAATAAATAAATAAATAATTTACACGTTTAGTTCCCCATAATACTTTAACCAATAAATTTGTCAAAATATATTTTTGCCATACATCAAATATGATTAAGAAAGTAATATTTACTAACAGTTATAAATTATAACCCTAACTTTAGCTTTATTTTACTTGAAGACCAAAATCAAACTAAAAAATATGTGATTTCCTAAGGAATAGATATTGGAGAAAAATAGCAAGTTTTCTGATGAGCACGTCCTTCAACTTTGCCCATCGAAGCTTTCACAGTGGGAGCAGTCGTAGGGCTTGATAGTTTCATTGTTGGCTGCCATTTTCGAGTATGTGTGTGTTTGTATGTGAAGTGTGAGGAGTGATGAGAGAGAGAAAATGAGAGACGAGAGAGAGAAAATGAGAGATGAGAGAGAGAAAGTAACTGTTTCGGGTAGGTGCAGTGCAGTGGCATGGTATGGTGAGTGGGCGTGGTATATATAGCCCGTTAAAACATAAGTTGTTAAATTAATAGGGACTTTAAGGTAGGTGTAATGCAGCGCCACGCAAAACAATCGTGAAACCGGACGTTCGATGTTTTTCTTTTTTTGCAGTTTGTAATATTTTAAAAAATCATTAACAGTGTTGTGAATAAGTTTTGGTGCCATGAGTTTTTGGATGAAATCTAGAATTCATTTTTGATGTGTTTGGAGAGGTGTTTTGTTTGATTTGAGAAGAGATGATGTTTCACACGAATGTTAAATGAAATCTCCAGAAATGTTTTTGATGTGTTTGGGTAGTTTGTTTGATTTGGAGAGGTGTTTTTTTATGATGATATTTCTCGCGCGATTGTTGCCATGAATCCGATGGTGTAATGTAATTTCCAGTGAATGTTTTGATATACTCTCATTTATATATTTTTGACTTACTTAACGTACGATGGTGATCTCATCGATCATAGTGTTTAGAAGTATCTAGACCTGTCACCATTACAGATTTGCTACCGACATACTTAAGGAGGTAACATAGTTCAAATAATTCTGGTTTTTCTCTAGAAACATCTACATTATTCTAGTCCCTCTGTATTTACAAATTAGCCCCTCCAAACTATGTTATTTACAAGATAACCTACAAAACTTTGGTCCGTCTAAGTGTTGGACCCCTTTGTGCGTGCAAACGAACACGACTATGTGCTCAACACAACTTATTGTGCTACTAAGTCACGGGTCGTTAAACTAAGGTACCTAAGATTAGACTCTATAGACGTGCGTTGAGCAACCACCATGATGAGCAAAAATGTCATGTTACACTACAAGATTTGGGGGGCATCCGCAACCGCCCCCCCCAACCGCTCGGGCGGTCGCCATTAACGGCGACCGCAGAGCGACCGCCAGGCGGTCGCCACTGAGACGTGGCGACCGTTGGGCGGTTGCGAAGGTTCCTCGCAACCGCTGGGCGGTTGCGAGGGATTCTTGCAACCGCTCGGCGGTTGCGAGATCACATAGCAACCGCCTGGCGGTTGCTGATACTGGATATCTGCAACCGCCTGGCGGTTGCAGATAATAGTCATACAGGAATTTTTATTATTTTGGTTGATACGTTGTGGTACGTTGTTTCATCAGTTGATAATTATCCTAATGATAGTTAAAACAAGCGAATTATAAGTTTTATTGGAAAATCAAGCTTAAGGACAACATTAAAAACTAAGTGTGATGGTTAGTTGTTCAATATAATATATAGATGTATCGTTGATAACTCGCCTAATCACATAATCTATTATTTTACTAACTTAATTACTAGTTTTGTAGTTATTTACTACTACTATTCATATGTAATAATGATATTTGAGTTCAATAAACACAAACACATCATGATACTTCCGAAAAATCACTAATTTCGAATATTCAGTTCTTGCAACCGCCAGGCGGTTGCAAGAGCTTCTCGCAACCGCTGGGCGGTTGCAAAGGCTTCTCGCAACCGCTGGGCGGTTGCGAGATCACATAGCAACCGCCTGGCGGTTGCTGATACTACCATTGGCAACCGCCTGGCGGTTGCTGATACTACCATTGGCAACCGCCTGGCGGTTGCTGATACTTCCATTCGCAACCGCCTGGCGGTTGCAGATAATAGTCATACATGAATTTTTATTATTTTGGATGATACGTTGTGGTACGTTGTTTCATGAGTTGATAATTACCTTGATGATAGTTAAAACAAGCGAAATTATAAGGTTTTATTGGAAAATCAAGCTTAGGGACAACATTAAAAACTAAGTGTGATGATTAGTTGTTGAACATAATATATAGATGTATCGTTGATAACTCGCCTAATCACATAATCTACTATTTTACTAACTTAATTACTAGTTTTGTAGTTATTTACTACTACTATTCATATGTAATAATGATATTTGAGATCAATAAACACAAACACATCATGATACTTCCGAAAAATCACTAATTTCGAATATTCAGTTCTTGCAACCGCCAGGCGGTTGCAAGAGCTTCTCGCAACCGCTGGGCGGTTGCAAAGGCTTCTCGCAACCGCTGGGCGGTTGCGAGATCACATAGCAACCGCCTGGCGGTTGCTGATACTACCATTGGCAACCGCCTGGCGGTTGCTGATACTGGCATTGGCAACCGCCTGGCGGTTGCAGATAATAGTCATACATGAATTTTTATTATTTTGGATGATACGTTGTGGTACGTTGTTTCATGAGTTGATAATTACCTTAATGATAGTTAAAACAAGCCAAATTATAAGGTTTCATTGGAAAATTAAGCTTAGGGACGACATTAAGAACTAAGTGTGATGATTAGTTGTTGAACATAATATATAGGTATATCGTTGATAACTCGTCTAATCACATAATCTACTATTTTACTAACTTAATTACAAGTTTTGTAATTATTTACTACTACTATTCACATTTAATAATGATATTTGAGTTCAATAAACACAAACACATCATGATACTTCCGAAAAATCACTAATTTCGAATATTCAGTTCTTGCAACCGCCAGGCGGTTGCAAGAGCTTCTCGCAACCGCTGGGCGGTTGCAAAGGCTTCTCGCAACCGCTGGGCGGTTGCGAGATCACATAGCAACCGCCTGGCGGTTGCTGATACTACCATTGGCAACCGCCTGGCGGTTGCTGATACTGGCATTGGCAACCGCCTGGCGGTTGCAGATAATAGTCATACATGAATTTTTATTATTTTGGATGATACGTTGTGGTACGTTGTTTCATGAGTTGATAATTACCTTAATGATAGTTAAAACAAGCCAAATTATAAGGTTTCATTGGAAAATTAAGCTTAGAGACGACATTAAGAACTAAGTGTGATGATTAGTTGTTGAACATAATATATAGGTATATCGTTGATAACTCGCCTAATCACATAATCTACTATTTTACTAACTTAATTACAAGTTTTGTAGTTATTTACTACTACTATTCACATTTAATAATGATATTTGAGTTCAATAAACACAAACACATCAAGATACTTCTCAAAAATCACTAATTTCAAAATGGATTTTTTGGCAACCGCCTGGCGGTTGCAAGATTACATGGCAACCGCCTGGCGGTTGCTATGTCACATGGCAACCGCCTGGCGGTTGCCAATACTCGATATCTGCAACCGCCAGGCGGTTGCAAGGGCTTCTCGCAACCGCTCGGCGGTTGCAAATTTTGCTGAAATTGGGCGGGATTGGGGGGGAAATTCAAATTTTCACGAAAATTCAAAATTTTCAATACATTGCAACCGCCGAGCGGTTGCAAATTCTGCTGAAATTTGGGGGGAATTCAAATTTTTACGAAAATTCAAAATTTTCACCCAAATCTTATATATACCCACCATTCTTCCCCTAATTTTTCATTCACAACTCTTACACTCTCAAAGAAAAATCCAAGACTTCATTTTATCTTCAAATCAAAACACAAACACTCTTCTATTCCAATCCAAAAAAAAAACCCAAAAACTTCTTTTTACCTACAAAACAAATAATCAAACACTCTTTTTTCTTTTATATCTTCAACAAAACACTCAACACATTCTTTTCTTTTATATCTTCAACAAATACCAAACACTTTCTTATATCTTCATAACAAAATACCTAACACTCTTCTTTTTCAATTCACAAAAACTCAAAAACTTTTTATCTCCAAAACATAACCCTTTTTTCTAATCTTTTCTTTTTGTTTCACATCTTTTCTTTTTTGTTTCTCTTATTTTCTTTTTTGTTTCTCTTCTTTTCCTTTTGTTTCACTTCTTTACTTTTTGTTTCTCTTCTTTTCTTTTTTGTTTCTCATCTTTTATTTTGTGTTTCTCTTCTTTTTTTTGTTTCTCTTTTTCTCATTTTGTTTCTCTTCTTTTCGTTTTGTTTCCCTTCTTTTCGTTTGTTTCACCATTTTAATTTCAACAAAAAAACAATAATTTTCTGGAAAATTTCCAGAATATTATTGTTTTTTTTTGTTTTGATGAATATTATCTGCAACCGCCGGGGCGGTCGCCCCCTTATATTAATTTCGAAAGTTCTAAATCTAGCAACCGCGAAGCGGTCGCCCCCTTATATGGCGACCGCCTAGCGGTCGCCCCTATATGGCCCTTATATGGCGACCGCCTAGCGGTCGCCCCCTTATATGGCGACCGCCTAGCGGTCGCCCCATTATATGGCGACCGCTAGGCGGTCGCCCCCTTATATGGCGACCGCCTAGCGGTCGCCCCATTATATGGCGACCGCTAGGCGGTCGCCCCTTAGTATGGCGACCGCCTAGCGGTTGCCTTGGTGTAAGGGCGACCGCTCGGCGGTCGCAAGCCGCCCGCGACGAGGGGTATCCGCGACCGACGCGGCAACCGCCCCGACGGTCGCGGATACCCTTCGCGCGACCGCCCATGGGCCTTCTGCAACCGCCCGGGCGGTTGCAGATGGCCCTCAAGTCTTGTAGTGTTATGCTTGTTGTTGCATCTATTTTATGGTGTATAGGAGACAACAAGTTTACTGAACAACCAAAAAAGTTCATGGTAATCTCATGATGAGTGTTGTTAACTTTGAGATAAGGTTTACACATGGATGGCGGTGTAACATTCTTAATGAGGAATTTCTGTATTTTTTATTTTCACCTAATTGATGCTTGTGATGGGTTGTTGCTTGTCCGGGCTGTTGCTTGTCGGCGGGATGTGAGACAATGTTGAATCATTTCGAATCCTCAAAATCAACACTAAGACCATGGATTATGGAGAGATAAATAACATAGGTGATCAAACAACTCACTTTAGTAGCTTCATGTGAATGTCAATTTCATTGGAAAATACCAAAAAACCGAGGAAAATATCTTATTTTACCAACACAATTGCCACTGAAAATGTTCTTTATGTGTTTGACATCTCAGTTCGAGGTGAAATGGCGATCCTACTCAGTCCTGATTTGGGTTGTGCCATAACTCTTAAGGCATGTATCATGACAAATTAGGGTGGTACGAAATAGACCCCTTCACTTTAAAGGCTCACTTTGCGTTAATATGTGGTACAAAATAAGTGTTTGATTTTGTTTACTCCTATATGTCGTTCATCACATCCTCACCTGCCTAATTGCAGAATGGATTTTGAAGTTAATCTACTATTTTGAAACTATTAGTTTGTAGAAAATAGTTTAATTGCAGCTATGTATCTTTCTCTCTTCTTCTTTTTTAATAAATGAGCTTTGCGTTGTAGGAAAACATGAATTGAATCACCCGGTGCTCTTCATAACTCACGGGAATAGGTTTCAATCCCAAAACTATTTAGAAGAAGTGATAATCTCAATTAAATTTTAAACATATTTGCGCATAACTTGCTATATAACGTTTAAAAGTAAACTCTTTGCACCCAATTGTTCCGAAGTAGTAGCATTTTACGGATCAACTCCTATGGTCCAATAAAAAAATGCATAGAAATGCCAAAATTGAACGGTGACCTCAAGAAGCAAAGTTTTACAATTTTGAGAATTTAATTGCGTTTTTATAATTATGTAGTAATTAAATTACAAAATAAAGAAGATGTTGGAACTTTAACAGAATGATATTACCGATTTGAGGTATCTAGGGCAAGATCCATTGCACTATTTTATATATGTATTTTTTCGGTTGACCTTGGAAGATAATAATATGGTACAAGATTAATATTTATATTTGGAAAATACTCTATCTAAATATGGTACAATATTAATAGAATAAGCTAATCATGGGAAGAGGATTGCGTAGTATCTTCTTCCCTAAGACGCCCCCTCAAAATTGTCGTTCCATCGGCTAAGGCAATTTTGGAGCATAGAGAAAGAAAATGCGTGCGATGTAGTGCCGTTGTGAGAATGTCGGCAAGCTGGTTGTGAGTGCTAATATGAGACACATGTAGAAGACCCTTCAAGACGACATCTCGAACAAAATAAATATCAATGGCTATGTGTTTTCATACGCGAATGTAAGACCAGATGCAAGGAGAGATGAGTAACACCAATGTTGTCGCAGTAGACAGTGGGAGGCGTGCGAGGTGACACATGAAGTTCGGACATGAGGTTTTGAATCCAACAAACTTCGGACGTGGTTGTGGTAAGTGGTCGATATTCGACTTTGGTTGAAGAGCGCGCAACAGCTCGTTGTTTTCGAGAGCTCCATGAGATGGGATTATGGTCGAGGAAAATGATGAACACCGTGGTAGATGAACGATCGAGTGGGTTGCCAGCCCAATCTGCATCGGAAAAACCTCGAAGAGTGAACGGAGAGTCACGACGAATAAGAAATCCGTGAGTGAGGGTCCCTTTCAGATATTGTAATATCCTCTTGTCCTCGGCCCAATGCAACTCTGTGAAATTGGAGACGAATTGAGCGAGAGGGTAGACGGGGAAGGCAATGTCGGGCCTTGTGAGAGCGAAATACTGAAGTTCGCCAATCGCTTGCCAATAAATACGTGGGTCACAGTCGGGAGAGAATTCTCGGAAGGTAGAGGCCGCATTGGATGCCATTGGTGTGGAGACAACCTTAGCTCCGTCCATGTGATGACGATGCAGAATATCATGAATATATTTGTGTTGGGATAGCAAAAGACCTTCCTTGCAAGGTAGCGCCTCAATACCGAGAAAATAAGATAAAGTGCCAAGATCCTTGACGGCAAAAGAGGACTGAAGTCGACTAATAAAGGATGAGATGAGTCCAGAGTCTGTGCCCGTGCAGATAATATTGTCAACATAGACTAAAAGAAACAGTACGATGGAGGCTTGGCGAAAGATAAATTAGGAGGTATCGGATTTGGACTAAAGAAATCCGAGATGAAGGAGTGCATCACGAAGCGCTTGAAACCAAGCACGAGGAGCTTGCTTGAGTCTATAAATGGATTTTCGAAGATTGCATACATGCATAGGCTGAGAATCATCAATAAAATCCGGTGGTTATTCCATGAACACAACCTCAGAAAGATCACCGTGGAGAAAAGCGTTGATGACATCAAGTTGGTGAATAGGCCAAGAGTTCATGACAGCGCATGAGAGAACAAGTCGGATGGTGACAGGCTTCACCACTGGACTAAAAGTTTATGTGTAGTCAATGTCGGGCCGCTAATGGAAGCCTTTGGCAACAAGGCGGGCCTTGTATTTATCAACCGAGCCATCTCGATTGTGCTTGATACGAAAGTCCCATTTGTATCCAACGATGTTGGAGGTTTGATGAGAAGGTACTAGCTCTCAAGTGCCGAGCCGAAGGAGAGCATTGATTTCAGAGGACATGGCGTCACGCAATTGTGGATCCTTGAGTGCAACCAAAACACTGGTCGGTTCAAGAGATAACTCAAGAGGACACTTTGTAGGAAGACTGACTAGTTTTGGCTTAAAGATGTATTCTTTGAGCGTGTGATCGTAAGATGCTTGGACCCAGGTGGTGGTAACTCCAGAATAGATGGCGCAATGTGCAGCTCAATAGAAGGCGTAGTCGAAGGATCACACGCGGTAGGCGACGCGGTGCGGGGTGCGGGCGATGGAGCGCGCACGATTGGCGACGCGACGAGTGGTGTTGGGTCTATGGCAGCTGGGCTCGATAGTGGCTGGATGGGCTTTCCTGGTAGGACATTTATGATGGATAAAGGAGGCGGCCCAAAGATAGTGCGTTGTGGTTTCTCAACATATGATGGAAACTTGGACTCGCAGAAACAAACATGCCTTGAGATAAATAATTTGTTAGTGGATGGATCCCAACACTTATATGCACTTTGTGAACTAGAGCACCCAAGAAATAAGCACGACCGAGAAGGAAAGAAGAGCTTGCCCGGTTCATAAGGTCGAAGCCAAGGATAACAAAGGCATCCAAAAACACGTAACTTGAGAGAGTTGGGCGACGTGTCAAATAGCTTTTGAAACGGTGACATATTGGCAATGGCGGAGCAAGGCATTCAATTAATAAGATAAACCATCGTTTGTAGTGAAAAAGACCAAAATATATCATGTAATTTAGCATAATGTAATAGTGCTCTACCCGTTTCAACTATGTGGCGATGACGTCGTAGTGGATAAAAATATCATAAACCTGAGATTTTGTAACCATCGGAAAAAACCAGCAATAGTGACTATATAAGTCCACAAAGATAACAAAATATCGAAAACCATGATGTAAAGGCACAGTGGGCCCCCAACAGATGTAAATCAGTAAATGATGAGTCCACAAACGGTAAACGATGAGATTTAAAGTAGGTCCTGCGCAGAGGATTTAGTGTTCATATGTAAATTAAAAGCAGAAATTAAAGATGAACTTGTCTTGGAAGCCGGATGACCAAGACGAGAGTGCTAAGTATGGTAAGATGTGCGAACACCCAGAGTAGCCAAACGAGAAACGGACTTCATATAATACGAGGGAGGCCGAATATGGTACACACCGTCACTGCAAAGTCCCGTCGCCAGCGGGTCCTCCGAAGGTTAATCCTTAATGACAAAATAATCATGAAAAAATTTCCATGGACACATTATTATCTTGCGTAAACTGATGCACTAACAATAAATTATGTTGTGACGAGGAAACCCACAAAACGTTGGATAGAGTAAACGTGTGAGACGAAAAATCTAATTTAGATGAACCAACATGAGTAATTTGCATACCATGCCCGTCGACAATTTGCACTTCATCTGTCCCATCATACTCCGAGTGATAGTTTAGATTACCGAGTTCCGGAGTTAAATTGTGGGAGGCACCAGAATCAACAAGCCAAGATCCAGTTTCGGGGCGCAGTTGAGACGCCCGTGATGTACATGTAGCGTTGGCAGTGGGTGAAACGGATCCGAGGTTATAACACCGAAGAGCGGTGTGTCCATGACGGCCGCAAATCTGACATAGCACATTAGATGTATGTGAGTTTGAATGATTCGAAACTGAAAAGTGGTTACCTCGATTACAACCACGAAGGTTGGGGCCTCGTGAGTGTTGAAAGCCACGGGAACGAGATGTATTGGTGTGTGAGGACTTATATAGGGCGGGTCCACGTGGTGCATGGTTGTCGGCGGCCGTGTTGGCGGTGGCAACTAGAATGGTGGTGTCTTGTTCAAGACGACGAACATATGCTTCATGCGAGACGAGTGCACTATTAAGCTCGGCAAAGGTGAGTGGTGTCTCACGGAGACGAATCGAGGTGGCGACATCCCTATATGTTGCGCCAATTTCGTTGAGGACGTAAAGGGTGATGTCGTTCAGATGCAAGGGGCGATCAATCATGATAATTTCGTCGACCTTGGCTTTAATATCAGTGAGGAAAGCCGTGACCGATTGGGAGCCTATGGTGACCGAGTTTAAGGCGTCCTTAAGCGCCATGACACGGGTGCGGTCCGGCCAGTCAAAGTTATGCATGAGTATGACCCATGCTTCAGATGAGGATTTCACATTATGAATGAGCGGAAGGAGATCCTATAAGATTGATCCGACGAGGGCTCCAAGAAGGAGCGAATCTTGTTGGAACCACAAGGTGTAGGCCGCGACGTCGGATGGATTGGGGCATGGAAACGTGCCTGGAAGGTAGCCTAGTAGATTTAGGCCGTTGAGTTGAGAGACCACTTGGAGCCGCCACGAGAGATAGTTGGTCGTGGTAAGTTTGAGTTGGAAGTGGTGGGAGTGAGTGACGTGTGTGAGGGAGGTGGGGCCGTGAGGTTGATGGGTGGTGCGGCGTGCATATCCATGGTGGGGTTTGCGTCGCGGGCTGTGTTGGACAAGGCGGTCGATTCGTTCGACATGATGATGGTGGCGGCTGAAAAAAAAATTAGGGTGGATCGATTGGTGATCGTATGATCTTTTAGTAAGCTCTTGATACCGTGTAAAGGTTCAAAGAATAATGTATTTCATTGATTGATTAAGGTACAAAGTACTACAAGAATATATACACTTAGGAAGACATAAATTAAGGAGAGAATATTCTATCTAAATATGGTACAAGATTAATAGAATAAGCTAATCATGGGAAGAGGATTGCGTAGTATCTTCTTCCATAATAAAAACATGCATATGAGTATTATCTTTTTCATAGACGAAGATATATGAGGCCGGGAAAATCCAAATTACAAACGCTTATAATTATTAGGAAGTACCAAACAAAATTATATATTTCAAATCTAGCTCAACCATAGCTTTGCCCGATTGAATAAGAAAAGTCAAATGTCTATGGTGGTGTTTGCAAGAGCTTATAGAAGCTCCTTTTTTTAGGCTTTTACTTAAAGTTACTTAAAGCTCATTTTGACTTAAAGCAATGAGTGTTTGCAAACCTTATTTAAAAAGCAGCTTAAAGCACTTAAAATTAATTTTGTGGTGTTTGCAATAATAAGTAAGAAGCAGCTTTTAAAATGCAATATTTTCTTTTTAATATGCTCCCAAACATCTAATCTTCTTTAACTTACATCAGACAATTTGCACTTAAAAGTTAAATCCTATATCACAGTATTTTTGATATATCATCAGACAATTTGCACGAAAAACAGACAACATTTTAAGTGCAAATCCTATATCACAGTGTTTTTTTTGGTGTTTTAAGTGAACATCAATATAAAATCCTATAACTCTTGCTGAAATTCATGAAAAAAACAGAGAACTATACCTCAACAACCAAATTCTTAAACACAATTTAGATCCCAATAACTCAATTATTTTCTCAATTCTTGAAGTACTCTTCGTTCTCACAATTTCACAAATACGTTACTCATCAAAAAAAAAATCACAAATACGATGTTGGGTAAAACAACCAATGATTCACAACTGAAAGTAACAAAAGAAAAAAAAAAGCAGATATTGCATACTTACTTGGATGTTAAATTTGTCCAAAGATGAAGAATTGAAGACTTTGATGATGAATTGCAAAGAATAAGAACTAATAAGTTTTATAACAATAGATAATTAGCAATCGCATGGAACATGGAAGAAAAAATATTATAGCCTATTTTTTACGTTGAACATGGAAGAGAAAAGATGATAAAATATTTTGTTTCCTTAAATGTGGGGGTATGGACGGCACTTTGAGGAAATTTAGGAGAGAGAAATATTTTTAAAATGTAATAATTAAAAGGAGCTTTTAAAAGCACCCTCTACCCAGCTTGTGGGCTTGTGCTTTTTTTTGGCTTATTTTTAGACAAGGAGAAGCAAAAGCCCTATATTCAAACACTAATTTATGGCTTCTCTATTGACAAAAGCCCACAAGCTCCTTTTATAAGCATTTGCAAACACTCCCTATATCTCAAACCAATTATCTCACCTGTGCAGCTTCTACGATAACACTAGCAAGTAGTAACAAGATGAGACTAATGAATTATTAGAATAAGATAATAATAATAATTATTATTATCAACAAAATAATTAAATACTAAAAAAGAAATCCACTTAGTAGATAAGTTCGGCAAGAGCACATACAATACGCGCATTGTATGTAATATGAATTTATTGTTGAGATTTGAGTTAGGTCGTAAACCTCAACACAAGTGTAAGTTGTATTTTTTATCTAAGAATTAGATATTGGATTAATAATGAGATGGAAAGTTCATTACACAGAGTCCCAGATAGGGGTGAGGTTGGCCGAGAATCCGCGGTGGCAGGATTCTGGCCCACGGATTCCGGCGGGATCGGGAGCACGACGGTGCTACCCGATCCGCACCGCGGCTGACAAACTCCCGCATATGCGGGAGTCTCGCGGGAGGCGGGATTCCGCTCGGGATCCCGCAATAATGGCGACGGAGCAACGGAGATCTCCTCCGGAGGGGGTGGTGGCGTTGAGGGCGGCATCTCTACGCCATCAAGGGTGTGTGTGTTGTATGTGTGTGTGTGGGTTGTCTCTGTGTGTGTGTTGTCGGAGGCGTCGAGGTAGGAGAGGGTGATTCGGGGAGCTTGTCGTTGACAGAGATTGTGGCGGAGATTTTGGGGATGGCGGAGGAGAAGCGGCGGAGTTGATGGTGGTTGTGGTTGTGGCGGCGGATGGTGAGGGAGGAAGAGGAGAGGGAGGAGGTAGGTTTTGTGAGAGGGGAGAAGAGAGAGATGGGTTGTTTGAGTTTGGGCGAGGTGGAGGAGAGGAGCTTGGTGACGGTGAAGGTGGCGGCAACGATGATGGAGGACTGTGTGTGTGTCTTTTTTTTTTTTTAAGAGGTGTGTGTGTCTATGTGTTTTTCGTACTTACTCTAAAAAAATGTGACTACTGAAGAGGACTATGTGTTTTTACGATGCTTGCGCGAGTTTATTTTCGATAATTACGCCCAACTAGCTTGTTATTTTTGATAATTATTCGATTAGTTTCCTTTTGTGGTTTTTTCTTCAATGTTTTTCACGTCTCGTGAGTTAATCTAGTCATTGAATGGAAACTTGTACGGTCAGTTATAGGAGACTTTAACATACAGAATAAAGACAATTCTTCTGTCAGTTGGAACGACTTCGTTTACTAATGTATTCAATTTATATGCACAATTATTTTGGAATTTGATTTGTATCCGTTCTTGTCTATTTGATTTCACTTGTGTTTGTAGGAAATAAATCTTGTGTATTTCATTCATCAATTGTATTTTATATACAACTTACAAGAAAATCTAATTAAGGTAAGATACTTAGTCTAGCACAATAAGGAAGGTAAGATATCTAGTCTAGTCTAGCACAATAAGGAAGGTAAGATACCTAGTCTAGTCTAGCACAATAAGAAAGGTAAGATACCTAGTCTAGCACAATAAGGACTATATTATATACAATAATTACTTAGTCTAATACACCCCGCAGTCGAAGCGGGAGGTTCACGAACGCTAAGATTGGATCTAAATTCGTTAAACAAAACTCGAGGCAATCCCTTTGTGAAGATGTCCACAACTTGGAAAGGGGACGGGACGTGAAGAATGCAGACTTGACCCCGCGCGACCTTTTCTCGAATAAAATGGATGTCAAGTTCAATGTGCTTAGTGCGTTAATGCTGAACCGGATTTTTCGATAGATAGATATCACTAACATTGTCACAATGAACAATCGTGGCCGTGGAAAGGAGAATTCGAGGCTCCAATAGAAGATTTCTTAACCAACAAGATTCTGAAACCACATTAGCAACTGCTCGATATTCGGCCTCAGCACTTGAACGAGATAAGGTCGCTTGCCGGTTAGAAGACCAAGAGACTAAGTTATCCCTCAAAAAGACACAATATCCCGAGGTAGACCGACGAGTATCCGGGCATCCTCCCCAATCAACATCAGTGAAGGAACGAAGAGAGTTCACGGTTGAACGGGACAAGTGAAGGCCGAAGTGAAAAGTACCTTGGACGTATCGGATAATGCGCTTGAGAGCAGCCATGTGTTCTTCCTTCAGACTATGAATATAAAGACACACTTGATGTACGGCATAGGACAGATCCGGACGTGTAAAGGTAAGATACTGCAGTGCACCAGCCAAGCTTCGATAGAGAGTGGGATCGGAAAAATCCGAGCCCGAGGAAATGCCAAGTTTTGACTTGGTGTCGACTGGAGTTGCTGAAGGTTTGCAAGAAGCCATCCATGCACGTTCAATAAGAATAAACCATCAGCAGTGCGTGTGACTGCAATCCCCAAAAAATAGCTCAAAGGGCCGAGATCCTTCATTGCAAATTATGTGGCTAATTTGGAGATAATAGACTGGCCCAGAGACTCAGATGAGACAGTAAGTACGTTATAATCAACATATAATAGAAGATAAGCAATAGAAGTTCCGTGATGTTATAAACGAACAAAGAGTGATCGGTCTTGCTATGACAAAACCCGATAGTGGCGGCAAAACCCGAGAAGCGTTGGTACCAAGCATGTGGGGCTTGCTTAAGCCAAATCCCTAAAACCAAGAGGTTGGTGCATGTAAACCGTCTCATTGAGATTTCCGTGTAGAAAGGCATTCTTGACATCCAACTGATGGATCGACCAAGAACGAGAAAGGGCAATACTAAGAACGGTGCGAATAGTGGCTGATTTAACCACGGGGTTGAAAGTATCATAGCAATCCACTCCAACATGCTGAGACCTGCCATCACCAACAAGACGAGTCTTAAAGCTCTCAAAAGAACCATCAGCACGAAACTTATGTCGAAAAATCCACATAGAACGTATAATATTCACATCAGACGGACGAGGCACTAACTCCCAAGTATTATTCATAATTAAAGCATTATACTCATCATGCCTGGCCAGTTTCCAATTCGGGTTAGACAACGCTACCTTCGAATTATTAGGAAGAGGGGAGTAAGAAGTAGTCGAGGAAAGATTGAACAGATGCTTGGGGGTGAAGATACCGCACATGCTGCGAGTTGTAATGGTTCGTGAGGGAGGAGGGGGAGGGGGAGTTGGCGTCGGACCAGCCACAATGGTTGGCGGTGAAGAGGGAGATATATTCGGGTCCGCGGTCGACGACGGAGCTGTGGGCGAGCCCGCGGGCAAAGTGCTGCGCAAAGGAGTGCGCACGGGAGAGGCTGCAGTTGGAGCGAGGGGCGACTGGAATGCGGGCGTGGAGTCGGCCAAGTGAGGGAGAAAGAGAGGATGGATGGGTTCCTCTAAGAAACTATATGTGCGTGAGGCGGGAGAGGATAGAACGGTGAACAGGAACTTAGTCTCATCAAAGACAACATGGCGAGAGATGATTATTTTATGTGACGTGAGGTCAAAGCACTTGTAGCCACGATGGTCAAGAGGGTATCCCAAAAACACGCAAGGAGTAGAGCGTGGAAGGAGTTTATTTATAGAGATGGTCGGATGGAGAGGAAAGCAAAGACATCCAAAAACTCGAAGATGTGTATAGGAAGGCGTGCGATTATAGAGAAGTTGAGTAGAGGAAAAGAGGCGAAGTATTTTGGATGGAGTGATGTTATGTAGGTAGGTGGCCATATATAAGGCGTGGTGCCAGAAAGTAGGAGGGACAGCGGAGTGAGTAAGAAGAGTTCTAAGAATATTATTTAGAGTGCGTAGTTTTCTTTCGGCTTTGCCATTTTGAGAAGAGGTATGATGACAAGAGAACCTAAAGGAGGTACCCATTGTTTGACAAAATGCGCGAAACTTAGCATTATCATATTCCCCACCATTATCGCATTGAAGATTTTTTATTGTCATACCAACTTGTGTTTTTATATGCTCACAAAAAAACACAAAAATATTGTAGACATCATACTTTTTATCAAGGGGAAACGACCATAACAAATTAGTATAATCATCCAAGAAAATTAAATAATATATGTGGCTGGCAGAGCTAAGAATAGGTGAAGTCCAAACATCACTATGAATAATATCAAAGGGAGATAACGTGCGAGAAGTAGATAAAGAAAAGGGGAGTCTAACATGTTTCCCCAAAACGCATGAACTACATCTAGAATCATCAAAAGAACTAGTACAAGAAATTAAATTATTCTTGCTAAGATAAGAAAAAATAGCAGATCCGGGATGTCCTAAACGATGATGCCAAATAGATGGAGTGATGGCGGCTAGAGAGTAGGGAGGCGAGGCACGTGAGGGTGATTTTGTGGTGAGAGGGTAGAGGTCACCGAAACTATTGCATCTCGTAATAATGGTCCCCGTCTGCAGATCCTTCACAGAAAAACAATGAAAACAAAATTACCGGTTGTGAACCGACGGACAGAGATAAGATTTTTAATGAGTTTGGGAGCATGTAGGACATTAGAGAGACGTAGAGGAGGGAGAGGGGAGGGAAGGTTTGCGTGGCCTTCACCGTGAATTGGAATATGTTGACCACTACCAACAAGAATATTAGAGTGCATGATTTTCTTAGAATAAGACTTAAGAGTACCTTGCGACGCTGTCATATGTGAAGAAGATCCACTGTCCGTGTACCAATTCGGATCCGGAGGTGCAAGAGACATAGAGCTCATATCGGCATCAAGATTTGTGGGAGTGTAACTGAACCGCATAGGTTTGCACGGGTCGGCTACCAAGTATCCCTTGCTGATTGGAAGGCGGAGGGCGCTGCCACGACGCGGTGGGATAAGGACACGGAAGCGGGGTACATGTCGGGGGCTGCCACGAGGCAGCGGGCGGTGCGGTTGGCCGATGAGCAAAGGACGCGGGGCTAGGGTTTGAGATATACCGACCGCATCCCTTATTTCTGCATCTACGGTTGCGACCGCGACCGTGTGACTACTGAGATGACCCGCGAGAATGGCTGGTCCCACGAGCAGCTGAAGAAGAATCCTGTGGAGGATCCGCGGCAATGAGGGCGGCACTAGCAGATGAAGCGGAAGCAAAGGCTTTCTTTGCTTTGCGAGTTTCCTCAAGAATCAAGCGAGAGCGAGCCTCGTAGAACGGTGGAAGAGGATCACTTTGTTGAATGTAAGTAGCTACCCCATCACAATTCTCATTGACACCCGCAATGAGTTGAAGAACCAACCGTTGATTGGAAACTGGTGTGTCAATGTTTGCCAATTGATCAACAAGCATCTTCAATTCCTGGCAATACAAGGAGACATTCGGAAAATTGTCCATATGAACATGAGTGAAGAGGTTTTCTAGGTTTACAACCCTTGAGTATTTATTATCCTAGAAAACCCCTTGAAGACGTGTCCATGCTTGGTGCACGGTAGAGTCCTCTTTCAGTATGGTATGCATAAGATCGTTGGAGATCGTACCATAAATTCATTGAAGAACAATGGCGTCAAGTCGCTTCCATAGAGCATCATCGGAGGGATCCGTGGAGTGGGTAGTGGGAGCGACGGAGGACTCGGTTGGGGACTTGTCCGCTTTGTCCGACTTCTCTGTATTGGTGGACGGAGATTTGGAGGTGGATGACGGATTGGTGGTTTTTGGAAGAGGAGGGATTATATGGTTGATAACGTCATACGCACGACAATGTATTTTGAAAAGTTTCGCCCAAGAAGAGTATTGGCCCGTCTCGATCTCGAGAGTGAGGGGGATGAAGGTGCGGACATTGGAGACCGCGAGGGCTGGATGGAATTTTCCGTCAACCATGGGAGATGGCGGCGTTTGATGCGTTAGGCGGAAGGGAAGAAGAGGGGCGGCTAGGTTATGGCTATTGATACCATGTAGGAAATAAACCTTGTGTATATCAGTGTTCATAAAGCTTTTATTGTGATATTGGTTGTTGATGGAAATTCAAAAGGTCAGAGAAGGATATCATTCAATTTTGAGCAACGACCGTCCTATATTTGTTGGAAAGCACGAGTTAAGAAGAACACAAGCCAAAGTTAATCCCTTGCAGCTCATGTTGCCTCTGCAGCCGATAGAATTTTCCTTGTGTGGCTATTTGAATCATCGTATGTGTTGCTGCTTAATTCAGCTGTTCTTGAGAGAATTGCATATTTAATTCCAAACAGGTAAATTCCCAAATGTGTCTTCTATGCTTGCTGTGGTAACTAAAAGTCTTGAAGCAAGTTTTGGCCCAATGGTAATGCATGCTACTTAAATCCAAAATTTTCTTTGCCTTGCAGATAGCAAAAACTCTTTGTCAACCTCTTGGTATTGGACTTATATTATTGTTTCCCATGCTAGGACGTTTTCTTTGATCAATGGTCATTCAACACCTTTGGAGATTACAAGCATTCGGATCACCATGACGATGCAGGGGATGGTAAAAAGTATTTAGACCACCTGATTTGTTCGAGATAGTAGAAGTAACCCCAGTAGTGTTTCGGAATTCATATTAGTGCATCAAAAATCCTATGACAAAGAAGTATTGTAAGAAAAAGCTTGCTAAAAAGTAAGTAATTTTAGTATGACCTATCATGAACCAAAGGGCATGGGAGGCATTCATGAACCAGGAACTAAAGCAGATCTTAAATTTCAATGCATAAGAATATTTCAAGCACGTAAAACTTTATTCATTAAGAACTACTTAGCTCCACAATTTTGGATTTTAAAGATAAAGCAATGCATCAAATGTAGTTTCACATACCCAAATGAATTATTTTCACGCCGCAAGCACCCTCACAAGCTTGTTGTTTGACTCCATGAACTGGAAATAAATGATTCATAGAGTAAGGATAGTTCAAACACTACGTAAAAAGAAGACTGCGTTGATAGAGGCGGGTCTGAAGTCACTCCAAAGCGTTGCACGATCGTAGGGCAATGATTTATAGTCACTCCAGAGCATTGGACAAATCATAGGGGAAGTTCTCAGGCTTCTGGGCACTGAAAAGTTCTCCCTGAGTAGTCATAGTATTAATATAACTATGATAATTAAGTTTTGTTCTCTAATTATCCTTCTTTAGAAATGAGAGTAACATTATCTATTGTTGTTCTAGAAATACGCAAAGCAAACCGTAGATCAATATATTTTTTGGATGTTGCAGTAAAGTGTTCTAACATCAGGCACCAGGGTCATTCTTGATATGACCACGTATACAATTATTTCACCTCCCTCTCGTGAGGTACCGACCAGTTTCCACACCAATAGCAACAATTCTCTCACAATTTTACTAGCTTATCTTGTTAAGTGTGTGATGCAGGTAAATCATATTGTTTATAATATGGTTCCTGAAAACCCAGGCACCTTAAGAGTTACTGTTGAGTTATAGATGTTTTGGCGTAAGGTCTAAATGAGTGTTCTTTGTATTTAATTATTGAGTTATTAATTTTTTGGCTTAAAGTCTTGAAATTAGTAGTCTTATATCTAATTGTCGTGATACAGCTTCTTGTGTTGTGATTATTTATATGATGGTTCTTGTCTACATTGCTATAGTAGAAATATATTGCAGTCAAGACAACCATATTAAGCACTTTAAGAGTTACTGTTCAGATTGATTTTTTGGCTTAAGGTCCTGAAATGAGTGTCTTCTATTTACTTATCGAGATATAGCTTCTTGTCTTATGATAATTTATCTTTCTTATTATGGTTCTTGTCTACATTGATGTCTTAATTAGAAATCATTTGCAGTCAAGACTCAAGACTTGAAAAACCACTTCTTTCTTCTAAGTTACTATGGTTGATCGTTTTACGTGTCGAGGCCTTGCTACGTGAAGATTATGCTTTTCAAGAAGGCGACAAGCAAAGGTTGTTTGATGAACATGGAGAACTTTTTATTTTGGCTTAGATGGTTTCGTTAAAATCCTTGAAAATATCTATTCTACCTAATTTAGCATTGAAGTTGTGTTGAAACTGTCCTGATGCTGTCAGGGATACTCCGCGGCAACTTTTGTCTAGTACATTCCCCTCGGTGATCTGTGTGGCCAGTTGAACTATTGTCATTGAGGCTGAATGATTTCAGCTAGTACAAGATAATACATTCCCCCTGTCCTAGTGTAAAAATAAGAGGCTTGAGTTTGGTTTGCCTTACCCATTTTATTTCTTTTAAGCAGAAGGGTGGTCTAAAGTGTTGTATAATGCTCCAGATGTGAAAATGTGGTTTCTCTGCATGTGAATAAACACAACCAGAGCATCTTATTTATGAGGAAATCTTGAGAAAGGAGACTTGAAGCTTGGTTGAATCAGAAAACGAGAAAGCAATACCGTTAAAACCAATGCACAGCTAAGGATTTCAATAAGTTCTTGGTTAATGAATCCCATATTTCTCGTCCCAAAAAAGCCAATTGATCTAGGCCCTTGTTGTTGAATTGCCAGTAATTCCTGATAAAGACAAACATCCAATAATAGAGTTTCAGATGGAAGATTAAACTTAAGACCATTCCTATGCTCTTTGGTTCTTCTTCAAAATAGAAGTTGAGGCTCTAAACCATGGTAAACATTTCAAAATTTGAAAACCAACAAGAAGAATCTATGAGGCGAAGACGGGGATAATTCACTAACATAGCATGGGATTTAAGGAATTGAAGGCTTATGACTAGATTGAAGTTGTTATGATTCCAGTTTGAATGCTTCATATGGGATATCGATCGAAAAACTCAGATTGCAGTAAGAGCAAGACACCTGAAGGTAGTCAACATCAGGGGCGGGATTGTACTCGGATACCAAAACTGCTCCAGACCCCTGGAATGCTAGATAGTTCTTCGTGATCAGAACCAAGCCTCTGGATCTCATTCTTGTCTCCATCTCCAAGATTATTTGAACTTTCATTTGATTTCTCATATCCAAAAAGCCCCAATACTAGCACATAGAAAACTGAAGCCCCTGCTAGTCATCAATCATTCGTGAATACCAAATGTGCCTCGAAATATTTGACTATAGATAGGATTTGTTAGGGTTCAAACTTATCTAATCGTGCACAGCTCAGCGCAACCGTCCATCTAGTTCAATCCACATGGAAATTCTGGTTAACAATTCTAACTTTCTATAGAGGCGTGATTCTATATTGTGTCTTTCAAGCTAACACAAATCAGGGAGGTACAAGAATTTTGAAGTATAATAACTGAACTTTCATCACAATTTTTCAGATTGCGAACAAACTAACTGGACACATGATGAAGACAATTAGCATAACGAAACCAGAAAAGGCTTTCTTTTGACGAGCTTCGTAGCAACAACATTCGTCTACACAATGCATATCAGAAAAATCACGTTTACAGTAAGATCAACGTAACAGACCGTCACCATTCAAATGTGGACGTAAATCTAAAACTAACTTTGCAATATCTTCCCGCTAAAAAAGTGAATCCAAAATTTATCGCAGTCATTTGTTTGTGTTTTTTAGTTTCCTGCCTGTAATGATTTCCGAATAAATACGAAATGAAACTAAAAATAGGTTGAAGAGGAGAGTACGTACTACTTATTTAGCTTTCATTTTTGATCGGCTTTACAACATAGAATATATAATTGCTGAAAGGAAGTATACTTTCTCGCACCTTTTCAGTGACTGCGTATACCAGCTGGAGATAAAATAATGGAGCTATTAGCAAAAACTACTCCTATGTTATCTTTAATTGGCAAATAACCCCCTGTATTATTTTAATTGCCATAAAACCCCTGTGTTATTAAAAAATTAACAAAAATCCCTTTCATGACATATTTTATAATGACAGTACCAATGACTAAAGATTTATAAGTATTATAATTTTATAATAGACATATAATTATTACAATAAATATTATAAATCATGTTATAATTTTTTTAGATTTTTTTTTAAAATTGTATAAAAACATAATAAATTTAATCGGTACCATACTTATAATTTTACGGATCTAAAAACTAATGTTTTCTTCAAAATAAATAAACAAAAATTTGCATACAATTTAACTTGAACATCATTAGTTCCATATTTATCAAAGAATTACAATAAAAAAATATATTTTGAGATCAATCTCAGTAAGTGCAAATTAATTCAGTGTAGTAGGGAAATTTTTGTTAATTTTGAAAAAACACAAGGGGTTTTGTGCCAAAAATAAGTTATTTGCCAATTAGGGATATCAGATGAGTAGTTTTTGCTATTTACCCAAAATAATATGACAAAAAGGTGCAATTTAATATTTGAGGGGATTAATGATATGTTTTTTTCTTTTGGATCCCAGTATGTATCTTCCAATCCAAGTTGTGGTAATTGCTGTTGTTCCAGCCCTCCACATGTTGCTACTGTTCATTTCACGGCTTCTCCAACTATTCCTTTCACGGCTTCTCCAAATTCATGCCTAAACCATTGCTATCAAACTACAGATTTGGACACAATACCTCCCAATTCAGTGCCTATAAATAGAGCTTCAAGAGGAGTTCAACAATCATCCACAAAATACACAAAACACACACCGAGAGAAAATAGAGAGAAAATGCCGTAGAGCTAAAACGTGAGATTTGAGGGTTGGTTTTTTGTAATAGTCGAGTGTGAGAGTTGCTCCTCCTATTGTAATTCGTTCGTATTGTTGAATGAAGAATTTTCCAACCCCAACAAAGTGGTATCAAGAGCCATGGTAAAATTTCGTCCAAAATTTTTCGTCCCGAAACTTTGGTTTCTTATCACGGTTGTGAAGCTCTCGGTCTGACGATTCCGAATATATAGTTTTCGAGCTATTTCGATCGCCGAAAAGTGACGATCGAAGATGACCCAATTCGACGTCAAAATTTTTCCGTTCCGGAATTGCGTTTTGTTACTACCGTTGTGAAGCTCGTGTTGTAAGGATTCCGAATATATATTTTTTGGAATTTTTTCGATCGCTGGAAACCTCCGTTTCATGCCAACCGAGTTAACGGCGAGTTAACTCGGCCCATTTGAGAAATCCGGGTGAAGAAGAAGATACCCGGATCCATTTCCGACCCGGTCAAACTTGGTGGTCCAGTCAACTCGGTCAGGCGGTCAACTTTGGTCAAAATAGGGTTCAATCCGGTTCAATTCCTTCCAACTTATTTCGGCCCGGTTCAACTCATTTTTGATCCGTTTTCAACAAGGTCAGAACGGTTCCCAAGGTTTTCAACCGTTCCGGATCCAACCGTGTGCTCCGTTTCCCCAGATTCAGCCTCTAAATTTGGGTACAAGCAAGCTTGTTAAATTTTAACATGGAAAATTCAACGTCGGACACGATGATGCGATTGACGCCTACTAATTACAACATGTGGAAGCCGCGCATGGAGGATTTGCTAAATTTGAAGGATTTAGCCGGGCCAATCGAAAATAAAGGTGTCAAACCCGAGAAGGCGAGTGATAACGATTGGAAAAAGTTGAACAAGAAGACTGTTGCTCAGATTCGTTAGTGGATTGACAATAGTGTGTTCCATCATGTCGCACAGGAAACGAGTGCCCACGCGTTGTGGGATAAGCTTGCAAACATGTATCAGGCAAAGACGGCATGTAACAAAACCTTGCTGATGAGACGTTTAGTAAACCACAAGCTTCGTAGTGGTACGTCTATACCAGAACACACGAGTCAGTTCTAGGACCTCGTGAACCAGCTTGCTGCCGTCGATTGGAACCTCAAAGATGAGGAACAAGCGATACTACTTCTAAGTTCCCTGCCAGACAATTGGGAGACTCTTGTTGTCACCCTCAGTAATTCTGCCCCCAATGGTAAAGTATCTATGCAAATGGTGACAGATGCCAGAAGAAAAGATTTCAGTGCCGACCAATCTTATGCTCTTGTGTCGGAAAGTAAAGGCACAGGTGGAGGTAGAGAAAGAGGTCGTGGCAGAGGCAGAGGCAGAGGTCGAGGTCAAAATCGTGGGCGATCTCAAGATCGAGGTAGATCCCATGAGAGAGGTAAATATGTTGACAACTCTAGTCGATTCAACAAAAACTGTAATTACTGTGAAATTTACGGTCATATGAAGAGGGACTGTCGAAAGCTTTTGAGGGATCAACCCCAAACCGGCCAAAGCTCCAACAAGGATGAAGGTGAAACCATTGTCACAATATCATCGAAAATTGCTCTCGTTTCTTATGGAGACGAGACATGCCTACATGTAGGCAATCAAGAAACTGAGTGGGTGATTGACTCTGCAGCTTCATTTCACGCCACTCCACATCGTGATTTGTTTGCTACATACAAATCAGGGGACTTTGATACCGTAAAGATGGGTAACACCAGTTACTCCAGTATAGTTGGTGTTGGTGACGTGCACGTGAAAACCAACATAGGATGCTCTCTTATCCTCAAGGATGTGCGCCATGTTCCGGATCTCAGGCTGAATCTGATCTCAGGACTAGCCCTTGACCAACAGGGTTATGAAAGTAATTTTAAAAATAGCACGTGGAAGTTGTCGAAAGGTGTGATAGTTGTTGCGAGGGGTCATATCTGTGGCACGCTATTTAAAACTCATACAAACTTGTGCGAGTTAAGCCTCAACGCCGTTGAAGAAGAGGCGTCACCAAATCTTTGGCACAAAAGATTGGGCATATGAGCGAGAAAGGCTTGGCTACACTTGCCAAGATTGATGCTATCAATCTTGCGAAGGATGTTGTACTAGATCCTTGCGAGCACTGTTTGTTCGGGAAACAACATAGAGTTTCTTTCAGTTCCACCAGGAAGCAACGCTCCGAGTTACTGAGTCTCGTTCACTCTGATGTGTGTGGACCGATAGAAGAAGAATCTCTCGGTGGAAGCAAATATTTTGTGACCTTTATTGACGATGCTTCACGAAAATTATGGGCCTACTGTTTAAGATCAAAAGATCAAGTTTTTGATCGCTTCAAAGCATTTTATGCGTTGGTGGAAAGACAGACAGGGAAGAAGTTGAAGTGCCTTCGCTCAGACAATGGAGGCGAATACACTTCTCGAGAATTTGCAGCGTATTGCACTGAACATGGCATTAGGCACGAGAAGACGGTGCCGAGGACCCCACAACATAATGGTGTTGCTGAGCGAATGAATCGCACCATTATTGAGAAAGTTCGTTGCATGCTCAGTATGGCTAAGCTGCCTAAAGCATAATGGGCCGAAGCAGTCCTCACTGCTTGTTATCTGATAAATAGGACACCGTCAGTTCCTTTGAACTTTGAAGTTCCGGAGAAGATATGGACAGGGAAGGATATTTCATATTCTCACCTAAAGGTGTTCGGGTGCAAGGCTTTTGCACATGTGTCGAGGGAGCTCAGGCAGAAACTTGATCTCAAGTCAACTCCATGTATCTTTATTGGCTATGGTGATCAAGAATTTGGTTACAGATTGTGGGATCCACAGTCCAAGAAAGTTATCTGCAGTAGAGATGTGATTTTCTATGAAAATCAATTCTATGACTTTACTCCAGCTACTCCAGTTCGACAACGTACTAGTGCTCCGGAAGAAGTTACTTTACCACCAGAACCTCATATTCAAAATGAGGATGCCCAAGATAATGTAGACGATGCTGACGAGGATGAAGGTGCTGAGCAGGGGGGAGCTCTCACCTCCTTTACAAGAAGTTGGTGAACCTCGAAGATCTGGACGTGTGTCGATACCATCAACAAGGTATCCTGCATCAGAATATATCCTTCTTACGAGTGAGGGGGAGCCAGAAAGTTTCAAAGAAATTCAATCTCACAGTGACAAAGAAAGCTGGAGGCAAGCCATGGAAGAAAAAATGAATTCTTTGCAGAAGAATCAGACTTATGAGCTTGTGAAACTTCCGACGGGAAAGAGAGCACTGAAGAATAAATGGGTGTTCAAACTCAAGAAAGATAGTCGTGGAAATATTGTGAAATATAAGGTCAGGCTTGTCATCAAAGGATTCCAACAGAAGAAAGGCATTGACTTTGACGAGATATTTTCACCAGTGGTGAAGATGACATCAATCCGTGTTATACTTGGGTTAGTTGCCAGTTTGGATCTGGAGCTTGAACAGATGGACGTAAAAACTGCATTCCTTCATGGTGATCTAGAAGAAGAGATATACATGGAGCAGCCCGAAGGTTTTCAAGTCCGCGACAAGGAGCATCTTGTTTGTAAATTGAAGAAAAGTTTGTATGGCCTAAAGCAAGCTCCGAGGCAGTGGTACAAGAAGTTTGACTCTTTCATGGCGAGTCACCAGTATAACAGAACTGCGGCAGACCAGTGTGTTTATTTGAAGAAGTTCGATGATGGTAAATTTATCATCCTTTTGCTCTATGTCGATGATATGTTGATAGTTGGCCAGGATGCATCGCTAATCAACAACTTGAAGAAAGATTTGTCCAAGTTCTTTGATATGAAAGACTTGGGTGCAGCACAACAGATTCTCGGCATGAAGATCACACGAGACAGGAAAACGAGAAAGTTGTACTTATCTCAAGAAGATTACGTTGAACGAGTTCTGAAAAGGTTTAACATGGGAAAAGCAAAGCCTGTTTCGACTCCACTCGCAAATCACTTCAAGTTAAGCAAGAGACATTGTCCTTCTACGATGAAGGAGAAAGAAGAAATGGAGGCTATACCATATTCTTTAGCAGTGGGAAGTCTGATGTACACGATGGTGTGTACTAGGCCAGATATTGCTCATTCAGTTGGTATTGTTAGCAGATATCTATCAAATCCAGGGAAAGAGCATTGGGAGGCGGTCAAGTGGATTCTTCGATACCTGAGAGGTACATCTAATCTATGCTTATGTTACGGGGGAGCAAAGCCAGTTCTGAATGGTTACACAGATGTCGACATGGCAGGAGATCTTGATAGTAGAAAATCTACATCAAGTTACATATTCACTTACGCAGGGAGAGCTGTTTCGTGGCAGTCCAAGCTGCAAAAATGCATTGCTTTATCCACCACTAAAGCCGAGTACATTGCTGTAGCGGAAGCAGGGAAAGATTTATTATGGATAAAGCGTTTTCTTCAAGATCTGGGCTTTACACAAAATGAGTACATTATTCATTGCGATAGTCAAAGTGCTCTAGACTTGAGCAAGAATGCTATGTATCATTCCCGGACAAAACATATTGACATTCGGTATCACTGGATACGCGAAGTGATGGAGCAACAACTGTTGAAGCCGGTTAAGATTCACACAAGTAAGAATCCTGCAGATATGCTAACGAAGGCAGTGACACGAGAGAAACTTGGTCTGTGTACGAACATAGTTGGGCTGGAGGGGGAGATTTGTTGTTCCAGCCCTCCACATGTTGCTACTGTTCATTTCACGGCTTCTCCAACTATTCCTTTCACGGCTTCTCCAAATTCATGCCTAAACCATTGCTATCAAACTACAGATTTGGACACAATACCTCCCAATTCAGTGCCTATAAATAGAGCTTCAAGAGGAGTTCAACAATCATCCACAAAATACACAAAACACACACCGAGAGAAAAAGCCGTAGAGCTAAAACGTGAGATTTGAGGGTTGGTTTTTTGTAATAGTCGAGTGTGAGAGTTGCTCCTCCTATTGTAATTCGTTCGTATTGTTGAATGAAGAATTTTCCAACCCCAACAATTGCGGTCATATTGAAAATTTAACAATTATTCATTTAAATATAGAATCATGTAACACAAGTATCTGTACAAAACATCCACGCGCTTCCGACAACTAAACTAATTTAGTTTTTGCGTAAGGAGAATGAATAGGGAATAGCTACGCTACCTTAATTCCAGAAGAAAATGTTCAAATTCTTTAAGATTATGACATGGAAAAGTGCCAGCCCGTTAAGAATAAGCAAAGAACGGATGCTGCTGCTATTTACCTCACAATAACTAAATCTTTGGTGAGGCAGTGAACTTGAAACAATTATGTAGATATTCCGAGTAAGGTGAAATTCATTACAACAGAACTGGGAATACAGAGTTATATGTCCCTCCCATCTCTTCTTCACCCGGGACATTAAAGACAATGAAGACTTTATATCATCTTGAGGAACTTGAAGCATGAACTGCACTTTCATCTTCATGGGAGCTGTCTTCGCTTTACCATCTTCATCTCCAACCTAAAATAAATCCATGTAACAAAACTTCATCACTAAACTACCAACAATACAATCTGGAATGCAAAAGAAAAGACCATCCTGTTGATGTCCTGTAATTCTGGTCACTACACTACTGCAAAACGGATATTATGACCCAACAAGAAATCATGTGTTGGTCAAGCATTTGGAAAACCATAGAATGAACAACCGACAATTATCATGACAAACAGAGCAATTTGGAGAATGCATTGCGGATTTATGAAGCAACAAAAAGATTACAAGAAGTCGAGACCGAAGTTATATTAATTTCCACCTCAAGAACAAGTGATAGATTAGGGGCAATTACGGGAGAAATATGAAAACCAAGGCATTTATTTTCATAATCAAGAGATCAAAGATCATGGGACTCACCCAGAGAGATGCCCATCCAAGTAGTACAACAGAATCATAACCGGCTTTGAATTTATAGTCCTTCCCAACAGTGTGTTTATAGACCGTGCTCCAATTGTTTGAATCAAAGTAGTACATGTAGCTGATCACATAAACATTTTCATTAGGCAAATATGTAAATGGATTTACACCCTATCTTTGATTTAAAATACAAATATAATTGAGTATCAATGTAAAAGTTGTCTTGAAACACAGAATTTTGTGTGTGTGTGTGTGTGTGAGAGGGAGAGAGAGAAAGAGAGAGAGAGGGAGGGATATTCACCTCAACTTGTCCGCAGGACTGAATCTCCGCTTAAATGCGCATGATAATGCATTTGAAGGTAGAGAAATGGTTGGAACGAAAGTCATTTGCTCGTCCTACAAAACTCTTCAATTAGGTTCATCAAGTAACTAGCTATTACTTAATAAAATTATCAGATCACATAATGAATGCTTCTCGTGAGAAGAATATCAAGAACAAAGTCTAGGAACTTAACACTTGCAAAGACAATATCAAGTGAAAGAATATGAATCTCAAGTTGATAAAATAATGGACAAACAAAGTTGAATCTTGAAACACGTGGTCAAGAGGGTATCAAGTAGAACTGTTCAAATCCCTCTAAATAAATTTGTGCTTATAAGGAGAACGGAGTTTGCTCAAAAGAGAGGCAGGGGAAGTTGACAACCTTGAAGGCATATTTCAAATCCAAATTCTCTTCATTGTAGTTAGCAGTAAATATTCGATTAAGAATATGACTTTTCATAATCCCATTCACCAATAGAACTCTCTCTTGATCCTCTTCTTCCTCCTCTCTCTCCTGAAGAGAAACTTCACCAAGAGGAAATTTGAACGTTGCCCTTGGCTGCAGAACAACAAATCCAATAATTTGTCAAGATCATTAAAGGTCATGTACATATCTGTATATGCTTTGAAAACAATCTGTTAATAAGTTAAAGAAGGGCCAATGTACTTTTAACCAAACAAGGTCTAAGTAGAATTTATCAGCACAATGCTGCAAGCTTTTTTTAATGGTGTAGAAAATCGTGGCTCAAGGTCTAACTAACAAGAAACAGATTCTCATAATCGAATCAGAATTGAAAACGAGTAAGAATCAACAACAATCGAAAAGGAATGCAAGTGTTATTAAGTGTAATATAAAGATTTACAGATTGAGATTTGTTCTTTATGAATCGAAATAGCTGCCATTGGAGAGAGCTTGAGGAGAGCGTTCCAACGGTAACAAAATCATTGAAATTCCAGAATGAATGAAAAATAGCCTAACTAATTCTATTATACTCTAACGGTCGAAAATTACCTAAATAGAAAGTAATTAGTTAACCGATTAACTAATGTCTAACTATATACTAAAAGGGGAAAAGTACAATAATCAAAAAATAATGATAAGTTAAGACCCCCCTCAAGAGGGGCATGGATGTCCAACAAGCCAATCTTGGAAGTCATTAAGTTGAAAGGCTGTGGAGACAAAGGTTTTGTCAAAATGTCTGCAATTTGATGCTGATTTGAAATATGAACCACCTTCAACACTCCTTGTTGCACTTTTTCTCTTACAAAAAAGCAATCGATTTGTATGTGTTTTGTGCATTCATGGTGCACTGGATTCACAGCTATACATTGTGCACTTCTGTTGTCAGTATATAGGACAAGAACTCTGCATTGAGCAATGTGAAGATCAGCAAGAAGTTGACTTATCCAAACCATTTCAGACATGTTGAATCTAAGGCTCTATACTCTGCCTGTTGATGATCTACTTACAGTGGGTTGTTTCTTTGATTTTCACGAGATGAGAGAGACTCCAAGATAGAGAGAAAATCTTGTAATACTCCTTCTTGTGTCATGACAACCAGCCCAATCTGAATCACAGAAACCTTTGAGATGAAGTTCAGAACTCGAATAGTAGAAGAGTCATTTTCCAGGAGAGTTTTTCAAATATCTCAGCACTTTGTGAGTAGAAGCAAGATGTTGAGTAGTAGGTTGTGCCATATGTTGAGTCAAGCATTGAATGTTGTATGAAATGTCAGGCCTTGTGATGGTCAAGTATAGCAATCTTCTTACTAATCTCCTATAAATAGAGGCATCAGGAAGTAAGTCAGAATCATTGTTCTAGAGTTTAGTGCTAGGATCCATAGGGACATAGCTTGCTTTGGATGCTAGATAACTAGATTCTGATAGGATATCTAAAGTGTACTTGCATTGACAGATACTAATTTCTTTCTTGTTCCTATCAACTTCAATTCCAAGAATATATTTAAGATCACCAAGATCTTTAATAGTGAATTGCTCATCTAAATGCCTTTTAACACTGCTGATTTCAGAAATGTTATTGCCTGTTAATATGATATCATCAACATATATACAAAAGGACATAATAGAAGTAGAAGATTGTTTAATGAAGAGAGAACAATCACTTATAGCATGAGGGGAACCAAATGCAGTTAAGAATTGTGATAACTTGTTGTACCACTGTCTTGAGGCCTGCTTTAAGCCATAAAGGCTCTTCTTTAGCAAGCAAAATCTTGTGTCATTTTTATCAGAGAATCCAGGGGGAGGTTGCATGTAAATTTCCTCCTCCAAATCACCATGCAAGAAAGCATTGTTGACATCAAGTTGCTGTAGAAACCATCACTTTGAAGCTGCAATTGCTATAAGAATTCTGACAGGGGTGAGCTTAGCAACAGGTGAAAAAGTATCAAAGTAGTCTAATCCTTCTTCTTGGGTATACCCCTTGGCTACAAGCCTAGTTTTATACCTTTCTATGCTACCATCAGACTTATGTTTAATTTTGAATACCCATTTACAACCAATACAGTTCTTTCCTGGAGGTAGTTGAGTTAAGATCCAAGTATTTGTCTTTTTCAGAGCTGTAATTTCTACTTTCATGGCTTCTTGCCATTCTACTGAGTTCTTAGCTTGATTGTATGTTTTAGGTTCAGTATCTATAGTGATAGAAGTAGTGAAAGCTTTGTGACTAGTGTTAAGTCTACTGGTTGAGAGAGATGATTCAATAGGGTATTTAATATTGTGAGTACTAGTGTTGCTGGCTTTGTAATGGATTTTGGTAAATTCACATCATACACTTGTAAATATGAAGGAGGATTAATAGTTCTACTGGATTTTCTTTGAACTACAGGAAGATCAGTAGATACATAAGTATCCAGAATACCTGGTGCAATATGATCATGTTGCACATTGTGTTGTTGATCATTTTCATGGTAAGATAATCTGGAACCCAGTTGAAGTTGTGCAGGAACATGAGATGAAGAATTAGTGTGAGATGATTCCTGAGGTGAAGAAGTGGGAAACTCATGATACTCCTGAATTTCTGGAGTAGAAGGCAACTGAGACTGCACTTCATCGTCAGAAAAATGATCAGACATATCATTGTTGCTATCTGAGATTTGAGGCAAGTCATGGGCAGTGTGGTTAGTGTTCAAATTTATAAAAGAATATGTACACAGTCTCAATTTAGAAACAGTATTAGAAGAGTAAGCTTGTACTTATTTACTGTTCTTGAAAGGAAAAATGTTCTCATGAAAAATCATATTTCTAGAGATAAATAATGTATTAGTAGATAGGTTGAAAAGAGTGTAGCCCTTTGTGCCTCTAGGATAACCTAGAAAAACAGATTTAATTGCTCTTGGGTCGAATTTGTGCATGTGAGCTTGCAAAGTAGAAGCATAACAGAGACATCCAAAGCTTTTCAATAAGTTGTAATCAGGGAGTTTGTTAAAGAGAACTTCATAAGGAGATTTGTTTCCTAACACTTTAGATGGTAACTTGTTAATCAAGAATGTAGCAATGCTAATGCATTGGCTCTAGTATGTAAGAAGAACCCCTGATTGGAACCTCAAAGCTCTTGCAACCTGTAACAAATGATGATGTTTCTTTCCACAAAACCATTTTGTTGTGGTGTTTCAGCACAACTGGTCTAGAAGATTATGCCATGATATGAGTAGAAGCTTTCATAATAAACTCACAACCATTATAACTTCTAATGATTTTGATATGAGTGTTAAATTGATTAACAATGAGTTTATAAAAGTGAGTAAGGTGAGTTCTGACTTCGGATTTTAATTTCATAAGGTATATCCAAGTGCAGCGAGTGAAATCATCTACAATAGTAAGAAAATATATGTATCCTTCATGAGATACAGTAGCTAAAGGACCCCATGTGTCACAGTGTATCATATCAAAAGCAGCAGAAGTAAAAGAAGTACTGACAGGAAATGGTAATTTCTTCTGTTTTGCCAAATGACATGTCTCACAGTGTACATAATTATTTGTGTTCTTTGCAACCGAATACAAGGAACAGCTGTTAATTTCTCAAATGATGGATCCCCTAATCTCAAATGCCATACATTTTGAGTGGAATTAACAGAATTACAAAGAACTTTATTCTCAGTGTGCTTAGTATGCAGAATGTAGTGGGAGTCTTGCAACTTAGCAGAACCAATCATCCTCTTGGTGATTGAGTCCTGCAATATGCAAGTAGTATCATAAAAGAATAAAGAAACATGAGATAAAGTGACAAGCTTGGATACAGATAATAAATTGTGAGTGAAAGCAGGAACACCAGTCATGTTCACATGCTTAGGAGTGGAAAGACACCAGTGGAGTTGACAGATCATGATCTGTTGCTCCAGTGTCAAGAACCCAAACATATGAACTAGAAGAGAGAGACATATTAGCATAATTGTAAGCTTTAACTATGTGTTTACCAATTCTAGTAGTAGTAGCAGCATAGTGGTAATCCTCAGTTGAGGCTTTGTTCTTGAGTGTTGCTTGTGCCTGCTTATATGCCAAAAACTCATCAAAAAGCTCTTTGTTAGATGTATTAGAAGAGTTCACAAGAGAAGCAGATTGATAAGTGTTTCCAGTATCAATTTGAGTTGAGTTAGCTGCAGTAGAGTTGAGGAGTCTCTTTCCAGTTGGACATTCCCATCCAGGAGGGTATCCAATGATTTGATAGCATTTATCAACAGTATGGCATGGATAGACATAATATGTGCACTTCAGCTTCTTCTCCTGTTTAGACAGCTTGAAGGGCTTAGGAGCACCGCTGGAACTAGAGGGAGCACTTCTTGTGGAGTTCTGTTGATAAGAACCTTACTGAGAGGTTTGATATGAACCTTGTTGATAAGCACCTTGTTGATAAGCACCTTGTCTGGTAAACATAGACAATGATTCCATAGACTGTAGAGGTCGAGTGTATAAGCTCCTTTGATGTTCTTCTTGCAAGAGGAGGGAATACACACTCGAGAGCCCAGGAAGTGGAGAGTATAAGAGAATTTGACTCCTTGGAGCAGCAAAAGAGTCATCCAGTCCCACCAAAAACTTGAGAACACTAACAGATTGTTGCAAGTCACGCATCCTCTTATTCACATTACAAGTGCAAAGACCACATGAAGGGCTAATGATTAGTCTCTGGCTCAAGAACTCATTCCACAAATATCTGAATGAGTTATAGTATTCAGTGATGGAAGCATTGCCATGTGAGATTGTTGCCAGTGATTTCTAAAGGTGAAACACCCTAGAACCATCAGTTCTTTCATATCTAAGCTTCAATTCCTTCCAGAGTTCAAAGGCATTCTCATAGTAGAGTAAACTTTTCTGGATTTCAAAAGAAATAGAGTTCATGATCCAGGAGAGAACCAAAGTGTCGGCTCTATTCCAACAAGTAAACTTGTCAAGATCACCATCAGTAGGCATAGGCAGAGTACCATCAACAAATTGAATTTTGTTCTTGATGTTAAGAGCCATCAACACATTCCTACTCCAAGGGATGAAGTTAGATCCATTGAAAACCTCACGCACAATCTATGTGCAAGTGTAGTCAAGAGATCCTAAGTAGTAAATTGAGCCAGAATCCTCACAAGGATTCTTAGTAGTTGCACTAGTTGAACCAGAGGCAGTACTAGAACCAGTAGGAGTAGTCATAATGAATCAAAAGAGAAGAATTGCACGAATGTCGATCAAACCTCAGCGAGATCCAATTAAACAACAAGATCGCAAGGTATAACAATGCGAACAGAGTAATGAATAAAAAATTACATTAATAGAGAAGAAAAATGCCCAAAATTCAGAGAATTAGGGTTCATATGATTGTACGGACAGATCTAGCGAGAATTTAGATTGCGGAAGCGAGTACGAATCGAAAAAAAACTTGAGCGATTGATACCATAACAGATTCTCAGAATCGAATCAGAATTGAAAACGAGTAAGAATCAACAATAATCGAAAAGGAATACAAGTGTTATTAAGTGTAATCGAAAGATTTACAGATTGAGAGTTGTTCTTTATGAATCGAAATCGCCGCCATTGGAGAGAGCTTGAGGAGAGCATTCCAACGGTAACAAAATCAGTGAAATTCCAGAATGAACGAAAATAGCCTAACTAACTCTATTTATACTCTAACTGTCGAAAATTACCTAAAATAGAAAGTAATTAGTTAACAGATTAACTAATCTCTAATTATATACTAAAAGGGAAAAAGTACAATAATCAGAAAATAATGATAAGTTAAGAACAAGGTTTATGCGAGAATGCTTCCATTTTGGATGAGTATTCATATAGCTCAAATAGCAAGATGTGAAGCAATGGCATTTCCAATGCTTCTAAATATCCAATATTGAAAACTTAAAAGAAACGCATGCAAGATAATTCACACCAAGCCAGAAGGAACAAAAGATGATAGTTCAATTTGGTAGGCAGGACCAGCAAGATCTGCAACCAATACAACCTCTCCTTGCCGAGCCTACGAGTTATAAGAAAATATATAAGTAAGCAAAAGGAAAAAGGAACTCAAAAATTACAATGGGGATAATTTCATCAAACCTCTCAAACTGTGGCATCTTTATCCAAACGAGGCCAAAACTTTTATTTTTGTATCAGTGCCCCCTAAACTTTAATAGTCTGTGCGGTTTGGTTTTGTCTTGTCACTTAAAATAATAAATCCAAAAAAAAAGTTATGAAAAAAATTATTATTTTTACTATCCTGCTTTTTCTTTTGGATTTATAGAAACAATAAATCGAAAAAAAATCTATTATTTTGTTGGAATTGTTATTTTATTGTCCCGTCTTTTCTTTTGGATTTATATAACAATATATTAAAAAAAGGAAAAAATTTATTATTTTGGATTTATTATTTTTATTGTCCCGTCTTTTTCTTTTGAATTTATAAAATAATAAATCGAAAAAAAAGGAAAAGTAAAGGAAATTTTTTATTATTTTCCATCGTTTTTGTTGATTTTAATTTTTTTCATGCTTCCTCATGAGCCTTGCCTTACTCAGTAGTGACGTTTTTTATGAAACGCTAACAAATGGGGCACTCCTACGGTTCAGCATCAGCATCAACTGGTACCTCAATTGGAAGGGGAATTCCGGTTGCAGCCATTTTGTCTTTTGGTGTAGTTGTTGTGTGTTTGAAGAGAGAGTGAAACAAATAACATAAGTAGCAGTGCACTGGTAGTGTGAGTGAGTAGTGGACGTGAGTGTAAGGGGGTGTTTGCAAGAGCTTATGCAAGCTCCTTTTTTCAAGCTTTTACTTAAAGTCACTTGAAGCTCCTTTTGACTTAAAGCAATGGGTGTTTGCAAATCTTTTTAAAAAAGCAGCTTAAAGCAGTTTAAATTGATTTTGTAGTGTTTGCAAAAATAAGTGAGAAGCAGCTTTTATAATGTAATAAAACTTAAATACCCTTATTGATCAAGCATATGAGTAATTAACATCCTCCTACTTTAGACAAGTATGCATTTTCTTAAATATATTTAAAAATGTAACAATAAATTGTTATAATACAATTTAATCAATATTTATAATTATTACATCAAAATGTATAATTATTAGTATAACTATACCAATCAAATATTCTAACTTCTAAAAAAACATTGTTTAGAGATGTTAATCAAACCAAAAGGCAATAGTTCTTGTAATCTAAAATTATTCAAGATCATTCGCCACCACATAATAAGTAAATATAACTTTAGTATGTAACGTCAAAAATATTCCAGAACCAACAATTATATTTCCTTGCTGGTACATTTTAGTTTTTTATATATAAGTCAATTGGGATAGTGATGCATCTGTTCAAAGAATCATTTATTTATAAGACTTCTAACTAATCTAATCTGTTGTAAGACACACAAGTCCTCCCTCAATGTAAATTATAAATTTATTTCTTGATTGGCAAGATTGCTACGATCTCTACTTATTGAACCAAAAGAAAGAATACATATAACTGAAGTATATACATACTACTCTTTATTCAAACATGTTTACATGCACGTCATGAACATGAATATCTCTTGTATATAATAACCAATGATTCAAAACTACAAGTAAAAAAGAGAGCAGATAATAGTGTATACTTACTTGAATATCAATTCTTCTATGAGTTTCCAAGATGAAGACGATGATGATGAATTGCATGAATAGGGATTAATAAGTTTTCTAGCTATAGATATATGGCAATCACGTTGAACATGAAAAAGAAAAGATTAGAGAATATTTGTTTCCCTAATTGTGGGGGTACAGACGGGCAATTAGAGATAATTAGGAAAGAAAATAGTTAAAAAATAATAATAATTAAAATGAGCTTTTAAAAGCACCTCCTACCCAACTTGTGGGCTTGTGCTTTTTTTGGCTTATTTTAAGAGAAGGAGAAGCAAAAGCCCTACTTTCAAACACTAATTTATAGTTTCTCTATAGACAAAAGCTCATAAGCTCCTTTTAAAAGCATTTGCAAACACTCTCTAAGTGTAACCAATTTTACATTAATGTTAAACAGCTTATTAATACCTTTTTGTTAATGGTTTTGCGATTTTCTTGTTTTTGCACAAACACTGATTTAATATCATCGAATGTAAATTAGTGTGATCAATTAATTGGTTGGGTAACAAAAGGCTATGTGATTTTGTCCCGCGGATTGAGGAAACTGATAAAAACATTACGCTTCAAGATGTTTAGATGATGAAGGACAATGGTGCTTTGATGTGCTATCTAGCGTTTTGGACTGAGGAGATCACGGGAAGGGAACCGACTCTTAATAATATGGAGGATCACTTAATCTAGAGTGAAACGACTGATGGAAAGTTCTTATGTCTATGCGAAGGTTGCAATCATACCGATGAAACTACCATCCATATACTTCGACAATGTGTCGCGACGAAAAAGGTGTGGCATATTCTCCTCACCCCAACAAATGGCAGGAATTTAATCAGACAGATGGCGATGCTTGGTTGATGCATAATATTCAGCAAAAATGACAAGTTGTGTCATTTGCTCCCTCAGATTACCATGGAACATTGTGTTTGCGGCTAGTATTTGGAGTGTTTGGAAAGCAGGAAACATAAGAGTGTTTAAGGGAACGTTTGAGAAACATTATGCAGTAATCTGCCAAATAAAATCCTTAACATTGATATGTTAAAAGCGAATTATGGTAAGAAGATTGAGAACCACGGGGAATTGAAAAAGTCGTGTGAGGGTTGGATGAAACTGAATGTGGACGGCAGTGTGGACGCTAGAAGTAAAAAGGGTGCGATTGGCAGGGTCTTGCGGAACGAATGAGGAGGTTGGATCTGGGGCTTTAACACATCTCTTGCATGTCCGACAGTTCTGTAAAGCGAAATAGAAGCGACCCGTAAGGGTCTTTACATTGTCTGGGAAAGGTGGATTGAACGAATTAGTACTGAAACATATTCTTTGTGCGCGTTCAACTTGATCATGGAGGAAAATGAGAGAGATCCGAATCTTCAAGGCATAATAGATGAATGTTGGGAACTACTAAAGAAACCTTGGACATGCAAGTTCTAATGGGTCACAAGAAACAAGAATAAAGTTGCCGATGCTTTAGCGAAACGTGGATACAACGCGGATGGAGGAATTTGTTTTATGTATACACCCCCCCCCCCCCCCTCCGAGTTTATTTCTATCTTGCCGAATGATGTAGCCTAAGGGTACTTGTTTTCCGTTTTGATTACCAAGAAAAAGAAATTAGTGTGATCAATTAATATTTGCGAATTTACAATACTATTAGTCATATTCTTTCTTTATTAAAATTAATAATATCATACTTCCTCATAATATGTAACTCATAGACAAACAACCAATTCCCTCATAGTTAGGGTCATGAAAACCAGTGCAACTATGCCAGTGACAACTACAATTCCCTCACTTTCCCTTAAGGATCAACAACCTAAATGCAATCAATCTAAAAGAATTAAAGTTTGTTAACCAATTCAGCAGTTTCTCAAGTGTTAACTAAAATCAAAGATATATATTAGTGTGATCTAGCTTATACGCGAGTTACGTTAGCCTACTTCTAGCACATAAATCAAACATGTAGTCTTAGCTACAAGGCACGTTAGCGCTCAACAAGTATATAAACAAATATGTAAAATATATAACGAATCACATCGAAACACATAAAACAAAACATGAATTCGTAACTAAAGTTTCATTGTGCATAAATTCGTAACCACATAATGATAACAAGTTTAATATTTGTAAAGAATAATCACTCAATCTTTGTTGATCTACTTTTCCATCCAGAGTTGTGACTTCGATACTCTTCTCAACGATCTCACGAGGTGTTGTGGGCGTGTGGTATGAGGTGAGAGGTCATAACGGTGTTGGGGGCATGTGAGATAATGTGAGATACGCAGCCCTAGTGTTATTTATATGGACAAGTAGCAGTTGGACTGAAATGAGGGTTTATGTACGCGTCTGGGTCAAAATAAAGCTACGCTACAAGACTGTCGCATTGGTGACGTGCATGTATCGCCTGGGTAGTTTCACTGACCGCTCTACCCTTGACATGTTGTTCGTGTCGTGAAGGAAAAGTAGCACGAGTCGCGCGACCTGGCATGTTGCGTTGTTATGGCTACTCTGCATGGTCTCACAATTTTGGCTATAACGTATCCTCTGGATGTCAGAATCTGGATTTGTTTGATGGGTTGGAACACATGACTTTTGTGGCTTTCCATAGTATGTACCAAGATCTCTAATTCTTCATGTGACTCTGACAACACGCATTTGAATAAATGATTTTATTTAGATTCTACTAAATGTATAGCTTTTGAAACTTTGGCTCTTCCTCCTTCGTTCCGTGACCAAATCATGGTCATTTTATCCATTTGCCTCTTGCTTTGGTCCTCCGTTTTTGCCTTGTGCGCTTTAACTCTATCTTAGCTCATTTTGCCCCTAAAACGCTATGTTTTCACCAAACATCTCAAAAAATCTAAAATACACGAAAGCATACTTAAGTATGCTAATTACTTCAGTAGTTCTTCCTTTAATCCCTTATAATGAGGGATAGAAGTGCATACTTTAGACAATCATCAAAACCCTCACACTTAAATCGTCACTCGTCTTCGAGTAACGAAGAGCTAAAAACTGAATCAATCCATCAAGAGTAATTTCTAGTCATGCAATTTTTCCCTATAATGATGTGGCATTCCTCTTGTAGGTAAATAGTAAGATCTTTGTAGATTAGAAAACGACCTATTTCGTTAGTTTTATAGTAGTTGTTGCTGGAGCTTTAGTTCATGTTTGTATTATATTTTGAGATTATTCCACCAAATCCCCCGAACTATACCCACTTTATACATTTAGGGTCATAACAGTACACATACACATGAATTTCTTGCAATGATAGGCGGGAGATTAGATCTAGACAACCATAAAAGATAGTCAAATTTAAAGGATTGCTAAGGTATTGATGAAGTAGTAGCCTTAGAATTTCTGAAACCTTTCTAGGGCATTCGGGTGGACATAGAGACCTTTGTAATTTTTGCGTTCTCCCTCAGAATACAAAATTTGAACAAAATAAAAGATCAAAGAAACTTTCGTCTTCATCATTTGTCAAAATTCTAACGTTCATCATTTACGTTTTAAAAAATTCATTTATTTGTGACATGCATTACAAGGTTTTGAAGAATAGAGTTGAGATGAAGCTCTAAAAGAAATGCGTCGACTGTGTTTCAACCTCCTACTGTGATTGAAGAACACAATGAAGTTCAAAATTTGTTAAGTTACATATCGGAGGAGGTTTTGGGGAGTCCTAGGTAGAAGGAGTTGTTGAAGCATTGTCCCAATAATATATCTTTAAAGCTTCATATTCAGCTTCTTTATGCATTATGTGGTGATCAGGGCGTAAATATTTGAAGGCTATGGAGGACTGTATGAGAATGTGGTGACAAGTGTCCGAACTTGTGGCGGTTTAACAGACACATTTCCAGTTACAATTGGCTTACGTCAGGGGTCAGCTTTGAGCACATTTTTGTTTGTCATTGTAATTGATGAAATCACTAGAACCATCCTAGACCGAGTCCCATAGTGCATGTTGTTTGCAGACGATATTGTCCTCATCGATGAGACGAGAAAGGGGGTTAAGGCTAAATTAGAACGATGGAGACAAACATTAGAAGCACGAGGATTTTGACTAAGTCGAACAAAAACAGAGTACCTCGAATGAAAGTTTAGTAAACAATGAAGAAACAACGATGGCACGGTTCAGTTGGATGGCCAAGAGGTACCGAGAAGTGGAGAGTTAGGCTTCATACTGCAGATGGATGGAGAGTTAGACGGAGATGTCAACCACCGCATCCAAGCTGGTTGGACAAAGTGGAAGAGTGCAACAGGGATCATGTGCGATCGTAACTTTCCTCTAAAGCTTAAAGGAAAGTTCTATCGTACGGCTATTAGACCTGTTTTGCTTTATGGCTCCGAGTGCTGAGCTATTAAGCAAAGTCATGCACAGAAAATGAACGTTACAGAGATGTGCATGCTTCGGTGGATGGGCGGTAACACAAGGAGAGATAAGGTGCACAATGAAGATATTCGGCATAAACTAGGTGTGGCGGCCATCGACGAGAAAATGCAAGAGAATCGTTTAAGATGGTTTGGGCATGTTAAACGCAGACCCATAGATGCACCGGTACGACGAGTTGAAGATCTCGACTTAGGACAGACGGTTATAGCTCGTGGGAGACCGAAAAGACGTGGATGGAGGTCATACGGAATGTCATGAAGCTAAAAAATAAAGACACGCTCGTCAATCGAAACCTATGGAAGCAGAAGATTCATGTTCACGACTCGACGTGATTCATCCATGGTCCATATAGCCCACCCCAATTTAATTGGAATTTCAGGCTTGGTTGTTGTTGTTGTATTCTTATATATGTAAGTAATAAGTATATATATGAACAAATATTAAAAGTAACGAGTTATAAAAAATAAATAAGTAAGTACTAGTTATTAAAAGATGTTGGGCATAATTAGTTAATTAGTTTTCGCTACTTAGCTTATCCTTCATTAGTATTATTAAGTTTTTTTTGAACCATTATTTCATAATCTATTAACAATACCATCATTACATTTGTAGCTCAATTAGATGTTGGTTTGTCACCGTCAATTAGAAATTGTGACAAATAAGACAAAAGACTTTAATTTGATAACAAGTTAATTTAACTTGTCTTAACTCTTTCGATCTTCACTGCAACAACAGAAGGTGTGTTTCAGCAATGAAACTTGTTAAGAGTGTTATTCAAAACAAAATGGACGATCAATACTTGTCCAATTCTATTGTTATTTATATCGGCCGAGAGTTGGCGAAAATATCAATTCCGATTCAATAATTAATGAGTCATATACATACCTTGAGGGACCGAATGATAGAACTTCAATAATACTTTATTTCTAATATTGATAATGTGTAATCAACTTTATTTTAGAATGAGTATTATGTCACATTTTATATAGTTTGTTACTTTAAATGTAAAATTGTACTTAAACCACGCAAAAAAATTATCTGTTACATGAGTCGTCAGCCTAATGCATTTCAGATTCCTAGATACGCCCACTAAGTAAAACGAATTTGTCTGAAATGCTCCATGGGGCACAACCCCTGCACTCCCAGTAGTGTGGGTCCCATGCAGGCCCCATGCCTGTGCAGGGGGTTGTTACCCCAGGGAGCATGCCAGAAGTTCCCAAGCAAAGCATGGAGCGAAGTCTCATGAGATTCATGCTTTAGGATTTGACTTGGCAAGGCTGTACTCTGGACAAGTTGTGGATCATATTAAGGTTAAGGTGTGGAGTTGGATCAAAGCCAAGGATAGGGCTTTCGCTTTTTCATTATTTGAATGGTCATGTTCGCCCTTGCATTGTATCTGTGACTAATTGTGTGGAGTACTTCTTGTGCTTCATTTATGAATAAATTTTTTTTCCGATAAAAAAAAAAAAATTGGTGACCTTATAATCTTGAAATGACATTGTTCACAACGTAATCACGTCAACTGTAATGAGTTCCATTACAATTTAAGAAAATTGTAGAAAATAGAATTTGAGTATTATTCTTACGGGGGAAATCAAGTTTAGTTCTTTAACTTGGATTTAATTCGTTTAATTTTTTGACCTTTATCTTGGTTCATCATAAATACTATCATTTTTATGTTGTCTAATCACCAAAATTCAGTCATGCCATAACTGAAATACCTTAATTTTGACCTCAGCTTGAGAAAATTTCCTAAGTAAAAATTCCTGACAACCAGACGTTTGAGTCGTGTGGCAACTAATAGCAATTTTCTTTGTTCGTTTACTTCAAAACATGTTGACCCATTTTTGGTTGAGGATTATTTTCTTATTGTCTTCTTTACTTTTTCCTTTATTTCGTCTTTCTTCTTCTTAGTTACTTGAATTATTTGTATTTCGGAAACATATTCACAATAACTGTTATACAGAATAATGAGTGACATAAAAGAAACTTACAATCATACCCTTGTAAAGATAAATGATGACTCCCAAATCAAGAACACGTTAGACATTTTTTTATATATAACTACATTCAAAATAAGGGACTAGTAGTACGTACTACAAGTTGTTTGCGCGTCAACTCTGAAGTTGCAGTCAAATGTTAATGTTAGGTCATCCAAACAATGTAGTCGTGGGTACGTAGTTAAGATAGACATCATGATAGAAAGAATTGGTCCACGCTGTTACCCAATTACAGTTGACTCTGAACTATCATGGTAGTTGACACCATATCTGATCTTACCCACACTAAAGTTATCATAGAGTTTGCTAGTTTCTTCAATTTGTTGTGGTTATTAATTCCATAAGCCTACACAGTTTAATACGAATCGTTAATTATTTTTCTTGGGAGTTGCTTTCTGGCGAGATGTTGGTTGTTATAAAGCATTTCCGTGATTCAAATACGAAAGGACATATACGTAGTTTAATTTGAACATAATTAATTAAAAGTTTGCACTTCAGTGCCCTATCCTGTTTATTAGGGAAGTTCAGACAATTATTTTATTCTCGGTTGTATTTGTGTAAACATTGTGTTTGGCGATTCGAGTAAAACGTGGTGTGTTACTTACTACTTAGTATAATGGATGCGATCATGCGAGAGTGGATTATGATTGCTAGGTGATTCATCTCACACTTCAAGCAAACCATGCGCTGTGTTTCCATATTAATCATTTCATTTCTAAATTAATTAGTTTAGGAGAATTGGTATTTGATAGCGACATATGTATATTATTAGTTTGATATGGGCTACGTTTTTTCCTTCAAAAATATATATTATTATTCTGTCCCGCGCTCTCCAATTATATGTACGAATTAAAGTCAAACTAGAGAAACTACATGAAATCTAATTGTCATTCTTTTTCTACATCTCTGTTAAATGGCGTTTACCTAAACCCAAAAATAATATAAAGTTTCTAACAATTTAATCAAAGATTTAAAAAGAAAAATGAAAAAATCGACTGTCAACTCATTCAAATTAAAACCAAATACAAGGAATATTCTTTGCATTAACATCGAAACTATTACTATAATATATTATATATTAAAGAAGCTGTACATGAGTTATTTAATTTCGTAATATTTAAGAAATCAAAGTTCTACTTAAACACGAAACTATCAAGCGCACTAATTAATAAAGGAGTAAAATGCAAAAACCTACCCTGTGTTATTTCTAATTGGCAAAAACCCCCATGTGTTATTTTTATTAGCAAAAACCCCCCTGTGTTATTTCAAAATTAGCAAAAAAAACCCCTACTACACTGAATTAATTCGCACATACTGAGATTGATCTCAAAATATGATTTTTATTGTATGTCTTTGATACATATGGAACTAATAATGTTCAAATTAAATTGTATGCATATTTTTGTTTATTAATTTTGAAGAAAACCTTAGTTTTTAGATCTGTAAAAATATAATTACGGTATCGACTAATTTTATTATGTTTTTATACAATTTTAAAAAAATCTAAAAAATTTATAACACGATGCATAATATTTATTGTAACAAGTATATGTTTATTATAAAATTGTAATACTTATAAATCCTTAATTATTGGTACTGTCATTGTAAAATATGTCATGAAGGGGGTTTTTGCTAATTTATGGTTAACACAGGGGGGTTTTTGCTAATAAAAATAACACATGGGTTTTTTTGCCAATTAGAAATAACACAGGGTAGTTTTTTGCATTTTACTCATTAATAAAGTTTAACTATCTGCCACATATATTCCACCTTCCAAAACCATATAAAAACAACTCGTTACATTACATTTTCATTATCCACAACACAAATTTATTAAGACGACCAAAAAAAGAAAGATGGTTCGCCCCATTCCATTAATCCATCTAACTCGTGATCAAGCTCTTTCTCCCATCCCTCTATCAATAGGCCTGTTTGTTTCGGTATCACTTCTAGTCTCCTTATGCGCAAAGCATTCACGAAGATTCTCTAAAAAACAAACGTCATCAACTAGCGAGCCAAACAGCGCTTCCGCTAAAAAGTTGATCAAAGCTATAAGCCAAAAGGCCATGATGTACTTGGCTCATGCAAAGAAATCAGTGCACCGGGAATCGGACGGTGGAGATGAAAATGGAGTGTGGCAGAAGGCGATCTTGATGGGGGACAGGTGTCAGCCACCAGAATTTTCAGGGGTAATTTATTATGATTATTCGGGTAATAGAATATCCGAGATGCCAAAGTCACCACGACCCAGCTCCATTATGCCATCCAACAATTTTACTTTTCCTGCTCACAATTATTAATTTATGTGCAAACAACAAACTCAGTGTTTTTTTGGTAATTAATATATGTTTAATTTTTCTGTTTATAAACCTCTTAATTACTTTTTAAGATGCTTCTATTTATTGTGAACAAGATAATTGCGTTAAAATAAATTGTGTGTGTTATGTCATATGTGCAATGTGTTAATGCCATTAAGACTTACACTAATCCCATTATTAAGTCAATTGTTAAATTATGATTTATAGAAAGATTGCACTGATCAGTTCCTATTGATGCCTTGGAATTACAATTGATTTATCTTTTGAAAAGGTGCTAATCACATTAAAACGTTCAACGTATATCTTATTCTGCAACTTGCTACCTAGTACCTAATATATAAAAACGAACTCGTTGCATCCCATAGTTCCGAAGTTATAGCATTATTGTACCGCTTAACTCCTAAGGTCCGTTCAATTGACTGAAAATGCATACAAATGTCCAATTGAACGGTGACCTCGAAAGCAAAGTTTTAGAATTTCGAACAATCAATTTGAAAATTAATTGTTTTTTCATGTTAGGTAGTAAGTTACCAAATAAAGTAAATTCTGAAGGTTTAATAGAATTAAACCCTTTGAAGTATCTAGGGCAATATGGCATTGCATTCTTTAATATTTGTACTTTTTTGGTTGACCTTCGGTGAAAATAATTATAACATTATGATAAATAATATACATAATAGTCAACTGCCCTTTGTGTTATTCATTAGCCGCATAATACTCCTGGAAAGTAAAACAAGTAAAGAATGTCCTTTTTTCAATCAAAAGAAAATTCTATTAATTAGTACATGCATATATATGAGTATTATCTTTTTCAGAGGCCAGATTGATATACGAAGAAAAAATCAAAATACAAAACTCCTATAATTATTAGGAGGTGCCGCAGAGAGTCATTAGCTATAAACTAACGAAATTATATATATATATATATATATATATATATATATATATATCAAATCTCAACGTTAGGTTGCCTGATTGGAATAAGAAAAGTCAAATGTCTATCTCGAACCCAATTATGTCATAAGCAGCTTCTCGAATAACAATAGTAAGTAGTAACAAGATGAGACTAATAAATTATAAGAATAAGATAATAATCATTAACAACAATAAATATAATTATAATACTAAAAAATCCACGTACAAGATGAGTTCGGCAAGAGCTCATAATTTGGTCCGTCGCGCATGGTATGTAATTTATTGTTGAGATTTGAGTTAGTTGCCAGGGGGTAAGTTATATAGCTAGACCTAATTAAGTTGCACGCGTATAATTTGTAAAATATTTTCTGATATATATTTTAGAATAAGCTTCGACTTATTTCAGCAAATCCATTTGTAGTTAACAAACTTTGTTGGTGATGTGGTCGATGGGCGGTTTCTAAACCTGAAAGTATATAAGAAGCTACAGATTTTACATGATTCTTACGGTTTGTTTAGACGTTTCCATTATGTATTTTTAGAACGATAACCATTACCTTCAATCGCAAGTAGCATTTTTAACATTTATTTTTGCGCCGCTCAATACATCCGGGTTGTTGTGGTTCACCTAGTCACCTGCACCATCCGCTGAAATAAATGAGTATTTAAAAGTTTAGAAAAAATTTAATTGTAATTCAGCATCCTTGATAGTGACAAGAGATAAGTTTTTACGTAGGAAGTCTGTTTTTTTAACCTGGTATGTTTTCAATAAAATGGTGATTTTTGTTGTCGTAATCTTTTTTTTTTCTTTCACACACGGAGACGGAGCTAATCTCAACAATTCTCAACTTTTCGTCAACTATGTTACAATATAAAACAATATCTATATACACTATGTAAAATAGTGTCATAAAAGAATATATTGTTTTTATTAGTATCGTCTATATAGTGTTGTATGTACTTGCTGCTAAGTTATATTTTTTATTGTTTTATTACTATGCACCCCCTCCCCTCTCCTACGTGATTAATTATGATCAACGTTTTCATATATTTTTCTTGAAAAGTATAGAAACGATTTTATTTTTACTTTATCGAAACAAATTATACATATGTCTTTTATATAAGTTTATTGCAGCTATTATTTTTACGAACTCTTTAAAACATGTCGAAATGATATTTATAAAATATTGTGAAACATTTATAACATTGAGTATAAGAGTATAAGATAATTTGGAAGTGATAATATTCTCATTAACAAAGAAGGTATAAATACAAATTTACAATCTTAAGTTTAGCAACTAGATCGCTATAATAAAGGAAAGATAATTACAAGAGATTACAAGATCTGTACAAGATAAATATTTAGAATAACTAGCTAGGTCTATTACGCCCCTGCAAAATCGACGTTCCATCGGCAACGGAGAGTTTGGAACGCATAAGCTGAAACCGAGATCTAGCTAGAGGCTTGGTAAGAACATCGGCTAATTGGTCGAGAGTGTTGACATAGGAGACTTTGAGGAGTCCTTTGTTAACAAGGTCGCGAACAAAATGGAGATCAACCGAGATGTGCTTCATGCGCGAGTGCTGAACCGGATGAAGAGAAAGGCGAATAGCACCCATATTATCACAGCGAATGAGAGGTGTGGGAGGAATGGAGAACCCGAGCTCACTGAACAAGTGTTGGATCCATCTAATTTCCGCCGCAGCATTCGCAAGCGCCCGATACTCAGCCTCGGTCGACGAACGGGAGACTGCGCGTTGCTTACGCGACGTCCAAGAAATTGGATTTGAGCCAAGGAACACGACATAGGCTGATGTGGAGGTGTCGTGGAGGGTGTCGCCCGCCCAATCCGCATCTGAATAGGCAGATAACTTAAGAGAGTCCGAGCGACGGAGGAGAAGACCATGGGAAAGAGTACCCTTAAGATAGCGCAAAATGCGCTTAAGTGCAGCCCAATCCGATTCAGTGGGAGACGCCATTCGTTGGGCAAGGCGATTAACTGCAAACGCAATATCCGGGCGAGTAAAAGCCAAATAATGAAGAGCTCCAATAATTTGGCGGTATGGTGTCGGATCAACAGCGGAAGCCGAGCCCGAAGCGGCGGGGTTGGATGTCATCGGAGTAGCGAGGGGTTTTGCCCCATCCATTTTATGTCGAGCCAACACATCAGCGATGTATTTGTGTTGGGATAGAAAGAGGCCTTCACGACAACGAAGAACTTCAATGCCGAGAAAGTATGTTAGCGCACCCAAGTCCTTAACAGAAAAACGCTCACTGAGTCGAGAAATAATAGAGGAGACGAGAGACTGATCGTTTCCCGTGAGAATGATGTCGTCGACATAGACAAGCATAAAGCAAAGAGTCGTCGTGCGAGAATAGATGAAAAGAGAGTTGTCGGACTTGGATTGGACGAAGCCAAACGAGACAAGCGCCGAACTAAGTGCCAAGTACCACGCCCGTGGTGCTTGCTTAAGGCCATAGAGGGACTTGTGGAGATGAAAAACACGTCGTGGATAAAGAGGATCCACAAAACCCGGTGGTTGACTCATAAATACATCCTCACTGAGATCCCCATGAAGAAAAGCATTGCTTATGTCAAGTTGACGGAGCGGCCACTGACGAGAGACAGCAAGTGTGAGAATGACTCGAATAGTGACGGGTTTAACAACGGGACTAAACGTTTCCTTAAAATCAAGGCCCGGTCGTTGATGAAAACCTTTAGCCACAAGGCGCGCCTTGTATTTATCAATTTTCCCGTTAGGAAGCCGTTTAATACGAAACACCCACTTTGAGCCAATAATATTTCGATTAGGCGGCGCGTCAACAAGTGACCAAGTTCCGTGTTTGGCGAGGGCCATGAGTTCCTCATCCATAGCGTGACGCCAATTGGGATCTTTCAAGGCTTGAGTGACACATGTGGGTTCAAGAGGGCCTGCCAAAGGATGCTTGGTGGCGAGATGCATTTGCTTCGGCTTAAAAATGTTATTACGCGAACGAGTGAGCATGGGATGAGCCCGATTCGTGGAAGACGGGTCAGGAGCAGAGGTCGGGTCAGGAGCAGCGGTGTCGGGTTCCAACACGGGTGAGGCCGAAGTGGGAAGAACAGGGTTCTGGATAGAATGTTGCCCCAACATCACTCCAACATTTTTATCAGAAGGTGCAGAAACTGGTGCTACAGGGGTGTGATTGCGATGTTGCCCCAACATCACTCCAACATTTTTATCAGAAGGGGGTAGTGCTGGTGCAACTTGTTCGGCTGGCAGTTTGGGGAGAACGAGAAGTGGCGTGGAAAAGCCTTACTGTGTTCGCGGGATAGGAGGAGGTGGATCGAACCCCGGAAAATTATCCTCAATAAAACGGACGTGGCGAGAGATATAAATCCGACCAGTTTCAACGTCAAAACATTTATACGCTGATTGAGTCGTGGAATAGCCTAGAAAAAGGCATCGACGAGACGGCGGATCAAGCTTGCCATGAATATACGGCCGTAGGTGAGGAAAGCAGAGGCAACCAAAGACACGGAGACGAAGATAATTGGGCGAACGCCCCTGCAAGATGGAAAAGGGTGACGCTCCTTTAAGAACCGGCGTAGGGAGACGATTCAGTAAATAAACGGCAGTGGCAAAAGCAAATTCCCAAAATACTGAGGGAAGGCGAGCACGTGAGAGCAACATGCGACCAATAGAAACAACACTTAAGTGACGGCGCTCCGTAGTACCATTCTGTTGGGGTGTGTGTGGGGCCGTGGTAAGCCAGCTTATACCATTAGCAATAAGATACGGACGTAAGGCAACAAATTCACCACCGTTGTCCGTATAAAAAATTTTGATCACCTGTCCAAACTGTTTTTCAACAAGACCACGAAAATGACCAAAACTTTTTGCAACCTCGGACTTAGTAGTCATCGGAAACAACCAACAATATTTCGAATAATGATCCACTAACACAAGATAATATCGAAAACCATTAAGAGAAGTAGTCGGCGCGGGGCCCCAAACATCACCATAAATGAAATGTAAGGCATGCTCAGACACAAGTGAGGAACGAGTAAACGGTAACTGTTTGCTCTTATTCAAAAAACAATGTTCACAGTTATTATAATTCAAAGTAGAAGAGTCCTCACAAGGTAAATTAAACTGCCGTAAAATAAATGAGCTAATCCGGGAAGAGGGGTGACCCAAACGATCATGCCAACAATCCTTGGTTGTTCGTTCGCCAACAAACGCTTGCACATGCGGCCGAAGGACCTTAGGTAGTCGTAACTGATACACACCACTCAAGCAAGGTCCGGTAAGCAACCTATCCCCCGTACTGCGATCCTTAACAACAAAGTGAGACGAGAAAAATTCAATAGTCACATTGTTAGATTTAGTGAATTGATGCACAGATAAAAGGTTCCGTCGTGACGCTGGGACACATAAAACATTATCCAGAACAAAACGACGATCGGAGCAATTAATAACGGAGGAGCCAACATGTGATATTCGCAAACCTGTACCATCGGTGATAGCAACCTCATCAGGACCGTCATACTCGGAATGAATGGATAGATTTTGAAGGTCCGAGGTGAGGTTGTGGGATGCGCCAGAGTCAACGAGCCAATTATTATCCGAGTTCGATGGTTGACCGGTCGGAGTGGTAGCAAGGTTGGCATGAGGCGGACTGAATAAACGGCATGTGCGTGCGGCATGGCCCGGAAGGCCACACAATTGACAGATCACGGCGGGCCGAGAGGACGATCCAGTGGCACGGTTCACTGGCGGGCGTTGCTGATTTCCATTTCCGGACCCGAACCCACGATGGTGACCGTGAGGGGCCTGACCACGATTGTTGGATGATCGACCCCGACCTGAATTATGTCCCCGACCACGATGATGATTGGATCGGGGCTGAGATGAGCCATAGTTGGCCGTGGCAACAAGAGAAGAGGCGTCAGTTTCAGCACGGCGTAAAAACGCCTCTTGAGCAAGTAATAGATCATGAAGCTCGCTGAAACGAATCGGATTTTCCCTAGCACGGATCGGACCAGCCAAGTCGCGATAGGCGGGGCCGAGACCATTCAGCACATAAAGAGTTATATCATCGTCATGAAGAGGATGATCAATGACGGCAAGTTCATCCGCCTTTGCCTTCACGGCATGAAGAAAATCAACAACAGATCGGTTGCCAAGTTTGATGGTGTTAAGATCGTCTTTAAGTTGCATCACACGCGAGTGAGAACGGTTTGCATATGTACGCTGAAGCGTAAGCCACGCAGCCGTCGAGGTTTCGTCATTAGAGATGAGAGTCATAATGGTGCTAGTGACGGAGCCAAAAAGGGCGGTGAGGATGAGGGAGTCTTGCCGCGTCCAATGAAGGTGATGGGCATGGGATTCCGGCGTGGTGCCACGGGGGGGACACGGGGTTGTGCCGTCGAGGTATCCGAAGAGACCAAAACCGTGGAAGAGATGGCGAACTTGTGAACGCCAAGCGGCATAATTTGTGCCGTCAAGGTGCAGCGGAAGGTGCTGATTTGCACTGATGGGAACGAGCGAGTCAGAACCCGTCGCGTTGGCGACTCCAAGCGGTCGAGAGGTGAGGAGGGACTCATCGGAGGACAAATTATCGTCGGCGGGGCTAGACGGAGTAGGGCCGGCCATCGGATCAAGAATCTCGTTAGAGAGTATTGACTCTTGATACCATATAAGAGTATAAGATAATTTGGAAGTGATAATATTCTCATTAACAAAGAAGGTATAAATACAAATTTACAATCTTAAGTTTAGCAACTAGATCGCTATAATAAAGGAAAGATAATTACAAGAGATTACAAGATCTGTACAAGATAAATATTTAGAATAACTAGCTAGGTCTATTATTGAGCAGGGCCGAAACTGACTTCGAACTAGAAACTTTATCCATGCACGCACTTGTCGTCACTTGCTCAACTCCAACCCGCATGGCTAATAAAATTAACACACCGTATGGTTTGAAAAATTAGTCAACCCGATGGAGTTGGGTTTGACGTAATTTTCCATGAACCCTCACTCAAAACTGACCACTATCGTTTTATTGTGTAAAAAGCAAACATATTAAGTCATAATTTTATCAAAACAAATATATGATGAAAGTTAATTAGAACCATTAAAATTTAGGGAAAAATCACTTTACCCCCTATATTATGACCCGTTTATCACTTTACCCCCCAAACTATGATTTTCATCACTTTGCCCCCTGTACTATGTTAATCGTACCACATCACCATAATTTGTCTATTTAAGCACTAAACCCTATCGCGTGCGAAGTCCGTAACAAATTAGTGGGGGCTTTTTCGTCTTTTTCGTTGGCCTAACGGTACAAAACATCCAGAACTGCGGGTAATAAACAGACCCCTAAATCATTACACCCAGTTCCCAAATCATGCGAAATTTAAAACCCTAAATCCTGAATCTCTTGACCCAATTTCGATATTATTTCAAATTTTTCATAAATCTGACCTAATGGGTTGGAAACTAAGAAGCCCAGATGATGAAATGCTGAAGGAATGTGTACCCCCAACTATGGAAAGGGTCATGCTCGATTCTTCAATTTTTGCCCATAAAATGTAAAAAATGGTTAGTTTATTTGTTAGATTCCTGGGTTGATGTTCGCCCAAGAGGTTCTAACTGTCCGTCGTTGCCCACAATTGCAAATGTGGTGTTGCTCCATGCTATTTGTGAGAGAATTCAGATTTGGTAAGAAAAATTTGAAAGAGGAAAAAATAAATTAAGGAAAGGATTGTAAGAATTGGGGATTATAAGGTTGTTGAGGGATTAGCCGTTTTGTGTCGTTAGGCCAACAGAAAAGACGAAAAAACCCCCACTAATTTTTCACGGACTTCGCACGTGATAGGGTTTAGTGCTTAAATAGAAATTATAGTTAAGTGGAACGATTAGCATAGTACACGGACAAAGTAATGAAAATCATAGTTTAGAGAAGTAAAGTGATAAACGGGCCATTGTATAAGGAGTAAAGTGGTTTTTTACGATAGTTAAATTTGCATATGCACACGTTTGATCTAATTACAAAAACTTTCTAACTGTTTGAACAATTATAGAATCACCTCATAAAATTTGAAAAAGTTCAATAGAAAACGTTTACCCTGATGGAATTAGTAATTGATATCAGCTCAGAGTTTGAGTTTTCTTCATAATAAGATTTACGTACCACCTACGATTTTTCTTGCTTTCAAAGGATTATACAGTGTTCTTGTAGTTATTTATATATTAGCCAAGGGTAGATTCGAGTGCTAATCTTAACCTCACTATCCTTAAAGATTAGGGATAATATTAAGCATTTCATAAACCTAAAGGGTTAAAAGTTAAAACCCATTAACCCAAAATGGATCGTCCCAGTTCACACAATCCTGATAGAAGATTCATAAGAATTAAAGAAAAAGTATTTGAAACAATGAATTAGCAAACACTATTCACTTAATATCTAACTATATAATTTTTTGTTTCGGACATGAATAAACAACTTGTTACTGTGCCAAACCAAAACTTCGATATTGTAAAAATAAAATCCCAAGAAAAAGAAGAACTTGTAAATAAGTTCCTGCTTTGCGAAAGCTTATTTATCTCTTTATGATTCAAGTTTCAACCTAAAACTCTGTTACTGACCTCTGTAATTATGCTTCCAAATGAAGTCATTGATCCTACAAACTTCAATATACATATTTTTTTTTTTCTTTTACCTCTGCCTCTCACATGCACTAATGGAGATTTACAACAAAAAAACTGAAAGTAATGAAAAATATTCCTCATGCTTCTGATTTATTTTCTTCTCCGGTCTGTGTACGAGCTCGGCTTCTTAGTTCTTCGAAAGCCTTCATGCTTTCAGCATCAAAGCCTCCCGCGAACTGCAACAAAGTTTCAATTCAAGATTCATAAGTTGACAGTAATATGGAAGTCTATTCATCATTTTCCTAGTATCTGTTCAGTATTTCCGATAACAGAGTGCAGAACCACCATTTTTGTTACAGATATAAGGTGCCAAGGATAGACTGACGTACCTGATGCACACGGAAAGCAAAGCGGACACCTTGTAGAAGCAAAAATTCTTTGTTAGGTTCTTTCTCGGGTTCATTCATTGCATCGAGCTCCGTTGATACGCGCTTCATGTATTTGCGCGCCAATTGGACTGATGAAAGCTTGATCTGCAAACAAAGTAGCTCTTAGGTAGGTACTTTCCTTTTTCTATTTGAATTCCATAGTTTTATTATATCGCCAGTATTAATGAAGTAGAGGTCGTCGAGTTATGCGAGAACTAGAACATGGTTAGTCTTATATCTCCAACACGTCAAACTGAGAAGAGCATTCCTAACCATCGTACAAAGAATATAAAAAACAACTAAACTTGATTGTCAAGTGTGCACCTGAACACTCGCTTCGCAATATGTATCAGTCCATCAGAAGCAAGATTCTAATCTTATTTTAAACTATAGCAGACTGAAGCATACCTTGCCAACTATTCCCGAATCAAGCAGCCAGTCAGTCGGGATGCCAAAATCCTTGTACCGCGAAACTGCCATATCACGTGTGCGCAACAATGCATACACACTCTGCTCCACCCTATAAAAGGAGAAAAATGGAGTACATCCATAGGATTTAGACATAGAATAGGCCAAATTTGATAGAGGTCCCAGGAACATGATGAATGATTTCAACAGAATCCGGATCTAAACTGATCTCTAAACATAGCAGACATTGAACTGAGATACATCTTCATTAGAACACTTACTTTTCAAGTAACTTATACATCTTCTTCAAGGCAGCTTCACATGGAAGATTTGGGTCATCGGTGAATAATGATACTTGCTTCTCCAATTTCGCCAGGTCCTGATATTCAAAAGATGCCTCTCTTAATGCATCTGCTTTTCCCTCTGGCCAATCAAAGTGCTTCAGGACAGCTCGCTCATCAACCTACCAGAGAGAAATTGAATAGATATTGAGTTAGAAAATAATTGGTATCAGTGTAATACATCCATCAACTTTTGTGTTAAGTATAAACTTATAGGACAGAGGCCCTACGGGACTTCCTTAACACTCTATGGGTTCTCAATACTAGTTCCTATTAACCAATAGAGATTATTTTCAAAAACAGATAGCCATACTAGGAAGGATAGCTCCTCATCAAGCCAGTTCACAAACACCACTAAATCCTCAGCGTTGGTGAAAGAAGCTGCCCGAACTTCACTTGCCAATGACTCAACGAAATCACCTTGAGTCTCCACATCAGCTTTAACCTGATACACAATTTTAAATAGTTAGCACTTGATACCAGGCATGTTACATATTTACTAAGAGAATAAGCAAGCATACAGCCATTAGGAACGTTGATCTGTTCTCTATCTCCCCAATCATGTTACTCCTTGCATCGGGGGTGTTAGATGATGTAGCAATCAAAGACGAAGTATCCTTCTTTGCCTCACGTTTCATCAATGACTGGTAGAACTCGACGAGTTCTGGAGCCCGATGAACTTTATCACCACCTCCAGCTGCTTTTGAGAGGCTTCCGGGTGGAGGTGGTGGCCGCGGTGGACCACCAGGTGGGGGTGGAGGTGGGGGTGCTCCTGGTGGGGGAGGGGGTGGAGGTGGCCCTGTTGGCCGACTTGAGGCGTTTGTATTAGGACCAGCAGAAGCGCCGCTTGATCCTTTAGGAGGTGGTCGAGGGACTCTGGGGGCTCGTTTCTCTATGTCAGCGAGTTTTATTTTGCTCACTGTCTGGGAACCAACACTGTTGTCATTTGACTGATCATTTGAGTTGCCAGAAGCATGAACAATTGGTCTTTCTTTTATAAGGGTGAGTTTTGGGGGCAAAGAAACAGATTTAGTACCGACTCCAATTGTTGTGTCACCACCAAACCTAACGGCTCTTGCTTGTTTTGCCTTCTCCTTAATTTGACTCTCTCTTTCTAAAGCGAGCTTATGCCGGTCTTTGTACGCCGGATACTTCTCGTCTAGAACTCCTTCAACTGATTTGGACATTAAACCGAAAGACGATGCAACAGAATTAAGTGAATCAGGGGTAGGTAGTCTAGGAGTGCCCGGAGAATTAAGGTCATCTTGCTCTGCAGTCCCAAAAGAGGTAATGGCCACCCCGTCGCTTGCATTTCTTAGCATCAAGGCTTCGAGAGGCCCCTTCGGTTTTTGGCTCATGCTAGGCCTGCTAGGAGAACCTCCTGCGAAAGATCTAGCTGGTGAAGAAAAAGTACTTGAATCATCTTTACTTTTTCCCCATCTCTTCAGTTTTTGCATCAAACCAGGCTTTTTGCTGAAACTACTAATTCTGCTCATGGAACTATCAACAGAAACATTATCGAAATCCTCACTGTCAACAGAGGTGTTGTCAAAGTTGCTCTCCATATCAGTGTCCCCTCCTCCACGTTCTGATCCTGCATACTCTAACATTAGGTGTTTAGCCCTCTCCAGTGATCTTGGGCTCAAATTTTTACTGAGGTCACGAGCTGATATTTTCCCAGAAGGTGTTTGATAGTTTCGGAGCTCGAACCTCAGACATGCATTGACCCAACGGAGATACACTAGCTCCTCAACTTCACTGAAACGGTTCATCTGAAGGCCTTCCACTTGTTTAACAAGGTCTTCATTTGCATATCGTAAACTATTGACCTCTTCTCTTACCTTGGCCACCATTTCAGTCTACAGTTGCAAAAAATCAGTGCATGTCAGGATTTGTACATATTATGTCATTTCTTATAAGGTATCTAGGTTCAGGTACAGTAATATATGGTTACATTAACTACGAATGATTTTTTGCATGGCAACTGCAGAAGACATGATTAATCTTTGTTTTATGGGAAAAATATCATCAAAACCTCATGAAATATCCGTCTTATGTAGAGCATTGTTCACTTCTCCATCCAAAACAAAGTTAGCTACACAGCACACATAGTAAGTGGCTAAAAAGACAGCAGTAAAGCAAGTAACTTATATGCAAAGGTGTTTTCAAGTTTTTACCTCTGTTATGTTGGAAAGCGTGTTTACTTTGGATTCAGCAGTGTCTAGCTTAACAATTAATTCTCTCTTTTCATGCTGAAGTTCTTTGTTCTTTCTCTTAAGCTCCATCACTTCCACCTCCAACTCCTTCACAGCTTTAAGCTTCTTTTCAACCTCAGTGTCTTTTTTATAGGCATCCTCTTCCTTTGTTTGAAGCCCAATAACTTGTTGTTTTAGCAGCAAGAGCTGACCCTTTGTCTGATTAGCTTCAAGCTGAATTTGCTTTTGCAATTCCCTTATTTTGTTTCTCGCGGTCTCAAGCTCTTTTCTTGCTAAAACTCCCTGAGAAACCTCTTCTTGAAGTTTTTTCCTCTCGGCCTGCAATGAATTAATGGTGACGTTGAGCATATCGATTTCCACCGTCTTAATCTTGAGCTGCTTTTGTAACTCGGCAATGCTCGATTCTTGCTCCTGCAAGCCATAATACTCTAGGAGCTCGCCTTCAAGCTTCACCTCTCTCTCTTCTAACTCTTGGACTAAGTTACGCAATCTTTCCAGTTCACTAGCATTATTTTCCATCTCTCTTTCATAGACCTTGTCTTTCTCTGCCCTAGTACTGGCTGCTGTATCATATATGTCAGTTGGCATCGGGAAGTCAATTTCTCCGGATAAAAGACTTTCAAATTCTGGAAAAAGATCATCGTCATAGTCATCTGGGCTACTTGAAGCAGGATTTATAATGCTATTGATTAACTTTACTTCTTCTTTTTCTTCTTCCTCCTCAGCCTGCAATAGTTATAGTATCTTACGGATGTTAGATATATGATGTCAAGTATTGTATTTGTAACAAATGGGACGAAACATTCCCGATAACATGAAAGGGAAGAATCATCGAATCCTAGGACAGGATAAAAAGATGTAATGCAATGATATTTCCTCCCAAAAATACTTAACCACCTCTTTGAGGCCATCATGAGGATATGTAAGATCCTCTTCATCTTCTCCTTCACTCTCAAACTTTTCAAGGACTGCTTCACCACTTTCTACAGACAAATCAAAAAAAAGAAATATATCAGAAACGTATACCTAATTTCAGAATAAAGTTCTATACTTTTATATCTGACAAAAACTGACATAAAAAGTTCAACAGCTTTCAGTCTAAACTAGGCGACATGTCTTCAGTAAAAACTTTTTTCTTCTTCCTCCCCTTTTTTGGTTTTTACCATAACACGCCCCTGAGAATCAGAATCCAATAAAATACAAGAGTGGATGACTTTAGCATGAAATAAACAAACTGAAGTACCTGATGGTTTACTTAAACTCTCTTCTGGCTTTGAATTTTTGACATTAATCTGCTTAACTGCATATGCTGCAACTGAAGCAGCAACCAGGAAGCCTAACCTCACAATCATGTAGGTAGTATTGGTTGGAAATACAAAGCTTTCCGCTCATCTACTGCGACAAGAGTTGTCACAGGAAAGGCTTTCCCTTATATCTTTTAACGCCGTCGCTCATTCTTCAGGCCAAAAATTCATCTGCTACAACAGGAAAGCCACCAGTATCAGAGATTTAAAAACTGCCCAACAAACTACTGAGTAGTCCAAGATACAAAAATAAATGGACTTGTTGATATTAAGCCTAATTATCTTGATATCAATAACATTATCTGCCAATGAGCTGTAATGACCTTTCATAGAGAAGAACTTGCTTGTGTCCAAAGTTTCTGATAATTACAGGTTCTAATACTATTAAGACACAAGAGCTACAGGAGCCACCTATTTCTAGTGGTCAGATTTTAGCCAAAAGGATTGGAAGTCTTCAAGAAGTGGGGCTGAGTTGCAAAGTTTTCAGATGAATGAAGAGGCTAAGTTATGGACTGAAAATGACACGGGTAACAGTAACTTTATGCAAGTACCCTTCAACATTCTGCAATCTTTCTCAGAATTTATCTCATCCTAGCAGGCAGTTAAATAACTGAACTAAACATTAGGCTGTGATATTCTTGTCCTTAGCGCCATGTATAAGCAAAAGCAAACCTGTGGCATTTATCCTTTTAGTTTGCCTCAATGCAAACCACTAAATCATCCATGTAAATGAAACACATACTTTAAACAACAATAAGAAGCTAAGTAAACTATAGTAAATGTACAACTTTTTAAAGTTGTTAAAAGTTCTAGAAACTTGTGAAGGCTAGAAGAGTTAATTTTTTTATATCTTGGGACCTACACTGAGAATCTTTTCATGAGTTGCATTAGATTGGTGTTTAGGTGAGAAAAGATTTTAGGGTGATTAGTTGGTAAGTTAAAAAAGGTAAATTTGACATTTAATTATTGGCTTTGCTCAAATGGCTTGAAGCAACAGATAGGCAAATGAAAGATGAGTAACAATCCAAACTTTATCCACTTCATTTCCATTAATGTCCACACATTGGGTGGCCCCAAGTCATTGTTTGTTCTGTTAAAATTTTGGGTTTATTTGACTCAACAACAATATCCCTTTTTCCATTACTTCATATATGACAAAAAGGATAAGAGGCTGTAAAGCTGTGGCTGCCCATAGAGAAAAAAAGCACCTAAATAATGCATTTTTCTTTCTACCCCATAACAAACAAACAAACATCCCAACCCAGGGGATAAAAGGGGTGGTAATTTCTTCAATAAGAGAAATGGTGACCTACACAGAGAACCCCTCAATCTCATTAAAAATTGAATCTTTTTGTATTAGTTACTCAAGGTAAAAAAAACCCATCAAATTGCAGGATGGTGGAGTCCACGTATCAATTTTGGGGAAGGAATGAATTGGTATAAACTTAAATGTAACAAAACAAAATAGAATGAGTAAACTAAATGAGAAAGAAAAAGACTTTCACAGAAAAAAAATGCCCAAAAGTGTTATCCTCAGAATTTGTGGTTCACGAGTTGGGTCACTACAAGTCAAAAAGGTTTTTGCACAACATCACTAACTACATTCAACAGACATAATGTGATGAATTAACTCAACAGTCAATAGGAAAGAAGAAAAAGGATAAACAATTACATCGTACAGACAACATACATGAACACTGCTATAAAACAACCAAGAAATAAAACAAGAAAAGGGACTTCACGAATAGAACCCATTTGTGAAAGTACGTACCTGCAGAAGGGAACTGGAGAAGCTAAAATGAAGATTCTTGGGAACCAAATCTAAACAAATAGAAACGTTGTTTGTTTGTCAGTTCAGTAATGTGAATTTGAAAAGGCCCATTTGGCCTCTCTTTTTTCTTTGGAGGGAAAATAATCCGATTTTGCTTTATATTATATGCCATCTGCTTTTAAAAAAGACATGGAAACTCTTTCTGGTTATTACCAATACAAACTCCTGTAAAAAGCTACAAAAAATGTTTTGCTCAATAAATACTTTTAGGTTCAAAAGCTTGTTTAAGCAATCAAAGATGCCCATGAAATTAATCTATTTCTGAGTACTGGTAATGTTTCTTAAGTGAAATATCATTTTTTCCGAAAAACTCAAGGACATCTTTTTATTAAATTATTTGGAAGAAAATCAGTTTACCCCTTATACTTTCACCCGTTTTTCACTTTGCTCCTTAAACTTTAAATTTCATCACTTTTTCCCCCAAACTTTGCTAATCATATCACGCTACTCTAATCTGCATAATTAAGTAAAAAAGTAAGGGTAAAAAAGACATTTCACCTATAAAATTAATATTTTTTATTTTGAATTAATAATGTCATCTTCACCACCACCACCACCAAAATGACTCTTCTATTACCATTCAAACTGTACATCACCGGAACAACAATAACCAGAGTCAAATACTTCATTTATGCAAAGGTCAATCGTTTCATATACGTTAAACACCACTCCCACAAAACTGCTATGCGTAAAAACTCTTTCTCTCTCTACATATAGATACACATACATACAATACAACTATTTAATCTCTGTACATTTTTTCTCTCTTAAAATCGTATAGTATAAAAATAGAGGGGGTTATCGTGTCATTGAAGGTGGATGAGTTGACCTTTGGTGCGAACAAACGAACAGAGCTCCTCTCCCGCTAAAGGAAGGAAGGTATACAAACCACTATAATGTCTCGCCCAGGAGGTGAGAAGAGTTGAGAACAAAGTGGCGAACGGGTGCGTAACGCGTGGGAATCTGCCGAACAGTTCGGGCAAGAAGGAGCTCAAAACTATAGCAGTACTCCTTTTAGGGGGGCGCTTCATTTAGGTCTTTCATGTTCTTTCTTTCATTTGCAAGGATGATAAAGATCTATTAGGGGTTCCTATGTGATGAGGATCTTAGCTGGTGATCCGGGCTGTTTATCTCTCTGCAAATTGAAACAAGAGATAGCCCAGCTTATTGCTTAAATATAGAAGAGGAGCCACACGCTTAGCCCAATTCTCTCCCAGCGGAGCAAACAAAGGGGATGAAGCTGAAGCTTCTGATAGGGCACAGCCCAAGGAGTACGTTCATGGTAGAAGTCCTTTCTGCCATTAGCTAACTCAAAAGCAAGAGAGACGGCTTGCCCAACCTATACAAGAGGTAAATGCGTAGGTTCGATTAGTGTTCAAAAACATTTTTTTTGTGGATCTTCCTCCTTATATCTCGTAGTCCCCGATTATCGTCGTCTGCGGGTCAAAAGTTCGGGTATTGGAGGGATGAGGAGGATACGCGAAAGCGTAGGGCTTTGGCGGAGACGATAAAGATGGCAGTGGTAAGGAATTACAGTCGGTGTCAGTGTACGGCATTGTTATTCTTCGGTGTTAGGAGAAATGCTATGTTTTGTCGGTTGTGGTTCCCGGTGTCTGGTGCCAGTGAATTATGGTGTGTTTTATTTGGTTTATGGTGAATTGAGGATAAATTTCGAAAGTGATTATGTGAGTTTTTGCGAATCTTTGACATGTCTGTGAATGTTTAGAAAATATAGTGAACTTGGAAAAAATGTTTTATGTTGAGTTTGTAGTTCAATTCAGTTAAAAAATGTGCAGATTTTGATAAACATAATAAATTGCAAACGTTGAGAACTTCCATTTTGTGGTTTAGCGATATGTATTTCTCTGCATGATATTGCCATTGAGAATTTTCTGGTGGTGTTGGTGTCGTGTTGGTTGAGAATTTTTTGGTGGTGTTGGGGTTGTGGTGACTGGTAGGGAGAAAAAAGAAAGAAAAAGAAAAAAAGAAAATGGTGGTGATAGAGGGGTTTGTTGTTGGTCAAGATCATATTATTAATTCAAAATTAAAAAATATTAATTTTATGGGTAAAATATCATTTTTACCCTTATTTTTTTGCTTAATTAAGCTGATTAGAGTGGCGTGATATGATTAACAAAGTGTGGGGTAAAGTGATGAAATTTAAAGTTCAGGGGGTAAAGTAAAAAAAGGTTAAAATATAGGGGATAAACTGATTTTTTTCCCTAAATTATATACTTGGGTTGCAATTTGCAATTACTACTGGGTGGCACCGTGGCAGTGCAATATTATATAATGTTTCGAATTATATTACACGTCTTACGAGGAATAATAATATAATAATATATTAACTACTCCGTGTTTCGCTCATTGTTGCTTATGTCAACTGTCAAGTTGCTCTCAAGTCTCAACCCAGCCCTTAAAAACAGATAAAATATATAATCCATAAATGCATGTCCGACTGTATCAGTAGTTCTTTTCTTTATCAAGAGTTGTGCTGTGCCTTGTGACTCAATATTTCTGAATGAATGAACTGAAAAATGGGCAAACAAAACAAGTTCTTTTGAATGTAACGCAAGACGCAAAACTACACGTAAAATATTTGAAATTTTCACTTAGGAACAAACAAACAGAGCCTACACAATCAGGCGCAGCGGATCGCCAAACGCTTCAACTAAACATGACTATTTTTCTCAAACATCCACAATAGTGAAGAATGACGCGGCTATGTCCACAATTTATTGACAAAATCCAAGGGCTGGGCAATAGCTTTCCATCGGCTACAAACAAGCGTCTTTATCGATTTACAGGATCCTTTAGATCAACTGTTCCATTTCCACCTTCGCCCAGCCTCCTCAAGAACCTTTGCGCGAGCCTGGCTTTTCCTTGCTTCATCCTCAACCCATGACCTGCACCGATAGCTATTATCAGTCACTCAAAAGATTCAGGTATCAGGTATAGCTTGTGTAAACTCTAAACAACAGAGGATATAAACCTGGCTACAAGAAAAAACATGGATACTTTTATCAGCTTCTCACTGTTTAATCTCAGGCATAGAGTTCTAGAAATAAGTTCATTGCTCTAACGCTGTTTAGAATGATACGTGTAACTGAAAAGTAAGAGGTGCAAGATGATGCGGCTCAGTCAGCTTTGAAGTGGTACAGAAAAAGAAAAAAAAAAAAAAACTACGCACAAAAATGGATGTCGAAAAGACTCTGTGACTGTAAGGTACACACTTGAAGGTTCTGCAAACAAGGCGTCAATGTCACGTGAAAGTGCTTATATGTCGCAAAATGCTTAATTGTGGTGTCCAGAAAGTTGTCTCAACAAATATAATGGCAGAAATCAAGCAGGGACCTCCAGTTTCACTGACCCTTCAAGCAATAGTGTAAAAAGTGAATCAAATAGACCTAGCCAAAAAAAACTAGATACCAGTGGTCAGGAGAGAAGGGGTAGCAGAAGACGAATAAAACAAACTAGATACCAGTGGTCAGAAGAGAAAGGGTAGCAGAAGACGAATAAAACATATAAGGTCTTCTCATCATTAATCAAAAACAAAATTTGAAAACGTTTGATCTTGCAAACATGAGGTTGGGGTGCAGAACACGAGAGATCACCTCAATCTAAATGAATTCTCTTACAGCGTACACCTTTTGCTAAAAAAAAATGAGGCCGAATAACTTATTTTATATCACCAAAAAAGAGTACAAAAACACACAACAAATGATCATAAAGACCCGTGCTGCCATACAGCCTAGAGCCCTAGACGTTACCTCAATATTCGAAGGGCTTCTACTTCAGCTTCCAATATTGACTTGGTATCAAGCAATTTCTCATAATTCTCCTGTAACTCGTGTTGCACATTCTGTACACCATATCGTTCATCAATATAGATGGCCCTTTCAGATGCTAGCCTTTCCGACATTTCAGCAACTTCATCTTTTAAACTAGAAAGCAGCTGCCTCTGACAATCCAAAGCTGCCTTCTTTTTCACGATTTCAGCCAAAGAATTCTCCTGGAAATTCTTTTCCTGCTCTAAAGTAGAAATGGCTGCATGATAATCCATTTCCACTTCCATCCCACGGATTTTTTCTTTTCCCATCTTTATTTCCCAAAACTCCTTTATTCCACCACTCTCAAGGAGCTCAGACATTACCTCATTGAATTCAGTTTGCCTTGCAACATTCTCGGCTTCGAGTCTCAATATTTCAGCCTTTATGAATTCAGTCATCCTTCCAATTGTCAGTGCAACTGCTGCCTGGGCCTTTGTGCAAGGTTTCATTGGTTGCAGCCGCTTGCTCTGTCCTGTGGATAAAATGTTGTTTGGTCATCTACAAAACAGCTTATGTACATAAAACATAAAATAAGTGCTTTTTGCAATAAAATCACCACATAACCAAGAAGTCACATAACACATCAAAATTATTTGTGCTAAAAGAGTCTAAAGTTGGCCAACAAGCCACGATTGTACTAGCTAAATCAAGTCACAACAAAATATGCAAACACAATAAAGCAATAACTGTGCGCGTCTAAGTCTACTAGGGACATTGATTGTGAGATTTTGACTGGTGCTGTCTAAACCGATGTTAACTTCTTCACTTCTTCATCTATGCTCATTTGTAAGAGTAAGAAAAAGGACGGGGAAGGGGAGGGAGCTGAAGAGAATAGAAGAAGAATAAAGAGAATTGGAGATTAACCGAAAACTCCTCTGAGAATGCTCTTTTCATTAGCCAGAACATCCATAAATATCTCCATGAATACATCCAACGAGATTTCCTTTGCGTCTAGAAATCCAATGTTCTTTCTTGACATCTGAACTGCAAGAAAAGTCAGGTTTTTAGAGAGAAAATACAACCTCGCTTTACTACTGCAATTTACATGACTTAAGAAAGTAAACGAAAATAAACTAACGCCTCCATACCTGTTCACTGATTCCTGGAGCGAATTCATACTCTATCTTGGCTTTCCAACTAACAAGGTCTTCTCGAGATATAAACCTAATACATATAATAATACAGTTTAAGGTGAAGTTGAAATCAAATTTGGGTGAAATTGAGGATCAGGCGGGTAAAAAAAGGGGAAGATGAAATTTCTAAAACTTGAAATACCTCTCAGGAGAAAAATTGACCAGTCTGCCTCCTGTGCCATCTGAATTAAAATCAGAGTTTCCCTCTGACAATTTGCTTCTAATAACACCAGCCTCAGCCAGAGCTAGACACATGTTTGATACACAAATCAAAATAAATTCTTACGAAACATTAACAAAACAATGAGGTGATATGCTAACCAAACTTTACATTGGATATGTTCAAAATCAGGGTGTTCAACTGGGACATCATCAAAAGCAGTGATTCTCGAGCCAGAAATCGCGGCAGGTGGAATTATGCGATGCCTCCTACTCCTAAGCACAAAGCATGGAAGGTGATTGTGGATTAGCTAATAACATTTATATAAAATGAATTGAACTGATTTGCAAATAGGAATGTATGGTATCTAACGGTACCTTTCCAGTTGAGAATTTGCCAGCACTAACCATCTTGCATATTCCCGCCTTGTGCACAATTCATCCGTTCTCGCATCATCTTCAATAATCTGCATGTGTTGGTCATAACGGTAAGAAGAATATACAGAACTGAAAAGGATTAAATCAAGATATAAACCCCAGAAGCAGGATATCGTATTCAAGCAATTAATATGATTATACTGCCAAAGATGTTATGCAGGTGTTAGACTACGATCTCTGCGATTATCCAAATTTTCCTCCATCAACTTCTCATTGACAATCTTAAACTGAGTCACTAAATGCTTAAGATCCTATTTGGCCAATACATTTTGACAACAATCCTGAAAATAATGCTCGACCTCAGAAGTGAAGAAGGAAACTTTATTTAGCTTATACCTCAGGAACTAATGGTTTAGATTTTGACCTGACTTTCCAGAAATATAACTTAATAAAGAAATTGATATTGTCAAAAAAAAAAAAAAAAAAAAAAAAAAACCTTGATCGCGGCAAGTTAAAACGAAAAGTATTTGGGGTGGGAAAACTACTATAAAGTATTTTTCCTACTTTTTTCCATTTAACTATATGTTTTCATATATTTAAAACGCATCATATTTTGGCTGATGAATGAGCCTCAGGTGATCCTTACATTTACATGCTCCCCATGCTATAAATCAGAAGTGTAAACAAAGCATTTTGTGAACATTGTTAAACACTCCTGGCAAATCTTCAAGAGAATCCATGTTTAGAAAGTCCTACAGCAATGCTAAAGCTCCATGATCATGAATTGCTTTCATCAAATTTACTACCATACCCTAAAACTCAGAAGCAGCATAAGTAACCATGTAACTATCCGCCAACCTTATCTTTGCTAACTAGACTCTAGAAGTTCCATACACAGAACCCACTACTGAATCCTCACCATTTTAACAATGACAAAATAATTACATTTGGAAGAGATATGATAGTATTTGGTGCATCATTCTTGACCATGCTAGTTCAGGGAGTATCACTATCTAAAGAATTGTTCAGACAACAAGAATATGTACCAGCAAAAAGCATGTAGCCAGTTGCTGGTCATAGCAGAATCTCCTTAAATAAGGTCAAAGAAGGCCTCTTATCGCCATTCAATCATGTGAAATATGCTGAAACCTAAACCATACCTTGAGTTTCTTCAGTGTTAACATAGCTTCTTGCTGAGCAAAATCTGCAGGTAATGAAACTATGATGCGCTCCGTTCTTTCTTTCACTGAGCTGGGGCTTGTCTCTAAATCAATCAAAAATATCATCACCAGGTGTGAAAAAGATAATATCAAGGAAGATGACTTTTTTTCGAGGAGAACCAACTAGCATACTTGAAAGGAAAGTCTTACAGACGTGAAGGACAAATAAAAAGCTGACAAATTTATATTCATAAAAAAATGCATACACAATAACAAAACCCTCTTGCTCTTTAAGTGATACAGATAAACATTCCAGAACCACGTCATCATGTGATCGTGCAACATAAATAAATCAAGAAGTCAACTAAAAGATGATCCAATCACCTTTCGGCAGGAATGCCTCCCCTGGACCACCAAAACTTTCCTCCAATACCTCGGCCTCTTCAGGTGATACATAAGAAACAACAGCTTCACTTTCATTGTCATTCTTATCAACTAGAGTGGGCACCGGCTGACCATTTAGAGCATTAAACGAACTTTTCAGTCGAAACCTAAAACCTAGTGAAGCAAAGTCAAAACATTGTCACTAGACCAACACAGCTTAATCCCATTTAAGGCAACATTGCATTGAATTGCCAATAGCAAATAGCAGAAAAACTGTAAGAAACCAACAACATAAACCTAACACATTGTACTATACATATAAGAAGAATAAACAGACCTTTACTCGTAACGGAGAAATATGCAAATACACCTAGCAACATAACAACCGAAGCTCCAACTCCAGTTACCACAAATGTAGGCAAACCTGATAAAACCAATTTCAAAAATCACAATCATAATCAAAATTCTAGAAATACTGAATCAGTAAAATCATAAAGTGTTGAAAGAAATATTTACCCTTTTTCTTCTTCACCGGTAGGGGAGCAACTTCTTGAATGGCCCAACCATTGTAGTACTCATCAGGTTCAACTTTGTCCCACGAAAATTCAAAGCTTGAATTTTTCTCAGCAACTGAAGCTGATTGTGAGATGGGTTTAGGTTTTGTGGGTCTAAAGAGAAATGGGTTGGCGGAAAATTTGAAATTGAAACGGTGGTGAAAGAGAAAAGGGTTGTTGTTGAAGGGCAAAGAGAGTGATGAAGAAGAAGAAGAAATGGAAGAGTACATTTTTGGGGGGAAAGAATAAAATTAGGGTTACGAAATTTAGAGTTGGTATATGTTCTTGGAAGAATCAGAAACCATTTGACCACCGGTGAGGTGAATGAACGGCCACCACCATTAGACAACAACTTTTCAACCCATTTCTCATACCTACGCCAACCCTTTTCTTTTTTCTTTTTCTCTTTCTTTGCTCATTAAATTAAATTAAGAGATTCAACAAATACAGGAAAGTATTATTCTTTTATACAGGAAACATTATTGATTTATTTTTGTTTCTCTTTATTTAATTTTAAATATCTGATATATCTTCCACCTACATTGCATATAAATATAACTTAGATGTATGAGTTTCTCTTATTGTCCTACTCCTACATACACCATCGACAACACTTCTCATGTAGTGTTTGCAAATTCTTTAAAAAAATTAAAATCAATTTTTAATTTAAATAAAGCACTTTTATGTGGTGTTTGTAAGAGTTTTTTAAATCACTGAAAAGCATTTACTAAGTGTTTAAAGGGTGTTTGTAAGAGCTTTTAAAAATAGCTTATATGGCTTTAAGTCACTGAAATCATTTATTTAGGGGGTGTTTGCAAGAGCTTTTAAAAGGAGCTTATGGGCTTTAAGTCACCGAAAAGCATTTATTTAGTGTTTGCAATTCATGCTTTTGCTTCTCCTTCTCTTAAAAAAAGTCAAAAATAAGCAGAAGCCCAGAAGCATGTCATGAGGTGCTTCCATAAACTGCTTTTACTTGTATATTCCTTAAATTTCTCTTAATATCTTATTTAAGTCTTAATTAATGAGGAAAAAAAATTCTCATAATTTCTCTATTTCCTCATTTACGTGATATTCTCTATAATTTTAAATTGTGGTGTTTTAATTAATAATAAAAAATAATTAAAGAAAAAGTAATAACGAAAAAGAATACAAAGAAATTCATAAAAGAAAAAAAATTACTTAGCAACAACATATTTATATTAACAACTTTCAAATAAAGTTATACTTTATAAAAATAAATGCTTACATCAAATAAATTGTGAAATTTAGTGTAATAAGCGTATTAATTCAATTATATTATTTTATTTTAAAATATAACCATAATTATGCATGTGTGGGTGAAACATTAATATTATGGATACTTTAAATATAGGTAAATAAATTTTATTGCATCTTGATCAATATTCAAAAACTGCATTTCGCTAACTATTGCAAACACCACAAAACTATTTTAACAGCTGTAAGTAACTTTTAAAAATACATTTGCAAACATTCATTGCTTTAAGTCAAACGCTGCTTTAAGTAACTTTAAGTAAAAGTTATGAAGAAGTAGCTTTCATAAGCTCTTGCAAACACCCCCTTAGTGTTTGCAATTCATGCTTTTGCTTCTCCTTCTCTTACAAAAAGTCAAAAAAAAAAAAGGAGAAGCCCATAAGCATGTCATAAGGTGCTTTCATAATCTGCTTCTACTTATATATTCCTTTAATTTCTCAAAAAATCATATTTAAGCCTTAATTAATTAGAAAAAAATCTCATGATTTCTCTCTTTTCTCATTTTCGTGATATTCTCTATAATTTTAAATTGTGGTGTTTTTAACAGTAATAAATTATTAATGAATAATAATTAAAGAAAAAGTAATAATGAAAGAGTAGAAAAAAAATCTTAATTTTTTTTACTTGGCAACAAAATGTTTATATTAACAACTTTCAGATAAAGTTATACTTACTAAAAATAAATGCTTACACCTCAAATAAATTGTGCAATATATTGTAGTAAACGTATTAATTCAATTATATTAAAATTTAAATTATTTTATTTTTAAATATAACCATCATTGTGTATGTATGAGTGAAAAATTAATATTATGTATACTTTAAATATGGGTAAATAAATCTTATTGCATTTTAATCAATATTCAAAAGTTGTTTTTCACTACCTATTGCAAACACCACGGAATTATTTTAACTGTTTAAAGTAACTTTTAAAAACACATTTGCAAACACTCACTACGCGGCTTTAAGTAACTTTAAGTAAAAGTTATCAACAAGTAGCTTTCATAAGGTCTTACAAACACCCCCTTACAATTGCAACTTTTGCTTATCCTTCTCTTTAAAAAAGTCAAAAAAAAAATGTGGTGCTTAGCTTCTTCCACAAATCTTGGCGAATATATTTTGTAGTTATCAATCCCTTAAATTTCTCTAATTATCCAGTTTTACCCTCAAATAAATTCAATGATTTCTCTCTTTCCTTATCAACGCGGTCTTCTTATTCATAATTTTATATTTTTAGAGTAAAAAAATAATTAACAAAAAGCAATTAAAGAACAAATAATAATAATAAAAAAGAAAAGGGAAAAATTCTTAAGATAATTTACTTAACAACAACATGTACGACATTATTATATTAACATCTTTTAGACATAGTTATTATTTAAATAAGATATATGCGTGACGTAATTATACTGAATAACTTGTATTGCAATGTAATAAATATATATTGATTACACTGTATTAAAATTTTAAATATTTTAGTTTTAACTTTTTAATATATAACTATCCACCTAATGATTGTGCAAATGTAAGTGAAGGATTAATATTTTTATAATTTAAATAAGAACAATAAATATTGTTGTATTTTAATTAAGGTTCAAAAGTTGCTTCTCTCTAGTTATTGCAAACACCACAAAACTAATTTTATATGCTTTAAGTTACTTTCAAAGAAGGATTTGCAAACATTCATAGCTTTAAGTCAAACGCAACTTAAGTTTTTTTTTCCTTTTTCTCTTTTAATCTGCTCAAAATTGAAACACGGAAAAAGTATGGACTTAACCCTAACACCACCGCCGCCGCCGCTCACCAACGAAATCATCCTGCCGTCGATTGAATTTGTCCCGCCTGACCTGGAACAACAGACAACGCGCAATCAAAAAAGGCTTCGACAAGGCGATCCTACAGATTTGATTTCGGACGCGAATATGACTCTCGAAACCCAATCCCAATCGATTAGGAGAAATCAATTCGCATGTGCGGACGCTACTAAGAAACGGAATGAACACGTCCAAATGCATGAAAGCAAGATTGACGAGGAGGCTGAATTCATTGCCGTAGGAGCACCAACCGAAAACATGCCCTTCAAATGGTTTAGTAGTTTTTCAGAAATGAAAGCACGAATGGAAGATAAATGGCTCGACGCCATGATAATTAGAGTCCTCGAAAACTCATGGTACTACCCAGCTTTGATGTCGAGGCTCGATCTAATGTGGAAATTACATAACGACTTCGAATTGGTAGACCTAGGCCACAATTGCTATTGCATGAAAGGAATAAGTAGCGACAAAAGGGAGATTATTTTTACCAAGGGGTCGTGGCAATTGGCGGGGAGCTTTCTTTCCGTGAGAAAGTGGTGCGCGAAGTTTTGCGCGTCCAAGGATAAGGTAGAGAGCGCCATCACTTGGGTGCAAATTCTCGACCTCCCCGTTGAATACTTCCGTAAGGCATTGATTCGAGAGATTGCAAAAAGTATTGGCGATCCGATTAAGATCGATGGGAACACATATGCTGCGTCTCGAGGGAAATTTGCGCGTTTCTGCGTTCAAGTTCGAACGGATATCCCTTTGGACCTTGGGGTGTGTATCGACGACGTGGTCTACCAAATAGTCTACGAGAATTTGTCGGCGGTGTGTTATACATGTGGAAGGCCCGGTCACAAAAAATAACAATGGTCGTCCATAAAACCCGAGAAAACTGCGACGAAAGAAACGGATCAAATCGGGTCACGGGAGGAGATTGAAGGGATTGAGGAATCGGAATGGCTGATCGCGAAAGTTCAGCAAAAATATTTCGGGGATTGGATGGTCGTTCCCCCAAGAAGAAACGCGAAAGCGAACAAACCGTGCAAGAGCATGTAGACAAAATATTCGGAAAAGGGAAAGGAAAGAATTCCCGAGGCTGCGAAAAATATAAGTCTGATTAATGTGAGTCCGAATTCGGTGGAAACTTTGGTGGGACAGAGCTCGAGTCCGATGGGAAGGAAAGTGAGTACAAAAGGAAAGAATAGGATTTTATCTAAAGGAAAGAATCCTAATTCTTCCTATTCTCATAAACGTACTGCAATAGGAATTGGAAATAAAAAGGACACTTTGATTAATAATAATAACTTCTTTTCCATTCTACAAGAGAATACAAAAAGTGATATATTTCATAATCAATCAATTCTTACACTTTCCGCGGCACCAGTAACGTTCGGCAGCAAACATACAAATTTGGCACGTGACTTGGAGAAACGGGGCGCTAATAGGACGATGGTTGAATGTCCCAGCATTCGCAACAAAAATTCAGCGGTTTTAGGGCCTCTTAATGACATTACGAACACGACAGGGGGACAAACTAGTTCAAATAGTCGAAATCCCTCCACAAGTTTGGGAAGTCGAGGTCTGAACGCTCCTAAATCACATGATGGTGGGACCGAATATATGGTTTCAGATGATAGCGATAAGTAGATGGGAATGTCGGAGACAGATGCATCTCATGATGGAGATCTTGCGCCAATTGATGTTGTTATGGCTGGGGTTCGCGATTGAATACCCTGTTCACCCCTACCACCTCGCATATTTACCTATGAAGATTGTTTCGTGGAATTGCCAGGGGGCAGGAAAGGAGGAGTTTGATAGGAACGTTCGGGAGTTTGTGACAATTCACTGACCTTCTGTGGTTTATATTCTAGAAACGCGTGTGAGCAAGGATCACACGCGAATGATTATTCCAACCTTGGGCTTCTCGAGACATGTCATGGCGCCCACTAATGGGATGATGGGGGGCGCTTGGATGTTGTGGCGGGAAGATGAGGTGGATGTAGAAATACTTGGGGTTAACGACCAAGCGGTACACACTCGAATTAAAATAAACGGGGCCGAGCCTTGGAGAATATCCGGAGTGTATGCGCAGCCACAGAGAGAAGATAAAGTAAGAGCGTTTGAGGACCTAATTGATAGAGCTAACGGGAATCGAGAACCATGGTTAGTAATCGGGGACTTCAACGAAGTTTACTATGCGCATGAATGGGAGGGGGTAGGCCAGTTTCCCTCAATCGCCTTAATTTCTTTCGGACGTATCTTGAGAGGTGCGGTCTCCCTGACCTCGGATTTCGAGGACCAAAATTCACGTGGACAAGCAAGAGGGAAGGAGAGGCAATATCAAGGGCCGAATCGATCGCGCGGTTGCAAACCTCGCTTGGATGGTCCGCTTCCCCAATGCGGTGGTTCACCATACCGTTAGGACGTGCTCGGATAATCACCCTATTGTGACGTGCACGGATGAGGGCGAATCTTTGGGTGGGATGAAACCTTTTAGGTTCGGAGCTGATTGGTTATCGCACCCGAATTGTGAGGCTTTGCTCAAGAATATTTGGGAAGGGAAGGAAAATATATTGGAGGCAATTGATGAGGTGCCAAAGGTGCTTAAACCTTGGAATAGGGAGAGATTCGGCAACATATTTCAATGGAAGAAGGAACTTCATGCCCGATTAGGTGGAATCCAGCGATCTTTGGCGATGGGTCCGAACAACTACCTCACGCAACTTGAGAATGATTTGATAAAAAAAATTGGATGATACGCTCAAGCAAGAAGATGCTATGGTACCAAAAGTCACGTGTCAAGTGGTTGTCCAAGGGTGAACGAAATACAAATTTTTTCCACAAGGCGGTGATGATTAGGAGGAAAAATAATAAAACCCGAGGGTTGAAAATTGAGGGGCTTTGGGTTAATGACGAGGATCAGCTGCAAAAGTGCACAAAATCCTACTACAAATCGCTATTCTCGGTCAACCATACCCACGGTAATGGGCCACGCACTCAACTGACCGCATCTCGATTTCAAGCCACTATTTTCGAGGGCGAAAATCAGTTCCTTATGCGGCCTATTGATAACTCGGAATTGAAAGATGTGGTATTCGCGATGAGTCCTTTCAAAACCCCGGGGGCGAACGGATTGCAAGCCGTTTTTTACCACAAAAATTGGGATTGGATACAAGAATCGCTGCTGCATTTTGCCGAGGATACGTTTAGGAATAGGAGTTTTGATAAAAAGATTTGTGAAGCCTTTTTATGCTTAATTCCTAAGAACAATGATCCAGAGACAATGCACAATTTCGCCCAATTTTCTTGTGCAACGTTTTGTATAAATTCGTCACGAAGTGTATAACGATGAGAATGAAGAACATTAGGCCCCGGATTATTGCGCCGACCCAGTCAAGCTTCAATAAAGAAAAGAGCATGCAAGACAATATATTCGTGATGCAAGAAGACCTTCATTCACTCTGTAATAAAAAGAAGTCGAGGTATGGCTATATGATTCTCAAGCTAGACTTAGAGAAAGCTTATGATAAAGTGGGTTGGGATTTTTTAGAGGATACATTGTACGCTTTCCGTTTCCCCGTTGAATTAATTGAGCTTATTATGTTTTGCGTGAGAAACGCAGCCACTCGAATCTTATGGAACGACTCTCCTCTCGACACCTTTCAGCACTCATGTGGGTTGAGTCAAGGTGATCCGTTATCACCATATCTTTTTGTGCTTTGCGCGGAACGTCTCTCGTACCTTATAGACGATGCGGTAGAAAATGGGAAGTGGAAACCGTTAATTCCTTGTCGGAGTGGTCCTAAATTATCTCACCTCTTTTTTGTCGACGATCTTATATTAATGGGGAAGGCGGATAAAAGTACAACGTGCATGGTTAAGGAGGCTTTCGACAAGTTATGTTCGGCCTCGGGTTTGAAGTTAAATCCCGTGAAATCCAAAACATTTTTCTCTCGAAATCAAGGCTCGGCGGTTAAGAGGGAGATATGTGATATGTTAGGCTTTGGCCAAACGTGTAACCTAGGGAAGTATTTTGGGATCAACCTTGCTCAGGGAAGGATGGGTCGTGAGGCGTGCACGGAACTATATGACCGCTTACTTAAAAGGTACAATGGCTGGTCGAGCAAGAATTTATCATTAGCGGGTCGTGCAACGTTAATTCAATCCGTATCTACAACCACTCCTATCTATACTATGCAATCATCTTGGTTACCAGAGCATGCGTGCGACAAACTTGACCAGTTGAATCGTAATGTTTTGTGGTCGACGGATACGACAACGAGAAAACTGCATTTAGTGGGTTGGCCGAAGGTTACACGCCCGAAAAAAGATGGAGGTCGAGGTATAAGGGTGGCGAGAATCAGCAACGAATCTTTACTTGCTAAAATTGATTGAAAGATAATGATTAAGGAGGACTCGGTGTGGCGCAATTTTATCCAAACAAAATATCTAAAAAACACCGACATATTACACTATGAAGCCGTGGGATAGCGCAACTTGGAAGAGAATTATGAGGTGCGTCGATTTGATGAAGCTGTTTATTAGATGGAGAATTGGAGATGGGCAAACAATTAAATTTTGGTGGGATAATTGGACTGGAACGGGCAGCCTAAGTGAGGAAGTAGGTGAGGTACATCCGGGAGATTTTAATCTCAAACTTTGCGAGGTATAGACCGATGAGGAGAGTTATCAAAAATAATAGACCGATGAGGAGGGCTGGTGTTGGGATAGGATTCAAACTGTTTTATCCAAGGATTTCAAGGATGCGATCGCGACTAAAGTCATGTCCTTCACATAAGAGAATGACTCTATTATTTGGAGCGAGACTTTCAGCGGCAAATTCTCATGTCAATCGGTGTACCACGCGTTCCATAGGCAAAGATTAGGGACTGGATCGGCTAGGAGACACGACTGGGTTTGGAAGATTAATATGAGTAATAAATTGAGACATTTCTTGTGGCTTGCGGATCAAGAAAAACTGGCAACGAACCTAATGTAACTGGGTAGCAACATAAGTTATAAATAAATGCACAAATTTTATCGTCACAATTTTGCCATATCATCTAATAGGATAAATCTTATGCAGATCCTCACTAGATTTTACATTATTAACAACACAAACAAATTTTCTCAAAAGACATATATAAAGATAAACAAAATGTTGTTGACTATGACAATAAATGCAGAAACACGCATACTCTCACACATCACAGAGACACTGCAATCAGAGCAATCAAACATCAAGTTATTTTCAAATGCTCTCTTGAATCTTGAACTCTGTAAGGCTAAAGCATAGATCGCAATGCAGGCAAATTAGCCATCCAAAACAAAATTTCATTCCTTTGAGGACGTTTGAAAAAATGGATATACAGAGCAAAACTAGATTTTTTATTATAAAGGATCGATACAATGCACATTTTTAGGGGAGCGTGGGGGCTGTTGTTAACTGCACAGCAGCCCAGCCCCGTTGTCTTATTTTCTGTTATAATCTAAGGCCCCAAAACTTTTATCTTTTTTACCATCAAGTCCTCAATAAAATTATTCTTAATTTCTTTTCTTTTCTTGTAACTTAAGCCCCACTACTTTATCTTTTTTACCATCAAGTCCTCAAATAGAATTAGTCTTATTTTCTATCATTTATCTTATCTTATATATTTTATTTTTATTAAAAATGCTTTTATAAAATTGATGGTCTACTTAAATATTTAGTTTCCTCGAATGCGCTTTATTTTTTTGAGATGAATAATTGATACCCCTTATTTTGTCTTATGTTTGTAACATTTTTAGAATAGAAAAAAATAATCACTTATAAATTAATACTTCTAAGTTTATTTTAATTTTTTTAAACACCCTTATAGACCAAATATACTTTTTAAATTAAATTTAATTGTGAATTTCATTCTTTTTTTATAAGAAACTGGCATACAACTAAAATTAAATTATAACATAAAATTATCAAGGTAATAGACCCTTGCATATCAATCTAGTGTCATGATTGTTTTATCTTCTAATATGTTTCAAATACATACTTTATTAATAATCATGTCTTTCCATTAAACCCACAATTAATTTTAAATCCGTTACTGAAAGAAAATAAAATACAAACTATAATGTTATTATGTAAAGTAATTAAGGTAATAGAAGTTTCTCAAGAGATGAATAATTTTATTTGGACCTTTATTGTAGGATAAGATAATATAAAATCGTTCTTTTTAAAACAAAACAAAGCGCTAAATTTTGTAAAAACGTGTTCAAAAAAAAATATGATATTTAACAAAAGATAAATGTAAGAAAAAAAAATTTTATTGAAAAGATAAAAGTTTTGGGGCCTTAGATTATAACAGAAAATAAGATAGTGGGGCTGGGCTGCTGTGCAGTTAACAACAGCCCCGATGCTCCCCAGTTTTAGTACACCAAGTGCGTGCTATTATATGTACACATCATTCTTTTTAGACCGGGCCCAGTCACAAAACCAGTGAGGCTACCGGTTAGTGAGTCAGCAAGTTGAATCGCTCGGACCACTGGTTAGACCGATTTGTTGACTTTAATCAACGGTCAATACAAAATTTACTATAAAAATCAATTGTATAAAAAATTATAAGACTATGAGAAATATTTTATGTCACTAATATTTGGTTATATTATAAGAAAAGTAAGAGTATGGTTATCACAATACTAGGACTTGAATACGTGACCTCCACCAAAATAAGTTCCTGGAAAATAGTGAAAGCCGTTGAGCTATTCAACAAACTATATATTTAATACAAGCTAAAAGATTATTTTAAATTTTTAAATGTTGACCAACCGTATCACTAAATGTGACACTAAAGTCTAGAAAATGAACTTAGCATCAGACGAAATACTATGCATGAAATTCTCGGATGCATGCTCGTTTCACTTCAAAGTAAAATTAAGAATGAAAAATAACATTTTTTTTTAATTCTTGCCCCAAACCGTCGTAGGCTGTTTGCGGTTGATAGATCTCGTCGAGATATCCCACAACAACAACAATCAAGCATGTGATCCCAATTAAATTGGGGTAGGCTATATGAACCATGAATGAATCACGTTGAGTCGTGAACATGAATCTTCTGCCTCCATAGGTTTCGGTTGACGATCATGTCTTCATTTAGATCTTTTAGCTTCATGTCGTTCCGTATGACCTCCATCCACGTCTTTTTGGGTCTCCCACTAGCTCTAGCCGTCTGTCCTAAGTTGAGATCTTCAACTCGTCGTACCGGTGCATCTATGGGTATGCGTTTAACATGTCCAAACTATCTTAAACGATTTTCTCGCATTTTCTCGTCGATGGCCGCCACACCCAATTTATGCCGAATATCTTCATTGCGCACCTTATCTCTCCTGGTGTTACCGCACATCTACCGAAGCATGCGCATCTCTGTAATGTTCATTTTCTGTGCATGACTTTGCTTAATACCCCAGCACTCGGAGCCATAAAGCAAAGCAGGTCTAATAGCCGTACGATAGAACTTTCCTTTAAGTTTTAAAGGAAAGTTACGATCGCACAGGATCCCTGTCGCACTCTTCCACTTTGTCCATCCAGCTTGGATGCGGTGGTTGACATCTCCGTCTAACTCTACATCCATATGAAGTATGGAGCCTAAATACCGAAAATGCGTATTTCTCGGTATCTCTTGGCCATCCAACTGAACCGTGCCATCGTTTTTTCTTCGTTATTTGCTAAACTTGCATTCGAGGTACTCTATTTTTGTTTGACTTAGTCGAAATCCTCGTGCTTCTAATGTTTGTCTCCATCGTTCTAATTTAGCGTTAACTTCCATTCTTGTCTCATCGATGAGGACAATATCGTCTGCAAACAACATACACCATGGGACTCGGTCTTGGATGGTTCTGGTGATTTCATCAATTACAATGGGAAATAAAAATGGGCTCAAAGCTGACCCCTGATGTAAGCCAATTGTAATTGGGAAGGCGTCTGTTAAACCGCCACAAGTTCGGACACTTGTCACCACATTCTCATGCATATCTTTTATGATGTTGATATATTTAATGGGTACCCCCTTCTTCACCAAGGTCCACCATAATACCTCTCGAGGTACTTTGTCATATGCATTTTCTAAGTCGATAAAGACCATATGCAAATCCTTACTCTTTTCTCGAAAGCGTTCAATGAGTTGACGAATCAGATGGATGGCCTCTATGGTCGACCTTCCGGGCATAAATCCAAATTGGTTCTCAGATACGAGAACAATTTGTCTCAATCGGTGTTCGATCACCCTCTCCCATACCTTCATGGTATGAGACATAAGCTTTATCCCACGATAGTTAGAACAGTTTTGGACATCGCCCTTATTCTTATATAGAGGTATTAGCGTACTCTTCCTCCACTCTTCTGGTATTTTATTTGTGGTGACGGCAAAGACATGGCTTCTTGAAAAGCAAACTTTCTTATAAGCCAACGACAACGTACTCGTCGAGATATCCCAAATCAAAAAAATATCGTCCAAAATGGACGCTTCTACGCAAAGTTATAGCCTTTCAAAGTTTTGCATTTCTTTTTCTTTCTTCTTTTTCAATTTTTGAGGCAGGTTTGTAATTATCAAAAAATTAGGGATAGTCTCGTAATTTACAAAAAAGGGCAGACCGGTTTGTAGGCCAAATCGGGCGACCGGACGAACCAACCAAATTTGGCGGTTCTCCCTCGGACGCTCAGCAGCCTGGTATAGCTGCAGAATTGGCCCGGTAAGACCACCAGTTCCTAGTTAAATCGGTCAGACCGACCGGTCTAGGCCGGGTCTGAAAACAGTGGGTCGGGTTTGAAAACAGTGGTACACATGATCTTCGTTTTGGAAGCTTGGTGCTTTGGCAATACGGCAGCCAGAATCACAACAATCCAAGTCCTAGCACGTTTAGTCGTTTACAATCATTGATTTTGGGAAGCGTTTCAGTACGTTGTCGTTGGCTTGTAAGAAAGTTAGCTTTTCAAGAAGCCATGTCTTTGCCGTCACCACAAACCAAACCGTAAGTGTACAGACTGAGGAACACAAGCCAAGGTAGTACTCTAAGCCTTATCATTCGTAACTCATCTCTGTGCCAAAAGCTCGTGAAACCAAATAACCACTGCATCATAATTGAAACTTTACTTCAAGCCCTCTTAATAACAACATAAATGTTTGAATTTTGGGACATCTATCATTATTTTCTCAACAATGTGAGACACAGAGTATGCAGTATGCTACAACATTAATAAATAGAAAGATTTTACCAATGCCAGCTATAAACTAGAAACACGTTAGGGTAATGATATATACAGAGCAAATCTCCTAAATACAGAGCAAAATTTATGAAGTTCCAATTTTAACCTTTACCAATTTAATACAAAAAGAGGAGAATAAGAAATTTAGGAAAATTTGTTCCATTATTGTAGGAAATAGTAGATCTTCCTTTAATTTATACTTTTTGAAACGTAACCTGATCTAACAAAAATGGCAACAATCTTATCTCATTTATTTTATTTCGTACAATTGTGGTTAATCACCAATCATTCTGTATGGAAGATTATTTTTCATTAAATAGATTTATTATCTAATATATTATTAACGAAAATTCATTATATAATTCAAGAGCAATCAAATACTCAAAATCATATTTAAATTAAAACATACTCTGCTCTCATAATTTAGGAAAACATATTTTGTTTTGCGTGTGTACTAGCTATTTGGGTCTATTTCAGTGGAACAGTTACATTAACTTATACAGTTTCGCTATCGTTGGACTGCCACAAAGTCTTGGTAATTGCTTATTGCATTTAAGTGTTTTGAGATGTTTAAGTTTTACAATAAAATCTTTTAAATGTAAATATTAGCAAAATACCTCAGATTGATAAGTTAAATACATACAATCCCACTATACAAACGAGATCAATCACGGTAAAACCATATTTTTATACATGCTTTAAATATATTGTGTAACGTGAGTACTTGAGAAAAGGTCACAAAATATTGATTTTCAATTATTAATAGAAAAAAACAAACTTAAGCTTGTTTAATAACTAAAAATTATAGCTAGGATTTAGAGACAATAACGTCTCTTATTTTTAAGAGCATATTTATTTCAATAGACTGAAATCAAAATTCCTTCACATAATATTTGATGAGTTATATTGATATATAAGACAAAAATCATCGGCCTCTGTTTGGTGAAGTATTGCTTAAAAAAACAATTAGTTAGATATTAGTGTTAGTTTTACAAAAGTGTATTTATATATTAAAAAAATATATCTCCTTCCGGGTTTTGATATCTTGTGGATTTCTTCTAACAAATTAGATTTGTTAAATAATTAAGAGTGCTACCATATATCAATTTTTTTTTTCAGAATTAATGTTCATGATGCTTTGTGAGGAAACAAGACCTTTAAGTGAATTTGAAATTGAAAGTAAAACACAAACTACGACCTAATAAAAATATAACAAACAAAGTGGAGAGTTATGTGTAATATAATAGAATTAAGCCTAAAGTTGAAAATTAGCATGAAATATGACCGATTAAGCTAGCGGCCCGGCATTGAAAGAGGCGCCACATGACCACTTTATGCTTGAAAGTAGCAATATTTTTTTATTTTATTTTATAATATACAAGCAACATTAGTTTAATGTTCTTTTCTACTTGTTAAACCCCCACATTTCTGGACCACGATGGCGCAGATACCGTGCTAAGAAGCACCAATCTTTTAAACACGATACTCCACGAGAATAGGTATGAGCCACAATGTTATCTCATGGAACACATATTTTAGATAATTCAGTGACGTCCGAAGGACATCGTAGCACTCTCCACCTCTCACAATATCACGATGGAGCTTACATAGTACAGGGAGTCCACGCGTGGCACTACGAATCTTGGATGATCCCACGATGCCCCTAGAACCCACGATACCCTCCAAGTTGCGCATCAAGATGCTACGAGCACGATGCATGAAGATGGGCCTTCCCTACTTCGTGAAAACCCATATGGTCACACGATGCTAACAGCGCTGCTCTCCATAAGGCTATCGGGTACGATGGTTCTCATAAGACCACGTGACAAAATGCCATATCACAGCCCGTGCACTCTAGACAGGTGACCAGTTGTCAGAAAAATAATCAGGCTAATCAGCCAATAGCTGCATGTATAACCACCTGTCAAAACACCCTACATGCAGATAGACACTTACTTCTAAGATACCATCTATAAATAGAGAATGTACCCCATAGCTGAGAGATAAGTTGAATAAAAGAATCAACTTACTCTTTTTCTTCTTTTCCTTTTTTGTTCAAGCCTTTTATATTTTTCTGAAAATCGGATAGGACGTTCTAAACAAAATACACGTTAATTACTCAACTATCCAAGATTCTAAGTAATGCAAAAACAATGCTCAAGTACAAATGGAGTGTGAGTACGATATGAAAATGGAGTGTGAGCTAGTACAAATGTTTTTTATGTTCTTTTTTTTTGTAATTACGATAACAAAAGGCTTTGATATGTGCTCATTCGTTTATCATGATCGCCTGTTATTGTATTCGTGCAACTTGCGACCTGTGTGTCTGTCATGATTTTGGGTATCGAACGTTTTGGTTTTGAATTGGATCCACAACTTGGTCAGCACGGGATACTACTGGGCGACAGAGGGCTAGCCAGTGGGACATTGTGATGCCTTGCCCCTTTTCCTTAAAAGCATCAAGATGTTGTTGCTTTTGAGGGGATCAACGAGCATGTACCTAGGCACGCGTGAACGTTTTCAAGGTCGCTCATTAAACGGAGTGACAAGGTAACGAACGTGGGTGTTATAATGTGGGAATGAGTCAACGACTTAGTAAACGGTTAATGCCTCCTAATATGGCTGAACGTGAGTATGCGCTTGACTGCCTAACCTGTTACATTTTAACTGTCTTATTCCTTGTACACATTGCACACACTCTTAACACCATTGAGACTTTTATCTCACTTGACTGCCCTTCCTTCTAGATTTATGTAGGCAAACGTTGGATCGGTGGAGAGAGCAGACCAAGGAAGCTTAATGCTCAACTGCATTATTTTATGGTTTCATTTAGAGTTACTTTTTCTTTTTCAAGACTTCCATGTTGGACTTAGTTTTCTTTAGTGTTGTTAGTTTCTGTCCCTGTCTTTGGTTGTTGAACTTTGGGCATTTGCGATTATTGTACATTTATGGATTATTTGTGAACCTTGTTATTTGCTTTAAAAAGTTGGGGCGTCACAGTATACATTATGGAATCACTTCAAAAAAGTGATGAAAAGTAATGAGTTAAATAATTTTCGTATTCACCATGTCCATAATATTTGAATAACTAACCAGCAAATCGGTATTTTTACTTTGTATTTAAACGTATGAGACTATGAGGTGAAAGTCACACTGAAGCATTATCAAAATCGGTACTATGGTTCATCTACCTTGTGTATAAGATGCAAATCAAAGAAACAAAATAAAACGAAAATAGAACATTAAGGCTAATGATTATTATTATAAGCAATGATCCGATTCTCATAGTTCAAACTTCAAACATGGCCAATTGGCCATGAATGCTAAATGATTGCGGGCTCCACATAAACCTTGATCATGCTTACTCATTAAAATAAGGTTTGTTCCATGCTTTAACACAATTAACCTGTAAGAGTTCTTATGTGATCATGTTCATATATATAATCAATAAATGCGGAAGCGAAAGATCGGCGTACCTCTTGCCATTGTTAAACGTAAGCGAAGCTTTGCGACGTTCTCGTAGTTGCGAGTTTCGTTCCTTTTGGTCTTCCAAAATTCTTATTCGTTACTCTCTCTCAATTAATGGTGTATGAGATATATTACTTAATGAGAGTGTTGAATGAATTATGGGGACCAAATAGAATATATATAGTCGAAGGCTCCATAACCGCCCATCAACGGTGAATGGACATGACTATCTAGAGGGTTGCGATCTTGGGGTTGCATAGATTCATAGATCAATAAAGAAATATAATAAATATAAATAAATAAACTTACATTCTCCCACTTGATCTACCTGAATCACAATCCCCAACAACAAGAAACAAAACGCATGGATCATGGCGATAGGTCCTTTGATGAAAAACAAGTAGTATCTCCCATGTATCACAATGCATTATGCTCCCCGTCACCAACCAAAAACTTAATGAATAAACCCAATGTTTATTCTTGGTCCATAACAAAATATTCTCATGATATATCAAGATACGACATATCCAAATGTGTACACAACTAAATATGAGAATACATTACATTAAGAATTTAATTAAACATTGTTCTTACAACAAAAGTTACATAAGGGAACCAAGTCCCATACTTTTAACATGATCCTCAAATTTTCCGGGAGGCATGCCTTTAGTTAGAGGATCAGCTATCATTTTATCAGTCCTTATATGTTCAATGATGACTGATTTATCCTTGACACGCTCTCTTATGGCTAAATACTTAATGTCGATATGTTTGCTTCGACTCCCGCTTTTATTATTTTTAGCCATGAAGACAACAACTGAATTGTCACAGTATAATTTCAGGGGTCTACTAATAGAACCCAAGATTCTAAGCCTTGATATGAAACTCTTAATCCATACACCTTGAGAGGTTGCCTCAAAACAAGACACGAACTCAGCTTCCATGATAGAAGTAGCAGTTAAAGTTTGTTTTGCACTCCTCCACGAAACAGCTCCACCAGCCAACATAAAAATGTAACCAGAAGTTGATTTTCTTGAATCAACACAGCCAGCAAAATCTGAATATGAGTATCCCATTACTTCCAAATGGTCTGAACGTCTATATACGAGCATGTAATCTCTAGTCCCCTTAAGGTATCTTAATACCTTCTTTGCAGCTTTCCAATGCTCAACGCCTGGATTACTTTGATATCTCCCCAATACCCCAACGACAAATGCAATGTCAGGTCTAGTGCAAACCTGAGCATACATCAAGCTTCCAAAAACAGAAGCATATGGGATATTTTTCATTTGTTCCTGTTCTAAATCATTCTTCGGGCACTGACTCAAGTTCGGTTTATCACCCTTAACAATGGGAGCTATACTAGGTGAACAATCTTTCATCCGAAATCTCTCTAAAACTTTGTTTATGTATGTCTCTTAAGACATACCCAGAGCACAACGAGCCCTATCGCGATGTATCTTAATCCCGATGACATAAGATGCATCCCCTAAATCCTTCATATCAAAGTTCTTAGAGAGAAAATGTTTCACCTCATATATCATATCCTTGTTATTACTTGCAAGCAAAATATCATCTACATATAGAATTAAGAAACAAATCTTGCTCCCACTAACCTTCTGGTATATACAATTATCCATAACGTTCTCTTCAAAACCAAATGAAGACACAACATCAAGAAATTTTAAATACCACTAACGTGAGGCTTGTTTCAATCCATATATAGATTTCTTAAGCTTACAAACTAAGTGCTTACCGTTATTGGATGGAAATCCTTCAAGTTGTTTCATGTATACCTCTTCCTCCAATTCTCCATTTAGAAAGGCTGTTTTCACATCCATTTGTTGTAATTCTAAATCGAAATGTGCAACTAATGCCATGGTGATTCGAAGGAAATCTTTCTTTGATACAGGAGAGAAAGTCTCTTTGTAGTCGATTCCTTCTTTCTGAGTGAATCCTTTGGCAACGAGTCTAGCCTTGTATCTCTCAATGTTACCTAATGAGTCTTTCTTTGTTTTGAAGACCCAGTTGCACCCAATGGCTTTCGCCCCTTTAGGTAACTCAACAAGGTCCCATACTTCGTTTGACGCCATAGAATTCATCTCATCAGTCATAGCACCATACCACAAATTTTATTCATTACTACTCATGGCTTGTGAAAATGTCTCAGGATCATTCTCGGCTCCAATGTTAAAGTCCGACTCTTGTAGATACACATGATAATCACTAGGTATCGCTGATTTCCTTGTTCTAGTAGACTTCCTTAAGGTTGTATCAACAATCTCCTGAGGATCCTGTTGATCAACTTGTTGTTCAGCCACCAAAGGTGATTCCTGAACAACTTGATCTACTAAATCAATATTAGCTTGTGGAATCAACGACGGGGGTTGTGTACCAACACGATCACCATCAGAAATTGAGTTCTGTAAATGATCACTCCCACTGATTATGTCATTTTCAAGAAATTTTGCATTTCTCAATTCCACAAATCTAGTGATATGAGATGAACAGTAGAATCTATATCATTTAGACCATTCAGCATATCCAACGAAATAGCCACTAATGGTCCTAGGATCAAGTTTCTTCTCTTGTGGGTTATACACTCTTACTTCAGACGGACATCCCCAAATGCGTACGTGATTCAAACTCGGTTTCCAACCCTTGAATAACTCAAATGGTGTCTTAGGGACAACCTTTGTTGGAACACGGTTTAATATTGTACACTGCCGTCTTAAGAGCTTCAGTCCACAAGGTTATTGGGAGATTAGCATTACTGCGCATACTCCTAACCATCTCCATCAATGTCCGCTTCTTCTTTCAGCCACACCATTCTCACTAGGAGATCCTGGATTGGTGTATTGAGCAACGATTCCGTGCTCTTGAAGAAACATAGCAAATGGACCAGGTGCTTGACCACCTTCTGTGTATCTACCATAATACTCTCCTCCTCTATCAGTTCTCACAATTTTTATTTATTTTCCACATTGTTTTTCTACTTTTGCCTTAAAGACCTTAAAGGCATTAAAAGCTTCACTTTTATGATGAAGTAAATAAACATACATGTAACGTGAGAAGTCATCAATAAAGGTGATAAAGTATTTTGGACCACTTTGCATATCCATGTCTGGACAACAAATATCTGAATGGATGATTTCAAGTAATTCAGAACTTCTGTGCGCACACTTTTTAGATATTTTGGTTTGCTTTCCCTTTATGCAATCCACACAAATCTCAAAGTCAGCAAAGTCCAAAGTACTAAGTACTCCATCATTCACTAACCTCTTGATTCTATCCTTAGAGATATGTCCCAATCTCCGGTGCCACAACATAGAAGATTCTTCATTATTAACACATCTTTTCATGCCAGTTTTAACATACATTACTGAATTAGCGGTGTTACTTTGTATATTAAGCATAAATAGACCATTACACAAAATGCCATTTCCAACAACATCTGAATTATATAATAAACTAAATGATATTTTATGGAAATTACATTCAAATCCCATAGGTGTAAGTCTAGATACAGAAATTAAATTCCTGAAAAACCCAGGTACATAAAATACATTATGTAAATACAAAGTAAATCCACTAGTTAATGTAATTTGGCACGTTCCAACAAATTCAACAGCTGAGCGCATTTTGTTTCCTGAATAAATGTTATGCTCATTTTCCGCTGGTTTCCTCAGGTTTGTCATACCCTGTAAGGATGTTGAAACATGGATTGAAGAACCAGAGTCAATCCACCATGTGTTACAATGAACATCAACCATATTAGATTCATAACAAACTAGGGAGACAAAGTTACCTTTTTCCTGTTGTCGCTTTTGGAATTTCAGATAATCCTTCTTCATGTGTCCTTTCTTTTTACAGAAAAACACTTAGATTTCTTAGTAATTCCACCTTGAATGGGCACTTTATCCTTTTCTTTATCCTTGGAGTGCTTGTTCTTTTTCTTGTTGGTAGCCAACAATACAGTTTCTCCATGTTCCATCATCAATCGGCTCTCCTCTTGAACACACATGGTCAAAAGCTCATTCATAGACCACTTATCTTTATGTGTGTTGTAGGATATCTTAAATGGGCCGAATTGATATGGAAGGGTATTAAGGATATAATGGACTAGAAAAGTATCCGACATCTCAACTCCCAATGTTTTCAGTTTAGCCGCAATGTCCCTCATGCTCATGATGTGCTCGCGCACACCTCCGAGACCGGTAAGCTTAAGTGACGAAAACCTCCCAATGAGTGTACTAGCAAGTGACTTTTCAGAAGTTTGGAACTGTTCCTCAATTGCCTTAAGCAACAGACGAACATCAGTATACTTCTCCACCGAGCTCCTTAATCCAGCAGATATATGAGTCTTTATGAACATGACACAGAGACGGTTAGACCTCTCCCACCATTCATAAAGTTCTATATCAGCCTGAGTGTTGGATTCCCCAATGGCCGGTGGTTCATCCTTACGGATAGCATAGTCAATATCAGCCACTCCTAAATGAAGAAGAACTCTCTCCTTCCAAACGATATAGTTTTCGCCATTTAGTTCAGGAACTTGTATTTTGAGATCGTTAATATTCATAGAATGTGACGCTGCAAATATAATTCATACATACCCGACTTAATATTTTGAGACAAAATTAACCGTATTATGCGTTACCAAATGTAAAGCATATAAATAAATCTATAGACATGTAACTTGCCTGTGGGCTAAAGCTATATTCAATTAGATTTATTCTAAAGGCTAATAAAACTATCAAAACTATTTTCCTTTCCTTAATTCCTGTGTGCAGATTAAGAAATATAATTTTGACATTTTATTCTAATTAACTACACGAAATATAATAAAATTTCCTGTGGGATAAACTTTATTATACCATGTGCAATTAATCACAACTAATGTTTCTACATGATTTTATTCCTAATACATGCTTCTATATAATTAAAGATGATGTGGCTACTCTTTAACTAAATAAAAACATAAGAATCACAAACATTTGAATCAAATATATAACATGCATAATTACTGGTTTAAACAGTAAATATAAATCACATAAAACAAATGTAAGCATGATAATATATTTAATTAAAAACATAACCAGAATCTGCTAAAGTCAAATAATACATAGTCTGCATATATAAACATATAACAGAGTTGCCCAAACGGATTGGGACTACAACCATGTTTTGATAGATCCTGGGTTTGAATTCTGACTTTTACATGTTTTAATTTTTAATCCGGAAATTCGTCCATTTAGCTTGAAAGTAATTAAATCATTGATGCGAAAAGGCACAAAGAAAGTCGTAGCAGCCCAACGGTTCAGAACTTGATGTAACGTTGCAAGTGGTGCAGGTTCGAATTCTGGTTCTTCCACCATTATTTTTGTTACTAAATTCTGTAGTTACCTTTATACAGATAAATAAAATGCATTACTCCAATTGACGCCGATTGGTTACGTTCGAATATGTGCAGACTAGTGATGCCGGTTCGAATCCATGGCAAGACATTTAAAAAAAAAAAAAAACTTCGTCTTCAACCTCTAGCCGGGTCCAAACCGACCCGGTTACGACCCAGTTCTTAACCCGACTCGTTCTCCCTAATTTTCGCATCAAAATCAGTGTTTTAAAACACATAATTACTAGAAATCGAATTTATGGATGATTTCTAACATAAAAAACAAGTTTTAACGATAGAATCGAAACACCCATCAAAACTTCATGAACGTAAATTTTCAAAAAAATTGAAAAACAAGGCAGAGGCAAATATACATGCTCTGATGCCAACTGTAAGAGTTCTTATGTGATCATGTTCATATATATAATCACATAAATGCGGAAGCGAAAGATCGGCGTACCTCTTGCCATTGTTAAGCGTAAGCGAAGCTTTGCGACGTTCTCGTAGTTGCGAGTTCCGTTCCTTTTGGTCTTCCAAAATTCTTATTCGTTACTCTCTCTCAATTAATGGTGCATAAGATATATTACTTAATGAGAGTGTTGAATGAATTATGGGGACCAAATAGAATATATATAGTCGAAGACTCCATAACCGCCCATCAACGTTGAATGGACATGACTATCTAGAGGGTTGCGATCTTGGGGTTGCATAGATTCATAGATCAATAAAGAAATATAATAAATATAAATAAATAAACTTACATAACCTAGTAATTCATTAAGGAAAGAAACAATATAAGAGGGAGCTGTGGTTTACCTGCGTGCAACAAAAATAAACAACGGCGTAAAGGAATTTGATGAAAGGAAGGAAATACACTCGAATAACTGTAGGGCGGCGTGCAAGTATGAAAATCTTTTAGTTAAGCTAATTAATATAGTAGGGTTTAAAGGTATTTGAGTTTTAAAATAACTAACGATTTATTAACCCAGTTTCTAATTATAATTAAATTTGCTCTCCTCAGATAATAACACTTGCACGTTATACATGAATCTATATGCATATCAATAAACACCTCGTTAATATGATTATACCTTTAAATTATACAACTTTATTTTCAATATATATATATATATATATATATATATATCTATGAGTGTAAATACATATATCATTAACCACCAATAGATATAATTATACCATTTTAATTATGCAAAGCTGAGTAATAATAATAAGAAAAATCATATTAATCCAAGCGAAAAATTTCGGGGCGTTACCGTATACTGTGTAGTACTGTAGTTCTAATGGTGTTTCTTTGAGCATGGTTACTATTCTTTTCTAAAAAGAGATTTCGCATTTAATTACTTATTTCGCAAACTTTTGCAGTTTGGGTTTTGCACCAATATTGATTTGTCCAGATAGTCAATGTCATCGAATGCTCTCATTTGTATAAATAAAAATATAATTTGATTGTATAATTCGTTGTTAAATTAGTGTGATCAATTAATACATACAAATTTACAATTCTTTCATTATTATAATTAATACCATACTTTTCATATTATTTGTGTTAGTGTTTACTAATATGCATTAATTCGCAACCAATTAACATGCTTAAACTCTTACTCACGTATCAACGATTATCGTCTGATCTCTCTTCTCGGTAGTGCATACAAAGTACTTGCCAAGCTCCTTGCAAGTAGATTTAGCCCAGTCTTAAACAAGGTGATCTCAAGCGAGCAATTAGCTTTCCTTAAAGGACGTCAGATTGGAGATGGTATCTTAAAATGAAGCTATTGATGAGGCAATGAGGAAGAAGAAACAACATGTCGCTTTTAAGGTGGATTTCGAAAAGGCCTTTGACAGTGTGAGTTGGGAATACCTGGACAATATGATGAAATTCTTGGGCTTTTCCAATAAATGGAGAGAATGGGTTATGTGGTGTCTTCAATCAGCGGAGGTTTTTGTCCTCGTGAACAGAAGTCCGACAAACTAGTTTTACATGACAAGGGGTCTTAGGCAAGAAGACCCGATGTCGCCTCTCCTCTATTTAACTGTTACACAGGTGATACTATTCTCCTAGGTGAATTTAACAGCCAACACGTTCGTGCTATAAAGTACATTCTTAGAATCTTTAAAGTCATGTCAGCGCCTTAAGGTTAACTTTGTTAAAATTAAGTTGGTGGGTATCAATGTGCCAGAAGATGCATTGTATAATTTTGCTAACTTACTTAATTGCAACACTGGAGATATTCCTTTTAAGTACCTAGGAGTGATGGTTGGTGCAAACCCCAGAAGCTTGGAGACGTGGGAACCAGTTATGGGTGTTCTTAATAAGCGTATTTTTCCATGGAGTAATAACACTTTGTCCTTTGCGGGTTGTTTAACTCTTGTTAACTCTGTTCTCACCGGCATTCCTATGTGTTATTTTTCTTTTGATAAGGCACCCAAGAAGATCCCGAGAGCGATTACAATACTTCAACGCAACTTCCTTCAGGGTGGATGTGACGGTTCAAAAAGAATTGCGTGGATTAATTGTCAACAACTTTGTAAAAATAAGGTTCATGGTGGGCTTAATATCAAAGACAAGGAGGCGTTCAACAAGGCACTCCTTGGTAAGTGGAAATGGAGGCTCCTTGTTGAAGACTCTCCCCCCATGGAAAAAGGGTTCTTATCTCTAGATACGGCATACCTGAAAATCCATTCGTTCACGAAGCTCGACCCAACTCAAGAGGCTCATCTTCACTTTGGTGGAGGGATCTAACTTCAATTTCAAGAACACTGGAGGAGAATGATTGGTTTCGGAACAACTTTTCTGGACAGGTTGGAAATGGCAAGAGTACGAAATTCTGGTTTGATGTTCGGTCAGATTTAAATCCACTTAGAACTAAATTAAGTCACCTTTTTAACATCTCTTTGGAAAAAATGCTACCATTTCTGATCTGAAGGATCATGGTGAATTAGGTTGGAAGTTTAGATGGAGAAGAAACCTTTTTTGTGTGGGAGCAAGAGGAACTTTCACAACTGATTCTCATCATCAAAAACACTTGTCTCGACGGCTCCATTGAGGACAATTGGAAGTGGAAACATGATCAATCTGGAAACTACTCAGCTAAATCTGCCTATCAGTTTTAAATAGTAATTGTATCCACGAGGACTCTCATTTCTTCAAGTTTTTTTGGCTTCCGCAGCTCCACCTAAAGCGATTACTTTTGCTTGGAAGGCCATTCAGTCCTGAATCCCAACTTGGGTTAATTTACTTCGGTGTGGAGTCATCCTCAACAGTGGTAACTCCTTATGCCCACATTGCCAAGAAATGGAAGAATCAGTTGCACATCTTTTGTTGTATTGCCGGTTTGCGTTTGTCATCTGGAGTGAGTTCTACAGCTGGTTTCACTTAAATATGGTAAATCCTGGCAATTTGAAGGATCATTTTGTTCAATATTGTGGCCTAAGGAACTCCAGTAAACTGATGGAATGGAAATCGATGTGGTTCTTGGTCGTTTGGTCAATCTGAACATCAAGGAATGACGTGATCTTTAGGGACTTGGAGGTTGAAGCTAATCGCATACTTGAACTCATTAAGGTTAGAGCATGGTTGTGGTTCAAAACTAGATGTAAGCATTTTTCTTGTTCGTTTGTAGTATGGTCTGATTCGCCTTATGAGTGTCTCCTTCTTGACTGGCGAGAGTGTGTAGTTGTTGTACTCAAACTCATGTATATTTATTTTTAATAAAAGTTTTGGTTGATTAAAGAAAAAAAAACGTGTTTAGACTTTAGACCCTTATTTTTGTATATTCAATGTATGTATAATATGGACAACTCTCTGACTCAAAGAGAAGTTTGACTAAACCAACTAGCATGCTTAAACTCTTACGGCCGGATAAACTAATATTGTTTAAACCCTTATTTTCGTAAATTCAATGTACGTATATATAATATGGGCAACTCTATGCACTAAGAGAAAATTTGAATAAAGTATATTTTTTAGTCAGGCAAGTTTGCATGTTTATTTTGATGTCATTACACTAAGTTATTATTATATTTGCATTTTGACATGATTACTCTAGTTTTTCGATGTTAAATTACATGATTGTTTCTTAGCGTTTGTTAATAATATTAATTTATAAGAAAACAATCCGTTAAAAAAAAAAAAAATAGCAAAAGAATACTGGATGTTTCTATTTAAGTATCACAATTGATTTTCAGGTTAAATAAAAAAAATCTTTACACCAAAAAAAGAAAATTACATGTGATTCCGCATGCGCTGGATGCTAGTGTTACAAAAGCGATTTATGAGATTTTGTACACAAGACTAGCAACTCCCCGCGTGTAATTTAATTTAGTGCTAATAGTCTTAATTTGTAATGTATATATTTTATTAGGTTAAAGTCAACACAAAAATAATGTAAATTGATTTCGACATAGTACAACTAGCTAGTTGTGGCATACCTTTTTTAAACTAATGATTTCATATATCAAATGTTGGATGTAATCAATCTCAATTTTTTTCTTTTCATGTAGTCGATCTTAAATGATTACAACATAAATAATGCAATATATTGTGCAACTTTATTAGAATTATTATAAACATGACGTTGTTGTCCGAGTCCGTCGGTTCTTATTGACAAGTTTAAGCACAAATTTGAAAGATTGACCACCCACTACAATTGAGTTTTTTTTTTTATAACGGAAGAAATACTGATATAGAAATTACATCATGTCCTTATCAAGTAAGCTAACAATACAACTAGAAAGAGGATTATCTCAAAGGATATCTTCTTCATCACTACTACTAAGTCTCATTAAAGTATCGGCAACATTGTTGGCCGAACGCGGAATCCTTTTGAAGTTAACACTCTATGGCATATGAAGGAGTCTTTTGCAGTCATCCACTAGATCTTTTAGTGCATTTGGAGGCTCGCAATCACCATTGACCACCTTGAATATGACCAAAGAATCAGTCTCAACTTCTATTTTAGGAATCCTTTTATCCAATGCTATCTCCGATCCTCTTTTGAGAGCACATAGCTCTGCTTCATCCACAGTAGGAGAGTGTATCCTCATAGCCATAATCCTTCATGAGACCTGAGAAGGCCAGCAGCTACTCCCATGTTCCTCATCAAATTCAGTCCTCCATCAATATTAAGTTTACACCAGCCTGTGGTTGGTTTAGTCCATCCAGAATTCTGCATGTGATTTGGATGTTTCCTCTTCCCAGTAAAAGATCAAAGTTGAGCTGGTTGATCTGGCAAATCCTCTCATGAATATTAGTTTCTTTTTTGTGAAACACTCTGGCATTCATGTGTTTCCAGCAAACCCAAATAGTGGCCAAGAATATCCACTTCCAACTGGCATTGGGGTTGATAATAGGCATGGCAATGGGCAGGGTTTTACCCTACCCTTACCAAAACCCTGTCAAGACCCTGTGTTTAATCTTGGGTAGGGTCCTTTACCCTGTCCTGACCAAGACCCTGTTTCAGGACCCAGACCCTATCCTGTTAAATGGGTAGGGTCTTTACCCTACCCTGTTACTAGACCCGTTAGCAAATTTCGCCCGCGTCAAATTTTTTTTTCGTCGATAGCAAATCTCGCAACATTCACAAAAAAAATATTTTGAGGAAAAAATACATCGTTTAATGTAATTTTAAATGAACTTTTAAGAGTAAGGTCAAGACCCAGACCATACCCTTACCCTGAGTTGAGTTTCAAAAATTACATGGTAGGGTCTGGGTCTTGACCCTTACCCTGATTTCAGGGTAAGGGTCTAGATCCTGAGCTCATTTTCAGGGTAAGGGTAGGGTAAGACCCTGCCCATTGCCATGCCTAGTTGATAGAGTTTCTGATATCCAACCTTCCAATGTTTTGCTGTAGCCACAGATCATCTGGAATGGAATCAAAATTAGCTACATCTTTTGGAATAATGATCTTCATCCAGATTTCTCTTGCTGCCTTACAATGTCTCAACTAGTGTATGCCTGTTTTCTGAGGAGCATCACAAAGTGAGCACATTGCAGTGAGTGATATATGTATGCTATAACGCAGATGATTAGTAGCCAGGCATTCCTGAGAGAGGAGCCAAAGAAAATGCTGAAATTTATTGCTAGTATCAACTCTCCAGACCCAGTGGTTACTCCTCCTGGTATTGTGACCTGGCTCATGTCTTTGCTAAAAGAATCTGTATGCTGATTGGCATGTAAGACTACAATTGAATGGAGCAGTAAGACTACATGATATTTTCACAAACTTGTAAATTATATTTCGCTGATAGTATATAAAGTAGAAAGCTGTAGCCTGTATGTAAAACGTTGCACAGTCTGAACCATGAAGAAATTTGACAAATTCATAATTTGAACTTATAAAAATATTGATACTTCTAGTAAAGTTAACCCCTCGTGTTCTAGATGCACTGAATCAAACAACGTGTGAGCTCTCTAATTAAATGCATATCCAACCTCACTTTGAAGCGGATCCCTAGGGATGTGCGGTTCGATTTAACCAAACCATTGGTTCGATTTTTGAATAGGGGATCCGATTTGAATTTTGTCCCAAAGCAAACCATAAACCAAACCGTTTGACACGGTTTGGTTCGATTTAAATCATCACCAGTTTGATTTTTTTTTTTTTGCTCCGATTTCGGTTTTACTTTTTGCTTCTTTTTTTTCTTGTTTTTTTTACAAAATAACGTATAAACCCTCTCATTTATCTATTAAACAATCAATTTGAATTAAAAAAATAAATTGATAGACAATGTATAAAAAAAACAAGTAACACGTAATATTTAATAAAATAACTTAGTAATTATATAGATCATTTCTCAACCGCAAATTATTAATCATTAACAAATAAAAAATTGCAAAGGTAGTAGTTGCAATAACAATCGTTTTTTTTCTTTTTAAAAACATACAATCTATATACCCTTCCATGCACAAAAACTATCTATTCATTATTTTGAACAGTACAACGTCAATATAATACACTTTTCTTATAATTTTTAAATTACAACGATTTTTAATTGAAATAGATTTTTTATGATTTCATCTACATACTTAATTTTATTCATATTAAATATAAATTTAATAGTTCAAAGTATTAGAATATTATACTACTAAATAATTAGTCTAATAAAAATGCAGTTTCGGTTTGGTTCGGTTAACCGATGCTATAAACCAAAACCAAACCATATATGATTTCCGTTTTGACTACTAAACCATAAACCGCACCAATCATTCGATTTGGTTAAAAAACCAAACCACCGGATCGGTTATCGGCCGGTTTAGTCGGTTTTGATTTTCGAAGCACACCCCTACGGATCCCTGCACAAAACAAATTAGACGTAATGTAACGTGAGATTCACATACATCGTATAATTTAATTCAAACTAAATCCATAAATATATGTAACAATTATCTATACTAAAGGAAGCTATGTGATGGCATGTTGAGACCAATTTTTTGATTTCCTTACTTATCCTTGGATATACTATTAAAGTTTGTCATTAGCTAGGATATAATTGTAATTTATTTTAAGTTTATTATTATTTAGATATTTTCATTAAAGAAAATAATTATTACCTTATTCTCCCTTACATAAATAGAAGGTTAAGATATGTAAATTTTATATCCATATTTACCTTATAATCTTTACAACACAAATTGATTATATTATGTTATACTTTAAATAAAAATTAACACGCGGGAACCGCGTGCCAACGTTTCTAGTACTAATAATCAGTTCTTTAATTTACTTTACTATTCTACTACGTCTACATGTTTGAGTTTCACATAAAGATTTGGTTCATGCGTGAAAAATGGGATATACTACTAAGAACTCCATTCTGTTTTGAAAGCTTTAAAGGAACACAGAGTTAGTTAGAGCCAGAGATCCAGCTCATCATAGGTGTTTCTTTAGGAAAAAGTAACAAAAAGAAAGTTCTAACAGAGAAGCATAAAAGCCCAGCAATTCAATTGAGATTGTTTCAAAGAAACACCAACACGTATCTGAAAGCCTGCGTATACCATGAACTTAATGGCAATGTGTATAGAAGAAACACTAAGAAGTAATCTATTTTCAATATATATACATATATATATATATATTAATACAAAATTATCTGAGTAACATAAATATTGAAACATATAGGTGATATCGTGAACTAAAAATGGTAAAACTAATATTCTAAAACGCTGAACTCCCAACATACGAAAACATATGGAATTTCTCATTAGGTAGCTCTGTTTTCGTATAATGTTTTGCGTAAATGCTTCACAATGTGAAATTCTGATGAACTGTGTTAATACTGGAAATCCTACATTAGTTAAGAGTAGTTGGTGCCATCATTATTGGAGGAAGTAATAACAATATAATAGAAAAAGAGAAATTGTACAGTGATGTCGAAGCAAACAAACACAATGGATATAATAGAATTACACCTGAAAGTGGAAATGAACATATAGTTATCTAGCCAAATAACTTATATATGCATGAATTAGAGGAGTCATTGTACTCCTTGACAAACCGCCAAGTCCCTAAACGATCGAGCATAGCCAAGAAATGATAGGAGGGTAACTAAATACATAAATACTCCAATAAACTAAGTATGTGTGATCTCCAATACCATTACTTTTTGTTTAAAGAAAATTGGTATGATATACAACTCTGTAGCATAATAGAAGCAGAAAGCAATAATACCTACAGACCTGTACTGCATAAAGATAACAGTCATTCATTCAGCATATATGATTATATGAGGCAAAGACATCATGCATGTCAAATTAAAGCAAATATATTAACTTATCAACTTAGAGAAAACCGAAGTATTAACTTCTTCACTTCCTTCATATATGCTCAGTTGTAAGAGTACGTAGAAAAAGGATTGGTGGAGAATAAAGAGAATTGGAGATTAACCGAAAACTCCTCTGAGAATGCTCTTTTCATTAGCCAGAGCATCCATAAGTATCTCCATGAATGCATCCAACGAGATTTCCTTTACGTCTAGAAATCCAATCCAGTGTTCTTTCTTGACATCTGAACTGCAAGAAAAGTCAGGTTTTTAGAGAGAAAAAATACAACCTCGCTTTACTACTGCGATTTACATGACGTAAGAAAGTAAACGAAAATAAACTAACGCCTCCATACTTGTTCACTGATTCCTGGAGCGAATTCATACCCTATCTTGGCTTTCCAACTAACAAGGTCTTCTCGAGATATAAACCTAATACATGTAATAATACAGTTTACGATGAAGTTGAAATCAAATTTGGGTGAAATTGAGGATCAGGCGGACAAAAGAAAGGGGAAGATGAAATTTCTAAAACTTGAAATACCTCTCAGGAGAAAAATCTACCAGTCTGCCTTCTGTGCCATCTGAATTTATAAAATCATTGTTTCCCTCCGACCATTTGCTTCTATTAACACCAGCCTCAGCCAAAGCTAGACACGTGTTTGATAAACAAATCAAAATAATTTCTTACGAAACATTAATAAAACAATAAGGTGATATGCGAACCAAACTTTACACTGGATATGTTCGAAATCAGGGTGTTCAACTCCCACATCAACGAAAGCAGTGATTCTCGAGCCAGAAAGCCCCGCAGATGAGATTATGCAATGCCTCCTACTCCTAAGCGGGAAGCATGGAAGGTGATTGAGGATTAGCTTATAACATTTATATAAAATGAATTAGATTGATTTGAAAATACGAATGTATGGTTATATCTAACGGTACCTTTCCCTTTGAGAATTTGCCAGGACTAACCATCTTGCATATTCCCGCCTTGTGCACAATTCATCCGTTCTCGCATCATCTTCAATAATCTGCATTCCTTGGTCATAACGGTAAGAAGAATATACAGAACTGAAAAGATCAAATCAAGATATAACCCACAGAAGCAGGATATCGTATTCAAGCAATTAATATGATTATACTACCAAAGTTGTTATGCAGGTGTTAGACTATCATCACTGCAATTATCCAAATTCTCCTCATCAACTTTTCATTGACAATCTTAAACTGAGTCACTAAATTTGGCCAACACATTTTGACAACACTCCTGAATATATAATGCTCGACCTCAGAAGTATCTTCACTAGAAACTTTATTTAGCTTATACCTCAGGAACTAATGGTTTAGATTTTGACCTGATTTCCAAGAAAGATCATTTATTAACAAATTGATATTTTCAAAAATAAAAAATCATCTTCACGGCAAGTTAAACCAAAAAGTTTTTGGGGACGGAAAAACTATAAAGTGTTTTTCCTACTTCTTTCCATTTAACTATATGTTTTCATATACTTCAAATGCATCATATTTCGGCTGTTGTGTGATCCTCAGTGGATCTTTACATTGAACATGCTCCCCATGCTATAAATCAAAAGTGTAAATAAAGCATTTTGTGAACATGGTTAACCACGCCTGGCATATCTTCAAGAAAATCCATGTTTAGACAGTCCTACATCATGCTATATAGCTCCATGATCATGAATTGCTTTCATCAAATTCACTACCATGCCCTAAAATTCAGAAGCAGCATATGAAACCATGTATGATGTAACTATCCACCAACCTTATCTTTGCTAACTAGACTCTAGAAGTTCCATACACAGAACCCACTACTGAATTCTCACCATTTTAAAAACGACAAAATAATTACATTTGGAAGAGATATGATAGTATTTGGTGCATCATTCTTGACCATCCTAGTTCAGGGAGCATCACTATCTAAAGAATTGTTCAGACAACAAGAATATGTACCAGCAAAAAGCAAGTAGCCAGTTGCTGGTCATAACAGAATCTCCTTAAATAAGGTCAAAGAAGGCCTATTATCGCCATTCAATCAGGTGAAATAAACTGAAACTTAAACCATACCTTGAGTTTCTTCAGTGTTAACATAGCTTCCTGTTGAGCAAAATCTGCAGGTAACAAAACTATGATGCGCTCCGTTCTTTCTTTCATTGAGCTAGGACTTGTCTCTAAATCAATCAAAAACATAATCACCAGATGTGGAAAAGATAATATCAACGATGATGATCATTTCTCGAGGAGAGCTGACTAGCAACTTGGAAGGAAAGTCTTAAATAAGAAAACCTGATAAATTTATATTCATAAAACAACGCATACACAATAACAAAACTCTCTTGCTCTTTAAGTGATGCAGATAAACATTTTAGAATCACGTCATCATGCGATCGTGCAACATAATTAAATAAAGAAGTCAACCAAAAAGATGATCCAATCACCTGTCGCCAAGAATGCCTCCCCCAGACCACCAAAACTGTCCTCCAACACCTCGGCCTCTTCAAGTGATACATCAGAAGCAACACCTTCACTTTAGCACATTGCTATAAATAACTTAATGTATGAGTTTCTTTTATTGTCCTACTCTTACACCATAGAGAAGACTTCTTATCCATCTTCTTTTAATAATCTCTCTTTATTCTGTCAAAGAAAGCTATCATTAATTGTTATTAAGTTCAAAACTGAAAATGACACTAAAATTTTGAAAACTCCTGTCCAATAATGAGAGGTTGGCAACTTCAAGAAACACACACAAGGAAGATAAAAAAAAAAAAGCAAAAACAAAAACGTGCCAATTTTGAGATATTTGATTTAACTTTTATTGAATTTCAAAAGAAAAAAAAAAGATTTAACTTTTTTTGGATATTACCGTTGGCTGTACACATATATAATAGATGATGCCAAATTGCAAATAAAAGACTAGCTCATTGAGTTCAGGTGGTCTGGCCCATGCATTCATTTCGTTATGCTAGGGGTACTTTGAAACACCATGAATTGTGGGATTGTTTTGACTTTGTACCACTCAAATGCAGCATCAGAAGTTATGTGTAGTTTTTTATCAGCACAGAAGCTAATGTAACTGGGGTAACATTTTACCAAAAAAAAAAAAAAAAACTGGGGTAACATTATAATTCATAAGCAAATAAAAAACGCACAAATTATATCGTCACCTTTCATCGTGTATCAACTAATATAATAAATCTTATGCAGATCCTGACTGGATTTTTTGCATTATTAACAACACAAACAAATTTTCGCAAAAGACATGTAAAGATAAACAAATGCTGCTGACTATGACAATAGATGCAGAAACATGTACTCTCACACTCATCACAGATACACTGCAATCAGAGCAATCAAACATCAAGTCACTGAAAATGCTCTCTTGAAACTTGAACTCTCTAAGGCTACAACATAGATCCACAATGCAGGGCAAATTAGCCATCCAAAACAAAATTTCCTTTCTTAGAGAACGTCCGTAACTACTACTACTGCTACTACCAAGGAAAAAACGGATGTACAGAGCAAAACTAGAATTTCATTATAAAGGATCGATACAATGCACAATTTTCGTACACCAAGTGCCTCTTATTATCTGTATACATGATCTTTGTTTGGGAAGTTTGGTGCTTTGGCGATACGGCTGCTAGAATCACAACATTGCTGAGAAGAGCCAATCCGAGTCCTAACCAATTTAAAATGGTTGATTTTGGGCAGCATTTCAGTATGTTTCCTTTGTTAGCTTTTCAAGAAGCCCCGTCTCAGCGGTCACCACAACCAAACCATACGCGTATAAACCGAGGAACACATGCCAAGGTAGTACTCTAAGCCTTGTCGTTCGTACCTCCCCTCTGTGCCAAAAGCTCATGAAACCAAATAACCACTGCACCATAATTGAAACTCTACTTCAAGCCCTCTCAATAACAACATAAATGTTTGAATTTGGGGCATCTCAACAATGTGAGACACATTGTGTTTCATGATCTCCAACAAGATTATTATGGAAATAGCAATTAGAGGGCCATTACATAAACACTCCTAAAGTTCTATAAAACTACACAAGCATTTCTTCTAAAGTTTGAAAACCTACAAAACAACAGCTTACCGTACAACTTAAGCTTATGACTCGATGCCAATACTATTATAAAATTGGTACTTTATTATATACCAAGGGAACAACCCCCCATAGATGTAAATAATACCAGTCCATACAAAGTGAGAAATGACAGACCTGAGCAGCAAACATAGACACATATTAAGCCCATACATGAGTCATGAGTGAAGACTGTAGAAATTAGCCAGAATTCCATATTGACCATGAAACTTTGTCCAAATCCCAAAAATCCCACAACCCAAAGCCACCCCTTGAAGACAAAGGTGCACTAATTTCTTCATGTTTTTTGAACCACCCAACCATCTGTGGACCAAAATGGATGTAAATAAGAAATAATAACAAGAATTAATCACAACCCAATTACCATAATCTACATTTAAACTTAAAACTACCTTCTCCGCTGATGAGGATGAACCCTATAACCATTAGCAATGGATGCAATACATGTTCAACAACTGAAAACATAAAATACCCATTTCAATACATAACTTAATGATAGAAATTATAGATGAATATTATTTAAATATTAATTTCTAGTATTTTAATTAGCATTAAGTAGTAATTTAATAATTTGGTAAGTTTAGGATTCTAAGTTATATTATTGCTTTTATTAAGAACTCTAGTTTTGGTAAGTTTTTGTTACTTAGCCTATAAATATAAGGCTAAGGGTTTATTATTAGACAGTTGATGATTATTGATATTGAATTGCCGATTGCAATTGTTATCTCCCTCTAGTTCGATATTCTCTTCTTATTCTTCTAATTCTTTCCCCCATCCCCTCTAAAATCTGAAATCTGGGAATTAATTCCCCATCTCTATCAAATTGGCACCAGAGCCATTCGTATCCTTTCTTTTTCCGCTGCGTCCGTATTTCCGTTAGGTTTCATCGAGTCTTAGAAAAAAAAAAAAAAAAAACCGAAAATAGAAAATAAAAAAAAATCGAGTCAGTTTTTTCAGTGTTCTTGGTAGTTTAGGGTGTGTTTTGCAATTTTCTAATTTCTGAAAAAAAAAAAAAAAGTAAAAGAAACTTGCACAGCAAACCCTAGGTGCGCGCCGCCGCTCCATCACCGGCGTTCGCGCAGTCACCATCGCCACCGGTCACCACCACCGCCACCGGTCACCACCATCGCCGCCTTCAACACCCGCGACGCCGCTTTCGTGCTCAGTTCCACCACCACCGCTCGGCGCCGCCACCCACTCGTCACCAGTCGCCACCATCGCGGCCCTCACCACCTCCTGGAGTCGCCGCGATTCACATCATCCATCACCGGTCGTCCTCTGCCAGAGATCGCGTCGGTCCAAGCCTCCTTGTCTCGACACGCCTCCGTCTACACCAGCTGCTACGCCGCTTGCAATTGACGGACGCGTCCAGTGAAGAAGGAGACAGGATAATTGCAACTTAGTCCTTTTGGGTTATTTTCAGTTTCATCCTGAAGTTGCTGATATCCTCATATTTGACCAGCAATTAATTTTTGGTTACAGGTGATGTAGAGCACGCTCAAGCCTAATTTTGTCGAGGAAGCGGGCTGCCTGGATTGCAACAAAAATTTGTTTGGCTCATATTATCGGTAAAAGTTTATTCTTTTTATTGATTTTAGGACTTTTAAATTTTTGTTGGCAAGTTTTGCATGACCGTTACAAGATCAATGATGGATAAGAAACTTGAAGAATTATGTAGTATGATTGAAGCTATGAATGGTAGGATTGAATCAATGAGTGGTACAATTCAATCAATGCGGGATGAATTCAATGAGAGGATCACAACATTAGAGACTAGTTTTAATAGTAAATCGGATGCTCATGTGTCTCAATGTCAAAATCCAATTAGTAATTCTACACCATGTCCGAATAACGGTAAAGGAATCCTACCTAAACCTGATATTCATTACAAACAGAGATCTGTAGGAACTTCTTATGACGGGAATGGTAGGAACATGAATGTTGAGCATAATCAATATAACCGTTATCTTGATGACCATGATGATGTTCAGTCTTACCAACATAGAGAGGGGTACGTGGGTAGACCTAGTAGACATCAACCACCTCGAGATGATCCTTATGACATAACTAGAAAGGTTAAGGTTGATATCTCTGATTTTGATGGGAAACATGATCCTACTGTCTTTGTTGATTGGCTAGATTGTTTGGAAGATTATTTTGATTTTTATGGCATGACTGATCGTCATAAAGTCCGATTTGCAAGAATGAAGTTAGTTGGGTCTGCTAAGAAGTATTGGCAAAGTATTGTAAGAGAAGTTTAGCTAGCTGATGAACCACCTATTGTTTTGTGGGAAGAGATGAAGCATAAATTGAAAGAAAAATATTTGCCTTCTTTTTACAAAAGACAAATGATGGATGATTGGTTAAACTTAAAGCAAATGTCCTCACGTGTGGCTGAATACTTTGATCGGTTTGAAGATTTGAGACTTAGGTGCAAAGTTAGAGAAGAGCATTGGGTCACTGTGACTCGATTCATTAATGGCTTGCGGGATGATCTTCAAAGGGATGTGAACTTACATGCGCCAGACACTTTACTTGATGCTTATCAAAAGGCATTAGAGGTTGAGCAGTACCACAAATCTTCGTCTGCATACGGATCACAAGTTGGAGAGTCTAAACAAACCAAGTCTGTCAGTTTTCAACAGTCTAATCGAGAAAGCTCAGGATCTTACTCTTCGGTAGTGTGCCATAAATGCCATGAAAGAGGTCATATTGCTTCCCGATGTCCGCACCGTGCATTGTTGGTTTCACATGAGACCCACAAAGATGAAGAAGAGATACTTGTGGAATCACTTGAAGAAGATGCCACTATGGAGGGTCAAGATGATGAAAGTGGGACACAATCTCGGCTTAATCTCCTGAATCATCACCTTATGGCACCAACTATAGACTCTAATTTGTTGAACTTCCTATCAAATTTTAATGAGAGTCCTACTGTCAATATTAAGAATTTAACTTCTTATCGTGATAATTGGCCTTCTTATTTTTATGCTAGTGTTTCAGGGAGTTCCACAACTTCTTCAAGTTTAGTGCCTACACTGTCTCCTACATCACCCCTATCCTCGGAGGCAAATCCTGGTGGTCTCATTGATGGACGTCAAGACTATCTTGTTCGTTGGAAGGGTCGCCCAAAACCCGATGATTTGAGTTCCATTGAAGATTCAAGAATGGCGTTCTCCAAACTCTCCGGGGGCGAGTTTTTTCAAGCCGGGGAGAATGATAGAAATTATAGATGAATATTATTTAAATATTAATTTCTAGTATTTTAATTAGCATTAAGTAGTAATTTAATAATTTGGTAAGTTTAGGATTCTAAGTTATATTATTGCTTTTATTAAGAACTCTAGTTTTGGTAGGTTTTTGTTACTTAGCCTATAAATATAAGGCTAAGGGTTTATTATTAGACAGTTGATGATTATTGATATTGAATTGCCGATTGCAATTGTTATCTCCCTCTAGTTCGATATTCTCTTCTTATTCTTCTAATTCTTTCCCCCATCCCCTCTAAAATCTGAAATCTGGGAATTAATTCCCCATCTCTATCACTTAAGCATGCATGTACAAAAAGAAGAGATTTGCTCACAACATAAATGAGGTCCTCCTGAGCAGGGGAGTGGGGAATGAAGCTAGTATTGAAGTGAAGAGCCCATGTGAGTACAAGAATAGCAACTACAAAGGCTGAAAGTGTGGCAAAAAGCAACACAAACACAAATGAAGTTAACAATTTTGCCATAAGAGAATTCTCAAGAGTTCTTTGTCCCTCATAGCATTATATTCTTAATGTTAGTGTTTTTAGCTTAGTACAAGAAACAGTGATCAACCGACACAATAATTATAGTGATTCTGACACCATTAGTTGAAATTTGTACTAGTTTATTGCAAGTTTAACATTATTGTTAAGAAACTTGTTGTCATTATTTTTGGGAACCTACTTTATTTGGACTAATAACTTATATATTTATTGGAATTATGCTATTGTTGCTAGCCAAATAACCTTTCAGTTACCACACGTGTAATTTAATGCAGTGCTATCAAGTATCAACTAAGAGAAACATTGCTATTATTTTTATTTTAAACATATCATAGTTTGGGGACCTCACTAGTTACTATGCTCGGCTTGCTTTTGAAATACAATATTGCGCTCAAAGACGAGTGCATGCACACACACGACATACGGACATTTTTTGACTCTTTAGTCCTTTATAGGAATCATCTTTCAAAATTAGTTCTCTATAGTATCTCGGGTTCTTTTTAGTCCTTTGAAGTAACCGAGTTTCAAATTTGGTCCTCCGGTGACGGAATATTCCATTATTCCCCCAGAAACTCGCATGTGCACGGCACATGACTTCAAATCTCAGTTTCTTTTTGTATTTTTCACCCAATAACTTTATATAATTACAGTCACACCCCAATACTTTTTAAATAAGTATACTTGCCTCCGAATTTGAGTCTTTTTTTATTGTGTTCTAAATATTTCATATAATTACATTAAAACCCAATTAAAAGAAATTCTTGAACAAAAAAAAGACTATTTTTTAACTAGGTAATACAAAAAAGAGAAGAAAAATATTTTCAATTATATTCACTTATGATTATGAAAACTCATTTTAGAATAATCTCCCTTTAATTAAACTTACTCTTTCAATAAGTAACAATTAAAGAAACTTTTTATTTTAAAAAAAATAGAAAAAATAAGAGAAAACTCTGCGTCACAACCCACCCCCTCCCCCACCCCCACAAAAAAACCCTCCACCACTAATCATCCACCACCATCACGAAATTCCACCGCCGCCGTCCTTTATTTTTCAATTTCTTCTAACCTTGCTCTTATTTGAAGGCCTTATTTGAAGTTTTGGGCGTTATCGGAGCCGGAGTCCGATTTTAAAATGCAAGGTGCAAGGTGCGTGGAACGTACGAGATTATAGGGATTTCGGCGATGCTAACAGATTAGGAATTTACGATTTAAGTTTGATGAAGAGTCGAACGGTGGTGAGCTTGAGCCAAAAATTGATGATGGCGCTGGTGGTTGACGGTGGGTGGGTTCGCTGAAGAAGATGAACCCTTTTTCCTTCTTTTTTTTTTTGTTTTCCAAAAGCTACTAAATTAGTGAATAAATTAGCAATTTAATATTATTAAAATAGTAATTAATTTATTAATCTAAGTTAAGCAATATCACTAATACCTATTTGGCGTCTTGAATCTTTTAAAAAAATCATTGCACGTTTATCAATACAATTTTATATAACATATGTATTGATTATACTTTCAAATTCAGAAAAGATTTATCATATTGTTATTTCAGTTTTTCAAGGTAGTATTTAATAGTCAATTTCTAAATTAAAAACTAGAAGATTTCATGAGTATATTGTATAAAATAAAATACTTTAGAGTTCAAGAAATATATTGTATAAATTGTTTATTTTTTTTATTTCAACGCAATACTTAGTATGTTAAGTTTATATCATTTCAAGAGTTTTGTTTTATGTTTAAGGAAACTTTAGAATTATATTGAGTTTAATAAATATTGAAGATAATTTATAAAAGCACAACTTAAATTAGTAAAATCAACAAAATCAAGGACAAAAAATGCAAATCATAAGAGTAAGTGATGTATAAATTTAATTAAAGTGATGTATAAATTTTATTAAAGTTTTAAATATAATTATTTCAATATTTTGGGGGTGTAAGTGTAATTACATAAAATATTTGGAGGGAAAATTGGAAAATTCTCAAATTTGACCTAAGTCCATTCAAATTAATCAAGATTTTTTGCCCGAAGGATCAAAATTGGAACTCTGGTTACTTTAGAGGACCAAAAAAGGCCCGACGTACTATAGGGGACTAATTTTGAAAGGTGGTTACTATAAAGGACTAAAAAGTCAAAAATCCCCATGACATACACATATCAAACATGTATTTTCACATATTTCTGCATATAAAATATATAATTTTAGTATTTTAATAAGATGCATCTAAAAGTTTGTCCTGATGTTTTCTTTAAGCTAATTAATGAGGGTCGAAGTGTCTATAACTATACGTTTGAGTCTCAAAATTTACGGCCGTTCATCAAAACAAATCATAACGGGATAATAAAATAAATAAATAAATAAAGTGAATCACAAATGACATTTTTTGTGATGTTCATATGGAAAATTGAACAGTGTGTCCTATATAGATAAGCTTAAAGTATATGTGGGATCTACAATTTTGGGTTGTAAACTCATATGTGGCTCAGGTCAAACCCGGGTATTGGATCACAGTTTGGTGTTCGACCTTGGTCCAAATAACTAACCAAAATCGGTTGATTTAGTTACCGAGTGTAGGGGGTGTAAGAATTGCTGATCATGTCAATCGAATCTTTTGAAAATTGATTGAATGATTCAATTCAATTGAATCGAATCAAATATTTGATTCGATTTTTGTTCCAAGATCAAAATCGTTCGCCGTTCGGTTGGATTTTCAGTTTTAGCGGTTAAGAATAAGATAGAGTTAGATAATTATTTACTTTTTAAAAAAATATAATTGTATAACTAATTAAAGTTGTAATACTTTTGTAGTTAGTTTAATTTTGAATTGTGAATATACATATTATTACCTTCGCTTGTTTTGTGAAGTTCATATTTTGTACATTAAATTATATTTTGTACGAAAAATCTACTAATTCGATTTCAATTTAGGCCTAGTTTGTTTCTCCGGAAAATAGGGGAAAAGGAAAATCTTGAAGGAAAATCTTTTTTTCCTACTGTTTGGTAATTTAAGATTTTCCTGGAAAAGAAATGAAATCTTGGAAAATATAGGAAAATAAGGGAAAATCTTGGAAATGAGAGGATAACCGGTGAAATTTTATCTCCCATTTTAAAATTTTATCTCACTTCCTACAAAAAAGGTGGGAAGATTTCATCAAAATTTTCCCAATCTCTTCTAAAAATTTCAAAAGTTTTGTTTTCCCACCAATTTAAACAAAATTTTCGTTTGTTAGTCTCTATATAAACTAAATTGTATCTTGTTAATTATACATATCAATCTTCTTCATCTACACAACGTGAGTAAATATCTCAGTTTTATTTTTATTTTTGTTGTAAAAGTTTTTCTTTTTTAATTATATTATATATAACACATATATTTAAAGATAATTATCATAGTACGTATGAAATAAAGTTATGCAAGTTTTTGATATTTTACATAAAGTAGTTTCAAGGAGAACTTCAAAAATAAAAATATTAACAAAATTAATATAACTTCTTTTTTTGTTTTTAATGCATATTTCAAAGTATAAAGTATAATTATGGATTTTAAACAGTTAGATTATAAGAAATACAAAAAAACTTAAAAATTTTCCCTGAAAAGTCATTATGAGCCAAACACAGGAAAAGAAAGAAATTTTTTTATTTTCCCTAAGGAATTTCTTGGAAAACCTTGTTTTCCCTCATTTTCCTTATTTTTTTTCCTTTTCCCCCATTTTCCGGGGAAACAAACTAGGCCTTATAGTAAATTATTAAGTCAAATTGATCAAAATCGGATCAAATCAAACTGAATGATTTTAGATTGAATCAGATCATTTCAATTTGATTTGATTTTGATTATTTGCCCGATCAAAATTGAGTTGTACGGTTAATTCGATTCAATTCTAACGCACAACTGTAAAAGTTTATCATCGAAGAGAGGAAAAAATGAAAATAATTAACTTGCATAAACTGAAAATGAAGCTGAGCAACATCGCGGGAAAGGTGTTGGAAACGGGAAACAGGAAATGAAACTAACTGTGAGTCTGTGACAGCTGGCTAGCTTATTTACAATATAGTTCCTGACTTATATAGAAAATAGAAAAGAGTAGGAAAAGATAAATAATAATGTCAACAACAACCCTTACAAAGCATCAATACAACGGAGAAAAAAATAATAAAAGGAAGATCTATTTTTCAACTGCCTTGCACTCAAAATATCTAGGACATTAAAAGAAATGTACGAAAAGACTAAGAAATATCTTTGATTTTCTTCCTACACAAAGAAAAAAATATTTCAAATCATTCTTTCCTTAAAGTTGGGTGTAGAAATTATTGGATTTCAACAGATTATAATCTCCATTATTAAAAGACGGGATAATATCAGTTACATTCCTTAAGATTTTGTCAAATATCACAAACATCTACTACAGTTTTAGTAAAATTCATGACAGTCCTTGAGATTCTTGGTAACATTCACATAGGTCCAACACATTTTTTTGCCCTTGGTGAACTATGACTAACTTATTAAGACCAGAAATATCCTTTTAATTATTTAAATTATTAAACGGTTCCATTGGAAATATGATGCTAACTATGGTGGTTTTATATGAAAGAAAACTTCGACATCACTACAAGAAAATTGGTTTTTGGTAACGAAGAAATTCGTTACTAGAGGTATCATTATTTGTTACCAAATCTAATGGTAACGAAGATTTTGTTACCAAAATTTTGTGCTTTAAACCCCGTTACGAAAGATTTTGGTAACAAAATTTACGCGTTCGTTACCATTACTTTGGTAACGAATGTCATTTTTGTTACCGCTCCTTCGTATTTGTAACAAACAATTTGTTAGGAAAAGTCGTGCAATTTGTTACCAAAGTATTTTTGTTACCAATATTTTGGTTATAAAAACAATTTTAAATGGTTACTTAAAATATATTTGTTACCAAAAAAGTATTTTCGTTACCAATATTTTGGTTATAAAAACATTTTTAAATTATTACTTAAAATATATTTGTTACCAATAATGATTTTAATTCTCTTTTTAATTCAATAATATTGTTACTATTGAGTAAATGTATTACAATACCTTTGTTGGTTTATTTAAAAATATAAATTGGCGATTACTAATATAAATTACACATTATTAAATTTATACTAAAAACAAGTATGTCTGTTACATCAGAATAATCCATCCTAAAAACTAAACAAAATATAAAAAAAATATAGTTTGTACCATCATCTTTTGATAAAAAAATAAAATATAGTATCTCAAATACAAAGAACGAATGAGTGCTAATTTTAAAATACAACCAATTTGCAACAACAATTGTCTAATAAAAATATAGATAACATCTAAATGCTCTCAACTCTTTGAATATTAATTCAACTTGCCCCACATGGTGTAGTTGTTTACAAACCTGCAATCGAACCAAAACATGATATGAAAACTTTATTTGAAAAGCTACACTCAATACATACAATGCATGACTACTTAATTAAAATTACATCAAACAAAATCACTTAACATCAAGGTTAGCACCGTGCGACAAGTATCAAGTTCCTATCCAACAATTTCATTCTTTATAAAAGCATAAGAAAAAAATATAAAAGTAGCTATCATATTGTCACCAACACAAACCCATTAGCATCTACACTAATTATTTTCAAACAAAGAAAGTAAAAGATCGCTTTCTATGGTAATGTTCTCAACATTTTCTGGTAATTATAAATAGCTAATGATAATAAAAGTTAATATATAGTAATACCTGAAAGAGTTTGGGAGGTCGACGTTTCAGAGAGTTTTTGTGCACCCAAGCTAATCAAATACTGCTTCAATTCATTCTGACCATCTTTTAGACTTGCTATTTTAGCATCCTGCTTTTTAACTCGCTCGTCATAACTTTGAATCATTTCTTGTTGAGATTGGATAAGGGAACTCGCATCTTGTAATTCATTTTCTGCCTTACTCAACTTTTTTTGTAGTGACTCACATCTCAACCTTTTATTCCCTTTAAGTGGCACAATTGCAGATCCAAGACCTTTTTCGTAACCACTTCGTGCACCAAGTACATCTCTTAGAATTTCTCTTTCAAAAAGCGGATTCTCTTTTGTACTTGTTTCAATCCTCTTACGTTTCATTTTATCCTGTTTATATTTAGAATCATCAAATAAAACAACATTAAAAACTTTAAACATTTAAACATATACATATATAATTTTAGGTAATAAATACTAAAATCAACTTACTAACATGTAGTTCTTCGGCCTCTTTATGTACATACTTTCCATCACTACCAATATGAGTGTCTCCATAAATATCCACTTCACTGGTATTTCCTTCAAGAAAAATTCGAAACACTCATACAATTAGGAAAAAATAAAATAACACTAATAGGACAACTTTTCTTTCAAGATTTAAATAACTTTACCATTTCTTGAAGTTTTGTAGAGAATGCTTTTGAACCAGATGTATGAGGAATTTTATTGTATTTTCTGTTGCTTGAATTGGTTGTAGACCTTAGCTGCATTTTTATGACAAATTAATGTGAAACTTCATACATACAGACATACGTAAACAAGCAATCATAGCTAGAAAAAGTAATTGTACCTGAAACTTAGGATCGTAAAAGAGATCACACAAAGCATGCCATTTATCAAGTGAAAACCAATCAAATGGATTATTAACCTTAGGATCTTTACCAGCTTCAACGAGTTTTCTGTATTCCTTACTTAGTCTCCCTTTAAAATGCTTATATGCATCATAAAACATATTATCTATGTACATTTTAATGAGAGGGTCTGTGCCGAATCATTTGATATTAAACCATTGCTGTTAAGAGAAAAGTATAGATACCAAATCAATAGTTTATCCACTTCTTAGTTGAACAAGAAATTAATAAGTGTAATATAGTTATACAACTTACATCTAATCCAGCAAGCACAGGCAATTTTTTACTTTCTGGAACTTTTTTCCACGAAGTCCGAAAATCAAGTCCAGAATTGTGCCTAACAATTATCCCAATTCCATTTGATAAGTGAGTTGCATGTTGGATTGGCTTTTGAAAACCTTCACGAAACTTAATTTCGAGCAGCTTCCCCTAACCACATATGCAAACATGGCTTATTATTAAGTATGTATAAACTAAACAAAGAAAAATAATGTATATATATGAAGCAAAAGCAAAATCACCTCCTACAGTTTTTTTTATCTCTTGCTCAATTGCGTTCCCCGTACTTTCTCCCCGTCCTTTCTTTTTTGTGCTATCTAGCAATTTATCAATTGTACATATTACACATATAAAGGACTAACAAACCATATATTAATAAATAAACTGTGTATATGAAACTCATCGAGAGTACCTGATAAGGTTGGTGGCAAGTCTTCATCGTCTACCTCATCATCTTCTACCTCGTCTTCTAGTGGTAGGACGGCGTAATACTATATCTTTAGGAGGCATATTGCTGCATAAAAAAAAACATATCTAAAGATTTAACAAATTAAAAATACATAAACTAACAAATATTTAACGAATAGACTAAGAAATAATTCAATATTAATAACTAAGACCATGAAATTAAATAACTTTTAGACTATGACACAAGAGTATTCATCTAACAAGCTTGGTGGAGCTAAAAGTACCAAATAACCTCATCAAGTAACTAAAGATCTAATGTTATGACGCATAATAAAAAAAAAAGAATCTGACTTTACTTATCTGTATGCTCAACAATTGCTTATGCAATTCAATAGTAAATTAAGGGTGAACAATAAATTGAGTAACAGGAAATCGAATCTTCACTTTGGCATAATATCATATTATAATTTTTTTAAACCAGTTTCGTTTTGAAACTAAGTAAGAGACTTCAGCAGCTTTGAAAAACTAAAAAAAAAAAAAAAGAGCAGCGTAATATTAAATCAGATTCTAATTTTGAACTGGTACAACTACAAGAGTGTATTGTGTACTGTTCACTTTTCTTATATTTCATCAGATTAAGAGAAACACTTTTCCTATATTCCATCAGATTAGAGAGAAACAGAGCATGAGAGAAACCCTCTCTCAACTCATGTAGCATTCAGTTCATCAATTCATCAATAGTAACACTAAACTTACTTGATTTACAACTTAGCTTTTGTTTGCAAGTGCCTAAATACAACCCAATGCAATTCTAGAACAAAAACTTTAGCCACATCTTCAAAGAAATTCAAGAAAAACAGAATCAAATGGTCCAACTTGCAAACCGGTTGAAAAAACTAAGCTCGATGGAATTTCTTAACTTAAGAAATGGATATGGGCAAAATAACACATGTTTTGATATGACAAGGCCAACAATCCAATTACTTGTTAATTAAAGGAATTTACATCAGCTGTGCTATTATTATCATTTAAAGAATATACATTAGATGTACATGTAACAGTAAAACGCACGCAATGGCAAGAATCAAAGCCGAGAAAAAAAATGCTTCCAACTTTCGTATCCCATAGTTTTCTGGAAATGCTTCAAACTTTCTTATCCCATAGTTCTCTAGAAATAAGAAGATAAAATTGTTTATTGTAGCGGCAAATGGTTAGACACAATTACATTACCTTAAATGGTGAAAGATTAGTAGAGATAATCAAAGTTTAACTAGCTACATAGTACCATTGAATTCCATGATCTAATTCCAGGCAGAGACAATTACATTACAAGAACTACTCCTCCCTAGCTCACATTATCCCCTGCTATTAACTAATTCTTTGAGCATAAATTTTCAGTTCCAAGCATGGCTAATTAGTCCAAAACAACTGCAAGCTCATTACATTCTTCATAATCATCATAAACAAAAACTACTACTATACAAAGTATGATTAACTAGTATAAATCAACAACTGGAAACTTGCAGCATTCGTCACAATCGTCATAAACACGAACGACAATACGAAATAAGTACTACTACTAAAAGAGTTAAAATAAGAGAACTATTGCGCACATAGAGCTTGTTTTCTATCCCATCATTTAAGTTGGGGGTGAAGACAATTACACTACAAGAACTACTTTCTATCACATCCCCTGTTATTAAGTATTAACTGATTATTTCAACATAAGTTTTGTACAGGATCAGAATTCCTCACCTCAAGTAATCGATATTTTGTTCGTAGAAGAATTAAAGCCGATTCTAGCCTAAAACCAAAAACCTGCAGAGAATTTTGGAAAACAGAGAGTCAAGCAACAAACAATTGCCAAGCAAAATAGTAAATTTCCAGAAATTGTACAGAATAAGAGTATGGAATACTACCTTGTTCTTCCGCAGCCCTAAAATCAAAACTTGAACCGTTCAACGTTATTGTTGTAGATGTCTTTTCCATTCCTTTGTAACTTCCGTTCCTACAACACTCGCCCCTCAATTCTTGGGTTATGGCGCCACTTCTCTTTTAGTTGGTGCCTAATTAATTAGAATTTTTTTTTTCTGAAAGATAATTAAACCTTTTTATAGTATATTGTACATATAATATATATACTACATATATATATTCTTTTCCTCTTCTTAATTAGATGGTCATGTTATTAATGGAAATACTTTGAATAAAAGCTGGGATGTTGTTTAGTTTTTTCTTTTTTTAATAAGAAAGTAATAAATTAATTTATTTACAAGAGAATAAAATGTATTATTTTATATATTATAAAGTGACCAAAATAATCTTCAATGGTTGTTATTTTGTATACCTACTTACAGTTTTTTGTTACAATTGTATTTTTTTTCAATGAATATTTTTGGAAAAGACTGGTAAATGCTACTTAAATACTAAAGGATTTTAAAAAGAAAATCAGTATATGAAGTTGAAGGACAAAAAAAAAAGAAAAATCATGTATTCTCCATGTGTACGAGGCGGCCCCAGGGCAACAAATTAACCTACAAAAATCCATGGTGGTTATGGGCAGGAATGTGACTCCGAAGCTTACTATGGAGATTGGAGGATTGTAAGGTGTGGCTATGGCGGATCGTCATGAGAAATATTTGGGTCTACCATATGTAGTTGGAAAATCGAAGAGGGAGCTTTTCGATTATATTCGTGAGTGGGTATGGAAGTGAGCACAGGGTTTTAAGGGGAAGATGTTGTCGAGTGCGGAGAAAAAAATTTATTTAAATTCGTGATGCAGGCTATCTCCACCATTGCTATAAACCGTCTTTGTCTTCCCGACTCTATAATTAAGGAGATTGCAGCAATTATTAGCAATTTCTGGTGTGGTAGCGAGGAGCGAAATATGATACATTGGATTGCTTAGGACAAGTTGTGTCGCATAAAAGAGGAAGGTGGATGGGGTTTCGTAATTTAGAGGCTTATAACATGGCGCTTCTTGCTAAGCAAGCATGGCGTATTTTTCAAAACCCGGGAATCTTAGTAAGCCGTCTCTATAAGGCGCGTTATTTCCCTTCTTGTTCTTCTTTGGATGCATGGGGGGGGGGGGGGGTTAGTTTTCTTGGAGATGTATTTGGAAGACTATTCTTGTTATTGAGAAGGGTTTGAGGTGGCGAGTTGGGAACGAGGAGTCCATCTTTGCTTGGGGAGAGACGTGAATCCCTAGGCCGATCTCGTTTCAACTAATTACCCCCCGCAGGGTTGACGAACAGTTCCTCAAAGTTTGCGAGCTGAAGGATCCGAATACAGGGCAGTGGGACGTGGGGCGCCTATGGGATTTGTTTTGGGAGGTGGATGTTCAAGAGATTCTATCTTTACCGGTGGGTGGTCCGACTCAATAAGATACCCAGATTTGGCACTAAGAACACAGTGGTGGGTTCTCCGTTAGAAATGCCTATCACCTTATCATCTCACATGGTTTGACTCGGCCAAGGCATGAGGCGGGGACGACATCGTACATCCATAAGGCATGGAAGATCATTTGGCTGCTCAAGTGTCCGAATAAAATCAAAGTGTTTCTTTGGCGCGTTTACTTGAATACTCTACCGACTCGATGTAATTTGAAGAAGCGTCGTATTTGCATGAATACGTCGTGTGTGGTGTGTTTGGGAGGAGAGGAAAATTCTCGATATCGCTTATTTGAATGTCACGCAGCGAGGCAAGCATGGGCGCTTGCTAATTTCCCTATCTCTCTTACGCTTTCGGCGAACGAAGAGGTGGTGGACTGGGAGGTGCGTATTGCACAGGAGGGGTTGTGAGATAATAGGAACTACATTCTTGCGGGGAAAAGAGCAAGACTCCCTGTTGATATCGCTATGAACACTGTTTTGTATGCACATGGCTGGAAGAAGGCGTGCACCGTGATTTCCCCTATAGACTGCGAGAGATGGATTGCGCCTCAGTTGAACGTAATCAAGGTGAAGTTTGATGGAGCGCTATTCTTGGAGGAAGGGGCGATCGACGTGGGGATTATGGCGCGTGATTCGAATGGGGTTGCACTTTCTTGGGTCAACAATGATGGGAAGCTAACCTTTCACCGGTGTGTTGAGCTGATTGCGGCACGTTGGGCGATTCGTTTGGCGATTGGGATGCAATGAACTAAGGTAATTTTGGAGGGGGATTGTTTGTATGTAGTGCACGACATTATCTCTTGTCGCCCGGGTGATGCACTCAAAGCTAATATAATTTAGGACGTGATCAAAGCCATGCAAGCTCATGAGAACTTCTCTTTTAATTGGATTACACGCGAGGCGAATGTGGAAGCTCACAATCTAGCTCGTGGAGCGGAAGCTAACGCCGATGAACCGAAACCATTAGTTTTTGCTACATTGTAATATTTGTGTTTGATTTGTTTTGTGATATTTGTATTGGTACTTTGGCGTTTAGGCCTTCTATTAATGAAATTTCTTCTTCTTCAAAAAAAAAAAATTACTTTCAAATTAAGGTAATTAATTAAGTGGAGTTCTTAGTTTAATTTTTTTAATTACCAAGACATATAAGTACGTGGTTGTGTAAAGTGAATTAAGATATATATATATATATATATATATTATTTTGCCGCACATCATTTTCTTGATTCCCCTGATTAATTTTCAAATCTCACTTTTTTTTCTTCTTATAATTAAGTCTATATCTTATCTTATTGAGCAAAAATCCTGTAAAGATATATGTGTGATCCAGATCTCAGGGAAATTTTGTTTCACAAAATTATCATGTTGATATATGCTCCATGTTTGCTCTGTTTTCCTATTGCACATATATAGAAAAGCAAATTATTTAGATAGTTATATATATATATATATATATATATATATATATATATGCAAATGCAATATTATCAAAAATTCTTATTCAATTACAAATCACTTTACTCAAAAGAGTTATTTTCTTTTGAATCAAATCACATTCTTCTTAGTAACAAATTTAGTCTATAGTCTCATAATTAGATCTAAATACGTCTTATTGAATTAAATCTAAACTTTATTAATAAACTTTGTAATTGTATCACATTGGTGTTGTTTGTAACAAATTTTTTCGTTTGGTAACAAAATGTATATTAGTTACCAAAATAAATTAATTGTAACGAAATTCTTCAGTTCTAGTAACAATTATAGTATTAGTTACCAAAAAACGAGCTTATGGTAACGAAAGAATACTTTTGATAACTAAAAGTACGGATGGTTACCAAAAATACGAGTTTTTGTAACGAAACACAAATTTAGTTACCATTGGATGTCCTCTTGTAACAAAATAGCCGTTTGTTACCAATATTTTGTTACTAAAAAAGCAATTTCTTGTAGTGCATTTTGTAGCATGTAATAAATTATGATAGTTATAGAAACTATTAAGATACTTAAAACTTAAAATCATTTAATATTCTATTTCATTTTTGTAGATGGACTCAGAATATACCGCTTGTGTTTCTAGATATAAGGTATAAAAATTCGCATTCCACCTTACTATATTGTGTGTGAGTCGACGTCTATCGTTCTGTAGCATGTTATGATATGTTGCGATGAAAGTCTGGCTAACGAATTGTTGAAGAAGGTTTTTTGAAACATGTTGATTTGTAATGATTACAATATGATAGCTGTAGTGATGAAGAATGAACTTGTGCCTCATTTCAACAGCTAATCAGCGGGGGTATATATAGCCGTATGTGCACACAGCAAAATACTTGACTATAGTGATGTCATCTTTTAAATGTGTGAGCTTAAACTCTAAACTACACTTAAATATATGATGTATAAATTAAATTGAAAAATAAATTTTTATATAATTGAAATTCATATCAGACTTCAGTAAATTACTAAATTTAATCGTAGCTTTCGAATATACCAGTAATCTCTTGTAAGAGTCATGTAGTACAATAATTTGTGTTTTGATTTATATACCAGATGCTCTTTCTCCTACCAGCTTCGGACGAAAAATCATTATTTGAGCGACTCAACGGTCTAATTTCTAATTCGAAGAAAAAAGGTTTCCCGGACTGGAATTGTATTTGGTGCTTTGCTTTTTGGACAAATCTGGGAAGCTAGAAATAGAGTGACGTTCAATGGTGAACAAGTAACGACAGACGAAGTTGTGAACACTATATTGGCTAGCTCATGGAGTTGGTTTAAGGCGAAAATTCCCTTCTTTTCTTATTTGTTTTACGAATGGTCTTTATCCCCCTTGAATTGTACCATTTGAACCTCTTTGGAACATGTAATAATATTATTTTTGCCGTTCAAAAAAAAAACTTATTTATTTTATTTTTTTCTATTTCTAGATTATATATAATTTAAAAAATTCAAAAAAGTTTAGCTTACACGAGGTCACTATTTGTCTAATACCCAAAGCATTTAAAACGCAGTGTCCTGAATTTTCCATTGCTTGTAATACCACCACTGCAAATTGGAGGGGGAGTTCAGGATTAATAGTTGGGAGACAAACTCAAGAAGTGACACATATCATGTTCATTTGCAGTAGGACTGAAGGAAACCAAACACCAATTTAAGCCCAAATTTATAATTTATCGGGCCTTATATGTGCAAGCAAACGTGCTATTATATTAGTCTGAATCCTTGACCCCATAATTTAAGTCGCACCGTCAATAACGCCAATTAACAACTCACATTTTTAATGGGGAATGATATATACAGAGCAATTCTCAACTATACGGAGCAGTTATAATATTTTTCCATTACTACCCTTTGTTTAAAGTACATAATGTCTTTGATTTACCAAAAAAAAGTATATAATATCTTTGACATCCATTATTTCCTAATCCTAGAAGTAATTAACATCACATATTAAATTAGCAATCCCGAATTAAGAAAATCTAGATACCTAACATAATCAAATGCACACATCAATTGTGGAATTTGACTCTTTTTTTTTTTCCTTTTTCTCTTTTTGGTACTATTCATTCATTTTGTTTCAATATGGTACTATTAATTTGTGTATCCAGTAGTTTAGCTTTTAATACTTCAAATTAATTAATAATTCTTTGTTAGATAACTTGATAGTAACGGAATTAATCTTATCAGAAGTATTTTCTTTTCAAAAATTTAAATAGGAAAACCGACTTCGCTAGTAGACAACAATAATCTATTTTCACAAAAAAACAAAAAACAAAACCATGTTTAGATCATCTTTGTATTTCTATTTTTTCGTTTACTTTTTGTGAATCAATATACACACATCTAGTTTTAAGAGATATTGCAATGTATAGTACCTTGATATCGCTTTCTCTAAACAGTATATAGTCATATATCTTGTCACTTGGGGACACTTGTGGACCATCAATCTTTCGTCCCTCTGTTCCAAACGATCTCACTACTTGGAGGTTATTCAATCAAAAGAGGTAAGTTTGCAAATCAGCTTATCTTCATAAAAAATAATCGTAATATTCTCTACATGGCCATAAAACACACTCATATGTCCTCAATACAAATAACTACCCAAATGATTCCAGCTAGCACTAAAACTCACATAAAAGATTAGCAACTACTTAGTGTGCATACAAGTGCTAACAACATGACACACCCTAAACGATAACATATAAATATCTGATCTGGAAGCAAATTGACACAAAACTACCTCCATGGACACAAAATCAATCAATCAAAACTGGCAAATCGGTGAAAATAACAAAATAAGAAAAGAAATTCAAAGAAGCGAAGAAGCACTTATACGAATGAACAAAAATAGAAGAACAAATGATGAAAATCAGGCCGTTGCGTAAGCCGATGCTGGATTTGTCGGTGTTGATTTGTAAAGTATTCCTTCATATCTGATCTCACTCTTTGAAGTCAAGCTAATTAAACTTTCGATGTACGTATCCGCCGACACTCCTCCTCCTCCTCTGCCGCCAGATCTACTCTCCATCGCCATCGATTGTATTTCTCTACTTTTTCTATACGCAAATTTACCTCCGTAGCCTATGTGTTGGTTCAATCGAAAAAACAGCAGAGTAGGGTTTTTAATTTTTTCAACTCTTCTTCTTTTCGGTGTAATTTCATTATTATTATACTATTTTTTTTTTATCAAAAAGGAAAAACAAAGGTCATTAGACCATGTCGAAATTTAGCAAATCAACAACATGGGGAGGGGGAATATCCCACAAGAAATCTCGCTCATCTGCACTTGGTGGGTTCTTCAACAAGCTATCCGCGGTTCTATTAGCTGTGCGTGGGATCCATCTTAGCTTACAAGTCCATGGGAGCTGTAATAGTTCCTTGCATTCGTGTACAATATTCCTTACATTCTCTGGTATTGTAACTTCGCCCATAATCATTTTATATGCCGAGAGAGAGTCGGTTTCTATCTCCACGCGAGGGATGCGTCTTTCACGCAAGTTGCACTCCAATTTTGATGGCATCGAGCTCCGTTTCGTCCACTGTTGGCGTCGAGATTCTTGAATTATATCCCAAATCCATGCTCGAGAACTGGACAGAAGGAGGCCCGCGGCTGCCCCTTTGTTGTTGCTCGTATTAAGCCTTCCGTCAACGTTGAGTTTCACCCAATCATTTGGGGGTTTAATCCACTTCGCGCCATGCCTCAGATTTCTCTTTTTCTTTTTGGCATTTTGCAATTCAATGCTCAATGTCTTTACTTTGAAGACGCTTATATTTGTTGCTTCGGTCGTATTTATAAACACATTATCATTCCGTGCTTTCCACAAAGTCCATACCGCGATAACAAAGATAATGGACCAGTTGCAACTCAGCATTAATGTGCTCTTCCTCGACTTGTGTAACGCGTTCTCCTTTAGCCATATAGCATCCGCAACCTTGTTGAACTCATCCCAATCACTCCCCGTAATCAGCCTCTCCCAAAGTCTCTTCGCACTCGGACAATGTCTAAGTATGTGGCTTACGGTTTCTTCCTCATAATCGCATACCGGACAGCTGGCGTGATCCGAGATATTTCTTATTTTCCGAAGATTGTTTGTTGCAAGTTGCTCTTGCGCCGCCAACCACAGAAAATATTGGAGCTTGTTACTAACTTCGGCTTTCCACACCCATCGTACGTGTCTTGCTGGACCTCCTGACTCGTATCGTGCTTTGTAAAAAGAGCGATATGTAGATTGACACGTGAAAGTACCGCTCGAAGTCTCGTTCCAAAAGATAACATCCTTCTCGTTCCCCAGCGTTATACCACAACCATTTATTTCGGACCTCGAAAGGTGTGGGATATCCGTGTGAAACGCGTCCCAATTCCAGCCCCTCCTCGTTCATAACATCTCGTAGCCGAAGATTAATGATGTCAGGATGTATAAGAATACCATCATCACATAATTTGCGCGACTCGATCCAATTATCTTGCCAAAACCGGATAGTTCTCCCATCCCCTATTTTCCATCAGAAATATGGTTGCATTAAATTGGCGCACTTGACAATCCCTTTCCACGATGTACTATCTGTCATCTTCGCCTTGTAATCGAGAAGGCTGGAATTCTTGAGGTGTTTTGCTTTGATAAATTCACTCCACACGGTCTCTTCGTCTTTAATAATTTTCCACACTAACTTTGCAAGTAATGCTTCGTTACTATTGCGTGTAATTCGGATTCCGAGGCCCTCTTCATTACTATTTACAGATATTAGTATATTACTGAATATACAGTACAACAGGCTCATATATTATTATATATTATTTATTACTGCATACATGAACTTGTGACCGTAATATCATCAAAATCAATAGAACCATTTTACCAAAAAAAAAATAAAAATCAATAGAACCAAGGATATAAAAACGCCTCAGACAATAAGAAACTAAAATCCGCATTGAACTTGAATAATAGAACTTAACATAAACTTGAATAACAAAATATATCAAAATTAAATCTTAATGCTTCTATTTCTATTTCGTCTTGTTCTTGTTGTTCTTCTTCTCCCCCTTCCCCTTCCCAACCCTGACTTTGGGGTTCCCTCCGGCGTCCGTCGCTGCCGGAGAATCATCCTTCTCCATCACCGTAAAAAAACAATGGAGTAATTCTTTTTTAAGTTATTCTCGTCACCTATTTTTTCTTGCATGGTGGTGGTATTTCCTAGATTGGCAGGTTTTACGTAGTGGTGTGTGCAGGGGCAGAGCCACCATGAGGGCTAGGGTGGGCTCCAGCTCGAGTTCAATTTTGACCCCAATCGTAATAGGTATTTACAATAAAAAAAACCTAAGGGGATCTCAGAGAGAAAATCTTAGTGACAGAAGAGAGAAAAATAGGTATTGTTGAAAGCTACGCGAGTAGTTGAAAAGTTTTCTTGGTGTGTGTAAAACTTAAAGTCATGTAGGATATATACATGGAGCCGAGCTTAATGAATTGCCCAGATCAATCTAATATAACGACCCCAAAGATTAAAGAAATGTTTTACTGTTTCTTACAGTAAAATGAGTTGGTCAATCCTAGAACGTTTTAGAGAAGTCAAACATTATTATATACAAGGAAGAATCTAGAGTCGGCTTATTTACAAGAGAGAGTCTCAGTGTTGAACATATTCAAGAGCGACCCTAGAACTCTGGTTTTTGGATCGGTCAGCCAAAGTGCAAGGCCCTTGTGCATGCGACAAAAGCGTCGTTTGGTCTGCTTGCGTGTGTGGTGCGCTCTGTTGGTTGGATGATAGGGCTTCTGCTCATCGGATCAGGCGAAAGTGTGGCCACCCGTAAAATCCTCCCCCACAGAATATGCAACATCCATGACGGCTGGGAACTTTGAAACGCTGGAATCTTGTCCTGAAACTGTCATAACTCGTTCTCGATCTCTTAGCTCGCCTCTGCCTCCAGTTGTCGCTTCCGTCGGACTAAGTACTATCGCCAAGGATTGACCCCTTAGCGCTTGACGGTCCACTCGACAAGGATCTCATCGATTGTGGTCATGGTACAACGGTAATAGTGTACCATTGACATGAGTTCAAAAGTTGGTTGCAAAACTTAGTTTTCTTGTTTTTCCTTAAGGAGCCCAAATAACTAACAAAATTAATATCTCCAAATGATTTCAACCATCAACAAATTTAAAAAGAAAGCCCTTCTTTAAATTCCTTACTTTTGAAAAACACACATCTTTCTCTCAAACCTTCTATAATGACAAATTCTTGATCTCTGAAATTAAAAGACAAGAAAAAATTACAAAATAAATTTGATAAAATTAAAAGTACAATTGTGGTGCAATCTCTATTATTCTTCTGATTCTGTCCTATAACAAGTGATTTTGAAATTTGGTTGACTTGAGAGTGGATTTGATTTGATCTCCTCAACGTGTATTTGAGTTGATGTTAATCCAAGAGCTTTTGAGTTTGATCTTGAATTAGCGATCTACTTGACTTGATTTTTGCGACAAACAATTTGATCTCCGCCTTAGATTTGTTGAATGTCAATCTTCTTTAGAGAAATCTTGATCTTCAAAATACTTGGATATTTGATAAACGTTGATTTAAGGGCTTGACGGCTTGATCTCGGATCGAACGAAAATTTAATTTGGAATTTGATTTAAAGGTTTGATGAGGAACAATATGATCTTTGTCTTCAGTTATTCGATTTGTTGGTTTTTGATCTTCTTGAATGGATTTCAATCTTCAAAAATGGTTTTTTTAGGGTCTTGGGACTTGATCTGGGATTAAAAGAATTTTTGACTTGAAGACGAATGAAGAACGATATGAACTTGATTTTGGACTTGTTGAACTTCTTGGAGTTTGATCTTCCTCGGCAGAAGTGCGATATTCAAAGATGGTTTTTGGATAGAATTGTGACTTGACTGCGGATTGAAAGGAGTTTACGAAGAACACTGTGAAGATTGTTGAAGAATGCCTTGAAGATTGTTGAACTTGTTGGAGAGGATTTGTTGAACTTCCTTGCTCTGAATGCTTGAAGGTTGAATTGTGATTTTTTTTTCTTTCAAAACCACCTCTATTTATAGGTATGGAGTGAATCTCAATTAGAATCTCATGATGAGATGAACGATTGTGATCGCGTCTACAATTTCTTGATTTGGAAGACTTTATCTAAGTGAATCTTCTTTCTATCTCTTGAAGATTGAGACTTGGTGGGGAACTCTTTCCTTGTGTTGAGATTTGGTGGAGAATTCTTACCATCTCTTGAATATTGAGACTTGGAGGAGAAGGCTTTCCATGTCTTGAGATTTGATGAACAATTATTTTCTTGTCTTAAGATTTAATTAATATATTTATTTTAATCCCTCAAAATATTAGAATTAAATAATATATATTCTGTGTTTCTTGCATCTTAAGAGTTACCATCATTTGATTTAACTAGACACAAAATTTATGTGTCTACACCTTCATCATCAAATCTTGAGATATTTAGCATGTTGTACAAAATTATATTATTATATACAAGGAGTATATCACATTTTATTGTTTAATTTTAATTTTTAGTAGATGATAGTCTTGTGCGTTGAAACCAAACTTATTATTTTGTTGGTGCATTAAAGTAAGAAGATTAAATCTCTTTTATATATCTATTCAAGTTTTCGTCTTCTAGTTCTATAGATAAAATATCTTAATTAAATGAGAAGCATGTATATCCTAATAGCTCGTTTACAAGTGCTATTGACTAATTTCCTCCCCATAGAATTGTAAAGTTTAACTTCAATAACATCTTTATTTAACATGTATTCTCATTTTTATACCAAACGAAAAATATTTTTCATTCTATTGTATGCATTTTAATGCATGTGTGTGTGTATATATATATATTATTCAAGTTAATTGTAGCTCGGGTCCAAAAAGATCCTCACTCCGCCCCTGGGTGTGTGTGTATGTGTTAACTGTGAAGAGAGAGGAGAGAGAAAGCTAACAGAATTGCAGCTGTAGTTGCAGTGGCAGCGTGTGAGAGGGTGCAGTGAGTAGTATAAGATATGCACCTAGCTAAGAATTAACATTCATGATTTGTTGTGAGAGAACCTCCACCAAAGATCGAATGTGGAAAGGCATAATACTCCTTGGGCAACTATTTTTGCTACAACTTATTGGAAGATTTGGAGTTGACATTGTAAAAATCTCTTCGAACATGCTAGAGCCATCCCTTTTATCCGCCAATATGCTAAAGATGACACTGATGCTTGGAATAAACTCCACGCATTGCAACACCCAAGTCTCTCGCGAGTATCTTGTAACTTTAGTTGGATCAACCCCCAACTCGGTATAACTAAGGTAAATGTTGGCGGCAGTGCGCATGGCAACCCAAACGATATTGCTTGTGGAGGAGTAGCTCAAGATTGTGATGGGCGTTGGCTTTTTGGATTCAGTGCCAATCTCGGCTTTGGTAGTATCACAACCCCAAAACTTTGTGGAATTTATTATGGACTTGCCCAAGCGTTACAGCATGGAACTCAATACATCTCTATATCATGCGACTCTAAGATTGTAGTTCAGCTCTTGTTGGGAGATTTACACGATACTCATCCACATCATAACCTTGTTGACTCATGTATTGCCCTCATGGGTAGCTTCCTTTCTTGTGAGACCAAGCATGAATACCATGAAACTTAGTTTGTTGTTGACAAGTTAGCCAACCTTAACCACACTCTCCCTTACGGAATCCAATCTCTTGTCGAACCCCTGACCCGATCTCCCCGTTTCTTTCGTTTGACTTAGTTGGTGGCATTAGCTACCGCTCAATTACAGTGTAATTGTTTCACTCCTCCTAGGGTCTTCCCCCTCCAATGTATGAACAAAAAAAACCTAACATTCTTTTCATGTTGTGTGTCTTGAGATTTATGTTTACATGGTATTATTATTGTGTATATATACTGAGATAGTTAATTAATCTTTGCCAATCGCTTGAAATATTTTGGACCTATACAAATGCCATATTATTATATTTTATACTATCCTTATTTGGAAGTAATTACTTCATGTGTTAGGAAAATGATTTTGTGACAGTAGTGACCGACGGTCCCATTTTCACACTTTAATATTTTAATTGGGGCCGGGCTGCTAGCTTAATTGGTCATAATTCATGCTAAATTTCAAATTTAAGCTTAATTCTTTTATATTACATGTAACTCTCCACTCTGTTTGTTATATTTTTATTAGGTCGTAGTTTGTGTTTTACTTTCAATTTCTAATTCACTTAAAGTCTTGTTTCCTCACAAAGCATCATGAACATTAATTCTGACAAAAAAATGATATATGGTTGCACTCTTAATTATTTAACAAATCTAATTTGGTAGAATAAATTCACAAGATATCAAAACCGGAAGTAGATATATTTTTTAATATGAAAACACACTTTTGTAAAAATAAGACTAATATCGAACCAATTGTTTTTTCAAGCAATACGATCACCAAACAGAGGCGAATAATTTTTGTCTTATATATCAATATAACTAATCAAATATACATCAACTTTAATATTGAAAAAAATAGGAAAATGATTTACTGACAGTACAGTGTACCCACAGTCCCATTTTCACACTTTAATATTTTAATTGGGGCCGGGCCGCTAGCTTAATCGGTCATAATTCATGCTAATTTTCAACTTTAGGCTTAATTCTTTTATATTACACATAACTCTCCACTTTGTTTGTTATATTTCGTAGTTTATGTTTTACTTTCAATTTCTAACGCACTACAAGAAATTTGCTCATTCCCAGCGCCTTGATTTTCCCAGCACCTCTTGTAAGTGCTGGTAAAAACGTTTGGCACACAATACACCAACGCTATATTATTAAAATAACCAACGTTTGGCACATCTTTTGTTGTATTGCCGGTTTGCGTTTGTCATCTGGAGTGAGTTCTACAGCTGGTTTCACTTAAATATGGTAAATCCTGGCAATTTGAAGGATCATTTTGTTCAATATTGTGGCCTAAGGAACTCCAGTAAACTGATGGAATGGAAATCGATGTGGTTCTTGGTCGTTTGGTCAATCTGAACATCAAGGAATGACGTGATCTTTAGGGACTTGGAGGTTGAAGCTACTCACATACTTGAACTCATTAAGGTTAGAGCATGGTTGTGGTTCAAAACTAGATGTAAGCATTTTTCTTGTTCGTTTGTAGTATGGTCTGATTCGCCTTATGAGTGTCTCCTTCTTGACTGGCGAGAGTGTGTACTTGTTGTACTCAAACTCATGTATATTTATTTTTAATAAAAGTTTTGGTTGATTAAAGAAAAAAAACGTGTTTAGACTTTAGACCCTTATTTTTGTATATTCAATGTATGTATAATATGGACAACTGTCTGACTCAAAGAGAAGTTTGACTAAACCAACTAGCATGCTTAAACTCTTACGGCCGGATAAACTAATATTGTTTAAACCCTTATTTTCGTAAATTCAATGTACGTATATATAATATGGGCAACTCTATGCACTAAGAGAAAATTTGAATAAAGTATATTTTTTAGTCAGGCAAGTTTGCATGTTTATTTTGATGTCATTACACTAAGTTATTATTATATTTGCTTTTTGACATGATTACTCTAGTTTTTCGATGTTAAATTACATGATTGTTTCTTAGCGTTTGTTAATAATATTAATTTATAAGAAAACAATCCGTTAAAATAAAAAAAAATAGCAAAAGAATACTGGATGTTTCTATTTAAGTATCACAATTGATTTTCAGGTTAAATAAAAAAAATCTTTACACCAAAAAAAGAAAATTACATGTGATTCCGCATGCGCTGGATGCTAGTGTTACAAAAGCGATTTATGAGATTTTGTACACAAGACTAGCAACTCCCCGCGTGTAATTTAATTTAGTGCTAATAGTCTTAATTTGTAATGTGTATATTTTATTAGGTTAAAGTCAACACAAAAATAATGTAAATTGATTTCGACATAGTACAACTAGCTAGTTGTGGCATACCTTTTTTAAACTAATGATTTCATATATCAAATGTTGGATGTAATCAATCTCAATTTTTTTCTTTTCATGTAGTCGATCTTAAATGATTACAACATAAATAATGCAATATATTGTGCAACTTTATTAGAATTATTATAAACATGACGTTGTTGTCCGAGTCCGTCGGTTCTTATTGACAAGTTTAAGCACAAATTTGAAAGATTGACCACCCACTACAGTTGAGTTTTTTTTTTTATAACGGAAGAAATACTGATATAGAAATTACATCATGTCCTTATCAAGTAAGCTAACAATACAACTAGAAAGAGGATTATCTCAAAGGATATCTTCTTCATCACTACTACTAAGTCTCGTTAAAGCATCAGCAACATTGTTGGCCGAACGCGGAATCCTTTTGAAGTTAACACTCTATGGCATATGAAGGAGTCTTTTGCAGTCATCCACTAGATCTTTTAGTGCATTTGGAGGCTCGCAATCACCATTGACCACCTTGAATATGACCAAAGAATCAGTCTCAACTTCTATTTTAGGAATCCTTTTATCCAATGCTATCTCCGATCCTCTTTTGAGAGCACATAGCTCTGCTTCATCCACAGTAGGAGAGTGTATCCTCATAGCCATAATGCTTCATGAGACTTGAGAAGGCCAGCAGCTACTCCCATGTTCCTCATCAAATTCAGTCCTCCATCAATATTAAGTTTACACCAGCCTGTGGTTGGTTTAGTCCATCCAGAATTCTGCATGTGATTTGGATGTTTCCTCTTCCCAGTAAAAGATCAAAGTTGAGCTGGTTGATCTGGCAAATCCTCTCATGAATATTAGTTTCTTTTTTGTGAAACACTCTGGCATTCATGTGTTTCCAGCAAACCCAAATAGTGGCCAAGAATATCCACTTCCAACTGGCATTGGGGTTGATAATAGGCATGGCAATGGGCAGGGTTTTACCCTACCCTTACCCAAACCCTGTCAAGACCCTGTGTTTAATCTTGGGTAGGGTCCTTTACCCTGTCCTGACCAAGACCCTGTTTCAGGACCCAGACCCTATCCTGTTAAATGGGTAGGGTCTTTACCCTACCCTGTTACTAGACCCGTTAGCAAATTTCGCCCGCGTCAAATTTTTTTTTCGTCGATAGCAAATCTCGCAACATTCACAAAAAAAATATTTTGAGGAAAAAATACATCGTTTAATGTAATTTTAAATGAACTTTTAAGAGTAAGGTCAAGACCCAGACCATACCCTTACCCTGAGTTGAGTTTCAAAAATTACATGGTAGGGTCTGGGTCTTGACCCTTACCCTGATTTCAGGGTAAGGGTCTAGATCCTGAGCTCATTTTCAGGGTAAGGGTAGGTTAAGACCCTGCCCATTGCCATGCCTAGTTGATAGAGTTTCTGATATCCAACCTTCCAATGTTTTGCTGTAGCCACAGATCATCTGGAATGGAATCAAAATCAGCTACATCTTTTGGAATAATGATCTTCATCCAGATTTCTCTTGCTGCCTTACAATGTCTCAACTAGTGTATGCCTGTTTTCTGAGGAGCATCACAAAGTGAGCACATTGCAGTGAGTGATATATGTATGCTATAACGCAGATGATTAGTAGCCAGGCATTCCTGAGAGAGGAGCCAAAGAAAATGCTGAAATTTATTGCTAGTATCAACTCTCCAGACCTAGTGGTTACTCCTCCTGGTATTGTGACCAGGCTCATGTCTTTGCTAAAAGCATCTGTATGCTGATTGGCATGTAAGACTACAATTGAATGGAGCAGTAAGACTACATGATATTTTCACAAACTTGTAAATTATATTTCGCTGATAGTATATAAAGTAGAAAGCTGTAGCCTGTATGTAAAACGTTGCACAGTCTGAACCATGAAGAAATTTGACAAATTCATAATTTGAACTTATAAAAATATTGATACTTCTAGTAAAGTTAACCCCTCGTGTTCTAGATGCACTAAATCAAACAACGTGTGAGCTCTCTAATTAAATGCATATCCAACCTCACTTTGAAGCGGATCCCTAGGGATGTGCAGTTCGGTTTAACCAAACCATTGGTTCGATTTTTGAATAGGGGATCCGATTTCGATTTTGTCCCAAAGCAAACCATAAACCAAACCGTTTGACACGGTTTGGTTCGATTTAAATCATCACCAGTTTGATTTTTTTTTTTGCTCCGATTTCGGTTTTACTTTTTGCTTCTTTTTGCTTCTTGTTTTTTTTACAAAATAATGTATAAACCCTCTCATTTATCTATTAAACAATCATTTTGAATTAAAAAAATAAATTGATAGACAATGTATAAAAAAAACAAGTAACATGTAATATTTAATAAAATAATTTAGTAATTATATAGATCATTTCTCAACCGCAAATTATTAATCATTAACAAATAAAAAATTGCAAAGGTAGTAGTTGCAATAACAATCGTTTTTTTTCTTTTCAAAAACATACAATATATATACCCTTGCATGCACAAAAACTATCTATTCATTATTTTGAACAGTACAACGTCAATATAATACACTTTTCTTATAATTTTTAAATTTCAACAATTTTTAATTGAAATAGATTTTTTATGATTTCATCTACATACTTAATTTTATTCATATTAAATATAAATTTAATAGTTTAAAGTATTAGAATATTATACTACTAAATAATTAGTCTAATAAAAATGCAGTTTCGGTTTGGTTCGGTTAACCGATGCTATAAACCAAAACCAAACCATATATGATTTCCGTTTTGACTACTAAACCATAAACCGCACCAATCATTTGATTTGGTTAAAAAACCAAACCACCGGATCGGTTATCGGCCGGTTTAGTCGGTTTTGATTTTCGAAGCACACCCCTACGGATCCCTGCACAAAACAAATTAGACGTAATGTAACGTGAGATTCACATACATCGTATAATTTAATTCAAACTAAATCCATAAATATATGTAACAATTATCTATACTAAAGGAAGCTATGTGATGGCATGTTGAGACCAATTTTTTGATTTCCTTACTTACCCTTGGATATACTATTAAAGTTTGTCGTTAGCTAGGATATAATTGTAATTTATTTTAAGTTTATTATTATTTAGATATTTTCATTAAAGAAAATAATTATTACCTTATTCTCCCTTACATAAATAGAAGGTTAAGATATGTAAATTTTATATCCATATTTACCTTATAATCTTTACAACACAAATTGATTATATTATGTTATACTTTAAATAAAAATTAACACGCGGAAACCGCGTGCCAACGTTTCTAGTACTAATAATCAGTTCTTTAATTTACTTTACTATTCTACTACGTCTACATGTTTGAGTTTCACATAAAGATTTGGTTCATGCGTGAAAAATGGGATATACTACTAAGAACTCCATTCTGTTTTGAAAGCTTTGGAGGAACACAGAGTTAGTTAGAGCCAGAGATCCAGCTCATCATAGGTGTTTCTTTAGGAAAAAGTAACAAAAAGAAAGTTCTAACAGAGAAGCATAAAAGCCCAGCAATTCAATTGAAATTGTTTCAAAGAAACACCAACACGTATCTGAAAGCCTGCATATACCATGAACTTAATGGCAATGTGTATAGAAGAAACACTAAGAAGTAATCTATTTTCAATATATATACATATATATATATATTAATACAAAATTATCTGAGTAACATAAATATTGAAACATATAGGTGATATCGTGAACTAAAAATGGTAAAACTAATATTCTAAAACGCTGAACTCCCAACATACGAAAACATATGGAATTTCTCATTAGGTAGCTCTGTTTTCGTATAATTTTTTGCGTAAATGCTTCACAATGTGAAATTCTGATGAACTGTGTTAATACTGGAAATCCTACATTAGTTAAGAGTAGTTGGTGCCATCATTATTGGAGGAAGTAATAACAATATAATAGAAAAAGAGAAATTGTACAGTGATGTCGAAGCAAACAAACACAATGGATATAATAGAATTACACCTGAAAGTGGAAATGAACTTATAGTTATCTAGCCAAATAACTTATATATGCATGAATTAGAGGAGTCATTGTACTCCTTGACAAACCGCCAAGTCCCTAAACGATCGAGCATAGCCAAGAAATGATAGGAGGGTAACTAAATACATAAATACTCCAATAAACTAAGTATGTGTGATCTCCAATACCATTACTTTTTGTTTAAAGAAAATTGGTATGATATACAACTCTGTAGCATAATAGAAGCAGAAAGCAATAATACCTATAGACCTGTACTGCATAAAGATAACAGTCATTCATTCAGCATATATGATTATATGAGGCAAAGACATCATGCATGTCAAATTAAAGCAAATATATTAACTTATCAACTTAGAGAAAACCGAAGTATTAACTTCTTCACTTCCTTCATATATGCTCAGTTGTAAGAGTACGTAGAAAAAGGATTGGTGGAGAATAAAGAGAATTGGAGATTAACCGAAAACTCCTCTGAGAATGCTCTTTTCATTAGCCAGAGCATCCATAAGTATCTCCATGAATGCATCCAACGAGATTTCCTTTACGTCTAGAAATCCAATCCAGTGTTCTTTCTTGACATCTGAACTGCAAGAAAAGTCAGGTTTTTAGAGAGAAAAAATACAACCTCGCTTTACTACTGCGATTTACATGACGTAAGAAAGTAAACGAAAATAAACTAACGCCTCCATACTTGTTCACTGATTCCTGGAGCGAATTCATACCCTATCTTGGCTTTCCAACTAACAAGGTCTTCTCGAGATATAAACCTAATACATGTAATAATACAGTTTACGATGAAGTTGAAATCAAATTTGGGTGAAATTGAGGATCAGGCCGGCAAAAGAAAGGGGAAGATGAAATTTCTAAAACTTGAAATACCTCTCAGGAGAAAAATCGACCAGTCTGCCTTCTGTGCCATCTGAATTTATAAAATCATTGTTTCCCTCCGACCATTTGCTTCTATTAACACCAGCCTCAGCCAAAGCTAGACACGTGTTTGATAAACAAATCAAAATAATTTCTTACGAAACATTAATAAAACAATAAGGTGATATGCTAACCAAACTTTACACTGGATATGTTCAAAATCAGGGTGTTCAACTCCCACATCAACGAAAGCAGTGATTCTCGAGCCAGAAAGCCCCGCAGATGAGATTATGCAATGCCTCCTACTCCTAAGCGGGAAGCATGGAAGGTGATTGAGGATTAGCTTATAACATTTATATAAAATGAATTAGACTGATTTGAAAATATGAATGTATGGTATATCTAACGGTACCTTTCCCTTTGAGAATTTGCTAGGACTAACCATCTTGCACATTCCCGCCTTGTGCACAATTCATCCGTTCTCGCATCATCTTCAATAATCTGCATTCCTTGGTCATAACGGTAAGAAGAATATACAGAACTGAAAAGATCAAATCAAGATATAACCCACAGAAGCAGGATATCGTATTCAAGCAATTAATATGATTATACTACCAAAGTTGTTATGCAGGTGTTAGACTATCATCACTGCAATTATCCAAATTCTCCTCATCAACTTTTCATTGACAATCTTAAACTGAGTCACTAAATTTGGCCAACACATTTTGACAACACTCCTGAATATATAATGCTCGACCTCAGAAGTATCTTCACTAGAAACTTTATTTAGCTTATACCTCAGGAACTAATGGTTTAGATTTTGACCTGATTTCCAAGAAAGATCATTTATTAACAAATTGATATTGTCAAAAATAAAAAATCATCTTCACGGCAAGTTAAACCAAAAAGTTTTTGGGGACGGAAAAACTATAAAGTGTTTTTCCAACTTCTTTCCATTTAACTATATGTTTTCATATACTTCAAATGCATCATATTTCGGCTGTTGTGTGATCCTCAGTGGATCTTTACATTGAACATGCTCCACATGCTATAAATCAAAAGTGTAAATAAAGCATTTTGTGAACATGGTTAACCACGCCTGGCATATCTTCAAGAAAATCCATGTTTAGAAAGTCCTACATCATGCTATATAGCTCCATGATCATGAATTGCTTTCATCAAATTCACTACCATGCCCTAAAATTCAGAAGCAGCATATGAAACCATGTATAATGTAACTATCCACCAACCTTATCTTTGCTAACTAGACTCTAGAAGTTCCATACACAGAACCCACTACTGAATTCTCACCATTTTAAAAACGACAAAATAATTACATTTGGAAGAGATATGATAGTATTTGGTGCATCATTCTTGACCATCCTAGTTCAGGGAGCATCACTATCTAAAGAATTGTTCAGACAACAAGAATATGTACCAGCAAAAAGCAAGTAGCCAGTTGCTGGTCATAACAGAATCTCCTTAAATAAGGTCAAAGAAGGCCTATTATCGCCATTCAATCAGGTGAAATAAACTGAAACTTAAACCATACCTTGAGTTTCTTCAGTGTTAACATAGCTTCCTGTTGAGCAAAATCTGCAGGTAACAAAACTATGATGCGCTCCGTTCTTTCTTTCATTGAGCTAGGACTTGTCTCTAAATCAATCAAAAACATAATCACCAGATGTGGAAAAGATAATATCAACGATGATGATCATTTCTCGAGGAGAGCTGACTAGCAACTTGGAAGGAAAGTCTTAAATAGGAAAACCTGATAAATTTATATTCATAAAACAACGCATACACAATAACAAAACTCTCTTGCTCTTTAAGTGATACAGATAAACATTTTAGAATCACGTCATCATGCGATCGTGCAACATAATTAAATAAAGAAGTCAACCAAAAAGATGATCCAATCACCTGTCGCCAAGAATGCCTCCCCCAGACCACCAAAACTGTCCTCCAACACCTCGGCCTCTTCAAGTGATACATCAGAAGCAACACCTTCACTTTAGCACATTGCTATAAATAACTTAATGTATGAGTTTCTTTTATTGTCCTACTCTTACACCATAGAGAAGACTTCTTATCCATCTTCTTTTAATAATCTCTCTTTATTCTGTCAAAGAAAGCTATCATTAATTGTTATTTAGTTCAAAACTGAAAATGACACTAAAATTTTGAAAACTCCTGTCCAATAATGAGAGGTTGGCAACTTCAAGAAACACACACAAGGAAGATAAAAAAAAAAAGCAAAAAAAAAACGTGCCAATTTTGAGATATTTGATTTAACTTTTATTGAATTTCAAAAGAAAAAAAAAAGATTTAACTTTTTTATGGATATTACCGTTGGCTGTACACATATATAATAGATGATGCCAAATTGCAAATAAAAGACTAGCTCATTGAGTTCAGGTGGTCTGGCCCATGCATTCATTGTTAGGTATTTGAGTTGACAAATACGCGCCCCCAAGATTTGCCCATCGTGGATATACGAAGCAAATACGAATAAAATATGACGATCGTAACAACACAAGGATTTTACGTGGAAACTCCAAAACCGGAGAAAAAACCACGGGGCCCGAACGAAAATACACTATGTAGAAATTTGTTACAACTACACAATTTCTCGCTCAACCCAACGATCCCCAAAGAGCCTTTATACCCGTAACACTCCCCGAATACACCTCACACAAATATAGAAATATTACAAGAGGAAATATAAGAGTTATACTACAAAAGAACTCTGAATTGTTGGATAATTTCTTCAGCACAAGAAGTGCCTATTTATAGGCAATTCACAAGGAAGAAACCGTGTGAAAACCAATTCCACAGCTCCATTATTTCACACAAGTGGGGGGACAACACCATTAAGTGTTGTCCCCCACTTCCACCGCCCCACAATCTCCACCTTGAAGATGTGATTATTAGTGACTAATCGCGTCTTCAAAATCATCTTCACTTCGCCTGGGGCAATCGCATACCCACTCCGCCTCAGAAGATCTCCATAGCTCCCGCTATCACTGCAATCGCAGTCGTACTTTTAGAAGTACCATGCTCCACCATAAAGCATAACCACTCAGAATAAACTAATTCCAAGAATTTCACTTTTCGGCCCATGTCGAACATTAACCTGCTGATAGGATGGTGCAACTTCCACTTTTGGCTCCTCCGGAAGTCATCAGCCCGCCGACATGAATATACCACACCTTGCATTAACGCCAAAAGCAATGCCCGTGTGCACACTAGACCCACTAACATTAACGTCCTGTCTCATGGCAACTTTTAGGGTCTCATGCCATCAGGACGCGCATGCCGCTTACAGAACTTCAGAGTCACTGCAATAAGCAATGTTAATATCTCCTCCAGTGTTTCCCTTTGATGCCTCGGAGCCACTTGCCGAACCGGCTCCCCTTGTTGGACAATTTCTTCTAACGTGGCCAGATTGTCCACACCGCCAACACACTTTCCTCCTAGAGTCTGTCTTCCTGCCATCGCAAGACACCAATGCATTGTTTACATGTGAACCGTTACCCCCGCTAAGCCTCCTCTCTTCAGACAGAAGCTTGCCCGTAACTTCAAGGAGATTAATTTTCTCTTTCCCATGAATCAATATCGGTTTCATGTGCTCGTACGAACTTGGAAGAGACCAGATGAGTCTCAAGGCTTGATCCTCCTCATCAATTGCAACTCCAATGGATTCAAGCTCAGCAACGATTCCATTCAGAACACTCAGATGATCTGAGATACTTGCACCCTCCGCCATTCGCAGTGTGTGAAACTGCTCTTTTAGGTACACGCGATTCGACACGCCCTTCGCCTGGTACAACTCCTCTAATTTTTCCCAGAGTCCCTTAGCCGAAGAAATTCCATGCACGTTCGCAAGAATGTTTTTGGCCAGACACAGACGAATTGCGCTCGCAGCTCGCAAATCTAGATCCTCCCAGTCATCATCGTCCACCACAACTTTTATACCAGCTGCTTCGGAACTCGTGCCAGTAGTGCCGCTACCTTTAGCGACCCTTCCTTTTAATGCCTTGTGTAACCCTGACTGAATCAATACATCCCTGACTTGAACTTGCCACAAGCCAAAGTTGATTTTTCCGTCAAATTTTTCAACGTCAAATCTTACTGCACTCGTACCCTTGCTTCCTGACATTGGACCAGTGAGCCTTGGTGAATTTCAAGTAGATTCGAATAGCACAAAGTAAACCCCCGGAAAGAGATAGCTCGTCTTTCCAGACAGGATTTCAAGGTTCCCAGGTAATTGGTGGGGTCACAGCGGTCCCGCTTAATAACCAATTACCTTTGACAGAACCGCCTTTATCAGCGCTTATTCACACTACTATCACACCAGAACTCCACCCCAACAAAAGCTCCACCTCCAGCAGTACCCGGGCTCTGATACCACTTGTTAGGTATTTGAGTTGACAAATACGCGCCCCCAAGATTTGCCCATCGTGGATATACGAAGCAAATACGAATAAAATATGACGATCGTAACAACACAAGGATTTTACGTGGAAACTCCAAACCGGAGAAAAAACCACGGGGCCCGAACAAAAATACACTATGTAGAAATTTGTTATAACTACACAATTTCTCGCTCAACCCAACGATCCCCAAAGAGCCTTTATACCCGTAACACTCCCCGAATACACCTCACACAAATATAGAAATATTACAAGAGGAAATATAAGAGTTATACTACAAAAGAACTCTGAATTGTTGGATAATTTCTTCAGCACAACAAGTGCCTATTTATAGGCAATTCACAAGGAAGAAACCGTGTGAAAACCAATTCCACAACTCCATTATTTCACACAAGTGGGGGGACAACACCACTTCCACCGCCCCACATTCATTTCGTTATGCTAGGGGTACTTTGAAACACCATGAATTGTGGGATTGTTTTGACTTTGTACCACTCAAATGCAGTATCAGAAGTTATGTGTAAGCTAATGTAACTGGGGTAACATTTTACCAAAAAAAAAAAAAAAACTGGGGTAACATTATAATTCATAAGCAAATAAAAAACGCACAAATTATATCGTCACCTTTCAACGTGTATCAGCTAATATAATAAATCTTATGCAGATCCTGACTGGATTTTTTGCATTATTAACAACACAAAAATTTTTTCGCAAAAGACATGTAAAGATAAACAAATGCTGCTGACTATGACAATAGATGCAGAAACATGTACTCTCACACTCATCACAGATACACTGCAATCAGAGCAATCAAACATCAAGTCACTGAAAATGCTCTCTTGAAACTTGAACTCTGTAAGGCTAAAACATAGATCCACAATGCAGGGCAAATTAGCCATCCAAAACAAATTTTCCTTTCTTTGAGAACGTCCGTAACTACTACTACTGCTACTACCAAGGAAAAAACGGATGTACAGAGCAAAACTAGAATTTCATTATAAAGGATCGATACAATGCACAATTTTCGTACACCAAGTGCCTCCTATTATCTGTATACATGATCTTTGTTTGGGAAGTTTGGTGCTTTGGCGATACGGCTGCTAGAATCACAACATTGCTGAGAAGAGCCAATCCGAGTCCTAACCAATTTAAAATCGTTGATTTTGGGCAGCATTTCAGTATGTTTCCTTTGTTAGCTTTTCAAGAAGCCCCGTCTCAGCGGTCACCACAACCAAACCATACGCATATAAACCGAGGAACACATGCCAAGGTAGTATTCTAAGCCCTGTCGTTCGTACCTCCCCTCTGTGCCAAAAGCTCATGAAACCAAATAACCACTGCACCATAATTGAAACTCTACTTCAAGCCCTCTCAATAACAACATAAATGTTTGAATTTGGGGGCATCTCAACAATGTGAGACACATTGTGTTTCATGATCTCCAACAAGATTATTATGGAAATAGCAATTAGAGGGCCATTACATAAACACTCCTAAAGTTCTATAAAACTACACAAGCATTTCTTCTAAAGTTTGAAAACCTACAAAACAACAGCTTACCGTACAACTTAAGCTTATGACTCGATGCCAATACTATTATAAAATTGGTACTTTATTATATACCAAGGGAACAACCCCCCATAGATGTAAATAATACCAGTCCATACAAAGTGAGAAATGACAGACCTGAGCAGCAAACATAGACACATATTAAGCCCATACATGAGTCATGAGTGAAGACTGTAGAAATTAGCCAGAATTCCATATTGACCATGAAACTTTGTCCAAATCCCAAAAATCCCACAACCCAAAGCCACCCCTTGAAGACAAAGGTGCACTAATTTCTTCATGTTTTTTGAACCACCCAACCATCTGTGGACCAAAATGGATGTAAATAAGAAATAATAACAAGAATTAATCACAACCCAATTACCATAATCTACATTTAAACTTAAAACTACCTTCTCCGCTGATGAGGATGAACCCTATAACCATTAGCAATGGATGCAATACATGTTCAACAACTGAAAACATAAAATACCCATTTCAATACATAACTTAAGCATGCATGTACAAAAAGAAGAGATTTGCTCACAACATAAATGAGGTCCTCCTGAGCAGGGGAGTGGGGAATGAAGCTAGTATTGAAGTGAAGAGCCCATGTGAGTACAAGAATAGCAACTACAAAGGCTGAAAGTGTGGCAAAAAGCAACACAAACACAAATGAAGTTAACAATTTTGCCATAAGAGATTTCTCAAGAGTTCTTTGTCCCTCATAGTATTATATTCTTAATGTTAGTGTTTTTAGCTTAGTACAAGAAACAGTGATCAACCGACACAATAATTATAGTGATTCTGACACCATTAGTTGAAATTTGTACTAGTTTATTGCAAGTTTAACATTATTGTTAAGAAACTTGTTGTCATTATTTTTGGGAACCTACTTTATTTGGACTAATAACTTATATATTTATTGGAATTATGCTATTGTTGCTAGCCAAATAACCTTTCAGTTACCACACGTGTAATTTAATGCAGTGCTATCAAGTATCAACTAAGAGAAACATTGCTATTATTTTTATTTTAAACATATCATAGTTTGGGGACCTCACTAGTTACTATGCTCGGCTTGCTTTTGAAATACAATATTGCGCTCAAAGACGAGTGCATGCACACACGACATACCTGAATTTTTGACTCTTTAGTCCTTTATAGTAACCACCTTTTAAAATTAGTTCTCTATAGTATCTCGAGCCCTTTTTGCTTCTCTAAAGTAATCGAGTTTTAATTTTGGTCCTCCGGTGACGAAATATTCCATTATTCCCCAGAAACTCGCATGTGCACGGTACATGACTTCAAATCTCAGTTTCTTTTTGTATTTTTCACCCAATAACTTTATATAATTACACTCACACCCCAATACTTTTTAAATAAGTATACTTGCCTCCGAATTTGAGTCTTTTTTTTATTGTGTTCTAAATATTTCATATAATTACAAACCCAATTAAAAGAAATTCTTGAACAAAAAAAAGACTATTTTTTAACTAGGTAATACGAAAAAGAGAAGAAAAATATTTTCAATTATATTCACTTATGATTATGAAAACTCATTTTAGAATAATCTCCCTTTAATTAAACTTACTCTTTCAATAAGTAACAATTAAAGAAACTTTTTATTTTAAAAAAAATAGAAAAAAAGAAGAGAAAACTCCGCGTCACAACTCACCCCCTCCTCCACCCCCACAAAAAAAAACCCTCCACCACTAATCATCCACCACCATCACGAAATTCCACCGCCGCCGTCCTTTATTTTTCTATTTCTTCTAACATTGCTCTTATTTGAAGGCCTTATTTGAAGTTTTCGGCGTTATCGGAGCCGGAGTCCGATTTTAAAATGCAAGGTGCAAGGTGCGTGGAACGTACGAGATTATAGGAATTTCGGCGATGCTAACGGATTAGGAATTTACGATTTAAGTTTGATGAAGAGTCGAACGGTGGTGAGTTTGAGCCAAAAATTGATGATGGTGCTGGTGGTTGGGGGTGGGTGGGTTCGCTGAAGAAGATGAACCCTTTTGCCTTCTTTTTTTTTTCTTTCTCTTTTTGTTTTCCAAAAGCTACTAAATTAGTGAATAAATTAGCAATTTAATATTATTAAAATAGTAATTAATTTATTAATCTAAGTTAAGCAATATCACTAATACGTATTTGACGTCTTGAATCTTTTAAAAAATCATTGCACGTTTATCAATACAATTTTATATAACATATGTATTGATTATACTTTCAAATTCAGAAAAGATTTATCATATTGTTATTTTAGTTTTTCAAGGTAGTATTTAATAGTCAATCTCTAAAATAAAATACTTTAGAGTTCAAGAAATATATTGTATAAATTGTTTTTTTTTTATTTCAACGCAATACTTAGTATGTTAAGTTTATATCATTTCAAGAGTTTTTTTTTAGGTTTAAGGAAACTTTAGAATTATATTGAGTTTAATAAATATTGAAGATAATTTATAAAAGCACAACTTAAATTAGTAAAATCAACAAAATCAAGGAGAAAAAATGCAAATCATAAGAGTAAGTGATGTATAAATTTAATTAAAGTGATGTATAAATTTTATTAAAGTTTTAAATATAATTATTTCAATATTTTGGGGGTGTAAGTGTAATTACATAAAATATTTGGAGGGAAAATTGGAAAATTCCCAAATTTGACCTAAGTCCATTCAAATTAATCAAGATTTTTTGCCCGAAGGATCAAAATTGGAACTCTGGTTACTTTAGAGGACCAAAAAAGGCCCGAGATACTATATATGACTAATTTTGAAAGGTGATTATTATAAATGACTAAAAAGTCAAAAATCCCCATGACATACACATATCAAACATATATTTTCACATATTTCTGCATATAAAATATATAATTTTAGTATTTTGATAAGATGCATCTAAAAGTTTGTCCTGATATATCCTTTAAGCTAATTAATAAGGGTCGAAGTGCCTATAACTATACGTTTGAGTCTCAAAATTTACAGTTGTTCATCAAAACAAATCGTAGTGGGATAATAAAATAAATAAATAAATAAATAAAGTGAATCACAAATGACATTTTTTGTGATGTTCATATGGAAAATTGAACAGTGTGTCCTATATAGATAAGCTTAAAGTATTTGTTGGATCTACAATTTTGGGTTGTAAACTCATATGTGGCTTAGGTCAAACCCGGGTATTGGATCACAGTTTGGTGTTCGACCTTGGTCCAAATAACTAACCAAAATCTGTCTGATAACACACTGTGAAGTGGGGGACTTCTGATGTAGCATATTTTGGAATCTACACTTGGCATTCTCTCGTTTGATCACGTGTCGCACAAAGTTGTCGCTTTGTCGCATTATCACATTCCGAGGTACATCACAAACTCATTAATGTTGGGCCTAACCCAGAGTGCAAACTTGTTAATGTTGGGCCAAGCCCACTATACAAATCCAATGAAGTTGGGTCAAGCCCATCAGCACCTAAGCCTATCAAATGGAGCTAGGCCAAGCCCATTAACACCCAAGCCCATCCAATGGCCTATGAAGTATCTATAAATACCCCCTCCCCTGAAGGAAAAAAGGACACATTATTTACATTCTACTTTCTCTCTCTAGAGATGATGCACAATCCAGCACGGATTAGCATCATACCCGACCAGCACGGTCCGACGACATCTCATATGGCAATCCAGCACGGATTGACAACTTATTCGACCAGCACGGTCCGACAGCATCTCATCTATCATGGTTTATTCACGCATCAAGCTCTTATGCGATGCCCAATCCAGCACGGATGGGCATCTTGAGAAACAATGAACTACGTTCGGCTTGATTCCCTATACGGGATACGTAGGCAGCTTGGCACAACCCAAGTTCAGTCCGAAATCAACAAACCCTTACTTTAGGTATGGTGTTTCACAGTGCAGATTTCTCGAACTCAAAGCTAACTCAGCACCAGCACGGAGCTTGAGTTGGTCTGACGTGGAGTGCCTATTTAGCAGGACGAAAGCACCCCGCATCAGTGGCGCCGTCTGTGGGAAACCACTAAGTGCATTGTAGAAGAAACACATGTATTTGTCACCATGGCAAGGTCTTCAAGAGCAACTGAGAGCACCAACGCCAATACGAATACTCAGCATCAAGAGGAATCCCTGAGGAGAGCTTCTAAGAGAGTTGCACCAACATGATGAAGCTTCGGTGATGCAGCAGAACTCGAAAATCAAACTGCAACCGCGACTGATCAAGAAACCACAGATCGAACAACTACAAAACCGCAACAGGCTCAACTCATTCAAACTCTACAACCCACCATTCAATGTGAAATGCCTTTTATCCCAATCGCGAATATTGTGCCACCGGTAGCTAGAATATGGGGCATAAGCTCAAAACTCTATTTTCGCAGCCAATCTAGAGCATATTGGTTCTATGGTTGTTCTCTTAGACATGATGGAGCACATTCACGTTTTCACGTCGTATGTCAACCACTAACTATTTCCGTATCACCTAGTCGTGATTTGAAGATATCCACACTTTCTTCATGAATCCAGAGCAGTTGAAACAATAAGCTCACTACCCAACTAGTTGAGTGAGGCCTTCTCGAGCTGCTATGAAGCCCACAAGACGGTTTTAGCGATGAGACTTTTAGGCGAGCGACGATCATCGGCCTTTAGGCGTGCATCATGGTTGGCACCATCATCCTTATCACTCAAAGGGACGGTAGATGCCATGCTAGCATCATCACGTGTTTGACGCTTGAAGTATTGATTAGGAGCAACGCCACCACGAGTCTCTTGACTCTCATTTGGTCCTCTTCTTTCATGCGAGCGACGATCATCGGCCCTTGGATGTGCATCATGATTGGAACCATCATTCTTTTCACTCAAAGGGATGCAAGATGCCATGCTAGCATCATCGCGTATTTGCCGCCTAAAGTCTTGATTGAGAGCCACGTGCACCAACGAGTCCCTTGACTCTCATTTGGTCCTCTTCTTTCATGTGACGACGAGCTTCAAGGTTGGCACCATCATCCTTTCCAGTCAAAGGGACACGCGATGCCATGCTAGCATCATCACGTGTTTGACACCTGAAGTCTTGAGTCATGCCACCACAAGTCCCTTGACTCCCATTGGGTCCTCTTCTTTCATGCGAGCGATGATCATCAGTCATTTGGCGTGCGACATGGTTGGAACCATCATTCTTTTCACTCAAAGGGATGCAAGATGCCATGCTAGCATCATCGCGTATTTGCCGCCTAAAGTCTTGATTGAGAGCCACGTGCACCAACGAGTCCCTTGACTCTCATTTGGTCCTCTTCTTTCATACGACGACGAGCTTCAAGGTTGGCACCATCATCATTTCCAGTCAAAGGGACGCGAGATGCCATGCTAGCATCATCACATGTTTGACACCTGAAGTCTTGAGTCATGCCACCACAAGTCCCTTGACTCCCATTGGGTCCTCTTCTTTCATGCGAGGATCATCAGTCATTTGGCGTGCGACATGGTTGGAACCATCATTCTTTTCACTCAAAGGGGTGCGAGATGCCATGCTAGCATCATCGCGTATTTGACGCCTAGAGTCTTGATGGAGAGCCACGCCACCACGGGTCCCATGACTTTCATTTGGTCCTTTTCTTTCAGGCGAGCGGCGAGCTTCATGGTTAGCATCATCATCCTTCCCAGTCAAAGGGACGCGAGATGCCATGCTAGCATCCTCGCGTGTTCGACACCTTGAATCTTGATTGAGAGCTATGCCACCCGAGTCCCTTGACTTTTACTTGGTCCTCTTCCTTCTTCCGAGCGACGATCATCGCCCTTTGGGTGTAGTCATGGAGGAAAATCGGGAAAAATCAACCTTTCAAAACGAAGAAAATTCTCTCGCTGGCTCCTCCACCTTTGCCCAAAAACATAACCTAAATACATAACAAAATCATCAATTCAAAAAAGGAGTTTCACATTCAAAATTATTTGAAGAAGGTGGGGTGACGGGAGTAGCAAACTCCATAATATAAACATATTTATGGACATATGTATTATATCTATCATATAATAGATATATAAAAGAGGTAAGAGCAGATAACATAAAACAGTACGACGAACAGGGACATCTGTGGCATTGAAGAATGAAAACACAAGGTTTTTCAGAAAGATATAAGTTATCTCTCACGATTGGTCACGACAGAGGAAAAAATTCAAAGGCGAACAGCTTTGCAGCGATCTCCCTTGTGCCGAGGAAACTAACTCCTCTTCCACGAACAGATTCCAACTCCGAGAATCACCTAACAGATTTGCAGCTCGTCCGATCAACTTCTCCGTCACAGAACTAATCCCGCGGCGCTGAGCTGTTCCCACAACTCCACGAACTCACTTTAACGAAGTGAGAACATCAGCACGCCCTAACTCCTCGCGCCGATGAACAGTTGCACGTGCACATCATTTCTGCGGCCTAAATGATACACGCACGAACTGCTTAAACATGCGAACTCCTCCGACGCCGAGCTGAAAAGGATCCGATGACGCACAAACTGATTCCACGAACGAACTTTTTCACCACGGAAGAACTCACCTGTGCGAACTGGTCGGACACCTCCTTTCTCCTCGCCCGAACTGATCTTTCATGCAGGAGATAAAAAAGAATAGGCAAAGACTTATATTAATAGGTGAGTTTTTTCAAAAATTAGGAGATTCGTGAAAATCTTTGAAGGAAAGATTAGGAGGAGACTTCCGTTCAAAGTTATCCGTACAAGATAGAGTTTGAATTTTTTGGATCGCTTGATTTTGAAATAGAGTTCCACTGGAAATTGAATCTGCAAATCTGTTTTCGTGATGGAGATGAGGAAGGAATCATCTTGTGTGATAAGTCCACCAAGACCCAATTATGTTGGCCCACAAAATACATACTAATATATATTATATAATATGTATAATCCTGATGCTAATCAAATAAGCGGATCCAATATAAAAGTGAATGACACACAAGTACAACATCAAAGTTCCTACCAATGCTGACAATTGCAAAAAACATCCTCACTTGTAATATTGCATATCGGTCCTTGAAGATTGAGAAAATTGCACAATGTTCTTCAAGGAATAAAAAGTTGGAAAACCACCCTTGAGGATATTGTTTAAGAGCCGAATACAAAATGTACAAGAAGATTTTGACTTTATAAAATTGCAAAATGGTACTTAAAGAAAAGAAAGTGACGAGATAGATCCGGAACTACTCAAACTATCGCACACTGTCTTATCAGCATGATAGCACACTGCGAAGTTGGGGGACTTATTACCTCCAAAGTATTCTATTTCGGTTCACTACATTGATGTACGATGATCAACTACTAAGATGACGCCTGCATCACACGAACCACTAATCAAAATCCCATAATTTTGACCATAGTCATTTGGCCAGCATGGTCAAACGCTCTCATACAACCGCTCAAATGCATGATCTATCAATATAACTAAGCGGAGGTCAAGATTAAACCGTCACGCTCAAGAAGTGAAGACTTATCTTTCCAAAGCTAAGAAGTCTTAGCTTTTCTAAAGCTCAAGAACTAAAGACATAGCTTCCAGAAGTTGAAGATGACTAGTCTTTCTCCAAAGCTCATGAAGAGTTAGATTTTCTAAATCTTAACTACTAACGACTTAGTTTCACCAAAAGCCAAGATTCTCAAGAATGTGACTTCCAAACGGTATGCACTGCTGAAGATCGAATGTGACCCCAAATAGGGTACACATTGTTGATGATTGAATGCTACTTTAAGAGAATGTGCACAATGAAGATTGAACTCAACCCCATAGAGGACAAGTAGAGTAAAAATTAAATGCGACCCCAGAGGGTACTGAAACAAAGAAGTGAAGGATGTCACCTATGCTCTTACTGAAGAAGCAGGTCTCAACTCAACAAATGCCAATACAACATGGTTTCAGCTTGTGGACAGATCAATTACCTCCATGAATGAAAATTTTGGATCAACTACATCAAACTACGAACAAATATCTCTCATCAAACCACAAAATGAGCTTAATGAAGAATCAAACTACAAATTAGCACCTTTGCAGCAAACTACTAAGAGCGCTTCATGAAGTGACTTAAGAGTCAACAATGCCTCAATAAGAATTGGCACACACCAGGTTTTTGTGCATTTTCATCATTGTCAGCTCAGCTGTGGTATGGAACTGGGGGACTCCACATATGGCCGAAACAACTAACACAAATTGGTGTAGCCATGAAAGTTTCCTATGTTTCCCAAGTAAAATATAAAATTGGTGCATAGTAAGCCTAAATAAACTAGGTGAAGAGCCTATTGGGTGAATATCTCATAAAGTAGGCCACTATTGTAAGCCATACCAAAATAAACTAGGTGAAGAGCCTATTGGGTGAATATCCCATAAAGTAGGCCACTATCGTAAGCCCTACCAAAATAAACTAGGTGAAGAGCCTATTGGGTGAATATCTCATAAAGTAGGCTATCAACATAAGCCCTACCAAACTAAACTAGGTGAAGAGCCTATTGGGTGAATATCCCATAAAGTAGGCTATCTACGTAAGCCCTACCAAAATAAACTAGGTGAAGAGCTTATTGGGTGAATATCCCATAAAGTATGCTATCAACGTAAGCCATACCGAAATAAACTAGGTGAAGAGCCTATTGGGTGAATATCCCATAAAGTAGGCTATCAACGTAAGCCCTACCAAAATAAACTAGGTGAAGAGCCTATTGGGTGATTATCCCATTAAGTAGGCTATCAACGTAAGCCCTGCCAAAATAAACTTGGTGAAGAGCCTACTGAGTATGCCATCAATGTAAGCCATGCTTGCGAAAACCAATAATGACATTTGGAGACAAAGACAAGCAAGATCAAGAAGACAAGCAAAATATGAACCAAGAAATGCTTAATCTACTTCACAATGTCTTATCTGTCTGATAACACACTGTGAAGTGGGGGACTTCTGATGTAGCATATTTTGGAATCTACACTTGGCATTCTCTCGTTTGATCACGTGTCGCACAAAGTTGTCGCTTTGTCGCATTATCACATTCCGAGGTACATCACAAACTCATTAATGTTGGGCCTAACCCAGAGTGCAAACTTGTTAATGTTGGGCCAAGCCCACTATACAAATCCAATGAAGTTGGGTCAAGCCCATCAGCACCTAAGCCTATCAAATGGAGCTAGGCCAAGCCCATCAACACCCAAGCCCATCCAATGGCCTATGAAGTATCTATAAATACCCCCTCCCCTGAAGGAAAAAAGGACACATTATTTACATTCTACTTTCTCTCTCTAGAGATGATGCACAATCCAACACGGATTAGCATCATACCCGACCAGCACGGTCCGACGACATCTCATATGGCAATCCAGCACGGATTGGCAACTTATTCGACCAGCACGGTCCGACAGCATCTCATCTATCATGGTTTATTCACGCATCAAGCTCTTATGCGATGCCCAATCCAGCACGGATGGGCATCTTGAGAAACAATGAACTACGTTCGGCTTGATTCCCTATACGGGATACGTAGGCAGCTTGGCACAACCCAAGTTCAGTCCAAAATCAACAAACCCTTACTTTAGGTATGGTGTTTCACAGTGCAGGTTTCTCGAACTCAAAGCTAACTCAGCACCAGCACGGAGCTTGAGTTGGTCTGACGTGGAGTGCCTAGTTAGCAGGACGAACGCACCCCGCATCAAAGTTGGGTGTAGAAATTATTGGATTTCAACAAATTATAATCTCCATTATTAAAAGACGGGATAATATCAGTTACATTCCTTAAGATTTTGTCAAATATCACAAACATCTACTACAGTTTTAGTAAAATTCATGACAGTCCTTGAAATTCTTGGTAACATTCACATAGGTCCAACACATTTTTTTGCCCTTGGTGAACTATGACTAACTTATTAAGACCAGAAATATCCTTTTAATTATTTAAATTATTAAACGGTTCCATTGGAAATATGATGCTAACTGTGGTGGTTTTATATGAAAGAAAACTTCGACATTTTGTAGCATGTAATAAATTATGATAGTTATAGAAACTATTAAGATACTTAAAAATTAAAATCATTTAATATTATATTTCATTTTTGTAGATGGACTCAGAATATACCGCTTGTGTTTCTAGATATAAGGTATAAAAATTCGCATTCCACCTTACTATATTGTGTGTGAGTCGACGTCTATCGTTCTGTAGCATGTTATGATATGTTGCGATGAAAGTCTGGCTAACGAATTGTTGAAGAAGGTTTTTTGAAACATGTTGATTTGTAATGATTACAATATGATAGCTGTAGTGATGAAGAATGAACTTGTGCCTCATTTCAACAGCTAATCAGCGGGGTATATATAGCCGTATATGTGCACACAGCAAAATACTTGACTATATTGATGTCATCTTTTAAATGTGTGAGCTTAAACTCTAAACTACACTTAAATATATGATGTATAAATTAAATTGAAAAATAATTTTTTATATAATTGAAATTCATATCAGACTTCAATAAATTACTAAATTTAATCGTAGCTTTCGAATATACCAGTAATCTCTTGTAAGAGTCATGTAGTACAATAATTTGTGTTTTGATTTATATACTTATCGGTTGATTTCAAAGTATTTTCTATAGATTGATGGCTTATATAAATAATACAAAAAAAATTTGTGTTTTCTGAAATTAATATTATATTGACAGAAAATATACTTTAACTTTTATCGATACTCCACTCAAAACCAAAGCGTTCATTTGGAAATGGTTAGCTGATCGGATTCCAACAAAATATTCTTGCCGGTCGACATATCCTCCCAAATGCTGGAAACTTGGTTTGTAATCTTTGTGGGCGTGAAGATGACAATTTGGATCATATCTTCTGCAGATGCTCTTTCTCCTACCAGCTTCGGACGAAAAATCATTATTTGAGCGACTCAACGGTCTAATTTCTAATTCGAAGAAAAAAGGTTTCCCGGACTGGAATTGTATTTGGTGCTTTGCTTTTTGGACAAATCTGGGAAGCTAGAAATAGAGTGACGTTCAATGGTGAACAAGTAACGACAGACGAAGTTGTGAACACTATATTGGCTAGCTCATGGAGTTGGTTTAAGGCGAAAACTCCCTTCTTTTCTTATTTGTTTTACGAATGGTCTTTATCCCCTTGAATTGTACCATTTGAACCTCTTTGGAACATGTAATAATATTATTTTTGCCGTTCAAAAAAAAACTTATTTATTTTATTTGTTTCTATTTCTAGTTTATATATAATTTAAAAATTTTTAAAAATTGAGCTTACACGAGGTCACTATTTGTCTAATACCCAAAGCATTTAAAACGCAGTGTCCTGAATTTTCCATTGCTTGTAATACCACCACTGCAAATTGGAGGGGGGAGTTCAGGATTAATAGTTTGGGAGACAAACTCAAGAAGTGACACATATCATGTCATTTGTAGTAGGAGTGAAGGAAACCAAACACCAATTTAAGCCCAAATTTATAATTTATCGGGCCTTATATGTGCAAGCAAACGTGCTATTATATTAGTCTGAATCCTTGACCCCATAATTTAAGTCGCACCGTCAATAACGCCAATTAACAACTCACATTTTTTAATGGGGAATGATATATACAGATCAATTCTCAACTATACGGAGCAGTTATAATATTTTTCCATTACTACCCTTTGTTTAAAGTATATAATGTCTTTGATTTACCAAAAAAAAGTATATAATATCTTTGACATCCATTATTTCCTAATCCTAGAAGTAATTAACATCACATATTAAATTAGCAATCCCGAATTAAGAAAATCTAGATACCTAACATAATCAAATGCACACATCAATTGTGGAATTTGACTCTTTTTTTTTTTCCTTTTTCTCTTTTTGGTACTATTCATTCATTTTGTTTCAATATGGTACTATTAATTTGTGTATCCAGTAGTTTAGCTTTTAATACTTCAAATTAATTAATAATTCTTTCTTAGATAACTTGATAGTAATGGAATTAACCTTATCAGAAGTATTTTATTTTAAAAAATTTAAATAGGAAAACCGACTTCGCTAGTAGACAACAATAATCTATTTTCACAAAAAAACAAAAAACAAAACCATGTTTAGATCATCTTTGTATTTCTATTTTTTCGTTTACTTTTTGTGAATCAATATACACACATCTAGTTTTAAGAGATATTGCAATGTATAGTACCTTGATATCGCTTTCTCTAAACAGTATATAGTCATATATCTTGTCACTTGGGGACACTTGTGGACCATCAATCTTTCGTCCCTCTGTTCCAAACGATCTCACTACTTGGAGATTATTCAATCAAAAGAGGTAAGTTTGCAAATCAGCTTATCTTCATAAAAAATAATCGTAATATTCTCTACATGGCCATAAAACACACTCATATGTCCTCAATACAAATAACTACCCAAATGATTCCAGCTAGCACTAAAACTCACATAAAAGATTAGCAACTACTTAGTGTGCATACAAGTGCTAACAACATGACACACCCTAAACGATAACATATAAATATCTGATCTGGAAGCAAATTGACACAAAACTACCTCCATGGACACAAAATCAATCAATCAAAACTGGCAAATCGGTGAAAATAAAAAATAAGAAAAGAGATTCAAAGAAGCGAAGAAGCACTTATACGAATGAACAAAAATAGAAGAACAAATGATGAAAATCAGACCGTTGCGTAAGCCGATGCTGGATTCGTCGGTGTTGATATTGTAAAGTATTCCTTCATATCTGATTTCACTCTTTGAAGTCAAGCTAATTAAACTTTCGATGTACGTATCCTCCGACACTCCTCCTCCTTCGCCGCCGCCAGATCTACTCTCCATCGCCATCGATTGTATTTCTCTACTTTTTCTATACGCAAATTTACCTCCGTAGCCTATGTGTTGGTTCAATCGAAAAAACAGCAGAGTAGGGTTTTTAATTTTTTCAACTCTTCTTCTTTTCGGTGTAATTTTATTATTATTATACTATTTTTTTTTTATCAAAAAGGAAAAACAAAGGTCATTAGACCATGTCAAAATTTAGCAAATCAACAACATGGGAGGGGGAATATCCCACAAGAAATCTCGCTCATCTGCACTTGGTGGGTTCTTCAACAAGCTATCCACGGTTCTATTAGCTGTGCGTGGGATCCATCTTAGCTTACAAGTCCATGGGAGCCGTAAGAGTTCCTTGCATTCGTGTACAATATTCCTTACGTTCTCCGGTACTGTAACTTCGCCCATAATCATTTTATATGCCGAGAGCGAGTCGGTTTCTATCTCCACGCGAGGGATGCGTCTTTCCCACGCAAGTTGCACTCCAATTTTGATGGCCTCGAGCTCCGTTTCGTCCACTGTTGGCGTCGAGATTCTTGAATTATATCCCAAATCCATGCTCGAGAACTGGACTGAAGGAGGCCCGCGGCTGCCCCTTTGTTGTTGCTTGTATTAAGCCTTCCGTCAACGTTGAGTTTCACCCAATCATTTGGGGGTTTAATCCACTTCGCGCCATGCCTCATATTTCTCTTTTTCTTTTTTGCATTTTGCAATTCAATGCTCAATGTCTTTACTTTGAAGACGCTTATATTTGTTGCTTCGGTCGTATTTATAAACACCTTATCATTATGTGCTTTCCACAAAGTCCATATCGCGACAACAAAGATAATGGACCAGTTGCAACTCGACATTAATGTGCTCTTCCTCGACTTGTGTAACGCGTTCTCATTTAGCCATATAGCATCCGCAGCCTTGTTGAACTCATCCCAATCACTCCCCGTAAGCAGCCTCTCCCAAAGTCTATTCGCACTCGGACAATGTCTAAGTATGTGGCTCACGGTTTCTTCCTCATAATCGCATACCGGACAGCTGGGGTGATCCAAGATATTTCTTATTTTCCGAAGATTGTTTGTTGCAAGTTGCTCTTGCGCCGCCAACCACATAAAATATTGGAGCTTGCTACTAACTTCGGCTTTCCACACCCATCGTATGTGTCTTGCTGGACCTCCTGACTCGTATCGTGCTTTGTAAACAGCGCGATATGCAGATTGACACGTGAAAGTACCGCTCGAAGTCTCGTTCCAAAAGATAACACCCTTCTCGTTCCCCAGCGTTATACCACAACCATTTATTTCGGACCTCGAAAGGTGTGGGATATCCGTGTGAAACGCGTCTCAATTCCAGCCCCTCCTCGTTCATAACATCTCGTAGCCGAAGATTAATGATGTCAGGATGTATAAGAATACCATCATAACATAATTTGTGCGACTCGATCCAGTTATCTTGCCAAAACCGGATAGTTCTCCCATCCCCTATTTTCCATCGAAAATATGGTTGCATTAAATTGGCGCACTTGACAATCCCTTTCCACGATGTACTATATGTCATCTTTGCCTTGTAATCGAGAAGGCTGGAATTCTTGAGGTGTTTTTCTTTGATAAATTCACTCCACACGGTCTCTTCGTCCTTAATAATTTTCCATGCTAACTTTGCAAGTAATGCTTCGTTACTATTGCGTGTAATTCGGATTCTGAGGCCCTCTTTATTACTATTTACAGATATTAGTATATTACTGAATATACAGTACAACAAGCTCATTTATTATTATATATTATTTATTACTGCATACATGAACTTGTGACCGTAATATCATCAAAATCAATAGAACAATTTTACCAAAAAAAAAAAAAATCAATAGAACCAAGGATATAAAAACGCCTCAGACAATAAGAAACTAAAATCCGCATTGAACTTGAATAATAGAACTTAACATAAACTTGAATAACAAAATATATCAAAATTAAACTTGAATAACATTCAACATGAGCATCTTAATGCTTCTATTTCTATTTCGTCTTGCTCTTGTTGTTCTTCTTCTTCTTCCCATTCCCCTTCCCCTTCCCAACCCTGCCTTTTGGGTTCCCTCCGGCGTCCGTCGCTGCCGGAGAATCATCCTTCTCCATCACCGTAAAACAAAAAAACTATGGAGTAATTCTTTTTTAAGTTATTCTCGTCACCTCCTTTTTCTTGCATGGCGGTGGTATTTCCTTGATTGGCAGGTTTTACGTAGTGGTGTGTGCAGGGGCAGAGTCACCATGAGGGCTAGGGTGGGCTCCAACTCGAGTTCAATTTTGACCCCAATCGTAATAGGTATTTACAATAAAAAAAACCTTAGGGGATCTCAGAGAGAAAATCTTAGTGACAGAAGAGACAAAAATATTGTTGAAAGCTACGCGAGTAGTTGAAAAGTTTTCTTGGTGTGTGTAAAACTTAAAGTCATGTAGGATATATACATGGAGCTGAGCTTAATGAATTGCCCAGATCAATCTAATATAACGACCCCAAAGATTAAAGAAATATTTTACTGTTTCTTACAGTAAAATGAGTTGGTCAATCCTAGCACGTTTTAGAGAAGTCAAACATTATTATATACAAGGAAGAATCTAGAGTCGGCTTATTTACAAGAGAGAGTCTCAGTGTTGAACATATTCAAGAGCGACCCTAGAACTCTGGTTTTTGGATCGGTCAGCCAAAGTGCAAGGCTCTTGTGCATGCGACAAACGCATCGTTTGGTCTGCTTGCGTGTGTGGTGCGCTCTGTTGGTTGGATGCTAGGGCTTTTGCTCGTCGGATCAGGCGAAAGTGTGGCCACCCGTGAAATCCTCCCCCACAGAATATGCAACATCCATGACAGCTGGGAACTTTGAAACGCTGGAATCTTGTCCTGAAATTGTCATAACTCGTTCTCGATCTCTTAGCTCGCATCTGCCTCCAGTTGTCCCTTCCGTCGGACTAAGTACTATCGCCAAGGATTGACCCCTTAGCGCTTGACGGTCCACTCGACAAGGATCTCATCGATTGTGGTCATGGTACAACGGTAATAGTGTACCATTGACATGAGTTCGAAAGTTGGTTGCAAAACTTAGTTTTCTTGTTAGGTTTTCCTTAAGGAGCCCAAATAACTAACAAAATTAATATCTCCAAATGATTTCAACCATCAACAAATTTAAAAAGAAAGGCATTCTTTAAATTCCTTACTTTTGAAAAAGACACATCTTTCTCTCAAACCTTCTGTAATGACAAATTCTTGATCTCTGAAATTAAAAGACAAGAAAATATTACAAAATAAATTTGATAAAATTAAAAGTACAATTGTGGTGCAATCTCTATTATTCTTCTGATTCTGTCCTATAACAAGTGATTTTGAAATTTTGTTGACTTGAGAGTGGATTTGATTTGATCTCCTCAACGTGTATTTGAGTTGACGTTAATCCAAGGGCTTTTGAGTTTGATCTTGAATTAGCGATCTACTTGACTTGATCTTTGCGACGAACAATTTGATCTCCGCCTTAGATTTGTTGAATGTCAATCTTCTTTAGAGAAATCTTGATCTTCAAAATACTTGGATATTTGACAAACGTTGATTTGAGGGCTTGACGGCTTGATCTCGGATCGAACGAAAATTTAATTTGGAATTTGATTTAAAGGTTTGATGAGGAACAATATGATCTTTGTCTTCAGTTCTTCGATTTGTTGGTTTTTGATCTTCTTGAATGGATTTCAATCTTCAAAAATAGTTTTTTTAGGGTCTTGGGACTTGATCTCGGATTAAACGAATTTTTGACTTGAAGACGAATGAAGAACGATATGAACTTGGTTTTGGATTTGTTGAACTTCTTGGAGTTTGATCTTCCTCGGCAGAAGTGCGATATTCAAAAATAGTTTTTGGATAGAATTGTGACTTGACTGCGGATTGAAAGGAGTGTACGAAGAACACCGTGAAGATTGTTGAAGAATGCCTTGAAGATTGTTGAACTTGTTGGAGATGATTTGTTGAACTTCCTTGCTCTGAATGCTTGAAGGTTGAATTGTGATTTTTTTTTTCAAGACCACTTCTATTTATAGGTGTGGAGTGAATCTCAATTAGAATCTCCTGATGAGATGAACGATTGTGATCGCGTCTACAATTTCTTGATTTGGAAGACTTTATCTAAGTGAATCTTCTTTCTATCTCTTGAAGATTGAGACTTGGTGGGGAACTCTTTCCTTGTGTTGAGATTTGGTGGAGAATTCTTACCATCTCTTGAAAATTGAGACTTGGAGGAGAAGGTTTTCCATGTCTTGAGATTTGATGAGCAATTATTTTCCTGTCTTAAGATTTAATTAATATATTTATTTTAATCCCTCAAAATATTAGAATTAAATAATATATATTCTGTGTTTCTTGCATCTTAAGAGTTACCATCATTTGATTTAACTAGACACAAAATTTATGTGTCTACACCTTCATCATCAAATCTTGAGATATTTAGCATGTTGTACAAAATTATATTATTATGTACAAGGAGTATATCACATTTTATTGTTTAATTTTAATTTTTAGTAGATGATAGTCTTGTGCGTTGAAACCAAACTTATTATTTTGTTGGTGCATTAAAGTAAGAAGATTAAATCTCTTTTATATATCTATTCAAGTTTTCGTCTTCTAGTTCTATAGATAAAATATCTTAATTAAATGAGAAGCATGTATATCCTAATAGCTCGTTTACAAGTGCTATTGACTAATTTCCCCCCATAGAATTGTAGAGTTTAACTTCAATAACATCTTTATTTAACATGTATTCTCATTTTTATACCAAACGAAAAATATTTTTCATTCTATTGTGTGTGTATATATATATATATATATATATATATATATATATATATATATTATTCAAGTTAATTGTAGCTCGGGTCCAAAAAGATCCTCACTCCGCCCCTGGGTGTGTGTGTGTGTGTTAACTGTGAAGAGAGATGAGAGAGAAAGCTAACAGAATTGCAGCTGTAGTTGCAGTGGCATCGTGTGAGAGGGTGCAGTGAGTAGTATAAGATATGCACCTAGCTAAGAATTAACATTCATGATTTGTTGTGGGAGAACCTCCACCAAAGATCGAATGTGGAAAGGCATAATACTCCTTGGGCAACTATTTTTGCTACAACTTATTGGAAGATTTGGAGTTGACATTGTAAAAATCTCTTCGAACATGCTAGAGCCATCCCTTTTATCCGCCAATATGCTAAAGATGACACTGATGCTTGGAATAAACTCCACGCATTGCAACACCCAAGTCTCTCGCGAGTATCTTGGAGCTTTAGTTGGATCAACCCCCAACTCGGTATAACTAAGGTAAATGTTGACGGCAGTGCGCATGGCAACCCAAACGATATTACTTGTGGAGGAGTAGTAGCTCAAGATTGTGATGGGCGTTGGCTTTTTGGATTCAGTGCCAATCTCGGCTTTGGTAGTATCACAACCGCAAAACTTTGGGGAATTTATTATGGACTTGCCCAAGCGTTATAGCATGGAACTCAATACATCTCTATAGCATGCGACTCTAAGATTGTAGTTCAGCTCTTGTTGTGAGATTTACACGATACTTATCCACATCATAACCTTGTTGACTCATGTCGTGCCCTCATGGGTAGCTTCCTTTCTTGTGAGACCAAGCATGAATACCATGAAACTTAGTTTGTTGTTGACAAGTTAGCCAACCTTAACCACACTCTCCCTTACGGAATCCAATCTCTTGTCGAACCCCTGGCCCGATCTCCCCGTTTTTTCGTTTGACTTAGTTGGTGGCATTAGCTACCGCTCAATTACAGTGTAATTGTTTCACTCCTCATAGGGTCTTCCCCCTCCAATGTATGAAAAAAAAAAAAAAAAACCTAACATTTTTTTCATGTTGTGTGTCTTGAGATTTATGTTTACATGGTATTATTATTGTGTATATATACTGAGATGGTTAATTAATCTTTGCCAATCGCTTGAAATATTTTGGACCTATACAAATGCCATATTATTATATTTTATACTATCCTTATTTGGAAGTAATTACTTCATGTGCTAGGAAAATGATTTTGTGACAGTAGTGACCCACGGTCCCATTTTCACACTTTAATATTTTAATTGGGGCCGGGCTGCTAGCTTAATTGTTCATAATTCATGCTAATTTTCAAATTTAAGCTTAATTCTTTTATATTACATGTAACTCGCCACTCTGTTTGTTATATTTTTATTAGGTCGTAGTTTGTGTTTTACTATCAATTTCTAATTCACTTAAAGTCTTGTTTCCTCACAAAGCATCATGAACATTAATTCTGACAAAAAAATGATATATGGTTGCACTCTTAATTATTTAACAAATCTAATTTGGTAGAAGAAATTCACAAGATATCAAAACCGGAAGTAGATATATTTTTTAATATGAAAACACACTTTTGTAAAAATAACACTAATATCGAACCAATTGTTTTTTCAAGCAATGCGATCACCAAACAGAGGCGAATAACTTTTGTCTTATATATCAATATAACTAATCAAATATACATCAACTTTAATATTGAAAAAAATAGGAAAATGATTTACTGACAGTACAGTGTACCCACGGTCCCATTTTCACACTTTAATATTTTAATTGGGGCCGGGCCGCTAGCTTAATCGGTCATAATTCATGCTAATTTTCAACTTTAGGCTTAATTCTTTTATATTACACATAACTCTCCACTTTGTTTGTTATATTTCGTAGTTTATGTTTTACTTTCAATTTCTAACGCACTACAAGAAATTTGCTCATTCCCAGCGCCTTGATTTTCCCAGCACCTCTTGTAAGTGCTGGTAAAAACGTTTGGCACACAATACACCAACGCCATATTATTAAAATAACCCAAAAAAATAGCACTGATGTATGGATCCCCAGTGCAAACAACACCAGCGCTAGACAATGCTGGTAAAAGTTTTCACCAGCGCAAAAGGCGCTGGCAAAGGCCTAATAATACGTTGGTGAAAACTGTATTTTCTGTAGTGAACTCACTTCTTGTTTCCTCACAAAGCATCATGAACATTAATTCTGAAAGAAAAAAATGATATATGGTAGCACTCTTAATTATTTAACAAATCTAATTTGTTTGAAGAATTCCACAAGATATCAAAATCGGAAGTAGATATATATTTAACATGTAAATACACTTTTGTAAAACTGACACTAATATTGGACTAATTATGTTTTTAAGCAATACTTCACCAGATTTTTGTCTTATATATCAATATAACTAATCAAATATATATCAAATATTATGTGAAGGAATTTTGATTTCAGTCGATTGAAAAAAAATATTCTCTTAAAAATAAGAGACGTTATTGTCTCTAAATCTAGCTAGCTATAATTTTGATTTCTTAAACATGTACGCTTAAGTTTGATTTTTCTATTAATAATTGAAAATCAATATTTTGTGACTTTTTCTCAAGTATTCACGTCACACAATATATTTACGGCATGTACAAAAATATGGCTTTACCGTGATTGATCTCGTTTGTATAGTGGAATTATATGTATTTAACTTATCAATCTGAGGCATTTTGCTAATCTTTAAATTTAAAGGATTTTATAGTAAAATTTAAACATCTCAAAATACTTAAATGCAATAAGCACTTACCAAGACTTTGTGGCAGTCCAACGGCCCGACGGTCACCCTAGCGAAACAATTAATATTATGTTGACAGAAAACATCTTTTAACTTATTTGTTTTATTTTGTTTCTATTTTTATTTTATATGTATTTAAAAAAAAAGAATTTGAGCTTACGCGAGGTCACTACTCACTACTTGTCTAATATACTAATAATACCCAAAGCATTTAAAACGCAATGTTCTAACTTCTAATCCTCAAATTTGTGATTGTTTTTTCCACGAATATGATGTAACGCGAGGTCACTATTACTCACTACTTGTCTAATAGACTAATACCCAAAGCACTTAAAACGCAATGTTCTAACTTCTAATCCTCAAATTTGTGATTATTTTTTCCACGAATATGATGTCCGAACCGAGTATATAATTACTATATATGTTGGTCACGATGTAGCCTTATTTTAGTCTGAGTCCTTGAACCCATAATTTAAGACGCACCGTCAACGACGTCAATTGACTACTCACATTTTTTAATATACATTTTAATTAGAAAACAAAGGAATATACGTAAATTGGCAATTTACCTCAAAACTGAGAGGGCAAAAATAAAAGGGTAGAAGAAAAACTGCAAGAGGATATAGCATACTCATGTCGGGTCTGTGGGGGTATTTTTCATCTACATCCCCTGAGGTTTGGTCCTTTGACAAATACCCCCCTGAAATTTGGCACTTTGTTAAATACCCTCTTCTGTTAGTTGACTGTCTAGTCAACAGTTAAATGTAAGGGTAATAAAGTAATTTAGTGTCATATTTTTTTGTATTATATTTTTTATTTTATTTTTAAAGTGTTTGTAATTTCTTATATCAATGAACATTTATAATTATAACGATTTCTAGTTTAATGTGAATTTAAATTATACAACATACATGAAATTGATGCCTTTTTATTTAAAATTTTTAACATTCGATTTAGACTTTTATTTTTTTAAAAAATCACTTTTAAAAATAAAATATATGTTGTTTCGTGTATTATAACTAGAATTAATTTGTAATTTTAAAAATAAATCAAGTTATAACTAGAATTGTATTATAACTCGATTTTTACATGTGAACAACACATAGGACAAAATATATTCAAAATTGTTTGAACCCCATTTGGCGATCCGATGAGAATATTTTGTCGAATATTTGAAAAGTAATGATTTATTTTTTCTTGTAGCGCAAAAAAATAAAAGATAAATAGCTGATTTCTATATTAGACCGAACATAAAATAAAATTTCTATTATCTAATGACATCTATATAAATCACGAGGTATTTTTATTGCAATCATCTATAATTTACTTTTATACATATTTCAATGTTACTAGATTGTTGATGGTATTACCGCCATACCAATTTTTTTTTTTTGGGTATAGACGTCAATAGATAATAGGCAAATTTTATTTTATGTCCGACACAATATCAAAAGTTGTTTTTTGCTCTTTATCCTTCACGATTAAAAAAAAAAAGAATAAGGAATCCATTGCCTTTCAAAAAACCCATTGTTTTTTGTCCTAAATTTAGAGTGTATTTGGTCCTATGTGGTGTCCACATGTAATAATTGAGCTATAACACAATTTTAGTTATAACTTGATTTTATTTTAAAGATTTGCAAATCAGTTATAGTTAAAATACAAGAAACAACATATATAGTTTTTTTTTCAAATAAAAATTTTAAAAAATAAATTGTCAATCAATTGTTAATTTTTCAAAATAAAGATGCTTCAATTTCATGTATGTTGTATAATGTAAATTCAAATTAGAATAGAAATCGTCATAATTACAAATGCTCATTAATATAAGAAATATTAAATACTTTAAAAATTACAAAAAAAGATAATATAAAAAAGTAATAATATTAAATTACTTTATTACCCTTACTTTTGATTGTTGACTAGATGGTCAACTAACAGAAGGAGGTATTTAACAAAGTGCCAAACTTCAGGGGGGTATTTGCCAAATGATCAAACCTCAGGGAGGTGGATGAAAAAGGTGGAATCTGATGATCAAGGCATAATGAAGCCTTGATTTTATCAAATTAACGTTGGCAAACAAACAAAGAGACGTAGTGCACTTAATCTTTTATTTGAATTCTCTTATCTCTTGTCTGTACACAGTACACAATTGCTTCCAGTTTTCTTTTGTTCTTTGTGAAGAGTTATACTTCCCCGCCGAGGCAAGTTCAACATCTTCTAAAATATAAAACTGTACATACAAAGATGAGAAAAGCATATTTGTACAAATCGCACAGGCTCTGCTTGTATATATCCAACCTGCATATATTATATTACGCAAGCCTGACTGGCAATTAACATGTTGCGCGCGGTTCATAAGTTGAAAGCAAAATTATGTGAGAATCATTAATATAGTTTCTTATAAATTGAATTTATTGTTAGTCTTGAATTTGATTTCCATAAGTTGATACCTAATAAGCTAAAATTTGGTAATAAGTCAACTCCCTAGAACAATAGAAGTTTGTGTGTGTATGTGCGCGTGCTTTTACATAATTTTTCCTAAGAAAGAATATAATTCCACTTCCTAATTAGTAAATCTTGTCCAAAGTCAAAGCAACATAGGTCACATCGGGCGTTAAACTCAAATGGAATATGTATAATTGATATGTCACCTGCGTAAAAAATGTTGTACGAGTATAATTTTCTAGTGAATTCTCTGTCTATCAAAGGTAAATCTATAGGCCATGTATATAAGTATACAAAGTATTATAACACGGCTCAATCTAACGTGTGTAAAGGTAAGATTAAGTAATTTTAATGATGAAACTGGAAAATATTTATGTTTAACTGTAGTACGTAATTGGTTGTACTGTACATGTGCTTAATTAATTATATATATGCATGTACTAGAGCGTCTAGTTATTTTTAGAACATGAAAGGCACAGTTCAAGGGTAATTTTCATCCACCTCCCCTGAGGTTTGATGCTTTGGCAAATACCCCCATGAGGTTTGAAATTTTGGCAAATATCTCCTTCCATCAGTTGAATGTTAGTCAACGGTTAAATGTGATGGCAATTATGTAATTTTATATCCAACATCTAAAAATATATTTCAAATCACCAATTTATTTTAATCATTTGTACATAATTCATTTATTTTCACTGTTTAAATCATCAAAATAAATTTAATTTATATATACTTTTATTTTTAATAATATTGGTTCATGTAGAAACTGTATACTTACAATGATTTTTGGTAATTTACCTCCCAATGATATGTTAAATTGCTAAGTTATCTTTCTCTGAAAATAAGTTGACCAAATATCTCAATGTGATCTCAAAAATAGCATTTTACCTCATTGTGAAGTGAGATGTAATCCACTCTCCCATAAATGAGAGTGATGTAATTTGCCAAAAATCCTATTTACAATTTCAAATTATATATACTTTTAAACTAGCAAAAAGTTCTATTTAAACTTGTAAAGTAATTTGATAAGATAATAAAAAAAATTAAAACTCTTTAGTGCATTTTTAAATTTTTATTTTTGTTTATCTATTATTAACATATTTAGCTCACATAATATTTTTGTTTACTATGCTTGGTTGTTATTGGTTACATCTCATTTTCTTTGTGAATGGACTGAAAATAACACTTTTAGAACAACTATTAATAAGAGTAGGACAACTTATACACGTTTTATGGTATTTTACATTGATCATTCCTTGTAGTTTTAAGAGTTTCTTTAACCTTTTCCTAGTTACAGTTCTTAACAAAAAAATCACATATACTACATAATATTTATTTTGATTATTTAAATGGTAAAATAAATGAATTACATGCAGATTATTAAAATAAACTGAAAACCTCAAATGTATTCTAATATTGTTGGACAATAGAATTACATAATTGCCATTATATTTAACTTTTGACTAACAGTCAACTGATGGAAGGGGGTAGTTGCCAAACTTTCAAACCTCGGGGGGGGGGGGGGTATTTGCCAAAGCATCAAACCTCAGGGGAGGTGGATGAAAATTACCCCACAGTTCAAATATTAAAGGGAGTTTCGTGTCAAAATACAGGTCAAAAGGAGTAAAAGTATATAACTCGCTCTGATATTTTAAATGAAATAGCACATAACGAACCCTAGCTTAAAAAACTAATTTTCAGAGCAATGGAACAAAAGGTTGAAAACTTGGATCCAAACTTACTATATATTATGAATATTTATAGGGATAAAAGCATCAAGCCCGTAACCTTTGGGGTGTTTTGTGCTTTGGTTCTTAACCTAAGTTTATCAGCACTTTGGTCCTTAAACTATAGGGTGTTTGTTCGATTTGACCCAGTTTTGCATTTTTGGCCATTTTCAGGCATTTTCGCCGGAATATTCCCCTCTACCCGAATGATATGTGTTGTACTAGATGTATAATAGTAGTTGGTAAAAAAAGAAAAAAAAACACCTCCAAGTGAGGAATATTCCGACCACAAAAAGACCACGAAGGTACAACGAGATTTGCCCATTTTCTGCCATTTTGGACCATTTTTTGTTGGAATATTCCACTCTACCCGACTCATATGTGTTGTACTAGATGTATAATGATAGTTGGTGGGAAAAAAAGGCAAAAAAAAAAACCTCAAAGGGAGGAATATTTTGGCCACAAAATACCGGAACTGCAAAACTGGGGCAAATCGACAAACACCCAATAGTTTAGGGACCAACGTGCTGATAAACTTAAGTTAAGGAGCAAAGTGCAAAACACCCAATATGTTAGGGGCCTTGATGCTTTTATCCCATATTTATACGTGGTCTAGAACCTCCAAATGTCTAATTGCAAATAAATAATATCAAGTTGTTAAACAACACTATTAAGGTGACCAAAGTCCAAATTAAATAATGCTTAAGCAAGCAATTCACAAAGCTAAACAAACTAAGATCCAAAAAGTAATAACATTTCCCGCATTAACCAAACGACAAAGGCATCTTGATCTTGCCGATCCACAACTTACCATCATGTGATTCCATTGTTAACAGCTAAACCAACAATAAAAATCCATTTTACCCCCTATATATATTGGGCAAAAGTAAATATTGTTGGAAAATTGGTTCAAGGAACCGGGTTTTGTGCAATCGACTTTAGGTTGAGTTTTGTACATTGGTGAATGAGACATTGATGCTCAACGTTGACTAATTAAAGTCGAAAATATTGTATGTCAATATTTAATATTTCTGTTTTGCGTAAACAGAATTATATAATTTTCTGCTATATTTTATATACGGAAAATAATAAGCATCAAAGAGATAATTAATTATCTTAGAATGTCTTTTCATAAGATTTACCTATCAGTATTATTAACTGAAACGTGTCCTCATTCATCCAAATATCTTTGCAAGATTCGTAGTTATCTTAACCACATTTCTTGGTGGCTAAGTTTTTCATCTTTCTCCTCATGACCTAGTCTATAAAAGGGGGTCACTCCCCGTAGGGTTTTTAATCATAAAAAACAAAAGCATACATACACAAAAGGCTTTTCTGCGTAGCCAAAATATTTTCTCATTGTGTGGTGGTGAGGAAAGTTACAGTTGCCGGGGCAGTCCTTGCTTGTGCACGCAATTCTGCTCGTAGTCGTTGTATCCTGGGAGACAGTCGCTCACGTTTTCTCAAGCACGTAGAGAGGACAAATTTGTTTTAAGGAAACCGAAAGGTCCTCGACTTCTCGTTTCTTCGTTCGTCCAATTCCGATTGAGGTTTGTTTGGTAACGGTAATTTCGTTTCATGTAATTTCCGTTGTTTAATTTTTCGTCAATTAATTTCGATATGTCTGTTCGTTTATCTCAATTATGGTGTTATATTTCTAACAATCTTAAAACATATGAGTTTTTATTTCAGACGAACAGGTTGTATGACGATTTTTGGATAGTGAATTTTGTTTTGACAAGAATCAGTTTTTCCAGATCTTGGTAATTAAGTTGACGGTTTTTGAGATTCGATGGAAAAGAAAAGGCATGAAGTTTTATATTTGTGGTTTCTTCCTGCCTATGATTTGCTACGTTATATCGATAAGAATTGGAGATTCAATTCTAGTTTGCTATTCATGTTGGTACCTTGTTAAGGAATTTTGGATTGATGCATGTAACGTGTTAATTACAGAGTCCTTCGTAAAGGTAATATAATACACACACACACATATATATATATATATTTATACATACATATATATATATATACATATATGTATATATATGTATACATACATTTATATATATATACACACACACACACACATATATATATATATATATATATATATATGCGAATGTATTAATATACTGTGGTTATGCATCTGACGTGTTCATCAGAACCTAGCACTAATGTTAACTTGCATTATATTAGTCATGTGATGCAGGGGCGAAGCCAGGATTTTCGAGGAAACGGGGCAAGATTACGCTAAAAAATTGTATGAGATAATAATTGATTATAAAAATAATAATCTTCTCTTGAGATAAGGGGCGTATTCTAGTGAATATAGCTCAAAATTTTGAAATGTATATACACGTCGATGAAACGACTTAAACTCTTTAAAAATCGTTCTTTTACCATCATAAAAAGATTTTTTTAAAATAATTCATTAAGCTATCATGAGACTCAAGTTTTTCACTACGTACTCCTTAAAATATAACTAATTTTTTTCATACTCATCGAACGGCATATACAAACTTTATTAATCAATCGATACAATTCCATCCAAATTATATACGGTTTAAAAGAGCATTTGTAAAATTATTTTTATAGATTACCCATATTACTTTGTGCAAAATAAAGGATATGAAAAGCATACTTTAACTAAAATAATTCAATTCTATACGTAATTGAGCTCGGGATACTCATTTGTATAAATAAAAATGATACCTCATTCTCAAGACGGAAGAATTGAACAAAGATTAGCTATTTGGCATAAATGTGATTCTCTTTTTAGATAAATAATTTAGGCTTGATTCAGTTTTGTGATCAATTAAATAAGTGTGACATATTAAGGTATGTTTATCGTACTTTTCATCTGGTAGGCTTTACACTTAATAGATATTTTTACAAAATAATATATAAATGGGCAATCTTATAATATAAAATGTATAAGAAATAGGGAAAATGCAGTTACCTATCCAACGTTTGTCCGCTTTTGCACTTTACGGTCCAACGTTTCAAATTTGACAATTTACGGATCAACGTTTCATTCCGGTAACACTTTACGGTCCAACCTTTATTTTCGACCTTTCTCGGCCAAAAACGTCACTTTTTGACCAGATGACGTCATTAAGAAGGGGTATTTTCGGTACTTCATATTTTGTTTACTTTAAAATTAAATAAATTAACAAATCATTCTTATAAAGATTTAGCGCTCCATTTTCTTACAAACCCCGCCAAAATCAGAAACCCTAAATTCCCAAATCGAAAGCAAATCCACGAAATCAAAGCTCAATTTTCGTTTTTTCCACTCGATCGGCAAAATCTAACAATGGTGTGGAAAGTTAGAACCCCCGTTGACGTTATTCCTGAAGGACAAATTACACCCGATTATGGTAAGAATCCCCAAATCAAAAATTTAAATTTTTTCTTTGTTTGGAGTTATTTTTCGTTGTGTGGTCCCTCTTTTTGGAAACATATGAAAAAATATTAATTTTTTTCCTTTTTGTTGTCACTTTAACTGGCACGTGTGTGATTGTGTGATTAGTTTAAGTTAGTTTATGTATGTTAATATAATACTAATTAATTTTTCTCTATATTCAGCTAGAGATATAAATGACTCATTCACCATTATATTGCATCATTCTGGCAAATTAATGAATTTGGGGAAATGGGTTTATCTTGAGGGACAAGTGAGCTATATAGACTGGTGTAATGAAGATGAAATATTCAGGCTAGAGATACTGGAAATGGTGAAAGAGGTGGGTGTTAAAACAGAGGGTTGTGTGATAAGAATATTGCTCCAGGTGAGTATATTGAAGTAAATAATGATAAAGATTCACTGGATATGGCACTCTATGCATCTACAAGGAAATCAATAGATGTTTATGTTCTCATAGATGAGGTTAATGATACTTAATCACAGAGTGAATTGCCTAATCTTCCTCCAATGAGTGAAGGATTGGATTATATTGGTGATAACAATGGAGGTGCCAATGTTGGTGAAGAGGAGAGGTTTGTAGAAGGCCTTGTAGAGAGTGCTAATGATGATGATGATGAGGGTTTGGTGGATGAAGAAGATGTGGAAATTCTGTTAAAGGATATGGCCACAAGACCTACTGATATACCCACCTCTTCAAGTGCCCCCCCCCCCCCCCCCCCCCCACCCAGCTAGATCAAGAAGCCAGAGACATATAACCTAATGCTTAAGAGACAATACAAGTCCACTGTTGGAATCTATAGTTGATATAGTGGACAGTGATGATAGTGATGGTGAAGTCTCATGTGGTGATGACTCTGAATTTTCAGACACTCTGAATGATAGCGACAATGATGCAGCTAATGATGAATATATTATGAGTGCCAGTGAGGCAGTGATTAATGAGGAGGAAGTAGGTACTGCACCACCTGAATTTGTTCCAAATGCTAATGATGGAGTTGAAAGCTCTAGCAGACAAGCTCTTGTGCAAGATGGGTTAGAAAGTAACTCAAACAACAAGAAAGGAAAGGAAAAAGACAGAGAGGAAACCACCAAAGCCAATACCAAAAAGACCTACACACCAAGGTCATCCAATTTTCAATCCATCACTTGACATGCATTGTGTCGAATTTGAGCTAGGGATGCAATTTCGAACAACTGAACTGTTGAGGGATGCCTTGTGTTCATGTTTGTGCTGCAATGAGACACATGAGTTGGAAGCCAAAAGAGCACATGCATGCTTATTACTGAAAGGAGACCTATCTAAGGACTTACAGTAACTACATGTCTCCTATGCAAGAAAAGAGTGCATGGCCTATGCCTCAAGGTCAGAGGAACAGAATAGAACCTCCTCCTATCCAAACTATGCCTGGTAGGCCCAAAAAGCATCGTGGAAAATTTCTCCTGAAGAACTGAGAGAGATTCAGTTAAGGAGTGAACTTAGTGGCAAACTAGGAAGGGATGGACTTAAGATGCATTGTGGTTATTGCCACAGGGAAGGTCATAATGCTAGGAGTTGTCAGGCAAGGAAGAATAACCCTCTTGCAAGTACATGGGTTCCCAAGACAAGGTTCAATGGTAGGGGAAGAATTAAGAAAGGGAGTGGGAAGGGAAGAGCCAAAAAAGCCAAAAAGGGATCTGCTGGTGCTAGTACATCTGCTGAAGTTCCTTCAAATGCAAGTGTTCCTTCAGAGCCAGATGTTAGTGCACAAGCTGAGGTGACTACCAGTCTTATTTCTTTTGGTATCTATTTAAAATGTGAAGCCAAATTTAAGTTTTCATTTATGTTCTTAGGTTGCTGGAACACAGGAGTCTGTTGTTAATACTTGTGCTGCTGGTGATCATGGGCAATGTGAACCATCTAAAAGAGCAAATAAAAGGAAAAAGCGGGTAATTAAGATAGACTTAATGATTCAATCTAACTTAATTATATTTTTGTAATCTGAATATTGATTTGTGTACTTTTTGAAATCAAAGGTACAGACTCAAGTGGCTCCTCAAAAAAAGAAGGGTGCAACAACTAATTTACCCCCATGACCATTGACTAGACAATCTCAGAATGCAGTCTCTACTAGTGAAGCCTCTCTGCCACAAGTTGGACCTCAATTAAGGCCATCTACAAGGGGCAATCCAGCACCAGTAGCTCATGTACCAATTTCTGTTGGTGGGATAGAGACAAAGCCTCTCACTAGAAGTCAAACACCTGAAAGGTTTACTAGTTTATCAACTGAGAAACCTACAGGTAAGTCTAAGAAGCAGCTTGTGTTCTCTGAGGTACCAACATCCAGCAGTAATTTGACACTCACTCCTCCAGGCAGAAATAGGTTCAAACCTCATGCTCCAAAGAAAAAAATTGGAGTTCCCAAAAGAACTGTTGAGATGATGTCTGTTAGTACTACAGAAGATGGTACTAACTAATTGTGATGTATAATGTACATTATTGAGTGCCACTGTTTTGTATAATGATTCTCATAGTGAGTGGTATTGTCATGCATGGTTTATTGTTGTTCATGGTATTGAATGGATATTGAATGTGTTTTTTCAAACATAATTACAGTCGACGATATATACTTTGACTTTTTTAACACTTAACAATCCAACCTTTCCAACTTTTACACTTTACGGTCCAACGTTTGGAAAAATTAACACTTTACGATCTAACCTTTGAAATACTTTACACGCGACGATATAAGCTTGGAAAATTATTCCATCATCAATTCTGAACTTCAACATTAATTATTTGTTTCCTTTTTTCTGATAAGAATCATATATATCAACGTCAGACGATCACGTAAATCAAGATTTTCTTTCCTTATTAATGATTCTTAATAATTGAATATATGTCAGCCAAGTTTAAAAATAATTTTATTCCTTAATGGGTATTTATGTGACTCCTCAACTACCAATTTGACTACAGACTCAGATCAACTTAAAACTGATTAGACATCGACTCAATTACAACCTTTGGATCAAAAATGGACATGTGAAAGACATTTATTTTGCACGCACATATTTTAATATTTAAATACCAAGCGTCAAACCCTGACAGACGCATGCAAAAAAGCTCTACTCGCTCCAGTACTCTCCTCTCTCAAAAAAACTCTTCACTACTCTCCTCTCTTCACAAAACTCTTCACTACTCTCCTCTCTCCATGGCTAACTTCTATCAATCAACCCTAAAAAACTCGTACAACGAGGTTACCAAATACCTCCCCAACATTTTCCTAAAATTTGCAAACTTTATGGTCGCCAACGAATTGTATCTGATGAATGAACTGAGAAGTCGCGTCCAGTTCGAAATTAGGTATAATGAGGCGCATATGCAGCCAATTTACGAGGAATTGGCTGATTTATTCACTACAAGGAGGGGGTTGTGATGACCCATGTTGAGATTCTGGACCGTCTGCGTATAATGCAGACGCGCCTAGAACTCTTCACCGAGTTCTACGGCAAACCAGGTGTCACCTACAACTGGAGGACAAGGAGAGTGAAGACAAACTCTGTCTACGAACGCCTCTTCAAAAATGTAAGACCATCTACCAACTTCGTATATTCTGATCATAGTAATGATCTTTCACGTTTTTTAATAACTTTTGCACCCCTTATGCAGCCTTCAGATATATAGGAGAGATTTGCAGTAGAGGGGTTTTGGAACTACAAGATGTTGGACTACTGCTTCCGCATCAAGAAGCTTCCCATCCCACCCATTAGGATCGTGACCAGATTCGAAGTTCAGTATGGCTTGATTCTCTAAGGGTTTATTTTGTAATCCCTGTTGACCCCCCTCCCCCCTTACCCTTTTATGTCAAGGGTTTATTTTGTTCTTTGTGGGGAATTTTGAACATTTTCTTTTATGTTTTTTCTTTGTTTTTTTAATGAATGGAAGTAGTTTATTTCTGTTTTTATTCTATTTCTGCTTCATTAATCATTACTTATTATGTTCATCTATTCAACACATGCATAAAGTTACATAACAGAAATTCAACACTCTTTGTTTCAACACATATTATTCTCGAAATCAGAAAACAAAAGTCTACTTAAACAAGTTAGAGTACAACACATAAAATAGGAAAAAACAAAGGACTATCAATAATTTCCTATTTTTGGACTCTAAAGTAGTAGCACGCTTTTCAAGCTTCTTCATCTTCTTCATCAACTTGTTATTCTCCAACTCCAACTCAATGTTCTTCTGCTGCTGCAACTTAGGTTCAATTATTCCCTTTTGGAATTCCTTCAATTTGACTTCGGCATTTTCAATTCTTCTCCTCAACATCGGTATAACCTCTCTTGCACGATGACAAAGTGGTTCATCAACCCAGAACCACAACCCACAACCTGCTTTTCCCTTGTAACATTGAGTAAATCGACGACCCGAATTTTTATCGGTTAGAGAGAGGTGGGTAACCGCGCGAAACCCGCATTTGCAAGAAAAATCCTCCATAACAGTATACTCTAACATTAGTCGATTATGATTGTGGCGTTAATTTGGTGAATTTGTTGTTAATTTTCGGAATTGGATTTATTATGGTTCGTGGAATAACTCAATTTGGGACTGAATTTATGTTTAAGTTGGTTTTAAAAGAGTTTGAATGAGTTAGCCGTTGAAAAATATAAAGTACCGAAAATACCTCTTCTTAATGACGTCGTCTGGTTAAAAAGTGACGTTTTTGGCCGAAAAAGGTCAAAAATAAAGGTTGGACCGTAAAGTGTTACCGGAATGAAACGTTGGACCGTAAGTGTCAAATTTAAAACGTTGGACCGTAAAGTGCAAAAGCAGGCAAACGTTGGATAGGTAACTGCATTTTTTCCTAAGAAATAAATAGAACTAGTGGGCCGTTTAATTTGTTGGATCAAATTCTTTGACACGGAGAAAAACAAATCATATCAGATTAATTAGAGATTTTATAATAAAAGTTTACTACTAATCTAGTAATTAGGGGAAAGTTAGGGGTGCAGGTGCCCCCACATGCACCCCTTGGCTCCGCCAGTGATGTGATGCATTATGATAATTCGATAAAAGAGCATGAAGTTTTCTCTTAACTATGACTGATGCAATAACATATATACTGTTTCATCTTGGAAGTTTTTGAGGCAGAGGGAGTAATGCACGACTTGATCCATGGTTAAGTGATGTTGACCTTTTGGACCGAACTCAGTCCTTGGCTTTAACTATCCGTAAAAATTAGAGAACAATTGTTAAGCGGATACATGTTTAATGTGAACATGTGAATTGCCATGATTATGAGATAATATATATTTCACGATTCTTACAAGATTTTTTTAAGGCATAAGTACTAAAAATGCCCTTTTATCTTTTGCTCACTTTAGTTTTTGCCCTTTATCTTTTTTTCTTGGTTAAAATGCCCTTTATCTTTCTTAAAATGCCCTTTATCTTTTTCACTCGCCTAAAATGCCCTTTATCTTTTAAAATGCCCTTTTGCTTTTACAATGCAAGTTTGCACTGCCAACTGGATAAAACCTTGTCGACGTGGCAAAAAATGCGGGAACACGTAGATATTAAAAAAAAAATCAAAATTTTAAAATAAAAAAAAATTCAAAATTAAAACAAAATTGAATTTCAAAATTAACAAGTACAATTTATTCTGATAGGGCTTTTAATTTGGCGAAGAGAGGTTTCACGCCAGAGGTGCGAAAGTTATTACCAAAGGATACGAAAGAGATTCGTAAAATGTTGCAGTCAGAGTTAGGGTACTTTACGTACGATGTTTGTCCAAAATAATGTTTCTTGTTCTACGGGGAGGAGACGAAGGACTACGATAAGTGCCCTATATGCCGCGCAGATAGATACGTGGAGGAACTAAAATCGAAGGTTGGGAAGAAGAAATTGTGGTATTTTGCTATTGCTCCTCGACTTCAGAGGTTGTATTATACAATAGGAACTGCAAAGCATATGACATGGCATACGAAGTGTAATGGGGCTAATGACCGAGTGATTCACCCAGCTTCAGGGGATGCATGGCGCCACTTCGACCGGACACACCCCAATTTTTCAGCGGAGCCACGGAACTTAAGACTTGGTTTGTGTACAGATGGATTCACACCATATGGAATGTCTGGCAAGAAGTACTATTGTTGGCCAGTGTTTGTCACCCCTTATAACCTTCCTCTGGATCTTTGCATGAAGAAAGAGTTCATCTTTTTGAGTCTACTCATTTTCGGGCCGAAGAGTCCTACAAAGAACTTGGATCTTTTTCTTAGGCCACTTATTGATGATCTCAAGCTTTTATGGAGCAGTGGCGTTGAGACGTACGACATCTCGAGGAAGAAAAACTTTATATTGCATGCATCTCTCATGTGGACAGTTAGTGATTTCCCCGCTTACGGGGTGTTATCAGGATGGAGTACGCACGGAAGGCTTTCGTGTCCTTATTGTATGGGTGACATTCAATCCTTTCCGTTGGTGAATGGGGGTAAACCAAGTTTTTTTTATTGCCATCGTCGGTTCTTTCCAGAAGGTCATGATTTGAGTTACGACTAACAGAGTTTTAAAAAAGGGGAAATGCAGCTCGAAGACACGATTCATAGAAAGACTGGTGACGAAATACTGGAAATTGTTAATGACCTTGGGCATGCGGGGTTTGGTACCCAATTCAGACACCTCCCAGGTTTTGGCCAGGACCATAATTGGGTGCGAAAGAGTATATTTTGGGAATTGTCCTATTGGTCCACAAACTTGGTTCGTCACTGTCTAGATGTCATGCACTGTGAGAAGAACTTTTTCGATAACATCATCAACACGGTGTTGGATGACGCTAAGACAAAGGACAACATCAAGTCACGAAAATATTTGAGAATCTGGACCAACCGTAGAGAGCTATTTTTAGAATCAACGACCCGGGGGTAACATACGAAGAAGACAAAGGCACATTACTGTCTCTCAAAGGATCAAAAGAGAAAATTGTTAGAATGATTGGGCATGCTAAAATTTCCAGATGGATATGCTTCAAACTTGGGACGGTGTGTACATGTGTAGCAACAGAGGTTGTTCAGAATGAAGAGTCATGATTTCCATGTCTTCATGCAGAGATTTATTCCGATTGCTTTTCGTGACTTTCTTAAGAAGGACATATGGGAAACGCTTGTGGAGATTAGTTTGTTATTCAAGGCAATTTGAGCATCAGAGGTATCGATAGAGGCTATGGAGGGACTAGATAAATCCATTGTTGTCACCATGTGCAAGCTGGAGAGAATATTCCCTCCTTCTTTTCTCGATTCTATGGAGCATTTGACCATTTACTTGCCGTATGAGGTTAGAGTTTGAGGTCCAGTTCACTATAGATGGATGTATCCATTCGAGAGGTAAATTACTTTAAATGTGAAGGATATATATTGATGATTCTCTTTAATTTATTCTACTTGCAATGAAAGATGATTCTTTTTGTTGTGTTTATCAGGCAAATGTTTGATTTAAAGAGGTCAGTGGGGAACAAAGCGAGGCTCGAGGGATGCATGGCCAGTGCCTATTTACTTTCAGAGCTATCAAATTTGATTTCCCAATATCTCAATGTAACCCATGTTGCTAGACACATACGACTTAATAGGAATGAGACTTTGGAAAGCACGGATTGGGATGGTGAGCTCTTATTGTTCCGAAAGAAGGGACGACCGCTTGGCACTTTGGAGAAGGTGAAGAAGTTAACGGGGGAAGAAAATGAGCAAATTGAACTGTACACACTTCTTAACTGCGAAGAGTTGGAGGGATGAGAAGAGTGAGTCTACATCAATTTTCTTCATCTAGTGTCATCTTCTTTATTATGTATTAGTACTAACTTATTTTTATTGTAATACGCAATTCGTTCATAGAAGAGGAGTGCGGCAGATTGAATGCCATGGAGGTGCAAACGAAAAGGAACAAGGAATATGTGGTTTGGTTCAAGAAAGAGTACAACAGTAGAAATTACATGATAGACGATAGGGTAATACCGTTGATCAACAGTTCACTGAACGATGCAATCACGTACGGTGGATACGCTGTGAATGGGTTTCAGTTCTACATAGATACGAAATTGGGGCCCAAGAAGAGTGACTGCAGTGGGGTTTACGTGAAGGGTGACATGGGAGACACCGGTTCAACCAATTTCTACGGGACTTTGAAAGAGATCTTAGAAGTGGAATATTGAGGAGGTAGAACTGGGAAACCATTGTCTATTGTCTTCTTCAAGTGTTTGTGGTATGATATTGGACCGCACGGCACAAATGTCCACGAGACATTCAAATTGGTGGAAATTAACCCTACTAAAATACTCCGGACCAATGAACCATTTATTTGTGCTAATCAAGCAATGCAGGCTTACTACGCCCCGTATCCGTCTCTACGAAATGGAAGGCCGGGGAGAAGGGGATGGTTGTCATTATCACCTATTCCAGCTCGACACATCATCGACATGTCGTCACTCACAGTTCGTGATTCTAACCCTAATGACCCAGAGATTCTGGAGCAAGTGTTTCAAGAGAATGAAACATTAGGTCTTAATATGTTTGTAGACTTGAGGTCGTTCAACATGGATATTCAGTTAGGGATAGGTGAGTTCGAGGTCGCTGGTCGTCAATGAGCTAGGTGGTAACGAGGACGATGATGGAAGGCTTAGACAGTGATGTGAATGAATATGACTATGACTTTGAATATTCAGAAGAAGACTAGTTTTTCTCTTTTTTCTTTTCTTCAGTATCACTTGTATTTGTAAAATATTTTGTATGTTAGTATACTAAAAACCGACAAAAAAATCAAATTTAAAACTAATAGTTGGACAAAACAATTACTCAAATTAATAGTTAAAAGAAAAAACATTAATAAACTAGTTCTACATTACTAAAAAATACAACAATAACATTTAAAAGTCCAAAATTAATACGTGAAATGGGTAACTCAATTTAGGTCATCAATCGTACTATAGGTCGCTGAAATGGACGGGTCGGGTCGATTGGGTCGAAAACGGGCGGAAATGGTGGGTTGGGGAGAAATAAGAAAATAAAAAAGAGTTTTTTTTATATATATAGCGAAAATAGGGCCTAATGCCCTAATTTTAGCCCACATTTAGCCAAAATGTGTGGCCCAATATTAGTAGGGACTTTCAGCGATCTAAATTAGGTCGCTGAAATCTCGGTGACTTTCAGCGACCTAAATTAGGTTGTTGTTGCCTTCAGAGACTTTCAGCGACCTAAACTAGGTCGTTGTTGTCTTCAGCGGTCACTGAAGGCGAGCGACCTAATTTAGGTCGCTAATGGGCGGTCCCTAAAGACCGCCCAGTCTTGTAGTGGTAACATCTTACAAGTGGTAACATCTTGTAAAAGTCCTGTAGTACAGTAATTTGTATTATTTATATATCTCTTAGTTGATTTCAAAGTATTTTCAATAGATTGATGCCATATAAATAATATACGAAAGATTGTGTATTTTCTGTAATTAATATTATGTTGACAGAAAACATCTTTTAACTTATTTGTTTTTCTTTTTCTATTTTTATTTTATATGTATTTGAAAAAAAATGAGCTTACGCGAGGTCACTACTCACTACTTGTCTAATACCCAAAGCATTTAAAACTCAATGTTCTAACTTATAATCCTCGAATTTGTGATTGCTTTTTCCACGAATATGATGTCCGAACCGAATATACAATTACTATATATGTTGGTCATGGTGTAGCCTTATTTTAGTCTGAAACTCTGAATCCATGACCCCATAATTTAAGTCGCACCGTCAATGAAGTCAATTGGCTACTCGCATTTTTTAATATACATTTCGGAAAACAAAAGGAATATACGTAAATATAATTGGCAATTTACCTCAAAACTTATGAGTGGGCGAAAAATGAAAACTGATCAAGGCATAATGAAGCCTTGATTCGCTCAAATTAACGTTGGCAAATAAACAAAGCGACGTAACACTTAATGTTTTATTTTGAATTCTTTTATTTCTTGTCTGTACCCAATTGCTTCCAGTTTTCATTTTGTTCTTTGGTGTAAAATTGTAATATTGACCTTGCCTTAGCATTCATTATAATGTCGTATATATACAAAATGTAGTCTTGGTGACTAAGGAAACTATCTATCAAGATAAATGTCAAATATACAAAAGATATACACAATATCTATTCTAGTCTAATACACCCCGCAGTCGCAACGGGAGGAGGACAAACGTTGAGGTTGTCCTGAAAATCATCAAAGAGAATACGAGAGAGCCCCTTAGTAAAGATATCGGCAATTTGATAACGAGAAGGCACATGAAGAACACAAACATCACCGCGTGAAACTTTTTCTATCACAAAATGAATATCCATTTCAATATGCTTCGTGCGTTGATGTTGCACTAGGTTTTTCGAAAGGTAAATAGCACCTACATTGTCACAATAGACAAGAGTGGCACGGGAGATGGGAAAATGAAGCTCCAAAAGTAAATTGCGAAGCCAACAGGATTCCGACACAACGTTGGCAACACCACGGTATTCAGCTTCAACACTAGAACGAGAAAGAGTAGGTTGCCGTTTAGCCGACCAAGAGAGAAGATTATCACGAAGATATACACAATAACCCGATGTGGAGCGACGTGTGTTAGGGCAACCTCCCCAATTAGCGTCGGTGAAAGCTTTAAGAGTCGAGAGAGGGGATGGCCGAATGAAGAGACCGAGAGCAAGAGTCCCCTGAATATAGCGCAAAATATGTTTCAGTGCTTGCATGTGAGCTTCACGTGGATCGTGCATATAAAGGCAAATATGTTGGACAGCATAAGAGATATCCGGTCAGGTAAAGTTCAAATACTGAAGAGCACCCGCAAGAGATCGAAAAAGTGTCGGATCCAAACAGGGGGCATTGTCGAGAGCTGCACCAAGCTTGGATTTCATGTCAACGGGAGTGAGGGTTGGTTTGCAAGAAGACATACCGGCTCATTCAAGAATATCCATAGAATACTTCTTTTGAGAGAGAAATAACCCTTTAGAGTCTCGAGTGACAGAAACCTCCAAGAAAAAACTCAAAGGACCTAAATCCTTCATAGCAAACTTCGAGTTGAGAGAGGCCATAATAGTATGGCGCAAGGCAGTGGTCGAGGTGATCAAGAGAATATCTTCGACATACAAAAGAAGATATGCAATGTCAGCACCGCGCCGATAAATAAAAAGAGAGTGGTCGGACGTGTTGTGAAAGAAACCGAGAGTACGAACATAATCGGTAAAACGATGGTACCATGCACGAGGGGCTTGCTTTAAGCCATAAAGAGATTTTTTCAAGAGACATACATGATCAGGGCGGGAGGAATCCCAAAAGCCGAGGGGCTGATGCATATAGACTGCCTCGTGAAGATGACAATGAAGAGAGGCATTTTTCACGTCCAACTGATGAATAGACCAAGATTTGGACACGGCAAGGATAAGGATTATCCGGATAGTGGCGGGTTTCACCACGGGGCTGAAAGTGTCAGCACAATCCACTCCAACTTGTTGAAACCTGCCATCACCACAAAGACGAACCTTATACCGCTCAAAAGAACCATCAGAGTTAAACTTATGACGAAAAATCCACAAAGACCGAATCACATTAATATCCCTGGGACGAGGTACTAACTCCCACATCTTATTTTTAATATGAGCATCAAATTCATCAGCCATAGACAATTTCCAATTCATATTAGATAATGTGGCGATAGGGTTTCGGGGAAGAGGTGAAGGAGAGATGATGGCGGATAAGTTAAGGAATTGTTTAGGCTTAAATATACAACGTTGGCTGCGTGGGTCATGGGATGAGAGGGAGTCGAGGGTGGTGGTGGTCGGGAAGCCGGGACATCGGTCGATATAGGTGGAGACAAGGGAGGGTCGGTATGGGCACTTGGGCCGTGAAGGGAGGAGAGGCCGTGGGATCGGTATGATCAGTGTTTGGGCCGTGAGGTGTAGGAGTGTCGGCCGGCGTGGTAAGAGATGAGAGGTGAGTAGTGGTGATAAATCAGAATCAAGAAAATTATAAGAGTTAGGGGAGGGGTTATTGAGTGTCGAGAACGAAAATTTACCGTCATCAAAGAGAACATGGTGGCACACGGTTATTTTCCGACTCAAGATGTCATAGCACTTGTAACCCCTGTGGTTGGAGGGAAAACCTAGAAAGACACAAGGAGTGGAACGTGGTTGTAGTTTATTTATGAGGGGGAGGGGATGAGGGGATAATATAAACACCCAAAAAACGCGAATATGTGCATAAGATGGATGTTTTTGATATAAGAGTTGAAGAGGAGTTTTATTTCTCAAACGTTTAGAGGGGAGTATATTTAGTAAATATGTTGTCATTTGAAGTGCGTGGTGCCAAAAAGAGGGAGGGACGGACGCATGGGCAAGAAGAGTGCGAACCATGTTATTTATTGTTCTTATTTTTCTTTTGGATTTTCCATTTTGTGAAGATGTGTAAGGACACAAAAACCGAAATTGCATGCCATGATTCGCACAAAAATTATGAAATAAGTGGTTATTAAATTCAGTACCATTGTCACATTGAAACAATTTTATGTTCCGTTCACATTGAGTTTTGACGAAGTTACTAAATAAAGTAAAGGTTGGAAAAACTTGGAATTTATGGGCAAGGGGAAACGTCCACAAGAAATTAGAAAAATTTTCCAAACACAAAACATAAAAATGATGTCCAAACGAACTCAAAATAGGTGACGACCATAAGTCACTATGAACAATATCAAAAGGAAAATACGTAATAGATAACGAGAAAAATAAAATGTAGTCTAATATGCTTGCCAAGAGGAAAAGACGAACACAAGGACTTGGACTCTTTATGACAAAGGATGGAATCTGTACGACGTAAGCAAATAAGGATGGATGTTCCCAGATGACCTAGGCGGGTGTGCCAAAGAGTAGGAGAGAGAGCGGCGAGGGCAGTAGGTGGAGCAGCGGAAGGCAAAGAGGCCAATGTGGAGATGGGATAGAGGTCGTCAGTGCTATTGCATCTCATAAGTAGGATGCCCGTCCATAGATCCTTCACAGAGAAACCAAATGGATCAAATTCCACAGTCACAGAGTTATCATTAGTAAATTTTCGAACCGACACAAGATTTTTGATAATATTTGGAGCATGCAAGACATTATTTAGGGCAAGGGGTGGGAGAGGAGGAGTAAGAGCCGTATTACCGTAACCACGAATCGGGATGGATTGACCACTACCAACAGTTATGCCATATTGGTGCTCGTATTAAAATAGGGTGAGAGTGTACCTTGTTGGGATGTCATATGAGAAGAGGCACCGGAGTCCATATACCACGACTCATCCAGAAGGGTGAGTGAGAGGGTGTGCATGGCAGCGGCTATGTGCGTGGGGGCATAAGGCTGCGTGGGCGGAGCGGAGGCCGAGTAGTAGGCTTGCGCTGGCCGCGGGCCAAGGATGTCAGGGCTGCACGACGCGGGCGGACGTGGTGCGATCGGGTACGGTGAAGGCGAGGCGGTCCATGCTTGGTTATAGGACGGGTAGGGGATACGGCCATTGCCAAATAGGAGATGAGGCGTATGGTGCACCCCCGCGACCCATGTGACGCCCGCCTCGACCGCAATAAGAGCTGCGACCTCGACCTCGCGAGCATTGAGCACGGTTGTCACGTGTGGTGGAAGGAGTGGACTGCAGTACAAATCCGTCCAAGGAAGGTGATCCCGTGACAAGGGCAGACTCGGTGGTGGTGCGGGCGACTTGCTTTGCAAGGCTCGTTTCCTCAAGAGTAAGCATGGAATGAGCCTTGGAAAAAGGTGGAAGTGGATCACTTTGTTGAATGAGAGTTGCAATACCACCATAAGTCTCGTTGAGTCCTGCCAAGAGTTGGAGAACCAACCTCTGATTCAAAACGGGGGCACCAACATTAGCAAGTCGGTCAACGAGCATCTTTAACTTTTGACAGTAAGCACCCACGTTGGAAAATTCATCGAGAGTAGTGGACGAGAATTGACTTTCAAGATGAACGGCTCGGGAGTTCTTGTTGTCTTGAAATAATTTAGCCAAACGGTGCCAAGCAGAGAGAGCGGTGACGTTTTTCTCGATGATCGTGTGAAGAAGATCATTCGAGATGGTGCCATAAATCCATTGAAGGACGATGGCATCAATGCTCTTCCACAAGCGCGGTTCAATGGCGTCAGAGGGAGGATCGGCCTCATCGGGCGTGACTTTGAAGGCTCGTGCATGAATCTTGAACAATTCAGACCAAGAATTGTATTGTCCGGATTCAACATCGAGCACGATAGGAATAAAATTGCGTATATTTGTGACCGTGAGGGCCAGTAGAATTTTAGAGGAGGGAGAGGAGGTGGAGGTGGCGGCGGAGGCCATGGAAGAGGAGGTGGCGACCGAGTCTTTTAGGGTAGGATCGCTAGGGTTAGACATTTAGAGAGAGAGGAGGCTTGATACCATGTAAGATTGTAATATTGGTCTTGCCTTCTCATTCATTATAATGTCATATATATACAAAAGGTAGTCTTGGTGACTAAGGAAACTATCTATCAAGATAATTGTCCAATATACAAAAGATATACACAATATCAATTCTAGTCTAATATCTAGTCTAATATTTGGAAAGAGTTCAACTTCCCCTCCGAGGTAAGTTCAGCATTTTCTGAAAAAATCTGTAAATACTAAATACATAGATGAGAAAAGAATATTTGTACAAATTGGACAGACTCTGCATGTATCCAACCCACATATATTATATATTACGCGAGCATGACTGGCAATTAAAACTTTACGCCTGGTTCATAAGATTGAAAGCAAAATTATGTGAAGATCAATCATTAATATAGTTTCTTATAAATTGGATTTATTGTTAGTCTTAAAATTTGATTTCTATATGCTGATAAAAAAGAAGAAGATATAATAATTTGATAATAAATCAACTCCCTAGAGCAATAGAAGTTGTGTGTGTATGTGCGCGCATGCGTTTTAATGATTATTCCTCGAACGAAATATTAAAAATGCCCCTTATGTTTTTCTAAAAAGTTATTCTGCCTCAAATTTTCGGGCCTGCTTTAAATACCCCATATGTTTCACTTTTGTTGTTAAAAATACCCTCGACCCTTATTCGGTCCAAAATTATCTACGTGGCGGTACAAAATTGCACTTTGCACCCCTAAGGTAAATTGTACTTTGCACCCTAAAATATTTTGAGGTGCAAAGTGCAATTTTGTACCGTCACGTAGGCAATTTTGGCCCGAATAAGGGCCGAGGGCATTTTTGATAACTTTTTTTAAACATATGGGATATTTTGACAAGACCCGTAAAATTGGGGCAGAATAACTTTTTGAAAAAAATAAGAGGCATTTTTAATAATTCGCCCTTATTCCTCATAATATAATTCCATCCCCTAATTAATAAATCCTGTCCAAATTCAAAGGAACATATATAGGGCACATGGGGCGTTAAACTTATGTAATATGTATAATAATTGATATGTCATATGCGTGAAAATTGTTTTCTAGTGAGATCTCCGTCTATCAAAGGTAAATTTTGTAGGTCATGTATGAGTATACGAAGTGTTTTACAGCTCAATCTAACGCGTGTAGGGTAATATAAAGATACTTAATCATATCTCGGGTCATTTGAATTAAATAAACGTATATCTCAAAAAAAAAAAAAAAAAAAAAACTACACGTACGTAAGTAATTTTAATGATGAAATTGGAAAATGTTTTTGTTTAGTTATAGTACGTAATTGGTTGTACTCTTGTCAAAATACATGACATCAAAAGGAGTAAAAGTATGCCATTCGCTCTGATCGATATGTTTAAATGAAATAGAATAATGACGAACTCTAGCGAAAAATACTAATTTTCAGAGAAATAGAACTAAAGGTTGAAACTTGGATCCAACCTCACTATTATGAATTTATATGTGGTGTAGACTCCAGAACATCCAAATGTCTAATTGCATATAAATAATTAAGTTGTTAAACAAAACTATCAAGATGACAAAAGTCCAAATAAAATAATGGCCGAGCAAGCAATTGGGCAAAGCTAAACAAACAAAGACAACAACGAATAACATTACCCGCATTAACCAACAAAGCTAAGGAATCTTGAGTGTGCCGATCCACAACTTACCATCATGTGATTCCATTGTTAACATCTAAACCAACAATAACAATCCATTTTACCTCCTATATATATTGGGCAAAAGTAAATACAACTTCACCAAGCCTTGTGATATATATTACCACAATATAACTAAGAGCGAATTTATAAAGAGAGAGGCTAGCTAATTACAAGAAAAATAAGAAGAAATGGAGTTCACTTGCAAGGATTTCAAGGTAGGTAAATGTGAAGGTGAGAAGCTTGTGCATGGTGAAACTTTGCCACTTGTGTTGCAACCCCTGGCTGATGGCAAAACCGACGCGGAGTCTTTGATTGAGGCCTTAGGCAAAAACAAGGGTTGGTTTGAAGAAATGATCATCAAGAACAGTGCAGTTCTTCTCAGGGGATTTGATGTGAAGAACGCTGAGGATTTCAATGACATCGTCGAGGTTTGCGGGTGGGACGACATACGGTATGTGGGACCCGCACCGCGGACACACATACACAAGAGGATCTGGACAGCTAATGAAGGACCCCTCTCTGAGTTTATATACTACCACCATGAAATGGTCCTGGTAAGTAAAGTAGCATACCTATGGAAGTACTTTTATTAGTCATGTTGGTTTATTCTTCGTTTTCTATTCTGAACATTGCGATTTATTTTAGATAAAGGAATTTCCAAAGAAAGTTATACTATTCTGCGAAATACCACCTCCGGAAGGTGGAGAGACGCCGTTTGTCCCTAGTTTTCGCGTGACAGAACGTATGGTGGAGGAGTTTCCAGAGTTTGTGGAGGAGGTAGATAAGAAAGGACTAAGATACACTTTCACTGCTCTCAGTAACGACAATACCGGCTCAATGAGAGGTCGAGGTTGGCAAGATGCCTTTGCAACATCTGATCCTGCCGAAGCAGAGAAAAGGTACATATATCGTACATCCATATATTGGCCTTTTGATCAGCATACTCTTGATGTGTGTTTCCTTGAATTGCTTCATTGTGCTAGTCAAGAAATATCTATTCTTGAAATTATCCTTGTTTTAATTTTCCAGGGCTAATGCGTTGGGAATGGACGTGGAATGGCTAGAGAACGGAGGTATAAAGACCATATTAGGTCCAAGATGCTTAACAAGGGTGTTCGATGGAAGAAAAGGGCGGAGGATGTGGTTCAACACTATGGTCGGAATGCACGGAAAGGAGCTGAGCTCCGCGACGATGGCCGATGGGACTGAAATACCTGAGAAGATTGTGAAAAGATGTGAAGAGATAATTGAAGAAGAAAGTATTCAGTTCAAGTGGCAAAAGGGTGATGTGTTATTCTTGGATAACTATGCTCTTCTCCATGGTAGGAGGCCTTCACTTGCACCTAGGAAGGTGTTAGTTGCAACATGCAAATAGATTCAGAGATTCTAAAGTGGAAAGGAATAAAATAAACTTGGTACAAGTTAAATATTGTGGCAGGCTCTTTGTGCAACTTCCTTGTACCACCAAATAATGCCATATTGGGAAATAAAGACCAAATCAATGGAAACTTTCTAGTAATTTATTTTAGTTACTCTAGTGTACTGATCAATTTAAGTCTGCGTGCTTTTGGAGGAAAACATTTGTAGATTTTTTTTAGTATAATTGAATTTATCATAATTTGCAGTCCTACACAAATTATAAGACAATTTAAAATGGGAAGAAATATGCTTTGTAATGTTAAGAGTCGAGGCGAAATCTAAAACTAAGTTGGAGCGCCAGGTATTAGCCGCTTATCGTACTTTTTCGTAATTTTGTGTATACACATAGCATCTAGTGTCTGCAAGAACTCATAATTTTGTTTTCTTACAAATTTTCTGAACTTACTCTCAATTGAGAGTTGATACCTCCTTTTATTTGCCGGCCTTTTAGGAAATACTGAAATACCTTAATATGCTAATAAACACTTGTAATTACTATTAATCATCGAAACTTACTTTTTGACTTAATTTGTAATATATATCATCATATGATTATCTCTAAGCAAACGGTTTTTTTTTATATTTCCGACCAAATGATTAAGCTATGGCAGTAATAAAAAAGTGCATAACTCGAGCTTCGAAGAATCGTAAAATTAACATTGTCCGACAGTGAGTTCAGTTTGCCAAAACTGAAAAACAAACCATATTGACATTATTCGCTTTTTTTTTATGAATGGCATTATTCGATTTTAAACCGAAGAAAAACCAAACTGTATTGGCATTATCCGGTTCAAACTGAAACCATCTTGCGCTAGACGGTTCGGCTCCATTTTGACGGTTTTGACAGCTAAAAAGGAACCATGTAACACATGGAAGTTTCACCTCGTTTGTTATTTTCCACCCCTTCGAGAAAATATGAGCTTCTTTTCTTAGTTTTCATGTAATTTGTTCAGTCCAGTTGGTTTTAATACTGTAACAAGTGGAGTGTAGTTTCAGCTTTTTTTTTTTTCCCTTAACAATGTCATGTCTAGAGCGATCTGTAATGCCTCTTTTGTCTTATGTAGCTTCTATGTCAAGAATTTTTCTGTTGCAGCTTTATTTGTCTTCTCTACCTGTTGTTACAAAACTGCTGCAGTAAGAAACAATTATATTTTCCTCACACAGATTCCTAATCTCACGTAAAGGTGAACAAATACAAGTTTCAATTATGTTTCTTTTTGTATCATTAAAGAAAAGAACACGAAGCACAAGGAATGCTTCAATCATACAAAAACAATAGTAAAACGTGTTCTTGTTTAGATTTTCTCAATTTAACCAAAGTAACCGTTCCCCTTCTTTTTTCGATTTCCTCAGTTTAAAACAAACTAACCGGTTAAACCCGATTAACCGAACAGCATAAGCAGTCCGTTTACACTTTTCCAGTTTGGTTTTGTTTGGTTTTTGGTTGTCTGAAACCCAAAATGACCCAACACGTGAACAGCCTTCGGAAGAATCAGAATACCAATATCTCAGATAGAATGCCCACATTTTTATAGACAAGCGGGACGTAAAAACACATTCCTAAAATCAAGAAAGTAATTTTTTGAATAAAGGAAAATAATACTATATTAGAATTATTTGGGTTTGGGCACCCACCAAAATAATTCACGACATCATCAGTAAATGAAGAATAGTTCTAAATGATAATGTTGTCGAGATCATGTTATTAAGAGCCAATATCAAAATGAGGCTATAGTGCTAGGTGATATCAGGTTGGTACCAACTCCTTTTTCCATTAGTCAAACAAAGAAATTCTCGCTACAACCTCAAACAGCTGAATAAAAAGGCGGGCCAACAGAGAGGAGAAAAAGAAGACTCTAAATCTCTTCCTAGTTTATTACAATTTTGAAAAGCAGATACAAGATTCACAGAGATCACAAGCAAGTTATAAATCAATCCCTGTCCTAACTGGCATTAGATATTACTGCACCTTACAGTTAACTGTACGACATATGCTCCATCGCTTTATCAAGGGCGGGTATGCATACCACGACCACGGCCCCTACCCACATAACCATATCCACCATAACCTCTTCCACGATAAGGTCCACGAAACCGGCCACCGCCTCGACCAGGACCACGACCGCCACGACCACCTCGATACCTCGAAAAATCTCCAAATGTCTGAATCCAGGAAAATACTCATCAGCCAAACTCGAAGCTAAAATATAGGTGATCTAAAGCAAACTTGGATTACCTCAGTATCTAACTTCATTTGTTCTGAATACCTAGTCCTTCCATGATTAGGGTCATTGTCCAGAGCATTGCAAGAAAGCGAGTCAAAAAAGTCGTCCTTGTCATAAGCGGGCTACAACAGAAGAAATCATAATTGGACTTGGATTTCTCATATATAATGTTTGATATAAATTACAATGAAGGATACGGGACACACAGTTACCTTGACCTCAATCTTTGGCAATTCAGTGTCATCCTCTTCTAGTTGATCTTCTTCATCACTACCACTTCCATTTCCTTCTTTATCTCTAGATTGAGATTTACTACTCTTGCCAAGATGGCCCCATACTTCATCTTTATTGAACTTCTCATTCATAGCCATGAAATCAAAATCTTCAGTAAACTTGGTCACAGGGCGTGAAAACTGCAACATAAAGATTGATGCTTCATAGTTAGGTCCATGCAAAAGGGCACAGGAGTACAAAAGATGGTTAAATATCAAAGTTTGTGGAAAATCTATCATCCAGGAACACAAGGCATGAGCACTTCATTTATGGCAAATCTGCTAACAAAGAATTGTCTAACAATATTTCAGATGACCCTACATGTGAACTATAGGTGACGGATAACAATGAAAAGGGTATATTTAAGTTTCATTGTAGAGCTTGTTATCTCTGCGTCAAAATGTACAATCTACAAGGCCCTCTAATGTTCCAGCACTGCATATAGATCGCAATATCAGATAGAAACTTCGAAGACCTGTACAAAAGGCACATGTTTCTTCGTTGAACACTTTTAAGAATATTGAATCAGTTGAATTTACACCCAAACACAAACTTTCATTTCAGAAGTCAATAAATCTGAACTGATGCTTCTTCTGAATATACTGTTAACAAGCAATAATAGTCACAGTTGGCAACAAGCACCATTAGTGGAGATTTGGCTCTATGAGAAATGCATACCAGATGCATAAGAGAAAATACTGTGTATGCAAAGAAGCAGTTAAAATGGAAATGGTAAAGCCAAAATATATCTAGCAACAAATCTTAGAAAATTTGTATACACAAGAGACTTCTGAACTGATGCTTCTCCGGAATATGTAGTTAACAAGCAATAATAGTCACTGTTGGTACCTAGCACCATTATAGGAGATTTAGCTCTATGAGAAAAGCATACCAGATGCATAAGAGAAAATACTCCGTGTATGCAAAGAAAAAGTTAAAACGGAAATGGTAAAGCCAAAACATATGTAGCAACTAATCTTAACAATTTATATACACAGGAAAACGCAAAAGCCAATTGCACGCAATAAGTATCTACCCAAAACTAATAACAACTAGTTTGTGAATAGCTCATGAAGAAATCCATAAAAACAAAATGGAAGCAAGTTCTCACCGCAGATCCTCTTCCACCACGCCCTCTGTAATTGTTACGCATATGGTAGGCACCTCCATTTGGCTAAAAGAGCAACAAGAAAATGCATTATTAACTTCTACCCCACAATTCGTTATAGCTGTTCGAATAAAGGAAATCAATAAACTAGCAATGGAACAGGGATGTTTACAGTAACCCAGAAAAAATAAGTATTAGGAGATCACCCACGTCTAACTGAATACTCACTACATTTAACATTATGCATGCAGTTTGATGTAAAAGAAGATAAACCAAATTGTTAGATGAAATTTACTTAAGTTGAAAAATCCAAATCTTAAAAGTCCAATGTTGTGGTAAATGGTACCCATAATCTACAAACCAGTAGTTCTGACTTTTCATAATTGGTGAAAGTCTAGCTGGTGTTGGATGTTACAGGAATCACCGATGCTCATATTCGCCATACCCCCTCTGAAATCTAAATAGGACATACAACATGTTCTAGTTGAGATGTAACTTGCCCAGCAATTACACAGGTGTAAGATTCTCGCACAATCTGAAATTACATCTTTGGAACCACGAACCAAAGGGTTACAGAAATTCAAGGACAACCCAGGATCTCCCGCTTCAAATTATCGTAAATGACCATCTCTTGCCCATCACCACATCATCTCTACACCAATTCCCCTCCTATTCAGACTACTTAAATAAATTGACAAAATTTGGGCTACGCAGGTATGGCTGTATCTAAACACATTCCTTCCATAAATATGTCAGGTTCTCATACCAAAAATTGTAGCACATCAAGTCTCTTTTTATCACAACTGTGAAATACTATAAGAGATGTCAAGCAACACCTCCCTGTTCTCATTGGAGAACGAACACGGCACATGCTTCACATCATTCCAAATACTAGAATCAAAGAACTCTTTAGGCCTATCCAGTCATTCCCAAAAACCAAGGACTTAGACTGCATAATTGCTAAACTTTGACACCATGGGGAAATAGCTAGGAAATTAAGCTTTCAAAAGTTTGTCTCCAATTCAATCACATAGTACTTTTACATATTTCTTTATAATATAAAGGGGCACATCCTTTTACATTAATCAAATAACTCCTCTTTATGTTTACTATATATAGCCCTCCCAAATAACTAAAAAATCCAGTCCATTAGTGAGACATCCAAACGTAACCCAAAAATTCTGGCATTCATGAGAAATTTCGAATCCCAAAAGCATAACGACAAAGAATCAAGTCCCCAAGTCTGCGTTTGTATGTAGCATTAAAGATTAAGAAAGGACCTTGTATGCTCGAGTATTGGGTGGTAAAGGTAATATTGGCGGTTGAGCTTCCGTCACCACAGGAACTGTTGGTTCTGACGATAGTTTGGAAGCCACTTGAACTACTTCCACATCTTTCTGTGTTGTTTGCAAAGGTTGAGGGGCAGAAACATTAGCTGGACCAGATTGCAGCAGCTGGCCAGGAGTTATGAGGGAAGGTGTTGGTGTTTCACTAAGAACAGAACTAGATGTCCTCGCGAGAGACGATACAGGTTGAGGTATAGTCTGCAGAGGAAAAGTAGTTGATCCAGGTACTGTACTAGGTTTACTAGAAATTGAAGATGACCCTGCATTATCAAGAACTGCTGTAGAAATCGGAACCAAAGATGGGAAACCAGAACTCAGGGTTGGTGTAGGGATAGCAGACACTGGAGCTTTGTTCAACAGATGATTCATTGATGAGTCAGATTGCAGTGACGCAGGCTGCAAAGGGGGGATACTCAAAGGGAAACTTGAATTGGCTAAAGACGTGGAGGTTAGATTAGAAGCGCTTGCAGAGTTGGGAATCAACGAATGAAAATCTGACAGATTGGCACTGGGTAAGCTGGATGCTGCCATTGGCAAAGATGAATTAAAACCAGAAAACTGCATTTGATGCATGGCTGGAGGAACCGATAAGCCAGGAGGTGGACGAAGCAAGGACTGCTGAGGCAGCGCATTAGGTGTGCCATAGAATCCAGGCCAATACATGGGCATAGGTAGACCACTACCATTTGTGTTTGGTGGGGAAGCGCCCCAAGAATTCATGTTTCCCCCAGGTTGATAAAGAGGCAGACCGCTTTGGAAGTTTGACCCAGGGTGTCCAAGTTGCGCAGAATGAGAACCAAGATCTGTCACAGAGCCAGTAGGAGCTGTCGGCAAGCTTGGGGCTGGGTTTGTGGCGCGAGGATAATGAGACTGCTGCATTAAAACTCAGATATATTAGGGACAAATCTCTCCAGCATCACTCACATTACATAACAGTTCACACTCTTGCCTGAATAATTGCAGGATCACTGTTTATAGGTGGTGGTGTAGGTTGAACAGGTGCAGATGCTTTGACCTGCAGATCCTGTGAAATCGGAACCACATTTGAAAGTTCAGTTATCAGATAACACGGATTAAATTGGTCGGTTCCAGATACAAGTAACAATATACACACATCTATTGCCATGTATAGGTAGTACCTTGATATCGCTTCCTCTAAACAGTATATAATCATATATCTTGTCACTTGGGGGCACTTGTGGACCATCCATCTTTCGTCCCTCAGTTCCAAACGATCTCACTGCCAGAAGAGAAGATTGTTCAATCAAGAAAAGTAAGTTTGCAAATCAGCTTATCATCGTAACGAATAAGCGTAATAGAGCCATAAAACACACACACACAAACACTCATATGTCCTCAAATAACTAGTCAGATGATTCCAGTTATAGCAACAACTTAGTAGTGTGCATACAAAAAAAGCAGGAAGTAACAATAACATATCTTGAACCAAATTGTCACAAAATTACCTCCACTGATACATACATATCAATCAATCATCGGTGAAAATAACAAAATGAAAAGAAATTAAAAAAAAAAACACTAATAACACGAATCAAAGCAAAATGAAAATCTGACCGTTGCGCAAGCCGATGCTGGATTCGTCAGTGTTGATGTTGTAGAGTATTCCTTCATATCTGATCTCACTCTTGGAAGTCAAGCTAATTAAACTTCCGATGTATGTATCCGCCGACGCTCCTCCGCCGCCAGATCTACTCTCCGTCGCCATCGATTGTGTTTCTCTACGTTTCTATAAACCTCCGTGGTGTTCAATCGGAAAATAACAGTAGAGTGGGTGACGATAATGGTGGTGGTGGTGGTGTGGTGGTGGTGTAGGGTTTTCAGTTTTTTTAACTCCTTTTCTCTTTTCTGTTTTCTCTTTACTTTCAGCTTTCGTACTGTAAATTCTATTTTAGTTTTCTTTTCACATATATAAATCTATTTACTATATAAATTTTTATTTGGATTGTTATTATTATTATTATATTACTGAAAAAGAATACAACCACTTCGTCACCATGAGCCCAAATATGTTTCGTGCTTCCACAAAAAATAATGTTTCACTTTTCAAATTTATCAAATATATAAATAAATAAAAGCATTTCTTTTTTCATCTCTTTCATGTTATTATCTCTAACTTCCAACTTTCTAGTGTAATTCTATTTCTTTTGACGTGTATAAATTTGATTTAAATGACATTGATATTGTTGTATTGACTGCAGAATGAGCCCGAATTAATACAATTCGAATTTCGAATAACAAAATGAAAGGGAATATGGGTACTGCAATTATGAAATCCAGATTGAGTATAGTATATTATCACATTACCTTGAAAAAAAATCATATCGTGACTTTGTTTTAATTTCCATTTTTTAATACATAACTTTTGTTATTCTTACTTGCTAATTTTTTATTTTACTAGATCACAGATAATTTTTGCTGGCAAACATATATGCCAAAAAGGTGAGCTTTTAATTTGCCAAAGTTTGATCTAATTATAATAAAGTAAAACTCAAATTTTAAGTGACTCCATGCTCAATACGGGACTCTAATTCCGTTATTTTTGTAAATTCTACCTCCTCAATTCTAGATTTCTATCCAAAAAAAATATTTGTATATTTATAATTATCTATGAAATCGTAAAACATTAGCAACAGTTTTTTTTTTTTTTTTTGGTAAACAACGGAAATCAAAGCAAACTAGGCACTGTCCGCTCTCAAACGAGCTTCCAAACTATGGGGTGGATTTAGGCGAACACTAACATCATCCTCTTGTTGTGAATTGGACCCTTCTCGATAGAGCGAAAAAAACACGGCAATTATTGAAAGACGGAAAAAATACGACACACAGATTTTACGTGGAAAACCCCAAATTAATTTAGGGTGAAAAACCACGGGCAAGGTAGAAGAACTTCACTATGAGTGTAAAATAGGAATTACAATACTCCGACTTTTACCGTAGTAAAGTCGCACAAACTCTCTATTTTTTACCTCACTTACAACATTTTACTCTACTCTTTTATATATTAAATATACTTAATTATGTAAGTGTTTGTATTTTGGGATGATTAAAATGAACTAACATGCAGGCTATTTATAGCCTTACTTCAAAGTAAAGAAGTGATTATTTAAATTCATAATGGAGCACAACTTTGAATTAATGCTCCACTCCACCGTCCCCTTTTGTAAATGTTGCACTAACCATCCCAATTTGATTAATGATGCACTAAAATAATCAGTCGCCCCATCAATCTCTCACTTGAAGATTTGATTAGGGACTAATCAGATCTTCACACCATTCTTTCTACCTCGCCCTTCATGTTGCTTACGTTTTCACCAGACCACACGAGGACCGACACTGAACAAACTTGTCAGCATTAACACTTTTTGTCATAAAATCAACTATGTAATCTTTAGTGTGAATCTTCTGCACATCCACAGTACCTTCCTCGACTTTCTCACGAACAAAGTGATACTGGACCCGAATATGCTTTATCTTGGAATGAAACGCTGGATTCCTTGCAAGATGCAACGCACTCTGACTGTCACAGAATAGAGAGATACTCTCTAGTTTGTGCCCGAGTTCCTCCAGAACCATTTTCAACCAAATCGCCTCTTTACTGGCATGCGTGGCTGCCACATATTCAGCCTCCGTTGTTGATGTCGCAACAACTGACTGTAACTTTGAAACCCAACTCACTGCTCCTCCAGCAAGAGTAAACACATATCCTGTCGTGGACTTGCTTTTGTCAAGATCACCTGCATAGTCAGAATCAACATAGCCCCTGACTATAAAATCCGATCCTCCATAACATAATGCAACATCTGAGGTTCCCTAAATGTATCTCAGAACTCTCTTTACTGTGTTCCAATGCTCTCTTCCCGGATCCGCCATGTATCGACTAACCACTCCCACTACATGTGCAATGTCTGGTCTAGTACAGATCATATCAAACATTAAGCTTCCCACTGCTGATGCATACGGTACTCGAGACATCTCCCTCCTCTCTTCTTCACTGCTAGGACACATACTTGAGGATAACTTGAAATTAACAAGAAGAGGGGTAGAGATTGGCTTACAATTTTGCATACTAAACCGTCGCAAAATCTTCATCAAATAGTTCCTCTGAGAAAGCCAAATCTTCCTGCCATTTCTGTCTCGGCGGATTTGCATCCCTAGAATCTTGTTTGCTGGTCCTAAGTCCTTCATTTCAAATTCCCTAGCCAGTTCAGCCTTCAGTTCTTCAATACGAGCTTTGTTGGGGCCTGAAACCAACATGTCATCAACATACAACAGCAAAATAACAAAGTCATCACCAGATCTTTTGAAATATGCACAAGGATCTGCATTCAGTCTGTTGTATCCAAGGCTCATTATGAATTAATCAAATCTTTTGTACCAACACCTCGGCGCCTGTTTGAGACCGTACAAAGATTTGGTCAACCTGCAAACCAAGTTCTCTTTTCCTTCTTCTATAAATCCTTCCGGTTGGAGCATATAAATCTCTTCTTCAAGATCACCATGAAGAAAAGCCGTCTTTACATCTAACTGTTCAAGATGTAAATCAAATGTAGCGCACATCGCCAGAACCACCCGAACAGTTGTCATTCGGACCACCGGGGAAAATATTTCGTTGAAATCAATCCCTTCCTTCTGAGCATATCCTTTCACCACCAATCGTGCACGATACCTCTCCACTTGGTCATCACTGTTACGTTTGATTTTGTACACCCATTTGTTGCCAATGGGTTTCCTCCCTTGTGGTAGAGACACAAGTTCCCACGTCTTATTCTTATGGAGTGCTTCGATTTCCTCCTGCATTGCTGCCATCCACTGAGTTGCATCTAAATTGCTCATTGCTTCCTGGAGAGTTGATGGCTCCCCGTCCTCAGTTAAAAGACAGTATGCAACATTGTTCTCCATAGAATAGTCTGAGTGCCAGCCCGGTGGTCTCCTAACACGTGTCGATCTACGTATCCTCGAAACTCCAGACTCCGTTGTCTCCTCAGGTTCATGCTCTGATTCAGCAGGACCCTCCTGCTCAGCATCCTTCTCGACTACTACTGTCGTAGTTCCTGGATCTTCCCCTGTGCTGCTATCATTTCCTTTCTTATCTTCCGTGAAGATAACATCCCTGCTTACAACAATCTTGTGGGCAGTGGGGTCCCACAAGCGATACCCCTTCACGCCTTTAGCATACCCTAAGAACAAACACTTCCTGGATTTTGGGTCCAGCTTCATTTTCTCTTGAGTATTAAACATAACATAAGCGGGACTCCCAAATACATGGAGATTAGAATAATCAACTGGTTTACCTGTCCACACCTCCATCGGTGTTTTCAGCCCCAGTGCTGTTGACGGAGATCGGTTCACCACATAACAGGCGGTATTGATTGCTTCTGCCCAGAACGACTTTTCTAAGCCTGCAGCCTGCATCATGGCTCTTGTTTTATCCAACAAGGTCCTATTCATCCGCTCTGCCACCCCATTCTGCTGCGGAGTGTATGCCGTAGTAAACTACCTCTTAATCCCAGCATCTTTACAGAAGTCGTCAAACTTCTTACCAATATATTCCCCTCCATTGTCAGATCTCAGGCACTTGATCTTTTTTCCAGATTCAAGTTCCATCAGCGCTTTGTACGTCTTGAACATCGAGAACACCTTGGCCTTACTCTTGATCATGTACACCCAACATCTCCTGGAATAATCATCTATAAAAGACACAAAATACTTTGCACCTCCCAGGGATAGTACTGGTGCTTGCCACACGTCAGAGTGAATCAATTCTAGAATGACTTTACTTCTAGAATCTGAACTAAGAAACTTTATACGATGTTGCTTGCCAACAACACAATGCTCACAAAAAGCTAAAGATACCTTTGTGAGGCCCGAAAGTAGTTTCTTCTCTGCAAGAACCTTCATGCCTTGTTCCGACATATGCCCGAGCCGCTGATGCCAAATCATTGATGATTTCTCAATCGACTCGGATGAAGCCACTGACGCTTCTCCCACTTGCAGAGCCCTCCCCTGTACCATGTATAAGTTTCCGACAATCTTGTCCGCCTTCATCAGTACAAGCGCACCCCTTTTAACTTTCATGATCTTGTTTCGCGACCCAATCTCACAACCAAGATCATCTAGTTGTCCATGAGACAACAAATTCTTGCATAGTCCCTCCACGTGTCGGACATCTCGAATGGTCCGAACAATCCCGTCATGCATCTCCAGCTTGATCGTACCAACCGCAACAACTTTCAAAGGTTCATTTTTACAGCTATACACAGATCCTCCAGTGATCGGTGTATACTCATGAAACCACTCCCTCCAGGGAGTCATATGAAAATTGGCTCCTGAATCAATAAGCCATACATCATCGAAGCCCCGCATACCTCGAATAGCTGTTGCTGCTTCACAGCATAGTACATCACCATCATCTGAAGTGCTAGCAACGTTCCCATGAGGATTAGAACTTTTCTGGTTTGAATCCTTAAGATTCCAACAGTCCTTCTTCAAGTGACCTTCTTGCCACAGTGCCAACAACTGCCCTTGGTCTTTGACTTGGATCTCCCCTGTTTCTTACTCCCACTTGCACCGCGCTCCGTCGTTCTCCCTCTTGTCACCGACAAGGCACCTGCTTGTTGCGAACCTGCCTCCCTGTCTTCTCTGTTCTTGCGCCAACTCTCTTCTTCCAGAATAGCGGCTGCAATTTCGTCGAAGACCAAATAATCCGTGAGGACATTATTTGTTAAGTTGATGACAAGCTGGTCATACGAATCGGGCAGACTTTGCAGCAGAATTTCAGCACGTTCAACCACTTCTATTTTATGACTCAACGATGTCAATTGAGAAAATAGAGTATTTAGAACATTGAGGTGCTCAGTTACCGGGGTAGATTCCGCCATCCTCAGTGTGTACAATTTCCTTTTAAGGAAAATTTTGTTGTGTAGGGACTTTGCCTCATACAGCTTGTTGAGATGATCCCATATCTCCTTAGCTGTCCTCTTCTCCTCAACGCTTGACAACACGCCATCACCTAACGCCAGGTGAATATTTGCGATAGCGTTGCCGTCTATTTCGTTCCACTTCGTATCATCTGTGATTTCCACCGGCCTGTCGCCGATCGCCGCGAGACACCCATCTTTCCGTAAGATGGCTTTGATCTTCAGCTTCCACAACGAGAAATTACTCTCGTTAAATTTCTCGATCTCGAATTTCGCCGTCATTGCTTCTATCACGTAACACCGTCACTGAAAAATAATTTCAGTACGACACCCACAGATATCACCGAGACCCCGGATATGAACCGAGGCTCTGATACCACTTGTTGTGAATTGGACCCTTCTCGATAGAGCGAAAAAAACACGGCAATTATTGAAAGACGGAAAAAATACGACACACAGATTTTACGTGGAAAACCCCAAATTAATTTAGGGTGAAAAACCACGGGCAAGGTAGAAGAACTTCACTATGAATGTAAAATAGGAATTACAATACTCCGACTTTTACCGTAGTAAAGTCGCACAAACTCTCTATTTTTTACCTCACTTACAACACTTTACTCTACTCTTTTATATATTAAATATACTTAATTATGTAAGTGTTTGTATTTTGGGATGATTAAAATGAACTAACATGCAGGCTATTTATAGCCTTACTTCAAAGTAAAGAAGTGATTATTTAAATTCATAATGGAGCACAACTTTGAATTAATGCTCCACTCCACCGTCCCCTTTTGTAAATGTTGCACTAATCATCCCAATTTGATTAATGATGCACTAAAATAATCAGCCGCCCCATCACCTCTAAACCACAAGAAATTCTCGCCATTGCATCCGCGACATTGTTCGCCTCACGGTTGATCCATCTAAATTGGACGTCCCAAGGTCGGTGTAGAAGCGCTCTATACTCGTCAATCTTCGTTTGATATTCATGTCCTCGTACCAAGTTACCGTTGATAAGCTTAACCGCCTCCTCAGAGTCCGTCTCGACTTTAATTCGTTGCACTCTTCTATCCCACGTGAGTGATAGGCCGACGCGCAGAGCTTCAAGCTCCGCTTCGAGGACCGTCGGGTGCGCGGTCCTTTTGACGAAACCCCAAATCCATGCACCCTTCTCATTACGGAGAACACCCCCCGCTGAACCATCATTGTCTCGTGGTTGCACACTTCCATCAACATTCAGTTTAGCCCAACCCAAGGGCGGCCTCTTCCAACTATTTTTCCGCGTCGCAGCTGTTGGCTTCCTCACGAGCTTGTAGTCCCCGCATAACTGTTTTATTTGACAGAGGATAGCGAATGTCTTCACCACTTTCCCCTCAAAAATGCGCACATTCCTTGCCTTCCAAATACACCAACAAGCCGCCACGAAAATAATATTCCAATCAGTATCTTTTATGAATGCCTCCACTGCTCCAGTTTTCTTCGCATTACGTCTCAACCAATGCGCAATTTCTGCTATTTCTCTTACTTCTGAATTATCTTTTGAATTATATGAAACATTATTCTAGTTATGGTATGATGAATTTTCCGCATTAATTATCCAAAGCATCATATTTTTGGACAAAATAGAAAAAGATAAATATATAATATTAAGAATTATAAGTCATGCAATTTTATATTTCATTCGCATCATAATAATATATGACACACTACACTTTACGTTAGTGCTTTGGAAATAAATATCTAGATTGTGATATATGCTTTTATTCAACTTTTCTTAATGTTTATATAGCATGTGTTGCATAAAACTTTTAAAAGAAAACAATTTCTATCTTTCTAATATGTATATAAATTGGTTAAATAAAATAAAATATGAATTTATTTTGATTTTTTTAAATATAAAAGTTACTATAAAGTTTATTTCCCTTCTTATTATGAATATGATATTATTGTAGGACATTTGAACCTTATACCGGTCAGACCAGTGGTTCGACCGATTCGAACCACTAAAATCAATAACCACTAAGATCACCGGTTCATCACTCGATCCGGTTCTGAAAAAACTGCTATTTTCTTATATATGTATTTGATTATTACTCAGTTATTAGTTGTAATTTAGTTGTATTCTCTTATTGATTTAATTTTAGTGGCTTTGGCCTTTTGAATATGCCTTTTGAATTTGTTTGCGGAACCACTTACGTAAGTGCCAATGATTTTTTACTGTATGTGAAACCAATACGGAAATTAGAGTTATGCTTTGGTTTAGGTCTTATATCTTGAGTGCAATTTTTTCTTTGCCAGTTTGCCTTGCTTGCTTTTCTTTCTTTTTCTCTAAAGAAAATGTAGCATTTCCCGTTTAACTGTACACACTATATGTGTGTAATTGTTCTTTTCCTGAATTGATGCTATAACAGAGTTAATACTTAATAGAGGTCCATTAAGAGCCTTTTGATTTTTTCTGGATACTAAGCAGTAAGCGTGCATCCTACGTACGTGCAATACTTATTATACGTAGAATCAACAAATCAGTATATTGATTGAGGATTTGAAAACTCTGGTTTAAACAAAATTAGAGACCCCCGGATAGAATTAAATTTATATACTAATTCTTTTGTGCTATTACTTGGATCTACTATAAAATTTTAAAATACTCCGATTCTTAAGATGATAGTTTAGTTATTAGAAAGTCCAATTTAATTCTATATATGTACTCCTAAACATTTAGTTTTATCTATTCTAGATTGTCTTTTAAGTAAAATTAAATATTTTTTAATTCTTGATATTTTTATGATAGGTGATTATTTTTTTCTCTAATATTTTGTGTTATTTTCTTAAAAAAAAACTTCTAATTATATTTGCAGGTTTCTAAGATGATGCTTCAAAGCTCTTAAGAGGAGATATGTTGTCTATACTCGAGTGAATTACACTATAGAGTTACTATCTTAAGGGCGTGTTTGGTTTAGTGGATAAGCCTTTAATCCAAACCCGAAAAAGTCATATCCGCACTTTGGTTCGAATGATTATTTTTTCGGGCTTTTTACCAAACTTTGGATAGCCCGGCAAAGCCTGGTATAGAATTAGCTTAATCCGTGGATAATAATTACAGCGCCCCCCACATTAACTTATATCAGGATTAACCAATTATCGAAAAGACCAAAATGCCCCTTGGGCCCCTCATAGCTGAGAATGTTTTTAAAAGTCGTGTAGCAACTTTACAAACACTCCATTATATTCAATTTTATCATTACACAGCACATATCTCAGCGGGAAAATTAGAGGGAACGAAACCCCAGCTCTACAACGATTTTGGTGACGACAATACGATTTTTCCCTTTGATTTTTTCGTAAATTTGATAAGTTCTAGGTATTGTTCGTGAATTTGATAAGTTCTAGGCACCGTGTAGTTGATTAACGTTGTTACGATTCTTAATTTAAACAGTTATGTTCAAGCATAAACCCTAGGTTGTCCAATCAAATCCCAAAGGTTCAATTTTTCCATCTGTCTTCATTGTTCTAACCATGTAATCGTGATGTACTCTAACACTTTCTCGTATTTGTTTGTCAACAGGTGTGTTACTTGTGTTCTAAACCCTCAACTTAAAAAAGCAGATAAGATTCATGGCTCTACTTGTTATTCACTGGTTGGGTGTTCTTGATTTGGTCAATTTTTTGATTTTGCAGTCACATCGTTGTTTGTGAACCTCTGTGATTATGTTATATTCCTTGTCCTAAAATCTGATTTAAGACATTTTTTAGATGTCAAGTCTAATTGATCCCCAACTTAAATCCGATTGAAGTCATTTTTAAGTTTGTAATGTCTATTATGATAATTTGTTGATTATGTTGTATTTTCAATCATTTTTAAGTTTGTAATGTCTATATGATAAACTGTCGAATATGTTGTTTTCATCCTCCAAAAATCTGATTGAAAACATTGTCTAGATGTCAAGACTAATTTGTTTAAAGGTTTTTCTTGGGAATGCTCTCAACTACTAGTGTTTTGTTATATGTTGGTCCCAATCATATATTTGGTCTGAATTTCAGTGTTCTCCATGTTTCAGGTAATTCGGTTTGTTGGTTTAGTAAGGGAAAGACATTAACCTACAACAAATTCACCAAGGAAAACTGATAAGGTAAAAACCAAATCCATGATGTACTTGTTTGTATCCTTGGGCTTGATAGACATTTTACATGTGTCTCATTTTATGTATAATGTGATGATTGGTGATTATGGAAGAGGTGTATGTTATATGTATTGTATGTTATGATTGATCCGATTAGGTGTAAAAGAAGCATGTTGTTGAAGTTGGTTTGGCTTGTATGATGAAATATTAGGTCCACTAAGCTTTTAGCCGAGCATGTTTATTGATAATGTTCATAGATCTCAAACTTGTGTGAATGGTAATTGCATTCCAGACGGACCAGTGGAGGAAAAAATTGATTTTAGTTCTCTGTCAACTTATCCTTTTCCGCGCAAATATTGTTATGTTCTTGATCCTTATGCACAACCATGAAAGTCAAGTGGGGTCTAAACGGAGACGAGTGATTCGATATAGCTTGTTTGATAAAATACCTGAAATAGATAAAGTCATGTATCGAATGACGGTGTTGAGTGACCATTATTGCATAGCCAACCTTAAGATGGATAGAAACTGTTTTATGAAATTATGTTGGCCACTTAGAGAGGTTGGTGTTCTTAGGGATGAAAAATTCGTAACCCTAAGCGAGCAAGTTAGTCTATTCCTCGAGATTATGGCTCACCATGACACAAACCGAACCACTGGTTTTACTTGGCATAGATCCGGTCAGACAGTTAGTCGTTACTCCAAACGTACTCTCGGGGCTCTGATCAAGTGTAGTCATTTTCTTCTTGTGACATCTAAGCCTATATCCGATGAGAACGGAAACCGCGAACAACCATGGAAACATTTTGAGGTATTCCATCCACTTTATTACCTTCTCCTAAAATTTGAGTTAGTGATTAAAAGCTAAGTTTCCACTCGATGAGTACTTACTAATTTCCTTGTTATCTGGTAATGCAGGGATGTCTTGGTGCTTCAGATGGTACTATGATAGATGTGACTACTCCAACACTTGAACAACCAAGGTATCAGTCCCGTAAGGGTGGGGTTCAGGTGAACATACTTGGGGTATGTGACACTGAAATGAGTTTTGTTTACTTATTATGTGGATGAGAGAGATCTGCAGCACACGGGAGAGTACATATGGATGCCCTTTATCTACCGGCACCGAAAATTTTTAGAGTTCCGCAAGGTAAAATTTTATGATTAGAGAGTAGTCTAGTTTGATTGATTCATCACATTAAAAGCATGTGTTGACTGATATTAATTATCAACATGTTGTTACTACTTGGTGGATGCCAGATACGCGAATTATAATGGACTGTTGGCGCCGTATCGTGGTAGACGTTATCATTTGAAGGAGTGGGGTGAGGGATGTGTAGTGCCACATGACAAGGAGAAGATGTTCAACATGAGGCACTCGCGGGCGAGGAGTGTCATCGAACGTGCATTCGCCAAGCTACAAAACACGAGGAAGATCCTCAATAGCACATCCTCATACCCATTGGAGATTCAAAATCGATATGTGATGACCGATGCACTGTTGAATAACTTCATCAAGGTTCAGATGCCGAATTATGTGTCTGACTCGTCCTCTTCGTCTGACGATTCTGACTCTGATGACAGCAGCGCTGACGAACCAACCGAATATATTGATGGCCTAATAAGCACTGCTGCATAGGGCAGATATAGAGATGAAATTGCAACTAAGATGTGGAACCGGTGGCATGCGGCACGTCGTGGTTGACTTCGGCATCGTCTAATGAATTCGTTATCAATTTGGTGTTCTACATTAGGACCCTAGTTTGATAAACTGTAGACTCCGGGGATTTGAGATGTTATAGTTTGGATTATGGTGTGATGACATATTTATAACTAGCAGTGTGTGGCTGAATACTTTGTTTGTTGAATGAATGTTCTTTTATGTTCATGCATTTGTATGCGTCTTTAATATCAATGGTTTGACTTAATAGTGAATATTTCGTCACTGTTGTTAGTAAATTTCTTGTCTTGTGTTGAGAATTGTTTTTCAGATTATGGTTTTAACGCAATTGTTTGTTGTATAGATGGCATCAGCATCCAGCTGCAACTCTGCTCCAGTGGAGTCTAAGCCCAAGACTACTTAGAACATGTACAAGTGCACAAAGGAGGAGGAGTTGACACTCATTGATGTTGTGAAGGACTTGGAATGCAAAGGAATGAAGATGGACAATGCCTTCAGGGTGGGGTACTTGCTAAAGTTTGAGAACGCTATCAAAAGGATGATCCTAAGCTCCAAAATGAAATATGATCCGCACGTGAGGTCGAAGATGACCGTATGGAAACGAACTTACGGGCATTTGTACTTGTTGTTCGATGTTACCGGCGGTAGGTCGTGGCTCTGTTCGACTACTTAGACAATCCAATGTGTCAATGAGGAGTATTGGCTAGACTACGTGAAGGTGTGTTCATACACAATTAACTTTTCCTTGACGCAATTTTATGTTATGTTTATTTGCAATATTATTTTCTTCAATATAAAAGGCACTTTTCATTGTTATGATTATTTGCAATTTTGTTGTCTATTAAATATAACTACAATATAAGAACAAGCACTTTTAATTATTTGCAATTGTTTTGTCTATTGAATCTATTGAATCTAACTTGCACTTTTTATTATATGGTTTAGTCACACCCCTACATCCTGCAATATAAGGACAAGCCATTTCACTACTTTGAAGAATGGACCAAGCTGTTTGGGAAGGATCTTGCTAATGGTAATGCGGCTGAGGACTTAAGTGCAGCGGTGAATGATCTTTTTTCAAACGGAAACGAGGTTAAAACAGAAGATGAGCAACCTAATATGCCCCTCCTAACTGGCACTCAGACCGACTTTTTCGGCCTAGATATGGACGAGGGTGGAGGCGGCAATGATACACCAACCTCTTCGGGTCCTTCAAATTCATTTACTAAGAAAATTCTCAAGAAAATCAAGAGGGATAAGGGCCAGAAGAGGAGGCGTGAGTCCGTACCCCCTATCAAGAGTACTCATGTGATTCCATGTTACATTGATGAGTTCATCTAGAATATCAATGACACCATGGACCGTATTGTTCAACTGGTGGTGACTCATGTTATTACTGAGGACACAACTAGGGAACAAAGGAAAGGTCTATATGTTGCTGTTGTTAAGTACGAGGACTTCGACGAGGATCAGAAGATTGATCTTGTTCACCGACTGACACATTCCCCTCAGGATACATATGTTTTGTATGCACTGCCCGAGGGATCACAATTGAGGTATTTTAAGCACATTCTGAGTAAGAAGAACATGAGGAAATGATTTTACCTGAACTAGTAATGGTTTTATTTTGATCTCCCATAAACTATCATGGGTTATTAATATTTCAGTAGGTTTTATGTGCGCTTATATGAGCGGTACTCTGGGCATCCATTTCAGTAGGTTTTATGTTTATTCCCATCAAATCCCTCCCCCATCATTTTGGTACATTGGTGCAACTGGTCATTAAGTTAGTGTGCGCGTTGTTACGAGGTTATCTAGTACATTTGTGTTATGGATTGAAACGAGACCCATTTTGCTACATGGTTCCCGATTGATGGTTTTATTGAGGGATATGTTGCTTATTAAATATTCTATTCCCTTTTGGCAATTGATGGCATATATGGATTACGCACTTGTTCATATGCTATAGGTGTTTAGTTAAACATTTGATATGGTGGAGTATTTGAAGTTGGACTCACATCATATGAAAATAGTTTTATATGGATTACGACTTGATCATTCTTTTTATATGGATAACGACTTGGTCATATTTTTTTAATTACAAGTGTATTGAGCTTAACCTGATTCACATACTTTTTTTTAATCAATTTGGGAGTTTAGCAAAAAGAACTTGATTCACGAACTTCGATTGAGTCATAACCTTGTAAATTCATAAAATTGGAAAGCATTACCTATGGCAAATAATATATGTGAGTTCTAGCGCAATCAGATAACAATCCCAAACTCTAATCATAAAAATTAATTTCTCCGAGCTATTAGGGGAACACGAATAAACTACACGAAATCGAAATATAATAAAAGGATACTGATGTATCTGACAATGGACGATAAATGTCCTTTATTTGGAAAACAAGCAAACAAAATTGTACGACGATAATGCTACATCCGACAATGGACGGTTGAATCTAAAATTTTAACAATTTATCAGAACAAAAAGCCAAAGAAGAGGTCGACTCATATTAGTTGTTTGGTATATCGCCATGTTTGTGTTTTGGTGGCTTAGGTAGAGTTTGCACTTAAGCATTAGTGTCGGAGATGTGGTCGGATGCGGATACAAAAGGCATTTCCTTACTAAGTTTCGAAGGAGCTTGTTTCCCCTTACGAGTTGCGCCTACAATCTCTTAAGTTGTTCGTTTCTTTGCTCGAACCTTCTCGATATACTCACTAGGGGTATGATGCAGGCGCGTACCCTAACTTGACCAAATAGCATCTCCAAATCGCCCCATGAAAACTCGTCATGGACCTCGTAAGCTGTGTGCATCTTCCATTCTCTGTATTCAAGAGGTAATTAATAAAAATTATGTAAGGAAATAAGAAAGTCATTTTCATTTGGAAATATATATATATGGGTATAGCAACGAAACCGCATTAAACTCATCCCAAACTTCTTTCTCTACGGTGACCTCGTTATTGTCCATGTTCCACACCGTCCCACCGTGACCAAGCATTTTATTGAAGACGTAGTGTCGCTCCGCTAGATAATTGAATCGGAAAGTTATGTCACTAGCGGTGAATGAAGTATCGTGTATGTAGTTGACCGTGTCCATCGCGTTTCCTAGTATTATGTCGAGAAATTTTGAATTATTGAGAGGAACACAACCTTGGTCAGAAACACATTGTTCTTTTAGGACGTCGATTAGTATTTCATCGATGTCGGGAATCCACTCTTCACCGTAGAACACTTTCATTTGAAGCTTGGTAGCATGTGGTAACATAGTTTATCTACTTGAATTTAAAGGGGGAGCTTTTTTTTCTTCTTGGAATTGATATTTTTGGCTTGGTGAGGAATGGCAGAGTTGATTGCAAATTAACAACTATTTACAGAGTGGTATCTGCCAATACTAGGGTTACTTTGCAAAACAAATGAATAATAAACTAAGAAAAAAAGGGAGGACTCTGTTATTTTCCATGCAAGCCCATTGGTTGAGCACTGCTTTCGTTGTTCACGTGCAGTGAGGCCAAATTAGTGACATGAGAAACAATTAAAGTGGAGAATAAAATGACTTAAGCAAACAAAATAATTGGGAAGGGAATCTCTGAAAATTTTAAAACAAGGCATACCTATCTTGTTTTGTAATGGCATGCTTATACAAAGGTTGTGGTAAAACTAAAAATCGATGTCATAAGATCCTTGAAGAATCACATGACAACTCCACAACCAATGCACACCACCTTCACTAGCCAATACCAAAGTAATTCAACATTCTCTCAAATACATAAATAAACATAACATAGACATAACAATGGCAAATAACAGTTCTTGACCTTAGTCTTATATCCAAGCGTGAGTAACACTTCCTCTCTTATCGATAATGTAGCTAGTAGTCGCACCACTCGCAATTGTCGCACATCGCCACGATGCTTCGATTCTATCCTCAACCACCACTATAGGCCTCTCCATTGTTCCCCACAATTCATAAGGGAGGACTTCCGCGGAGCGGATGAAAAACACCTCGTCGTAAAAGTTTGTAATGCTCGAAACCATGAATGCAGAAATGCTTCTCGATTGTACCTGAAAATATATATTGATTTGAACGAATTAGTCAAATAGTATGAATTAACAACTCAACGAGCTTGGATTAGGGTCGTTAGATTATATTGATATGGGTCATTCATTGAGTTGAGCTTCTTGTATATATACCCCTATCTTTCAGTTCTCAGACATCAAGAACTTTTTTTTTCCAACTCACTTGCATAGCTTTTAGAAATCTATGTCTCTCTCTCTCCAAAATTCTCTCTCTCTCTCTAAACTTCTCTCTCTTTAAACCCCCCATCTCTCTCTCTCTCTCTCTCTCTCTCTCTCTCTCTCTCTCTCTCTCTCTCTCTCTCTCTCTCTCTCTCTCTCTCTCTCTCTCTCTCTCTCTCTCTCTCTCTCTCTCTCTCTCTCTCTCTCTAGTTTTATAGTTAGGCTAAATACCTATTACATTGAGGTCAAAATAACCATGGGCTGGTGCCCCTAACCCTCAGGGTGGCTCCACCCCTGGTAACAACTACAAAATAAAGTGTTTGAGATTTATAATCGGTTTTAATTTTTGTTTCTCATAGCCTATTTGGTTCCAATTTTTAAAAAGTTACCTTACAAGAAAAAACAATGGACTCAAATTCTATGATAGTACAAATATACGGGGTGATTATAAAATGGTAAACTACTGTAGACAAAAGCAGTTCTGACCTTGAGAGCAATTTTTAGTACTTGCCCAGAAATACCCCCATAAAATATTATCAAAACGGTTGCACAACGTCAATTCCAGTTATCTCTTCCTTGTCAGCAAATAGAGTAAGTTTTGACCATCATTTTAATTTTCTTTTATCTAAAATTGCAAACCGAAAAAGAAAAAAATTCAATCGTGGGTTTCCCACGTGTGAGGAGAGATGGAGATGATAGTTTTTTTCATCAATTTGCCGGTTAAACAGTAATCTTACATAATCCGTTCCGATTTCATTGCCACTGGTTGATTATATTTCTGGAGTTTTAGTGGAAAAAAAAAGGTGCATGTTGATCTACGACACATTAATGGAGGTGTACGGTTATATACTGTACAAATATTACTACGAATCCTTTAATATTACTAACATGCAGTTCACTTATGTGTATCCAATATAGATATAATCTGATTTCTAGTCGTATTAAAGATTTCTTAATAAGTTGCACTTCTTGAATAGATTAATAACTAAATTGATGATAAAATTCTCAGGTAAAATAAAATATATGAAATAAATTAACCGGCTGATATTTAAGTAATTATGTTTTCAAGATTTGGTTGTATGGTTTCCTTTAACTATGGGCATATAGTGCCAAATTTTACTTAAGATGGCAAGTAAAACGATTTTTTTTTCTCGTAGCTTTAAATTAAATTTTCTAACATAATTCTACACTATTTTTATCCAGATTTTAGAAAGCTGTGATTAATTTAATACAATATTACACTTATCTCCTAAAGTTTTTAATTTTAGTGAGTAAGAATGAAAGTTTGTTCTAAATCAAAATGACCCTAGCAAAAGTTTTCCCCATTATCAACCGTAAAGTATAGTCAAATTAGTAGCTTAAATGTCCATTTAAATTATATCAATGTTATGCTTAAAAGGAATTTTCTGATTATGTCTATTCTCCAATATTTTGATGCCTTGCTTTAAATTCGCTTAGAATTTTAATGTTTACTTATTCGTAATGGGGATTTGTGGTAAGTAGCCATGTGGAGCCTCTGATTCTAGGAAAGTAGCAGTATATAGGTTGTACGTTGTTGTGTGCTCCAATTATCTGATTTTGCAAATATGTGTCTCTCACTATCTGTACCCTTTTACGTGTCTGTCTAATTTAAGCAATTCTACTGTGTAGTTATAAAATGCCAAAAAACAAAAGCAATTGAATTAAAAAAAAAAAAGGTAATAAAACTCATACACCGATAATTGGAGTTGTTTTGTCTCATTTTTGGGTTGCAACCATTGTCCCCTTTAACATTACTAGTGTAAATGGTGTTTTTTAGAGTTATTAAGGCCACATACTAATTAATAATAATAAAAACCATCCCTTTCCTAATTTAAATGATTATTTAGTACTTTAACGAGTACTGGGTGTTGTTTAACTTCTTTTTCAGGATGCACATTGTGTGCCCTTAAACTTTAGGGGAGTCAATGTCTATCAAAAAACATATAATACACCTAGTATTCAGTACAAACTTTTTATACCAATTAATACTAGGTAGTAGACTAGTAGGTACGTTGTCTTTGTACCAAGTGACTGGGAGAAAATGTCCCCCCGAGAATTTGTAGCTTTATTAATCCAACGAGACTCCTGGACCAAGTTTTTGGCAGAAAAGGCATGTACTAAAACTAGCATTACATGTTGCCACTCTAATTATTTGTTTCTTTTATTTTTACTTTTCGGTACACAATTTTTGTGTCAAGTCATTGGTAAAACTTGTTTATTTGTTTTGATAACTCATTGGTAAAACTTGTTGTACCTAATATCGTACTTTATTTGATTTTGGAAGGACATGTTTTTGGTATAATTTTTTCCTCACTCTAATACTTTGCATCGTGTTGCGACCGTTCAAAAACACTGAAGCTTTGGTCATTCGATGGTGGGATCCGGGTATCACATATTGGATGAGAAAGTAATGCCCATTCGTGCACACAACAATGCTACCTGTTATGTTGTTTCTACACTCCTAGATTTTATATTCATCTCTAAGTTACTGGCTTACTGCCTTCCGCTCGTTCTCCTTTGTGTTGAGAAGTTTCTTTGTCCTTCACCATCATTATTGTCTTCCAAGCGACCAAGCCTTTGGGGAATCTATTCTATTTGAAGTAACAGCTTCTTTGACTCGCCGAAGACTCGCCGAAGAGGTAGAAGAAAGGGATATCAATCTTATGGGGTTTGGGATATAACTACGTTTTATCCTTGTGTTTTATTTCCGACAGCGTATGTAGCTGTTTTGGGATAGTTAGTGCGATCAATGCATATGGACAAATTGGCCACTACCATCATCTCTTGGTTGTTATTGTTGTTGAATTTACTTGTAGATTTAGTGTGTCTACTAGGGTACATGGCAGTCAGGTTATATTTAGCGCAGAAGCTGGACTTTTCTGTAATGATGGGAGAGTAGGTTGGGCAAAGAGCTTGTCAAAGAATTTCTTAGGACACAATTAAGGCTGATGCCAAAGAGCAAGGCACCGTGGCAACAGAGGAAGACTTCCATGGGTTAATTTTTATTATGCCTGTCTATACCGGGTTATCGATCTTGAAGACAAGATCGTTTTTGAAGGCGAATGGAGTGTTATGTGGGCTGGACCTACTTTGAATATTAACTAGATTTAAGCAAATTAGGCCCAATTATTTCTCTTGCATACTTTAAGTAGCAACATTGTTTTCTTTCTTCTTTATGCAAATTGTAAGAAAACAGTTCAACTCAGGAGTTTTCGCATCGACTCGAAGAAGCTGTATCTGTTCTTTCTTCTTTATCGTTAAGTTCATATCCATTTGTAACACTGGTGCTCTCAATGAAATTCTTAAGGGAGTTAAGAATTTTTTTGATCTATGGTGTGATATTTGCTATTTTTACAAGCAATATCATGTGAAGCAAGATGAGCATGAAAGAATTGAAGATTGTTTTGATTTGATTAATTTGTTGGTGTTATTATCTGCCTAATTTTGTATGTTTGCTTGAAGTGAAAGACGACAACATGAGATTTCAAGAGTTTGTGATCCTCCTTGGCTTTTATATATATGTGTTAAATCCATGTACAAGGTTGCTTTCTTTTCTTACACAAGCAATTCCGCATAAGAAGTAATATTTGCAATCTAAGTATGTTTGAATTTGTTGTATATTGCTTCAATGCAGAAAGGTGTAATTAAGATCATGTCTTTTGCTTCGGCCGAGCAGAGATGCTTGGACTCTGTTACTCTCTCGATTCTGGAATGCATTGCACAAAAGAAGAGTTTGTTCAGTAAAGTCCGGTTCATGCATGCTAACTCAATGGAGAAAAGTGCTATAAGTGAACTACATTTTTCACGAGATAAACTTAACCAAATACTTTATTCAGAGTCATCACTTTATCAACTCTTTGTGTTATAATGCTTTTACCTAACTATACTTGTAACTGAAATTGATGACACAACTTGATCTCAAGTATATGACGATGTTGGTTCAGCTACAAAGAAACTTGTGGCTGATTGATGGCAAAACGAGGACATTTTCCATTTTGTTAGCCGGGCATGTGTAGACCTTGTTTTGTTGTGACCTCGTTTGTAAGGGTCTAGTCCCCCCTCTATTTTGTAATGGCCGCTAAGTGCCTTTTAATGAAATATTTATTTTTAGCATTTTGTTCTTAAGTCTATAGACGTTTTTCAACGTAGTTATTTTATTGCCGATAGTATGATTGCTTTACACGGGTATAACATTTCAGTCAAAATACAAACATTATAACTAGCCGAACAAAATAAAGTCGCATAAGAGGTCGATCTTAGAGCTTTCAAAGATAATATTTCCAGAGATTAAGACTGTTCCAGGCTCGGGTGAGTTCCCGACCCTCCATGTCTTTGAGCAAGTAGGTAGTCGACCCGAGGATCTTGGATATCTGATAGGGGACACTCCGCTTTGGCTCTAGTTTGCCTGTGTTTTAAGAGGCTTCTTCTCACTTTAGAACAAGTCCCCGACCTAAAATGATCGGGGTCAGACCCGAGTGTTGTGAAATTTAGCCATTCGTGCCTTATAAAACTCTGTGTGGGTAGCAACTCGGATCCTTTTTTCTTTTAGCAAGTTTATGGCCAAGGTGAGGTTCGTGCTGTTTTGGGCATCCTCATACTCCTGTACTCGTAGACTTTGTTTCACGACCTCCCATGGGACCACCAAATATGTCCCGTATATGAGGCTGTATAGGGTTTCTTCCATAGCTGATCACGGGGTGGTGCGGTAGGCCCATAAGACTCCGGGAACTTCTTCGACCCACTTAGACTGATATTTGTCCAAGCGAGCCTTGAGCATTTTCAGTTCGGTTGGTTACCTCAACTTGGTAATTACCCTGGGGGTATGCTACACCCGTGAAGCAGTACTTGATGCCCCACTTATCACACCATTTTTCCACGAGGTGTTACGAAATTGGAGTTCGTTGTCGCTCACTAGCTATAGTGGTACCATGAACCGGCTTAAGATGTTTCTCCATAGGAAGTTTATTACGACCTGGCTTGTGATTTTGGAAAGAGGTTCTGCCTCGACCCATTTAGTGAAGTAATCTAGTGTGACTAGTAAGAATCGTTTCTATTCTTTATCCGGGATCATCGCTCCTATGATGTCAATTACCCATCGTGCGAACGAGCAATGGATAATGTCGGGTTCCCAAGGAGCTGCATGCTGATGTATCATGGGGGCATGCAACTGGCAAACTCGGCACTATCGAGCATACTTTTCACAATCTGCAGCAATGGTCGGCTAGTAGTACCCTTGTCGAATAATCTTGGCCGCCGTGCTTCTTCCTCCCGAATGGCTGTCGCAACATCCGTCATGGACCTCCCTTAAGATCTATTGGGCTTCTTCCATATTAACGCATCACGAGGTCTGGTCTTTAGAGGAAAATATGGGGGGATCTAATTTCTAATATGGTATCAGAGCCTACCCAAGTTGATGTGGGTCTTGCCCACTATCTAACCCACGTGTTAGGATCCGATGCTCATTCCGGCCTACACGTGAGGGGGCGTCTTGAACTCTCTATCCCACATCGCTTGGGGAATGATCTTGGCTTCTGTTTATCTATACCCTGCCCCTCTCCCTCTAATAAGGCCTTTTAGGGGGAAATATAGGGGGATCTAATTTCTAATAACAATTGATTCGGTTACCAATCGGTACGATCGATCTGGTACACTTTGCACATTCCTAAAACAAACGACCTCATATCTACGACTTAAACTTAGTTGGACAAGCAAATGAGTCCTAAAAGCGTGTATTGAAAAGGCGACAATAGTTGTATATGTGAGAAATAAAACTTGTAGTTTTTTATGTTTAAAAAACAAAAAGACTTGTAGTTTGTATTTCTTTTAACACAATGACCTATTTTGATTGCACGTTGGTGAAATAGATGTACATTATAATATCTCTCTCTTTGCGTCAACATAATTTTGGTGGGCCCCGTGACACGCACCAATATTATGTGGGACTATATTGTCAGACTCACACACCCCTACTAGCCTGCTATGTAATAACTAACCCAACAATTCCCATACATTTTCATTTCCACTCAAAAAATCTCAATTTCATATTTCACAGCAAGATTAATTCTCTCTCTAAAACTTCACCTCTGGGAGTGTCGTTCCTACAAAAAGAAATAACCATCGCTAATCACAATGCGGGAGACGCACACTATGAAGCTTGTAAAAAGCTTGCGAGTGATTTACTAATGCTATTCATCTAATAATTTCCTGTTTTTTTTTCTGGAATCATTGCTTAGTTTCTAATATTCTAATTGTGTTTGAGTATTTGGTTTGTCATAGTTTTCTTTTTGATCCTCCATTATGTTATGAAGCACTAATTGCTTTGCTGTTTTTGCTGATTCTCTACTTTTGGTTTGTATACTCTCTTCCGAGTTTAGTTTTTGAGTCAAGATACAGTTATAATCAGGGGCGGAGCCACCATGAGGGCTAGGGTGGGCTCTAGCCCGGGGTCATTTTTGACCCAATTGTAATAGATATTTACAAAAAAAAAAAAAAAACTTAGGGGATCTCAGAGAGAGAAACGCGATAAAAATATTGTTGAAAGTTATGCAAGTGAGCTGAAAAGTTTTCTTGATGTGTACAAAAGTGAAAGATAGTAATATATAAACACGGAGTTGGGCTCAATGAACGGCCCGTATCTATCTAATCGAACGGCTTTAAAGGCTGAAGAATGGTTTTACACTTTTCTTACTGAAATGAGTTGGCCAAACCTTGCCACGTTCTAGAGAAGTCTAACATTATTATATACAAAAAAAGAATCTAGTTAGCCTATTTATCCAATAGAGCATAAGTGTTGAAAAAATTCAGGAGTGACCCTAGAAATCTGGTTGTTGGATTGGTCAGCCAAAGTGCATGGTCCTTGTGCATGTGCATGCGTGTACGAGTCATTTGGTCTGCTTGCATGCCTGGCGAGAACTGCTGGTTGGATATTGCAGGCTCCAGCTCACTGGATCATGCAAAAATGTGGTCATCCTGGAAATCCTCCTTCACTGAATAGGCGACGTCCCTAATGGCTGGGAACTCCGAAACGCTTAAATCTCGTGAAACTGCCATAACTCGTTCTCGATCTCTTAACTTGCCTCTGCCTCCGATAGTCCCTTCCATCAAGTATTCTCGCCAAGGCTTGACCCCTTAGCGCTTGACGGTCCGATAGACAAGGATCTGACAACTTGTGGTGATGGTGCAACAGTAATAGTGTTACCATTGCATTTCATAGGTCATGAGTTCAAAAATTGGTAGCAAAAATTAATTTTTTGTTTAGATTTTTTTTAAGGAGCCCAAATAACTAACAAAATTAGTATCTCCAAATGACCTAACTCCATTAATAAATGTAAAAGGAAAAACCATCTTTAAATTCACTTGTACTTTAAAAAACACACATCTTTCTCTCACACCTGCAACATCAAATCTTGAGAGATTTAACATGTTGTACACAATTATATTAATATATACAAGGAGTATAATAGAATTCATTGTTTAATTTTATTTTCTTGTAGATGATGGTCTTGTGCGTTTAAATCAAACTTATTATTTTGTTGGGGCTTTAGAGTAAGATAATCAAATCTCCTTTATACGTCTATTATAGTTTTCTTCTTCTAGTTTTATAGATAATATATTGTAATTAAAGGAGAAGCATGTATATTCCTCATAATGCGTTTACTAGTGCTATTGATTAATTTAATTTTTCTATAGAATTGTAGAGTATAACTTGGATAACAGCTTTATTTAACACGTATTTTTTATTACTTTGTACCAAACGATAAATATTTTTTATTCTATTGAATACATTTTAATATATGTGTATATATACTTTTTATTCTATTGAATACATTTTAATATATGTGTATATATACTTTATTTATGTTAATTGCAACCCGGGGTCCAAACAAATCCTGGCTCTGCCCCTAGTTATAATCGCTTTCGATTTTTGTTTCTCATAGTATATTTGGTTCAAGTATCTGGTAATGTCGTCATTGTTGTCATTCATCATTATGTACGTAGATCTAATGTATGAAGAACTCTGTGATGTATATACTGTTCCGAATTTAGTATTTGAGATTTATAATCGATTTTGATTTTTGTTTGTCATTGTCTATTTACGTTCAAATGCTTCGTTTGTTATCGTTAGTTTTCATTCATCGTCACGAAGATGTTATCTATGAAGCACGAATTGATGTTTTTTGGCTGATTCACATATTTTTGATTGTCATACTCTGTTTCTAGTTTAGTTGCTCTTAAATACACTAAAGCGGTGCTGTGCTTGTTAAATATGAAGCACTAAAGCACTAAATATAGATAGTATTATACCCTTATTTTGATTTGTAATTTGTTATTATGAAACCGGGTTATGCTTCAATTGATTGACACAATTCTTTTCAGCTGGGAGCCAAAGGAAGGAAGCTTGCTGCTAAACTAGCTGATGAGAAAAAGGACCCTATCGTAAAGAAAAGTGGGCAACACTCAAGATCAGTGGGGAGCTGGAAATCCGAACCGGCAGTAGAAAATTTCGAGAAAGTTATGGCGCTTTTGTTCAACTTTTGTTACATGTCGGGTTTCGGGATACTTAGTGATTTTCACAACTATATTGCTTTTTTTGTGAAAATTTTGATGTTTAGGGATAGTTGTTCAACTTTTTGTGATTTTCAGGGTTCTTAGTGCATATTTTGGGGTTTCTTGTGAGGTTCAAGTTTTCGTTGTGGTCTTCAAGTATTTGTGCAAATTTTGTACACTTTTATGCCTTCTGGGTTTTTCGTTTGCGATTCTATAAAAAAAAATGTGGTATGCCTGAAAGTTTTGAGGTTTGGGAGTATTTGTTCAATTTTTATAATTTCTGGGTCTTTTGTGCAATTTACAAATGTGTAGAGACTGAGGTATAGGCTATTCATTCAATTTTTGGATTTTGAGTTTTTGCACTATAGAAAAAATGAATTTTTGGACTAAACTGAGATTGGGCTACGAAAACCTATATAATTGTATTTGTTCCTTCACGGGTTGACATAATTGAAATAGAGTTGAACCGAAAATAGATCCACTTTTTCTATTCCATTATCAACTTCAATTTGTATCAATCAACTGATTTTGTTTTATTAGTTTTAACCTAAATTTAATAAAAAGACCTATTTGTTATCCATAAGATCAATTAATTTAAATCATTGGGGAAGTGTAATTTAAGGTATAACAACTTAAAATATAGAAAACATCAAAACATGTTTTGAAGACTTATTACACTTTGTGGTAGGAAAAGTCACTACAACAGAAAGTGCTTGTTGAGACACTTAATTTTAAGCTATATTATACAAGTGCCTCAACAGCAATGTATTAAGGCACTTAAATATAGTATCCCAACATATTAATATTTTATATTGAAATTCTGTTAAAAAAAAATTATATTGAAGCATTATCGATTAAAAAAATATATTTTATTCTCATTATCAGAAATCAAATGACCACTCCCCTCTCTCACAGAAAACCCTAGCACTCAAATCAATTTCGTCGGCGGAGCTCCGTCGTCGCTTCTTCATCGGTCTCTTCCTCCGACACGAAGCTCCTCCATTGCTCCTTAGTAAATCTCCTTCTCCGATTTGAAGCTCGGCCGTCCCGATCTCCTTCTCCGATTCGAAGCTCCGCCGTCGCGATCTCCTCCTCCGACGAGAATCTCCGCCGTTGCTCCTTAATAGATCTCCTCCTCGGACTCGAAGCTCCGCCGTCGCTCATTAATCGATCTCCTCTTCCGACGCGAAGCTCCGTCGTCGCCCATTAATCGGTCTCCTCCTCCGACGCGAAGCTTCACCGTCGCTCCTTAATCGATCTCCTCATCGGACGCCGTTGTTGCTTTTACTATGTGTAGAGATGTAAGTGAAGCTCATTTGTGAAGTTGAATTTAGGAGGTGGTGCTTATCGAACTGAGGTGTATTTTAGTTGTTGCTTGTTTTTGTGATGCCATCAAACTCATTTCTGAATTATGATTTATTATGTGTGGGGTGATAACAGGAAGGAAAGCCTCTTGTATTGAGTGTTGTTAGAAGGGCAGAGCAGATGCACGTCAATGATAAGTAATATAGATATTTGTAAAGCTTTTTCATTGTTATTGTTGTTTTTGGAATTGAGTTGGCTAAGTCTGAAGAGTCACTTGCAGGTTTCGTGTGAAGGAGTATCTTCCCATTGTTGGATTGGCAGATATCAATAAACTGAGTGCTAAGCTCATACTTGGTGCTGATAGGTAATGCTCGGTTACGTTATCTCGAAGCTATCTTTGTCGTGATTATGTTCGGTTATGATTTTGATGAAACATTGGTCTGGCTTTTTATTTTAGTAACTTCAGTTGGATAGTACGGCCTGATGATTTAGTAGCAATCTTTGCATGTATTCAATTGTGCATGCTGAAAATTTAGGTTTACTATGATATTGCTACACACGGATGTTCTCTAGTGTGTTGGGAGTAAAGTGATCATTATAAGTAGCTCTCCATGTTTATTTGTGTGTCTTTTACGACTGTTTTATTGTTTGCACTATTGCGTGAATGATTCCCTTGTTTCTTGCTTGGTGACAATCCCGCGATCCAAGAGAACAGGGTCACTACCGTCCAATGCTTGTCTGATACAGGCTCTTTGAGGGTTGGAGGTGAATTTTTAGCTAAACACCACCATTAGGTTAGTTTAGTTCTTTCCTCTGCCACTCAATCATATACCCTTGTTTATTTGAATTGTTCAAGTAAGTAACGCTTACGTGTTGTATGTAGGTCTGCAGCGTACTATATACATCCCGCAACCAACATGGGGAAACCACACAAAAGTTTTTGGGTTGGGCAGGGTTCTCTGTAAAAAGTTAACGTTACTATGATCCAGCTACTCGTGGACTCAATTTCCAAGGTCGAATGATTTTCTTGCTGATAAATTTCATTTATCTGTATCATTCTTGGGGTAACATCTTTTTTTTAAGTGAAAAGTGCAACAAGCTAATTTACAGCATGATTTAAACAGTTTTGCTCAGAGATATTTTTGCATTTCTTATCTTCAACTACTTAACTGATGTAATAACTGATGTTACATGAATATACGCATGGTAGAACAGTGAAATAGTTCTTGACTTTCTTTTCTTATGATTAACTGAGGCTATACATACTCTTGGACAAAAACGCAGGCTTGTTGGAACATCTTGGTTCTGCTCCTTCAGGGGCAATGGTGCTTCTTCAGGCATGAGCTCATAACGCTGCTGGTGTTTGATCCTACTGCCTCTCAATCGGAGCAAATTAGACAGCTGATTAGGTCGAAGGCGTTGTTGCCTTTCTTTGACAGTGCTTACCAGGTAAATGTAGCTATAACCTCTTGGTTTTAAGTACATGCCGATCCTAAGACAAATGGCTTGCTAGTATGCTTGCCGAACTTGTCGTTACTATATCACTTATGTTTCTTGGTTTGTCTGTGAATGCAATGATGTAGGGGTTTGCCAGTGGGAACCTCGATACCGATGCGCACTCTGTTAAGATTTTTGCAGCAGAGGGGGGTGAATGTCTTATTGCTCAGTCATTGTAAGGCATCTACTTCTATCATGAAATTAATAATTAAGTGTACTTCATAACTACTGTTTCTTTAGCTTGACAAGACAACTAGCATGTTCCGAATAATTGCATTGTTTGATTTTTATTACCATATTTTTTTGTCACTATTCTTTTGTCTTTGGAATCTGATGTTCGTTTATTAGGCAGACCATGTCTTTTGGTACATGTGTATCTGAAGATAGAGATCTGTTACATTCATGAATTATTTTTAGGACAAGAGATTATATTTAATATCAAAAGATTTAAAAATAACACAGGCTTAGGAGAATGGTTTCTTGAAACAAAAACAAAAACTAAAAAATAAGAAATCAAGGATTTTGCACAAAGCTTGACAAGTAAAAAACTCATGCTCAATCAAGTTTGAGTGTCATGAAATGCATTAAGTCTTACAAAATCTGGATGTATATGCATACAGGGAAATATGGTACCAAAAGTAAGCCTCTAAATTTCCTTATGGGATAAAAGCACTGGCGGATTATGTTCATGGGAAGGGATTAAAACTCGGAATTTACTCGGATGCAGGGTAAACTTATTTTACATTCAGTTTATCTTTGATTTCTTTTATGATGTTAAGTTTCTGATGTATTTAATTCTGTACATTTGCAGAAGTCAGTCCTGTAGTAACCAAATGCCTGGATCCTTGGGACATGAAGAACAAGATGCAAAAACTTTTGCTTCATGGGTATGCTGATCTATTTTAGGAGCTATTACGCAATAACACGCAAATAGACTCGTCTATCATACTTTTGAGAAAAAACATTTTTTGAAAACCAGGGGGTTGATTACTTGAAATATGACAATTGTAATAACAAAGGTGTGAGTCCTAAAGAAAGGTACTCTATTATATTTATTTAACAAATAACATGTGGCTAACTTAATGAATTTTTTGGTGCATAACGAGTGGATATGATTTTCAAGCTAGGACCCCAAGTTCACTGAAGAAAACTCATGTGTTATATGTAAAAGGTTTGTAAAAACCCTTGTGAAAATATACCAAGGCAAAAAAAAGCCTATGTGTTTTCAGTAATTGGCAAAATCTGCCCAGTGTAAGATAAATAGGCAAATAACTCCCGTTTGATTTTTAAAAGGGGCATAAAATAACCTTCTTATTTTCTTCCATACAGTTGTTCTTTTACATATTTTTCTCATATGCATGGTTTTTTAGTCTCTTAAGCATAAGACAGGGCATTTTTCTTTTTTGTTTTGCCAAGATTTTGTAAATGAGTTATGATAGGATTGTTCTAAGATTCATGGACCTCTTACAGTGTTGTAGCTTATTTCATTTGTGAACTTTGGAATTATTGAAGGCTTACTGAAATGAAGCAAAATGAGCTTATAAATATAATTGTTAAGTCCCATCATGGATACGAACATGTATTAGCAAACTCGTGTCGTGCTCATATCTAGCAGTCATGCGGTGCTTGATGCCTTGATCACTATGCCTTCACATGCATAATTTTACTATGAATGATATAATATCCGCCTTCCCTGCAGTGATGTTGCCGTTCATCGTGGCAACACTTTCATGCCCAAAATTCCAGCAGCATGGAGCGGTAGGAATTTTCTTGGAACTGTCAAGAGTAAAGCTTGTGTAACATATTGCCTTAACATCCAGGTTTGTTAATTTGATTTCTGAATTTCTTTACTGTATAAAATTTGGACATTCCCTTGAGCATGGTTTGCTTTTATACTAGCACTTACGTACATACTCTTCTACACCACCATTTTATAAGAATGACATGCCAATTGTCCCATTACTGAACCAAGTTTCCTATCGAACACAAAGCTTCCTGTTAGCTGTGATAATTGTTCTCTCTCTCTCTCTCTCTCAAGGGAGAAAAACCTCTCTTCTTTGACTCTAAATCCACCAGACGCGCCCAAGGATACTCTGCTCAAGTTTTCTATTAACCAGCCAATCCCATCGGTTGCTGCATCGTGAGCTTCGTCTTCGCCTGAGCTCAATCTTATCCAAGGAACGAGGAACAGATGGTTCAGTGGAGCATATGAAGGTACATAATAAAGCCTACTAGTATTCTGATGTGTAATAGAGAAGTATATAACTCATCCCAATTTGACTTTGTTTCCCTCTTGCTCTCTTAACTGGTTGTTTGTGAAGGGAGTAGTAGGCTGGGCCTTTCAAGTTACATTACTTAAAACGACATTATTCTCACTGGATAGCGGAGAAGCGCCTTTGCTTGACATGGTGGCATATGCAGGATATACTTTCACGGGATTGTCGCTAACCTTTCTTTTTACATCTGGATAATATTCGATATTCATTGGAGGAGGATGGAGAGTAGGATCAAGACAAGGATAATGTAGTAGGAGATTATGGTTAATATTTGTAAACAAAAGCCTTGTGACTTGTTAAACTGGAGGTTATATGTATTTCTTTGATTTTAGACTAAGTTAATTCTTTGATTTAAGAATGTTAAGTTGGTCAGTTGAGATTATAGTTTGGTACCAACTATTGTTATTTGTAAAGATTGAATAAATTTTTAATAAAGTTGTCTTTTTTTTTTAAATATTGTTATTGTCTTCAGATATTTGTGTGCACAGTACATAAAAATAAAGCTCATGAGAGGAGATATGTTACTTTATAAAAGGCCTTCTTGGGACATAACAGTTGTTGAGGCACATATATCTGTCTCTAATTTGCTGTTATGGGGCAAATATAAATATTATTGAGGCATTTGTATTTGTCTCTAAACAACTTTATGAGGCATATGTAAGGGCTGTAGGGGCATAATTATATGCCTCTAAAAAGATCTGAAAGGGCACATAAAAAGTGTCCTTAAAGCTACTAACTCTATCGCGACATAGGTTTTATCCGACAAATGATTTAAGTGCCTCAAAGACCTTAAGTGTCTCAATAGACACCTATAAAGGCACATTTTTGTGTCGCTAAACAGCTTTTCTGTTGTAGTGAGTGCAAGGTTAAAGTAATACAAGTTGAAACTCTTACTTAAAAATACAATCAAATTTAAGTCGTAAGAGCTTGTATTGTTGGTGGTGTTTGATTTTTTTCCAAAAGAGAGGCAAAAAAATTGAAAATTTTATTTTAGAAACAATTAATATAAGCTAAATGCATGCATGTAGCAGTTTCTAAATTGGGATGATTACTAACTTAAAAGTAGTTGAATTAGATTAAAGGTAGAATGTACATATATGTATATATATTTTGATCGTGGAGGTTACCACTTACCACCATCACTTAAGTATTTCTCATTCCCCTTCAGAACATTTATCTTACTCTTTTATCTTACATTTAAAAAAGTGTAGTCAAATTTCGAATTCGTATATGATTCTTTACAAAAAAAGAAGATTGCTGCAAACTTTGATTATTCAGTTTTGACTCACGAAGCTTGCAAACTCTAAAACGAGATTAATGATTTGTTTTTGGTTACCTTGTGTGCGCTAATATGTTGTACCTGCTGCAAACGTCATTGAGAGCAGGGGCGGAGCCAAGATCTTTTTGATCCCCGGGCTACAATTAACTTAAATAAATAAATAAAAACACTTGTAAACGAGCTATAAGGATTATACATACTTCTCTTTTAATTGACAAATTTGTTTATCTATAGAACTAGAAGAAAACTTTAATAAACATATAGAAAGAGATTTAATAATTTTACTTTAAAACCCCAACAAAATAATAAGTTTGTCTTGAATGCACAAGACTATCATCAACTAAAAATTAAAATTAAATAATAAAATATATTATACTCCTTGTATATGATAATATAATTTAGTAGAATATGCTAAATATCTCTAGATTTGATGTTGAAGGTTTGAGAGAAAGATTGGTATTTTTTCAATTGTAAAAGAATTTAAAGATGGGCTTTCTTTTTTTACATTTATTGATGGATTGAGATCGTTTGGAGATATTAATTTTGTTAGTTACTTGGGCTCCTTGAGGAAAAAATCTAACAAAACAAATAATTTGTGCTACAAAGTTTTGAACCGATGACCTATGAAATGCAATGTAACGCATTATCACTGCACCATGACCACCATTTGTCAGATCCTTATCGAGCAGACTGTAAAAGCGTTGAGGGGTCAATCGTTGGCAGGAGTGCGCACCAGACACGCAAGTAAACAAAATTACGCGTGCACCGTATGCACAAGGAACCTTGCACTTTGGCTAAACAATCCAACAACAAGAGTTCTAGGGCCGCTCCGATTTGTTTTTGACACTTAGGCTCTATCATGTAAATAGACCAACTCTAGATTATTTCTTATATATAATAATGTTAGACTTCTCTAGAACGTGGTTAGGATTGACCAACTCATTTTATTGTAAGAAGAGTGTAGTTTATTTCTTTAGCCCTTGAGACCATTAAATTAGATTGATCTGGGTCATTCATTGAGCTCAGTTCCTTGTATATATACTATATGACTTTCACTTTTTCAGACATCAAGAATACTTTTCAACTCACTTGCATAGCTTTCAACATATTTTAGTCTCTCGTTCACTAAAATTTTCTCTTCTGAGATCCCCTAAGTTATAGAGTGAGGTTGATATCGTCGTGGTTTTTTTTCTTTTTCTTCTTTATAAGTACCTATTACATTGGGCCAAAATTGACCCCGGGCTGGAGCCCACCCTAGCCCTCAGGGTGGCTCCGCCCCTGATTGAGAGTACACGTATATTTACAAATATATGGTGTTTGCTTAAAATATAATATGTAATAGTTATACTGTTATATAGCATTTCCTTTACTCTATCAAAGAAAAATAAAAAAGTATAACATGTCCTTTTGTTGTTCAGTTAACTGCATCTACTCAACTAAAGCTTCATATGTGAGTAGCATTTCCGTATGATTGTGATTTATCAAATAGTTAAGTTCAATAGTGGCAACATTGTTCAAATTATCAATAATGCATCTGAGTGCGAAACAAACAAAATTTCATCAACTACACGAAACGGATAATCACATCAATTGTTAATTAGTTAATTATAATTGCCAATTTTCTGAATGATCATCCTCACAAAGAGAGAGAGAAAAGATACGAGCAGATATGAATTAATTATCATAATGATAACCTGAACACTACACACAGCCTATTTGTACCTTGTACGTGGTCCCAGCCCCAAAAGTTGGTGAAAAAGGGAATCAAAATTATCTATTATCTTACTTGAATGTGGCGTTTGTTATCCTACGTGGCTTTGTTATTATCATTGTTTAATTTTTTTTCTCTTTTTTTGCAGTTTGATAAATATTATATTTTTCTCCGTTTCTTTCTAAGTGGTCAAGTATTGTAGTATCTTTCCAATTACAACTTAGAAGTTTTTATTTTTATTTTCTAAACTTAGCCAACACGAAGGCCAGGGGAATATTGTTCATTTTATTTGAGGTGATTGGATAACTTTTTCTGGAACAATTTGTTTAAAGAGCTTAACTTTCTTGCCTTCGGGGTTCAGAAACTATTTTGGAACGAAGATACAAGAATTTCTCTCATCATTTCTGTTAACTTACAGCTCTTTCTCTTTTTCAAAAATGCATTAATCAGATTTCTCAGTTCACTTATTATTACTAATTCAATTTTTTCTCTTATTTGATTCGCCCATAGACCGTTAACTTTATTCTCCATTGCATATTAGAGACTTGGAAGTGGATTTCAACTCCAGAACAAGTTTTTATTTCGTTCGTCTTTGTGCTCCATCATCGAGTGGAAAAAGGCCATCAATTTAGTTTTAAATTGGTGAGAATGCATGCATCAATAATTTTGATTTAGCATAAATGCATATTAATGTGCTTAGCTGCATACTTAAGCAACGACCATTTTATTTTATTTTTGATCGGCAAAAATAAATTTTATTAAGACGAATGAAAGAACATAAGAAGAGAAAAAAGAAAAAATTACATGCAATCAAGCGGAAAATTCACCCAATCGAAAGAAGAGTACAAAAAGCTTCTTGATCTAGTACTAATCCAACTCCAACTTTTCAACTTGATGAGATCCACCGTCTTGCTAATGTTCTTTTGAGCTCCCTTAAAAATCACACCGTTTCTCAATTTACAAATATACCAAATAGCATGGATCCATATTGTATACCATTTATTTTTTCCACCCGAAGAAGGTATGAGTCCATCCATTTGTGACATAAAATTGTCCAAATTCGAGGGTAAAACCAATTTTATACCAAGCCATTCAAAAATTTCCATCCAAATTTGTATAGATAAATCGCACCCCACAAGGATATGGTCGGTTGTTTCCTCCTTTACCCCACATAAGCAACAATTGGCGTCTTGAATATGAACTTCTCTCTTTAATAAGTTTGATTTAGAGGGAATTTTATTTTGAAGTGCGAGCCACAAAAATATTTGCATTTTCAATGGTGCTTCAATATCCCACAATTCTTTTAGGCCATTAGGAGTAGTATTTCCACCCATGATGGAGAGCATTTTGTACCCCGAACCGACCGAATAATTCATGGAATTGTCCCATTTCCAAACCCACCGATCAACTTGTTGTGTTAAAGGTACAACTCCTTGGATATCATTTAGAAGATGATGAAACAAATCGTGTTCCCAGAAGAAAAAATTCCTTCTCCAATTCCACTTCCATTGCCATTCCCCATTAATACATTCCCTTATATGTGAAATTAAAACCTCTTTATCCATCGCAATTGCATAAAGTCTTGGATGTCGAGCACTAAGAGCTTCATTATTTATCCAAGTATCTTCCCAAAACTTTGTAGCACCCCCATTGCCAATCACTTTATAAATTCCTTCATCAAGAATCTTTAAATTATCTTGAGTGCCACAGAGTTGGTTTAGATCTCTCCACCAAATTGAAGAAGAATTGTGCGTGTTGGTAGTTGGATTTAAAAAAAGACCATTTACATCCCTTCCATATTTGGAGAAAATAATTCTCTTCCACAATGATTCATCACATTGGAGTAGCTTCCATTTCCACTTGAACAAAAGAGCAATGTTAAATAGGTCAAGTTTTCGCTCACTTAGTCCCCCATCTCTTTTCTCTTTGCAAATAGTGTCCCATTTCACCCATGAATTTTTTTTATTATCTTCTCCTCCGCCCCAAAAAAACCTCCTTTGAAGACTAGTGAGAATCGAAATTACCTTCTTAGGGGCTTTAAAAATAGAGAAGAAGTAAACCGGTAGCCCGACAAAGATTGAATTGAGGATCACAAGCTTTCCGCCAGATGAGTGAAACTTGCCATTGAGGGCATTCAACTTCTTTTTAAATAGGTCAATGATCGGCTTCCAAGTCTTAATTCTCCGGGGGTTAGCTCCAATCGGCAATCCAAGGTATTTGATAGGTAGCTTTTCAATCTTAGCAACGACCATTTTATATTTACCAAGTTTACATGACTGTGCTACTTAAGAAACAACTGTTTTGAAACTAAATAACTTCATCTACTATTAATCATTTGGCTTATTCATATTTTATACTATTATATAATATTCTTTTTCAAGAATGAATTTCTCAGATACGTAGATATAATTTCATGACCTTTATTATAACTTTCACCCAACATTAAAATATTTAGAATCATACGCCCAAATAACATGCATGTACAACTACTTTCTCCTGCATTTCTCGACTCTTATCATTATAGCTGTTTCATGAACATGTCTCTGGATATAGAGTTATAGTGTATATGGAAGTGAATAATCTTTATTCATCTAGAGCACAAACATATATAAGTTACATACAAGAGAAATAAGGAAATGATAATTACAAATAAGGAAAAGATAGGTACAACAAAATTAGCGGATCTAAATAAGGAAGAATATACTCTAACAATAATGCTATCTAATACGCCCTCGCAAAATGGACGGTCTATCAGCAACGGAGATTTTGGAACGAAAAAGGCAAAACCGAGAGCGAGCGAGGGGCTTGGTGAGAAAGTCCGCAAGTTGGTCGAGAGTGTTAACATAAGAGACTCGAATAAGTCCTTTGGTAACAAGGTCCCGAACAAAGTGGATATCAACAGAGATGTGCTTCATCCGAGAATGTTGGACCGGATGGAGAGACAGACGAAGGGCGCCCATGTTGTCACAACGAATAAGTGGCGACGAAGGAAGCGAGAGGCCATTTTCGCCGAAGAAATGTTGTAGCGAACGTACTTCGGCCGAGACAGTAGCGAGTGCACGATACTCCACTTCAGTAGAAGAACGAGCAATGACCTTTTCCTTCCGAGAAGACCAAGAGATCGGATTGGAACCGAGAAAAATAATATAGGCTGAAGTAGAGGTGTCAGTTTGAGTGTCACCGGCCCAGTCCGGATCCGAGAATGCCGTGAGGGTAAAAGACTTTTCTTTCCGAAAAAGAACGCCGAATGCAAGAGTGCCCTTAAGATAGCGAAGGACACGTTTGAGAGCGGTCCAATCCGTGTCAGATAGAGAAGTCATGCGTTGAGCCAAGCGATTAACGGAAAAGACAATGTCGGGGCGTGTGATAGCAAGATACTGTAGACCCCATATAACTTGCCGAAATTCGGTGGCATCAACCAAGGACGAGGACACCGAGATAGGAGGATTAGTCGCCATAGGTGTGGCTAGTGGCTTAGCGCCATCCATCTTGTGGGGGGAGAGCAAGTCATGAATGAACTTTTGCTGAGATAAAAACAGCCCTTCACGACATCGTAAAACCTCAACGCCCAAGAAATAGGAAAGAGCACCCATATCCTTAATCGCAAATTTGGTGGCAAGTTGTGACACAAGAGAAGATATCGTAGAATCACACGAGCTAGTCACAATAATGGACAAAAAAACGAACAAAGGCACGGGAGAACACGAACAAGGATGTATCGGATTTGGTGTGAACAAAACCAAATGAGATAAGCGCAACACTGAGAGCGAGATACCATGCCCGTGGGGCCTGTTTAAGGCCATATATAGTCTTATGAAGAAGATAAACATGATCGGTAAATGCCTTATCAATAAAGTCGGAAGGTTGGCGCATGTAAATAGTCTCAAATAAATCACCATGTAAAAATGCATTACTAACATCCAACTAACGAAGAGACCACTGATTCATAGTATATAAGGAAAGTATGGTGCGAGTAGTTACCGGTTGGATGACTGGGCTGAACGTTTCCTTATAGTCGATGCCAGGACGCTGATGAAAGCCCTTCTCCACAAGGCGTGCTTTGTACTTGTCAATAGACCCATAAGGATGATGTTTGATGCGAAACACCCATTTGGAGCCAATAATCCCACGATCAGCATGTGGCACAACTAAGGACCAAGTTCCATGCTTGGTGAGCGCAATGATTTCCTCTGCCATGGCCGCTCGCCACTTCGGATTAGTCATAGCCTGAGTCGCACAAGTCGGTTCAATAGGGTCAACTACCAGATGTTTGGTGACGAGGTGAAGGACCTTAGGCTTGAATATATTATTGCGAGACCGAGTGACCATAGAATGAGTGCGTGCCAACGGAGGAGGGGCATCCAGAATAGGAGATGGTACATCAAGAAACGGGGAAGGTGGCTCCGACAGAGGTTCGGGCTCAGCAGGGGCCGAACGCACTGATGAGGCAGGTGGCGGGGCAACCAGAGTCGGGGCAGTAACACCGATGAACTTAAGATCTTCTTTTTCATGTTATGTGATAACTCTTGCCAGATATTTCTTTAAGATTAATAATACTGATAAACTTTTGCCGATTTAGTAGTGAGTGTACTATATCATTATAATTGTATTTGATATAGTTTTCAAGTTCTTTATGCATTCAACGTGGAGTAACGTAGTTTCATTATTATTTTAGCTGTTACGACATTTTTATGACGGTGTTGGTTTCATTGTAGGTGGGTGGGCAGCAGTAACAGTGGTAGGCTCGAGTCACTTGGTTATATGGAGATCTATTGAGTTGATGGTGATTTACCATATGTAACTTGGGCAGAAGCCCTAGGTTTCCACAACATACTCATTTTTAACAGAGGACATTGGTAAATTTTACTTTGTAAAACTTTCCTAGCTATTAAGAATGTAGTGCATTTTAGGCTTTGTGTAGGTGTAGTTCGGTGTAACTGAACTACGTGGATCGAAGGATTGGTGATTGTAGTGTAACAGCTTCAAACCGTCCATATAGGGAAAAAACCTAGCCAAAAGTAGTAGTGCCATTTTAGAGGCGTGTCTGCTGTTGAAATTTGGGCGGTAGAGAAATCTCACTATAATTACAACACAAACACTTGTACTGATGGGGGAAATCGATGCAAGACATACACGCAAGTCGTCTAGAGAGATATTGTACGCATTGGATGTGCATAAGAACAATGCAAGGATGGACGGATGGCACATTGGATGTGCCATTTTGCTAGCATTTCGAACGATATTCAAGCTATCAAATCATATTATACATTTTCAAATTGTGATTATAATACTACTAAATATGCTACATGATAAATAAATTGGAGTTTGTGTTAGGTATTGAAAGAAGACGACTAATGACCTCAAAACTTCAATAGAAGCATATTATCATTATTGCCTAGTGAAGGTCATCGTATTTCATAAATAGAATCACACCACAATAAGTTTGTGAAATTATTTAAATTCATTGTTACGAAAAAGCACAATATATAATAGTTTTGATAGAATATGAAATATAATGATGTTCATCATACATTTATTATTATACGATGAAATTATTCCCAACTCATTTAAGAAGAAAAATAAAACTCATTTAAATATGTCATACCCAATTCTGTTCCTAGCCCCATTTCAGTGTAATATACCAGATTCTGCTCCACTCTTAGTTGAGTCATCAGTCATCAACCCACTTAAACTTTGGTATCTACGAAATTGAGGTCATTAACCGGGTCATAGGCCAATCGATTATTAGATGCTCATTAATCGAAATGCGAATGTTAATGAAATCATTAGAGCCCGTTAAGAAATTGAAGTGCCAAATTCAGTCAAGCACATAAACTAATTATATTATTCATTAAAAAAAAAAACCCCACATAAGGTAATAAACTCTGCTTTTATGTATTGGCAAAACAACTACCTATTTTAGAGCATAAATATAACTAATAACTTTGACGGCAAAAAAGGTGTTACCAGTAAAAATACTGAAGACAAAAAATCTTTCCCATTCTCCATATTGTGTATTTATGTATTGGTTTCTGCAGCGTACATAATCTCGTCTATTTAGGTCATTCGAAAGCGATCAGACCGATCGTGTCCATTTATTGTGGTCGATTGTTTATAATAATTGACAAAATTCTGAAACAAATAATTATTCTCATCTTAAATTCCAGGGCATAATTTGAATGACTAATGACTATTTCGTGTGGACGTGAATAACTCATTTGTATATATGACAAAGTGGGGAACTCTTGAACGTGATCCATATAACTTCATTTCCCAAATAATTATAATATTATTAATATTAATATATAACAATAATAATGACATTACTAATAATAATTTATAATGCACTGTATATATAGTTTTATACATGTCTCTTGCTTAGAAGATGATTATTGTAATACACGTGTATTATTAAGCAATATACACTGATATTTGTTCTTATTTTCAATTCTTTCCTTTTCTGTAACCTTTCCTTTTATAGTAAGTTCTGTTAATTAGTTTGTTAGTTAGGATAATCAGAATTAACGGCTAGTTAATCATCTGATGATTAATATAAATAAGCAGCACACGCTCCCTCTGTATCATTCATTCGATTATTCATTCTCTCTCCTCTAACAGAAATTAATCTTTCAATAAAGTTCATCAATGTTTCCTTTTCAATTTGGTTTGATTTTTGCTCTCTGTTCTTCACTTGAATTGTGAATCAATTCACTGATTTGATATGGTATCATCGACTCAGGTTTTTCGATCCGCTTCCGCGCACATTCTATTTCTTCTTCGGGATTTTTTTTTCGTTTCGCCGCCGTCATCTGCGATCTTGCCGTCCGTTCCTCTGAAATTCACTCCAATTTCCGATAATGGCGACTCCGGCCTCGCAATCTACTGTTTCCCCACCTGTTGCTCCGCCCAAAAATCCGAGCGAAGACTCATCGTCGGTCTATTTTTTTGGATCTAATGAATCTACAGGTGCTTCGATTGTCAGTGAAAAGTTCAATGGCACAAACTATGTATCCTGGTGCCGCAGCATCCGCATGGCGTTAACAGTGAAAAATAAGACCAGATTCATCGACGGATCTCTACCTATTCCGCCGGAATCTGACGTCATCAACCGCCTGTGCTGGATCCGCGCTAATAGCCTTGTAACTTCATGGCTTGGTAACTCTATCACTCCTGAAATCAAGAAATCTTTAGTATTTTATGATGTTGCACTTGATATGTGGAATGAATTAAAGACAACATATGATAGATCTGATGGTTCTCGAGTTTTTCAACTGGAAAAATCATTGTCTACTATATCTCAGGGTTCTAATTCCCTTACTGATTACTATAGTTCTTTTAGAGTTCTCTGGGATGAATTTTGCAGTCAGAGGCCAATAATAGCTTGCACTTGTGGTAATTGCACTTGTAATATGAATAGGAGAATGTCTGATTTGCAGCAGCATGACTGTGTCATGAAATTTTTGGTTGGTTTAAATGACACTTACTCTGCACTAAGGAGTCAAATCTTGCTTCTTGACCCCCTGCCTACCCTCTCAAAAGTGTTCTCCATGTTACTGCAAGAAGAAAATCAGAGGCAACTTCATTCTGCTCATGACAACTCTGAGGCTATGGCTATGTTTACAAGATATAAGCCACACAATGATAATCAACAAGGGGGGGGGGGGGGGGGGGGGTTATCAAAACTCATATTCTAGTCAGAGTTCTCAGACTCAAAGCTATGTTCCTCAGTCTGGTAAACCTCCTCAAAAAAAGACAAGAAAAGGTTGAGGTGTACCCACTGTGGGTACAATGGTCACACCATTGACAAGTGTTACCAGCTGCATGGTTACCCTCCTAGCTGGGAAGGACCTAGAGGAAGAAGAGTGGTTCCTTCTCAAACTGCCAACATGAGTTCCACCTCTGAGACTGCCCCTCTCTCCAGTTCCACAACCAACTTATCCAGTCATTCCTCTGCTCATCAGTAGTTGTTTGAGCAGTTCATGGCTTTTCAGCAGCTACAAAATCAGAGGGCTTCTCCATCCAACTCTTCTGGTGTTACTCCTCAATTTGCTGCAACAGCAGCCACTGGTATTCTAAACCCTCTCATTCAACATTTTGCTTTAAGTGCTTATTCTAAGACCAATGGTGTTAAGTGCATTTCTTGGATACTAGATACTGGAGCTACAGCTCATATGGTTTGTGATATGAGTTTCTTCTGTGATACTCCACATGCATGTGACACTCTTATATATTTACCAAATAACCACACTACAAGAGCCACTCACTGTGGGAGCATTACATTATTTCCAGGTCTCACCATTAGAAATGTTCTTTTTGTTCCTGAGTTTCAACATAACTTGCTATCTATTTCTTAGTTAGCTAATGCTTCTAACCTTGCAGTGTTATTTCTGGCTGACAAATGTTTATTACAGGACAGAGCCATGACCAAGATGATTGGTTCTGCTAACTTGGATAACAATCTCTATGTGCTTCAAACTCCAGTACAGAATTCCCATACATGCAATTCGGCTGCTAATGGCTCTATATCCATGCCACTCAAGCTTCTCTCTGGCATGCTAGATTAGGTCATATGTCTAGGAATAAAATGTCCAATATTTTTTCAATTTCTGCAAATAATTGTAACAAGATCACCCCTTGTGATACTTGTCATTTTTCAAAGCAAAAGAAATTACAATTTTCTGTAAGCACCACCAGATCTTCTTCTGTTTTTGAAATGATACATTGTGATGTTTGGGGACCATTCAATGTCACTTCTCATGATGGATTCAAATATTTTTTAACTGTGGTGGATGATTACAGCAGATGCACTTGGCCTTTCCTATTGAAACATAAATCTGATGTTTCTACTCATTTACAGAACTTTTTCAACCTTGTCCTCACTCAATTTTCTGTCAAGAATAAGTGTATCAGGTCTGACAATGGTACTGAATTTTTACTCAAATATTTCTATTCATCTCATGGTATTGAACATCAAACTAGTTGTGTGGAAACTCCACAACAAAATGGTGTGGTAGAGAGGAAACACCAACACATTTTACAGGTGGCTAGAGCCTTAAGGTTCCAATCTAACTTACATATTAGATTCTGGAGTAACTGTGTGTCCACTGCAGCTTTCCTCATTAACAGGTGGCCAACTAAACTTCTGGATAACAGATGTCCATATGAAGTCCTAATGCAAAAGCCTCCAGATTACAGTCTCCTCAAATCATTTGGTTGCCTAGCATATGCATCCACTATTTCTGCTCACAGGAAGAAATTTGATCCAAGAGCTATCAAGAGTGTTTTTCTAGGCTACCCAAGGAGCACAAAGGGATACTTCCTACTGGATATCAATACAAGAAAAGTTTTCACATCCAAATGTTATCTTCTATGAAAACATATATCCTTTTAAAGACTCTTCCATTCATAAGGAAGATCCCAATACAAATCTCATTTGTAATGATAACTTTATTCACACTAATAGTGATGATGATCCCTCATTACATATAATTCATAATAACAATGCAGATAATGCAGGACCTCCTGAGTTTATCAACTTACCAGCTGTTCATGAGGTTGTTCCTTCACCTGCAGCTTCTCCACCTCACCATCAACAGAACATAGAAGCCATTCCTCCTACCCCGGCTAACCAGCACTCTGTTAATCCTCCAGCACAAGAATCACTCTCAGTCACAGGTGATCACTCCACTAACTCACTTCCCACCAGTGATCCAGGTAATGATCAAGGTATTGATACAGGTACTTCTAACCCTCATGTGAGAAAATCTAACAGAATTATAGTACCACCTTCATATCTATATGTGTATGACTACTCTCTCCCAAAGTTATCCCACAAAGCTAATCATATACATACTGGTCTGGGCAAGCAATACTCTATATCAAACTATCTCTCCACTGAACAGCTAGGATTGCAGCACAAAGCTTTTACTGCATCTATATCGCAGCTCACTGAACCTAAATCTTACACCCAAGCTAACAAATTTCCTGAATGGAAAGAAACTATGCAAAAGGAAATTAGTGCACTGGAAAAGAATAACACTTGGCAACTTACTGATATGCCTCATAATCACAATATCATAGGCTGCAAATGGGTTTATAAAGTTAAATATAAGTCTGATGGTTCAGTGGAAAGATTTAAAGCCAGGCTTGTAGCAAAGGGTTACACACAGGAGGAAGGTTTAGATTACTTTGATACCTTCTCTCCTGTAGCCAAGCTAACAACTGTAAGAACACTTCTTGCTTTGGCAGCTTCTCAGAATTGGTTTCTCCACCAACTAGATGTAAATAATGCCTTCTTACATGGAGATTTGAATGAAGTTATATATATGAAACCTCCCCCTGGTTATCTACCTCTTCAGGACAAGAGAGTTTGTCTTCTAAAGAAAAGCCTCTATGGCCTTAAACAAGCATCCAGACAGTGGTTTCAAAAATTAACTACCTGCTTACTGTCCTATGGCTTTACTCAAACTATTTCAGATTGTTCATTATTTGTCAAGAAAACTAATGATTCCTTTTTAGCTCTATGTGTATATGTAGATGATGTGATCTTAGCAGATAATAATTTGGGAGAAATAGAAGCTATAAAGAAGCATCTTGACCTCAAGTTTACAATCAAAGATCTAGGCACGCTCAAATATATATTGGGCATTGAGGTGGCTAGAAGTAAAGCTGGAATCAGTCTATGCCAGAGGAAGTATGCACTGGACATCCTCACTGACTCAGGCTACCTAGGATGCAAGCCAAGCTCAGTTCCTATGGACCCTTCAACCAGACTAAAGAGCAAAGACAATGCTCCACTTGAAGACCCTACCATATACAGAAGACTGGTGGGCAAGCTACGTACCTCACCATTACCAGACCTGATATGAACTATAGCATACAATGCTTGACTCAGTTCATGTCCAACCCTACTTCATCCCACTTAGCTGCTGCTCATAAAGTCTTGAGATTCATCAAATCAGCTCCAGGAAAAAGGCATTTTCTATCCAGCTAACTCAACCATTCAACTGAAGGCATTCTCTGATAGTGATTGGGCATCTGATCCAGAAACCAGAAGAAGTATAACTGGTTATGCAGTATATTTAGGGGATTCTCTCATCTCATGGAAAGCTAAGAAACAACCTACAGTGAGTAGGTCTTCCACAGAGGCTGAGTATAGGGCAGTTGCCACAACAACATGTGAACTTGTCTGGTTGAATCAGCTGCTCTGTGATCTCAAAGTCACACAATCCAACACTCCTGTTTTATTTACTGACAACAAAGGAGCCTACTGCATTGCCAACAACCCAGTCCACCATGAACGCACAAAGCACATCCAAATTGATTGTCATTTTGTTAGGGAGAAAGTGAATCAAGGACTGTTAAAGATCTTCCACATCTCCAACATTCATCAAGTGGCAGACATCCTTACAAAGCCCCTATCTCTTAGCCCTTTTCAACATATGTCTTCCAAGATGGGCGTTACAAATATCCACGCCCCTCTTGAGGGGGGGTATTAAGCAATATACACTGATATTTGTTCTTATTTTCAATTCTTTCCTTTTCTGTAACCTTTCCTTTTATAGTAAGTTCTGTTAATTAGTTTGTTAGTTAGGATAATCAGAATTAACGTCTAGTTAATCATCCTGATGATTAATATAAATAAGCAGCATACGCTCCCTCTGTATCATTCATTCGATTATTCATTCTCTCTCCTGTAACAGAAATTAATCTTTCAATAAAGTTCATCAATGTTTCCTTTTCAATTTGGTTTGATTTTTGTTCTTCACTTGAATTGTGAATCAATTCACTGATTTGATATGTATGCACGCAAAACCATTTTTTCTCCGCCAACTAATTGAAAAAAAATGTGAATTATAATACTTATATCTATATATGTAAATGGTACGTAAAATTAATACAAATATAACAGCTGCAAGTTGAAGAGAAAGTCAAATTGGTGGATATCATTCTCTTTAGAATAATAATTCAAATGGTTATTATACGCTTCAGTAACACAAGTGGAACACTATAATTGAAGTGGGCTGTTCTATCAGATGCATTTCATTTGACATTCGGCTGTGGGCTGTTGTTTTTTTAGAAGCTGGCCTAATCATGTATATGGTGTCTATGTCTTAATCTTGCATGAATATCTTTGCGGCAGAATCAATATGTTTTTTGAGTTTTGCTTGGGAAATCCTTTCGTCTCAGTGGTGTATGGAGCTCATATGGAAATTTTGTTTATGCAGGCAATTGTTTCTTTTGTTTATGTCTTTCTCGATAGCACTTCATGCGTCTTTCTCGAACCAGACGGTGTTTTGTATTCGAATCAATGGTCAAAATGCGCAATTGAGTCAATCCAAGTATCATTATATATGATAGCTAATGTTGAAAAATATGCAAGTTGTGAACACACTCTGATATTGGAACTAATGGTAAAATCTTACTGCCATATCATTACTAGTAAGGTGTAATCTCATATTGCGTAACAAACTCATGTTTATGGTGTAAGCTTAACATAAGTTACTGAACTATATATATTATATGAAAACCATTTTAGAGAGAGATTCCAACCCAATCCAATGAGACTAAGGGTAGATATGTTGAGCAGTCTAACAATCAAATGAAGAGAAGAGTCTGAATTAAAAGAAAGGCAAAGAAGAAGGAAGGGCAAGGGTAGCTCGTTGTTATATTTGTTTAGTGCAATCCACATCACAGGCTGGTGTGAGATTGCTACTGCATTTTATTTATATCACTTGCATTCTCTTATAGTTTCATATGTTTTTTGGCTGTCCACGAATTGGGTCGAATCAAGTACAATTGATTTTTTTTTTTTAAATCAAGTCCAAATGATGTTAAAAAGCAATAAAGTCGTTAAACTTTCGCCTAGTTTCACAACTTTCTCTAAATCATTCAAAATGTGTAGTCTGCACCCTGATATTTCTTTATAGTGCAATACTTGTACTCAGTCAATAAGTCATATGCTCTGATTAATGTTGGCTTTTAGGCACTACCTGATCATCCAGCTGTCACAAGTTTGCTGGTAAACCTTATTGGTGTTTGGTTCTTCAGGAGTTACCTCGAATTAATCTTGGTGAGCTTCTTTCTCATGCTTGGACCTTTCTTCTCTCTACATCTTTATAAGACCTCGAAGCTTGCCTTTTTTACTTCTACGCATTAACGTTTTGGTTATGTGGTCCTCTGTACTTCATTTGGTTAATTTAGTGCTATGGTATTAAAAGTTTCATCTTGTAGTAGATCTAATGAAATTTGGAGCAGAAAGTCCTGATTTTATATTAAAGTTGTACTGATATGAATGGCAACAATATCTTGTGCTGGATTAAAGTTTCATGGTTCCCAAACTAAATTTCATCTTGACCATGTGGTACTATCTCATGACTGAAACTTACACGGCTAGTTTAAAGAAGCGTGCCATATATAATTAACGCTTTCTGGTGGTAGACGCTTAAATATGCAAATTCATTGAACCAAACTATCAAACGGTCTGCTAATAGTGTATTCACAAATGGAGAAATGTTTTTCTTAGAAATATATTCAAGTACGAACAGAAAGGTAGTTTTATTGCTTAGAAATTTAACTTGAAGCAGACAGATAATGTTTCGTGGGTTCACGTGAGCGCTTATGTGCCATTTGGGTATCAGGATAGTTTGTTTGTGCAGTGAGTTCATGGGCATGAACAAGGATAATATCAAGTTTGAGGGGTTGTGTTTCTAGTAAACTGGACTATTGAAGGCTACTAATGTACATATGTCAGTTTGTTAGTAGGGTAGCTAGAAGAAGCAAAAATAATGTCTAGAGATTTATCATTTTGTCATGATGGGGAAACTGTTTATTACGCATAATACTTAAGTACTGTAGTCTACAATTACTATATCTGAATGTATCGGTAATCCTTAAATCTTTTTGCGGTACTCTGTATCACACAAATTGGGACGAGTGTTTAGAGAGATGGTTGATTTGGTGGTGGTGGTGGAGCGTAATGGAGGCGCGATTGGGTTTGTGGGTGGGTGGGTGGGTGGGTGGGTAATGGTTTTGGTGGACGTGGATGGTGGTTTTAGAGGAGATGGGCGATGATGTTTTTGGTGAAGGTGGGTGGTGCCGTGGTGGTGCACGCTTTTCTGAATATATCGTACTTTTTCTTCCGGCAATTCACAAAAAACATCGTGGGGGGAGGGGGGCGGGGTTGGTGGTGAACTTTTTGGAGGTGGGTGGTGGTGTAATGGGGGGGGGGGGGGTGCGGGGTTGGTGTTGCAGAGACAGGTTGGAGGGTGGGGGTGGGTGGTGATGGTGCAGGGGTGGTGGTGTTGGTGAATAATATATATATTTTTTTAACTAAATAAAGATGGGGTTGGAATTTTTGAATAATATAATTTTTTTTTTAACTAAATAAGATAAAATTTATAATCAAATCATATTTGTTACTACTAAAATAAAATAAAATAAGATTATTTGTATTTTGAATAAAAAAATTATCATATGACATAGGAAATAATGGCTTATGCTTTATTTAATTTGTATTTTGAAGGTAATGTTTAGTATGTTAAGTTTATTTTAAGATTATATTATGAAATTTGAAAATAATTTTCTTTCTTTTTTTGTTATTTTGTTATTTGGTTAATTAGTAAAAATATTAGGTTATTTTATTAATTGAAAATATTAATTCAAGATTTCTTTTAATTGGGCTTGAGTATAATTATATGAAATATTTAGAACACAATGAAAAAAATAAAACTCAAATTTGTAGGCAAATATGCTTATTTAAAAAATAGTAGGGTGTTAGTGTAGTTGTATAAAATTTTGGGGCGAAAAATGCAAAAAAAGAACGTAGATTAGAAGTCATGTGCATGGCACATGCATAGTTCTGGGAATAATGGAATATTTCGTCACCGGAGGACCAAAAATGAAACTTGGTTTCTTTAGAGGACCAAAAAAGGCCCGAGGTACTACAAAAGACTAATTTTGAAAGATGGTTACTTTAGAGGACTAACAAGTCAAAAATCCCTAGTTTCTTGAAGGTCATAGTGTTTTCTATACATGTTAAGTTCTTGAAGTTAATAAGTTATGAGTTTCATCGCATTATTCATCTAAACTCGTTACTCATATCATGTCCAGAAAGCGTGCCTAAGTCCCGCAGAAAGTCTTTGGCTCGTTTCGTGGAGAAGCCTAAGTCCCGCAGAAAGTCTTTGGCTCGTTTCGTGGAGAAGCACAAGGAGAGGTAATCTATGGTTTGCTTCACTCTATCGATTTCTACTGTATGATGTAAATTTGAGCACGTTTAAACTATTTCGACTCACTTCCAGTTGACTCATATGGTAAATATTTACCAAACCTCAACTAGTATTTGCAGTACTTAATTAGAAACTTATTGTCTATATTTGCAAAGTTTTCTTCTCAGGTTCCATCCCATTTACTTTTCTTCCCCAAGAGAGTGATTTAGTATATGTTTTGCATTTTTTTTTGTTCGGTGAAGTCCTTTATCGAGCAATTGTTGTCTGAGTTACACCACTTTACCTTTCTTTTCTCATCATTCCTTATTACCACGGTATAATGTATATGTATCTTGAACATTTTGTCTTCAAACTGTGAATATTATGTTTAACATTTAGAGGCCACAAATATTTGTGTCTAAAGACTTAACGATGTCCGATCTAAGAATGTCCGATCTAAGTACATGATAGAAGATGGAATGTGCATGCTTTGTTCCATCTTCCTTCTTTAATTTCTCATTTGAAATTAATGAAGTAGCAACATTGCTAACACGAAATTAACCGGGTTGTGTAATTCCTTAATTATTGGCGAGATATTGTTCGGAATGCAATTCTTCTGATTTATATAGAGAGAATATGTGAATATGAGAGCTTATACGAGGGGGTATTCGTGACATATAGAGATCCTTTAAGTACGAGGAAAGAGATAGCTTAAGTGAATAAAAGTAGAATTGTATTGTTTTAAAGTGAGTATAGAGTACAAGTATGTCAACTCAATCTGAGTTGATTTACAATGTTAATTTAGCCCTCTATCTATAGTATCTCGGAGTGCAAATGCGGTTGATCATCTGTCCCCCATGAGCCATTCATGAATGATAGGGATATGCTCCTATAAATGCTGCTTTGTGGAGGGTGGATCGACTGACAATAATTAATAGGGGTTGTTTTGTGTATAATGGCGAGATCACGTGTCTAATAAAGTTTGATAACTCATTATATTACGTGTGACTCTGATCCAAGTGGGGATACCGACAATCCTTCATCTTGATACGAGCGGGCCTTTCTTCGGTATTGAACCCTTAGCATTCGGTATTGAACCGTCTAATATAACCTATGGTCGATTCATCACTGCCTTGAATAACAGTCTTGAGGCACTCTTGTCTGATCGACAAACTGAGATTTGAACATAGTCCTCAACTAAACATAAGTATAAATTGTAAGAGGAGGAATCCTCAAGAACCAATCTTGTGAGGTGTCGACCAAAGTTATGGCAAACAGTCGAGCTTGGATAGTTCTACTATAGCCTCCCAGGTTTAGCATTCCGTCAGGAGATACAAACGATCACTGGGGTCCCCTATGCCATCATAAGTAAGCATTTTAGAGATTTCACGTCCACACCCAAGTGTGACGCGTTGTAATTCTGGAGAGAACGATCACGCTACATCAATCAATTCATCCTCTGCATGTAATATTCTCCTCGCATTGAGGTTAGGCGAGGTCGTAATAGGTGGGTCACCTTCTCTTCTTTCTTGGAGCAAAGGCTATATATATATACATATATATGTATATATAATAAAATGAATAATATTAACCGTCTGGTACAAAAGGATAAAAATTACATGTTAAATAAAAACGTTATCGATATTAAGCCCCAATTCTATGAAAAATAAAATGGATCGATTGCACTTGTAAACGAGCTATTAAGAATATACATGCTTCTCCTTTAATTAAAATTTCTTTTATCTATAGAACAAAAAAAGTAAAACTTCAATAGACATGAAAAGACTTTTACTAATCTTATGTTAAAGCCCCAACAAAATAATAATCTTGGTTTGAATGCACAAGACTAGCAACTACTAGAAAATAAATTTAAACAATAAAATTTGTTATACTTCTTGTATATAATAATATAATTTAGGCAACATGCTAAATATCTCAAGATTTTGATGTTGAAGGCTTGAGAGAAAGATGGATGTTATTTCAAGTGTAAAGTGATTTAAAAATGGGCGTTATTTTTACATTTAGTGATGGATTGAGATCAGATATTGACTGTTTTAGTTATTTAGGCTCCTTAGGGAAAAATCTAACAAAATAATTAATTGTTGCAACCAAGTTTCGAACTCATAATCTATGAAATGCAATGGTAACGCTATTATCGTTGCACTATGACCACAATTTGTCAGATCCTTGTGGGACGGAATGTAACGCCCCAAAAATTAGGAAGAAAATAAATTCATATTTTAATCCTTGAACTTTTGAAAATTTCTATTTTTGACCCTACATATTTAGAAAAGTTTGCCTTTTAGTCCCTGAATGTAACGGCCCGATAATTTCGAGAATAACAGAACAATATTAGAGCAACCATTACATGTCTAACTATTACATGTAATGTCTAACTGATAAATATCTTAATCAAATACACTCGAAGTGCTAAACTAAAAAAAAAGACAACCTTAACTAACTCCAAACCCTAGTGAACTCTGAACGCTCCCCAATGCCAAAGACTCCCTGGTCATGACACGGTAGTATCCTAGTTCGTCTTAATCTGGAAGGAAGGAAAGGAAAAACAAAATTTTACGTGAGATAAAAATCCCAGTGAGTGCTCATGCGTGTGTGCAAGTGTAGCGTTTTCTTTCAATAACTTTCTTTTGAAAAATAGTTTAATAAAAGAACTTTAACGCATACAAATGCCATGCAATAGAATCATGCAATCAAAAGCTTTCGTGGTTTAACAAAACCCTTTAACAAAATAACAGATTCACGTTTGATGATCGGTGTCCACGTTTTTGTCGATGCCAGTCAACCTTATCACCTCATAACAGTCCTTATCTCCCCGTCCAAGGAGCGACCTTGGAATCAGTAACGTATGCCATGGAACATACGGAAACAGTGTACCCAACAAAGACACAACAACCTCGTGCTATGCCTGAGAGGGAATGGGCCAATGGGGACAACGGCCCATACCGGCAAGCCCGCTGCCGCCCGGCGGTACCCTTGCACTCCCACGCCAAGTTGGATCCAACTATATATCCGATCGGGACCGAGTAAACCAACGGGACACCATTCATCATAACAATTCCAATCATTTACAGCAATTAACCAATATGCGGTTAACTTGCATTGATAAAAATGAACAGTTCAAGTAACCAATTTACGAAGACTTTCTTTCAAGAAACAAACATTTTCAGAAATAACTTTCTTTGAAGAAGTGACAATTCAATATGCAGAGTTCAATGTGCAGAGTTCAATATGCAGAGATTCATGAATACATATATATAGGTATAGATATACATGCACGCATTCCTTCCAGTTTTGAAAATAATACAGTTTAGGAACACTCACCTTAATCCAGCAGATCCGACCTCGACCCTAGTTTGGATCCTCAAGTTGGTATACCCGCTTAACGTGCTACCGCCTACATGCATGTTTATACCCAAATGAGGAATAAATTCTGATATGTAATACGATAAAGTTATCTTTATTCTCTTAGATCTAACTCACGTCAGATGCATTCACCTATAATCTTATATATCTTTATTTACTTAAATCCAACTCACTTCAAGTACCATCTCTAACATATATGCACCACTCGATTAATGTGAGCTAAGGAATATTTTACAACTTCCAGTCCCCTAATTATTCATTTGTCAAGATTCTCAATATCTACGTTTTCAATATACGTTGTTAGACAAGAAAATGGATTGACGTTCTGTTAGTTGTTTCTCTAGGCATTTAGCATATCAAATTAACTACGATACACCCTTAATTTAAGGTCTTTGTTGTATACTGTTAAGATTAAGATTTTACCATAAAATAGGTCGGCTTAAACTCGTTATACATATTCTTATCTTCTGGTAGCTAGGCAACGTATTTAATTGGTCCAACATGTGAAATTTGATTACCATGAACTTAAGGGAATTCAAGCTCAAATGTTTCAAACAACTACCTATCATTAGGTGAAACTTACAGTCTAACTCTAATTAACAACTTTGTATGAATTTTGTCCATCTAATTAGCACGGCTGAAGCTAATAATTATGTTTATGTTTTCCTATCAACAATTGATTACAAGATTAATGCTAATCAACCAATATGCATCAAACCTCTGAAACATAAATCCTACTTAAATATAAGGTGTCATCCGTATTAACGTGTGTTCAACAAATGATGTCCAGATCCCATGTATGCTGAGGTATCAAATAATCTTTCTTAAACACCATATACCGTCAAGGGATTAACCCCATGTTAATAATCTTTAGTGCACATGTTCAATCTTTCCAAGGAAATAGACACAGGATTATGATTTCTAAAACACGACCACTCAGGGATTAACAGGAATAAATCCTCATGTACTTTTGCGCATGTCGAAATTTTATATCTATTGTCCTAATCTCTGTAGATTAAGACTTTTCTCAGTTACACATCCAATCCTGAAAGCTCACCATCAATATTTCTTAACTACTTAATCTAATTGTTTAGATATTATCATAAGTTTATAGAAAATCCTCTGGATAATTGAAAGGTTAATAATTCTTGTAATATTACAATAAATAACACTTCACTCTTGAGTTTCTAATTTCACATACCACTTAAGAACAAAATAAAGTCTTAATACTTACGTCAAACTTTGTTTACACGCTTGGGTTAAGCTCAACTCCCGGTTATCGCCATCAATCGGGGCCAAACTTCGCGAAACTCATCATCCTAATTCTTTCGGTCCCTTGTTTACTACGTATAGATATAATTGTGTATGAATAAAAGAAGTGGGGAGATGCAGCAGAATAGGATGAAGCAGAGTCATTTTTTTTGTTTTCAAAGTTTATCCCTAATCAAATTTTGGCCCGAGTGATATGAAGAGTGATGACTTATGCTTTACACAAATGGGTGCCTTCTGAATGTGACGGGTGGACAGGAAATAGAATAGGTGGCAGCAAACAAATATTTCATGGAGAAGGTTAGGAGCAGAATAATATATATTAGACTACAAATTTGTTGTTTTAATAGATTATGGTTCTTAAACTTTTGGCAATAATAAATGGTGGTAGCTCAAACCAAAGTAGTTCTAGTCAAACGTAAGTAGTTTGAGGAATCAATGGTTGTGAAAAGGTCAAGGGCATTAGTAACGATTAAAAAGATTTACCCATGCAACTAAATCAAAAGGCTAATAATTATGTCTACTTTCTAGTTTAATATTTTCCTTTCGGTGAAAATAGATTTGATAGATTTGGAATTGTTTTTCTCTTGACAAGTTGACAAAGTAAAAGTAAAAACAGGCAAGCTTAAATACTTAATTAATAAGTAATATTTTTAACTTCAAACTATATATATATATATATATATATATATATATTTAGGCAAGGACTAAAATTATAGATTTATATTTTAATATGGGGTATCACACTGAACTTAAAAGTTAGTCTTTTATTATTTTTATAGAGCTCTAATCCTAAAACATATATTTCAATTTCAAATATTAACCAAGATGATAGACTTATCTAGAAAAATTACATAAGTAAATATGTATGTAACAAATAAATCTAATTATACCTATTTGAATTTTAATTATAAATAATTGAGGGACTTGATATGCAATTAACTAATTGATGAGGTAAGCCATGACATCTTTAAGAGCATGATTGAAGTCAAATTTTGTGATTTATTATAAAATAATCAAGGTGGGACATGAAATTTAATGATTAAACTACTATTTTGGCCTATAAATACTCACCATTATTCAACATTTTATACAACCCAAAATAATCCGATTCTGCAAAAGTTTCCTGAAATAAAAGTTGTTCCTTTTTGTGTTTTCATTCGGAAAATAATTTTTCCAGATTTTTATCTTATTATTTTCTACCCCAAAAGACGCCAAAACTTTTACTGCACAAGAAATGTCAATTCTGCTCTTACACCTTAGAAAGATCATATCAAATAGTAGAAACATTATTTTACTACTTATTTTCGGATACATACCCTTTTTGGTTTCAACTATCTTTGTATGAAATCTGTTCCAGATAATATGATCTAGAAGACCGTAATACATAAACCGTGAACTGCTGCCAAGAAATCCGATAGCAACTCTTATGTTGCCAGAATTATTTAGCATAACAAACCTTTGTGTTTTCACAAAATATTGGATTCACACATCTCTCATGATGCTAGAAACCATAAACCATAAAAAGATTTGAAAACCAAGTTCATTTGGATGTCCGATCAAAGGTAAAACCAAAACTGCGATGATTTTTCACTTTATTTAGCAAACCTTTGTTTTCTTAATTTATAAGTGTAATCACCATCATAATTCAAGTATTTATCACACACATAAATTTAACATGATATAGCATTAGTTATAATTAGATTATTATGATTTATAATCATGAATTGATATTTTTGTGATTTTATTTATAGCATTTAAATGGTACATTTATCATGTTTAACACACTATTTTCATAAGTCTTACAAGATTATTCTTGCCACTTCATGACTTAACCATCAAATAAAATTATTTATCAAAATAAATATTTCCTTATCACATGTTTTGATAAATTTCCTATGTTATATCTTTGTATTTAAGTTATAACATAATTATATACATTTTAAACTAACTATGTAAAATAAAGTAATAATTGACTGAGTTATACCTTTCAAGGTGTTACTTCATATGATAATTATTTGATGTATGTGTGTTAAAAGCTTTGAATTGATTAAAGACTAAAAATACGAGTTTTTCTAGAGTTAGTTAAGTAATATGTTTTTAAGGATTGATTATGCATCAAATTGGATAGTTAATCAAATCTTACTTGTTACCGTGACTTGTCGTCAAAATGACTTTACCACGAATACTCATAGTCATAAGTTTGAACGTATGGTTGTTTAATATAATTTTGAGTTATAAATAAGGTGGTTAAAACAATATATATTCAATACTCAATTGAAGCATATGTTTTTCTTTAATTCATCATCTAGAATTTTCATGTTTTGTGTAATAACATAAATTAAGCTTATGTGTTATTTACTAGCATTCTTAACTAGAACGTTCTCAATCTCAACATGAAAACTGAAGAAAAAGTACTAATATTTGTTGCGGTGAATTATAAATTCAGTTGATTAATATTATTTAAATTTGTTAAAGATTTGACGAACTAATCAACGACCTCAAGGTTCCTCGCACGAGAAAAGGTGAGGTTCCATTTCTGATTTGTTCTAGCCCCGTTTGGCATCCGACCTTGAGGCACTTGGACAGAAAGCCCACTACTCCGTTACCAAACCTCGAACAACCTATATTCCATCATAATTCTATTTTGCATCTCATCTCATAACATGATTTTCTTACTCATCGTTAAATCGTATTAAATTATTTATTATTTATCATATCGATTCATAATCATGGTAATTTCCCGATATTTTAATCTCATCTGCTGGTTCTTGAACTGTGCAACGATCTATTATCCTGTTACTAGCTTATTTGTTTATCTGTTATACCCATTGGGACGCCTTTGGAAAGTTGGGCCCAGGGATTGAGTCGAGTTACTGCCGGGCAGTAAGAACTGTCGGTTTAAGTAATTTTGCTTGATACCCATCTATTTAGGCACTGCTTGCAGTCAGGAGTTGGCTGTAACCCGCTTGCTAGATCGACATGTACTCGAGCATGTCTCTTGATTGTTTGCGAGGTCGCTCCTCGTCGGGAGGTATAAGGTAGAATATTAGAAGTCATAAGGCTGGATTTGTTTATTGTTAAGCACAATTTTGTTTACTATTCTATGAAAATTCAGTACTATTGCTACATCAAATTATCTAGTTGAATTGTCCCTACCGGTAAGATCACTCCTCTAAATGTATCCATTAAATCACAGTTGATTCTTGCATTGCCAGATTTTTTATATGAATCTCATTAAGTCATTAAAGACTTATTCCTTGTTTCTTCTGTCCATTCCTCATGATAAAGTCAACATGGCAGCATGGATCAAGTGAATAATTGTTTGAGCGTGCATTTTGGAATATACGTGTTTTGTCACTAGTGCATAACCATTAAAATAGTCACATTGTTTGTAATACCAAGACTTCCGCTGTATATATCAAAATATATTTTATAAAATGTGTATGGTTTTGATCCTGAACAAGTGAGACCCCTTCCTATGAGTTGCGCTTTAGTCTGGATTGGGTAAAGTGGTTGGCCACCACTGAACCAACTCGGATCGGAGCAGGACTCGTAGGGCGCGGTCGTCACACGGAACGTCAAACCTTGGCGAGAATACTTAATCATGGAAGGGACTACTTAAGCAGGGACGATCCGAGAGACGAGAAGGAGTTATGGCGTTTTAAGGACGTGATTCAAGCATTTTGGAGTTTCGAGGCATCCGAGACGTCACCTATTCTGGTGGAGGAAGATTTCACGGGCGACCACATTTTAGTCTAATACGACAAGCATGAGCCCGCCTCATCCAGCCAGTAGCACGCGCTATGCACGCAAGCAGACCAAACGACGCGCGTGAGAATATCTAACACTATTAAATAGGCCATCTATAATTTTTTCCTTGTATATTATAATGTTAGAATTCTCTAGAACGTGACTAGGTTGGCCAACCCATTTTATTGTAAAAAGAGTGTAGAGCCTTTCTTTAGCCTTTACGGTTGTTAGATTATATTGATATGAGTCGTTCATTGAGCTAAGCTTCTTGTATATATAACCCTATCTTTCAACTTTTAGACATCAAAGATTTTTCTTTCGACTCACTTGCATATCTCTCTCTCTCTCTCTCTCTAGTATAATTATAGATCAAAGTTTCTCTCCGTTTTGAAACGAAACAAACAAGTTTAGTTTTAACGTTTGTTGTAAATACAAATTTAATCTTCTTTCTGAGCAATAACATTGCAAAAAGTTCCTAGTAGTTTTTGTGGATCCAAACATATTCCAAAACTTAGCCCATTAGTATAAATTTAGGCTTAATGACTTGTCGCAACAATAGTAATATAATGATAGTTAAAAAGTGATGCTATTGTTTAATAAGGTTATGACGATTAAATTGGTCTTATTTAGCATTGTGACGATGAAACAATTTTACGTGTAAGTGAGTGGAAAAGAGAAAGATTACTGTAATCGAATCTGATAGCTGCAGATAACTAGTCTCTTCGAGGAAAAAGTCTAATTGCATGCATTTTGTGTTCTTTACGCGTGTACAATTAGACTCTTTAAGGAGGTACATGGTTGGAGTTATTAGACGCAATTATAGTACTAATTAATATAGTGGCCTAATCCCTGCATATATGGTTCTCCAGTTTAGCAAGCCCATTGGCCCTGTAATATTAATAGACCATTTGTTGATGTGGAGGTCGCGCGTAATACTGCCACTAATAATTGGTCCCTCCCCTCCAACAATTAGTAGCTGGATTTTTTTTTAATTAGTAGCTGAGTTATTGGTCAGTGAAATACCATAGTATTTTCTACAAAAATAAAATAAAATACCATAGTGTCACTGCAATTTGACTGAATTTGATAAAATTGACTAAACTGGCAGCTTATAATTACACATCTGAATATATAACAAATATCCTCAATGTCCTCTTGATCCAATGGCACGACTATACTGTGATAATCCGTTAAATTACAAGGCGACATAAAAATCATGTATGTCTAAATGTGCATATATATATATATCAATATATATGTATATATGTATATAAGTATCAATATATCCATTATTCTATAATGCTAAAAGAAGCTCCCTTTTCCTCTGAAACATATACTCGAACCTTGTCTTATTCCACGACCTCGTAACATTCGGAACCTCTGAGATCGTCTCCAAAATATTTAGACGTTCGCATCATAAATTTTTCAAGATCTCCTTGCATTCTGGATATCTCGTCAAAGCTACCTTGAACGAGAACAGTCGCACACCCTGACTCTTAGAAATTCCATGGCAATGAGTAATTATCAGATGATGTTCCGAGCGAGTATGTGGGAGGCGAATCACGGCGCTCTCAGGAAATATATCAATCCAACTTTGATTCGCCATAACTCTATGGATTATGTCTTTCATGTGCACTGTTGACCCGTTTGTTGGTCCATGTATATAATGGACCGTGAAAACCAAGCCCATACGTGCAAATAATTCTGGAAAAATCGAATTTTGTTGAAGGCTCTCGTTCATCCACCTCTTTTCTCGTAGTCAAATTACACCTCCTTAAAATCTCCCGTGACGAGCAGGGGCGGACCCATGAAATTTTTCTACCCCAGGCTAAAATAAAATAGAAAAACACGGGTTTGAGTAACGTAGGGATAGGGAGTTGCTAAAAGCGATTTGTATCTTTCAATTCATTCTTGTAGCTTACATGTTATTTCTTAAGTTCGTCAAAAAAAATTAAATTCGAAAAATTCTAATCTTTGTTATGAATTATGAACATACTAGTTTATTAAGATATACATAACCATAATAACATCACATATCTTTAATATAGATAAATTTACTCTTGGATCTATAATAATAAAAAATTATGTAATAAAATAATAAAATTTAGATTATTTGATATTATATTTAAAAGATGTAAGAGTACTTTGACATAGTTTTATGTAGCAATAAAAGTTTATATTTTAGAAATTAAGTTGAGCATTCAACCTAAAGTGTTAAACGTTTAACTGCAGCAAGCGAGTTTTATATGGATTGTGGAAAGGTTTTCTCTATTTAGGCAAAAAGTAATAAAGAAATTGGTTCTTTTGGTATAAGTAGTAATAACGGGGAGATTTTATTTTTAAATACAATACTGGATTGAAATGAAAATTAACTAAACTTTAATAGACTATTCGCAAGCTGGGCCCAAAGAACTATTAATGACTAGAGCCCAGGTTAAACCACTACCTGGACCCGCCCTGGTGACGAGCTATGGAAGATCAACCTCCTTTGTCATTCCCGCCATACTATGAAAGTTTTGAATCTTATGCACCTTGTGCGGCTGCGCATACACTCCCAACATACGCCATTTAACTGTCGAGTTCGATCGAATGATCGCATGGATTACCTGATCTCTTCAACTTCTTGAATGACGACCTTCATGTCATCATCATTCCACAACATCCACACTCCCTAGAGAGGCGCGATTCTCTTAGCATGCTCCTCAATCACTCTTGTTTCCAAAATAAAAAACAACTCTAGGTGATCGGAATGAGCCACACGACTTTTGTAAATGGACAAGTAGCACATGTGAAGCAAATGGACTTTTACTGTGTTGAATGACACCCTCTTTAAGTAAAGATTTTACTATTTCCTCAATTTCTCCCTTATAAGCATGAGAATGCCTGTATGGATGTTGATGCTTTGGGGGTACTACCTGTTTTTAATACAATCTGATGTTCTATGTTTCTTGCAGGTGGTAGACTAGTGGGTTCAACAAATTCTTGTTTAAACTTGTCTAAGAGAGGTAACAATTCTACATGTATGTTAGTGTCCTTGGGTTTGATGGATACAGAAAATATCTGACTTTGTTGTCCTTTTGTAGCTTCTGGTGCAACTTATCTGCTGTGGTGATCTTACATTCAGGGTTGGACTCCTTCTCATGTAAGGTAACATTCTTCCCCTTCCTTTTGAAACTTATATACATTTGAAACTGATATACATTTGTGTGAAGTCAAATTTGACTGGTCCAATCTGTTTAAACCAGCTGCACCCCAATATCATGTGACAACCCTCCACATTGATTACTCTAAAATTATGAGCGAATGTCTGTCCTTGAATTGTCCACATTAAATCTTGTGCTTCCTTATTACTCAAGAGTGTTCTACCATCAGCAACTTTGACCTATCTAGGTGCTACTGGAGTAAGCTTGCAACCAAGCTTTTTAGCTGTTTTCTCATCTAAGAAACAGTGTGTGGCTTCAGTATCCAACAAGATATGCAGCTTTTTGTTGTTGACCAGCCCTTGTAGTTTTAGAGTATCATCTCCTTTGCTTCTAGCTAATGCACAAGTTGATACTTTCAATTCCTGATCCTCCACTAATTCTAATTCCATGGGCAGATCCTCTAATGATAACAAGTATTCCTCCTCTTCTTCATTTGTCATTTGTAGTGAGTAGAGTCTGTTGGCACATTTGTGATTGAAAGAGTATGGCTCCTCACAATTGAAACATAGGCCCTTCTCTCTTCTTGCCTTCATTTGAGCTATACTTAAAGTCTATCTGTTGTTGTCGGTGTTACTGCCCCCTGGTGATGTATTTTGTGTAGCTCTAAACTAATGATTTGGAGCAGGGGTATACTCCATCTTCTTCTAATTATTGTTGGCATTGGAGGTTGTCCATTTAGGCGTGAGTTTCTTGCCTAGTGCCTCAAGTGTCCTCTCCTATTTCTTAGCTATCCTCATGGCTTGCCGTAAAGTTTGTTGCTCAAACATATTAAAAAAGATTGTAAGTCCTCATGCAATCCACTTACATAGCTAGCTACTAAATAATTTTCAGATAATTCTCTACTGTCAAAGAGATATAAATAGGATATATAGTTCTTCAAACTTCTCATTATAAGCATCTAATGTACATGTTTGTTGCAATTTGTTGAAGTCCCCAATAATTCTATCTTCTCTAAGATCCTCAAACATAGCAGCTATTAATCTTAGGAATTGCTCCCATTCTAGCCCATCAATTTTATTACTATAATCTTTGTACCATGTAGCAGCTTTGCCTTCAAAGTGAATTGTAGCCAAAGTTACTTTTTGGTTTTCTGTCATGTTGGGGTTGAAAGAGAAATAACTATTACACCTTAACATCCAATCTCTTGGATTAATCCCATTGAACTTGGGAAATTCCATTCTTGGCATGTTAGATAGTTGTGTATTCTGGTTGAAGTTAGGTTTAGGAGTGTGCCTTTGATTTGGCTTACCATGAGTCATTGTAGATTGCTGTTCCTTTTTTTGTTTTTCCAGGGGTTGGTTCCCAATTTTGTGACTGTTGTTTCCCCAACATTTCTATAGTGTCTGCAAGCTTGAACATTTGTATTCTTAGTGCTGAAATGATGGAGCTCATTTCATTGTGGTTGTGATTTGCTTTGTTATGTTGCTCCTCCATTTTGTTGCTTATATCTTCTATTTTGTCTTGCGGATTTTCCGCCGTAGTGCTTCCTCTTGGAGAGTTAAATTGAGCTATTTTTGTGCTTCTACGAGGTCTTTTATAGATGGACCATTTGCCATGATTATCCAAGGATAATCTGGCTCTAGATACCTAATGTACTAGTTGCAGTTCTTTTTGTATATCTTTTATAAGATAAAGGACAAATTGAGAGAGAAAAGTAGAGCAAAGAGAAAGGACATAAATTAAGTAAATAGAAGAGAAGAATGGAGCAATTTTCGTTGTATATTTCCCGATGAACAGTACACAATTTGTTTTATACTCAAAAAGGAAAGTATAACGGTAATATTAGTTATTCCGTTATGCCAATTCCGTAACGGTAACAAATTTTTGATTTAAACGGTCTAATTTTATCCAACTGAAATAGAAAAAGGCCTTCCTCGATCTGGGCCGCTTTTATTTAATTCGGGCTCAATAACTTAAGCCCCATTTGGCTGCAAATGCTCGTTGACCTTCATTTTGACGTGCCTCTTCAGATGTTGCCACGTGGTCGGTTGAGATATAGTAGGTTGAGCTGCGAACTGTGCTCGTTGATCATCCCTTTTGACGAATGCTAACACTTGTTCATCCAATTCTTGAAAGTGTTGAAAAGGAATTTGTTTTATCTCCTAAGATAACTACTAAATTTGTTTCCTGATTTCCTAGGCTTGCTGGACCGGAGTATTCCTTTTCCTTATTTCTCATTCAATTGTGAACTCACAGTTTTGCATTGACTAAACTGCCAGCTTTCCATGTTTATTTATTGTAAAGTGGACCCTTCGTGTAGAGCGTAAAACACGGCAATTATTGAAAGACCGAAAAGTAAACGACACACAGATTTTACGTGGAAAACCCCAAATTAATTTAAGGTGAAAAACCACGGGCAAGGTAGAAGAACTTCACTATGAGTGTAAAATAGGAATTACAACTCTCCGACTTTTACCGTAGTAAAGTTGCAAACTCTCTATTTTTACTTCACACTTACAACACACTAACAACACTCTTTATATTAATTACACTTAATTATATATAAAGAGAAGAATTGTATTTTTGTTGGGATTGATTCTAAATGGAGGCTGCTATTTATAGCAGATGAAATGTTGCACCATTATTAAAATAATGCTGCACTCTACCGTCCCAATAAAAATTAGTGCTGCACTTCTAAATTCAGTCGCCCCACTAATCACTATTAAATCAGCCCCATTAATAAAGCACCGCCCCAACATTATTAGCTTCACGACATTAGGCTTCTGCATGCGCATGGAGCTACAACATTAGTCGAAACTTTGGGCTGCAAGGACTCCTTACTGCGCACGTTCATCCCTTTCTTCCTTCCATAATCAACTTCCATTCATAATCAGCTTGTAAACTACTTGGTAAACATTGCCGCATACATAAATGCCTACCTTGAGTGGGTGCAAATTTCTCTCTTGGTGCATTAAAGGTATTACTGTTGATTTTGATAGGGTCGCCGATACAAGATGCCACAGATTGAATGATAGACTCCCTGAAAAGTTCCATAGGCAGATTAAGGATCCTCACCCACATTATGGCACTTTCAATTTTATATGTATCTGCCTGGAAGTTTGGGGACCATTTGCGTATCGATAGAAAGCTCCTTGTGGTTTTCCACGAACCCTCAGTCAGGATTAATTATCTTTTTGCGTGTTTATCCATTCGAGGCAGTAGCATGCACACCCTAGGTTCACGACTTCAAAGTTGTTGTGTAGCGTCCACATAGTATCAAGCTTTGTAAGTAAGGCTGGATAAAACCATGGCAATTCCCTAAAACTCTTACAATAATCGAGTTCTTCCATTGATGATCAATAATGTTCCTCAATTCGGCGTGATCATTACGTTGTTGAAATGTTTAATAATAATAAAACTTTTATAACTGTATCTAACATAAACCACCTATGTTCCTCAATTTTCTTGTATACCAATTGCTGATCTGAAGACAGTGAAGAATGTTGTTATGTTTTGAAAACTTCCGGCTATTAATTTTTACATCTTTATCTCTCTACATTCCGTATTACTGGTGCGAGAGGTGAGAAGGATATTATTTGCTTATCACTCATAAAATGCACAAACACCAAGACTTGCTAACTTTGCTTGGGAAATCCTTTCGTCTCAGTGGTATATGGAGCTCATATGGAAATTTTGGTTATGCAGGCAATTGTTCCTTTTGTTTATGTCTTTCTCGATAGCCTTGGAAGCACTTCATGCGTTCATACAGGATGACTCTGAGCACAAGTAAGTTGACATCTAAATTATATTGCTACTTCACGTTACCCATTGTCGCATCAGTTGAGAAAATTTATATTGCAATTGATGCTTTAAGTCATATGCGAACCAGACGGTGTTTTGTATTCGAATCAATGATCAAAATGCGCAATCGAGTCATTCCAAGTATCATTATGTGTGATAGCTAATGTTGAAAAATATGCAAGTTGTGAACATACTCTGATATTGGAGCTAATGGTATAATCTTACTGCCATATCATTACTAGTAAGGTGTATTCTCATTTTGCGTAACAAACTCATCTTTATGGTGTAAGCTTAACATAAGCTACTGAACTATATTATATGAAAGCCCTTTTAGAGAGAGATTCTAACCCAATCAAATGAGACTAAGGGTAGAAATGTTGAGCAGTCTAACAATCAAATGAAGAGGAGTCTGATTTAAAAGAAAGGCAGAGAAGAAGGAAGGGCAAGGGTAGCTCGTTGTTATATTTGTTTAGTGCAATACACATCACAGGCTCGTGTGAAATTGCTACTGCATTTTATTTATATCACTTGCATCCTCTTATAGTTTCATATGTTTTTTGGCTGTTCACGAGTTGGGTCGAATCAAGTCCAATTGATATTTATTTATTATTATTATTTTAAAATCAAGTCCAAATGATGTTAAAAAGCAATAAAGTCGTTAAACTTTCGTCTAGTTTCACAACTTTCTCTAAATCATCCAAAATGTGTAGTCTGCACCCTGATATTTCTTTATAGTGCAATGCTTGTACTCAGTCAATAAGTCATATGCTCTGATTAATGTTGGCTTTTAGGCACTACCTGATCATCCAGCTGTCACAAGTTTGCTGGTAAACCTTATTGGTGTTTGGTTCTTCAGGAGTTACCTCGAATTAATCTTGGTGAGCTTCTTTCTCATGCTTGGACCTTTCTTCTCTCTACATCTTTATAAGACCTCGAAGCTTGGCTTTTTTACTTCTACGCATTAACGTTTTGGCTATGTGGTCCTCTGTACTTCATTTGGTTAATTTAGTGCTATGGTATTAAAAGTTTCATCTTGTAGTAGATCTAATGAAATTTGGAGCAGAAAGTCCTGATTTTATATTAAAGTTGTACTGATATGAATGGCAACAATATCTTGTGCTGGATTAAAGTTTCATGGTTCCCAAACTAAATTTCATCTTGACCATGTGGTACTATCTCATGACTGAAACTTACACGGCTAGTTTAAAGAAGCGTGCCATATATAATTAACGCTTTCTGGTGGTAGACGCTTAAATATGCAAATTCATTGAACCAAACTATCAAACGGTCTGCTAATAGCGTAATCACAAAAGGAGAAATGTTTTTCTTAGAATTATATACCAGTCCAGAAAGGTAGTTTTATTGCTTAGAAATTTGACTTGAAGCATACAGATAATGTTTGTGAGGTTCGTGGGTTCACGTGAGCGCTTATGTGCCATTTGGGTATCAGGATAGTTTTTTTGTGCAGTGAGTTCATGGGCATATGAACAAGGATAATATCAAGTTTGAGGGGTTGTGTTTCTAGTAAACTGGACTGTTGAAGGCTACTAATGTACATATTTCAGTTTGTTAGTGGGGTAGCTAGAAGAAGCAAAAATAATGTCTAGAGATTTATCATTTTCCCATGATGGGGAAACTGTTTACGCATAATACTTGAGTACTGTAGTTTACATTTACTATATCTGAATGTATCGGTAATCCTTAATCTTTTTGCGGTACTCTGTGTTCCTTTGCAGTTTACAGAAGTGCTGAAGATATGAACAACCACTCAGTTTGTTTGCATGTTCTTGCTGATTCTATTCGTAGAGTATGAGAGATGGCATGGCATATGTGGCTTCTTTTCTTTCCTGGAATATAATGCTCTGCTAAACTTAATATTAAGATTTTGCACCAAATTTCTTCCAGTGGAGGATTTTAATCTTAGCATCTTGGTTGCTTACCCTTGGGTGAGTTACACCAATCTTCGTATGGTGTTTCATTAAGCCCACATCACTGGCATACCGTCTTATTAATTGTTTGCTCTTTCTGTTGCAGGGTCAATAACGCTGAAATCTTGTGTCTGGGATTAGTTTCAGTTATGGTTTTTATGCTTGTAATGCCACTTTTTAAAACAACTGGTGGCGTTTTGCTGCAGATGGCTCCTCCAAACACTCCCTCTTCCGCTTTAAGTAAATGCTGGAGACAGGTAAAGTCAACCTATTGCTGTATAGCTTTTCATTGTGAGACGAAGCAAAGTACATATTCAACACTTAAACCATACGGGGTTTCATTGGTGTTGCAGATGAAGAACGTGGTTGTTTCTTGATATTACATTGAGATTGGATTATGTGTATTTCGTTAGATGGTCAAAATTGTTGGACATATTTTGATAATGTGTTGGTCCATAAAAAGATTAAATGCTATTAAATGTCTTGAGTTGGTGAAGCAATATCGGACACTGTTGATGCCAGCTTTTACCCAATGTTTCATTTGGTTTTGTATTAGGTTTCTCCCTTGAAGATATTGCAGAGGTTTCTCAGGCTCGTTTCTGGGAACTGGTACCAGGTCATGTTGTTGGATCAGTATCACTGCAGGTTTGTGTGATCTATCAGTTTCTTCATCAACCTTGTAATGACCATGCTTTTTAATTTTTTATTTGCCCAGGTGAAACCAGGAATGGATGATCGCCCGGTTCTTCAATATGTTCATAGTCTGTGTCATGACCTGGATACATGATTTGACAGTACACACCGACATTGCTTGTCCTTGATCCACATCTTCGTATCTTGCTAATCTTCAAGGCCCTGCTCATAAGCAATAAGTTAATGCTCGAGACCTCATCCTTCTAGCACTGAACCTGTGGTGTCGATGTGGCATGCCCGCTCCGTATTGTGGATAGGAGAAATAATACCATTGAGGGTCCTTTTTGCATAAAGAGGGCAAGTAATCGTTGCAGTTTTAGGCACAAGACTATCGTTTAAGAGATTGTCACAGCTCTGGTGCACTGTTCAACCGCTAGGTAAACTCATTAATAAGCATAAGAACGATGTAGATACGAGATATCAGAGGCATTTGACACCAAAACATAGACAAAGTCGGGCATATCCCGTTACAAAACCGATCATCTTTTATGGCCCTTGCAGTCAAGCCCACCACCATTGGACAGGTTGAACAGGTGCAGATGCTTTGACCTGCGCGCAGATCCTGTGAAATCGGAAACCACATTTGAAAGTTCAGTTATCAGATAACACGGATTAAATTGGTCACTTCCAGATACAAGTGCACTTCAAATGGAAAAAAAACAATATACACACATCTATTGCCATGTATAGTACCTTGATATCGCTTCCTCTAAACTGTTTATTACAAACTATGTGACAACAAATAAAATTGTATCGAATGCATGCCTATAAATTGTTTAGCTACCTAAAATATTGACATGGGTTATTGTACTATGTCGCTTGGGCCAAACTTGCCAATAGCATTGCAGTACATATCTCTTATACAAAAGTGAAATTAAATAAGTCTTAAAGTTTTAATCACTGCAAAAAAAAAAATAGATTCATAAATAATGAACATGTTCACAAAAATTGAAATATATATGTAGTATAGATTCCCTAATTAATTTGCAAGTTTTTAAGCAATATGAATGAAAAAGAACTTGGTATTACATCAACAAAAGAAAAACGTTGGTAAGTGTTTTGTCATAGATAATATGTTAATAGTAGTGTTAACCCTAAAAAATAAAATAGAGGAGATCACTCCTACTCGGGAAAAATAATATATGGACAATACTATTGTCACGAGTACGTCCGATGAGATGTACCTATAAAGAAAACCCCTCGGAGGATATATGGACAATACTATTGTCACGAGTACGTCCAATGAGATGTACCTATAAAGAAAACCCCTCGGAGAATTGCCCTACCTCTCGGTCACTGACCCGAAAAGGTTTATAAAAGCATCCGAGGAGAAACGCAAGCGTCCCTTGGAAAGTCAAACGGTGAATGAAAAACAGATATCAACACGGCATCGGAAAAAGAGCAAACCCCGATGGACCCGTATGACTCCGATATCCACCAAATGCGCCAAGAGGGACCAAGAGGGACCCCGAGTCCTATGAACTTACAAGAAAACTTCCTTGCTGAACACTCCTCGGAAAAAGCAACACTCGGACTTATCCGAGAACACAATTTTGGAAGAAGTCAATACAGGAACACCCAGTGAATACAGTCCGAGCACTCTGGTGAAGAAATCTCACTTTCAGTAAAGCAAAAACAGCCCTCGGACACAAAATCACAGTCCTCGGAAGTCATACCAAGTCATCAGAGATCACCTTTCCACCCTCAGAGATCACTCCTGACTGTTGAAGAAAATACCCGAATCAAGAAGGAGAAATAAAAGCCCTCGGAAGAATAGCTCTATCAGAAACAGTCTACATCAATACCCGAATCAAGAAGGAAAAACAAAAGCCCTCGGAAGAATAGCTCTATCAAAAACAGTCTACATCAGAAGCCCTCGGAGATATCCGAAGACACAAAAGCTAATCCAGTCAGCACTTAGTAGATAAACGATAAACATTATCCTAATTTTTACACCTGTATCAAGGTAACAACAACACCTGTCCTTATCAAAACACATGCACAATGACACCTACCCCTACCAAAGTCTATATAAAGGGAGGTGATCAGTAGAATAAAGGGGGGGGAAGAAGCTGAAACAATTAAGCTTACTTACCACAATCTATCACTCAAATGCATAAGATAAAAAGAGGAGGAAATGTTCAGTGAATAAAGGAAGGGAATATTCTTGCAAGTAATCTCATTGTGTCCATCTCGCGTTGCCTTTGAATCACGGACAGGACGTTTCGACCCAAATAAATATCTTCCGTTAAATAGGGAATAATTCCAAACCTGTTAACAAAGTGGCGCCGTCTGTGGGAACGTCACAGCATCTGTCTTCGAGAGAATTCAGGCACACGTCAACAAGGATGGATGGTCTTTTCGAAAATGACAACCTTCCTGTCCCGAACAATGACTCAGAAGAAACTTTGTCCAATTATGAATCAGGTACAAGAGATTTTATTAGTATTCCCCGATCTGTTTATGAAAGACTTATATATGCTGAAAGAACACCCTGGAGGGATGATCCCCCCGGACGTACGTCCCCTGTTCTATCCGAGAACGAAGATCTCCCCTCGGAAGAAGATGGACCTCCGAGGACGTGGAACCCAAATTGGAATCCTTGGCGACAGACATCCCGACAAAGTCCTCGAAGACATGTATGTCGTGAAAGGACTCCCGTGAGGGGTCCGGTAGGAATTTCTCGCCCTTCAGAGTATCGAGGAGAGGTTGAACATTCCTTATGGGGAATGATGGATGATTTACGAAAAGAGTTAGGTGATCTCAAGAAAGCCATGGCTCCCGAGGAAGATCCTACGTTCAAGACCTCTCCTTTCATTCCCGAAATTGCTTCAGCTTCTATCCCCTCGGGGATGCGACCTGTTAATATCTCGCTATATACCGGAGAAGCTGATGGAAGGGACCTACAAGATCACGTCCATCAATACCTGGCAGGAATGGACCTCTCTTCCGCTCCTGATCAGGTGTTATGCCGCGTATTCCCTGTTACCCTTGGAGGGCGGGCTCAAGCCTGGTTTACTCATCTTCCACCTTGTTCCATCACGAGCTTTGACCGATTAGCTCATTTGTTTGTACGACAATTCGCCTGCAACCGAAGGTACCCTAAATCTGCTACGCATCTTTTTACTATTAAACAGAAGAAGGATGAATCCTTACGAGAATATATAAAGCGCTTCACGGATGAAGCACTCGATGTTCCAAATGTTAGCCCGACCATTATGGCGGACATATTAACTCAGGGACTCCGAGCGGGGGATTTCTTTAGATACCTTATGGGAAATCGTATTACGGATATGAATGAGTTAATGCAAAAGGCGGAAGTACATATTTTGATGGAAGAAGCCGAGGGAACAAAGAAGCAGATGGAGCAGGAGGATAGTGAACACTTAGAGCGTGCTGAGAAAGAAGCAAAGGTCAAAGAAAAAAGTAAGGAAGGAAAACCTCCTCAACGCAAAGATGAAGGGGGAGTGGTTAAGAAATTCCTCCGACCCGTACACTTACCTCCGATGACTGTTACTCCACCAGAAGTGCTCAACATAATGAGGGGTAGCAACGAGTTGCACTGGCCCAGACCGACTAAATTTCCTAACCGAGATAAGGATACTGGAAAGTATTGTAAGTACCATAAAACTTACGGGCACATTACGGAAGAATGTACTACCCTTCGTTTAGAGGTGCTTCGCCTATTGGAGATAGGGTACTTGAAGAACTACCTTAAGGAAAATAACCCTGAAGAGCCCAAGGCCAATGTTTGGAAGAGATCACGAAGGGAAGAGGAAGAGCAAGAAAGGGAAGAAAGGACGCCTAGCCGGAAGTCACGAGAGGGGACCACTAGACGCCTCCGACCCCGAGAGAGAAGTAAGGACCGCCGGCGAAATTCGAGAGAGGAAACGGCAGGGTATCAGAGTTTGCCTCCTCCACCTAACTCTTACAAAGACAATCCCCCAACAGGGAGAACCATCAATATGATAGAAGGGGGTGAAATCTCCATGGCACCTCAGGGCAAAAAGAAGAAATATTTGAAAGAAGCCCGACGAGCAGAGCAAGGATTAGCTGTCTGCTCCATTCAAGGGTCACAGCTGCCTAGTATCACTTTCGGACCCGAGGACCTTACAGATGTAATATACCCTCATGAAGATCCCTTGGTTATATCTGCCGTCATCTACGGGTATGAAATCCAACGTATCCTCATAGATACGGGCAGCTCTGTGGATGTACTATTCCTACCGACCTATCTCGCTATGAGATTGAAACAAGAAACGTTGGAAACCGCGGAGGTCCCCTTAGTAGGATTCACCGGGGAAGCATGCCAAACCCTCGGAACTATTACTCTCCCAATGTCATGGGGGAAAGGAGCCCTTCGAAGAACGGAATCTATTAAGTTTTGGGTAGTGGAGGCTTCTTCGCGAGCGTATAATGTGATCTGCGGAAGACCATCTATTCGGGCCTTTGAGGCAATTCCTTCTACTTTGCATCTTAAAGTGAAATTCCCCACCTCCTCGGGAATCGGAGAAGTCCGAGGAAGTCAGTCAAAAGCTAGAGAATGCTGCATGAATGCCATTCCCTCAGAAGAGGACGAATCTTCGCTTGGAAATAACAAAAAGTGTAGAACCGAGGAAACACGAGTCCAACCTGTGGAAGAATTAAAAATGGTGGAATTAGTAGAAGGAAGCCCCGAGAAAGTAATCAAAATGGGCACCCGTATGACTCCAATCATAGAAGGCCAATTGATTTCTCTTCTCAAACAATTTCATCACCTCTTTGCATGGGAAGGGGGGCCGCCTGGACGAATCAGCAACAAGGTATGTCAACATTTCCTTAATGTGAAGCCTGGAGCTAAACCTGTCCAACAGAAAAAGAGGAAAATGGGCCCCGAGCGCAATAAGATCATCCGCTCGGAAATACAACGCCTTCTCCAATTAAAGCAAATACGAGAAGTTATTTACCCCGAGTGGTTGGCTAATGTCGTGCTAGTTCCCAAGCACGGAGGAAGATGGCGAATGTGTGTTGACTTTACTAACCTCAATGAAGCATGCCCCAAGGATTGTTACCCTTTACCGAGCATAGATCAGCTAGTTGATTCTACCGCAGGATGTGCGCTACTATCAACTTTAGATGGAGATCAAGGGTACAACCAAATCCCGATGGCGGCTATTGATCAAGATAAGACCAGCTTTATCACGGATGCAGGCACTTTTTGTTATCTAGTCATGCCCTTTGGATTAAAGAATGCTGGAGCTACCTATCAACGGTTAGTAAGCCTTATGTTTTCAGGACTTATTGGGAAATCAGTAGAGGTTTATGTAGATGATACTGTAGTTAAAAGTAACACTGCTGAAGAACATCCCGAGGACCTACGGAAAGCGTTGGTCATTATGAACAACTTTGGCATGAAGGTCAACCCTCGGAAGTGTTCTTTTGGTATCCGAGGAGGAAAATTTTTGGGATTCATGGTTACGGAGAAGGGAATTGAAGTAAATCCCGAAAAAGCAGAAGCTATCATGGGATTACCTACTCCGAGGACGGTAAAGGATGTCCAAAAGCTGACTGGAAGAATGGCCTCGTTGAGTCGGTTTGTCTCCAAGTCCGCAGAAAAAAGGGCTTCCCTTCTTCAAGGTACTTCGGAATATCAAGGAATTTCAGTGGACCCCCCAATGTGAGGAAGCTCTCGAAGACTTAAAAAGGTACATGTTGAAACCACCTTTGTTGGTAAAACCTATACCCCAAGAAGAGTTGTTCCTGTATTTATCGGTCGGAGAAGAAGCTATTAGCGCTGTCCTAGTCAAAGAACAAGATGGAGAACATCACCCGGTATATTACGTTAGCAAAACTCTCCTCGGAGCCGAAACTCGATATACCCTAACTGAGAAACTCGTTCTAGCATTGGTTACTACGGCTCGTAAGCTACGCCCCTACTTTTTATCCCATCCAATTACTGTGCTTACTAAGCATCCCCTGAGAGCAATTCTTAATAAGCCGGAATCATCAGGGAGAATGATAAAATGGGCTGTAGAGCTTACTGAGTACGATATTTCCTACGCTCCGAGACCGTCAATCAAAGCGCAAGTTTTGGCGGACTTTGTAACAGAACTCACGGGCGTTGGATCCGAGGAAAAGGAGCCACGATGGCACGTATATGTAGATGGATCCTCGGTGAGTACCCATGGGGGGGCCGGAATAGTCTTGGTAAATCAAGAAGGAGAGGAGGAAAGGCTCCATTTTGCAGTTAGAATAGATTATCCCCTCTCTAACAATGAAGCCGAGTATGAAGCCCTCCTTATTGGTATGAGGCTAGCAAAAGAAGGGGAAATGAAGAGAGTACTCCTCCATAGTGATTCCCAATTGATTGTTCAACAAGTTAAGGGGTCATATGAGGCCAAAGAAGAAAGAATGCAAGAGTACCTCCGAGTTGTTCGCCAGAGGTCCGAATGGTTTGAAGAATATGATATAGTTCAAATTCCTCGAAAAGAAAATCAAGAGGCGGACGCTTTGTCCAAGATGGCTACACAAACAGCTGCAATACATACTCGGAAGATTACTCTACTACATGTCAATGAATCTGAGAAGGGTGAAGGCCGAGAAGTGAACACAGTTTCAGATCCTTCATCTAGCTGGGTGACTCCTATCAAAGCCTATTTGCAGAATCCCGAGGGATACTCCTCGGACAAGAATACTCAGCGAATGATGTTCAGAAAAACCCTCCGATACTTCCTCAAAGACGGGATACTCTTCCGAAGGACATATTTATGTCCCCACGCTCGATGCCTTAATGAAGAAGAGGCCCAGCTAGCCTTAGCAGAAACTCACGAGGGGGTATGTGGGAGCCATACTAGCGGCGAAAGCATGGTGGGACGCTTGATCCGACAGGGCTACTATTGGCCCACGATGGCCAAAGATAGCAAAAGCCATGCCGAAAGATGCAAACCATGCCAGGCTTACGCCCCTCGGACCCATCTACCAGCAGCCCCTTGGGAACCCTCTCTGAACCCCTGCCCATTCTCTAAGTGGGGTATTGACATACTTGGACCCCTCGTCCCTGATGCCGGCCAAAAGAAATTTCTACTAGTAGCCGTTGACTACTTCACCAAATGGGTGGAAGCGGAACCCCTAGCTAGAGTGACAGCGGGGGCCGTTATCAATTTTCTTTGGAGAAATATTATTTGTCGCTTTGGTGTCCCTCGGAGCCTGGTAAGTGATAACGGTTTGCAGTTTACTGATCAAGGATTGCAAAAGTGGTGTGATCATTGGGAGATAAAACACCGCTTTGCCTCCGTGGGATACCCTCAAGCAAATGGCCAAGTAGAAAGAACCAACAGAACCCTCCTGAAGAACATGAAGGCCCGGCTTGATTGGCATAAAGCTAAGTGGGTTGAGGAGATACCCGGGATATTGTGGGCCTATCGGACCACGCAGAGTGTTGCTACGGGCGAAACCCCTTTTAGTCTATCCTACGGATGTGAGGCTGTGTTGCCCTCGGAGGTCTCCCTAGAAAGCTGGCGAGTCAAAGAATATGAAGAAGTGGCCAATGGCTCAAATCTAGCCCTTGCCCTTGACCTCCTCGAGGAAAAAAGGACCCGAGCAGCCCTCAGAATGGAAGAGTACAAGGCTCGGATGTCACGATATTATAATACCAAGGTAAAACTCCGAATCTTTCAAGTTGGAGATTTAGTGATGAAACGAGTAGGGGCCTCCAAGAATGTGGGTAAACTAGACCCACGATGGGAAGGACCCTACAAGATAGTGAAAATCGTGGGACCGGCGACTTATCGGCTTGCTAACTCCGAGGAGGCAATACTTCGCAACACGTGGAACGCAAGCAATCTTAGAAAGTATTATGCTTAATGTAATAGTTATATATGAATAAAAAGAGTGTTCATATACGAGGGGATATAGTACAAAAGACAATAGAATTGTCCAACAAAATGATGGCTCTATATACGAGACATCAGGACGATCCGGTAACACTAAGAACCCTCTGTACTATGAACTAAACTCATTTACAAGCTAAGTCCCTCCCATGGGACGTTTCCCCTCTCGGATAAGTCTTCGGCGCTGCTCCTCGGAAAGAGAGACTGGATCATCCAAGAACACAGTTCCGACTGCAAAATCTTTAATAGGTGAAGGAGAAAGTTCCTCGGAGACTTGACAAATGTTGAGTTCAGGAAGGAGCAATCCCGAGGGGAACTCTGGCAAAGCTTGTACGGCATCTTGGCACAATTTATAGCCTATATGCACTAAGTCACGCATCTCTCCCCGAAGAGATTCGCGAAGACTGGATGTACCCACCACCTCCAACACAACTTGGACTTGGGCCATGACCACCTCTATCGCATGAGAACGAGTTATCCCTAGCAGTTGCTGACTCAAGGCGTCTCTTTCCAGCGTAGCCTGTGTTAACTGCTCCTCCGAGGACCGTATTTGGCCACGTAACTCCTCAATTCTCCGGTCTAAGCTCAAGACACGTGTTTTTTCAAGTGATAATTGGCGTTCCAATTCCCACGCCTTATCCTTCTCGGATTGTAACATATGAATATGAGTATCCTGAGAAGACTCATGAACTTCCTTCAAATGGGCTATCTCCACTTGAGCTTCTAAGAGACCTCGCTCTAACTCATCCCGACGACGGTATACTAAACCCGGATCTGAGGAAGAACTCCCGTAAGACCCGAGGGCGTCTAACACCATATAAATCTGCTCAAAAAATGAATGGCATCAGATCAGAAGACAGGTTAGTATTAAATAAAATGAATAGATACCTCACACAGGTCTTTGCAGGCTAAATCTTGGAGAACGGGTACCGAAAGGGTTTTTATCAGTTCACAATCTGTTACGTTCAATAACCCACTAAGAAAGTTTCGGCAAAATCCCACTGCTGATCCGAGAGGAGAAACATCCTGATTACCCTCGGGGGGAAGAGTTCTCCCGAGGGAAGGGTGCTCCTCGGGCGGTGGTGCAGGAATACGACCAGGGATATCTTGCTGGGGCTGCATATCCTCTGCACTAGAAGAGTGAAGATACTCCTCTAATACATTTACTACGGTAGAATTGTGAGGAATGGGCTGTGATACTATGGGACTCATGTGACAATCCGTTTGAGAAAGAGTTGCTATCAGATCCGACGATCCAGAAGGAGTTATATAACTGACTGGGGGGGCTGCAACGGGTTCCTCCTCCTCCGAGGAGATTTCCACCATTGCCTCACTTATGAGAGGAGGAGAATCGCCAACCTTCGTCATCCCGGGAATACCATGCAATGCCCTCCCCAGGAAAACGTCGTTAGAAGAGCCGAGAGAAAAAGCTCCCATCTCCGCTCCTACAAAAGATGTCAGTAAGAAAATGATCCGAGGACACCAATAAAGTGTATAAACTAAAGAATGGTTAGTAGAACTTACGAAAGTGAAAATTACTGTGAAGAGGACGAGAAGCAGGAGTGCATCCTTCCACCCTCTCTTGTAAACCTGCCAAAATCAGAGCCTCGGGGAAATCCAACAGCCCAGATATATCATAAGAACCAGAGAAAAGTCCCGAGTGAAGCAATATTTCCCTCACTTGACCTCGTGTTTCGGTGTTGGGTGCGATATATCCCAGACCCCATCGGATGGGTACACCCCACGATCTGGCTGACTGGCCTCTCGGACGGATAAAGAAAAATCTCCGCCTCCAATCCCCTCTACTAGAGTGGGAATTGGATACACGAGTGAAGATATTTTCCTTGTCCCGATAGGTCAAGCTAAAAAAGGGAGTCCCCTCTGAGCAAGGTTGAAGGGTAAATATTGTCCCCACCCGATAAGGGGACATCGGAAGGTTTAAAAGCTCACTACGAAGGACATATCCCACCAAATGACTATAGGAACTTGGTGTTAACTGACTCGGACACACCTGCCAATACCGAAAGAGTATTTGGAAAAAGGGATGGAAAAAGGTCCGTAAACCACAACGCATCTGTTCGGTATAAACGGTCATATAACCTGAAGGGGGTGCGTAAGCCCTTTGGCCCGAGGAAGGCACTATTATATCATAATCTTCGAACTCTAAGTTATAACCATTAAAAAGAGATCTTACCGAGTTCTCACATTCTGCACTCATTGTGGATCCTACACGTCCTCTGCCTATCAATCTTGATGGATTAAGAGGAAGTAAATCGAATTCTGAAGACTCATCCGCCAAAGGATATGGCTCCCTACTCATAAATATCTCCCTGATATGATTGATTCTACGTGAATTTGTAGATGGAGTCCTACGAACCATTCCAAGAGAGGAACTAGCACTAAGTGTCGTTTGATTCTCGGATGGATGGCCCCTCGGAGGAACCCTTGATGATCCAGAAGGACCCCGAGCGGTATCTTGAGAAGAACCGCCAGATGAAGTCGAGCCAAATCTTCTATAATAAGGAGGCATCATCGTATCAAGTAAGTATTATCTTTGTACTTGCACTTATAAAAGAAAATCAAAGACTAATAAGGATTAGGAGATAAGCGCATAATTGATAAAGACCCTACGTGCATATATACTCTTTATATTAGAGTTAAAAATAGAAGTTTAAACTCTTAGTACGTTAACTAAGGGACACGTGTTGGAAAACTTTTTGATTAAGGAGGACACGTATCCTATTTAACCATGCAAAGTAACACCTCCTACTTAGGAAGTCTACTTAGTCAGCAACTTTTTGAGAATTACCATTATCCATCTTAATTAAACAGTGGAGATAAGATGTAGAATAGGAAGATTGAACAAAAATATTTATTTAAGACGGATAGCCCTCGGAAGGAACAATAAGTACAAAGAGCGTTTATTTTCAAAATAAAAATTACAAAAAACTAGACTAAGCTCCCGTGGAAGGAGGGAGAGAAGAAGTTGTCTCTTCTGCGGAAGTACCCAATGGAGCAAGACGAGAGATTGGAGAAAATACTCCCCCAGAACCACTAGCCCTTGGACTCGGACTCGTGGCGGAGCGCATTGGAGATGGTGTCGGAGAATCCCGAGAGGATAGCAAACCCCCAAACCTCCCCACGAAATAATGGCAGTCATCGGGAGTTGGCTTCTTTAATTTCCGAAGATCGAAAGACTTGGAGAAGTTAACATCCGACCTTATCAAAGATTTCGCCACCTTTGCACACTCCAAATAACCCCACAAAAGATGGCCCATCAAGAGCTCATGAGAAGGCTCCTCGGATGCTACTGATTGCTGCCGTGAGATCTCTCGCTGAGCAAACTGAACAGCTGCATCCACCTTAGCCTGCACGTCCTCGGGAGAAAGAAAATTTGCTAACTTCCCCTCGGCTGACTCTGCCCTATCAGTAACTTGGCCCAAAGTCTCCTGGAGAACTCTCTCTCTCTCATTCCCATCCGCCACAGCCTTCTCGAGAGCTGCAATACGAGCGGTAAAGACCTCCTCGGAGTCTTTTCTTTCCTTCTCCATCTTCTTGCAAGCGGATTCGGCAGCACTTAAACTACCTTGTAAACTTGCCCTCGCCTCCTCTGATTCATTGAGAGCAAACTCGTAGTCGGAAATTTTTGTTTGAAGAAGGTCCTCCCTAGTTTGACTCTCTTTATCCCGGAATAAGAGAGGTGCCAATTGCGCCCGGAGTGCTTCTAAGTCCTCTACATCTTTCCGACCGCGCTCTTCAACGGCAGTAACTGCCTCTCGAGTCTTTCCAATCTACAGAAGAGTCAACAATAAAAGATTTAACAGAGAGGTATTGTGTAATTTCAGAAGACTAAGGCAGAAGAAGCTTACCATAAGCCCCAACTAGTTAAGACTGGTGTACAAAAATTGATATCCCTCGGCGGGTGCTGAACTGGAGGAGGCGAAAAATCGGAGGATATCTTGATAAGCCTCCCCCACTGAACGAGATGAAAATTCCCCCCCGGATCCGCTGGGAGGAATAGGCTCCTGAAATGTATGACCCCTCGGAGACAAGGTCACCGGGACATGTCCCCTCGGATGAGTCGTATCCTTTACCGGAGTCGTCACTTCTGAATTTGTAAAAATGGCCCGTGAACCACCTACTGTTGTGGAGGGGCTGGTCTTTCCTAATAGTGACTGCAGAATTCCTTCCTTCAAATCTCGGTCTTCTGAAGAAGGATCAAACTCCCCTTGGGTGTCTTCGGAGTCCCCTCGTAAACCTTCTTGCTCGGGAATGCTAAATTGGGCCAGAAAATCCTCCTCTGCAACAGATACGAACTGTCAGTGATTAAAAGGATGAAACTAGAAAAAATTATGGAAAAAAGGTAAATGACGAATACTCACCATATAATGAAGACTCTTCTACCATCGGAGCTTTCCCTTTATCCATAGCCACTACATCAAAAGAAAAGGTGTCAACACATCATCAAATATTGCAGATAAAGATATGAAAATCTCATTAAAAACTCGTGAAAACTTACCCCGAGGAGCAGATTCAGGAACTGTCGGAAGCCTAGGAGAAGGATCCTCAGAAGACAGGTCTATTACTTCAGTATCCTTCCGAGCAGATTCATCCTCCGCACCACTCGGAAAGATACCCTCCTCGGAACCTCTCGGAGATATTCCCATATTAGACTCCGATTTGGAAACGGGCACTAAAGCCAAATCCCAAGGTGCAACTTGACGTAGGGGAACCGCGCTCCTAACGACCCCCATCGCATCCATGCATAGAAGAGAATGGTCTTCGTGGAATCCACCCTTCTCTGAATCCATATGCATACTCTCGGGAGCATTAACCTCCTCCTCCTCGTGATCTCCCTCCTCTGGTATCTCCGAGACACCACTAGGAGTAGGCTCCCTCGGACTCGACTGCAGATAGTAATTCGCCATGACATCCCCTGCATCATCCCATCAATAACGCGTATAAGCACAATTTACCACTGTGCTCGGAAAGAGAATAAAAGGATAAAAGAGCGAATAAAGAGACTTACGAAAGAGACTCCTCGCAACGGGAGACAGGGACAAGGGCTTCTCCACGGCGGCATCAGTGAAGACTACATGGTGAAGCCCAGAGGTCTCATATAACATAGTGAAGTCCTCTGATTCCATCAATTTGTGCTGAGAAATTATAGGAGATAGCACCGCCTCCTGATCCAGAGCATGCACGGGAGTAGTACCCTCTCGCCAATCAAAGGGCACATCCCACTCGCCGTTGACAGGGCCCACGAAGAAATACCTGTTCTTCCAGACGTTATGTGAAGTAATAGCAGCCCCCAAGATCCTCTTCGTGGAATCCCCCGAGTTATCCCGATGACGAACGTTATAGAAAGGATACCCCCCGGGTGATACCGCCACGTCAAAGATTGAAAGAAAGTGATCCACCGAACACTCTAGCCCATTCACGTGGCACCAAAATACATAAATACAGATAGCAGCAAATCCATTTGGAACCATCTGACTTGGGCTAATATTACAAGCTTTAAAGAGCTCACAGAAAAAAGGGGACATAAACGAGCGCCACCCATACTTCACCTGAGCAAAGAATACTGTCAACATACCCGGAGGAGGATAGCACGCCCTCTCATCCTTCGTCGGGATTCGGAAGACCATGTTCTTCTGAAGGACTCCGGTTGAGGTCAACAGATCTGCTACCTGCTTACGAGTAGCAATATTCTTCGTTTTTTCCACCTTAGCGAAAGTTCGAAGAGGCGGTTCCTTTGATTTGGGAACCCTAGCTTTTTTCGAGGAAGTGGCGCCGCCCTCAGCAACAGCAGCAATTTCTCCCTTACGCTTGCGAGTAATCACTCCCACTAGAATACCTCTCACACTCGTAGAAGAATTAATCGGAGCAGTGACTTCCGAGGAGATAGCGGCGGCAATAGAGTCAGTATTGGCGGAAGAAGCCATGGATACAATAAAAGAGGAATGTTTTTGAAAGAGAGAAGAGGAACGGGTAAGTCTGCTAGGAATTTGAATTGCAAAAGATAAAGAATAAAGATTAAGGAAAGAGATTTCTTTTTTGCTCTGAGAGGAGATGACCACAAAGACGGATTGAGTGAATGAAGAAAAAAGAAGCAACAGTGTCCTATTTATAACCGAAGGTGACAACGGTCAAGAATTTTGAAAACGTGGAACTTATTTAAAGCTCCACGTAACCGCCACTTGATTGTGCCACGCCGTCCCCATTCTGACCGTTGCCAACGGTCAGATAGTTCAAATCTCCAAGTTGGTCAACAACAGTCCGCCACCTGCGCCCCGAGATCTCCGCGTGCTTAATAACGATACCCTAAGGGTATTCAGGTAAAATCCTTATAAATTCTAAATATATATACGTATTGAATAAATATCAAAAAAGAAAAAAATAAATATAGGGACACTAAGTCAAAAATAACCCCTCACCTCACTGAGGACGATGATTTAAAATTCCGCTTGTCTCTACGAGGACAATCGAAATTTGGGGGGGCTAGTGTTAACCCTAAAAAATAAAATAGAGGAGATCACTCCTACTCGGGAAAAATAATATATGGACAATACTATTGTCACGAGTACGTCCGATGAGATGTACCTATAAAGAAAACCCCTCGGAGGATATATGGACAATACTATTGTCACGAGTACGTCCAATGAGATGTACCTATAAAGAAAACCCCTCGGAGAATTGCCCTACCTCTCGGTCACTGACCCGAAAAGGTTTATAAAAGCATCCGAGGAGAAACGCAAGCGTCCCTTGGAAAGTCAAACGGTGAATGAAAAACAGATATCAACACGGCATCGGAAAAAGAGCAAACCCCGATGGACCCGTATGACTCCGATATCCACCAAATGCGCCAAGAGGGACCAAGAGGGACCCCGAGTCCTATGAACTTACAAGAAAACTTCCTTGCTGAACACTCCTCGGAAAAAGCAACACTCGGACTTATCCGAGAACACAATTTTGGAAGAAGTCAATACAGGAACACCCAGTGAATACAGTCCGAGCACTCTGGTGAAGAAATCTCACTTTCAGTAAAGCAAAAACAGCCCTCGGACACAAAATCACAGTCCTCGGAAGTCATACCAAGTCATCAGAGATCACCTTTCCACCCTCAGAGATCACTCCTGACTGTTGAAGAAAATACCCGAATCAAGAAGGAGAAATAAAAGCCCTCGGAAGAATAGCTCTATCAGAAACAGTCTACATCAATACCCGAATCAAGAAGGAAAAACAAAAGCCCTCGGAAGAATAGCTCTATCAAAAACAGTCTACATCAGAAGCCCTCGGAGATATCCGAAGACACAAAAGCTAATCCAGTCAGCACTTAGTAGATAAACGATAAACATTATCCTAATTTTTACACCTGTATCAAGGTAACAACAACACCTGTCCTTATCAAAACACATGCACAATGACACCTACCCCTACCAAAGTCTATATAAAGGGAGGTGATCAGTAGAATAAAGGGGGGGGGGGGGGGGGAAGAAGCTGAAACAATTAAGCTTACTTACCACAATCTATCACTCAAATGCATAAGATAAAAAGAGGAGGAAATGTTCAGTGAATAAAGGAAGGGAATATTCTTGCAAGTAATCTCATTGTGTCCATCTCGCGTTGCCTTTGAATCACGGACAGGACGTTTCGACCCAAATAAATATCTTCCGTTAAATAGGGAATAATTCCAAACCTGTTAACAAGTAGTAAAATAAGAAACTTAACTGTGGGATTCAACTTTCTTTTTAAGCATCATATTGCGCATGGCCGCATGATAAGTAACATAACAATAGAACATGAAAAATATAGTGTTATACTGTAATTATAAGTTTACGACAACTACTAAATCTCGCAATCTAAGAAAACGTTCGTGCATCTTTTTCACAGTTGTCCGGGAGTTGTAAAAATAATATTATATGACATATTATATTCAAATATAACTTTGTGACGACATAAACAAACTAATTATTTTCCGTTGCACCTGGATTTTAGTTAATCCTAGAAGATCTGAAACTAAATACACACCTATCAAAACTCGTCCCTAATGTTTTACAACATGAAAAGGTTTGTGGAAGATATTGCTTTAATCTTGGATTCTTGGAGTGGAATAAGGAGTCCGAAGAAAAAACACTACCAAAAGAAAGTGAAGAAAATATATTAAATGCATTACTATATATAATTATCTTTTTTTTTTCTATTTCTAAATCTACCCAAATCAAGAACTCGAGATTTTTTTTTTGAAGAAAGGAACTTTATTAGAAGAACCGTGCAAACATGCACACAAGAGTACATACGCAAAATTGCGACCAATGCAACCAAACTCAATAAAACTACGAACAAAAAACGCATAAAGAACAAAAATAAGATCATCGGGAACAAGGAGAAGCCCCGTCGATGTGCGAGCAAGATCATGAGCCTCAGTGTTAGCTTTCCTTCTCACCCAACGGATCCGAAAATCACCCCTTGGTTCAAATAATCGAATAAAATCTTCAATGACATTATGATACTGGGCCTCTGGCCGTGTTTGGTAAATGATATCATGAACAATATTAAGGCAATCGTCTTCAAACACTACCTCTGTTCATTGCCTCCCCACCGCCAATTTAATCGCCCACAGTGCGGCCAACGCTTCAACACAAACCGCGTCTATTGTAGAAACACAACGTTTCTAGCACCGTAGCAATTGTGTCGCCCCCATGATTCCGTACCACTAAGCTCAATCCAATCTCGCCCTCGGCCAAAAAAACTGGCCCGTCAAAATTAATCTTAAGGCAGGCCTCCTCAGGTGCAACCCACTCCAAAGAAGCCGATGGTGTCGAGAACTGCAGCCCCCTCCCCCCCCCTCCCGCGCCAATGCAGCGCATACGAGGTCGCAAATGAAACAATTTCCATCGGACTTCGTTGTCCATCCCCTGCCAAAGTCGTGTTACGACTACTCCATATCGCCCAACATAGAGTAATCATAACGGCAAGTAGCTCCTTTTCGGTCCCCTGCCCCACGCGTATAAACCAATCCCCCAATGCTTCATGTTCACAAATATTCGTCACCAATGGAACATGAGCTAACGCCACACTTGACGTGCCACAGAACACTAAAAAAAGAGATGTCGCGTCGTCTCCACCCCCTCTCCGCACATAACACAACTTGTTTCATTACACACCCGACGCCGCGCGAGATTAACTTGAGTTGGTAGTACATCCACACACCCTCCACCAAAAGAACTTAATCTGGCTAGCGCAAGGGGGCTTCTAAATTTCTTCCACGCCAGACTACCACTCGAACTGGGTTCTCCATCCCTACTTCTATTCGCCAATCCGTGCGCCAAGATTAAATAATAAGCACTTCGGACGGTAAAGTCTCCATTCTTCGTGTAATGCCAAATTTGGTGGTCCACGTGTGCTAAATCCCCCCAATGGAATTGACAAAACACATTGAGCATATACCTCCCAAAAAACCTCTCATACCAAGTCAACTTTCCACCATCCCGTACCCTCGTCAATAAGATCACAAGCCTTATCTACCACCACATGGGGTTACCGTGCAGTAATAGGCCAAAAAGAGATTGGGCGGGGCAGCCTTATCTACCACCCACTCGTGCCTAAAAAAAAATCAACCGATGGAAAGTACTTTGCTTTAAATATGCCACTAACAAGACTCTCCAGATTTCTAAAAATTCGCCACACTTGTTTAGCAAGCAACGCCACATTAAAAGTTTTAAGATTACGGAACCCCAACCCACCTCATCCTTACTTTGACACAATTTTTCCATGCGACCCAATGAATCTTATTTTAATTACCACTCCCCCACCAATGATTACAGATAATAGACTCAATCTCTCTAATCAAGGAGTCAAGCAATCAAAAACAACTAATAACAAACGTCGGAATTGCTTGCATAACAGCTTTAATAAGTACCTCTTTCCCCACGCTTGATAAGAGCTAGCCCTTGAAACCCTGCGCCCTCTTCCAAATGCACTCGCGAATAAAATCAAACAATTATTTCTTGGATTTCCCCACAACCGACAGTAGTCCAAGATATTTTTCATGACACTCCGCAATAGTCACCCCCAACAGTGCCCCAACCTCATTCGCCCATCCCATGCCCGTATTCTTACTAAACACCACAACCGACTTTTCCAAGTTTATTTTTTGACCAAATGTCGCCTCATATTTATGAAGAAGGTCCCTAATCCCTGCTGCTGCGTCGCGTGTTGCCTCACAAAAAAAAAGCGTATTGTCGGCAAAAAGAAGATGATAAACTCGCGACGCACTTCAGCGAATAGCAAGGCCATGCAGCATCTCTCTTTCCTCTGCTTTCGTGATAAGAGTTGAGAAAGCTTCAGAAACAAATAAGAAAAGGTAGGGGAGAGAGTATCCCTATGCCTCATGCCCCTTCTGGGGAAAAAATATTCGACTCCCTACCATTAATAAGCGTAGAATAGGACACTGAGCGCACGCCCATCATAATTAAAGACACGAAAGTAGGGGCAAAACCTAATCTAATCATTACATGTTCCATGAAGGACCACTCGACCCGATCATACGCCTTGCTCATGTCGAGCTTCAGTGTCATATAGCAGCAGTTTCCTGTCCTTTTGTTCTTGAGAAAGTGGTTGAGTTCGAACGCCACCAAAATATTGTCAGTAATTAGCCTTCCCGGAATAAAAGCTGATTGGGTCGGCGCAATTACATCCTTTAGGCACGGTTTCAATCTATTCGCAAGGACTTTGGAAGCAACTTTAAAACTCACATTGCTAAGACTAATAGGACGGAATTGTGTCATAAGCACATGGTTAGCACATTTAGGAATAAGGACAATATGAGTAAAATTGACGCCACGATCAAGAACATGATCATTCAAATAAGCAAGCACAAACGAATAACATCATCCCCAACAATAGACCAAATTTTTGATAAAATAAAACAGAAAAGCCATCCGGCCCCGGGGATTTGTAAGGATACATCTCTTTCAACGCCAAACATACCTCCTCAGTTGTTCAATATTACATCTATTTTTCTCCACCTTCTTCCCCTTGAGTTCGAACGCCACCAAAATATTGTCAGTAATTAGCCTTCCCGGAACAAAAGCTGATTGCGTCGGCGCAATTACATCCTTTAGGCACGGTTTCAATCTATTCGCAAGGACTTTGGAAGCAACTTTAAAACTCACATTGCTAAGACTAATAGGACGGAATTGTGTCATAAGCACAGGGTTAGCACATTTAGGAATAAGGACAATATGAGTAAAATTGACGACAAGATCAAGAACATGATCATTCAAATAAGCAAGCACAAACGAATAACATCATCCCCAACAATAGACCAATTTTTTGATAAAAGAAAATAGAAAAGCCATCCGGCCCCGGGGATTTGTAAGGATACATCTCTTTCAACGCCAAACATACCTCCTCAGTTGTTCAATATTACATCTATTTTTCTCCACCTTCTTCCCCTTGGTGTTCTCCTCCACCTTCTTTCCCTTGCTGTTCTGCACATCATAAAACTAAAGGAAATCAAAACTGTCGACTTTTATTTTTAAAAAGAGAGTTCATTATTCAGTACCTTCATTCCCTCTTTGCATGCGTCTTGATGACGTAGGCCATGCTCTTTGGGTATATTTTTGAAATCACCACAATGACGACACTCATGGGCAAAGCCAGGAATATTTTGGAGCCCGGGCTACAATAACTTCAATATATATACATATACATATATTATATATATATATTAAGATGTATACAATATAATAAAAATATTTATGATTTGGTACAAAAAGATAAAAATTTCATGTTAAATAAAGATGATATCAATGTTCCGCTCTACAATTTTATGAAAAATAAAATTGATCAATACCATTTACAAACAAGCTATTAGGAATATACATACTTCTCTTTAACCAAAATATATGATATCTATAGAACTACTAAAAGAAAACTTTAAAAGACTTTTACCTTAACGCCCCAACAAAATAATATGTTTAGTTTGAATGCACAAGACTATCACCTACTAGAAAATAAAATTATTATATTCCTTGTATAAATGTAATTTGGTACAACGTGTAAATATCTTAAGATTTGATGTTAAAGGTTTGACAAAAAGTTGAATAGTTTTTCAAGTGTAAAGGTATTCAAAGATGGATGTTCTTTTTACTTTTAGTGATGGTTCGAGATCCTTTAGAGATATTGATTTTGTTGGTTATTTGGGTTCCTAAAAAATCTAATAATAAAATTAATTGTTGCTACCAAGTTTCGAACCTATGACCTATGAAATGTAATGGTAACGACATTATTTTTGCACCATGACCATAATTCGTCAGATCCCTGTCGAGTGGACCATCAAGCCCTGAAGGGTCAATCCTTGGCGAGAACACTTAATTTGATGGAATGGAAAGTCGGAGGCAGGGGCGAACTGGGAGACCAAGAACAAGTTATGACAGTCTCGAGAGGAGGTTAAGTATTTCGAAGTTCCTAGGCATAGGGACATTGCCTATTCTGGTGGGGGAGGATTTCACGGGCAACCACACTTTCGCCCTATCCGTCGAGCAGGAGCCCGCATCATCCAGCCAGCAACGAGTGCCATGCATGCAAATAGACCAAAAGACGCACGTTAAGCATGCACAAGCGCTTCACACTTTGGCTAACCAATCCAACAACAAGAGTTCTAGAGCCGCTCCAGAATTCTTCCAACACTTAGGCTCTATCAGTAAATAGGTTAACTCTATATTCTTCCTTGCATATGATGTTGTTAGAATTCTCTAGAGCGTGGCCAACTCATTTTATTGTAAGAAAAGTGCAGAACATTTCTTTAGCCTTTAGAGCCATTAGATTAGATTGATATGGGTCATTCATTGAGCTCAAGTCCTTGTATATATACCCCAGGTATCATGACCACCTCTTTATGAGTGTAGGAGATCTTCTCTTAGTTAAAGTATAGATAATTTTTACTTTACATCATGCGTACATACACACTTCTTCGTGACCGTAATATTATAATCAAACAGAAATTAAAATCCTCGAACTTGAAGAATAGCATGAACGAATAAAAAAAATTAAAACTAATCATCGTTTGAATTACATGAACTTGATTTACCAAAAAAATTACATATCGAACATCAACATGAACTTTAACTACTTAATTCTTCTTGTTCTTTTTCCCCTTCCCCTTCCCCTTCCCCTTCCCCTTCCGTTCCCACCCCTGCCTTTGGGGTTCCCTCCGGCGTTCGCCTTGCCAAAGACGTCTTTCTCCTCCACCTTTTCCCCTTGTTGTTATCCTCCACCTCCTTCTTCCCCTTGTTGTTCTCCTCCACCTTCTTTCCCTTTTTGTTCTGCACATTAGAAAACAAAAGGAAATCAAAACTATCGAATTAAATAATAAATATATATGTGCATTTTTTGTCATAAATTATTGTTAGACTTGAAGAACAAGATGCTAGGAGAATTAGCAGAGAGAGAGAGAAAAGATACGAGAAGATATGTTATAATTATCATAATGATAACCTGAACATTACGCATAGCCTATTTGTAATGTTACTCAGTCACCATGTACGTGGTCCCCAAAAGTTGGTGAAAAAAGGAATCAAAATTATATAATAAAATAATACATAAACACTAATAAACTAGAAATGACTAAAGAGCCCAAATCTCAAAACGTCATTCAGGCATGTGTGAGACAAACTCCAACAATTGCTTCTTCCCATTCAGTTAAACACTCCCTATTTAACATTAATAAAATACTGATGGTTCACATTTACATCTAAAGTCACGACATGCTAGCCGTAGCGACAATACCACCATCCAATTCCGATTGAATTAACCCGCGATGATGGAGGTCGTTTAACCGGACATCAAAATCAAAGAACCAAGGATACAAAAACGCCTCAGACAATAAGAAATGCAATCAATGGATACAGACATGCCGCAATTAAAAATCCTGACACAAGAGAAGACAAATCTGACGATGGCATTGTATGCAGATTTGTTCTAAAAAATAACCTTAAGGATATCAAATTTGACGATCAGCGGTCCATGGATGAAGAGAAATTCATTCAAACCTCTAACCCTAGTGCAACAATGCCGTTCAAACAAATAAAATTTTCGCATGAACTCAAAGACCGAATGCATGAGCGATGGAGTGATTAGATTGTGATCCAAATTCTAGAAAGGTCGTGGTACTACCCTGCATTTCACACTAAACTTGACACTGTGGAAATTGCAAAGTGACTTTGAACTGGTAGACCACATATATAATTGCTACCGTCTACGGGGGCTCAATGATGCGAAACGCGAGATGATATTAACGGAAGGGCTGTGGCAATTAGCTGAAAGTTTTATGTCAATCCAGAAGCAGTCACCAAAGTTTTGCGACATTGATAAGGTAGAAATAAGACTATTCCTAGAACTTGGTATCTGCATTGACGGTTGAGTCTTCCAGGTGGTCTACGAGAATCTACCCTCTTTATGCCACTCGTGTAGAAGAGTCGGACACACAACATCTAGTTGCGGGAGAAAATCACAATCGGAAGGCGAGAAAGAGAAGAATATGAAAGATAATATGCAAAATGTGAGTAGTAAAATCCAAGAGAAAGACGTTTGTGAAAGTGCGGGTATTCTGGCAATGTTAGTTTAACATTGAGAAGTCAATGTTAGAGTAACATTGCTGAGCAGGATCCGATTTACAATCTTGTTTATATTTATTATTATTGTTTTGCCTTATTCATTTAACTAATTAAGTTCCACAATTGTGATTGTCTTTGATTATTATTCAGGAAACAAACTTGTCATAGGTTGGACGCTCAAGTTTCTAAGAAGGGAAGTTTCCTTAATTAAGCAAACCGCTCTAAAAGGAAAGAAGAGTTCTAGTGCAACTAGGAAAGCTTTCCAAGATGAGTCCTGATTTGAAGAAGGAGTCTTTCCTTAGTTAGATCACTAACGAATGAACTATTATTTAAGAAGGACTGCGAGAACAAGGAAGAGGAGTTCGAGAAGGAAACTAGGAGAATTACCATCCGTGTAAAACACACCTTGAAGTCCAATTCAAGAACCTATATATAGGTGTGTAGTACATCAAGACAAATACGAGACAAGAGCTAATCAATCCAAGAGATTTATTTACAAGTTGTTGAGTGTTGTCTTGCTTTAGCAAAGTTTGTGAGTTGTTAGAATAGATCTAAGAGTGAGGAGCTTTTAGAGTTAGTCGAAGCAATTCTTGTGTGCTTTGCTTAGTTCGATCAATTTGAGAGTGAGGAGCTTGAGAGTTGAGAGAACGACTTTTGTTAAAACCTTAATGGGTTATTTTGCCTACGGCTCGGAAGTTAATATAATCTTATATTCACTTCTTAAATTCGGTGTTTGTTTATTCTGCTGCACTATTACTCTGGTCTATTGTCAAAGTAACATCGTTGATTTAACAACATACAAAATTGTTGTTAAAACTCTAGTGTTAAGTTAATAACAACAACGTATCGACCCGATCAACAATTTCAATTGGTATTAGAGCCAAGCACCAACTTCACCGGTGTTTGGCGTTCATACGACAAGATGGACAACTCCAACCCCAATACCAGTAGGTTGCCAGTATTAGAGGGTCCCAACACCTATGCCTACTGGAAGATCAGACTCAGAGTCCACATCAAATCCATCGACCTGAGAGCTTGGGACGCAGTACTAGAAGGCTACACCATCCCCTACTTGCCAAGAGATGGAGATGCTGATCTGGTATCTAAGCCAAGAGGACAATGGACAGCCAATGAGATTGCTTTCTACAACTTCAATGAAAAGGCCCTCAATGCTATTTTTAGCTGGGTAGGTAACCATATGTTCAAACTTATTCAAACTTGTACAACTGTTAAAACTGCATGGGAAGTTCTTGAATTACATTGTAAGGGTGATTTGGCTGTGAGGGACTCTAAATATAGAAAACTTTTGAGGGACTTTGAGAAGATAGAGATGAGTGAGGATGAAATCATTGATAGTTATTTTGAGAAACTTTTTGATATTGATAATCAGTGTCAAAACTTAGATTTTACCATCCCCAAATCAAACCATGGTCTATAAAGCTTTTAGAACATTATCTTCTAAGTTCACTGTCAAAAGAATTGCTATGAATGAGTCTAAAGATCTTGCCAACATGGAATTCCAAACATTAATGAACACTTTAAAAGAGTTCAAACTAGAATTCCTAGGAAAGTCCAGTAAACAACTTGCTTTAGCCTTACTAGGAACTAGCTCAGATTCTATAGAAAGTGATGAGGATGAATATGAGTTGATCTCTTCTAACTATAGAAATATTACCAAGAAGTTTAGTAAATTAGGCTACAAAGAGAAAAATAGAGAAAAACAATCTAGTAATGCTGCCCTTGGTTATAAGAAACTGCCCCCAAAGTTTGTAAAGTACATGGCATCAAAGAGCACGCCTCAAGATGCTGAGAAATTGAAAGATGTTCAGTGCTATGAATGTCAGGGGTATGGTCACTTTAAACATGAATGTGCTAACACCCTCAGAACAAGAGGGAATTCTCATTGGGTTTGTGTAAATGACTTCAATGAAGCTGACTTCGAATCTGGAGCAAGCACCGATGAACAATCAGAGGAAATCAACACTGTTGCGCTTTGCACTAGGATCACCTGGTCAAGAGAAGACTCCAGAAATTGCCAAGAATCTCAATGTTACTCTAACATTGGAGAACCAACAGCAAAGCAGGAAATCTTCTTTGGAGACTGGAACAGCAATGATACACAGGTTAACTCTGACGTACTCTCTGATTGTGATGATACTAACTTTGATTGTTTTCATGGCTCAGTTGATCTACAAGAAGAGTACTTCAATGAAGAAGAAATGTCTCAGGAGGAAATCCTAGATGATCTACATACAATTTTTCTCAGACTTGAGAGAGAAAATGTCAAACTCATGAAGAGTAACAAAGCATAGAAGCATGACATTGAATGTTTGAAGAACATGTTGAAACTCTATGAGAGAGACCTTGACAAAGCTGAAGGTGAGCTGAAAGAGGTAAAGGAGAAACTCAAAAAAGATTCTCAGATCATAGCCAAATGGAATGGAGGTACTTCTAAACTTGATGAGGTACTAAACATGAGTAATACAGGTACATGTGGTCTGGGATTTGTTGAGAAACCTTCCTCTTCTAATGGTAATTCTGCCTATTTAACTACAAGCTTTGTTAAAGAATCTGGTAATATGAGTTCTGGTACCATCAACACAGTAAAAAGTAAACCTACTTTTATCTGTCAGTACCGTTTTCAACCAGGCCACATTAAACCATTCTGTAGAAAATTCATAAAAGAATGTGGTAAGAAAACAGCCTCTGTGTCCAATGTTAAAATTACAACAGGTTCTGATGTTAGACTAACATTAGGTGCATGACAGAAAAGTAGAACTTGGGTAGAAAAAAGTTAAAACCCCTAAGATTAAGGTTGTATGCAATGTTGTTTTCTCTACTGTGTACTCTAACCTTTCAGGTAAGTGGTATTTCGACAGTGGATGCTCAAGACACATGACAGGCAGCAAAGAAAATCTTAAACAAATGATACCTTTGAGTGCTGGAACAGTGACCTATGGAGGTGGCACCAAAGGAAAGATCATTGGCAAGGGGATAATGGATGTTGATGGATTCCCACCCCTGAAGGATGTGTTGTTGGTAGATGGGTTAAAGGCAAATCTAATCAGTATCAGGCAGCTGTGTGATGATGACTTACTGGTTACATTTGACAAAGTATCTTGTGATGTTTATGATAGTGATAATGTTCGTGTTATGACAGGTACTAGATCTAAAGATAACTGCTACCTAGCTTAAGAGGAAGCAGAGTGTTTCCATGCTAAAATAGACGAAGCTTATATCTGGCATAGGAAACTTGGACATGTTCACTACAGAAACCTTGAGAAATTACAGAAAGTTGATGTTGTAAGAGGCTTACCTAAGCTGTCTTGCCCAGGTAAGCTTGTGTGTGGTGATTACCTCAAGGGTAAGCAAACCAGAGCAGTTCATGCCCCCCCTACAGGTACATAATGCTAATCCTAGATCTAGTAGGTGCTTTGAACTGTTGCATATGGACTTCATGGGTCCTATTGAGGTAAGTAGTCTGAGTGGTAAGAAATATGCCTTTGTGATTGTAGATAACTTCTCTAGATACACTTGGGTAATTTTTTTTTAAAGAAAAGTCTGAAGCTTTTGATCAGTTCAAAATTCTTTGTGCTAGTATTAAAAACTTATATAGCTCTTCTGTGACTAAGATTAGATCTGATCATGGTAAAGAATTTGAAAATGTTAGTTTTGATAACTATTGCAATGCTAAAGGTATTTTCCATGAATATTCAGCTCCTAAGACCCCTCAGCAGAATGGGATTGCTGAGAGAAAGAATAGGACTCTTCAAGAGATGGCCAGAGTTATGCTCAATGCTAAAGATGTATCCAAAAGACTCTGGGCTGAAGCTTTAAATACTGCTTGTCACATTAGTAACAGTGTGTATCTTAGACCTGGAACTAACATGACTCCTTATGCACTCTTGAAGGGTGTGAAACCAAATATTGCATATTTTCATGAATTTGGATGTGGCTGTTATCTGCTTAATGACAGGGATTATTTGAGTAAATTTGACCCAAAAAGTGAAAAATGCATCTTTGTAGGATACTCTGCCAATAGTACTTCCTTTAGAGTCTACAATCCTAGATTGAAGACAATTCAGGAATTTGTGAATGTTGTGTTTGATGATTTCACTCTTGATACATGTACTGGTGACATCTTTGTTTCCAATGTTGAACCAACAGTGGAAGCTGAGAATGTTACCTATGACAAGGCTACACCAACATTGGAACTGGAAACTGGAAATATTGAGCAAGAGACAGGGAATGATGTTAGACTAACACCAGCTCGATCTGATGTTAGACTAACAACAGAAGACTCTGACTCTGAAACTGAAGTTGACACTGAACCTAGAAGGGATCCCCCAGCCAGGGTTCAGAAAGATCATCCAGCTTCCCAGGTAATTGGTGAAATCACTGAACGGGTAAGGACACGCAACAAAGAAAGGATCAATTATAGAGAAATGGTTCAAATGTGTGTCTGCATGAACTTCACTTGCAATGTTGATAATGCCTCATGTTTTGTCTCCTCCATAGAACCTAAGAATGTGAATGAAGCCCTCCTTGATAACTTTTGGATTAATGCCATGCAAGATGAACTATTACAGTTTACTAAGAACAATGTCTGGATATTGGTACCTAGACCACCTAATGTTAATGTAATAGGGACAAAGTGGATATTTAAAAACAAGAGTAATAAGGAAGGGGTCATAGTTAGAAACAAAGCTAGACTAGTTGCTCAGGGGTACACACATGTTGAAGGTGTAGATTTTGATGAGACCTTTGCTCCAGTTGCTAGGATTGAATCTATTAGGTTACTTCTAGCCATTGCATGCTGTCTTAAAATAAAACTATACCAAATGGATGTAAAGGGTGCGTTTCTGAATGAGCTAATTGATAAGGAAGTATATGTTGAACAACCTAAGGGATTCACAGATCCTAAGTACCCCAACCATGTGTACAAGCTTGAAAAAGCCCTGTATGGACTTAAACAAGCACCTAGAGCATGGTATGAAAGACTTACAGAATTCCTATTAAGTCTTGGCTTTGTTAGAGGTGAAGAAGATAGAACACTGTTTGTCTTAAAGAAAGATTAACATGTCTGTATTGCTCAAATATATGTGGATGATATTGTTTTTGGCTCAACTAACAATTATATTTTAGAAAAATTTGTTGAATCAATGACATGGCAGTTTGAGATGAGTACGATAGGAGAATTAAATTTCTTCCTTGGTCTTCAAGTGAAACAAACAGGTAATGGGATTTTCCTAAGTCAGGAAAAGTATGCAAAGAATTTGGTGAAAATGTTTGAATTGACAGATTCAAAGCCTTGCAAGACTCTCATGTCTTCATCAGTGAAGATATCCAGGGATGTTAATGGTACCAATGTTGATCCAACATTGTACCGTTCAATGATAGGAAGCTTACTCTACTTATCTGTTTCAAGACCTGATATAATGTTCTCTGTTTGTGTGTGTGCTAGGTACCAGGCATGTCCAAAGCAGTCACATCTGATTGTTGTGAAGAGAATCCTTAGATATGTATCTGGCACTTTGGCCCTTGGCATATGGTACTCTTTTGACACTAACACGAATCTTGTAGATTTCAGTGACTCAGACTGGGTAGGTGACACTGATCATAGAAAGTCTACAAGTGGAGGATGTTTTTATCTGGGGAACAACCTGGTCTCATGGTATAGTAGAAAGCAAAATTGTGTGTCACTCTCCACTGCTGAATCTGAATACATTGCAGCAGGCAGCTGTGTCACCCAGTTGGTATGGCTTAAACACATGCTACTGGATTATGGGTTAGACAGTGATACCTTACTTATGTTCTGTGATAATCTTAGTGCTATAAGCATCTATAAGAACCCTGTGCAACATTCTAGAACTAAACATATTGATATAATGCATCACTTTCTGAGAGACATGGTAGAGGACAAGCTCATTGACACTGAACACATAGAAACTAACAATCAGCTTGCTGATATGTTCACTAAACCCTTAGATTCTGAGAGGTTCTTCAGTTTGAGGAATTCTCTTGGCATGTGCATTGTTTAGGGATGTTAGTTCACCAGTGTTGACATAACACCACTGTCTAGCACTGGTTATTGGTTGTGGTGTATCTGTAATTTTTTGATGTTTTCTTTTTTGCATTCTTCTTTCTTGCATATTACATCTTTGTTAGAAATTCTGTTGGGTTGTGTGGTTAATCTGTATAAATAGCTCAGTTCGCTGGTGGACAGGTACATATCAAGAGTTTTGTAAAGTAAGAATTATGTTGTTAGTCTGTGAATGTTAACCTAACATCTGGGAGAAGCTGGGTTACACAGAGCTCACTACTCTGATGATATTCAGTTGTGACTTATCCATGTTAGGTTAGACAGAGCATGAAAAGAAGCTGGGGTACATGATGTTGAGAGCTTCATTGTCATTCAGTTGTGCTTATTTTTGTATTTTTGTCTATGGCCAAGTTATGCATGATATTGATCCTTACTATTGGGGTGCTTTGAAGTTTCGACTGCTTGCATTCAGTAGCATTGTTCACTTGGTATTTCACTTGTAAACAGGTTGGTAAACAAGTATGCATGAGTAGTTGGGGTGAAGAAGTATATGATAAATGTATTGTCTTCATTCAGTTCCTTTGTACTTGCCTAATCTGTAGCTGATGGTTAAGTTGTTGGGGGTGTGTGGAGTCTTGTGTGCTGCCCACATTCGGTGATGAAACTATCCTTTTACATTCACTAGTTTTTGTTCAAAAGAGTTCATGATAATAAATTAAGATAAATTGATGTGTCATGATCCCTGTCAGTAAATATGTTTGTACTTGGTTACCATTTCCCAATGTTGATCTAACATTGTTGCATTCATTCTAGTTCTGCATTATTTCCTTATGTCGGTTTGGGCTTAGGGGGAGTAGTAATCCTAGGAATCATGTGTTGAGGCATACTTCATGGGTGACCAACTGCAGGTAAAACACTATGTTTTGTGATCTTCTATGTTGTGGGAAAATCTTTTCTCCCTGGATATGTACATTCACTCTCTGTTTTTCTGTCTGATTTGTCACTTATTCATACTGATGATCTTTAACTATGCCTGTGTACCTATGTACTTGGTTAGGTTTCAGATCAGTATACAGGAATATCTCAGCCTGTTGAATTAATTGTAGAGGAGTCTGGTGAGGATGTAGCAGTAGATGGTTGGGTCACTACTTTGCTGAACAAGAAGCCATCAAAGGCTCCACCAAAAATTACAGACCAACTAAGTGAGTGCTTTCAAGCTTTAGGCTCTCAGAAAGACAGGATTAATCCATATGAAGGAATCAGCAGGAAATATGTGAAGATTTCAAATTTGGCTGCTGTAATCAGTAAAATCAATGATGAGGGTGAGTTGGGCCCGGGGGGAAGAAGGTTAAGCAAACAAAGAAGAAAGGTGTCAGCAGTAAAGGGAAGGAAAAAGCTTAGACCTTTTTGGACTATGCAGTTGTGTAATAATGATGCATTCTTTTTGGTACATTTGGATGTGTCTTTTGATTACTACACTGTCTGTGAAGTTAGATGTGTGATCATGGTTAGTAAATATTTTGTTATCTGGTATGTGCATTGGTTACTAGGTTAATCTTGTTTGTGGCTAAAATATGTCCAATGTAAAATGAGAAAAATATGCTCTGTAAACATTTATATTTTGGCAGCAAAATTGCAATCCATTAATAGAATGCTATATTATTAGTGAGCAACTATATTCGTTTTTTTGTTTTTCTAGTATTTCTGCATTTTAACAACATAAACAAGAAATAGCTAAAAACATAAACACTAAGTAACAATTGCATCGGTCGAAAATGGGCATTTTATTCAAAACATACATAAGTTATTGGGCATATTATTATACCAATCATACTAAAAGGGAATATTTACTATAGGAACCATATTTACAGGGCATTTTTATAGTTATATCCATACTTAAAAGGCAGTTTTAACAAATGTTTTTATAAACTTATTGGGCATGTTTATTGTCTATTTTAATACATATTGGGCATTTTTTCACAATATGTAAACTAAAATGGCATTTTATTAAAAGTTTTCCTAAAATGATATTTTCACTTAACGAACTAATTTTAAGCCTAACAATTGATAATCACACACACACAACAGTCTGATACACAATCTAATTACTCCCATTGCTATCATATAAAACAAGACACAGCAACATTCAACCAAATCAACCAAATCACAAAACAAAATTATACAAGTAGACTGGTGCATATTGCCAAAACAAAACAACCAAATCAGTTGGCAAACATGCTTAATCAGACTTGCATAATCGAATCTAAGCACACATACTAAGCCAATACCCAATGGCTTCAAAACAACCTAACAACAATCAAACACAATATAATAATGATAACATAACATAATCTAACCCCAAACGACTAATTTTTTTTCTTCTGATTAAGCAAAAAGTTAATTTTATCTTCTTGCTCCTTCGCGGTTCTCTCGTACAACGAACGCATAATATCGTCTTTTGATTCTTTCTTCGACGCAAGCTCTTCTTCAAGTCCCTTAACTCTAACCTGCACCCTCTCGATCCTTCTTCGCAAAATTGGTATCACAGCCCTAGCATATGAACAAACGGGCGGATCTTCCAAAATGCATAGTTGACATCCACGGGGCCAACGCGGACAATCGTGAAACCTTCGGCCTGGGTTACCACCGGTCATTGAGACGCGCACGACGGCGGATCTTCCACAATTGCATACCAGATGAGAGCTCATGGTCGATTCGGACATTTTCAATTTGGGAATTGGGGTTAGGGTTCTTGGTCAATTTGGGGGAAATGAGTTTTAGAAAAGATTATTAAGGCCAAGTGTTGTTATAAGAGAACCAAAGTCGTTGTTGAAAGGGGGCATTACTGAGGTGGCGTCGCGTTTTTTAAAGTGGCGTGTGTCTTTTAAGCCTAATCGGCTGCCACGTCTGCGATTTTTCTGATGTGGCAGCGGGTGGGCATTTTTTTTTTAAAGAAAAGTGCATAAGTGAGGCCATTTTTAAAAACTCGATAGATAATGGGCATTTTCTTCAAAAACATAAACTTATAGGGCACAAATATTAATTTGTCCCAATAATTAATACCGCGAAGTAGATCACGAGTGTGCACGGCAATAAACTCGAATCACGTGAAATTGGAGATTTCCAATGGAATACTGATCGAAATTTGGGAGGGCGAACCACTGATAGAAACGCCCAGGTTCAAAGTTTAAGGCCTCTCCAATATATTACCAACGAGACATGAGGAGAGGAAGGTCCACGTCTTGGAAATTCCCTCGACGGTTTGGGAAGTAGAAACAAGACTATTCCTAGCACAGGGGGAGGGAGTCGGGAGCTCATGGTACGACGACATATGGTATTGATGCTCGAGTCAATGAGACAACTGACTGCAAGGTGGCTGGAATTTCTAACTGGTAATCCTACCAGGTACCACTTACATAGACTCCCAATGAAGCATATTTAATTACGGACAAGTACAATCCCAAATGAGTCTTTTATGCTTGCTGTGGTAACTAAAAGTCTTGAAGCAATTTTTGGTTCAATGGTACTGCATGCTACTTAAATCTAATTTTCTTTGCCTTAGCTTGCAGATAGCAAAAACTCTGTGACAACCTCTTGGTGCTGGACTTATATTATCGTATCCCATGCTAGGACGTTTTCTTTGATCAATGGTCATTCAACACCTTTGGAGGGATGGTAAAAAGTATTTAGACCACCTGATTTTTTCGAGATATAGTATAAGTAACCCTAGTAGTGTTTCGGAATTTATATTAGTGCATCAAAAATCCTAGGACAAAGAAGTTATGTAAGAAAAAGCTTGCTAAAAAATAAGTAATTTTAGTATGACCTATCATGAAGACATGAACCAAAAGGCATGGGAGGCATTCATGTACCAGGAACTAAAGCAGATCTTAAATTTCAATGCATAAGAATATTTTAAGCACGTAAAACTTTAATAATTAAGAACTATTTAACTCCACAATTTTGAATTTTAAAGATAAAGCAATGCACCAAATGTATTTTCACATACCCAAATGAATTATTTTCACGCCGCAAGCACCCTCACAAGCCTGTTGTTTGACTCCATGAACTGGAAATAAATGATTCATAGAGTAAGGATAGTTCAAACACTACGTAAAAAGAAGACTGCGTTCATAGAGACGGTCTGAAGTCACTCCAAAGTGTTGCACGATCGTAGGGCAATGATTTATAGTCACTCCAGAGCATTGGACAAATCATAGGGGAAGTTCTCAGGCTTCTGGGCACTGAAAAGTTCTCCCTGAGTAGTCATAGTATTAATATAACTATGATGATTAAGTTTTGTGCACTAATTATCCTTCTTTAGAAATGAGAGTAACATTATCTATTGTTGTTCTAGCAATACGCAAAGCAAACCATAGCTCAATATATCTTTTGGATGTTGCAGTAAAGTGTTCTAACATCAGGCACCAGGGTCATTCTTGATATGACCACGTATACAATTATTTCAGCCCCCTCTCGTGAGGTACCGACCAGTTTCCACACCAATAGCAACAATTCTCACATAATTTTACTAGCTTATCTTGTTAAGTGTGTAATGCAGCTAAATCATATTGTTTATAATATGGTTCAATCAAACCCAACACTACAAGAAAACAGGGTCATCAGCAACCGCAGCCGCGGTTCCAGATACTCAAAATGCGGTTGCAGAAAGCTTTCTGCAACCGCGATGCGGTTCCAAATACGCGGTTGCAGAAGAGCTCGGTGGCATCTCATCAGGAACCGCGACGCGGTTCCAGAAAAGAGCAATAGCGACCCAACACCTCCACAACCGCAACGCGGTTCCCAAAAACAATAGGGACCGCAGCGCGGTTCCAATAATATAAACGTTATCTGGAACCGCAGTGCGGTTCCTAAACTAACTGCAACCGCGACGTGTAAGATTTTTTTAAATGAGTAAAATATATTTTATATTTTAAAAAGGATCTTCTAGATATGGCCCTCTAAGTTTGGATAATTATCATTGCTCGTATCCGTATCTCACTTCTCTATCTTCTGATGAAAATTTTGAATTTGAATTTTTGATGGGAGAAATTCAGATAAAGATTTACTCATATCCGGAGAGGTCCTTGTCTTGCCTATAAAAACCAAAGCATGTGTACACCATCAGTACCACATTAAGAAAAAGGCAAAGACTAGATACACTCTCCTCTAAATTTCTTTTGCAGTCCCACATTTCTTTGGAGCAAGGCTATAGCAAAACCTTTGATTCATCATGTCAGGAGGTATGTTCACGCTTTATTGTAATTCCGCTGCGAAATACTCTGTACCATGTGTTTCAAGTACAACATGTGGTATCAGAGCACGCTCGTGACATGCTGTTTCAAGGAACTACGTAAAAGTTTGATGTTCTGCCTATGTGCTACGCTGCGTAGTAATTGTATGAAATTTCTGTGTATTTTATATGCAAGTCAGCATATTACTTGTTGTGCAACTGTGAATTATGATATTTATGAGAAACATGCGTAGTTGTTCTTGTTTAGGAATATGACATATCATGAATTCACATGAAATAAATGCTTTTGTGTGTGGTGCAAAATTTTGCAAATTGAAGACATGCTTATGTTATGATCTGCTTTGTGTTTTATAATTAAATGGTTATCATAGCCATGTTTAGAAACACCTTTTTTTTCAGAAACAGGGACTCTTTTTCAACACTAAAGGAAATATTTGAACTTACTGTAAATCCAAAGTTTTAAGCAAATAAATAAGAGAAATCTTTTAAGGTTTTCGAAAATTTTATCAAATAAAGGAAAAAGAGCTTTTGGTCTACGTACAGATCAGTATATGATTTACATTAAAAAACAAATTATAGATGCTTGAAGTTGTAATTATTTTAAATAATTAGGAGTAGCCAAAGCATCCTAGTTGTTGAAAAATTAATTACATAAAGTTTGATTGTCAGAAATTTTGGAGTAGCCAAAGCATCCTCAATCTTTGATGAATCGTGGTTTAAATATTACCTTCATAGAGATATAATAGCATCTATGTTGTAATTAAATCTTTGTGTTTATGACCCTGCCTCAAAGGGAGGTTATTTGTGGATTTAATTAGAATAAGATAGATTAACTTAATGTTAGTGATAATTTTCTTATGCCCAAAGGTACGGATGATTTGTTCACTTGCATTAAATTGCTCTAGTCTTATTGTTATTCTGTAATTAGTAAAATTATGCGTGATGCAACCTGGTATGGTATTTGGCTAAATTTTACTATATGATTAAATTGGCATTGGTTAATTTAAATAAAGCATGTTCCATAGTATTAAATGTATTCTTGGTTATTGCAGCTTTAACTTTTCCTACTACACCTGTTGATGATATTATTCATGTTCCGTTGCTTAATGGTGATAATTTTCCTGACTGGAAAGAAAACATTCTGCTGAAATTGGGGTGCATGGAGCTTGATTTGGCGCTCCGTGAGGACAAACCACCTGCTCTCATGGATGAAAGTACGGATGCTGAAACTCTGAAACATGAACGGTGGGAGCGATCTAATCGCTTATGTTTGATGTTCATGAAAACTTATGTGAGTAAAGGCATAAGGGGCTCTATTCCAGAAACCGAGGATGCTAAGGCATTTTTGAAAGCTGTCGATGACCAATTTGTGCGTTCAGACAAGGCCTTAGCAAGCACCCTGATGAAAAGGCTATCAAGCAAAACTTATGATAGCACTAGAGGTGTGCGTGAACATATCATGCAAATGAGGGACATGGCAGCACAACTCAAGTCCTTAAAAATGGAGATTTCAGAGTCATTTTTGGTTCACTTTATTCTGAACTCTCTCCCTTCTGAGTATGGCCCTTTCAAGATTTCTTATAACACACATAAGGACGAATGGTCTATCAATGAATTACTGACCATGTGTGTTCAGGAAGAAGAAACACTTAAAACGGAAAGGCCTGAAAGTGCTCATGTGGTACATCACAAGAAATGAGGGAATAAGAAAAATGGTGATGATGCTCAAAGGCAGAAAACGAAGGCGCCTATTCATAAGGTCGTTGATAAGGATGTTTGTTATTTCTACAAAAAGAAAGGGCATCATAAAAAGGATTGCTTGAAGCATAAAAATTGGCTCATAAAGAAAGGTAGTTTTCAAACTTTAGTGTGTTATGAATCTTTTCATGTTGAAGTTCCTAATTATACATGGTGGATTGATTCTGGTGCTACAATCCATATTGTTAATACCATGCAGGGATTTCTCAACCAAAGGAAGCCGACAAGTAGTGAACAATATGTCTATTCGGGAAACAAGATGAGTTCAAAAGTCGAGGTTGTTGGGGTCTTCAAGTTACTTTTAAGTAGTGGCAATGTTTTAGAACTAAAGAATGTACTTTTTATTCCTGGTTTTTCTAGAAACCTTGTTTCAATTTCTAAACTTATTGACGATGGTTTTAATTTTAATTTTGATCGTTCTGGTTTTAGTATTTTTCGAAACAATGTTTATTTTGGTGGTGGAATAAGAACTGATGGCCTTTTCAAATTTTCTTTAGACCCCAATGTTGAGAAAAATCAATTATCTATGCATACTAGCATGGGTACTAAAAGGAACTATTTAAATGAGAACTCATCCATGTTGTGGCATAGGAGATTAAGACATATCTCCATAGAAAGAATTAAGAGATTAGTGAATGATAAAGTCTTACAAACTCTTGATTTCACTGATTTTGGGACTTGTGTGGATTGCATAAAAGGAAAGCAAACTAATAAGTCTACTAAAGGTGCCACTAGAAGTTCTAAAATTATAGAGACCATACACACTGATATCTGTGGACCTTTCCCCACTCCTTGCCTAAATGGTCAGAGATATTTCATCTCATTTATTGATGACTACAGTAGGTACATGTATCTTTACCTCTTGAAGGAAAAGGCTGAAGCACTCGATGCTTTTAAGACCTATAAAGTTGAGGTAGAGAAACAAACAGAAAACAAGATTAAGATCGTGCGATCAGATAGAGGAGGGGAATACTACGGTAGGTACACAGAAATGGGACAAATGCGAGGTCCATTTGCAAAATTCCTTGAAAGTGAAGGCATAATTGCTCAATATACAATGCCTGGCACACCACAACAAAATGGTGTTGCTAAAAGAAGGAATCGCACACTTATGGACATGGTTAGAAGCATGATCAGTAATTCCGAGTTGCCATTATCCTTATGGAGTGAAGCCTTAAAGACCGCGGTGTATATATTAAATAGAGTCCCATCCAAGGCTGTCTCGAAGACACCTTTTGAGTTATGGACTGGGAGAAAACCAAGTTTAAATCATATACACGTTTGGGGTTGTCCTATTGAAGTGAGGATTTATAATCCTCAATTGAAGAAATTAGACCCAAGGACAATTAGCGGATTCTTTATAGGCTATCCAGCAAACTCCAAAGGATTTAGATTTTATTGTCCCTCACATAGTCCTAGAATTGTTGAAAGCAGAAATGCTAAGTTTCTTGAGGATATTGAACCTAGTGGGAGTGCTTATCCTCGTAATGTACGATTTGAGGAAGCACAAGAGGAGACTAGAACACCTTCATATAGAAGGCGTGTGATTATGCGGAGGAATGATCAAATTGGTTATCCAGAACAACAATCACATACGGAACAGTCTACTGAGAGCAAGCTCAAATTGAGCCTACTCAAGAGCAAGGTCATATTTCTAGTGACTATATGGTATACCTCCAAGAGTCTGACTTTGATGTTGGACCTAAGGAAGATCCTAGTTCGTTTTCACAAGCCATGAGTATAAATGATTCCACCTTTTGGTATGATGCCATGAAAGATGAGATGGAATCAATGGCTAAAAATCAAGTTTGGAATCTCGTTGACTTACCATATGGGGCGACAATCATTGACTTAAGTGGGTCTATAAGACCAAGAAAGACGCCACTGGTAATGTCAAACGATATAAGGCTAGACTTGTAGCCAAAGGATTTACTCAAAAGGAAGGCATTGACTATCACGAAACCTTCTCTCCAGTATCAAAGAAGGATTCACTTTAGAGCACAAGAATTTAGCATTTTCGATTTATTTGACATTAATAATCTCTATTTTGACATTATATTTTTTTTTTGTTGGCAAAAATTGATCGATGAGTTTTGCAGGTTTTTTTACGAGAATTTTGCACCTTATTATGTTTGTTTGTTAAAAATGATCGATGAGTTTAGGAGTTTATTTTATTTTTTCGTTTTTGTAAAAATCCGAGTTTGTGAACCATTTATAAATATACAAAAATGACAATCATTAAGACCAAGCAAATATACAAAAATATACACAAGCATAATAAAAGAAAAATACATCCGTCCGCTCAGTCCAAACATAATAAAAAAAAATACACAACATTAATAAATGTCCAACATCAAAATCCGATCTACGACTTTGGCTCCTGCTCCTGCTCCGGCTCCGGACTAGGCGGATACTCAACTCCCTCATCACCCGAACTAATCGCGAGAGCATACGTATCGTCCAAGGTGGCTAAAGGGTCGGCTTCCTCTCCCACCACTCCGTCCTCTCCATCCTCTGCATCATCTTCGTCCTCTCTGTCCCATCTGCCCTCTCCGGCCTCTGTCCCCTCATCGTCCACTCCTAAGTCGGTAGTGTCCATCATGTCAGCATCCTCATCATCGTTGTCCATAATATAGTCTGGCGCGGGGGAAGAACTGGGAGCAAATGATCTCGTACTCGAGGTGGCGGCCTCGGAATCGTGAACCCCGTGTCGGTCCTAATAGCTGAGCCCATAAATAGCTCCGCTGGAATCTGGCGCAGGGGCCGACCTGTACTCTCAGCCACATCCTTCTGGAGGTCCTGCACGATGCCCAGGAGTATATCAACTCTCGGCTCTTGGGTCGTCGTCAACTCCCTGTTCTCCCTCGCCGCACCACCTCTGGAGTGAAGTCCTCGTCCCTCCTATAGTGTAAACCGAACTGATGCGGATCAGCATCAGACGGTAACCCCTTCGCCTTCCCCTTCTTCACTCTCCCTATTGCCTTCATCCAACACTCGGAATCCCACTCAGGCAACGGGGCCGGCTCCGGATATAGCCTCTGAAGTTCCCTCAGGTACAACTTCTGTTAATATAAGAAAGAAAATTAAAGTTAGAATATATAAAGAAATTACGTAAGAATTAAAATTAGAATATATAAAGAAATTACGTAAGAATAAAATAAAATAGTACACTTACGTAAGTCAATCTGGCACCCACATGCACCCACTCTCGCCTCAAGGGGACTTCTGTATCGCCGCCAGTCCCTTCCACCTTCCTCGTACGTCTAACCTTGTACACCTCATTGTGTCGAATAGGAGTCTTGCGGTTGGGTTGATTCCTCGCCTACAAATTTAAGAAAGAGATATGTTAAAATTAAGAACAAATTTAATTGATTAAATTAAATTGCATTTTTAAATAAATCTTACTATGCGGCGCTTAATCTGCTCGTAATCCACGGAACCACCGAAAAAGGTCCCCGGTGCCTTCGGACAGTCGGCTAGATCACGTCCTCCTCGCCTAGCGAACCATGTCCTTTGGGACCATTCCCGATGAGCCTTGGTCCCCCAATGTATGGTCGCCTTGCCCTCCAGTGTCGAGTTCATCCAAGTCTTTTTGTTGTTGAAGTAGTCCGACTTCGTGTTGCTCATCAAACGCTTGTAGCACGCCTTCGCCTTCGTAATGAAGGCCTTCTCCACGTCAACATCTGCGAATAACGGACCCCGTAGATGTTCTGCAGTAGAATTAGAATTTTAAGATTATTTGTATTCTTGTAATTTATTTTATGTAAAATAAGTCTTATTCTCACCGTAAATCTGATCCACATCGCCCGTCGTACGTTAGACGGCATCGATAAGTACGTCGGCCAAAACTGCGTCATAAACATCTTGATCAGGCTCCTGACCGTCTGTGCTATCTGGCGACTCGGGGTGAGATAATGACCCCGCGCCTCAATACTATGCGTTCCCTCTCCTCGACATGTCGTGGTGCGGTAAGACCAATAGAGGGTCCCATACCCGGTCGACGACCCGTGTCTACGACTGGAGATCGTCTCGGAGGCTGGCCAGGTCTAGCTCCGGTGTCGGGTGTCCTCCGAGCTCCGCTAGACTCGGCAGGAGGCTGTCGCAAAGCTCCGGTGGCTGGTGGCCTCTGGGCTCCGCTAGACTCGGCCGATGGCTGACGAGCCGCCCCAGAAACTGCTGGCCTCTCGGCTCTGCTAGACTCCGCTGATGGCTGTCGATCCACTCTGATCGGAGGCTCGATAGGTCCACCTCGCGAGGGTGGTGTGGGTGGTGTCCTCTGATGTCCGCTCGAGTGGATAGGTGATGGTCGATGGGCTCCAGTCGACTCTCATGATCGTGGTTGATGGGCTCCTGTGGACTCTACTGGCCGTGGTCTAACGCCAGATCCAGATCTAGATGTATGAGATGTCGAACGGGGCTCAACTGGAGTAGGGTCCTGATCGTCATATGAAAGCCGGCGCGGTAGGATAGGAGACAACGGTGCAGATCTATCACCGGACCCCCGAGATCGTGGCGGAAGGGGTGCCTCAGCTGGAACTCCAGTCGATGGTCCACGACCCCAGTGGACTATCCGTACGGTAGGTCTACAACTGCCTAAACCCTGAACCGCACCCTCGCTAGCAGCTCTGGTATTTGCAGAGACTCTACCTCTACCTCTACCTCTACCTCTACCTTGACCACGACCTCCTGCTGCAAGTGGGCCACTACTATAAGTACGTGGCTGACGCGGAGGATCGATGTCTGACATGATGTACTACGAAAAGAAGGATAAATTTCTAAGTTAGAACATTATCTAATCCAAAAGTTTCTAAGTTATACCATAGAGATTTTCTAAAGGCATCGGAATAATCTATTTAGTTTCTTATTCAATCTAATTTATATAAATCTAATTTACAAGAAATTAATTTATACTAATTAAGAAATTAATTTAATCTCATATTAATAAACTAACACTTTAACATCAATAATATACCAACACTAATTAACATGAAATTAAGTTAATCTAATATAAAACTAATTAACAATAAATTAATTTATTCTAATTTACTAATTAACATTAATCTAATTTAACTAAACTAACATTTAATTATACTAAACTAACAACAATACCAAATTAATTAACACTAATTAACACAAGTAATTAACATCAATACTAATTAACACTAAACTAATTAACTAATTAATTAAACTAAACAACTAATTAATCAATATTATCTAAAAAATAATTAAAAAACAAAAAAAATTAAAAAAGCTTACAACGGCGGTGACGGACGCGGTGGTGGTGAGAAACGGCGGTGGTGATGACAGGAGGTGGTGGTGCACACGCGCGATGGTGGTGATGATCGGAGTTGGTGGTGATGAAACGCGGAGGTGGTGGTGATGAGACGCGGAGGTGGTGGTGGTGGTTTGGGGTGAAACGGAGCGACGGTGGTGGTGAAATGGTGAAACGCGGAGGTGGTGGTGGAAGAGGGATGGCGGCGCGGTTGCTATTGGCGTGTATGAGTAACCGCGTTGCGGTCGCAACAAACGGCGGCGGAATCGGCGGCGGAATGAGGTTTAACGGCGGCAATTATATTAGGGTTTGCTACAAATCGCGATAATCGCGATTTGCAGCTGACTTATTTGTTCATATAGGGATTTCTGCAACCGCGCTGCGGTTGCAGAAAGTTAATTCGATTTGTCTCTTAATTTGAGCCCAATCGTTTTGTTGAAATTGGGCTACAATTTAGAGCCCAATTTCAACATTCTGAGTTTTGGAACCGCATCGCGGTTCCAAATGGGCTAATGGTGTTAATAGGAACCGCGACGCGGTTCCAATTGGTCGAGATGGTCAATTGGAACCGCGTTGCAGTTCCAGTTGCGTAGGAACCGCGATGCGGTCGCGTCGCGATTCCTGATAGTTAGCAACCGTGCTGCGGTTGCTAACTTGCGGTCCCTATTGGGCCCATTTTCTTGTAGTGCAAGCACCTTAAGAGTTACTGTTGAGTTATAGATGTTTTGACGTAAGGTCTAAGTGAGTGTTCTTTGTATTTAATTATTGAGTTATTAATTTTTTGGCTTAAAGTCTTGAAATTAGTAGTCTTATATCTAATTGTTGTGATAAAGCTTCTTGTTTTCTGATTATTTATCTTTCTTGTGATGGTTCTTGTCTACATTGCTATAGAGAAATATATTGCAGTCAAGACAACCATATTAAGCACATTAAGAGGTACTATTCAGATTGATTTTTTGGCTAAAGGTCATGAAATGAGTGTCTTCTGATCTAGATAAAGCTCCTTGTCTTTACCTGTCTTAGAAATCTTTTGCAGTCAAGACTCAAGACTTGAAAAAACACTATTTCCTTCTAAGTTACTATGGTTGATTGCTTTAGGTACCGAGGCCTCGCTATATGAAGACTATGCTTCTCAAGAAGGCGGCGGAGTAAAGGTTGTTTGGAGAACGTGGAGAACTTTTTATTTTGGCTTAGCTGGTTTAGTTAAAATCCTTGAAATTATCTATTCTACCTAATTTATATCCATAGGTATGGTTTGTGTAAAAATAAGAGGCTAGAGTTTGGTTTGCTTTACCCATTTTATTTATTTTATGCAGAAGGGTGATCTATATAATGCTCCAGATGTGAAAATGTGGTTTTTCTGTGAAAGTGTAAGATGTTCTGTTATCAATGTTGGATGGATGTTGTGCCAACATCTAGAGGACAACATTGAAACCCGAGAACAGTCTTAACCTAAAATATGTTTCTGAAATTCTGAACATAAGTAAAGTGTTCTGGATTAAATGTTGGATGGATGTTGAGCCAACATTCACAGGACAACATTGAAACCAGAAACTATTCTGCCAATCTGTCTTTAACTGCTTTATTTTAGTTTTGCCTTTATTCACCTATTAATCAAGTTCCACGATTTTAGTTGTCTTTGTTTATGTCCAGGAACATCTCTTAATCATAAGGAAGAGCATTACAAGTTTCCTAAGTTGAAGTTTCCATAATTCAAGAGGAGGAGATTGGTCAAGTCAACACGGTTTCAAAGATGGAAAGTTTTGGAGTTCAAGTGCAACTTGGAATCTTTCCCAGATGAACCCTGAATTGAAGAAGGAGTATTTCCTTATTAGAACTCAATCTAATAAAGGGAACTATTATTCAAGAAGGAGATCGAGTTCAAGAAGGAAAGAAGAGTTCAACAAGGAAACAACATAAGTTACCAAAACTGTGTACAACACACCTTGGAGATCAAGTTTGAAGAAACCTATATATAGGGTGTGAATTACATCAAGTTACCTAAGAAACAATAGAGCTTATAAATCCGTAGAGATTATATCTTAAGCATTGTTGCTGTGTTTCTTGCTTTGCAAAGTTTGTGAGTTTTTGAGTTAAGTCTAGGATTAGATTTAAGGAGAAAATTCTTGTCTGCTTTGTTGAGTCCAATCTACAAAAGAACGAGAGTGATTTTGTGGTGAGGAACATCTTTGGTAAAATCTGCGTGGTTATTTTGCCGTAAGACTAGATGGTTGATTATTTATAATAAACCATTGAAAAATTATCTTCTTGTGTTCTTTAATTCCGCTGCACATTATACTCTATCAAGAAGATTGTATGAGATCAAGTTAAGGTAACGTCAGCTTAACTTGAGCTTTGAAACTTTTGAAAAGTTGTATCAATCCCGATCCAACAATTTCAATTGGCGTCAGAGTCAAGCACCGATTTCACTGGTGTTTGGAGGTGATACAACGCGATGGACAACATCAATCCCAATTCTGGCAGACTCCCAGTCTTAGAAGGATCCATCAATTATGCCTACTGGAAGACCAGGCTCAGAGTTCACATCAAATCCATTGATATGAAAGCATGGGATGCAATTCTTGATGGATATTCTGTCCCAAAGATTGAGAACGACAGAGATGCAGATATTGTACCAAAACCGAAGTCACAATAGACAACAAACGAGGTAACACTGTATAACTACAATGAGAAAGCTCTTAATGCTATTTTTAGTTATGTTACCAATCAGATGTTTAAGTTAATTTAGAACTGCACCACAGCTAAATCAACTTGGGATATCCTTGAACTTCATTGTGAAGGAGATATAGCAGTTAGAAACTCTAAACATAGACAATTGCTTAAAGATTTTGAAAAACTTGAGATGGGTGATGATGAAAGTATAGATAGTTATTTTGAGAAAATCCTTGACATTACAAATCAATGTGAAAATCTAGGATTTCCTGCTTCAAATCAAACTATGGTTTATAAAGCTTTTAGATCTTTGTCACTGAAATTGTGGATCGGGTTGATACGTTGTTGATGTTAACTTAACACTAAAGTTCTAACAGTAGTTTGTGTTCGCTGTTAGTTCGACGATGTTTCTTTAACAGCAGACCAGAGTAACAATTTGCAGCGGAATAAACAAACACGAATTTAAGAAGTGAATATAGGATTATATTAACTTCCGAGCCGTAGGCAAAATACCACAAGGGTTTAACAAAGGCGTTCTCACAACTCTCAAGCTCCTCACTCTCGAATTGTTCAAACTAAGCAAAGCACACAAGAGTTGCTTCGACTATCTCTAAAAGCTCCTCACTCTTAGATCTATTCTAACAACTTAAAAACTTTGCTAAAGCAAGACAACACTCAACAACTGTAAATTAATCTCTCGGATTGATTAGCTCTTGTCTCGTTATTTGTCTTGATGTACTTCACACCTATATATAGGTTCTTGATCTTCGACTTCAAGGTGTGTTGTACACGGTTGGTAATTCTCTTTGTTTCCTTCTCGAACTCCTCTTCCTTGTTCTCGCAGTCCTTCTTGAATAATAGTTCCTTCGCCAGTGATCTAGCTAAGGAAAGACTCCTTCTTCAATTCAGGACTTTCCCTTGGAAGCTTTCCTAGTCGCACTAGACTTCTTCTTTCCTTTTATAAGCCGTTTGCTTTAATTAAGGAAACTTCTCATCTTGGAAACTTTGAGCGTCCAACCTAATGCAAGTTTGTTTCCTGAATAATAATCAAAGACAACTACAACTGTGGAACTCAGTTAGTTAAGTGAATAAGGCAAAACAATAATAATAATAATAACTAGATTGTAAAACAGTTTCTGGACGTGCAATGTTACTCTAACATTGAAAATCTCAATGTTATCCTAACATCCAGAAAACTTGCACTTTCAATCTCCCCCTTTTTGCCTTAATCACAAAACCTAAGAAACAGTTCTTATCAGATCAAATTATTCAGAAAAACTTCATTATATCATAACAATGAAAAACTAAGTACTCTCCCCCTGAATATCAGAAGGGACTAATCCAATGTTATTCTAACACTGATACTCTCGATGTTATAACATCCAGCTTTATCAATGTTGGTTTAACATCAGAAAGTTAACACCTGCAAAACAGAGTTAGTACCAGTAATCACAGTTCAATAATAGCATAAGCAGAAACACTAAGTACCCAAAATTAAAAAGTACTTAATTACAGTCCATACTAGCAGCAAGGAACAGACTCCTTGATCAGAATAAAAAGAAAACAATTGTTCAAAAGGCATTAGAAACAGAAACTAAAAAACTTGCAGGAAATTTTGAAATTTGATCTACTCTCCCCCTTTTTGTGAGGAAGGCAGATCCTTCAAGTGTTTCCTCAAGCTGTCCAGTTCCTGCAGTCTGACTTGCTTGTCAGCTATTTCCCTCTGGGTGTCCTTGTACTCCCTATCCAGCCAGACCAAGGTTTCCTCAACAAAAGCATCTGCAATCACTGAGAAGCTGTCACCACTGCTCACTGGAACTGAAGAAGCAGCAAACTTGTGTGTCTTCTTCTTCTTCTTCCTGCTGGGACCAGCTTCTCCTTGAGGGTTCCAAGGCAAATCCTGGATCCTCACATTAGTGAAGTAGCTCCTGGTGATTGACATTACAGCCTTGTTGCTGATCCATCCTTCAGTCTTCTTGGTTTTGAAGCCTTGCTTCACCAATAGGCATGAGATCAGAGAGGGATAGGGAAGGATTCCTTTGGGCTTTGTAGTGACTTCCTTCATGTGTCTCAGCACTTTTTCACCAATGTTTACACTCAGTCCATTCTTCAGCTTGTACACCAACTTTGCTGACTCTTTTGTCATCACAATAGTGTTGGAAGAAGGAAGCCAATTGTAAGTGCTGATTTTGTGAAGGATGGCACTAAGAGAAGTCAGCCTGGTTGTGGGAAAGCTCTCTCTCCATTGCCTAGTGAGACCACCTGTAAGATCAGTGATGATCTCCTCCATAGTAGGATCCTCAGACTCTTCAGGATCAGGAAGCCCCCAAGCCTCATTGATCATGGCAGGAGTGATGTCATAGATCTTCTTCCTAACCCAAGCCTTCCCATACTTAGGAGAATCCAGGTTGATCACCCACTCAGAGAGATTCATGTAGAACTCTCTCACTACATCAGGAACATATGCAGACAGATTCTGCACAGAGCCCAAGACTCCTCTAGCCTCAAGCAACTCAAACACCCTGTTTTCTTTGAAAATACCCTCCTCAATAGCCCTTTCCTTGTGGATTACCCTGGCTTGGTATGCCTCCCATTGCTCCTCAGCATCAGGAGACACATAGAAGTCAGAGTAAGCTTCATGTGGATACTCTTTCATCATCAGATCAGTAAACTGATCATCATCTGATGTTAGAGTAACATCAGCTTCCTCTGGCTCATCAGCCACAAGCTCTTCTTCCTCAACTTCCTCTTCCTCTTCCTCCTCAACCTCTTCTTCTTCTTTTTCTTCTTCTGACTCATCCTCAGAAGACTCAGCCATCACCTCCTTACCCTTCCTCTTCCTGGCAGCATTTGCAAGGGCAGCCGAGGAAAGGTTTTCATCCTCATCCTCTTCTTCTCCTTCAACCTCAGCTGGTTGATCACTCACAACAGCTTGGTTACCTTCAGTAGTAACCCCATTATTTACACCAAGATTGCCATCAGCAGCAATCTCCTCAGACAAATCCTCATCATGCTCACCAGCAGCATGTCCACTCTCCTCAGCAGCAGCAAACTCATCATCATTAGCCTCATTAGGCTCAACAGAACTAGCCACAGTTGGCTCCACCACTTCCTCAACCACATTAGCCTCAGCTGGCTCAATCACAGCACTACCCAACCCAATCACAGGGGCTCATTCTCCCCCTCAATACCAACATCAACCTCAGCAGGTATACTCGGAGTAGGGTTAGCCATTGTTACCTCGATTTCAGGATTGGTGGGAGCAGGGGCTTGCTCGACAGCATCTGATGTTGAACCAACATCTTTCTTTGAAATCTTTTTGCCCTTGCGCCGTTGAGTGGTAGCTTTCCTCTTTGGAGAGGCGGCGACTGTGGTTTCAGCGGTGGTGCGTCTGGTACTGCGTCGTGGCGCTCGCTCGATTTGCGCAGCTGCTTCTGCAAGAGCATCAATATTGGACTTGCGTGCCATTGTTAGAGTAACTTTGAGATAAAAGATTGAAGATTTTGAAAATTTAGAGAGTAATTTGCTTTGCACAGTTGTTAGCGTTGGAATGAAGAAGAAATTAGGGCAAATTATATATATGATTCAGATGAAGAGCATGGAATAGTGGTGTTGTAACATGTTACCATAATAATCTGACCACTATCACACGTCCCCTACATGTTATTCTTACCACGTGTCAGTATTAGGTTAACACGTAACCAGAGCAGTCTTCATACCTGAAAACTTATAAGTTACATTGTTACAATGTTGGACTAACATTGGCAAGTTAACATCAGGGAGGGAAGTTGGAGGTGCAGGGCTTCATCCAAAGTAGCATCATCTTGTGAGAGCGTGAGATATTCCTGTACTAATCTGAAGCTTCAACCACGTACACAGGTACAATGACAAAGCTTAAGATCATCAGTATAAGCAAGTGACAAATCAAACAGGAAAAAACACAGAGGATATACTTATCCAGGGAAAGGATTTTCCCACAGCAAGAAGATCACAAAACATAGTGCTTTTACCTGTAGCTGGTCACCCAAGAAGTATGCCTCAACACAAGATACTTAACTACTCCCCCTAAGCCCAAACCGACAAAAGGAAATATGCAGAACTAGAATGAATGCAACCATGTTAGATTAACATTTGAGAGATGGTAACCACATACAAACCGCCTTGGTAACTGGGATCAGGACATATCAATTTATCTTTAACTTTCACTATTTTTAGAAACTCTTTTGAATAAAAAACTGATGAATGTTAAAGGACAGTCTCATCACTGAATGTGGGCAGCACAGGACTACACACACCCCAGCAACTTAACCATCAGCTACAGATCAGGCAAGTACAAAGAAATTGAATGAAGACAACACTTTTATCAAATATTTCTCCACCCCAACTCCTCATGCATACTTGTTTACTAACCTATTTATCAAGGAAATACTAAGTAATCAATGCTACTGAATGCACACAGTCTAAACTTTATACACCCCAGTAGGAAAGATCACTATCATGTAAAAACCTTGGCCATAGACAAAAATATGAAAATAAGCACAACTGAATGACAATGAGGCCTTCAACATCATGTACCCCAGCTTCTCTTCATACCTTGTCAAACCTAACATGGATAAGTCACAACTGAATAGCATCAGAGTAGTGAGCTATGTGTATCCCAGCTTCTCCCATGATGTTAGGTTAACATTCACAGACTAACATCAGAGTTATTTCTTTCCAAAACTCTTGATATGTACCTGTTCACCAATCACCTTAGCTATTCATACAGATTAACCACACAACCAACAGTTTCTCTAACAAAGATGTAATATGCAAGAAAGAAGAATGCAAAAAAGGAACATAAAAGAATTACAGCTACACCACAACCAATAACCAATGCTAGACAGTGGTGTTATGTCAACACTCGTGAACTAACATCTCTAAACAATGCACATGCCAAGAGAGTTCCTCAGACTGAAGAACCTCTCAGTATCTAATGGTTTAGTGAACATATCAGCAAGCTGATTGTTAGTTTCTATATGTTCAATGTCAATAAGCTTGTCTTCTACCATGTTTCTCAGAAAGTGATGCCTAATGTCTATATGTTTTGTCCTAGAATGCTGAACAGGATTCTTAAAGATGCTTATAGCACTAAGGTTATCACAAAACATAAGTAAGGTATCACTGTCCAACCCATAGTCCAGTAGCATATGTTTGAGCCATACCAACTGGGTGACACAACTACCTGCTGCAATGTATTCAGCCTCAGCAGTGGATAGTGACACACAGTTTTGCTTTCTACTGTACCATGAGACCAAGTTGTTCCCCAGATAAAAACATCCTCCACTTGTAGACTTCCTGTCATCAGTATCACCTGCCCAATCTGAGTCACTGAAACCTACAAGATTTGCGTTAGTATCATAAGAGTACCATATGCCAAGGGCCAAAGTGCCAGATATGTATCTAAGTATTCTCTTCACAGCAATCAGATGTGACTTCTTTGGACATGCCTGGTACCTTGCACATACACACACAGAGAACATAATATCAGGTCTTGAAGCGGACAAGTATAACAAGCTTCATATCATTGAACGGTACAATGTTGGATTAACATTGACACCAGTATCATCCCTGGCCATCTTCACTGCAGATGCCATGGGAGTCTTACAAGGCTTTGAATCTGCTAATTCAAACCTTTTTACCAAATTCTTTGCATACTTTTCCTGACAAAGGAATATGCCAGTACCTGTTTGTTTCACTTGAAGACCAAGGAAGAAATTCAATTCTCCCATCATACTCATTTCAAACTGCCCTGTCATTGATTCAACAAACTTTTCTAACATAGAATTGTTAGTTGAGCCAAACACAATATCATCAACATAGATTTGAGCAATACAGATATGAGAATCTTTCTTTAAAACAAACATAGTTCTATCTCCTCCACCTCTAACAAAACCAAGACTTAATAGAAATTCTGTAAGCCTTTCATACCATGCTCTAGGTGCTTGTTTAAGACCATAAAGGGCTTTTTCAAGCTTGTACACATGGTTTGGATACTTAGGATCTGTGAATCCCTTAGGCTGTTCAACATATACTTCCTTATCAATCAGCCCATTAAGAAAAGCACCCTTAACATCCATTTGGTATAGTTTTATCTTAAGACAGCATGCAATGGCTAAGAGTAATCTAATAGATTCTATCCTAGCAACTGGAGCAAAAGTCTCATCAAAATCTACACCTTCAACCTGAGTGTATCCCTGAGCAACCAGTCTAGCTTTGTTCCTAACTATGACTCCTTCCTCATTACTTTTGTTTTTAAAGATCCATTTAGTTCCTATTACATTTACACTAGGTGGTCTAGGTACCAACTTCCAAACACAGTTCTTAGTAAACTGTAATAGTTCATCCTGCATGGCATTAATCCAAAAGTTATCAAGAAGGGCTTCAGTCACATTCTTAGGTTCAATAGAGGAAACAAAACATGAGGCATTGTCAACAATACAAGTGAAATTCATGCAGACACACATCTTGACCATATCACTATAGTCAATTCTTTCTTTGTTGCGTGTCCTTACCCGTTCAGTGATCTCACCTATTACCTGTGATGCTGGATGGTCTTTCTGAATCTTATCTGGAGGGTCCCTTCTAGATCCAGTGACAGCTTCAACTTCAGAGTCAGAATCTTCTGCTGTTAGTCTAACATCAGATCTAGCTGGTGTTAGTCTAACATTGGGTTCTGTCTCCTGTTCTGCATTTCCAGCTTCATGGTCCAATGTTGGAGTACCATTGGAAGGAGTAACATCATCAATCTCCATTGTTGGTTCAACATTGGAGACATTAATATTACCAGTACCTGTATCAAGTATGAAATCATCAAACACAACATTCACTGATTCCTGAATTGTCTTCAATCTAGGATTGTAGACTCTAAAGGAAGTACTATTGGCAGAGTATCCTACAAAGATGCATTTTTCACTTTTTGTATCAAATTTATTAAGATAATCCCTGTCATTTAGCAGATAACAGTCACATCCAAATTCATGAAAATGTGCAATATTTGGTTTCACACACTTCAAGAGTTCATATGGAGTCATGTTAGTTCCAGGTCTGAGGTACACCCGGTTACTAATATGACAAGCAGTGTTTAAAGCTTCAGCCCAGAGTCTCTTGGATATATTTTTGGCATTCAACATGACTCTGGCCATCTCTTGAAGTGTCATGTTCTTCCTTTCAGCAATCCCATTCTGCTGAGGTGTCTTAGGTGCTGAGTATTCATGGAAAATTCCTTTAACATTGCAATAGTTATCAAAACTAGCATTCTCAAATTCTTTACCATGGTCAGACCTAATTTTAGTCACAGAAGAGCCATATAAGTTTTTAATACTAGCACAAATAATTTTGAACTGATCAAAAGCTTCTGACTTTTCTTTAAGAAACTTTACCCAAGTATATCTAGAGAAGTCATCTACAATAACAAAGGCAAATTTCTTACCATTCAGACTACTCACCTCAATGGGACCCATCAAGTCCATATGTAACAGTTCAAAGCACCTACTAGATCTAGGATTAGCATTCTGTACCTGTAGGGGGGCATGAACTACTCTAGTTTGTTTACCCTTGAGACAATCACCACAGACAAGCTTACCTGGGCAAGATAGCTTAGGTAAGCCTCTTACAGCATCAACTTTTTGCAATTTCTCAAGGTTCCTGTAGTGAACATGTCCAAGTTTCCTATGCCATATAGATGCTTCATCTATTTTAGCATGGAAACACTCTGCTTCCTCTTGAGCTAGGTAGCAGTTGTCCTTGGACCGAGTACCTGTCATAACAAGTACATTATCACTATCATAAACATCACAAGATGAACTCTCAAATGTAACCAGCAAGTCATCATCACATAGTTGACTGATGCTGATTAAGTTTGCCTGTAGCCCATCAACCAACAACACATCCTTCAGGGGTGGAAATCCATCAACATTCAGTGTCCCCTTTCCAATGATTTTCCCTTTTGTACCACCACCATAGGTCACAGTGCCAGTACTCAAGGAAACCATATTCACAAGATTGTCAATGTTGCCTGTCATGTGTCTTGAGCATCCACTGTCGAAGTACCACTTACCTGAAAGGTTAGAATACACAGCAGAGAAAACAACATTGCAAACAACTTTAATCTTAGGGGTCTTAACTTTTTCTACCCAAGTTCTACCTTTCTGTCCTGAACCTAATGTTGGTCTAACATCAGAAACTGCTGTTGTTCTAACATTGGGTTCAGTAACTGTTTTCTTACCACATTCTCTTATAAATTTTCTACAGAATGGTTTTATGTGGCCTGGTTGGTAACAGTATTGACAGATAAAAGTAGGTTTACTTCTCACAGTGTTGATGGTACCTAAACTCTTAGAATCAGATTCTTTAACAAAGCTAGAAGATAGATAGGCAGAATTTACAATAGAAGAGGAAGGTTTCTCAACAAATCCCAGACCACATGAACCTGAATTTCCCATGCTTAGTACCTCATCAAGTTTGGAAGTACCTGCATTCCATTTAGCTATGATCTGTGTGTCTTTCTTGAGTTTATCCTTTACCTCTTTCAATTCAGCTTCAGCTTTGTCAAGATCTCTTTCATAGAGTTTCAACATGTTTTTCAGACACTCGATGTCATGAGTCAGTGCTTTGTTCTTCTTTATGAGTTTCACATTCTCTCTCTCAAGCCTGAGGAATGTTGTGTGCAGATCATCAAGAATCTCCTCCTGGGATAATTCTTCTTCTTGGGAGTACTCTTCTTCTAGATCAACTGTACCATGAAAACAGTCAAAGTTAGTATCATCACAATCAGAGAGTTCATCAGAGATAACCTGGGAATCATTGCTGTTCCAGTCTCCAAAAAAGATTTCCTGCTTTGCTGTTGGTTCACCAATGTTAGAGTAACATTGTGATCCTAGGCAATTTCTGGAGTCTTCATTGGTCCAGGTGATCCTTGTGCATAGCGCAGCAGTTTTGATTTCCTCTGAGTGTTCTTCGGTACTTGTTCCAGATTCAAAATCATCTTCATTGAAGTCATCTATCCAGCTAAAAATAGCATTGAGAGCCTTCTCATTGTAGTTGTAGAGAGCAATTTCAGCGGCTGTCCATTGTCCCCTTGGCTTTGGCACCAGGTCAGCATCTCCATCTCTTGGCAGATAAGGGATGGTATAGCCTTCTAGTACAGCTTCCCAAGCTTTGAGGTCGATGGATTTGATGTGGACTCTGAGTCTGATCTTCCAGTAGGCATAGTTGTTGGGACCTTCCAATACTGGCAACCTGCTGGTATTGGGGTTGGAGCTGTCCATCTTGTCGTATCAACGCCAAACACCGGTGAAGTTGGTGCTTGGCTCTGATACCAATTGAAATTGTGGATCGGGTTGATACGTTGTTGATGTTAACTTAACACTGAAGTTCTAACAGCAGTTTGTGTTCGCTGTTAGTTCGACGATGTTTCTTTAACAGCAGGCCAGAGTAACAGTTTGCAGCGGAATAAATAAACACGAATTTAAGAAGTGAATATAGGATTATATTAACTTCCGAGCCGTAGGCAAAATACCACAAGGGTTTAACAAAGGCGTTCTCACAACTCTCAAGCTCCTCACTCTCGAATTGTTCAAACTAAGCAAAGCACACAAGAGTTGCTTCGACTATCTCTAAAAGCTCCTCACTCTTAGATCTATTCTAACAACTTAAAAACTTTGCTAAAGCAAGACAACACTCAACAACTGTAAATTAATCTCTCGGATTGATTAGCTCTTGTCTCGTTATTTGTCTTGATGTACTTCACACCTATATATAGGTTCTTGATCTTCGACTTCAAGGTGTGTTGTACACGGTTGGTAATTCTCTTTGTTTCCTTCTCGAACTCCTCTTCCTTGTTCTCGCAGTCCTTCTTGAATAATAGTTCCTTCGCCAGTGATCTAGCTAAGGAAAGACTCCTTCTTCAATTCAGGACTTTCCCTTGGAAGCTTTCCTAGTCGCACTAGACTTCTTCTTTCCTTTTATAAGCCGTTTGCTTTAATTAAGGAAACTTCTCATCTTGGAAACTTTGAGCGTCCAACCTAATGCAAGTTTGTTTCCTGAATAATAATCAAAGACAACTACAACTGTGGAACTCAATTAGTTAAGTGAATAAGGCAAAACAATAATAATAATAATAACTAGATTGTAAAACAGTTTCTGGACGTGCAATGTTACTCTAACATTGAAAATATCAATGTTATCCTAACATCCAGAAAACTTGCACTTTCAGTCACCTAGATTTTCTCTCAAGAGAATTGCCATGGGAGAGACAAGAGATATTGCCAACATGGAATTTCAATCCTTGTTAAACACTCTTAGAGAATTTGAGCTAGAGTTTCCAGCTAGGACTACCAAACACCAAGCTATTGCTTTGTTAGGAACACATTATCATGAGAGTGAAGATGAGGATGAAATTATTTCTTCTAACTATGGAAATATTAGCAAGAAACTCAGTAGGTTGAACTTTAAAGATAAATCTAAAGAGAAACAACCTAGCAATACTTCAACTGGTTATAGAAAATTGCCTCCCAAATTTGTTAAATATATTGCAACAAAATCTAGTCCTGAGGAAATTGAAAAGTTGAAAACTACTCAATGTTATGAATGTAAAGGTTATGGTCATATTGCTGTTGAATGTGCTAACACCCTCCGCAACAAGGGAAAGTCTCATTGGGTTTGTGTAGATGAGTTCAATGAAGAGGATTATAACTCTGGATCATGTGCTGATACTCAAGAAAACCTTGAAGCGATTCATACAACTGTGTTGTTTACTCATGTCAACTAGACAGAAGAAGATCTCCATAACTGCCACAGGTCCTAATGTTGCCCCAACATCCAGGACTCAACATCAGAACATGAGACTTTCTTTGGGAATTGGACTGAATATGATACCCATATTGATCTCAATTCTTTGTCTGATAATGATGAATCTAACTTTGAATGTTTTCATGGCTCAATTGATCTAGATGAAGAGTATTACTTTGAAGGTGAAATGTCCCAGGAGTAAATCATTGAAGACTTGAAGTCTACTTTTCATAATCTTCTGAAAGGAAATCAGAAAGGAAATCAGAAACTCACCAAGAAGAATGAAGCTCAGAGACTGGAGATTGATGGACTGAAGAAATTGATGAGGATGTATGAAAGAGACCTTGACAAGACAGAAGCTGAACTTAAAGAGGTAAAAAGAAAGCTTGAAAAAGATAATCAGATCATTGCTAAATGGAACTCATGTACATCTAAACTTGATGAGGTACTGAGTATGGGTAATCAAGGAACAAATGGTCTTGGATATATTGAGAAACCTACCTCTAAAGTTGTTAATCCTGTTTTCATTAAAGAAGGTTTTGTTAAGGAATCAAAAGACTTGAGCTGTGCTAATCCCAACAAAAGTAAACCTACTTATATCTGTCAATTTTGTTTTCAACCAGGTCACATAAAACCTTATTGCAAGAAATATTTGAAAGAAAATGTGAAGAAAACATAAACTGTCTCTAATGTTGAGTTGGTCAGTGGTACAGATGTTATCCCAACATTAGGAATAGGACAGAAAAGTAGAACTTGGATTAAAAAGTTAAAGACTCCTAAGATGAAACTTGTATGCAATGTTGTGTTTTCTGCTGTGTACTCTAACCTTGCAGGTAAGTGGTACTTTGTCAGTGGATGCTGAAGACACATGACAGGAGGCAAGAAAAATCTTAAACAATTGATTCCTCTCACTGTTGGAACTGTCACTTATGGAGGAGGCACCAAGGGAAGAATCATTGGAAAGGGAGTACTAGATGTTGAAGGATTTCCACCACTCAAAGATGTTCTGCTAGTTGAAGGATTGAAAGAAAATCTAATAAGCATTAGTCAACTTTGTGATGATAACTTGCTTGTTACATTTGATAAAAGTTCTTGTGATGTATTTAATAGTGATAATGTCCTTGTTATGACAGGTACCAGATCTAAAATAATTGCTACCTTGCTCAAGAAGAAGTAGATTGCTTTCATGCTAAAGTTGATGATGCTGCTCTGTGGCATAGGAAGCTAGGACATGTTCACTATAGGAACCTTGAAAAGTTACAGAAAGTTGATGTTGTAAGAGGCTTACCAAAGATATCCAGCCCATGTAAGGTTGTATATGGGGACTGCCTGAAGGGCAAGCAAACCAAAGCTATTCATACACCCCTCCAGGTACAAAGTACAATTCCCAGGACTGGTAAGTGTTTTGAATTATTACACATGGATCTCATGGGTCCTATTGAGGTGAGCAGCCTAAGTGGTAAGACATATGCCTTTGTTATTGTAAATGATTTCTCTAGATATACATGGGTTAAGTTTCTTAAAGAAAAATCTAATGCATTCAACATTTATGATCTTACATGCTAGCATCAAAAATCTGTATGGTTCATCTGTTTGTAAGATTAGGTCTGATCATGGGAAAGAATTTGAAAATGCTAGTTTCAGTGATTTCTGTGATAAGAATGGAATTTTCCATGAGTTTTCAGCACCTAAGACACCTCAGCAAAATGGGATAGCTGAGAGGAAAAATAGGACACTTCAAGAGATGGCCAGAGTTATGCTTAATGCTAGAAACCTATCTAAAAGACTTTGGGCTGAAGCTTTAAATACTGCATGTCATATAAGTAATAGGGCTTACCTTAGACCTGATACAAATATGACACCATATGAAATCTTGAAGGGTTTGAAACCAAATATTGCTCATTTTCATGAATTTGGATGTGATTGTTACTTGTTGAATGATAGAGACTATCTTAGTAAGTTTGATCCAAAAAGTGAAAAGTGCATATTTGTTGGTTATTCTGTGAATAGTTCTGCTTTCAGGGTTTATAATCCAAGATTGAAGACTATTCAAGAATCAGTAAATATAGTGTTTGATGATTCCACCTTTGATACATGTATTGATGAAGTTACTGTCTCTGATGTTGCCCCAACATTGGAAACAGAGACTGTCCCAACATCAGGAGCAGAAGCTGGAGACACTAAAATTGAGACTGGTTCTAAAGTTGAACTGACACCTGCTGTTGTTAGGCCAACATCCCCACAGTCCAATTCAGAGGATGACATTGTTGATGAACCTAGGAGAGATCCCCCTACTAGGATTCAAAAGGATCATCCAACTTCACAAGTGATAGGTGAAATCATTGGACGCATGAAGACTCACAACAAAGACAGGGTAAACTATAAAAATATGGTAAGGTTGTGTGTCTGCATGGCTTCCACTTGCACTGTAAGTAATGCTTCCTATTTTGTCTCTAATATTGAACCTAAGAATGTGACTGAAGCTCTTAAGGATAGTAAATGGATAAATGCTATGCAAGATGAACTGTTGCAATTCACCAAAAATCATGTTTGGAATCTAGTGCCTAGACCTTCTAATGTGAATGTTATAGGAACTAAGTGGTTTTTCAAGAACAAAACTAATGAAGATGGTGTAATTGTAAGAAACAAAGCTAGGCTTGTTGCACAAGGTTATACTCAGGTAGAAGGGATTGACTTTGATGAGACATTTGCTCCAGTAGCTAGGATAGAATCTATAAGATTACTTCTTGCTATTGCATGTTGTCTTAAGATTAAGCTCTACCATATGGATGTAAAAGGTGCTTTCCTTAATGGTTTGACAGACAAAGAAGTATATGTTGAACAACCTAAAGGTTTTGCTGATCCTAAACATCCTAATTATGTGTATAAACTTGAGAAAGCTTTGTATGGCTTAAAACAGGCACCAAGAGCTTGGTATGAAAGACTAACTCAATTTTTATTAAGTCTTGGGTTCAATAGATGAGATGGAGACATAACCTTGTTTATTCTTAAAAAGAGTTCTGATGTTTGTATTGCTCAGATCTATGTGGAAGATATTGTATTTGGTTCTACTAACAAGTCTACTCTAGACAAGTTTGTTGAGTCAATGACAGGGACATTTGAGATGAGCATGATTGGAGAGCTGAACTACTTTCTGGGATTGCAAGTGAAGCAACTGGAGAATGGTATGTTCTTAAACCAGGAGAAATATGCAAGGAACCTGGTAAAGAGATTTGAGCTACATGAGTCAAAACCTTGCAAAACTCCCATGTCTTCTTCTATGAAGATTACTAAGGATGGCACTGGAGACAATGTTGACCCAACATTGTACAGATCTATGATTGGTAGTCTTCTATATCTCTCTGCCTCTAGACCAGATATTATGTTTTCTGTTTGTGTTTGTGCTAGGTACCAAGCTGATCCAAAGCAATCTCACTTGATTGTTGTGAAGAGAATATTAAGATATATATCTGGAACTTCATCATTGGGCATTTGGTATTCTTTTGATACAAATACAAATCTTGTTGGTTTTAGTGATTCTGATTGGGCAGGTGATGTAGATGACAGAAAATCCACAAGTGGGGGCTGTTTCTATTTGGGAAACAATCTTGTTTCATGGTATAGTAGGAAACAGAATTGTGTGTCATTATCTACAACTGAATCTGAATATGTAGCTGCTGGCAGTTGTGTTACCCAGTTAGTATGGCTTAAACACATGTTGCTGGACTATGGGTTAGATAGTGATACTCTCCTCATGTTTTGTGACAATCTTAGTGCCATTAGTATCTCAAGGAATCATGTTCAACATTCTAGGACTAAGCATATAGATATAAGACATCATTACTTGAGAGACATGGTTGAGGATAAAGTGATTAACATTGAACATATTGAGACAAATAATCAGTTTGCTGATATGTTTACTAAACCTTTAGATAGTGAGAGATTCTTCAGTTTGAGGAAATCTGGTATGTGTAATATGTGAAATGTTAGATTCCCAGTGTTGACTGTCTAGCACTGGTTAATGTTTGTGGTGTAGTATGTAACTTTTTGTTTTTTGTGTTTCTTTTCTTTTCTTTTTGAGTCACATTGATCTTTGTTTTGGCATATTTGATTGTGTAGTTGATCACTGTCTTTTACTAATCTTTCTAGCTTGCAGATTCACATCTAAGTTTTGAAAAGTATAAATCTCTAAAGTGTGTCTGAGGTTGTGTTAGCCTAACATATGGAGAAGTTGGGGTACACAAAGTTCACTACTTTGATGTCTATTCAGTTGTGTCTTATTCATATGAAAAGGTTTCACAGGACATGTGGAGAAGCTGTGGTTCATGATGTTGACAACTTCAATGATATTCAGTTGTGCTTATTTGCATGTCTCTGTTTGTTTTTGGCCAAGGGGTACATAAAAGTGGTTCTTTCTACTAGGGTGTTTGGGGTCTCGATTGCCTTCACTTGGTAGCATTGATCACTTAGTGCTCTCTTGTTTTCAAGTTGGTAAACAAGTATGCATAAGGAATTGGGGTATTGGGGTGCATAATAAATGTGTTGCCAGTATTCAAGGCCTTTGTACTTGCCTAACTTGCTGCTGATAATGTTTTTACTGGGGTGTGTGGAGTCTAGGGTTGCCCTCATTCAGTAATGTCATTATCCTTTTTTAATCAACCCTCAGTTTTTGTTCTAAAGAGATAATGAAAATAGTGAAGATTTGATGTGATGTGAACTGTTGCTAGTTTGAAAAGTGATTCACTGTGTATACCATATGTCAATGTTGTCATAACATTGTTGCATTCATGATAGAACTGCATTGTTATTCATCTTTGATTAGTGTGTTTGACTAGGTTTGGGCTTAGGGGGAGTATATAGTCCCTTTCATGTGTTGAGGCATACTCTTTGGGTGACATACTGCAGGTGACACACTATTTGTGACCTTTTATGCTGTGGAAGTGGATTAATTCTCTAATTCATAACTGCTTATCTTTGTGTGTTTTCTGTTTGATATGTTGCTTATTCATGATATTGATCTAAATCTTATGTTTTTGATACTCACTTGCTACTTTGGTGAAGTTTCAGATATAAGTTTGGATATATCTCACGGTCTCACATGAAATTGCCTTGAAGAAGCCCAGAACCTCAATATTTTGGTTTAAAAAACTTTCTGGTTTGTATGTTACTCTACTCTCTGATCGGAATGTTATCCCAACATTGCCATATTGTCTGCCCAACATTGAAAACGGTAACTTATAAGTTTGTTTAAAATTTTAAAAACTGGGTTTTTATTGTTTTATTTTGAACTGCTCTGGTTACTTGTCGTTTTTAAATGACACGTGGTGAAGTTCTTACGCGGGAATAGAGGAGTGGGTAAACTTATTTGATCATATTCCACAATCCCACTAACATTCATCCCTTCTCTCTCCACTCTGCACGACTTAAATGAACAATTTGCCCTAATTTCTTTTATCACTTGTGCAATTTGTTTTCTCTCTGCAAATAGTTATCTAAAAATCTCTCATATTTTTCTCTCAATTCTCAAAACTAACATGGCGAGCAAGACTCCTTTAGACACTCATGCAGATATGGCCTTGAATGTTGAGCAAACAACAACACGCACCAGGGCTGCTGCGCGTGAGGATCAAGAACGACCTGCTGCTCAAGTTGCTGCAAAACGACCAACGATTCCTTATCAACGACGATCAAAGTGAGCTAAGAATGTGGAATCTGAGTCGAATGTTGGCACAACATCAGAAGCCCATACTCCTCAAACTAAGGAACCTGAATCTGAGGTAAATGTGGCTAACCCTAAACCCACTACAACAAAATGCATTTCATGTAACAAAATAATAGTAACGAAAGAGGAATTTGTCACCAGTTCTAAGGTAATTGTAACAAAATAACTATTTTGTTACCAAAAGTAGTATTTTTTATAACAAGACATGGATTTTGTTACTTAAAAGTATACTTTCGTTACACAAAGAATTTATATCTAGTAACAAACGGGTAATTGTTATAGAAAACTGATAATTTGTTACTAAACAATCCATCTTTAGTTTCAAAGTATACTTAGTTACAAATATTGCATTGTTACCATGTCAAACTTATCTAAAAAATTAATACTGCTCACAGAAGGCGTCAAAAGTGTTTCAACATATAAAAAGTATATTAATAACTATTTTTAAGTCATAAATTAACAATCAACCTAGAAATAAATTTATGGATATTGGATGCTGAGAAATAGATGCGGAACGAAGGTGTGATATCAGAAAGTATAAATATGTTCATGAGAAATAATTTTGAAGGATTGCAGAATATTTTAATTGATCAAAAAGATACCAAATTCCACGAATTACAATGACGTCCAGGTGAAATTAGATGCTAGGGGCAAGACTTGTGCTCTCGCCCCGTTGAGATCTTGCCATGTGTACAAACACCCACCCACTTTGTATATGTGGCAAGATCTCAACGGGGCGAGAGCACAAGTCTCGCCCCTAGCATCTAATTTCCCGAGGTCCAGACTTATTGGATAATACTTTTTTAATTTATTTTATTTCATAAACAAAATTAAGTATCCTATAAAAAATAAACGAAAAAAGAAAATTAAGCAAGGTATCTACTCATCAACATACTTTACCAAAAATAATTAACCTATATTAAACTCATAAATTAGACCATTCATGTAAATAAAAATAATCACATTATAATTTAGTAGACCTCCAACTCTTCGGGCTTCTTTTTTGGGCGAATTCTACCGCGCCAAAACGAAAAATTTGGGGGCGCCAATTAACAAAAGGAAATTAGGGCACGCCGAGCGGAATGAACGAGCTAGTGCGGTAAGATTGATTTCACATCCTTTTCCCTTCAAGTTTAGCCTTTCTATTTTATATATTGTAGACATCTAAGAAACTCAATTTCATTCTGTTACAGCACTTTGGTGTGAAGCTGGAAGCAGCCAGCGCAAAGGTTGGTACCACTCTTTCCCCCTCTGAAATTGATGATGGGCTCGTTTGATTTTTCAGTATGTTGCTCGATTTTTTCATTAGGGTATGGTTTATTCTTCAAATTTCATAATATGCATGATTATTTACTGAGACTGGGTTATAGTTCGATCTTTTGATTCAGTAGTGGCTACTGTTGTTGTCTTGATTTGTTTGGTAGTTCTATTGTTGATTAGTTTTGGGTTGTTTCCTTGTATTTGTTGATTTGTGAGTATAACAGTTAACTCTTTTCATACTCATGTGCTTTTGTGTGGCTTTGGTACTCTTACTCTCACACCTTTATTTTTGCACTTCTAGTTTTGTTGATTTTAGTGTCGTTTGAATAATATTATGATGTTGCCTTTTTATGTCAACTGGTAAATTCTTTTTGTTGAATGGGTTGTTTTATCAATCAGTGAACACTATGCAAGCATGTTTCTCATTTTGAACATAACCACTAAATGCTTATCTTGATGGAAACGTGTTGGGATCCAGATTTGTTTGCTTAATTGGTTCTACCATGATCTAGCCAGATCTTACGTTGAGGACATAACCAAGTTGGTTTTTGGTCATATTTATTTAACTCAGTCCATCTTTTTCCGAATCTGAAATATGGATCTAATGAAACTTATGCTTTATTGTTTTAAATATACTTAATTGATTCTACTGGCTTCCTTATGTTATTGATTTTGAGAAGTGTAAACTTGAAAGCTAACAATATAGTAATTGACTACCATACTTCTTCCATCTAATGCAAGTAAAGAAAATAACTTGGCGCATATATTTCGTTATTTATGCTTTTTGGATGCTACATTGAATATGAGGCACAGTGAAAATCATGCTTTCTAGTTAGAAATAACTTTATCCTTAAACTTTTATTGTTTATCAAAGCTATTTGTATTAGTTCCACCTTGTGAAGTTTAATTTCTAAATTTGTTGAACCTAACTTTAATTGAAATTTGTTGAACTTTTGATGAAAATTTATTCAACTTCTAGTGAAAATTTGCTGAACTTTGTTGGACTTTTGTTAAATATTTACTGAACTACATTTTAAAATTTATTGAACTTTCGTTGTATATTTATTAAACATTGTGTTGAACTTTTGTCGAATACTTACTGAACTTTGTGCTTAACTTTTGCTGAATATTTACTGAACTTTGGTTAAATATTTACCGAAATTTTGCTCAACTTTAGTTAAGATCTACAGAGCACTTGCGATTTTTTTTTGTGTAGCCTTAAGATGCTAGTTGTAGCTTGAATGAATATTTCAGATTGTCATTTTTACTCACAATATCATCTTGTGAACCCTTTTTTATGTATAGTAAGTGGTTATGCTTTACTAAATATATGTTCTTGTAAGTTTTTCTAATATATAACTAATCCTTAATTAGAGAACAAAAAAAAGGACGACGAGCAAGTTTGAGAAAGTCAATCAAGCAAGAAATCTGAAAAAATGTAAGTGTTGAAGATGCTTTTAGTTCAGTTACCTTTATTTATTTTAGACATATGATAAGAAATACGTATTGAAAAAGGATTTCATACCTTGTAAGATAAGTAACAGTTAACAACTCTTGTATTTCAATGTTAGGGATGGAATGTGCTTAAAATTGAGTTCATTGAAGGTTTTAAAAATCCAAACCAACGTGTAGCGAAATTATCAAATGGACTTGGTATAATTGTTCGCCAAGGTATAGGTTCGGTATAATTGTTCGCCAAAGGCATAGGTTCAGAGTCGTGGCTTCTAAAGGAAGTAAAAGGTTGAGATGCGAGTCTTCTCAACTAAAATGTGTTCAAGATAAATTGAGAAAGGTGGAAAATGAAGTGCAAATAGGTGATTTCCCTTATCAAATTTCAACAAAAGACAATCCAAAATTATAATGAGCAACTTCAAAGACAAGAAGTTGAAATGACAAGTCTCAAAGATGGTCAGAAATAGCTAAAGTAGTTGTTGGTGACCTTGTGTGTACAAAGACTCTCATAATTGATCATCTTCTTCACTTTGTCAGGTACTACGCATTACCCTAAATCTAGTTCTCATTTCATTTTTTCTTTCTTACCATGTATGTTTGTAATAATAGTATGTCATGGATGTAATACGTTGTTGTAGTTCTGACATAGCTACTATTTTCTTTGTTGTGGTAGTAAATTGAAATCGATTGGGGTAGGTAAACATGTCAACATTTCTATCGAGTAATTAAGATAGAAGAGGCGCCAAAAACTCTACATTCTGAATTGACGGTTTGGAATCCGAGATTCATCACATTACGAACTAAGGAAATCGATTTTATCAAAATATACTATGTTCTAGTTCTAGGAAAGAACGAGGTAGTAAACCCTATCTTACAATTTCCTTGTTCAATTTTTGTTCTTTGACTCTGGATTGTTTTGATTCTACTTCAGGTTCTCGTTATCGGACTAGGTGGATCTCAATTATTTGAATATCAGCTCAATCAGCGGAGTTGGTGAGTGCAGTCTTCACTTGGTATTTACATTATGTACTATTTCCTTTGACCACCTACAAAGCTTTTACTCTTTTTGACTCAAATTTCATGAGATTTTAATGAATTGTGTATTTTTTGATTAAGGCTAATTGTATAGAAGAAACCTAAATGTATGGCATGCTTACACATGTATCTCTTCTGATGTAATATAATTTTGGATATCATTTCAAATTAAATGAAAGTCATTAGTTTCTTAGAATTATTTCCTTGTACAAAATAGTGAATTTGAGGAAGATGTAGATGAAAGGGTGTATAAAATATATTGCTTGCATAGCATTTATTGTTCTTTTTTAGTCTTGAAGGTATGTTGTGCGCATGTTGTTGTAACTCATGTTGCTGATGCAGTTCGCTTCGTTGGTTGGTTTATATTTGTGTAGTACCACATAGGTTATTGATAGGGTGGTTCCCTTCTTTTTTATGATTCAGCTGGGAATTGCTTAGAGTTGTAAATGCATGTATAATGAAAGTGTGTCATGCATTCTATCAAGTGCTTTTTGTTCCTTCTTTATGAGAGCCATTTTTCCATTTAATGGAATTTTGATTCATGTGCCCTATCATTTTGCTTAAATTTTACTATAGTGTTTATGTCACAGAAGATATATATTCATATCACAATATGTGTATCTTATATTTTTTGTTCTTATGACAGGTTATTCAACCAACTATCCCGGATTGAGCAAGGAGCAAGAAAGCTCAATTGTATGACAATTTTTTGTAAATATTTAATTTCTTTTGAGAGGTATTACCACGCATCAAGCGCATCTATTTTACTTTTACTTGCATGCTTTCAAGATTGATGTTACTATGAACTAGATGATAGTGTGTGTGTGTTTTGAATTGTTTGTCTGGATTAGCCATATGTAGTGAAGATACATGATTTCTTATATATATATATATATATATATATATATATATATATATATATATATATATACATTTGTTTTTCAAATTTTTGTGCCGTTATCATTTATATATTGGTATATTGTACTTATTTGTAACAAAATTATAGCGATTTAAAACAAAATTCAAAATTATGGTAACAAATATAATATTTTCCACAAAATAGTAACACTTATTGGTAACAAAATATAAGTAACAAATAGAACATTTGGCAATTATGCAATTTTTAGTAACAGTGATATATGTTACAAATAGTTAAAAATTGTAACGATTTTATGTTTTGTTACTATAGTATTAGTAACGAATCTTTTGAGTTTTGTTACTATTGAACTATTGACGACGAGGTATCAACGACAAATATTTGGTAACAAAATTTTGTTACAATTGACTTTAGTGACAAAATAGAGCACCTTTTGTAACAAATTTGTTTGTTACAAATTATGCTTTTTCTTGTAGTGCCCCAAGTGAATATTCTTAATGATGTGATTGAGGGGGAGGGATCTGGTTCTGGTAGAAAGAGAACACCAATTGGGTCTATGCCAATGAGTAAAATAGCCTTGCAAATAGCTGAGGCTAGAAGAGCTCAAAGGGAGAGACTTGAGAAGAAAAAGGCTGATGCTAAAGCTAAGGCTGAGGCTGAGAGGGTGAGGAACGGAAAACAGGTTGTGGATGAGGAAGTTGAGGTAGTTGATGTTGAAGAAGAGTAGGAGAAAGAAGAAGAGGAAGAGGAAACTGTTGCTGAAGAGTTTGAAGCTAATGGTGATGATGATGATGATGATGATGATGATGATGATGATGATGATGATGATGATGAAGAGTACTGTGACACTCTTGTGTTATCCTATCATAGTAGAGCTGCTAGGTCTAGATACTATTTTAATAAGAAGATAGAGGACAAGGCTTATGATTTTAGAAGGAGGGATTTCCACAAAGAGAGGGTCATGGACATGGACAGCTTTAAAAGAAACAGAGTTTTTGAGTTGTTGAAAGCAAGAGGTGTTTAGAATTCAATGAAGAAGCATGGTGATTATGCTCCTGAGCTTGTAGAATTTTACCTGAATCTCTCAAAGTATATCACTTGTGAGTTGTCTCCCAGATATGGTAAAGCATGGGTAAGAGGACAAGTGTTTGACATTAGTCCTATGAAGATAAATGAGATTTGGGGACTGCCACATGATGAGGAATCTGAAGATCCTAAGACAGATGAGGTGATTGAGGATATCACAGGTGGTCTAGAGAGAACCTGGGTTGAACAATTACCAACAACAAAGCTCACTGCCCTAAGTGCTGTTCTGCACAAATGTGCATCTTATAATTGGTTGCCTACTAAAAATTCTACTGTTTTGATTAAGGAGTCTGCTTACTTGGTCTACAAACTGAAGAATGGGCTTGCTGTGAATATTGGGGTGAGAATTTTAAAGGCTATGGAAGATTTTGCTGGAAGGAAGCAAGGGATTCTACCATTTCCTTCTTTGATCACAACTCTGCTGCTAAAACAGAAGATGAACAAGAAAGAGTTTGGAGGAATGTCAGAGAACAAGGCTAGGTTTATCATCACTCAATCCTACTTGTCTAGCACAAGAGTGAAGGACTTACCTTGGAATCCTGAAGATGGAGTTACACCTGGAGATGAAAAAGAGGCTCAACAATTTGTTGGAGCTTCAGTGCCTCAATCTGATGAGGAAGAAACCAGGGTAACAACAAAATCTTTTGTTGATCAGCAGTTGACTTGGTATAGAAGTGCTTATGCTAATCTTCATAGGAAAATTGCTTTCAAGGAAAAACAAATGCAGGAGTTGGATGTCTTGATTAAGAACATGGAGGAGCTTTCTTCACAAAAAGGGGGAGAGTGATCTAGTTTTTAATTTTTTATTTTTGGTTTTTATGTTTTTGTTTTGATATGTTTTGAACTGTTTCTATTTTGCTGCTAGTTCTTTTTCTTTGTTTTGGTTTGTAATGATAATGCTACTTAGCTTTAACTACTCTTAATGATTTTGCTTATGAAGATAGTTTATATCTGCTGTTTCTGCTGATAAACTTATGTGCAGGTACATTCTAGTCTTAATGTTGAGACAACATTGATGAGTTAAATGTCTGAACAACTTTGTTGAGTTGTGGTGATGACATTTATGAATAAATCTTTGTTATGCCAAGTTAATGCTTGATAGTTTGCATTAAGGGGGAGCAGTTTAGTAGGTTTAAATTATTATGCTTAATTGGTAATTGGACATATTATCTGTTATGTGAAAAAGTTGATTGGTTTTGTGAAGAAAGGCAAAAAGGTGGAGATTGAAAGTGTAAGATGTTCTATTATCAATGTTGGATGGATGTTGTGCCAACATCTAGAGGACAACATTGAAACCCGAGAACAGTCTTAACCTAAAACATGTTTCTGAAATTCTGAACATAAGTAAAGTGTTCTGGATTAAATGTTCACTGGATGTTGAGACAACATTCACAGGACAACATTGAAACCAGAAACTATTCTGTCAATCTGTCTTTAACTGCTTTATTTTAGTTTTGCCTTTATTCGCCTATTAATCAAGTTCCACGATTTTAGTTGTCTTTGTTTATGTCCAGGAACATCTCTTAATCATAAGGAAGAACATTACAAGTTTCCTAAGTTGAAGTTTCCATAATTCAAGAGGAGGAGGTCGGTCAAGTCAACACGGATTCAAAGATGGAAAGTTTTGGAGTTCAAGTGCAACTAGGAATCTTTCCAAGATCAACTCTGAATTGAAGAAGGAGTATTTCCTTATTAGAACTCAATCTAATAAAAGGAACTATTATTCAAGAAGGAGATCGAGTTCAAGAAGGAAAGAAGAGTTCAACAAGGAAAGAACATAAGTTACCAAAACTGTGTACAACACACCTTGGAGATCAAGTTTGAAGTAACCTATATATAGGGTGTGAAGTACATCAAGATACATAAGAAACAATAGATCTTATGAATTCGTAGAGATTATATCTTAAGCATTGTTGCTGTGTTTCTTGCTTTGCAAAGTTTGTGAGTTTTCGAGTTAAGTCTAGGATTAGATTTAAGGAGAAAATTCTTGTCTGCTTTGTTGAGTCCAATCTACAAAAGAGCGAGAGTGATTTTGTGGTGAGGAACATCTTTTGTAAAACCTGCGTGGTTATTTTGTCGTAAGTCTAGATGGTTGATTATTTATAATAAACCATTGAAAAATTATCTTCTTGTGTTCTTTAATTCCGCTGCACATTATACTCTATCAAGAAGATTGTTTGAGATCAAGTTAAGGCAACGTCAGCTTAACTTGAGCTTTGAAACTTTGGAAAAGTTGTATTAATCCCGATCGAACAATTTCATCCTGCAAGTGAATAAACACAACCAGAGCATCTTAATTTATGAGGAAATCTTGAGAAATGAGACTTGAAGCTTGGTTGAATCAGAAAACGAGAAAGCAATACTGTTATAACCAATGCACAGCTCGGGATTTCAATAATATTTCAATAAGTTCTTGGTTAATGGATCCCATATTTCTCGTCCCAAAAAAGGCAATTGATCTAGGCCCTTGTTGTTGAATTGCCAGCAATTCCTGATAAAGACAAACATGCAATAATATAATAGAGTTTCAGATGGATGATTAAACTTAAGACCATTCCCATGCTCTTTGGTTTCTTTCTTCAAAATAGAAGTTTAAGCTCTAAACCATGGTAAACATTTCAAAATCTGAAAACCAACAACAAGAATCTATGAGGTGAAGACGAAGATAATTCACTAGCTAACATAGCATGGGATTTAAGGGATTGAAGGCTTAGGACTAGATTGAATTCATTATGATTCCAGTTTGAATGCTTCATATGGGATATAGATCGAAAAACTCAGATTGCGGTAAGAGCAAGACACCTGTAGGTAGTCAACATCAGGGGCGGGATTGTACTCGGATACCAAAACTGCTCCAGACCCCTGGAATACTAGATAGTTCTTCGTGATCAGAACCAAGCCTCTGGATCTCATTCTTGTCTCCATCTCCTAGATTATTTGAACTTTCATGTGATTTCTCATATCCAGAAAGCCCCAATACTAGCAAATAGAAAACAGATGGGACGGATTACGGTCGCCAATACTAGTTAGAGTTGTTATTGGCGACCGAATTTCGGTCGCCCCATTATCGGCGACCGAAATTCGGTCAGCGTTGACCAGTCGGGAAAAAACCATAATTCTGGTGGTGAATAAATAATAACTAAATTGATAATAAGATTCTCAGGTAAAATACCTGAAATAAATCAACCGGTTGATATTGAAGTAATTATTTTTTTTCAAGATTTGGTGGTGATGGTTTCCTTTAACTACGGGCATATAGTGCTAAATTCTAAGTTAAGATAGTACGAAAGTGTAATTAGTTTCGTAGCTTTAAATTAAATCTTCTAAAATTATCCTACTATTCCAGATTTTAGAAAATTATTAGTAAATTTATACAATATTACACTCAATCTCCTAAAAAGCTTAGTGACTATGAATGAAAGTTTGTGCTAAATCAAAATGACACGAGCAAAAAATTTCCCATCTTGAACACTAATTTCTTTTGTTTCACACCAAACCAGAGGTAGTCACATTATTATTATGTACCTAAAATATCCATTTAAATTATAGCAATGTTATGTTAGAAGGAATTCTTCGATTATCTTTATTCTCCATTGGGATGCCTTGCTTTAGATTCGTTTAGAATTTCATGAATAAATAATATTTACTTATTTGGTTAATAATAACCTTATTATTATTCCTTATCAATATTTACTTATTTGGAAATTGTAATGGGGGATTTGTGGGTAAATTCGATGCTGATAGCACCACCACTGGTGCTGGTGCTACCAGCTAGGATCTTGACATGTGTCCTGGTATGAACCAATAACTTGAGGCATTGTTTATTTCTTTTTCTTTTCTAATACATTGCACATTCCAGCTGTACAGAACTTTAAATGTGTTAATGAAATATAACCTTTTGTGTATCTAAATATCTAATCATGATTATAACTTTTGCTTCAGCTTAATTACACGAGAAAACCATTTGCCTGATGTGCTTTTTTTTCTTTTTGTTTTTATTACTATTCTTCTCATAATATTCTTTATCCCCCATCCCAAGTGTGTTACCCCCCTTTAATTTTTTACTTTATTTGCTTGTAATTTTTTTTTTCCCTCAAAAACTCTTATGTTTGTATCCCCTAAATTGTTAAAGAAACATAATATATAGAGTTTTTTTTATAAAAAAAAAAAGTAAATGGGTAAATTTACTTCTCACGTGATGATTTGTCAATTTATCAAAATATATAGAGAGATTTGTCAAAAACCCTTTTCAATGTAAAAATTTATATCTAAATACATTAATCACACGTGTGTATCATAGATTACCAAACTACGATTTTCTACTTTAAATTTATAGTCATACTTCTATCCGTATATTTTGATCATTGCAGATTATTTTTTGTGTATATATATAATAATATCCTTTGCTTCAACTTAATTACATGAAAAAAAACATTTGCCTGAATGATTTTTTTTGCTTTTGGTACCATTTGCCTAATTTTTTTTTTTTGTATGTGTTTTGGTACCAACCTTCTCCTGATATTCTTGTCTTCATCCATAACTTTTTACCTCGCTTTTATTTTACACTTTGCTCGCAAAAATACGTTTATACTTTTTTTGCTTAAAAACTCTCTACTTTGTTTATTACTTTTACCATGAAAGATGGTAGACTGAATTTAAAATAGAAAAAAGGTAGATCGTAAAAAAGCTTTCTTGTTTTTCTATACTTTTTTTTTTTTCTTTGCCTTCGTAAAGTAAAAGTGGGTAAGAAAATTGGATGGCAAAAATGGATACTAATTTGGATGCAGCCGAAATTAAGAGAAAATACTGCATATATATACATAAAGGAAAATTGGCTGCCAATTCAAATTTCAAAAGGAAGAGAGAGGGATATTTTTTCCCTTCAAAACAGGACACATGTCAAGATCCTAGCTGGTAGCACCCGTAGCACCCGTGGTGATACTACCAACATCGAAAAAACCGGATTTGTGATAAGTAAGTAGCCATGTGGGGCCTCTAGTTCAAGGAACGTAGCAGTATGTGGGTTATTGTTACGTGGGCTGGACCTACTTTGAATATTAACCAGATTTAAGCAAAAATTGGGCCCAATTATTCCTTTTGCATCCTTTTAACTAGCAAATTGTAAGAAAAGAGTACAACTTAGATGTTTGTATCTGTTCTTTCCTCTCTTTATCGTTAAGTTCATATATATCCATTTGTAACACTGGTGATTCATCCCCTCTCGTTTCATCATGCGGAATGAAGAAGAGCTGGCATATGAGTGTGTTTGTCAAACCAGCACTTGAACTTGATGCGCCCAAAGTGCTCGACGAAATTCCTGTGAAAGAAATCAGCGTGGGAGACTCGTTGGAGCACTCAGCCTCGACATCTTATGAAAATTTCGTAGCGTTTGTAACTGATAAGAGTGGATAAACAGGTCTGTCCTCAAGGTGTTTGATATATAATATAATACATGTGAAGAAAAAATCCACTCGAGCGACAAGTGTTCGATAAAATGCCTGTGACGCTTAACGCGATTCCTGAGCTGCAGGTGTGTTTGCTGAAAGTCCCATGAAGCAACTTGGTTTCAAAATCATCGTCAATCACCATTTACGTGATGAAGTTGTTGCTTTGAGAAGAGTACTAGATGTCAGAGGGTGAGAATGAGCATTTTGCTACATAACATCGCGTTGCAGTTATTATTAAAAACACTCAAGAAAGAGTTTATCATTCGATGGTGGGATTCGGGTATTCACTTATTGGATGAGAAAGTAATTAACGCCCATTCGTGCACACAACAGTGCTACTTGTTCTGTTCCTTCTACACTCCCAGATTTTATATACATCTCTAAGTCGGTGCCTTCTGCTCGTTCTCCTTTATGTCGAAAAGTTTCTTTGTCCTTCACCATCATTATTGTGATGTGACTATGTACGTTTTATTATTGTGTTTTATTTCCGAGCTGTTTTGGGCGTAGTTAGTGCGATAAGTGCATATGGACAAATTGGCCACTACCATCATCTCTTGGTTGTTACTGCATGTTGTTGCATTTACTTGTGGATTTTGTGTTTCTACTAGGGTGCATGGCATTGGCAGTCAGGTTATATTTAACTCAGGAGCTAGAGTTTTCTGTAAGGATGGGACAGTAGGTTGGGTAAAGAGCTGGTCACTGAATTTTTTAGCGCACAATTAAGGCTGATGCCAAAGAACGGGGCACCGTGGCAACAAAGGAAGACTTCAATGAGTTAGTTTTTGTTATGCCTGTCTATACCAGGTTATCGATCTTGAGGATAAGATCGTTTTTGAAGGCGTATGGAGTGTTACGTGGGTTGGACCTACTTTGAATATTAACCAGATTTAAGCAAATTAGGCACAATTATTCATTTCGCATCCTTTAAGTAGCAACATTTTTTCTTTCTTCTTTTTGCAAATTGTAAGAAAAGAGTTCAACTCAGGAGTTTTCGCATCGACTCGTGGAGATGTTGTATCTGTCTTTCCTCTTTATCGTTAAGTTCATATCCATTCGTAACACTGGTGCAAATTAAAAGATCACCCAAAGAATCAAACAATCAGAATGCATGTTTTAGATTATGATATATATTTTCTCTCCTATTATAATGCACTACCCCTATACACCCTAGCGGTGGGATCCTTCCCCGGACCCTCGCATTGTGGGGATGCTTTCGTGTACTGGGCTGCCCTCCCCCCCTCCCCCCCCCCCCCCTCTTTTTTTTTATAATGCACTACCCCCCCTTTTTTTTAGGGATAAAAACATCAAACCCCCCAACCTATTGGCACTTTTGCGCGTTACCCCTTAATCTAATTTAATCACCACTTTGATCCTTAATCTATAGGTTGTCTGTTCGATTTGCCCCAGTTGTGCATTTTCGGTCATTTCCGGTCATTTTTTGCCGGAATATTCCCCTCTACCCGACTCATATGTGTTGTACTAGATGTATAATAGTAGTTGGTGGAAAAAAAAAACACCTCCAAGTGATGAATACTCCGGCCACAAAAAGACCGGGAAGGCACCTAGGGATTTGCCTATTTTCGGCCATTTTTGGCCGGAATATTTCTCTCTACCCGACTCATATGTGTTGTACTAGATATATAATGGTAGTTGGTGACAAAAAAAAAGGCAAAAAACACCTCAAAGGGAGGAATATTTCGGCCACAAAAAATCAAAAATACACAACTGGGGCAAAACGAACAGACACCCTATAGGTTAATGACCAAAGTGGTGATTAAATTAGTTTAAGGGGCAACGCGCAAAAGTGCCCATAGGTTGGGGGGCTTGATGTTTTTATCCCTTTTTTTTATAGAACCTATTATGGAACCTCATTGCCTTTATCTTTTATTCCTTCAACTCTCCTGTCATTTCAAAAAAAATAGCTGTGTGGCTTTTAAATTTTTATTTGTATTAAACTTTTTTATATTGAAGGGCCAATACATATATAAACTACATATATAAACTGGTGTTTAGTAGGAGGCGAGACCACTTGAAGCAAAGCAAGAGGTAAATAGATTAAAAAGTGATAAAAACTCGTACTTAAATTTTCCTTTGCACTATTATGTCATCAGTTTCTTATTATTGATTTTTTAGTTTTTAATATTTAAATCAATATTGTTCTTGTAGTGATAATAAGTTCTTCATTTGAATCTTTGTTTGAAACTTTAGTCACGTCATTAATTTACCTACGTGTACTACAAGACAATCTTTTTATATATAGTAATGAAAAATAGTTGTACATTTTTTTAAAAGAGGTGAAATAGTAAATAATAAAACATGTTCCGTACGTAACTAAGAATTTCTCTGTGTACCTAATCATTTGCCATAATGCATATATAAAAGTATATATCCACTGGATCGGATAACGTTACAAAACTGCCAATAAAATATAGGGAAAAACGACAAACTAGCCCCAACCTATGAACGTTTTCGCGAAACTATACCCAACGTTTGAAAAGTTACAAAACTATACCCAACGTTTGCATTTCGAAAAAAACTAGCCCTAACAGTTAATTCCGGCCAAAATTGAATTTTTACAGGGGCAAAATCAGTACTACACTTCTAATTTATAAAAAAAAAAATCATTATTTCACCTATTATTATATTAAATCAAATGTAATTAAACTATTATTTTTTAAAAGTATATATCTTTATATATTAAAAAAAATAAAACATTTAATTCCTTAATATATATAAATATATAAAAAAGTATATATTTACTTATTAAAAAAAAATAAGATATTTAATTCTTTAATATATATAAATATATAAAAAAAGTATATCTTTATTTATTAAAAATAATAAAATATTTAATTCCTTAATATATATAAATATATAAAAAAAGGTATATATTTATATATTAAAAATAATAAAATATGTAATTCCTTAATATATATATAAATATATAAAAAAATGTATATCTTTATATATTAAAAACAATAACAAATTTAATTCCTTAATATATATAAATATATAAAAAAAGTATATCTTTATTTATTAAAAACAATAAGATATATAATTCCTTAACATATATAAATATATAACAAAAAGGAAAAAAATCATTTTTTCATAAATATAATTTTTATTATTAAATCAAAAAAAAAATTAAAAAAATTAATTTTTATTATTGAAAATAAAAATTAAGATATATAATTTTTTTATTACTGAAAAAAAGAAAACAAAGATAACAAAAAAAAAACCATCTTCTCCCCCGACCCACCCACCCCCTTACCCCCACCCTGCCACCACCCCCAACCCCCACCGGAACCACAATTTTCAGTGGTGGTGGCGTCAAATCGACGCCACCACCACTGAAAATCGCAGTTCCGATGGGGGTTGGGGGTACGGGGGGGGGGGGGGGGGGGGGGTTCGGGGGGAATGGGTTTTTGTTTTCTTTTTTTTAATAATAAAAAAATAATATATTTTAAATTTAATGTTTTTTATTGATATGTTTTCGAAATGTCTATTTTGCCCTCGATCAAAATGGAATGGTGATGTCATAACGCCGACATATGACGTTTTTGGGCCGAAATTAAACGTTAGGGCTAGTTTTTTTTCGAAATGCAAACGTTGGGTATAGTTTTGCAACTTTTTAAACGTTGGGTATAGTTTCGCGAAAACGTCCATAGGTTGGGGCTAGTTTGTCATTTTTCCCTAAAATATATATGCTACTGCATGATCACCATAATACAGCATGTGTTGGTAAAATCTCAACAAAACTGCCAATAGTTACATTCTTGAATGCCACAGAGATTAATTAACTACTTGGTGACATTTTGAAATGTTAGTGATGATTGCAAAAGTGGCATCACATAATATCAGTAACAATGACCTCACGAAACATACACCACTAAAGAATAAAGATAATAAAAATTACATTTATTAATGGTGTCATTATAAAAAAAACAATAAAAAAGATTTTCAATATGTTTATAAACCTATTTATAAGAGGAAAATCCCCCCACCAAATAATTTACAAAAATTATTAGCATACTCATAAATACATCTAAACCAAATATTGAGATTACTCATGGCATATATCACAAATTTAAATTCATCATAAAAATAATACACGTGATTGGTATTTGTCCACAACAATATTGTTCTCATACAAGAGATTTCTGAAAGATATATAAGTACTAAGCCATTAATTATAATTTAGATTATGGAGGAAATTTCCTAATCAACATATCTATTTTGAATGAAAAAAAAAAGGGAAAGGTTTATTTTGAATGGCCTCTGTTTTCAACATAGTACTTTTGTGCAGAGCAGCAATAACTATGTGAACACTTTCTTCATAATAACCTTCATAGCATATCACCATAATATATGCTCAACAAAATTTATGAACAAAGAACAAAATCTCAACACTTGCGATCGCAAAACAACAATGTAACATTGACATATCATGACCAACAAAAGCCTCATGTTGTTGCAAAAAGTTGTACAACAAAGCCATAGAGGCAAGAAGGGTTCACCGTGAAAAGTGTTGTAAGAAGAAAAAAGTAAGTATATATGTAGTGGAGCTATTTTCTCTGAAATCTTTTGTGTTTGTTTATTAAGTAATGTGTTTGTTTTTTTGTTTTGATTGAGTTCAGAAGAACAAGAAGAACATTGTAGTCAAAATCAAAGTGCCCGACGACAAAGATCCACCGGCTCTGTCGACCGGTGGAAATCCCTCGGGCCGCGTCGCAAACTTGGGTGGCAAGCCGGGGGGTCGAAGTGGAAAGGGGAAGAAGCTCTTCTTGTGATTTGATCGTACAAGCTCTTCTTCTGATCGTTTTTGCTTTAGATTTACCATAATGTTGGGAGTTTATTAGTACGCCATTTCCAGGGGACCGGAATGGATTTTCCGGCGTCAGACTTTGGCGGTTGCGGTGGTTCTACCTTTTTTGCTGCATATTGCTTTTTTCCTCTTGACATTTCATTTGTTGCAATGGGATAGTGGTGAGTATGTGTGAGTTGTGACAGTGATTGCGTATTTTGTTATATTTATTAGCCAATGAATGGAATAGCAGTGGAACCCACATAATCATGTCCCTTTCTAATCATGTTGATCATGATGTTTTTCCTATTTTGCGACAATATTTGTTTCATGTTATTTCAGTTGTGAGATTATAACACTAGTCACTTTCTATGCGTTTTATTACCCTTTTCAATTCAGTTGTTTTTTTCATTTTCTTGTTTACTCATTTCAATTGCATAAATTAGTCAGACTTGAAAGAGGACAAACATGGAAAAGAACAATTTAAAAAGCATATGCAGTTGGGAAAATATCTGTGTTATATGGTATAGAGGAGGAATGTGTTTTAGGTGTAGTGGTAGGAAATGTAGAGATTTGAAGTGTATATAATGGAGTACTCATCTCTAATATTTATAGATAGTAAGTGTTTATAGGTGTGTGAGTAGGTATCTAGAATCCTCTTATTCCATCATTTCTAGATTAGTCTTTCCAAACATTTTACGAGAATTATCTCTAGTATTCTTGACATATCTATAGTATCACTACACTAGTTAAAGACTACGTTTGCAAAGTTTGATTTAAGCCTACTATGTCGACTCATGCGTCAATGTTTACACATTTTTGACACATCTCGCAGGAATTTGTCCACGTATGCAGCGCGTGGCGCCTCGCTACCTACATTTTCACACATGGACTTTTTAATTTAAGACTTCCTAGTATTTTGGTTTTTTTTTTCAAAACAACAATTGTGAAAATTGACCCTGGTGCTAACATAGTGGACTTCAAACTTTGCCAACATAGTGGGTGAAAAATAAAATAGAGCCAACTTAGTAGGCTAACTTCGATATTTACCCAGTGTAGTGAGGACTTCTCTAGATCCATCCACACTCTTATTATAATTACATAGATATATTTAGAATATTCTAAAATATTAAATAAATACTCGGATACTTTAATACCGCCCCTTGATTCATTTATCGGATACTTTAAACATACTCATTAGCAGTTGGAATTGAACTCTTGAAAGTGCCTCGGTGAAGATCAACTTGTTCTTTTTCCGTCAAACAATATTTCATCTCAATATCTCCACTTGCTTGAATTTCTCTAATGAAGTGATACTTGATAGCCATTTGTTTCATTGATTACGTTGCATTGGATTCTTGGCTATTGCTATAGCCGATTTTTGTAAAAATGGATCTATGCAGGCCCATTTTGTTGTTGACCCATGTCTTCAAGTATCCTTCTTAGCCATATACCTTGACAAGTTCAGTAGGCTGTTGCAACGTATTTTGCTTATGCGGATGATTGTGCAACAAACACTTGTTTCTTTAAATGTATACTATAGAATGAAAAACATTAGAAAACGAGCTATTAGAAATACACATACTTCTCCTTTAATTAAAATATTTAGTTATCTATAGAACTAATAAAAGGAAGCGTTATAAAAAGACATTTAATAATCTTACTTTAAAGTCCCAACAAAATCATAAGTTTAGCTTGAATGCACAAGACTATCATCCACTAGAAAATAAATTTATATATGAAAATTTAATACAATCCTTGTATATAGCAATATAGTTTATTACAACATGTTAAATGTCTCAAGATTTGAAACAAATATGGGTGTTTTTTCAAGTGTAAAGGAATTTAAAGATAGATGTTTTTTTTTTACTTTAGGGATGGATGGAGATCATTTGGAGATGTTGATTTTATTAGTTATTTGGGATCTTTACGAAAATTCTAACAAAAAAACTAATTGTTGCTATCAAGTTTCAAACTCATGACTTATGAAATGAAACGGTAACGCTATTACCACTTCACCATGACTACAATTTGTCAGATCTTTGTTGAGCATACCGTCAAGCCTTGACAAAAAATCTTAATCCGATGGAAGAGACTGATGGAGGCAAAAACGAGTTGGGAAATCAAGAATGAGTTATGGCAGATTCAAGATGAGATTCAAGCATTTCAGAGTTCTTGTGGGGACTTCGTTTATTCTGGTGGGGGAGGATTTCATGGGCGATCGCACTTTCGTCAGATCTGGCGAGTAGGAGCCTGCATCGTCCAGTCAACAGCACGCGCTAGGCACACTAGCAAACCAAACATGCACAAGTGCCCCGCACTTTGGCTGACCAATCCAACAACCAAAGTTTCTAGGGCCGCTCCAGGATCTTTCCAACACTTAGGCTCTCTCATGTAAATAGGTCAACCCTAGATTCTTTCTTGTATAAAATAATATTAGAATTCTCTAAAACGTAGCTAAGATTGACTAAATTTACGCCATATTGTGCAACTGCATTACGTCATATTGTGTGTAATAAATTTATTCACTAAAGTGACCTAAAGGTGACTGCTAGGGATATTTATGGATGGGCCCAATATCTTATATTGGGCCGACCCAGCAATCCCAGCCCACGAAGCAACGCATCGAACAGGCCATGTTCGATGCCTGAGCAGCATCGAACCACCTCTGTTCGATGCCTTAGCACATCGAACCGCTTCTGTTCGATGCGCATTTAATGACTGGTCTACGGGTCCCGCGGGACGAGCCTATAAATACCCCGCCCCTTGCCTTCCTATTGGCCATTCAGAACACATCGAACTACAACCTAATATCGAACCATAGCATCGACCAACTGTATCGAACATCTGGCCATTCGACTTTATATCTAGCCTCAAACTAGACCAATTCGATACGCACTCAGTATCGAACAGAGCCTCTACACTCAGCAGTTCCCGTATCGAACTACCTGCATTCGACACTTCAGCATCGAACGAGCATTGTTCGATACGCTTTATATATTTGTAATTTCCCTGTTATACCTAGAAATATTGTAATAGGTGTTCCGGACAAAGTTAGTCCATTTTCAATACATGATTAGCATTATTTTGGATTATTTGTGTTCTTGTTATAATTATTTTACGGTGTTTTATTACGTGGACGAGATAAGACCAAAACATTGGCGCCGTCTGTGGGAACGTCAAATTTTACAATAAACTAGATATGGCATCGAAAGTTAATACCCGCTCCAGAAGTAAGCGTCTAGAGGAAGTAGATGGGGCAACTGCAAGTCATACGACCCCAGAAGACGAACAGCCGGCGACAATGCCCGTAGGAGTGCCTACACCTGCCAGAAAGGAGGTACAAGTGGAAGAAGCTCCGAAAGAGGATGTTGGTGCAGGAGGTGCTAGCGCGTCATCTGCATCAACCCAGATTATAACCCGACAGGATATCGTCGATGTGGTGAAGACCGCTATGGCTCAGATCATGGAACAAATGCAATTACCGCAGCCGTTCGCATCGGCGGTACGTGCGGAGGCTATAAATGAGCAAACAGCAGCAGCAACCATGGCTTCAAAGGAAGTTGAAAAGGGAAAATCACGGCAAAACGACAGAAGGAGCAGACATGTGTCTGGAGAAGAGCAGAAAAGAGAGAAATCGGTCCGTCAGGATCAAAGAGAGAATCAAAAATCGATAGAAGTGCAATCGAGAAGGCGTGATGAGGCCAAAAATAAGGAAATAAGAGGAAAGGAAAGCAGGAGACATGAAAAAAGTCACGAGTCCAAGAAAGAATATGATGATTTGACGAGGAAGCTGAAAAAGCTAGAAAAGGAAATGGCTGCAATTGAAGGTCGGATAGAGCCGCAAGAAAGTGCACTAAGGAGTAGTCCGTTTTCTGCCGAAATCGAGGCTGAGATATTGGGTCAAGCGGATAAAGTCCCTGAGCTAAAAACTTACGATGGGAAAACAGACCCCCACGATCATTTATTTCACTTGGACAGACAACTGTCCTTATACGGCTTCAAAGAAAATATGCAGGCCAGAATATTCGCAACCACAATGTCTGGAGTGGCGATGGATTGGTTTACCCGGATAGCACCATGATCTATTAAGTCTTATAAGCAGCTCAGGACCATGTTCAAAGATCAATTCTCGAGTCAGGCCAGAATGGTGTTGGATCACTCTCACCTTTACGCCATGAAACAAGGTGTCAATGAAAATCTGAAGGATTTTATGAGTCGTTTCAACGCGGAACTGCTTAGAGTGGACAGCCCAAGCGGAGAAATGATAATGAGTATGCTTTTCCAGGCAACTAACAACATTGCATTTGAAGGTGAATTAATCAGAAACAAGCCTAACACCATAGAGGCGATTAACAAAATAGCTCAGGGTCTCCCAGGAAATACACTCCTTTGAACGCGAAGGTCTTGACAGTGTACGAGGTAGCAAAGAGAAAGGGTTGGTTGAAAGAACCCATACAAATGAAGGATTCTAGAGCAACAAAGCATTCTCCCTAATACTGCAAATACCATGAGCAAAAAGGACACGACACCAAGGATTGCAAGAATCTCAAGGATGAGATTGAACGGCTACTCAAGAATGGCAAACTTTTGGAGTTTGTTAAAAGTAATAAAGAACGAGACGAAAGTACAGACAGAGAGAGGACACCATCCCCCAGGAAGGACAAGCAAAAAATGGTTGAATTACCAAGATCCTCCGGTTATCCACAAAGTGGAAATGATAACATAAGGAAAGGTATGATTAATGTGATATCAGGAGGTCCCGGGGGGGGGGGGGGGGGGGGATTCAACCAACGGCCGAAAAAAGATTTTTAGGCTCGTTCTGTCTGATAACTTTGTCAGCATGGCAAACATCTTGAGAATCGAAGAAATGCCGCACGAAGAGATCACATTCTCCACAACAGATCTGCAGAAGCTGAGACCAGAAGCCGTTCAAACGGCAAATCTGGATTCCCCATTGGTGATAACGGTGGATATAGACAACTTCGGGGTTACAAAAATGCTGGTAGATGCAGGTAGCTCGGTCAATATTTTATTTATCTCTACCTTGGATAAAATGGGGATGAGTGGCACTGCATTAGAACAGGTTAGAACTTCATTGAGCGGCTTTGGAGGCCCATAAATTGTGCCACGTGGAGTGCTTATGCTTCCGACTTCCTTGGGAACGACACCACAAAGGAAAACACTGCTGGTGAATTATGTCATTGTCGACATGCAATTTGCGTACAACGGCATCCTAGGAAGGCCCGCGTTGAATGCATTTTGGGCACTGCCCTCGACTTACCACCAGATGGTAAAATTCCCAATTTCTGCAGGTACAGGTGAAGTGATCGCAGATCACATCGAAGGATGGAAATGTTATGTGAACTCGCTTCGTTCACGGCCAAACCAGGAACACGAAGCAGTGGAGGCGTTGGCCCCAATGCAGATGGAGCATATCAATTAAGAAGCTCCGATGCAAATTTTTGCAGGTTTTTAGTATCCTAAATAGTTTTGAACAATATTCATTCGTCCTCTCAGCCTTGAAGCGCTTGAGAGGCAAAATATGTAATGACCTAAAATAGGAACGTTGAAGACTTGAGACCAAGGGCTATGTTTGGGAAAAAGTAGACCGAGCTATTCAACCAGGCTTCGTTTTACTCCCATTAATTGAATTTATATTGACGAAAAACTGTTCTCTCACAATTATCTCATGTCTACAGTGCTCGAAAGCGACGGAAGCTCTGTCTATCAAGGCACGAGGAACCGCATTCTCAGAATTGCTCGAAAGGGACGGAAGCTTTGTCTATCAAGGCACGAGGAACCGCACTCCCTACATCGCCTGAAAGGGACGGAAGCTCTGTCTATCATGGCACGAGGAACCGCACTCCCTACATCGCCTGAAAGGGATGGAAGCTCTGTCTATCATGGCACGAGGAACCGCACTCCCTACATCGCCTGAAAGGGACGGAAGCTCTGTCTATCATGGCACGAGGAACCGCACTCCCTACATCGCCTGAAAGGGACGGAAGCTTTGTCTATCATGGCACGAGGAACCGCACTCCCAGAATTGCTAAAAAGGGACGAAAGCTCTGTCTATCAAGGCACGAGGAACCGCACTCCCCAAATCGCTTGAAATGGACGGAAGCTCTGTCTATCATGGCACGAGGAACCGCACTCCCTCCAATAACCAAAAAAGGGGACGGAAGCTCTGTCTATCATGGCACGAGGAACCGCACTCCCTTCAACTTCCTAAAAGGGACGGAGACTCTGTCCGAAGTAACACGAGATACCGCATTTCCTAAAAAGGCACGGAGACTCTGTCCAAAGCGACACGAGATACCGTACAACCTCAGACAATTTATCAAAGATCGGATATTCAGCCCATCGAGACACGAAATAAAGCAATCTCTAAAATGGCCTAAATATGATCAAATTCATTATCTATCACGGCAAGAGAGATCGTAACCCAAATGGCTTCTAACTCAATCATATTTGAGGATGATTCTACGCATCAAAGCGAGACAAAAGCATTCATGATTGTGAAATAACGCTCATGCTGTCAAAATAAAGTAAAAAACAACAAAGGCGATTGAAAGAAAAGGCGATAACAATAAGCCTTAAATCAGGCAAAATGTTATGGAAGTCGAAACAAATAGCCAAATAATTAATGCAAAATCAAATTAGTTCAGAAAAATCGAAAGGCGACGCAGCGCCAATAAAATAGCAGTTTAAAAATTTATTCATACAGACCAAGACGAATAACACTATCACTAAGCACCAGCGTCATCCTCGTCGTCGGTAGAAGGATAGGCAAGCGGCATTGGCGGCGGAGAAGGCATTCCCCGATAAACGAGATTGTTACTCTTAAGAAGAACAGCAAACTCGTCTGGAGAAGCTGATCGATCAATCGCGACGGGCGGCAGAACCTCTCGGTTAGGCCTCAATGAAAGATCAAGCCAGGAAGGGTCGAAATGCCCACGGACATATTTGGTGCTGTAAAATTGGTGAACGGTCAGTACTTGAGCATTGTGAGCCGCGCGGGCGCATCTCTGAGCACTAATCTCCTCGAAGGTTTTGCTCTAAAGAAATGCTTTAGCAATCTCCACCCTCTGTTGAGCAGATACATATGCAAACAAATAGAAATTATGGAACGCCAGGCAGATAATAAGGTAGATAGAGGAGAAAAATTCTTTACCTCGTTCAATCCGCGGGCGTATCCAATTCCATCGGCGAGGTCGGCTTTCGATCTTTCCGTGGCCACCTCCACTTCAAGTTCGGCTATTCTTTTCTCCAACTCAAGTTTGTTGGAGGAGAAACTTGATACTTGCAATTGGAGTTGATTCGCACGCTCCACCGCCTCTTTAGCTGTGTTCCGATCTTCATTCGCTTTCGCGGCATAAGATCGGACCGTCTCTAGAGCTTTGTCCTTCGCCTATGTGGCAGCTCTAAGGGCTTCGGATTTGCCACCCATGGAATCCATGCGACCATGTGATTGTACTGCCATAGCCGCTTCATGAGTTCGAGTCAATACTGCGAACATAGCATCCACTATACCACCACCATGCAAATGCAATGAGTGGGCGATTAATGTTCGAAAAGTGTATATGGAATAACATTAATAGAGGAAAAACATCTTACCACAGTCAGCATATGAAGCGTGTTACGTTCCACAATCCTCCGTTCCTCCACCGACACGGGATGTGGAACATCAAGATTCGGAAAGAGAACCCCCAAGGCGTCTATCGTCGCGCTCTTAGAAAGCTCATACCCACCTGCACGAGCAGAGGGACCCTGACTGGTGCCCGCTCCAGCGGTTGGACACGACGTTGGTGCAGCGGGGGGAACAGAGGCCCCAGTTTGAGAATGGGCATGATGAACCCTTCTCCTCTTAGTCTGCAAGGGAACCTCAATCTCCTCCTCCTGCTCGACCGGAATACTCTCTGGACCTCCTGCCTGACTGAAGTCAGCGCCAGGAGCAGCACCTTGATTCCCGCCAAGGAGATCCTCGAAAGGATCATCCTGGGAGTCAAACCGTGTAGAGGCTGAAGGCTCGGCAACAGCCTTTTTCCCTTTGCTCTTCTTCTTTCTCGGGGGAGGAATTACCGTAGATGTCGTGGCCTGCGAGCTCTCTTGTTCGGCAGCAAGGGCCTGATTCATTCTGGCATGTCGATCCATGATAAATCCAACTGCAAGAAAAGTGCGTTGGTCAGATCGATTTACAGATTAACAAAAGAACATCAAAGCAATTCATAGAGCATAATATACCAAGTGTCATCCTCCCGTCATATGAAACCGGGGATAAACCAGTTAAAGATAAAACTCTACTCTCCACCAGTTTCTTAACGTCAATCTGGTGTTGGCGCACTAGATTCGGGACAAACTCGCAATCCCATGAAGGCACACTAATACCGGGGGGAATTGCTACTTTTGACCCCGTATACCATTCCCGGCGATAAGCTCGGAATTTGCCATCGTAGCTCTCCTCGATATAAAAATATCGTCTTTTCCAGAATTTCTCGTACCCTTTTGCCTCACCGTTCAAAAACTTACACAAACGTTTGGCTTTAACATGGTAAAATCCCTCCTCCCGCTTTGCAATCTCGAACAAGGCGTAAAACTCATTTGGACTTGAAGGCTATCGTAATGCCTTTAGCACAATGATGAACCCCAGCATATTCCCATATGAGTTCGGTGTGAGTTGCGCAGGGACAAGATCGATTTTCCTCAGTAACATCTTTAACTCAACCGGGATGGGGAACCTCAAACCATTCAGCAATTGCCCCACGAAAACAGTAATGTGCCCGGGAGGTGGGGTATGCATACGATCGTTGGGGCCAGGCACAACTATCTTATACCTATTTAGTATATCGGATTTTTCGCGAAGTTTTTTGCGACTCATTTGCAGGCGCGATGAATACATATGGTACGCCAATCCTGCAATGTCAGCATTGTCATCAAATTCCCTATTGATGTACTCGGCCTCCTCGTTTGCCTCGCTAGACGCGCGGTTATCTGAAGTTAGCGATGTCGATGAATCATCATCAACGTTCGGAGCAGCATCCCCCTCAACATTAGCTGCGGGACTATTACCCGCAGGCACATCAACGTTTTCTAAGTCAATTAGATCATGATAATTTGAACCCGCGGGAGCATTGATTGGGCGCACCACTGAGTCCTGTGAACCGGAGCTAGAGCCGCTACTCGACTCGCTCCCAGAAAATGATTCGCTATTCACCATCGTGGTTGAGAAAAAACTGAAATAAAATAAAAAGAAAAAAACTGACTATGCACGGATAGGTCACATTCACGACTCGTACCGCTACTGCAGCATATCTAATACAGTTGATAATTAAACAATATAAACGCAGTTACAATAGCAATGCCTAAATTTACCTTGATCGGGTAGGCAAAAGCTAAAGCGTTGGCAGTTGATCGTCGATTTGCCTGGAAAACAACAGCAAACTGTTATAATCGGTAATGCAAAAATAAATTTAGTGCTGGGCCAAAAATGCAAATTTTTTACTAAGGCAGGAGATCGAACGACTTATGTTCGATGCTTACCGCATCGAACACTGTATGTTCGATGCCTGGCAACATCGAACAGAGCTTGTTCGATGCGACTTACTTTTGCGCGTAAGTTGGCTCGGAGAAGAATGAGTTCTCCAAATATTTACCCCTTTATATAGGGTACAAGCAGGCCCATCAGGCCCACGCTGCTGGCATATCGAAAGTCCGCATCAAACACACTTTGTTCGATGCTCAGATCCAACCGCATCGAACATCGTCTGTTCGATGCGCAGTACCGATCCTTATTAATAAATACGGAACAAGTCTAGCAATATCCGTTCCGGCACAACAAATGATTACGAATATCCCTAACCAGTGCAATGAACAAATCGAGGTCCCATCAGTAGATCGCCTTCCATTCGGGGGCATCATTTTCAAAAGTCTTGTGACATAGATTGGAACTCGTTCTACTTCGAGACCCACGTTTTTTCGGGGGCATAACTCTCAAAGAAAAACGGATGTTCATGAACGCAGACAGCAAAACAACGCTATATTCTTAAGTTTGGAAGACGTTCTCTATTCGACAACGTCTCCCAAACTGGGGGGACTATGTGCTAGGGATATTTATGGATGGGCCCAATATCTTATATTGGGCCGGCCCAGCAAGCCCAGCCCACGAAGCAACGCATCAAACAGGCCATGTTCGATGCCTGAGTAGCATCGAACCACCTCTGTTCGATGCCTTAGCACATCGAATCGCTTCTGTTCGATGGGCATTTAATGACTGCTCTACGGGTCCCGCGGGACGGGCCTATAAATACCCCGCCCCTTGCCTTCTTATTGGCCATTCAGAACACATCGAACTACAACCTAATATCGAACCATAGCATCGAACAACTGTATCGAACATCTGGCCATTCGACTTTATATCTAGCCTCGAACTAGACCAATTCGATACGCACTCAATATCGAACAGAGCCTCTACACTCAGCAGTTCCCGTATCGAACTACCTGCATTCGACACTTCAACATCGAACGAGCATTGTTCGATACGCTTTATATGTTTGTAATTTCCCAGTTATACCTAGAAATATTGTAATAGGTGTTCCGGACAAAGTTAGTCTATTTTCAATACAGGATTAGCATTATTTTGGATTATTTGTGTTCTTGTTATAATCATTTTACGATGTTTTATTACGTGGACGAGATAAGACCAAAACAGTGACTTTTTCTATAATCCCAATCCGAATGAGAATGGTTCGCACTGTTTTTTTATGGCCGCAAGCAAGCTTATCATTTATTGATCAATCAATAGTTGAGGTTTTGTATAGATATTTTTGAAATGTATTTACAATAGTAAATCTCATAAGTAATTTTCGTAAATAATTGGCAGCCAATGGTAATTTTGAAATTCTGGATTTAATTATTTACCTGATGAAAATATTAAATTGCAAATAAATTAAGTCAACTGTAACCTTTTGGGCAAACATTCGACGACAACGCATAATTAACTTCATTTAATTGCATTTTCCTTCAGATACTTTTTTTATTTTTTTTATAATAGAAAGTAGAAAATACACAAAGGCCTTTTATAGGTATGAAGAAATGAATAAAAATGGTTGGAAAGTAGAGAAAATGACAATTCGTATTTGGGTAGGGCTGTCAAGAAAGGATAGAGTGGGCTTACTTTTCGCTATTCTCCAAAGCTCCATTTGCAGTGGTCCTATTCCTAACCACAAACCCTTATTATTAACATTCTGCTTTTGGTCCCCCTCATGCACACCTACACTCCCGTTCACGTACGATTTTTTTATTTTTTTTACCTTTTATTAATACATGATAAAACCCACTTTGTCCAGTTTATTTTGTGCGTGCGATTACATCTTTATGTAATTATATGCATTGTTATTACATTGTGTTACTTCACATAAAAAGACACATAAAGTTGTGTGTATAATGTATTGGAGAAGAGATTATGTCATTTGGCTTGTTTAGTAAGTTGGAGCTTGGAGCATAGGATGAAAGTTATTTCCCGAGAACAATCAATATGACAAAAAAACAAATCTACCTAAGGGACAATATAGGTATTAAACATGAAACAAAGTGGGACAAATTCTATGCACTTTTTAGTGATACAACTTATATCAAGATTTGCTACACATTTGACTTAATTTCCATATAAAGATGATTGGCAGTGTGACAAAACAGATCAAGTAATGACTAAATATATAGCAATTAGGACTTATTGTTTGCCACTATATTAGATGAACAGATTGAGTTATATGTTGTTATTGTTGCAACAAAGGGCACAACATTTACTCATATTTATGAGAATAACTTTGTTGTTACTGTTTGAGTTTACCTTTTTACTTTTGATCGGCAATTGTGTAATTGAGTGACATTACTTAAGGTTTGGTTGAATTAATGAAAGCCCATAATTAGCCGGAAAAAAGTATGTCCAAATTTCAAAGCCCATAATTATTTTCCGAGAACAATCAATATGACAAATAAAACAAGTCAACCTAAGGGACAATATAGGTATTAAACATGAAATAAAATGGGACAAATTCTATGCACTTTTAGTGATACTTATATCAACATCAAGATTTGCTATATAGCAGTGTGACAAAACAGAGAAAGTAATGACTAAATGAAATCGCCTCACTCGAACCAAATAGCAATTAAGCCTTATTGTTTGCCAATATAATAGATGAACTGATTAAGTTCTATGTGACATTACTCATCTTTTAACTTTTGATTGGCAATTGTGTAATTGAGGGAGGTTTGGTTGAATTAATGAAAGCCATAATTAGCCGGAAAAAAGTATGTCCAAATTTCAAAGCCTATTACCATGCCATGGCAGTCTTTTGTCCTTTGTATTGTATCCACAGCTAAAATCTCTGTTTTAAACCCAACAGCCCAAAAGGTGAGCACAACCTACCCAGAGACAAAAACTACCTTTGTTGTCTTGCATGCATATTAACATGCCCATCTCTTCCTCCTTTGCCATGCAAATATGGTCCCCCCTACTCCTACAATAAAAAAACTTTAATCACAAGCCTACAAAATCAATCCTCCTCTAGTCCCTTTTAATTATCTCAACTGTACTGCAACATTAAAAAGTCCAAAGGATAATCATTATTCACTGCTAATCACAATTAATCATGTCTGATAAAAGCCAAATCATAGGTACCTTTTCAGCATTAGAGTACTTTTTTTTGTTAGTTCTCATCTTTTTGATATCTACATGCATATTGACATTACTATAAATTGCTTTTTTGGTTTTCTTTTTATGGGTCATTGAGAAATGTGCTCTTTAAGTAGCTGCAAAAGACAGCCTAAAACTAAACTTATGTCTTCTGCTGCTGTTGCTGCTGCTACCTCTGCCACTCTATTGCTGCTTCATTTACTACCTTAGCCTTTGCTATAAACACCACAAATAAAAAATGTGCCTCTCACACCTTATGCAGCAGCATTCACTTGCAATGTCAATCTTTACTCCCCACTTTTGAACTGTTTAGTAGTTTTGTTTATTGTCTTGTAAATAATTCAAAAAAGGGTCTTTGTTTAACACAAGTTGTCTGCATTTTTCTTGGGAGCTTATATTTTTGTTTTGTGGTAAAAGGAAGTGAGTTATGAAAAAGCTTAAGAAGAGTTTGAGCTTTGTGATTTTAGTTGTTGGGATTCTATATTCTAGTGTGTGGTGCAATGGACAAGATGAGAGTGTGGGAGCTCCAATGATGAGAACTGAACAAGAGGCTTTGTACTCTGCCATTCAAGGCTTTGTTGGCAAATGGTGGAATGGTTCAGATCTTTATCCAGACCCTTGTGGTTGGACTCCTATTCAGGTTAATAAGTAATACTTTCCAAAGATCTCAGCTTTTCTTTATTTTACTGCAAAACTCTTTTTTTTTTTTCCCATTGCTTTTGAGTTAAATGTGAGTGTTTTGTTAAGTCTTTCAAGATTCTTGGAGTGGAAAAAACTGGGATTCACCTTTTTGGAATCAAGCAGTTCTTTTTCTCTGAAGTTTTTTGGATTAAAAGCAAAAACTTTAGCAATTTTACTGTTATGAAAGAAAAAGGTTAACTTTTTTAACCATTTCTTTGTCCTTTCTATTTTCTTGTTTTGCAGTTTGTTTAGCTTCTCATATTAGTTATATTTATTTTTCTACATTTCAAGTAAAAGTAAGTGCATCCAATGCGCTTGAGGAGGTTTCTACTGTGATATATTTATTTTCCTTGAGTGGTTAGTTTTTCTGCCAAGAATCTGAATCAGACAGAACAGGGATCTAACAATGTGAATAGCATTAATTTATAAACTACTATGATAAAAATAAAAACAAATAACATTCAACACTAACAGAAAATTTCTTCTTCAGGGTGTTAATTGTGATCTGTTTAACGGATTTTGGTACGTGACGGACTTAAGCATCGGACCCGTTCACGATAACTCCCTAGGCTGTGCTCAAAATGTGGAATTCAATACATATTTCTTTGCACTAAGGCACCTGAAATCTCTTTCATTCTTCAATTGCTTCGTTACGCCCCGTCAGCGTCCCGTTTCAATTCCAACTCAGAATTGGGAACTTCTGTCAGGGAGTTTAGAATCACTAGAATTTCGATCAAATCCCGGCCTGACAGGGTACCTTCCTGTATCCTTTGGGGAGCTCGTAAATCTTCAGTCCTTAGTGCTAATCGAAAACGGACTAACCGGTGACTTACCACCAAGTATTGGAAACTTGAGGAACTTAAAACGGTTGAATCTTGCTGGGAACTCGTTTTACGGAAGCATTCCGGATAGTTTAGGGGCGTTAGAACGTCTTTTGATTCTTGATCTCAGTCGAAACGCTGTATCTGGAATCTTGCCACAGAGCATTGGAGGGTTGGTTTCACTTTTGAAGCTGGATTTAAGCAACAATAACTTGGAAGGAAGAATTCCACAAAATATCAGTAATTTGAGGAATTTAACACTCTTGAATTTAAGCAATAACAATTTTACAGGTGGATTAACTAAATCACTCCAAGAAATGAGTTCATTGGAAGAATTAGTCCTTTCAGATAATCCCATAGGTGGTGATCTGATGAGCCTTGAATGGAATAATCTATTGGTGTTGAGTGCACTGGACCTGTCCAATACGAGCATGACAGGTAGGATTCCTGAGTCGATTTCGGGGTTAAAGAGGCTGAGGTTCCTGGGGCTCAACGATAACAAGCTTACAGGGGATATTCCCACCAAGCTAGCAAACTTGCCCAATGTAAATGCAATGTACCTTCATGGAAATAACCTGACAGGTGAGCTTAGATTCTCTGAATGGTTTTATGGGAAAATGGGAAGGCGATTCGGGGCGTGGGGCAACCCGAATTTGTGTTATCCGGTCGGGTAGACACTGACCTTGACTTCAGCCGGCAAGGCCGCGTGAATGCAATGCTTGTTCGGCGGTTGGAACAGCTTAGCGAAGTAGAGCATCTGGCTAGGTCTATACAGCTCCCTGATGATGTTGCATATACTTGTGAAACTGCTGGATACTTCTGGTTGCTTCATGTTTACTCACGCTGGGAACAATGTTTGGCTGCTTCTGCTAAGAATCAAGACAAACACACATTTATCCAGGATTGTTTTCTTTTCAAACAGTTTTTTTCTAAAACTCTGAAGCCGATATTCACCGGTCAATCCTTTGAAAAAGACATGCTTGCAGCTAAGGGTTGCTTCCTGCACTTGAAAACTATGTTTCAGGAGCTGGAAGAGTGTAGGGCGTTTGAGTTGCTCAAGTCTAAAGTGGATAGATCACATTACTTTGTGATCGAACAAGCCAAGATTATTGATATGGCATGCACTCACGCAGCTCTTAGAAGGAAAGATTTTCTGAATTTGGACTTCAAATACGACAATTTGTTGATGGAAGAAAGTGCTCAGATTCTGGAGATTGAAAATTTTATTCCAATGACGCTCCAGAGGCGGAAAGATGGCTATGCTGGGCTTAAACGTTGCATATTAATTGGTGATCATCACCAACTGCCTCCTATTGTGAAAAATATCGCTTTTCAGAAGTACAACCACATGTGGATCAGAGCCTGTTTACAAGATTTGTGCGTCTTGGCATTCCGTATATTGAACTCAATGCCCAAGGAAGAGCTATGGCTAGTATAGCCAGACTATATAAATGGAGATATAAGAACCTTGGTGATCTTGCATTTGTGACGGAGAATGCTATCTTCCGTAAAGCAAATGGGGGTTTCTGTTATGATTACTAGCTTGTAGATGTGCATGATTACAATGGGAGAGGCAAGAGTGCTCCTTCTCATTGCTTCTATCAAAATGAAGGAGAAGTGGAATATATTGTTAGTGTCTACATCTATATGCGGTTACTTGGTTATCCCGCCAATAAGATATCCATACTGACAACATACAGTGGTCAAAAACTTTTGATTCGTGATGTTATTAACAGAAGGTGTGCCCCGTATGACTTCATTGGACCCCCACACAAGGTAACTCTACTTTTCTCTTAATACAGTGTGGTAATGATAAATTAGATTGTAAACCGCGATAGAGCGTTGCTAGTATAGTTACACGCTGTTTGGTGGCTTAAGTATCTAGTTGTGCGCTTGTGCCTTATATGAGCAATTTTGTTATTTAATATCTTTGGTAGTCATTTTTGTTTTTGGTTTTATTTTTTATGATTTGGTATTTTCATTCTTTGCACGTGTTTTGACTGCAGGTAGCAATTGTTGACAAGTTTCAAGGACAACAAAATGATTTTATTTTATTGTCTCTTGTTCGTTCTCGGTTCATGGGTCACCTTCGTGATGTTAGAAGATTAGTTGTGGCAATGTCTCGAGCTCGATTGGGGTTATATGTTTTCTGCCAGCGTTCTTTGTTCGAACAATGTTACGAACTACACTATAGAGGCGACCTGATCATCTTGCCCTTAACCTCAAAGAGTTCACATCGTTTACAGATCGTCACGTTGAAGACACTGTTTAGAATATGTAACTAAGATAAATAGAGCCAAATCTTGTAAAGCTTAGAAAAGGCTCTGTGTATTGATGAATAAATGATCTAATTCAGTACAATTACAATGCCAATACATTACATATATAGAAAGAAAGATGATGGAGATAATACTATAAAATAGTTCACTAGTACTACAAGATTCCTCTTATTTGAATTCTTTCTTCTTCTTTAAGATAGTGGTTGTGCAGGCTTTCCAGCTCATTTGATCCTTCTTGTCATCTGCCATGTTACCATTATCAGTCAAGACTTTCCAGCTCATTTGATCCTCTTGTCATCTACCATGTTACCATGATCAGTTATTTTTTTATATTCCACCTCAAGATGAGAATATATGTTGTATGTTCCCATCTTGCTCAACAGTTTATGGAACCTTTTCAATCCTAGTGCCTTAGGGAATATATCTGCCAGTTGAGTGTCTGTTGAAACATGTATCAACTTGATTATTCCTTACTGTAACTTTTCTCTCACCACATGACAATCTATTTCTATATGTTTTGTTCTTTCATGATAAACAGGATTGTTAGCTATGTGAATAACTGCATGATTTATCACAAAAGAAAAGCACATGATCTCTGTGATCACATCCAAGATCTGTCATTAAGTTCTTCATCCACACTAACTCACAAACAGTTGAAGCCATGGCTCTATACTCAGCTTCTACCGAGGATCTTGATAATGTTGCCTGCTTTTTGGACTTCCATGACACCAAGGCTTCCCCAATGAATATACAATAGCCAGTTATTGATTTCCTGCTGTCAACACAAGCCCCCCAATCTGCATCACAGTATGCTTTGATCTTTATATTGTTATTGCTGGGGAAGAGTAATCCTTGTGCTGGAGCTCTCTTGAGATATCTCACAGTCCTCAGTTCTCCTTTCATATGCTCTTCTTTGGGGTTACTCATGAACTGACTCAAAGTTTGAACTGCATAAGATATATTAGGTCTTGTCACTCCTAAATAAAAAAAACCTTCCAATTAATCTTCTGAAAAATGTAGGATCCTTCATACGTTCTCCCCCTTCTTGTGTGAATTTAATATTCTGTTCTTGTGGAAAGCCAGCTGGTTTGGTTCCTATGAGTCCACTGTCATGTATGATCTCCAAAGCATATTGTCTTTGGCACAAGTATAAGCCCTTCTCACTTCTTGCAACTTCAATTCCCAAGAAGTATTTTAAAGGTCATAAGTCTTTTAACTTGAATTGCTGGTGTAAGAACATTTTCAAAGAAGCAATTTCTTGATCGTTGTTCCCTCCAACAATGATGTCATCAACATATACCAGAATGACAGTGGTACTTGATTCTGAATGTTTAATGAAGAGGGAGTGATCACATGAGGATTGTTTAAAACCTTGAGTGAGAATCACATAAGTTAATTTTTGATTCCACTGTCGAGATGCTTGTTTGAGTCCAATGTGAAGGATTGGGACTGTGATGTGGTGGAGGTGAGAGTTCTATTTGTGGAGATGGAGGAGTGTCAGTGGTGATATAAGGTATAGGAGTAGATACTGTGAACTCATCCATGTCAAAGTTGTCAACATGATCAATGATAGGAAACATATAATCATTTTCTGAATCTTTGCTATAAGGAAAAGAATTCTCATAGAACACAACATCTCTTGAAGTAAAAACATGCTTTGTATGAAGATCATACAATGTGTATTCCTTAATATTGGCTGGATAACCTATGAATATACATCTGAAAGCTCTAGGATGAAATATGTTGTGAGGTTTTGGGAGTGTTGTTGCATAACACACACAACCATAGGCTTTTAAGTGAGAGTAGTTGGGGGATTTTGAGTAGAGTAGATGAAAAGGAGTGAGATTTTGTAATAGGGGTGTTGGTTTTCTGTTGATAAGGTAAGCAACAGTGGCAACACGGTGTCCACAGAATTTGTAAGGCAATTTAGTTTGTAATCTCAAGGATCTGGCTACATTAAGTAGGTGTCTATGTTTCCTTTCAACAACTGAGTTTTGTTGGGGTGTATAGACACAAGATTTTTGATGAATGATACCCTTTTGAGCATAGTATTCTGGCATGTTAAATTTCAGTCCTTGGTCAGATCTTAGGAATCTTAGAGAAGTGTTGAATTGATTGTTGATTAATTGAATGAAATTTTTAAGAAGGGTTATGGCTTGTCCTTTGTTATGCATTAGGTATACCCAAGTGAACCTACTGCGGTCATCAACAATTGTAAGGAAGTAATTTGAGCCATTAAGAGATTGCACATTGTATGGTCCCCATATATCAACATGAATTAAATCACAACATGCATTAGATCCATGAGAGTTAATGACAAAGGGAGTTCTGTGTTGCTTTGCCAAATGACAAGTGTCAGAGGCCACACTTTCAATCCTTTTAGGGAATTGAACTTCTTTAAAATCTAACTAAGACAGTAAATCAACAGAGGGATGGCCTAATCTGAGATGCCATAGCATAGAAGGGCTGATCATAGATGAAACTAGAGCAGAAGCTTGAGAATCCTTGTTCATGGTCATCCAATACAGGCTTTCCTCTTCCTTAGTAAACTATTTGAGTGAGATATGAGTCATCCAATCACCTCCTTGGTGCTGAGTCCTAAATAAGACAAATATTGGATTCAAAAGTGAGAAAACTATTTGATTGAGATATGAGTTTTCTAACAAATATGAGATTGAAGTGGAATTCAGGAACACATAGGACATTGCTCAAATTTATCCTTTCATTTATCTTCACTGGTCCCATATGAGATGCAATGACATTAGTGTCATTTGGCAACTGAACTTGGCTGTCTTGCATGACATATTTATGAGTGAGTAGGTGAGGTGAGCACACTACATGATTAGTAGCTCCAGAATCTAATATCCATATGGATTTTAGCTTAGTGTGTTTGTTTGAAAGAAGAGAATTAAAAAGAATGGAACTAGAGACAAAATATCTACCTGAATTCTCATTATGATTAGAAGTAAGAGGTTTGGATATCTGACTGATCATACCATTACTATTACCAGTTTGGAACAGATTGCAGAGGTGCTGGAATTGTTCTTGAGATATGGGAGTATTTTGGTTTATGGTGTTGATTCCTTGATTAGCATTGTGTGTGGTCTGATTAACATGCATTCTGGGAGTTGAAGTGATGGGCTTTAACCTTGAGTATTTGTGACCAAGAGGGTAACCATAGATCTCAAAACATGAGTCAATAGTATGGTTATTCTTCCCACACTTAGCACACACATGCTTCTGTTTTCCTGCTCCCTGCTTGTTCCATGGTTTGTATCATTGTCTTTGTGGATAGCTTTGCATAGCACCAACTTGTGGAGTTTCATATAACCCGTGTGGTCCCTGTGAAAGTCTATTAACATTCATAGCAGTCATATCAGTACTCAAAGACTTATTTGACAGTTCAAAATTTTCCTCCTCTTGTAGTACCAAGTTGAAAACATCATCCAACTCAGGCATAGGATCTCTGAGTAATACTTGATTTCTAACTTGTCCAAAAGGCTCATCTAACCCCATAAGAAATTGCATAACTCTTTTGTTCTCAGATTTCTTTTTCATTCCAGCCAACACACCACACTCAGAACTTGCACAAATCAAATGCTCATCATTGTTATTTATCTCATCCCATATGGCTTTGAGACTAGCAAAATAAAGACTTACAACTTTACTTTCTTGTTTAGTGTTGACGAGTTGTTGTTCCAACATGTAGATCATGTTGTTGCTGGTTTTTGCAAATTTGCACTTGATATCATTCCACACTTTAAAGGCTGAGTCTCCAAACAGTGTCAAATTTGAGATATCACATGAGAGAGCTGCTGAAATCCACCCAAGAACAGTGTCGTTGCATCTGATCCACTTTCAACTTCTGCTACAGAGGCGGCCTGATCATCTTGCCCTTAACCTCAAAGAGTTCACATCGTTTACAGATCGCCACGTTGAAGACACTGTTGAGAATATGTAACTAAGATAAATAGAGCCATTGATCTTGTAAAGCTTAGAAAAGGCTCTGTGTATTGATGAATGAATGATCTCATTCAATACAATTACAACGCCAATACATTACATATATAGAAAGAAAGATGATAGAGATAATACTATAAAACAGTTCACTAGTACTACAAGATTCCTCTTATTTGAATTCTTTCTTCTTCTTTAAGATAGTGTTTGTGCATGCTTTTCAGCTCATTTGATCCTTCTTGTCATCCGCCATGTTACCATTATCAGTCAAGACTTTCCAGCTCATTTGATCCTCTTGTCATCTGCCATGTTACCATGATCAGTTATTTCTTTTATAGACACTGAACCTGTCCACCTTGTTAGTGGCATTGAAGAGATGGCTACAATTGTTAATCACATGATGCATCAGGTGAACCACGTATCTTATAACACAGACTTTATGTTTTTCCCACTTTTTTATATGTCGTCATTTGCAGATGGTAACTTTAACAAGGAAAATATTATATTTACCTATATTTCTTGTGTTGATTATAACACTCACCTATATTTGTCGCTCTATCGATGCACTAGGAGCCCTTAGACAGTCTGGTCATGTCACTGATATAATACCAACGTCATTTTATATATGATATCCTTAGTTACTGCATTTCTCAGTTGCCGTGCATGTATGTTGCAATATGTTTGCTTCATTCGCTAATTTATATTTTTCAACTTTGTAAATGAGTTAATCTGTGTTTCGTTTTTCCTAGTGAAAGGGGCTGGTTTACGATTCCTGTTGTTGACCTTGTCTGACTTATCGTTCTTGATCTTTATAGTTTCATAATCTACAAATTGATTACATATCTCTTTGATTTTCCAGGCACGTGTTATGAGTCAACCGCTGAATCAAGTTTCAGCTTATTCAGGGATACCTCCACCAACGCTATGGAAACTGATAATGGTACAGATAAGGATTTGTTGCCGAATGGTAAAGACTGAATGAATTTTTCTTGGATAGAGGCTTCTACAGAGGAGAATGCAAAAAATGTATAATCATCTTCACGGATAACTACATTCCCACGCCTTTATCTAAAGTGTACAATCTCTAAGACAGAAAATAAAATTTGAATCCAGTATAACAGCCTTGTGCTAGTATTAAGAAAACAATGCATTCATAACAGAAAACAATGTATTCATATTGTTATGAACAATGTAAACTAAATGAAGAAGAGGTGTAATGAGTACTGTTATATTGAATTTCAAATGCAGTTGTGATATTATTCATTACATTGATCATCTTCTATTTATATACAACTAAAAAGTACATTATATCATGTAAGAAATATAAAGAATTCTGCCTAATATTCTCTTTGTCTAACGTGTTCTTCCACTACTCAAATCCAGCTCAGTCGACATGTGTTGCCATGTGTTGATCCAATGAAGCAATGTATTGCTTCTCATGTGCTGCTTCATTTGCTGATGATGGAGCTCTGACATCCAGCTATTGCTGAGTGTTGTTTCTGATACTCCCCCTCAAGATGAGAGTACATATTATGTACTCCCATCTTGATCATTAATCCTTTTAACCTTTCAACACTTAGAGCTTTAGTAAGGGCATCTGCAAGTTGAAAATCAGTTGAGACATGAAACAATTTTATAACTCCTCGTTGTAGCTTCTCTTTGGTGACATGACAATCTATTTCAATATGTTTAGTTCTCTCCTGGAAAACTGGATTGGAAGCAATATGAACTGCTGCTTGATTGTCACAGTAGACTAGAGCATGATGCTCATGTTTGTCACCTAGATCATTGATCAACTGTTTCAACCATACTACTTCACATAATGTTGCTGCAAGAGCTCTATACTCAGCTTCAGCAGAGGATCTAGACATTGTCTGTTGCTTCTTTGATTTCCAAGACACCAAAGCATCTCCAATAAAGATACAATATCCTGTCACGGATCTTCTAGTGTCAACACAAGCACCCCAGTCTGCATCACAATATGCTTTAATATGGATTTTGTTATTGCTAGGAAAGAACAGTCCTTGTCCAGCAGATCCCTTCAAGTATCTCACCACTCTGAGTGCTCCATCCATGTGTTGTTGTTTAGGATTACTCATGTACTGACTTAATGTTTGAACAGCATAGGATATATCAGGTCTAGTGACAGCCAAGTATATGAGCCTTCCTATTAGTCTTCTGAATTGAGTTGGATCATTTAAAGGATCTCCCCCTGACTCTGAATACTTCAAGTTCTGTTCAATGGGAGATCCTGCAGGTTTAGCTCCAAGCAGTCCAGAATCAGCAATGATATCTAAAGTATATTGCCTCTGATTGATAGATATCCCTTTAGTACTTCTTGCTACTTCTATACCTAAGAAATATTTCAAGTCTCCTAAGTCTTTTAACTTGAAATATTTCTTCAGATATGCTTTCAATTCATCAACTGTGTGCTTATTGTTCCCACCAATTATAATATCATCAACATATACTAACAGAGTTGTAGTGGTACCTTTAGAATGTTTGATGAACAAGGAATGGTCTGCTGCAGACCGAATGAAACCTTGATTAATTATAATGGAGGTAAGCTTTTTGTTTCACTGTCTGGATGCTTGCTTTAACCCATACAGAGACTTATGTAAATGACAGTAGAGCTTCTCCCCCTCAAGAGCAACACCAGGAGGAGGGGTCATGTAAACCTCCTCATCCAGATCACCATATAGAAAAGCATTATTCACATCTAATTGTGAAAGATGCCAATTGTTAGCAGCAGCATAAGCTAACAAACACCTTACAGTAGTGATCTTTGCTACTGGAGAAAAGGTTTCAAAAAAATCCAAACCTTCTTTTTGATTGTACCCTTTTGCAACTAATCTTGCCTTATATCTCTCAACTTGTCCAGTATAGGTGAGTTTAACTTTGTATACCCATCTACAACCAATGGCATTCTTACCAGGAGGTAAAGGAACTAAGGTCCAAGTGTTGTTATCTTTCAGGGCATTGAGTTCAGTATCCATAACTGTCCTCCACAATGGATCTTGTTGAGCTTGCTCATAAGTTGATGGTTCAGAATGAGAGGATACAGATAGAATGTAATTGAGATAAGAAGGAGAAAGTTTCTGAAAAGATAAATTAATAGGATAAAGAGTACCTGTAGGATTGTCACCAGTAGGAGAATGTATGGGAGCAGCAGTAGATTGAGCTAGGTTGTACTGAAAGTCTGCAAGATGTGAGGGAATCTTTCTAATTCTAGTAGAGCGCCTGAGAATGGTAGGAGATGGACTGTTTGGTGGAGATGATGTAGAAGAGGAAAGGGAAGGTAGTGTATCTTCATGTGAGGGTGTAGAGTTGAATAAAGATGATGAATCAAGAGAATGATGTGAATGGGATAATTCAGGAGATGATATATGAGGAATTGAAGTATTGTGTGTTTCACTGTCTATGTGCATAGGCAGAATGTGATTCTGAGGTGCAGTATGGTAAGGAGTAGGAGTGACAGTATGAGTTTGATAAGGAAAGATATGTTCATAAAAAGTTACATCTCTTGATACAAACACAATCTGTTTCTGTAGGTCATATAACTTGTATCCTTTGATATTGGCTGGATATCCAATCATGATGCATTTAGTAGCTCTAGGCATGAACTTGTTGTGAGGTTTAGGCATGGTAGATGCAGAACACAGACATCCAAAAGTTCTAAGATGGGAATACTTTGGATGTTTGGAATACAAGTGATAAAATGGAGTGAGATTGTCTAAGAGAGGAGTTGGTGTCCTATTGATGAGATATGCTGCAGTGAGTGTACAGTCTCCCCAAAAAGGGGAAAAAAATCACTTTTGGTCCTTTATTATGACAGAGTTACCGTTTTGGTCCCTTATTGTGGTTTTCTCCACATTTGGTCCCATATTGTGGCTTTCTGTTCCACATTTAGTCCCACGGCTACTATTTCCGGCCAAAATCTCACGTGACCGCACGTGCCGGCCAAAATTTGGGTTTTGTCCACATTTGGTCCCATATTGTAGCTTTCTGTTCCACATTTAGTCCCACGGCCACTATATTTTTTTTTTATTAAAAATCATAAATCTAATAATTAACCTTAAAAAAAGAAAACGAATTTAATTTAATTAAAAAAAATCGAGAAAAAATCTTAAATAACAATTTTACACAGGTTTTTTTTAAAAAAAATCACAAATCTAATAATTAACCTTAAATAAAAAAATTGAATTTAATTTAATTAAAAAAAAAAAGAAATCCGGAATAAATCTCAAATAACGGTTTTACACAGGTTTTTTTAAATTCATAAATCTAATAATTAACCTTAAATAAAAAAATGAATTTAATTTAATTCAAAAAAAATATTTCTGGGAAAAATCTTAAATAACGGTTTTACACAATTGTTTTAAGAAAAATGAATTTAATTTAATTAAAAAAAATAGGGAAAAAATCATGAATGACGGTTTGACACATTTTTTTAAAAAAAAATCTTAAATCTAATAATTAACCTTAAATAAAAAAAACGAATTTAATTTAATTCAAAAATAATGTTTGGGAAAAACTCATAAATGACGGGTTTACAATGTTTTTTTAAAAAAAAAATCCCGAAATTTATGATTTTTTTCCCGAATTGTTTTTGAATAAAATTAAATTCGTTTTTTTTTTGTGGCAAAACGTTTTTTGACACAGTTTTTTTGTAAATTTTTTTTCTTTTAAAAAAACTGTGTCAAAGCGTTTTTTTTTTAAATTCTTAAATTAATATTTAAGTATTTATGAACTTGTGTATCTACAAATATTTAGTATTTTGCATAATGCAAACAATATTGCTTTATAAACCTGTCACATTTCGTGAAAAATAATTAACTTTAAATCAAAAAAAAAATCTTTTAAAAAAGTTGAAAAAAAAACTGTGTCAAATATATTTTTTTAAAAAAATAAAAAACTGTGTCAAAAAAAGCATTGACACGGTTTTAAAAAAAAAAAAAATTTACGAAATTATTAATTTAAGTTTTTTTTTACGAAATTATTAATTTAAGATTTTTTAAAAAAAAACTGAGTCAAACAAAGAAAAAATTATTACAAAAAAACTGTGTCAAAAAAACGTTTTTCCACATATATATATATATATATATATATATATATATATATTGGGTTTAAGTTTAATATCAGATTTATTGATTTAAAAAAAAAAGGTCAAAGCATCACACGTGGGACTAATTATTAGATTTATGATTTTAAGGTTAATTATTAGATTTATTATTTTTTTAATTAAATTAAATTTGTTTTCTTTTTTAAGGTTAATTATTAGATTTATGATTTTTAATAAAAAAAAATAGTGGCCGTGGGACTAAATGTGGAACAGAAAGCCACAATATGGGACCAAATGTGGACAAAACCCAAATTTTGGCCGGCACGTGCGGTCACGTGAGATTTTGGTTGGAAATAGTAGTTGTGGGACTAAATGTGGAACAGAAAGCCACAATATGGGACCAAATGTGGAGAAAACCACAATAAGGGACCAAAACGGTAACTCTACCACAATAAAGGACCAAAAGTGATTTCCCCCCCCCCCCCCCCCAAAAAGATAGTAGTAGATTAGCATGAATGCGCAGTGATCTAGCAACATTTAGCAGATGTCTATGTTTCCTCTCAGCAACAGAATTCTGTTGTGGAGTGTAAGTACAAGTTTGTTGGTGGATCACATCATGAATGTTGTAAAATTCAGGCATATTGAACTCTTGTCCCTGATCTGATCTCAGAGTTTTGATATGTTTATTGAATTGAGTGAAAACAAACTTGAAGAAGTTACTAAGAATGGTTCTTGTTTGACTTTTGTTTGTCATAAGATATAGCCATGTGAATCTGCCGTGGTCATCCACTATTGTCAAGAAGTATCTAGATTTATTAGTAGACTCATTACTAAAAGGTCCCGAGATATCAACATGAATCAAGTCAAAACAATTATCACACTTAGTAGGATTAGAAGGAAAAGAATATCTGGTTTATTTAGATAGATGGCATGAATCACAAACAACATCATTAAATTTCTGTGGAAGATCATTACCTATAGGACATATCAGAGACATTCTACCTATTGATGCATGTCATAATCTATTGTGCCACAAGACTGATGGGGAAATGACAGAGTGTATGCTAGAATGACAGACATTCTTTGAGATAGGAGATTCTCTATCCTGCATTAAAAAGTACAACCCTTGTCTCTCTTTAGCCATCACAATCATTCTCCAGTTGGCAATGTCCTGAAATACACAAAAGTCAGACCAGAAAATCAGTGAGCATGATGTATTATGGGTGAGTTTGCTTACTGATAGAAGGTTGAATGAGAAAGATGGTACATACAAAACATTAGTTAATAGTATGTGTGGATTGAGTTGTATTGAGCCTGTCATTGTAACAGGAACAGATGTACCATTTGGTAATGTAACAGAAGAGTTTGACAGAATACTAAACTCTACATACAGTGATGAGTTACAAACAATGTGGTTTGTAGCTCCTGAATCCAGAATCCAGGTCTTAGTATTCATGAGTGGATGTGAAACAGTTGAATAAGCAAAGGTTATGAGAGTGGAGCAATTTAGAATAAAATGAGTACCTGATGGTGGATTAATTATGGTATTGCTACCTTTGGAATTTGAATTCATCTGACTAGCAAGCCCAACATTCTCTTTGAGTAGGTTGCATAGGTGTTGAAACTGCTCATGTGATATTGGAGATTGCTGTCATGTACTCACAATTTCTTGGCTTAGCTGATTCACATTTCCAGTGACTTGCTTCACTTCACTGTTCTGTCCAGGTTTGAATCTAGCATATTTATGCCCTGGTGGATATCCAAATATTTCATAACAATTCTCTATAGTATGATTGTTCTTTCCACATTTTTACATGGTGGTCTACTCTTAGCACCATTTGGTTTGTTTCATGGTTTGTTACTCCTCTAAAAGTTTCCAACAGCAGCAACAACTTGTGGTAGACTTTGAAGAGTTGAATGTGCTTGTACATTCATTGCTGCTGATTCAGTGTTGTTCTGCAATCCAAATGACATCTCCTTGTTTGCTTCTTCTTGGAGTACAATGCTGAAAGCATCATCAAGTACAGGCGGTGGATCTTTTAATAAGACCTGGTTTCTAACCTGACCATATGATTCATCTAAGCCCATTAAGAATTGCATGACTCTTCTTCTTTCATTCTTTTTATGTAACACAGCTATAACTCCACAGTTTAAATTCTCACAAGTATATGTTTCCTCATATTGAGATATTTCATCCCAAATAGATCTCAGTTTGGAGAAATATAATACTACATCAATGCCATCTTGTTTTGTATTTATCAACTGTTGTTCTAACATGAAAATTCTGTTATTGCTTGATTTAGCAAACCTGCATTTGATTTCATTCCAAACTTTAAAAGCATTATCAGAGAATAAAGTGTAATCTCCAAGTTCATCAGACAAGCTTGCTGAAATCCATCCTAACACCATATAGTTGCACCTCATCCACTTCCTATAAGATGGATTTGTGAGGGCTGGTTCAGGAAAGGATCCATTTACAAAGCCAATCTTATTTTTAGCTAACAAGGCCACATACATGGCACGGCTCCATTTGTGGTAGTTTTGTGTGGTTAATTTTGACTAACAAGAGATGTGTTTGGATTTCCACCATGATGTAAGAAAAATGGATCTAAAGGATCATCAGCTATCGCCTAGTTCTGTGCAGTTGGCGCAATGTGCCATGTACTGCCAGTAGAACCAGGCGCAGCTAATTCTCCTCGATTTGTCATGAATATAAAAAGATTGTGCGGAAGCTAAGATACCTGAGGCAATGATGGATTCACTGCTCTGATACCATATTAAGAAAACAATGCATTCATAACAGAAAACAATGTATTCATATTGTTATGAACAATGTAAACTAAATGAAGAAGAAGTGTAATGAGTACTGTTATATTGAATTTCAAATGCAGTTGTGATATCATTCATTACATTGATCATCTTCTATTTATATACAACTGAAAAGTACATTAAATCATGTAAGAAATATAAAGAATTCTGCCTAATAATCTCTTTGTCTAAAGTGTTCTTCCACTACTCAAATCCAGCTCAGTCGACAGGTGTTGCCATGTGTTGATCCAATGAAGCAATGTATTGCTTCTCATGTGCTGCTTCATTTGCTGATGATGGAGCTCTGACATCCAGCTATTGCTGAGTGTTGTTTCGGATAGCTTGTATCACATCGCTTTCTAACTCTAATAGACACCCGAGATCAAGGAGCTTCCTTAGCACCAGTTTTGTAATGTGAGAAGAAAGAACGAGAATGTGAAGGAGAAAACCTCTTCATAAACCATATAGGTATCCTTTGCTAATAACAGTCGACGAGCTTGTATATAAAGGGTGTACCAGTATGTTTGCTTACCTTCTATTTTAATTCTGACCTCATTAATATTTCACACTAAACAATGATTGCATAACTTGTATGCAAAATATGTTACTCTTAACCAAATGACGGGCCTTAAATGCTCAAAATGCCTAAAAACAACCTTAAACGGGGAACACCGTAAGCTGATACACGCATTTGAGGAATAATTATTTTAAATAAAATAAGTAAATGCTAGCGAAAATATAGAACAAAAGAGTGAATAATCAGCCATTATACATACGCATGCCATGTTCATCTTGTCATATTAGCATAGAGATGCACTACACGTTAAGTAACAGATAATGCACAAATGTGCTTGAGTCAGCAATTCAGAAAATCTGGAAGTTTCTTCTTTTGGCACCTATGCAACTTTACAAACTTGTTGACAAAAATGGCTGGAGAAATGCAATTAGAAAAATCATAGCTCGTCGGTTTTCATATAAACAACATTGAATCCACAGAAGCACTAGGACAATCACAATCCAGAAATTCAATCAAAAAACCCGAAATCGTTCACCATTAATCACAATCAATCAATTAATTACGAAAAACCACAACACACGTCGAGGCTAAAGTAAATCGTAAAAGATAACATGAATGAATTCCTGGGCTGCATGCCCAAAACAAGAAAAAGAAGGGAAAAAAAACATGCATGGAATCTTCAGTGCAAGAACTGAAAGACCCCAACAACAAATCACAGAGTATAATTTTACTTTCATGCACCAGGTAACACTAATTGAAAATCCCAATTGAAACAACGCAACAAAACTCAATTAACAAACCTTCTGATGGATAATTAAATAACCCCCTAAGTACAAAAAGTGAAAAAGATCAAAACTTAACACACCTTACATGAAGCCAAGTAAAAGGGCACGTTTGCTTTTCCCTTCACAATGACAACAGTTGGGTAACATATTTTTTTTCTTTACACTCCATGATACACTCACAAAATCAAGCAATTAAATAAAATTTTATTTTGAAAGATAGTTAGATTGATGAACTATATTTTATATATCTGGTAAAAAAAAATCAACGATAGAAAATTGCCGTGCTTAATTATGAACTAATTAGGATCTATTACCCCCAAAGAAATTATGAACTGGAACCTCTTTCCTTGATACTCAAAGAAAAAAGAGCAAGAAATCTGTTATACAACACCAGACACATAAATCATTTTCGTGTTCTTTGGATTTACTACACGAAGTTTTACCAGCAAGAGTCGAAGAAGCTCAATACAGTTGCTTCAAAACTCCAACAGGTAATGTTGTATATTATTTTTATGACAAATCTGCAACTGATAAATCATCATCACTTATAAGAGAGCAAGATTTGGTGCTGCCACACAAGGGTGTCCCAAGAAATAATCGTTATATGCATAAGATTAATGTATGTTTGTTCTGTTCATGAGATCTGTCATGAGCATAAACTGTCTTTCAAGTTGTCCTAAAGGAAGGACTGAGTTTCTGCCTGCTACATTCTAGCCAGTTTATCACTATTGCCATCCTTTATTTTTATTTTAAAAACCTTCGGAGTTTGAAGAAGGATTACGAGGCTATTGTACTGGTTCAAACCTGCAGTTTTTACTTTTTAATGCCAAGCAATTTGAGGCCATTTCCACGTCTAATTTAGTCAAGCTATCCATTTCTTTTAAAATTACATTCCCAGATGACGAGATTTAAATAAACTGATTTGCAGTTTTTCTACCTCTTACATATCACAAGTTATTACAGCTTAAACTGTTTGCTTCATTAAATCTTTTTCCTTACATTGCAACTACACGCCCACCCAGGATACAAAAGTCAATTCAGTTTTAGGCAGGTACAGCCCCTTGTTAGAAGAATATACTGTTATAGTTTGGAGCCAGCAAAGGAAAGTTACAAAACAATTAGTTTTCTGCTACCTTCACTGGAGGAGGATGGAACTTATCTTCTTAAAATTTCAAACTTAGTTGTATGAAAGTTAATCTAAACACACTCAAACTCAAAAAAAAAAAAATCTACAAAAAAGTTTTTTGAGGAAAATTACGAAGAATCACAACTATTACTCCCTCATAGATCGCACTCCTGATAAAAGTGCAAAGACCATCCGCCACACATCTATTTTATAAAACTTTGGAGAATCCTATGTGAATGCCACTATAACAAGCTATTCTACTAGTAGCTTTCAGTTAATCACTAGACAATACTGTTGGGGTTGGAAAATTCTTCATTCAATGCTAGAACGAATTACAATAGGAGGAGCAACTCTCGCACCCGACTATTACAAAAAACCAACCCTCGAAACTCACTCGTATTTGCGCAACGGCTTTTTTTTCTCTCTGTTTCTTTTCTCTATTTTCTCTCTCTCGTTCTGTTTTCTTTCCATCTTTGCAGCTTTGTTTATAGGAGGAGGAAGAGATGGTAGAATGTTTACATCCGAGCTTTCACCAACCGATGTGATATGTTGGAACCACTTTCACGTGGTCTTCGGTTGGTGGCTGGCCAATATGGACCAACAATCTCCCCCTCCAGCCCCAACCGGATTTCACTTCTTATTTCTTCTCTTTTCGAAAGAGGAACACAATTCAGTGCTCGCCTAGGATCATTCTTCGAACGACTTTGCATGTAGGGGTGAACATTCCCCCTTACTCAAAACTTCTCTTTCTCCATAATTCCCTGAAGAAAGGCAAACAAACGTGGAGATATACAACACCTCCGTATACCCGATCTTTCTTCGAATAACCTTGAAGAAAGGCAGACGATCATGGAAATATCTCTTATCTCCGTACACCAAGTACTTCTTCGAATTATCCTAAAGACAGCAAACACAACACTTATCTCTTTCTCCGAAAACCCATAGAGAAAGGAATCAAATCGTGGAGATATAATTATTCTCCGTACACCATCATCCTCTTTTCTCGACTCAACAAAAGGAATGGAAATCACCATAGAGAATTTAATCTCTGTACTCCTTCTTTCTCTTTCTCCAACATCACTATGGAGAAAGGTATACCCTCTCGTACGAACTATGCCACATCATCAGATATGGTGACCAACGCATCCCCATTTTCTGACTTGTTATTTTCACTGCTTTGTGATAGTTGTTCTCTCAAGAACTTACGATAGTTCCTTTTCATGTGACCATCAATGCCACAATAATAGCATATCAGTGTGTCTTCATATTGATTAACGCTGTCCGTGACATTGTTCGATCCTTGTGGTACACTTCCACTGTATTGGCCTCTTCCTCTGCCTCTGCCTCTACCTCGTCCCCGTCCTCGTCCTCTGCCGCGTTCGTTGTTCTCATAAACGAGGGCATATGACTCTTCAGTATGATTCTCCTTCCTTCGGGCATCCTCGTTCAGGTGAGCGTCCGTGACCATCTCCATGGATATTTTACCGTCAGGAGCCGAGTTACTCAGAGTGATGACGAGTGTCTCCCAATTATCATGTAGAGAACTGAGAAGCAAGATGACTTGTTCCTCGTCTTTCAGGACCCAATCAGCGGCAGCAAGCTGGTTCACGAGGTCCTGGAATTGACTCGTATGCTCTGCTATAGACGTACCACTTCGTAGCTTGTGGTTCACCAAACGCCTCATCAACCGAGTTTTGTTCCAAGCTGTCTTTGCTTGATACATATTCTCAAGCTTTTTCCACAGATCATACGCCTTAGTTTCTTGCGCAACGTGGTGGAACACACTGTGGTCAATCCATTGACGGATCTGAGCCATCGTCTTCTTGTTCATTTTTGTCCATATTTCATCTGTCTTCTTCTCCGGTTTCACACCCTTACTCTCAATTGGGTCGGCTAAATCCTTCAGATTCAGTAAATCTTCCATGCCAAACTTCCACATGTTGTAATTTGTTGGCGTCAACCGCATCATCATGTCCGACGTTGAATTTTCTATGTTAAAATTCAACAAGATTGCTTGTACCAAAATTTAGAGGTCGAATTTGGGGAAACAGAGCACACGGTTGGATCCGGAACGGTCGAAAACCTTGAAAACCGTTCTGACCTTGTCAAAAACCGACAAGAAATGAGTTGAACCGGGCGAAACAAGTTGGAGGGAATTGAACCGGACCAAATCCGGTTTTCACAGCATTGACCGGTCAGACCACCTGATGACCGGATCAGGATCTGGGCGGGTCGGATTTGGGTCGGATCCGGGTCGAACTTCTTCTTCTTCGCCCGCTTTTCTCAAATGAGCCGAGTTAACTCGCCGTTAACTCGGTCGGCATGAAACGACGCTTTCCGATGACCGAAAAATTCTGAAAAATATATATTTGGAATACTCGCAACACGAGCTTCACAATGGTAGTAACAAAACACGATTTCGGGACGAAAAGATTTTGACATCGAATCGGGTCGGCCTCGAACGCCACCCTCCGGCGATCGGAATCCTTCGAAAACTTGATTTTCGGAATCGTCGAAACGAGAGCTTTGCAACTATGATAAGAAATCACAGTTTCGTAACGAAAAATTTCGGACAAAATTTTACAGAGAACGCAACCTTAGCGCTTGATACCAGTTGTTGGGGTTAGAAAATTCTTCATTCAACGCTAGAACGAATTACAATAGGAGGAGCAACTCTCGCACTCGACTATTACAAAAAATCAACCCTCGTTCTGTTTTCTTTCCATCTTTGCACCTTTGTTTATAGGAGGAGGAAGAGATGGTGGAATGTCTACATCCGAGCTTTCACCAACCGATGTGATATGTTGGAACCACTTTCACGTGGTCTTCGGTTGGTGGCTGGCCAATATTGACCAACAAATACTTCAAACAGAAGGGAATAATATAAGCTCTTCAATACAACATTATAAAAGATAATGAATCAGACCTCTCCTATTCTGGCTCCCACATCTAAGATTACAGTAAAGTACACAGAAATTCAGGGACAAACTAATTCAGAGTTGATAAGAATTCATTAGCTATGTCACAAAATAGTAAACAAAGTTGTCCTGAAGTCATACAAGAACAAGTGACACGCATAAAACCAATCACTAGATGAAAGCTATTGTTCCAATAAGTTAATTTAACAATGTGCCAAACATTCTGAACTCCTTAGATTATAGATAATAATTAACAATTGGGGACCAAGAGCAGCAATTGAAACAACACTAGCTATAACGAAAATCTCTATTCAACTAATTTCATGAAACCAAATATAATCACTCTAGAATAAGCTTATTATATTTAACCCATCCTTCACACGCATAGAAAACCCCACATGTTTGTCCTCGCAACCCCAACAATCTGCGACAAGTTCAACGTTGTGGTGCCTGACAGCTGATTTTGAGATAAGTTGACAACTCGAAATTCCTACACTTTCCATCACCTGGCACTCAATTAACAAGAGCTTCTCAAGCTCTCTGCCGAATCCTAGCAAGAGTCGAATAACGGCATCATCTATGGAAACATTCCGAAGTACCAATCTCTTGAGGTTCTTGGCATAAGACTTAGAAGAAGCCTCTAAAATGCTATGCAGGACGTCTGCACACACCCCACCTAAACTGAGACACTGCAGATTTGGGGCTTCAATAGTTATCATTTTAACCTCATCCGTATTAAAATTCAATTCAACACTCTTAAGTTTGGTGCTACAAAGACTTACAGACCCAAACCCGTGGCAGTCATCAATACTCACTTCTTTAAGAGAACAAGTATTCAACAACAATCTCTGTAAGATTCTCTCATCTATACGAACAGAATGGAATTCAAGTTTTTCCAAAGAGGAAAAGTAGCAGCCACTATTAATATTATTATGATGATCATTAATGCCGCCTGACTCTTCCGCGACGACAATGTCAAAACCACTTAAATGCAACGCCTTCACCGACTTATTATTAGCATGAAACAGCGCAGACGAACGCAATATGTATGTGTGGGGAGTCATGTAACAAAGAATCAAGTACTCGACGTTTTTACTTAGAGCAAAGCCTATCCATCTCTCGAGATCTTTGTTGGCATATGGAGTATTGAAATCTGGAGGATGGCACTGTTAGCATATTATATTGTTATATTTGTATATTAATTGTCTTGAGGGTAGTTTAGTCTTTTTAGTTGTCTTGTATATATATGTTAATCTTGTAAACCCTAGATCTAATTCATTCATCATATTGTAAGATCCCATCTTGTCTTTGTAAGATGATGACTATATTCTTGAATGTTATCATGGCATCAGAGCCAAATCTCTGACCCAACCGGTAGGCAAACACGACACCACGCCGATCGAACTCACTCTCCGAAATTTTTTTGGGTTTTTCGTCTTCGTATTGCTACTGGTTTCTGGTAATCCGCTGCACTCTCTGAACTTGTTGGTGTGTTAATTTCGATTTCGATTTGGTGCAATTTTTGTTCGATTTCTACTGGAATTCCGTTTCTGGGTTAGTCTTGCTTTGTGTATTGCTGCAATTTTCGATTTCTGTTATCATGACGGGAGGGGATGATTCGTTGCAGTCGATTAGTGTTCGTTTTGATGGGAAGAACTATGGGTATTGGAGTTATGTTATGAAAAACTTTCTAAAAGGGAAGAAGATGTGGAATTATATTTCTGGTGTTTTGGTTGCTCCTAAGTCAGATGATGTTAATTTTGTTGAGTTATTGGATGTGTGGGATACCAATAATTCTAAAATTATTACTTGGATTAACAATTCAGTTGAGCATAAGATTGGTACTCAGTTAGCTAAGTTTGATACTGCGAAAGAAGTTTGGGACCATTTGGAGAGGTTGTATGTGAGGTCCAACTTTGCTGTTCAATATCAACTTGAAGGGGAAATTCGTGCTCTTACACAGGGCGATCGAAGTGTTCAAGAGTTTTATTCTGAGATGACAAACTTTTGGGATCAGTTGGCTATGACAGAATGCGATGAACTGAGAGCATTCGGTCCGTATATTGAAAGGCGAGAACAACAACGTTTGGTTCAACTGTTGTACAATCTCCGCTCTGAGTATGAAGGCATCCGTGGGTCAATTCTGCACCGTACTCCTTTGCCTTCAGTTGATTCAGTTGTGCATGAATTGTTAGCTGAAGAAACCCGCCTCAAGACTCAAATTGAGAAGTCCACTCCTGTTGGTTCTGTTTTGGTTACTCAACCTAGTCATACCAGATCTAAACAAAAGAGTTATGATAAGGATGAGTGTCGCTATTGTCATGAAAAGGGTCATTGGAAGAATCAGTGTCCTTTATTGAACCAGAAAGGCAAACCACAACAGGAATATGGAAAGAGGCCAAGTGACAAACCTTCATATTCACAGAATCTTCGTTTTGGAGGACAGCCTAATACAGCTGTTGTCATGCCTACATTGGATCCAGCTTCTGTCGATTCATCTTTGTCAGACAACGCATCTTTGGTTAATCTTTTGCAGAACCTTCTTCAGGCAAACAAAAACCAGTCTCCACCATATGCTATGTCTGCTCCATCCACATCAGGTAGAAACTCGTCCTTATGGGTGTTGGATTCTGGAGCATCTCATCACATGTCTCCTGATCGCAACTCATTTGTATCTATGTCTCATGTGTTACCACCTACATCTGTTATGACTGCTGATAGCACTCCTATGCCAGTAGTAGGTGTTGGTACAATTCAAACAGAAAATCTCTCACTACCTGATGTTTATTGTATTCCTAAATTGGCTATGAATCTTATTTATGTTGGTCAATTGTGTGATCGTGGTCTTGATGTTCACTTTTCCTCTACTTCTTGTCATGTGCAGGATCCGAAATCAAAGAGAATACTTGGGACTGGAAGTAGAGAGGGGGGACTTTATGTTTTGGATGGCATGAAGGTTGATGGTCAGTTTGCAGCTACGAGTATTGATCTATCTACCTTTCATTTGAATTCTTCTTCTTCGAAGTTTTACGTATGGCACTCTAGACTAGGTCATGTATCTGGATCTTGTCTGCGTTTTTTATGTAATAGTGGTGTTTTGGGAGACTTGCAGTCTCAGGATATTTCTGATTGTAGTGGATGTAAACTTGGGAAATTTTCTGCAAAACCCTTTAATCACAGTACATCCACTTCTTTTGCACCATTTGATTTGATTCATTCTGATGTTTGGGGACCTGCCCCTACTCCTACAAAGGGGGGGTCACGATATTATGTCTCTTTCATTGATGACTATACTCGTTATTGTTGGGTTTACTTGATGAAAAATCGTTCTGAATTCATTGATGTTTATGCTCACTTTGCTGCATATGTGAAAACTCAACACTCTAAAGTCATAAAATGTTTTAGATCTGATTTGGGTGGGGAATATACGAGTAATGCACTCTATGACACTCTTCTTAGGGATGGTACTGTGCACCAATCATCTTGTACAGACACACCTCAACAAAATGGTGTGGCTGAAAGAAAACATAGGCATATTGTTGAAACGGCACGTTCTATGCTTTTGTCTGCTAGTGTACCTAGTGAGTATTGGGGTGAAGCAGTTCTCACTGCTGTTTATATCATAAATAGAGTTCCAACTCCTAAGAACGCAGGTATCTCTCCATATGCTAAGTTATTTGGTCAAACTCCTGATTATTCTCATTTGCGGGTTTTTGGGTCCACATGTTTTGTTCTTCGTCCACATGTTGAGCGAACTAAGTTGTCTTCACGTGTTGCAATATGTGTCTTTTTGGGATATGGAAATGGTCAGAAGGGTTATCGGTGTTATGATCCAGTTGCTAGAAAATGTTATGTTTCTCCTCATGTTCACTTTATTGAGCATATTCCATATTTTTCCATTCCGAGAAGCTCCCATAATGTGACACGGTCTGATATTATTCACATTGACCCATTTACTCTTGATGTTTCTGATATTGGAACTAATGATCCAACTGGTGAGAATATTGGTATTGGTGATGTTGTTGGGGATGACAATATTGGTGTTGGTGATGGAGATGACTTGGGTGCTGCTGAAGAGTTACCCCCTCATGTCCCTTCTCTTACGATTTTGGATCCAGCTCAGGAGCGGTATCCCAGGCGTACTCGTAAGTCTACTCAACTGCCTGATTTCATTTATTCTTGTTATTCTCAGCCTTTTGTTTCCTTTTTGGCATCTGTTTGGCCTCTTTGTGAGCCTACCTCTTATTCTGAGGTGGCACAAGATATTGTTTGGCGAGAGGCTATGGCTGAGGAACTATCAGCTTTGAACAAAAATCACACTTGGGACTTGGTTCCTCTTCCAATAGGAAAAAAGTCAATTGGTTCTCGATGGGTCTATAAAATTAAAACCAAAGCTGATGGTTCTGTTGAGCGATATAAGGCTCGTCTAGTGGCAAAAGGATTTGCTCAACAATATGGCATGGATTATGAGGAGACCTTTGCTCCTGTTGCTAAGATGACATCTGTCAGAGTTCTTATTGCAGTTGCATCAGTACGACAATGGTATATTTCACAGATGGATGTGAAAAATGCATTCTTGAATGGTGATTTACATGAGGAAGTGTATATGGCACCTCCTCCGGGTGTTCCTCATGACAAAGGGCAGGTGTGTAGACTTAAGAAAGCATTATATGGGCTTAAGCAAGCTCCAAGAGCTTGGTTTGAGAAGTTTTCTACAGCTGTTTGTTCTCTTGGCTTCTCATCTAGTCCTAATGATTCGGCCTTATTTGTTAAATGGAGTTCTGCTGGTCGCATAATGCTTTTACTGTATGTTGATGATATGATTATTACAGGTGACGATGTTGAGGGTATCAAGGTGTTGAAACACACCTTATCTCGTTTGTTTGATATGAAGGATTTGGGTCCTCTTCGTTACTTTTTAGGTATTGAAGTCGCCTCATCTCCAAAGGGCTATCTTTTGTCTCAGTCAAAGTATACTTCAGATATTTTAGAGCGAGCTCGTCTTACAGACACTCGTGTTGAATGTTCGTTATACTCCTACTGGTGGCACACTTCTTCCGGATCCCACTTTGTACAGGTCTATTGTTGGTAGTTTGGTATACTTGACTATTACCCGACCGGATATTGCTTATGCGGTCCATGTTGTTAGCCAGTTTGTTGCTGCACCTACCTCTGATCATTGGGCTGCTGTTACTCGCATTCTTCGTTATCTTCGTGGTACTATTTATCAGAGTCTGTTGTTTCCTTCGAGTTCTTCCTTAGAACTTCGAGCATATACGGATGCAGACTGGGCTAGTGATCCATCCGATCGAAAATCTACCACTGGATACTGTATTTTTCTAGGTGATTCTCTCATCTCTTGGAAAAGCAAGAAACAAGATGTTGTTTCTCGTTCTTCTACCGAGGCAGAGTATCGTGCTATGGCTTCCACCACAACTGAACTTGTTTGGTTACGACGATTGTTAGGTGATATGGGGGTGTTGTTGTCATCCCCCACACCCATGTATTGTGATAACAAAAGTGCTGTTCAGATTGCTCATAACTCTGTTTTTCATGAGCGTACCAAACATATTGAGATCGATTGTCATGTGACTCGACATCATTTTCAGCATGGTGTTATCTCTCTACCGTTCATTTCTTCTTCGATGCAGTTGGCTGACTTCTTTACGAAGGCACATACGATTCAGCGACACAACTTCTTTGTTGGCAAACTCTCGTTACTTATTGCAGTACCTTCTCGAGTTTGAGGGGGGGTGTTAGCATATTATATTGTTATATTTGTATATTAATTGTCTTGAGGGTAGTTTAGTCTTTTTAGTTGTCTTGTATATATATGTTAATCTTGTAAACCCTAGATCTAATTCATTCATCATATTGTAAGATCACATCTTGTCTTTGTAAGATGATGACTATATTCTTGAATGTTATCACACCGCTAAGAGTACCACTTTGAATCGCACAATGCTTACGTTCTGACAACGACGTGCTATTGAACTGTTTACGTAGTTATAAAAACCTTGGACCAACGCCGGGTCATCGGGGAACTTCCAGTGGAAGTGATCGAATTGATCGAAATCCAACAGCGGAAAGGAGTTCCAGGTAGAGTACCAAGTCTTGGACAAAACAGAGGTTTTGGGGGCGTCTTCGGTGGAAAGCAAAGACAGAATCTTATGCAAATTTGGTTCGGGCAACTCCGAGATTCTATCAACCTCGTCATTGGCGACTACGTCCTTTCTTCGGAGTTTTGTGGTACACTTGTTCATCTTTCTGAAGAGGGACAAAAGCTTTACCCAAGTATGTATTTGCAATATATATTTGGTTCAGTTAATAATGTAATTATATCGTTAGGATACTATAGATTGTGGCACACAAGTTTATGCCAAAGGAAACATTCATATTGTAATTACAACCAAATTCTTGTTGTTCATCTTTTGCCCCCTCACATAAGGAATGTTAAAATTGATAGAATATCAGAAAACATTATTAGCTTTTTTCTTAATTAATGTGATTTGGTGTAGTATTATAATTATAGGCATGGGGTTGATAGAAGTACGGAAGTATGATATTTGACTTTGGACGTTTGCAATTAAGGTTTCGTTAGGTTTACAAAGGCGCTTATTATATAGAGAATTTTGCACTAGACGTCCTTTATGTTAACCACTTTTCAAAAAAGGTCCTCTATGTTGACACTTAACAGAAAACGTCCTATATGTTGACATCATTTGTAATTTTCGTCCTATATGTTGGCATTAACAGAAAGAGTCCTATATGTTGACATCATTTGCAATTTTCGTCCTATATGTTGCATTATTTGAAATTTTCGTCATTTTCAGCTGAATGTCAATAAAATATTTGCATTTCCATCCCTAAATAATTTATATAATTGCACTCACACTTAAAAATTTAAAAATTTCAACAAACTTAATTAATAATTTCTTAAGTTTGATTTTATTAATTATTTGATAATTTTAAATTTTTAAAAACAGTTATCAATTTCGAAAAAAAATATTATAAATTTCGAAAATTGCTAATTATTTTTAAAAATTTCGAAACTGATAATATTTTTTTAAAAATTTTCGAATTTTTTTATAAAAAACAAATATTATCAATTTCGAAAACTGCTAATTTTTTAAAAATTTCGAAACTGATAATATTTTTTTAAAAAAAAATCGAAGTTTTTTATAAAAAAAAAAGTATTATCAATTTCGAAAATAGCTAATTTTTAAAAAAAAATCAAAACTGATAATATTTTTTTTTAAATTTTCGAAATTTTTTATAAGAAATAATTATTATCAAGTTCGAAAATTGCTAAATGTTTTTTAAAATTTCGAAACTGATAATATTTTTTTAAAAATTTTCGAATTTTTTTATAAAAAAAAATATTATCAAGTTCGAAAATTGCTACCCAAAATCGTTCGAAAAAAATTCGATTTTTTTTTTTAAAAAATATTATCAGTTTCGATGTTTTTTTTAAAAAAATAGCAATTTTCGAACTTGATAATAATTTTTTTTAAAAAAAATCAAAAATTTTAAAAAAATATTATCAGTTTCGAATTTTTTATTAAAAATTTCCAATTTTCGAAATTGATAATATTTTTTTTTATTTTCGAAATTGATAACTTTTTTTAAAAATTTAAAATTATTAAATAATTAATAAAATCAAGCTTAAGAAATTATTAATTAAGTTTGTTGAAATTTTTAAATTTCTAAAAATATAATATCGAAATTTATTTTAAAAAATATTATCAGTTTCGAAATTTTTAAAAGTAATTAGCAATTTTCGAAATTGATAATATTTTTTTTATTTTCGAAATTGATAACTGTTTTTAAAAATTTAAAATTATCAAATAATTAATAAAATCAAACTTAAGAAATTATTAATTAAGTTTGTTGAAATTTTTAAATTTTTAAGTGTGAGTGCAATTATATAAATTATTTAGGGATGAAAATGCAAATATTTTATTGACATTTAGCTGAAAATGACGAAAATTTCAAATAATGCAACATATAGGACAAAAATTGCAAATGATGTCAACATATAGGACTCTTTCTGTTAATGCCAACATATAGGACGAAAATTACAAATGATGTCAACATATAGGACGTTTTCTGCTAAGTGTCAACATAGAGGACCTTTTTTGAAAAGTGGTTAACATAAAGGACGTCTAGTGCAAAATTCCCCATTATATAAGGTACATATTACCTTCTTATAATACACGGAGAAAAGGAAATTATTCTGGTTAAAAGAAATACATAAAAACAGGAATGTAGTTGAATTCAAACGGCAATAGAATCCTACTGGGTCATGCTTGTCTTACATTCTAATGGCAATATTATTCTATTGGGTCGCGCAGAAGCCTTATATTATTAGCATATATATATATATATACCTTCTTAAGTATTTAATATCTTGATAACTACAAATTAAACTAATTCATCTAAAATACAGTAATTATCTAAAAGCTTATACAAACTATCTTTACTGATATATAGATTATGATTAATACAATTGAGTCTCGCACACTACAACAGATTTTGCCTTTACCGACGGCTCAAAAACCGTCGGTAAAGGCCCCTTTTCCGACGGAAATAATCATTTCCGTCGGCAAAATCCGTCGGTAAAAGCCGACGGAAAAAAGCTCGTAAGTAAAGAGCTTTTCCGTCGGACTTTTACCGACGGAATAAGGCTTTTCCGTCGGTTTTAAGCCGACGGAAAAGCCTTAGCCCTATACCGTCGGCTTTAAGCCGACGGAAAAGGGTTTTAAAATATAAAAAAAAAAAATTAAAAATTTAAAAAAATGATTTAAAAAAACGATTTAAAATGATTTAAAGCCGACGGTATAGGGCTTTTCCGTCGGCTTAAAGCCGACGGAAAAGGGTTTTAAAATATTAAAAAAAATAAAAAAAAAAAACAATTTAAAAAAATGATTTAAAACAATTGACTTAAAAGAAATCGTTTTAAAATAATTGATTTATGATTTTTTCCGATTTATTTAAAAGAAATCGATTTTAAATAATTATTTTATAATATTTAGGGATTTTTTGTAAAGAAACGATTTTAAATAAATTTTTTATGTTTATTTGGCGATTTAATTTAAAAGAAATCGATTTAAATAATAACATTCACATTTTCGAGCAATTTTTTTAAATTATTAATTATAATAAATAAAATTTCGTATTTAAAATATAATCTTGATAATATAAGTTTTTTATAGTTATTATTAGTTAGATAATGAAGAAAACATAAGTAGAAATAAAATAATAAAACAAATAATAAACTCTAATTACAAGTTAGTAAATATATATGGATAAATTTTTGTTAGTTATTTAGAATTTTTGGGAGAGAAAGTAGATAGTTTTTGGAGAATGGGAAGAATGAATGAATTAAGTGGGTAAAATAAGGGGTATTTATAGATATTTAGGAGGAGTAGGGTTAATTAAAAAAATCAAAAAAAGGGGTGGGGGTGCCACGTCAGCGATCCGTGTGAATTATCACACGGATCGCTGACGTGGCACGCCCATTCGCCCCCCCCCCCCCCCCCCCCCCTTTCCTAAGGCCTATAAATATCGAGCTTCTCTTCTCATTTTCAATATCCAACTCTTCAACTCTCACTCTCGATAACAATCCTTTCCTCTCTCTCATATTCGATAATTTTTTTTTTCCGTCGGCAAAATTCTTTTATTTCCGTTATGAATAACGAAAATAATCGTAACGTTACCGACAAAGGTAAAGGAAAACTCGTCAAATCCAAATCCAAACAAATTCCAAAATATATTTCGAATATAAACTTGTTCAAAAACATTAAGGCCATCACAAAACTTTTGGGCCATAAATCTCATCAAGATGTAGCAACCTCAGATCCTAACGAGGTTATGCAGCCGATAGATGATACTATTCAACCAACAAGCGAGACTGGGGTTGTCTCCGCTTCACAGCAACAGGGGCCTACCCGTAATCGGCCCCCTTTGCCGACAGAACTACCACAGGGGCCCACTTCAACCCGAAACCGGGCCCCGCCTCCAGGCCGAGTTCGTGACCAAGTCTCGGTCCCGCCGCCGTCAATGACTCCTGCAGCTCCGACATTTCCGCTCGCCCTGATGGACGAAGTTTCAGATGACAACGACGGGGGAGGTTCGACGTCGGAAGGCTCCCCGGTTTCTGGTGGTTCAGCAAGTGGTTCTACTACGCCGGTTGCTGTTAGGGGACGGGGAAAGGGCCGAGCTGCGACTGATGACGAGGCTAAGAGGCCCCTAATTGGCGTTACCGAAGACTGTGTTTTCGATCCATCTTTATCCTACGATAAAAGATATCATACTAATGCGGAAGAGATTACTCGTACAATCGGCTTCATAATAAGGCATCATGTGGAAGAACCAGCTATCTATTACTCCCGTTTATCCAACGACCAGAAACAAAAATTTCTGAACCATTTTGGGGTAAAATTTCTGAACCATTTAGCTTATGTTAATATTTGTGTATATTAATATTTTTTCCTTACACTTATATGATATTATAATTTGAAGAGGGTATTCCAATACTCGGATGAAATAAAGCCAATGGTTCGTGAGGCATTCGACCGGGTGGCACAAGGCATCTATAAAAACTCCATCTATAATGTAAAAAAGACGTACAAGCAACGTGACAAGAAGCCAGCCTGGTACAAGAAGTCTTGGTTACCTGCAGGTAAAGAACAATTTTTCGTTAATCACTGGCAACAGGAAAGGACGATAGAACTCGCGAAAAAGGCAAAAGAAAATCGAGAGGCCCTGAAAACAAATAGTGCAGACGGCAAGGGTTCGTTAGCCACACACCACGGTGGATCTGTCAGCACACAACAAAGGAGCCTAAAGTCGGTACGATACGTTACAATTTGCTTTCGTTATGAATATACTTTATTATGTTACCTTTATCATTAAATAATATTGCTTTGAAACAAATGTTGTTATAGCTTGAAAGCGATACCCCTTACCGCTTCGATCAACAGTGGGTGGTCGACCACACAGTGAGGACTCCCAATGAAAAAATAATCAGATGGAACCCACCGAGCGCACAAGATTATCATGTAAGTTATTAAAACGTTGTATATTATTTTTGGGAAATATGTATATTGTTTATTGATTTACTTTATAAACTGTAGACTCGTTACACGCAAGGACTCTATGATAAATATAAGGTCGAAGAACGCTTTCCGTTTGAGTGTGACCAAGCGGTCTCGGCAAAGGCAGATCTCGGCGGTCAACACGGGAGGCAACGTGGCAAGCCTAAGCACAACAAGATGTCAGATTCAGGGAGGACGACGGCAAAGAAGCCTAACCCTGGCGAGGAGAGAAGAACTAGGAAAGCCGTGCAAAATGTTCATTCACAGTACGAGGAAAAACATACTCAACAGAAGGATCGCATAGCGGCATTGGAGCAAAAAATCATTGATGATGAGGAGGCGAGGAGGCGGGAAAGAGAGGAATCACAACGTAATTTTAACAGGTATCCTCAATATAACAACCTTCCCAATAATTACCCCAACAACAATCCAAGCCAGTTTTGGAATCAAAACCAAACACAACAGGGCCAAATCGCTCCGGGGAATCAAGGCTTTCATTCTTACAACCAGTCGAGCCAAGGCTATGATTCTTACAATCAGGGTACACCTATGTCGTGGAACCAACAACACGATCAAGGTGCACCTTCATCGTGGGAACAAGTCATTCCACCTACTGGTTCGTGGGGCCAGAAACAGCGTCAACCCAAGCCGCATCCGGAAACTTTCCCGTTATGGTCAGATGAATATCAACCACCAAGTTCGTGGCACAATCAATGTTATGCTCAAAGTGCTCCTGGACATGCTAGTTATAGTGGGGCTCGTCCAAATGACCCACGACGTGCTAGAGTTAGCGACACTTCTCCGAGTTTTGCAAGGGGTTATCAAGTCGAACCCGTAATTGATCTAAACAATTTGGAGTTACCGACTGAAGACTATACTAATCAAGCTTGGAACAGTGACGTGAATAGAGAATACGGTGGTCCATCTTGGATATGATAGCCGAGGTCGCATTAATGTGTAATTTTCGAGTATGAGTGTTTAAATTTCTAGTATGTGTGTTTAATTTTCGAGTATGAGTGTTTAAATTTCTAGTATGTGTGTTTAATTTTCGAGTATGAGTGTTTAAATTTCTAGTATGTGTGTTTAATTTTCGAGTATGAGTGTTTGAATTACGATTTTGCGTGTTTAATATCCGAGTTTGTCTTTTTAATTTAAAATAACATTGATTTAATCATGTGGTAGTTTTTTCTTTTACCAATCCTTTAAAAACACTAATTAAGCGTGTCATTCCAAATCTCGTCCAAAACGAAGTAACGAAATACGATAAACAAATAAACGAGTGATTTATGTAATTATAGAAAAGTTAAAAAAATATCCGAATTACGTTTTTTCTTTTACCAATCCTTTAAAAACACTAATTAAGCGTGTCATTCCAAATCTCGTCCAAAACAAAGTAACGAAATACGATAAACAAACATTATAATATAAAATACTATACCTCTCTTCAACCCTAAACCCTAAACCCTAAACCTTAAACCCTAAACCCTATAAGCCCTAAACCCTATCCTTAAAACCTATACAACATAGTTCTAACTTGTATTTTCATACATAAAGGTTGTAAAACACCTTTAATCACTAATATTTTTTAACCATACACTAACATATGTAAAATAGGAGTGTTCTTCCAAATTTCGTACAAAACGGAATGTCGGAAGATGTTTAAAAAACAATTTGGGGAAGAAAGCGCAATTATACAAAAGATGCAAAACAACTTCAAATTCTGTTTTTTCTTGAACAACTATTTTCACAACACTAATGAGGCATGTAAATTCAAATTTTATCGACAAATGGAGAAGCGAAACACGTTAAAAATATATTTGTGGTCAAAAATGTAATTTTATTTTTGTATTGGTAAAAGAAAAAAACCTGCCGACATCAGTTTTGTATTTTTTTTTATTAAAAAATTCTGGTTGACATCCTTTTTTAATTTTATTATTAATTTTTTTTTTTTAAAAAGAAAAGGCTGACATCAATTTTTATTTTTTTTTTTTTTTTTTTTATTAAATGGGCCATTCCCGTCGGCCCAAACCCGACGGGAATGGGCTTTACCGTCGGGTTTGGGCCGACGGTAAAGCAGCCCATTTTTTTAAATTTTTTTTTTTATAAAACGGCTATTCCCGTCGGCCCAAACCCGACGGGAATGGGCTTTACCGTCGGATTTGGGCTGACGGTAAAGCTTGGCCATTTGTACCGTCGGCCCAAAGCCGACGGTATAACCTATTACCATCGGGATTGGGCCTGACGGTAATAATTGGGCCATTTCCGTCGGGCCAAAACGCCGGGCCCGACGGAAATGGCCAAATCTGTTGTAGTGGCAGTTAAATTATATATAAATTGATCTCTTTCGGATTCAAACAAGAAAAAAGAGAAGTTTTTCAACTATTTATTATTTAGAATTTTCACTAACGCTCTGCTTTGTGGTATATAGCTAGCAACACCTCTCTTAATTTATGGTTATTGAGATTTTCTTATGTAGATTTTCGAAGTTTTTTTAATTGCCTACTGGACATATCGCGATTCATAACAGAAATTAATAACGCAACACTAAAAAATGGAATAATGTACTCCTGAAATTAATAACTCATCACTAAAAAATGGAATCATGAACTCACACTACAGCAAAATCCGTCTTTTCCAACGGAATAAGTTGTTGAAAATGATCGGAATCTTTTTCGATGGTACTATTTTGCCGAAATATATCTTTTCCGACGGCACATGTCCACATGAAAAGATTCTGACAGTAACGTGTTGTCGAAAAAGATCATTTTCGACGAAATCGAGCTGTCGAAAAAGGATAAATTTAGAAAACAAATTGGGAGAAAGCCGCCGGTCCCGTTCGGTCATTTCAGTTGGCCATTGGCCGACATAAATAACCGCAGGACCGGCACTTTTGGCCGCTGGCCAGGCAACTTCCAGGACGTCGACAGAAGTTTTCCTTTGTGGATACTGAAAATAATCGCAACGTTACCGATAAAAATAAAGAAAAGTCAAAAGTTAAACCGAAACAAAGTATATTTCGAATATAGAGACACAGAGAACCTTTCAGTCCCTCGGGTTCTCTCGTATGTTTAAAGGTCGTTGTCAAGACGTAGAAACCACTGATCTTGACGAGGTTATCCAATCGATCGAGGAATCTGTCACCAACGTAGTAGACCCAGGTTACACACCAACATAGCCCCATACCCCGGACTCGGGCCCCTGCTCTGGCTCCACACCAATTGGGCCTCTCTACAACCCGGAATCGGACCCCTACTCCGTCTGCACATCAACAGAGCCCCACTACAACCCAAAATCGGGCCCATGCTCCGGCGGGGTGACAGACCCACTTCCGATCTCGCCGCCATAAATTACTCCTCCATCTTCGGTATTTGTGCATGGCTTGATAGAAGAACTCTCACAAGGCAACAATGCAAGAGGTTCGTCGTCATCGCATCCCTTGCCGACTTCTATTGCTTCAGCATCTGGTTCTACTAACTGTCGACCACCTAGGGGACGGGGAAAGGGTTGAGATCCTTCAAATACCGACGCCCAAAGACCCTCTATTGTGGTTGACGACGAATTATGTTTTGATCGCAATGAAAGTGAGGAGCATCCCGAGGATAGGATCCGTACAATCGATAATGTAATAAGGTCCTTGGTAGACGAACCAGCTATTTATTACTCTCAGTTATCCGCGAACTACATAAAAAACTAACTACATAAAAAAATATCTGAACTACTTTGGGGTATCTTCTTTAAACTTATTTTAATACTTCTAGCATTATTTTTGTATATAATTGTTTTTCCCTATACTTATATGTTATTATATTTGAAGTCAATATACGAGTGGGATGAAGCGGAATTGCCTAATATTACATAGTGGCACAAGGATTGTGGAGAGAATCGATATACGAGTGCAAAAAGCGATACAAGAACCGTGATAAAAATCCTAAAAAGTATAATAAGCCATGGCTACCCAAAGGCCACGAATCGAAGTACATTGAATACTGGGAGAATGAAAGGACGATAGAACTATCAAAAGATGTGAAGCAAAATCAAGAGTCAAATAAGATAAAGAGTGCCGACGACAAGGGTTTGTTAGTTGTGCACCATGGTAGATCTGTCAGTACCCAGACTAGAAGCCATCAAACCGTACGATACGTTAGGATTTCCTTGTGCTCAAAATATATTTCAAAAATATTATGTTACCCTTTATCATTAATACAATTTCAAAAAAATGTTTGTATAGCTTGATCATCCAAACCAGTTCTGCTACGATCAACAATATTTAATCGACCACACGAAATGGGATCCTATGGGACGAATACTTAGGTGGGACCCACCAATCGCAGAAGGGTATTATGTAAGTTATCTGATTATGTATATCATTCCTTTTTGCATATAGCTTTTTTTATGTACTTTAAAACGAGAGGAGCGCTATATGAAAGGACTCGAAGAGAAATATTCGGATGAAGTGAAATTGCCCTTTGGGTGTGACAACGATATCACAGCCATTGCGGATGATGGCGGAACCCACGAGAGGCAACGAGGCCTACCTAAGCACAACCTTATGTCAGATTCTAGTAGGTCGCAGGGTAAGAAGTTGAACCCATGTGAGGTGAAAAGAACCGCTAATCTAGAATTATAGGTGTCATCAAATTTCAGATAGTATTGCTCTAGTGTTTATAGGTGTGTGAGGTGGTATCTAGAATCCTCTCATTTCATCGTTTCTAGATTAGTCTTTCCAAATATTTTACGAGAATTATCTATAGTATTCATAACATATCTATAGTATCACTACACTAGTTAAAGACTATGTTTGCAAATTCTGATTTAAGCCTACTATATCGGCACATGCGTCAATGTTTACACATTTTTGACACATCTCGCAGGAATTTGTCCACGTATGCAGCACGTGGCGCCTCGCTACCTACATTTTCACACATGGGCTTTTTAATTCAAGACTTCCTCGTATTTGGGATTTTTTTATTTTCAAAACAAAAATTGTGAACATTGACGTTGGTGCCAACATAGCGGACTTCGAACTTTGCCAACATAGTGGGTGAAAAATAAAACAGAGACAACTTAGTGGGTTAACTTAGATATTTACCCAGTGTAGTGAGGACTTCTCTAGATCCATCCACACTCTTATTATAATTACATAGATATATTTAGAATATTCTAAATTGCTAAATAAATGATCGGATACTTTAATACCGCCCCTTGATTCATTTCTCGGATACTTTAAGCATACTCCTTAGCAGTTGGAGTTGAACTCTTGAAAGTGCCTCGGTGATGATCAACTTGTTGTTCTTCCGTCGAACAGTATTTCATCAAAATATCTCCACTTGCTTGGATTTTTCTAATGAAGTGATACTTGATAGCCATTTGTTTCATTGATTATGTTGCATTGGATTCTTGGCTATTGCTATAGCCAATTTTTGTAAAAAAGAATTCATGCAAGCCCGTTTTGTTGTTGACCCATGTCTTCAAGTATCCTACTTAGCCATATACCTTGACAAGTTCAGTAGGCTGCTGCAGCGTATTTTGCTTATGCGGATGATTGTGCAACAGACTCTTGTTTCTTTAAATGTATACAATAGAATGAAAAACATTCAGAAACGAGCCATTAGGAATACACATGATTCTCCTTTAATTAAATATTTGGTTATCTATAGAACTAATAAAAGGAAGCGTTATAAAGACATTTAATAATCTTACTTTAAAGTCCCAACAAAATAATAAGTTTAGCTTGAATGCACAATACTATCATCCACTAGAAAATAAAGTTATATATGAAAATTTAATATAATCCTCGTATATAATAATATAATTATTACAACATGTTAAATGTCTCAAGATTTGAAAGAAATATGGGTATTTGTTCAAGTGTAAAAGAATTAAAGATAGGTGTTTTTTTTTTACTTTAGGGATGGATGGAGATCATTTGGAAATGTTGATTTTATTACTTATTTGGGATCTTTACGAAAAATCTAACAAAAAAACTAATTATTGCTATCAAGTTTCAAACTCATGACCTATGAAATGCAACGGTAACGCTATTACCACTTCACTATGACCACAATTTGTCAGATCCTTGTTGAGCGGACCGTCAAGCCTTGGCAAAAAATCTTAATCCGATGGAAGAGACTGTTGAAGGCAAAGACGAGTTGGGAAACCAAGAATGAGTTATGGCAGTTTCAAGATGAGATTCAAGCGTTTCAGAGTTCTTGTGGGGACGTCGTCAATTCTGGAGGAGGATTTCATGGGCGATCGCACTTTCGTCAGATCCGGCGAGTATAATTAATTTCATTTAATTGCATTTTCCTTCAGATACTTTTTTTTTATAATAGAAAGTAGAAAATACACAAAGGCCCTTTATATGTATGAATAAAAATGGTTGGAAAGTAGAGAAAATGACAATTCGTATTGGGTAGGGCTGTCAAGAAAGGATAGAGTGGGCTTACTTTTCGCTATTCTCCAAAGCTCCAATTGCAGTGGTCCTATTCCTAACCACAAACCCTTATTATTAACTACCCATTACAATCTACATTTATCTCTCTTCTGCTTTTGGTCCCCCTCATGCACAGCACACCTACACTCACGTTCACGTACGTTTTTTTTTTTTTTGTTTACCTTTTACATGATAAAATCCACTTTGTCCAGTTTATTTTGTGCGTGCGATTACATGTTAATGTAATTATATGCATGGTTATTGCATGGTTATTGCATTCTGTTACTTCACATAAAAAGACACATGTTGTGTGTATATATGTATTGGAGAAGAGATTATGTCATTTGGCTTGTTTAGTAAGTTGGAGCTTGGAACTCAGGTGAAAGTTATTTTCCGAGAACAATCAATATGACAAATAAAACAAGTCAACCTAAGGGACAATATAGGTATTAAACATGAAATATAATGGGACAAATTCTATGCACTTTTAGTGATACTTATATCAACATCAAGATTTGCTATATACACATTTGACTTAATTTCCATAATAAGATGATTGACTGTGTGACAAAACAGATCAAGTCATGACTAAATATAAAGCAATTAGGACTTATTGTTTGCCACTATATTAGATGAACTGATTAAGTTCTAAGTTGTTATTGTTGCAACAAAGGGCACAACAACATTTACTCAATTTAACTTTGTTGTTACAGTTTGAGTTTACCTTTTTACTTTTGATCGGCAATTCTGTAATTGAGTGACATTACTTAAGGTTTGGTTGAATTAATGAAAGCCCATAATTAGCCGGAAAAAAGTATGTCCAAATTTCAAAGCCTATTACCATGCCATGGCAGTCTTTTGTCCTTTGTATTGTATCCACAGCTAAAATCTCTGTTTTAAACCCAACAGCCCAAAAGGTGAGCACAACCTACCCAGAGACAAAAACTACCTTTGTTGTCTTGCATGCATATTAACATGCCCATCTCTTCCTCCTTTGCCATGCAAATATGGTCCCCCCAACTCCTACAATAAAAAAACTTTAATCACAAGCCTACAAAATCAATCCTCCTAGTCCCTTTTAATTATCCCAACTGTACTGCAACATTAAAAAGTCCAAAGGATAATCATTATTCACTGCTAATCACAATTAATCATGTCTGATAAAAGCCAAATCATAGGTACCTTTTCAGTATTAGAGTACTTCTTTTTGTTAGTTCCACGGCTCTCATCTTTTTGATATACACATACATATTGACATTACTATAATTTGCTTTATGGTTTTCTTTTTATGGGTCATTGAGAAATGTGCTCTTTAAGTAGCTGCAAAAGACAGCCTAAAACTAAACTTATGTCTTCTGCTGCTGCTGCTGCTACCTCTGCCACTCTATTGCTGCTTCATTTACTACCTTAGCCTTTGCTATAAACACCACAAATAAAAAATGAGCCTCTCACACCTTACGCAGCATTCACTTGCAATGTCAATCTTTACTCCCCACTTTTTTTTTTGATAACTATCTTTACTCCCCACTTTTGAACTGTTTTACATTCTTAGTAATTTTATTTATTGTCATGTAAATAATTCAAAAAGGGGTCTTTGTTTAACACAAGTTGTCTGCATTTCTCTTGGGAGCTTATATTTTTGTTTTGTGGTAAAAGGAAGTGAGTTATGAAAAAGCTTAAGAAGAGTTTGAGCTTTGTGATTTTAGTTGTTGGGATTCTATATTCTAGTGTGTGGTGCAATGGACAAGATGAGAGTGTGGGAGCTCCAATGATGAGAACTGAGCAAGAGGCTTTGTACTCTGCCATTCAAGGCTTTGTTGGCAAATGGTGGAATGGCTCAGATCTTTATCCAGACCCTTGTGGTTGGACTCCTATTCAGGTTAATAATTAATACTTTCCAAAGATCTCAGCTTTTCTTTATTTTACTGCAAAACTCTCTCTTTTTCTTATCTTGCTTTTGAGTTAAATGTGAGTATTTTGTTAAGTCTTGCAAGATTCTTGGAGTGAAAAAAAGTGGGATTCAACTTTTTGGAACCAAGCAGTAGTAAAAGGCAGTTCTTTTTCTCTAAAGTTTTCTGGATTAAAAGCAATTTTACTGTTATGAAAGAAAAAGGTCAACTTTTTAACCATTTCTTTGTCCTTTCTATTTTCTTGTTTGCAGTTTGTATAGCTTCTCATATTAGTTATATTTATTTTTCTACATTTCAAGTAAAGTATGTGCATCCAATGCACTTGAGGAGGTTTCTACTGTGATAGATTTATTTTCCTTGAGTGGTTAGTTTTTCTGCCAAGACTCTGTATCAGACAGAACAGAGATCTAACGATGTGAATAGCATTAACTTATAAAACTACTCTCTTAAACAAAACAAAAAACTTCAACTTATTCAACACTAACAGTAAATTTCTTCTGCAGGGTGTTAATTGTGATCTGTTTAACGGATTTTGGTTCGTGACGGACTTAAGCATCGGACCCGTTCACGATAACTCCCTAGGCTGTGCTCAAAATGTGGAATTCAACACACATTTCTTTGCACTAAGGCACCTGAAATCTCTTTCATTCTTCAACTGCTTCGTTACGCCCCGTCAGCGTCCCGTTTCAATTCCTACTCAGAATTGGGAACTTCTGTCAGGGAGTTTAGAATCACTAGAATTTCGATCAAATCCCGGCCTGACAGGGTACCTTCCTGTATCCTTTGGGGAGCTCGTAAATCTTCAGTCCTTAGTGCTAGTCGATAACGGACTAACGGGGGACTTACCACCAAGTATTGGAAACTTGAGGAACTTAAAACGGTTGAATCTTGCTGGGAACTCGTTTTACGGAAGCATTCCGGATAGTTTAGAGGCGTTAGAACGTCTTTTGATTCTTGATCTCAGTCGAAACGCTGTATCTGGAATCCTGCCACAGAGCATTGGAGGATTGGTTTCACTTTTGAAGCTGGATTTAAGCAACAATAACTTGGAAGGAAAAATTCCACCAAATATCAGTAATTTGAAGAATTTAACACTCTTGGATTTAAGCAATAACAAGGTTACAGGTGGATTAACTAAATCACTCCAAGAAATGAGTTCATTGGAAGAATTAGTCCTTTCAGATAATCCCATAGGTGGTGATCTGATGAGCCTGGAATGGAATAATCTGTTGGTGTTGAGTGCACTGGACCTGTCCAATACGAGCATGACAGGTGGGATTCCTGAGTCGATTTCGGGGTTAAAGAGGCTGAGGTTCCTGGGGCTCAACGATAACAAGCTCACAGGGGATATTCCCACCAAGCTAGCAAACTTGCCCAATGTAAATGCAATGTACCTTCATGGAAATAACCTGACAGGTGAGCTTAGATTCTCTGAATGGTTCTATGGGAAAATGGGAAGGCGATTCGGGGCGTGGGGCAACCCGAATTTGTGTTATCCGGTCGGGTCGAATTATACCCCGTTTGGAGTAAAACAATGTGAACAAGAAGAAGTTAGAAAGTATGAGATTACTAATCATGATTCCAAGTCGGAGTTGGGTAATGGGATCAAATGGAAGCATGATTCTGATCTTATGGTTTCTTTAGGATTCTCAATGTATCAAGCTAGTAGGTTAGTTTTTGTTGTCTTAATTTTCAACTTGTTCCTATAATGTGGTCTATTATATGATATGTATCTATGATAAACTAAACCTTTGTTTTTAAGTTTTTGTATCTGCTGATGTTTTTATTTTAATGTGTATTATGTAATGCTAACACCAAATCAAGTTATTCATCCTTAAAAACAACACCAAATTCGACGCATTAGAATTTCAAGTTTAACAATTAATAACTTGTGGATTGGATGTCTAATCCCTCGCTTTGCTTGTAATATTTTGACGATTGTGGAGTATACTCCTATCTTCTTACATCACACTTATTTTGTCGAAAAAAAAAAAATTGAAGGTTAGCAGGTCTTTCCTGACTACACCACCACATAGTACTATAAATTATCTATAACTAAAGGCATCCATCAAATAAATTTGTAGTATTGTATTAACTTTCTTAATTGACAACGCCAGCAGAGTTGGTTTCAATTGCAACTGTTTATTCGAAGGTGTGAATTATTAGTACATTCTTTTGATTGTGATTGCACCAACATCTAAAAGCAGCATTTGCCTAACTTAGCCAACGGTCACGGGACATCAGTTATGCTTTATTCAAATTAGGTGATTTAATTCTTATGCTAAGCTATGACAAACTCAGTTTCCATTCTAAAACACCAACTGGCAGTAGTTAGACCGTGCGTTTTAAATTAATCAGATAAGATCGGTTAGTAATATTCGGTTTTAATATTGATAAAACTAGGGGTGGATAATGGAAACGGGTACCCATGTTCAAATTTTACGTATATTGAAAATTCCTATAGGGTTGGATTTATCTACGATTACTCTAAAATGCACAACCCGTGGGTTCTGTAGTGGGTGCGAGAGTGAGAACGGTACTTGTTTTTAATAATGGTAGTGAGACATAGATGAAAGAGAGGTGATACTCTCATGATGATGTTGCAAAAAGAGAGAACCGAATCAAATTGTATTAATTGATCTGCAAGTAATATTACAAGGCTCTCTATAGAGAGTAGCTGAGCTAAGAGATAAAAATAACTAATTATAGCTCTCATGACAGATAGGAATATTATCTATAAAGCCTATCCATTGTGGTCCCAAGTATTCTTAGTGGTAACATTACATTTCATTCCTTTATACTCCCCCTCAAGACAGGAGTACACATCCAACACTGCAGTCTTGTTCAATAATTTTTTGAATCTTTGAACTGTCAAACTCTTAGTCATCATATATGTCAGCTGATTCTCACTTGACACGTGGAATAGCTTGATTGTCCCTTCTTGTAGCCTTTCTCTTATGACATGGCAATCAATTTCTATTTGTTTAGTTCTCTCGTGGTATACCAGATTAGACGCAATGTGTAATGCAGCCTTGTTATCACAGTATATCAGTCCATGTTCTTCATGATTGTAACCAAAATCCTTGAGTAGATTCTTGATCGACACAACCTCACAAACTGTTGAGGCTAAGGCTCTATATTCAGCCTCAGCAGAGGATCTTGATATAGTATTTTGCTTCTTAGACTTCCATGAGATGAGAGCTTCTCCCAAGAAAATGCAATATCCTGTTGCAGACCTCTTAGTGTCAACACATGCTGCCCAAACAGCATCACAGTAGCTCTTGATGTGAACATTGTTGTTGCTTGGGAAGAATAAGCCTTGTCCAGGAGATGTTTTAAGAAATCTTACAATCCTGATAGCAGCATCCATGTGACATTTTTAGAATTGGAAAGGAATTGGCTTAAGGTTTGAACTGCATAAGATATGTCTAGTCTTTGTAACTGCAAGATATAGTAATCTTTCTATAAGCCTTCTATACTCAGTGGGGTTGGATATTGTTTCTCCCCTGTTTGAGATAGCTTCAGATTCTGTTCCGTTGGAGTAGATGCAGCCTTTCCAGCAAGCAAGCCACGGTCTTCAATAATTTCTAAGGCGTATTGTCTTTGATTGATGAGAATTCCTTTGGCAGTTCTTGCTACCTCAATACCAAGAAAGAACTTCAAAGGGCCTAAGTATTTCAGTTTGAAATGCCCCCCTAGATAATCTTTCAACTCATGAATTCCATGATTGTCATTCCCTGTGATGACAATATCATCAACATAGACTAGTAACATTATAGTGTTGGGGCCTGAGTGTCTGGTAAATAATGAATGATCAGCATTGGACTGCTTGAACCCTTGTTGTGTGATGACACTGGTAAGTTTCTAATTCCATTGCCTGGAAGCTTGCTTCAATCCATACAGGGATTTGTGAAGCTTACATGCCAAGTTCTCCCCCTCAGGTACAAGACCAAGTGTAGAGACCATGAAGACTTCACCATCAAGCTCTCCATATAGGAAAGCATTGTTAACATCAAGCTGAAATAAGCTCCAACTGTTAGCAGCAGCAAAGGCCAAAAGGCATCTGACAGTAGTTATTTTTGCAACAGGACTAAAAGTGTCAAAGAAATCAAGACCCTCTTGTTGATTATACCCCTTAGCCACTAATCTGGCTTTGAACCTTTCCACAGCTCCAGTGGAAGCATATTTGATCTTAAACACCCACTTACAACCTATTGCTGACTTACCATGTGGTAGAGGCTGCAGGGACCATGTGTCATTAAGTTTTATTTCACTTAACTCATCTTGTATAGCAGCCTTCCAAGAGGGATCTAAACAAGCTTTTTCATAAGAGGAAGGGGTAGAATGAGAGGCAACAGAGAGTTCATGGGATAAATGAGAAGGAGAAATGTTTTTAAAGGTTAAGTTTAGAGATGATGGAGGGAGAATACATATGTGTGTAACAGCAGCAGCAACAGATGGTGAAGGGATTGCAGTGGCAAGAGCAAGCTGGCATTGATAATATGACAAGTGACCAGGGAATTTATTGATTCTAGTGGATCTCCTGAGAGGAAGGACAGGAGAGGGAGGAGGTAATGGGCTCACAATATCTGAAGATGGAGGTATTGGACTCAAAATATATGGAGATGGAAGAGGAGTAGAGTTGTCACGTGGTGTACTCGAGAGAGGAGAAAATGAGGATTATGGAGGAGAAGGAGAGATGTGATGAGTCAGTGAGGTGGATCATCATAGTGGAGAGGCTGTGGAGATTGTTGGGGAGTATCAGGAGGAGGAAGTAAGGAGTATGGAAATTGATCCTCATGAAAAACAACATCTCTAGAAATGAAGATATGCTTTGAGACTGTATCATAAAGTTTGTATCCTTTAATGTTAGCTGGATGTCCAATAAACACACACTTTGTTGCTCTAGGATGCAGTTTGGTTGTTGCATGAGGGAGTGTGGTGGCAAAAGCCAAGCAACCAAGAACTTTGAGGTGAGAATAGTTAGGTGGCTTTGAGTGCAAGATCTGGAAAGGTGTGAGGTTATTTAGAATGGGTGTTGGGGTTCTATTTATGAGATAAGTTGTTGTCACTACACACTCTCCCGAGAAAATGAGTGGAAGGTGTGCTTGAAATCTTAAGGCCCTTGCTACATTGAGTAGGTGCATGTGCTTGTGCTCCACTACAGAATTTTGTTGTGGTGTATAGACACAACTTTGTTGGTGTATAATCCCATGAGTGGTAAAGAAATCTGTCATGTTGAATTCTAGCCCTTGGTCTGTTCTAAAGGCTTTTATGTGTTTATTGAATTGTGTTTTGATCAACTAAAATAAATCTTTTATGTGTTGTCTTATTTCACCCTTGTTATGCATTAAGTAGATCCATGTGTATCTGTTGTGATCATCAACAATGGTTAAGAAATATTTGGATTTATTATGTGAAGGCAAAGTGAAGGGCCCCCATATATCAACATGTATTAAGTTAAAACATGCATCAGTTATGTGTTGATCAATTTGAAATGGTACTTTGTGCTGTTTGGCAAGATGACATGTGTCACAAGTAATGGAATCAATCTTTGAGGGCAAGGAATTCTCATTAAACTTCAACAAAGATAATCTGTTTACAGAGGGGTGGCCTAATCTATAGTGCCACAACATAGTACTGGAATAGCATTAGGAAACAACAGAATGAAAACTATAAATAGCAGGAACATGAAAATGAAAACTAGAACTAGAAGACTCCTTGTCACAAGACAGATGATACAATCCCTTCTCTTCCTTAGCAATCCCAATCACCTTCTAACTGCTTGGCTCCTGAATCACACACAAATTTGACCAAAAAATAAGATAGCAAGTAAGATTAAGAACAAGCTGACTAACATATATCAGATTAAAAGTAAATGAAGGAACAAAGAGAACTCTATGCAAAGTAATGTTTGAGCTTAGGTGAATGGAACCATAATGAGTAGCAGTAGTGGTGGTTCCATCTGGTAGCCTTACAATATGATTATGCAAAGGTTGTTTGTCAAAGAGTAAGGATAAGTTGCAAGTAATGTGATCTGAAGCTCCTGAATCCAAGATCCAGGAGTTTTGCTTCAGAAAGTTGGAACAAGATGATGATATGGTGGTAACAGAACAACTGGGGTGCTGAGTAGGGAAAGAGGGTGAGGAATTTTTCTCATGAACATGATTCAGATTAGCTCCCTGAAGCAGGCTGCATAAGTGGTTGTACTGTTCTTGAATAATTGGCACATTTTGCCATGTAGTCTGCACCACAGGAGCAGCTTGATTGACAGTGGTATAGTTGATTCTTCCTGTGATTGTACCTGGTCTGTATTTGGCATATTTATGCCCAGAAGGATATCCATATATTTCATAACAATTCTCCACAGTGTGATTATTCTTTCCACACTTTGTACAAGTCAGATTAGGTCTATTATTGTTGTTCATGTTGCTACGTGTACCTCCATGTTAACAGGTTGGATATTATAACCTAATTAACGGAGTAATTGAGGGGTTGGAACGCTTTACCCGAGGTTCAAAAAGTGTTGATTGTGTAAGGATAATAAAGATATGAGAATATTTCTTCTTTTATTCACTGAATTTCACTCCTTTGGTGTCTCTGTGTTTGTTTCAAGTTATTTTTCTTTAACTGACCACTTCCCTTTATATAGAGTTTGCTAGGGACAAGTGTCGTTGTGCATGTGTTTTAGTAAGTACATGTGTTGCAATATGTGTAAAAGTGTAAAAAGATAAGATAAGATATATTTTTGGTCTACTAGACGCTGACTAGGCTGATCTTTTCCTCGTTCGATAGCTCCGAGATCTCCGGGGGCCGTTTTTTGGGACACTATTTTCCGAGGGGTATTTTTGCCTTTGACTTGGTCTCCGAGGGGTTTGGGTACGATCTCCGAGAGCTTGGCCTGGTTTCCGAGGGCTTTGGTTTGATCTTCGAGAGCTAGATTTCATCTCAGAGGGCTTGACTTGTCCTTCGTGACGTGGTTTTTTCTTCTCTCGGTCCTCGTAGTGGTTTTCTAATGGCTTTTGTGTTTGGATCTGTCTTTACTCGGAGATTTCATTTTGGGAGTGATGTTCCGAGGGCAGTTTATGTTGAGGAGTTTTCACCAAAGAAGTGTTCTCGTGAGTTTATGGGACTCGGGGTCCTTTGTGGTCCCTCGTAGTGCGTTTGATGGATATCTGAGTCGCATGGATTCATCGGGTTTTGTTATGTTTACGATGCCACGTGGATATCTTTTCTTTATTCATTGTTGACTTTCCATGGGACGTTTTGTGTCTCCTCGGGTATTTCTTTATATTGCTTAGGTCAGTGACCATGCAGATTTATAACTCTCCGAGGGCCTCCTCGTGGGAGGTGGTTACATCTCATCGGAAGTACTCGTGACAATAGTATTGTCCGTATATTAAATTCCCATATTTAGGACTAATATTTTCTTTAATCCTGTATTTATTTTTTACGGTTAACACTCCCTTTTGCCATGGTTTATTCCAAGGCTTCTGTGACTGTCCCATTAGAGCAGTACTTGGTGTTTGTTGTTGTTGGACATTAGACAACATAGCTGCTGAATCTACTGCCTTAGCAGGTTGAACTTAAGTGAGCTCATGGTTGGCTTCCTCTTGCAAATCAAGACCAAAAACATCATCTAAACTTGGCAGAGGATCCCTCAAAAGTACTTGGTTCCTGATTTGCATATAAATGCCATCAAGCCCCATCAGGAACTGCATCACACGCATAGCTTCATACTTCTTGTGCATAGCACTCAGAACACCACATGGCACATTTGTACAAGCATATGGCACATCATATTGTCTAATCTCATCCCAGATAGCTTTTAATTTAGAGTAGTATAGACTGACAGGACTACCTTACTGCTTAGTAGCTACCAGTTGTTGTTCCAGCATGTAGATGCGATTGTTGCTTTGTTTTGCAAACATTCGCTGCAACTCACCCCAAGCGATTTCCTTTAACATGCTAGCTGAAATCCAACCAAGGACCATGTAGTTGCATTTGATCCAGGCGGCGTGAGTTGTATCTCCAATGGGTGGCTCTGTGATGGATCCATCCACGAACCCTAGCTTGCTTTTGGCCAACAAACCGATGTGCACACTACGACTCCATTGATGATAGTTGCGTGTATCCATTTTTTGAGGAACCAGACATTGACTGGATGATTCTCCATGATGTAAATATAAAGGATGTGATGGATCCTCTGTTACTGGTGTAACTCGTGGTAGTCGTGGCCATTCTGAGATGGTTTGGCTTTGTGCAGGTGTGCCTGGCGTTCCTCCGCCGGCATTTGTGTTGGTGTTCACCATTGGTGAAGTGATAATGAAAAGAGAAAAATGAAGAAGTACGGAAGCAGTGATGAGCTGGTGATGAGGAACAGGTACCCTATGAAACAGTAAGCAAAAGGAAAGCTTACTGCTCTGATACCATTTTAATAATGGTAGTGAGACATAGATGAAAGAGAGGTGATACTCTCATGATGATGTTGCAAAAAGAGAGAACCGAATCATATTGTATTAATTGATCTGCAAGTAACATTACAAGGCTCTCTTTATATAGAGAGTAGCTGAGCTAAGAGACAAAAATAACTAATTATAGCTAATCATGACAGCTAGAAATATTCTCTATAAAGCCTATCCATTGTGGTCCCAAGTATTCTTAGTTTTAACATTACATTTCATTCCTTTATACTTGTGGTTCATTTTTCATACCATGAGATACTCATTTCTTTTTATACTATGATATTTAGTTATCATCCGATGATATACACTTAAATCACAAAAATTATATATTTCTTTTACTAGTTAATTATCCTAGTTAATGATACAAATTGCAGCTTATATTTTCTTTATTAATAGTCAACTTATATTGGCTCATATCAAGCGTGTTTTATTTTTAAAATAATAATAATAAAATAGTGCACCTTAATTTTCAACCAGCATGGTAAGGTTCCCTCCTTAATCTAATTCTTTAACGGGATGAGTACCCTACCCATGCGCACCCCTATAGAAAACCCATATTCAATTTCAATCTCTCTCTCTTTTGTTTTTTGTTTTTTTTTGTATTTTTGTTTTATTTTAAAAGAAAAAATGGTATAACAGTTAATTAAACAAAACACAATATATATAATTCGATACAATTTCTCATATGGAAAATTTGATGATTAATATAGTCATTCAATTGACGCTTTAATATATGGTACTGCGGAAAATTTATATCACAATAACTATAACTAAAACGTAGTGAACACTCTTTAATTTGTACTTTGTCTTGAAAGTCCATATATCTTAATCTTCTTTTTATGTAAGAGAAATTAACTAATGATTTTGTTTCCTTTCATAAGAAGGCTTAAATAATATAAAGTTAAAATAAATTACAGTTATATGCCAACTAATAATAAAATTTAACTGTGTACTATGAGAGGTAAATATAAAAATTAAAAGATTGTATAATAATGGGGTTTTTTTATATAATACTATCGGCACATTTGGTTGCCCCATGAGCTGAAAACCCATATAATTTAATGTCAAGATTATACTAAATAAAACAATTAATCTTACATTTGGTTGCCAAAAAAAATCTCACTTTGTAGCCTTTAATTTTACTAAAACTCATGTTTGGTTGCACATACATATCCACATTATTTCGTGAATTGCCAAAACTACCCTTAAATTGCTTCGTAATTCGTGATTCTACTTTATGTCATTCAATTGTGATGTAAGCATCTTTTTGGGGGTAAGAAATGTAATTTTTTTTGAAAAAGTGGGGGTAGAATGGTATTTAACTTTAGTGGTTGAAGTTGGTGGTTGTGGCATTAAATTATCATAGGGGGGAAGGGTGAGATTAGTTATCTTGGAAAATGCTCAAAAAATACAATTTATGTTGGACCCCTTTTACCTTTTATTTGTCAACCAAATGTGGTATAAATCCACACTATTTAATTAATATGAGCTGTTAAGGGCAACCAAATGTGCCGTATATAGATAACAACATAAGTGTCCAAGGTGATTTTTTGTCTTAATTTTGAAGCTTGTTGATTGTTTCTAGAGAGGGTCAGAGGGTTATCTAAAGAGTTGCAGAGAAAGATCAGAAGTTGGGAAGGTATGTGGCAACAATTGCATGTACGTAAAGCACGTGAAAATGTTTTGAACCCACGGTAAATAATGGCCTTAAATGTATGTTCTTTCTATTCTAAGTTTTATAAGAGTTTCAAAGAGAGATATTATGGGACATTGCGTGCACATCAAGTGATATTGTTTGAGCATATACAGACTTTGCCTTTAAAGCATGTTTCCCTTAGGTTGTTCATATAGAACTTCGAAAAGATAAGGAAAAAAGTAATTGTTCAATAATAAAAAATGTAGAAGTAGCAATGCTGTATCTGTAACTACGCCCGTGTTAGATCTTTTTGTCGATAGATCCAAATTTAGGTATTTAATTTGTTAAGAGAACTTTACTTATTTCACGTAGGTATTTTTTAAAAATGTGATTCTTTAGTTTTAACCCAGTAAACTCATAATTTCGAATTACGTAAAAAAAAACACTTAATTTAGGAAGAAAAGAATGATAAATTTGAACTCAGGATAGTTCTCATAAACTGAACTCTACTAATATGGACTAAAAAATAGAATTCATATGTTGCTGAGTGATGCGGGTAACAGTACCTAAATTTCTCATTAATTTTGAGATAACTTTGAACTCGGGAAACTTCCACAAGAAACACGGCATGTATACGATGAGTATGGGGCTGAATCAAATTCATGTAAGCCTTATCAAAAATAGTGTGCTAATAATAGAGAACAAATGTTTCCGAGAATAGATTAATCGAGACTCTTAAGGCGGATATTGCAACTTTTTGAAATGTAATAATGAAATATGCAGAAAACATTCTTTACAATAAGGTTTGAAAATTCTATATGATGCATAAGTATTAAATTGCTTAGTAATGAAGAAAGTATCGCCATCAATGCGTAATAGAATACGAAAAACTAATATAAAACATACTTTACAGTTTACATTTTACAGTAGTCAATTCTTTGAAAAGAGTTGTGTCAATCCAAAATTTTTAAATGATTGATTCAGAAGCAAAAAAAGATACTTGAACTTTTCCTTAGGCCCAAATGTGTTCTGGGCGCTTGTTCATTATATACTTAATATTTGGACCCGAGATTAATTGAGCCAACTTTAAAACATGTAACCAACCTATGGTGTTCGGCTCGTTTTAAATATATCATTCCTAAAGTCCAATTCCAAATATAAAGGGCCGGCCAACAATTCATTTTTGTCAATATGTCATATGTGTAAATCTCAAAACTAAACGAGGCAGTATGTGTCAGATAACTCATATTTAAAGGGAGAGCAATGACTCATATTTAAAGGGAGCTCTGTGTTATTCATTTGTTATATAATGATAATGTTGTACAAACATTATGATAAATCATTCTTTTAATTTACCTTATACTATGAATCTTAGAGATTTAATTTTCCATCCTTGCAATTCTAGTTTTTATTACGACGTTGATGATAGAATCCTGTCTACAAGCGGTGACAGAAACTCACATGAGTAAAATTGTGATTATTCTACGTCAAAATTATGAAAATTATTCCACCAACCACCAATGGTATTATTTTATTAATATGAGAATTATAAATTCTACTGAATTTATTTGTTTTTTTGGAGAATTTAGATCTAGGCTGATCTATATACCCGCACAAAAGACCCAAAGTCAGTGTCGGAGCCACGGGTGGTGCATGTGGGTGCGGTTGCAACCTCCAGCCTCTCCTGAATGTAAATCATAATATATTTGATTGTGAATTAATTTGCTTAATAGAATATTTTGATGTTACTGCACCCCCTAGGCTTGGGCCACCGCAGCACGGCACCACTCATCGCTTCAAGGCCAATGTCATTTGTTATTATATTATGCTAATGTAAAAAGTGTTATTACCCACTTTTATATATTAATAAATATATAATATAAAAAGTGGTATTAATAAATATATAATATAAAAAGTGGTCATTCATATAGTGTATCATTATACATTAATAATATGGAATTTTGTTTAGGTAGTGTACGTTTGGATTTCTCATGATCTTGTGCTTTTTCGCTACCTAGCTAGTTTTAAATACATTATTGTGACTTTATCATACTATTTTTTCTTTTGCTTAATTTAATAAATAAAACAAACCAGAGCCACATCTATAACAATATTTTTGTGGGTTTATTATGTTAATAGAGTATATTTATAAAAGAAAATATTTGTCATATATACTACGATTAAAAATATCAAAGTGAAAACAATATATTTGAAAAATAAACCCCCTGAAATATGCCGTTGAGAAACAGCTCAAACAGAAAAAAGAAACAAAAAAATTGTTTTACTATTTGTAAGAAGCAAAGGGCCATACAATACATACGTTCCCTCTAGGAACAATAAAATAGAAGTTTTTACTTTTCGCCTTCATTTCTTTAAAACCAAGTGGTGCTTTTTTGCTTGTTTTATATTGCATTTTTACTACGAATTTTAATTTTTGTATAGTTACTATATAAATTATTCATATTTACTCCGGAAAAAACTCCTCCCCCCCCCCCCTCTGCCCAAAGTCAACAAAATGACATGGCCACATTACTTTCCAAGAAAAGATAAAACTGTTCCACCAAGGCATAACCTTAACGCTTTAACAAAAATCGGATTTAAATGTTAAGGCAAGTAGTGTTCTATTTTTTAATTTTTTTAGGGTAGACAAGTAGCGTTCTATGATCTTATTCATTGTGTATTATTAGAAAATAGGTATACATAATGAATGCATACAAAACTTACTTCTATAGTGTGTAGCTTCATCGAATTTAAAAGTATTGCGGAGTAGCAGTCAGATACTAACGTCATATTTCCTTGCTTTCTAAAAACTCTAAGTTCGTTGCTTATATTTACTTGAGAATATATTTCCCACAGATGCGATGAGTTCCTCATGAAGAGCACAACGAATTCACCTCCACATCAATCTATTACCCGAACTTGGTTCCCTCCGAATGATGTTTACCTGAAAATCCATGTGGATGCATATTTTGAGCAGCGATATGGTATCACCTTTGTTGGACTTATTTCCCACAACCAGCATGGTCAAATGATCAGCGCCGAAGCTAATAAATCATGGGCAATGGATATCACAGCCGCTGAGGTTAAAGCCCTGATCTTCGCTCTCAAACGCATGAAAGTTCTCAACATTCCCCATGCCTAGTTTGAAACTGATTCGCTGGAGATTGTCAACCAAGTACTAAACAGCGAATTCGCATCAAACTGGAATTGCAAAATCGATATTCGAGAAGCAAGGAAAATCATCCAAGCAAGGCCCTTATGGACGTTAACACACATAGCTCGCAATGCCAATACTCGAGCCCACAAAGTTGCCAAATGGAGTTGGGAGCATCACTGGAACGGAATCATCTCTTTGGAGAACCTTCCTCGCGATTGGGGTTAATTTTTGTCTTTGTTGGATAGGACTGATTAGGCTAGGGTCAATCCATATTTGTCTTCTTGGCCTCTGTTGGCTGAACTATTTTGTAATTTGTTATCCTTGTCCTCTTAAATTATTTTACTTATCAAAAAACAAATATTGGTATCTTACTTTTTGGCGGCCCACTTGATTGTAATAATTTTACAATTTATGAGGGGGGAAATCAAAACAGGTGTTAGATTGTATAGATCATAAATCATAATAAATTTTATCACTTCCCATTTTTTGGTAACATTTCATATTATAGTTATTTCGATTTATGACAACTTTTCTTGAACGGAAAGTTATAGCCGTTAAGTTAGTACCCTCTCTATGCAATATAAACGAGTCGTTCAACACTCATTCACACACTTTGTATTTTACATATTTGAGAAGAAACTCTTTTCTCTCTCAATTTCACTTTGTAATATTCAACACAAGCGATCATGTTCACATCCGGTTTCAATGGAGTTTTATTTCAATTTCTTTCGGTTTATCAGTTTTACATTGTATTGATTTATCGATTTTGATTTTGCATTGTATTGTTCTTTTAACTTGACTCGTTTGTTCTTTTAATTTGACTCGTTTGTATTCGCCATCACAATTGCCTCTTTTAGAACCCTAATTTTCGTGCAATTTGATTGAGACCAAAATGACAACTCATGGTTCATCTTTTACTAATGTTCATGTTTCTACAACTAAGAATCCATGCGAAGATTCTAGTTCAATATATTGTTTTGGCATACATGATTAAACAAGTGTTTCGAATGTGAATGAACGCCTAACTAGTCATAATTACAAGCTTGATAATGGATGATAATTCATTTTAAAAGATTTCAATTACAAGCTTGGTATATCTCATGAAACAAGTTGTGTTGAAACTCCACAACAAAATGGCTTAAGTTGAGAGGAAACACCAAACATCTTTTATAGGTGCAAGAGCATTTAGATTCCAGTATAATGTTCCTTTGATCTATTTGAGTAACTATGTATCTGCTGCAACATATGTAATCAATAGATTACCCTTAAAGAGCTTGAGCAACAGAACTCCTTATGAGATGTTATTTGCTTAGTCTCCTGATTATAATCTTGTAAGGGGTATCTGGATGTTTATGCTATGCTTATGCTCTCATTACACACATACATAAACTTAATCACATGGCAATTCAAAGTGTATTTCTTGGTTATCCAAGAGACACAAAAGATTACCCGATGCTTAATTTTCTTACTACAAGTGTTTTATCTCCATAAATGTGATCTTCTATGAACATAACCCCTTCAAGAATCACATTTCCCCTGATTCACAACACTTCTGTCAAAGATTCATCTCACAACATATGCGTAGACTCTTTCTTTGATTGTACTCGCTTTGCTCCTCAGCTATATTCTATCAGGCAATAGAATGATTTGAACCTATTTGATGACTCTTAAATAAATGATAATCTTACTGCTCCCATGGACAATCCACCAAATCTTGTAACTCTTGATCTCTCAACAAACATCGAAGTAGATAGTGCACACAAGTAGACAGTGCACACATTATTGAGTCATCAGCACCAGTGCCATCTCCAGTCATCACTGTACCAGAACCAACCACTCAGCTATTGGTAACTCTGTCTTCACCTAATGAAATCATATCTCACATAAGGTCTACTAGACAAAACTGCACCGCCTGCCTATATGTAAATTTATGATTATGCTTCACCAAAGTTTATTCACACATCTAACGAGGGTGCAATATGCAAGTATCCCATTATGCATATTTGTGTACTACTTATCTTAGTAATAGTAATAAGGCATTCACTAACGCTATATATGTCATTTATGAACCAAAGTCTTACACCTAAGCCAACAAATTCAAAGAATGGCAGGCAGTTATGAAAGCTAAATTAGATGCCCTAGGAAGAACTAATACTTGGAAGCTGGTTGAATTACTTGCTGGACAACATTGAAAATGGATGTATAAGGTGAAACATAAGTCTGGTGGTGTTGTATAATGTTACAAAGCTAACTTTGTAGATAAGTATTACACTTAAGAGGAAGGATTAGATTATTTGTTAGAGTGTTAATTGTTGTTGTTGCTTCAAGAATTGGTTCCTTACTCAACTTGATGCTATAATGCTTTCTTGCATGGTGATTTTCGTGAACAATCTTTTATGAAACCACCTCCATATTATGCAAGCCAAGACAATGTTGTCCATTTATTAAAAAATTGCCTTTACGGATTGAAACATACTTTAAGGAAATGGTACAACAAGTTAACTACCTGTCTAATTGCTTATGGTTTCTCTCAAACTGTGAGTGATTTCTTACTTTTTGTTAAAACTATTAACTCATCTTTTACAACACTATGCGTCTATGTAGATGATATCATTTTAACATACAATAAAATAGAAGAAACCAACAAGATAAAGAAACATTTGGATGACCAGTTTACCATAATGGATCTTGGAAATCTCAAATACATTCTAGGTATAGAGGTTGCATGATCCAAGGTTGGAATCACCCTTTGCCAAGGAAAGTATGCTTTAGACATACTCTCAAAAGCAAGCTACTAAGGTTGCAAACCTAGTAGCACTTCTATGGATCCAAACAACAAACTACCTCTAGAGGACTTTGCCCCACTCATTGATGCATCATCATATAGAAGAATTGTTGGTAGATTACTATATCTAACCATAACAAGACATGATCTTAACTCCAGCATTTAGTGTCTCACTCAACGTATGTCATGTCTTACTGATTCTAATCAATCTGTAGCCCACGAGGTCCTCAAATACCTCAAGTCTACACCAGTGAGTGGAATTTTTCTCTTCTCAACACCAAACCTTCACATTAGAGGATTTTTCAGGCAACGAGTGGACATGTTGTAAAGAAACTAGGCGCAACATCAGTGGTTATGCTATATATCTTGGCCACTCCCCTGTATCTTGGTAGTCAAAGAAATAACCTACAGTTAGTAGGTTATCCACTGAGGTAGAAATCGTGCCATTGCTACCACAACATGTGAAATAATTTGGATACAATAAATGCTCAAAGACTTCTATGTCACTTAGCTCAAAACTCAAGTTTTGTTCACTGATAATAAGACTGCTTGTTGTATTGCCATTAACCCTGTACACCATGAATACACTAAACATATCCACATTGACTGCTTCTTCGTTCGAGAAAAGGTCCAACAAGGGATCCTCATAGTTCAACACATACATAATGACCAACAAGTTGTAGACAATTTAACCAAGCCTCTTGCTCTCCAACTATTCAAATCGATAATGTCCAAGATGGGCATTGTTTATATACATGTTGCTCTTGCAGGGAGAGAGGATGTTAGGCTATATAAATCATATTTAATTTTGTCACTTTCCCTTTTTGGTAACATTTCATATTTTAGTTATTTCGGTTTGTAACAACTTTCCAGAAATGGAAAGTTCTAACAGTTTATTCAATACCCACTCCTTCGATATGAATGAGACCTTCAACGCACATTCACATATTTTGCACTTTACAATTTTGAGAGAAACTCTCTTCTCTCTCAATTTCACTCTCTAATCGTCAACACAAACGATCATGTTCACATTCAGTTTCAATGGGATTTTATTTCAATAGGACATTTATTGTCTACTAAGTAATATTTTGGTTCTTTAGCGTAAAAAAGACCAATTTAATTCAAGTTTTTAGTTGGCAAAAATTGTAATCTTTTGTACGAATTAATAAAACATGCATGACGACTTAAACAAGCCTAGTTAATTTTGAAAAAAAATATAATCTTAGGTTCATCCATGAAACTGATTAGGATCTCAAGTCAACAATTAGCAGAGACGTAGGGATTTCAAGTTGGAAATTGGGAATTCACATATATCAATCCTAAATCCAATTCACCCAAAATTAATTAAGCATGTGCAATTACTTATGTGTCATTTTCAGTCAAAATCACAACTTAATGCATAAAATAAATTTGATCACAACAACGTATATATAGACTTCTGTAAGGATTATATATTCTTCCATAACATAGATGCTAAGTGCTCTATGCCTCTATCCAATACGCAGTGAAACGGGTGTAAAAGAAAAGGGCGTTTCTACAAAAAACCAAAATTAAACTTTAACATCAACTAGCACTATTTAATTCAAAGTTGATTTGTTATCAAACGTTGAGGTTTACTGCAAGAGTGAGAAAATTCCGAATCTTAATAGTCGAAAGATTCGAGTAAAAACTACAAAGTGAAGAAATCATTATATTTCGAAAGAAACAGTGTTATCTCTAGATATAAAATAATTTGTAGAGCGTCATACATAATAAATCTTTATCGTTATTTGTGTTCTATCTCGCCACTTTTCTGATCTTCCTAACTTTTGCAATCTCTTCATATTCATTGTTTACTTCTATTACGCCTTTATCAACCAACACGAACCAACACATACTTCCACTTGCGCTGCCTACTGCAGATAAAGTGACCACGAGTTTAACTAAAAAATGTTAGCAATAGTGGTGCGATTAACAAATCAGTACATTTTAGCACGATTAATAATGCTTGAAGAATTGCCTCTTTTTAAACGGTCCAATTGTCACAATATGGTTATAATGTTTATGAATTCTTACCGAATGCCAATTAAGGTACAACGATCATGGATAAGTAGGAAGGTGCTTCAACTTCCATGCATTTAATAATATGGTACAATTAACAACTTGGAGAAAATTGTAGCTAGCCACTTACGAATTTATGTTAATTATAAAGTGACTGCGTTTCTGTTTTAATTTGGCCTATTTCTTGTATGTATCAGACAAGTTTTGAGATAAATTGAAAGTGCAGCCGTAGTAAGTGCTGAGATACAAGGACAATCGATATGTAAAGCAGCAATCAAACATATGTGCATCAAAAGAATAAAAGCCTTTTGAAAATAGTGGTGGTGGTATATTGGATCGATACAACGAAATTAGACTTGACTAACATAGTGCTCCACCTCAATTGACATATTTTACTTTAACTGTACCAACAAGTCCTGATATTCGTCTCTGCTTTAATTCGTACATTTGTATACACTTCTTGTATTTTATTCACATCATGTTTCAAGCTTCAGCGGGTAACGAGTGAATTGTAACTATCAGACTGCCTACTGCAAAATGCATAAACCCTGTTCAATACCTTACCAAAAATTGTTGTAAGAGAATATAAATTAGGATCTACGTACATAGGGTATTTTTCAAAACTCATATAATCAAAAAATGCTTATTATTAATTAGTTACCTAGTTATATAGTTCATATCTGTTGTGCAAAGTCTAGAAATCTTTCATTGTCACATAATTAGGCCGGGCACGATGGCATAATTAACTTACTATTGTGTGCGTGTGTTTAATAACATTAGGTAACAATATTTAGTGGTATGACCTAAATAAAACCCTGTCTTATAGGCAATGAAAAGTGCTTCTAATATTAGTCGTCCAATATAATCATTACGGAGCAATCCAAGGAGACAATGAAAATATTTGTAATGTTAGTCCCAGTCCCATTAAATCATTGCAGAACGGGGTACTCCTATTTAATCTAAACCAAATAACAACGATTTCGCATTGTGATTAAGGTTTTAACTTTTACTTCAAAAAAATGCAAATAAAGAAAAAATGTCTTCGAAGTGGGTATGTAATAATTTTTCAAAGAAAACTCGTGCTTGTCGGTCATTTATTTATCATGGTTTTTAACATAAACATTGTTTACATTTCACATTCTGGACATTACTTCTAAGCTACTAAATGAATTATTTAGAGAAGACATCATGGGATTTAAGAAATATTACAAATGAACTTTCTTACAATTGGGGGTAACTGCATGCATAGAGATTCCATCAAATCTGACAAGTTTCGAAGGCGACATTTTATTTTGTTTAATGCTTATAAGACTTTAGGAGTCTTTTAAACTATTCAAATTTTAGAAATATCTAAAAAACGATCAAACCTTCATAGGTACTGATGACATTAGCCCAATTATTTCTAATAACATAACAAATTGCATTATAAACGTAACCACGTAAGCATGAGAATAAAAAATTGCATTATATAATTCAAGTTTGCATGGGAATAAAGCTGACATCATCCTCAAAGTTAAATATTTGCGTACCCTCAATGTAATTTCGAGCCTTTTCCAAAAAACAAAAACAAATTTACAAGCTAAGGGCCCCTATCTTTCATTATATATATAAATTTAAGAAAGGCACTTATAACTTCTTGAAGTAGCCTATGGTGACGATGATTGTTCATCATAAAAGCAATCATAAATCATAATTGATTGTTGCGATAAAACAATCTTCGAAATCAAGAAACAATTGTTTGGCACACGAGGAGATGCATTATTGGGTAGCCATTAGCATGTGTTGTTAGTGATCATTTGCTTGAGTTGAGGCCGTGACCAAATTATGCTCAATCATTGTAAAATCTTCTTTCTTTGGGTCAATATATACATATACATTACCCTTAAACTTAAACCTAAACTTTTTAATCTATATTAAGGTCGCCAAGTCAATAACACCATGTGTATATCTAGGATAAAATATTAAAAGTTGAAACTTGGTTATCTAAATTGTTTGAAAAATCTTGTATGAATGACCGGTAAACTAAACTTTCAGAGATATCTAGATAAGTGTATTTCTATTTCATTGACACCCAACGTACAGATTAGTTGAATATCATCAACACAAGAAGTTTGTTCAACTTAATTGGTACAAAACATTAAATAATGAACATTAATTACGTCACTCAACTAACTTGAGCACAACAACAAAGTTACCATTTAATTTGAAATGTACTTGACATCTTTGTCCAGATTTCATTCAACCAACCACCTCTATCTCCATTTGATCTATCAGACCATCAAAATAATCAAGAATCAAAGGTGTTTGATAAATTGTAACAAAACAATGATAGAGCAAAATCAATAGCACTGAAATGGGTAGACAAAGCAATTACTACAAAATAGCTTTTAAGCTTTCATTGATTCAACCATTGATAATAAGGAAAACATTGAAAATTGGAACTATTCACAGATATACCCTCCCACCACACCCAGCTTCTTCACTATACCACTCACTATCCACCCACCCCCACCACTAACCAGTAATTAAAATTATGCCCCCCATTACAAACAAACTTGCAACAAAAACCCAGACTACTACAATGGAGAATCTAATAACCCCAACAACCATAACAACAATAATTATTAAAACTGAAAACTGAAATAACAATAATAACAACAATAACAACAACATCAAACTCTAAGCAAATAGATACTAAGCTCCGGCCCTCCATTCCTATCAGGATTCATCATGTAAAAAGCTTCCGAATCTTTGGACCCCACCACCCTCTCAAACTTAGCCCTCATATACATCAGCTCCCCATCCGCTTCCGCCCCATTACCCGCCCCGGGCAGCACCCCTGCCCCCATTGTAATCGGGCCGATAGCGTTCAACACCTTCCACTCCTCCGGCCCACACTCTCTCCTCATTGCATAACCACACTTCTTCCCATTACAATACGTCCTCCAAATGGGCTCCTCTAACAGCTTGAACCCTTTCTTCTCGATCTTCTTATCGCATTCGAGCGCAATTCTAACCAACCCTGACGCCATTTCCTTTACAAGGACACTCGTGGGAGTGGCTAGTTCGACGAAGAACGAGGGACCGTGTTTGAAATCCTCTTGGAAAGTAAACTGAACGTGCCCGCGGCGCTGCCCGAAGAGGGTGCCGACCACTTTGCTGCCTAGCCCGGAGGAGAGGTTGGTTCGGGACCTGCCGAGGGTCAGAGCGGACCGAAGCTTTGCAACGGCCATAACGGAGAGCTTCTTTTTCGGGGGCTTTGTTGTGCCGGTGGACATGGAGCGCTGCATTGGAGGGAAATTTGTTGTGTCGAGTGATTTTGTTGTTGGTTGTTGTAAGATATTATTATTACTATTGTTGTTGTTGTCTTTGTCGGATTTGGAACTACTTCGGCTGCTGAAGTTGAGGATTTCTTCCATGTCGTCGTATTCTTCTTCTTCAACTGATTTCTTTTTCCAGTTGAAGTATCTTCGTGAGAGTGAGAATGAGTCGTGTGGGTTCTTGGCCATGATTGCTTTCATCTCTCACAAATAATAATAATTGATGAGAGAAAAAGAAGGAAGGATTCTTTTTTTCTTTTTGTCTTAAAAGATGGAGAGAGTTAAATAAAGAAAAAGAGAAAGACAAAAGGGAGAGGAGAGTAAAGATTTGTTTGTGTTTGTGAATTGTGTGATTTGTGAAGTGTGAGGGTGGCTTTATTCTTCTTTGGTTTGTAGCCCCCTTTTGTCAGGAAATAAAAGAGAGACTCAAAGCAGGAAGAATCCTGAAAAAAAAGAAGGTGACCAGCCCCACCTACCTCATATTAACAAAATTACAAAAACACATTCAAAAAAAAAAAAAGAGAGACAAAGAAACACAGAGTGACAGGAGGAGACAAAAACAAAAACAAAGCAGAGGAGAGGTGTAGTATTATAGTATCATAAGAGAGAAAATGAGGAATTTGGGGTTAGGTTGTGATAGGAGACACCCGCTGGTATATGTTGAAAATGTTGGATTCATTTGTTCTTGTAAACTTGAAAATGGTGGGGAGTGGGGCAGGGGAGAAAGTGAGGCCTTGACTGATAAAAAGAGGAGCATTGGAAACTGTGATAGGATTAGGAGGAGATAGGTAAAGTAAAAGTAACACCAAACTGTGTAGTGTACCAACCATTGGGAATGGACCAGCTCCCCAAACAGTCCTTTAAGTCATTTCGGTTTTAATGCACCTTATTTAATTCTTGAGAGCTATGTTATGTTAAGTTGTAGTGTAATTATGATTTTTCTGTTTGTGTGCTACAGCCTACAGGTAATAGGCCCTTGCTATGCTATGCTATGTATATCTCTATCTATTTCAGTGTGCCTATGTTTGTTGCAGACACCATGTGCTTAGTTCTAATAGGCACTATTTATTTAATAGAAATAAAATACTCAAAGGGTTTCTATATACACAAAATATGTAGGGAGAGAAAAAGGATTCCTAAAAGAAAATAAATCACCTAGTCTAATTAAGTTTTTTACTGGTGATTTACTGATTTCCTTGGGTTGAAAGTTTGAATTATTGTTTGCCCTGTACCTTTTTCGACATGGTTGAATTTCATTTTTCAATTATTTGTGTTGGAAAACATGAACAATTCCTACATTTGGCCAAATTTCATGGTACTTTTGATGCAATAATATAAGTACGTAGTTTCCGAAGCAAACATTCAATCTTGTGTCTGGTGATGGAGAAAAAACAATTAGCAAATATGGGACACAAGTGAAGTGAAGGAAAGTGTGCAGCATAACAAAATCGTCATATCAAGAGAATTAAAAGAGTTTAGTTTACTATCAGACCAGCTCTTCACTAAAAACGAATAATATTATTCTATTTGTTCAATCTCCCTAAATTTATATTCCTATTCATATATAAATAAAAAAGTAATTTTCGAGAAATAGGCATGTTTATTATGTTCCTTCTTAGTATTACAAATGCTATGAGGAATTTATTTGTTGATCGTGCATCAAATCCCACATGCTGCAATCCTACTTTAATCAATAATTTGAAATACTATGAAATAGTTGACTATTTTTCAATCATGAGACACGCGCAACATGATTCCTCACATAACTTATCTTTTGGAATGATCAATGAGCCACCAACGCATTGGAGAACATAGCGTAAATATTTTTGCAATAACTCTGGTGACCGGTTAATTTAGCATAATTTTAACTCGCGTGTGACAAACGAAATTCATTTTGGCATGTAATTTTAAAAAAACATTTTGGTTTTCGCTATAGTACTGTAATTAAAAATCTCAAACAAACGAACGGCCTTCATTTTTTTTTTTTTTGAGGTGAACGGCCTTCATTGTAAAACCCTATAATTCAACAAACGTCAAAAGTGAAGTAATCATAGCGATCAATATTGAGCCAATAGCTTTAGCCCGCCAAAAGAAGCTGCAAGACAGTGCTAACAATGATTACCTAGTTTAATTTGTTGAATTTAAGATAAACAAGTGGATCCACTTAAATTAAAGGCTAATATTTTGTTCCACCGGCCCCTCCACATGCACAACAATATATAACTATGTGTACATGCAGTCTTCAACATTCAAATGTCAAACTTCATTGAAATATTGGACTTCAATTTACCAAATCTTCTGTAAATGGGATTATAATATCTTACTTTTATTCATATTATATTTTGTGGATGGATCCAAAATTTTATGGATCAACTAATTATGAATGGCAGCTACCGACTAGAGCTAAACTTAGGTTTATTTTTGTACTCGTCGAAGAAAAAGAGTAAGATGTGTCACAATCAGATCTAAACCAATTATTTACTATCATAATGCTCAGTTTTTGAAAGTCTAGAACAATAACCTAATGAAGATCATACATTAAGTTATAAGACTAATCAGTCGATGCAGAAGCTAAAGACTATTAATAATATAAAGGACGAAATATTAAAACTGCCCTTTAACTTTTTTTCAAAATTAAAAATGCCTGTTTTTTTCGGGTCTTGCAAAAATGCCCCGTAAGTCTTGAAAAATCTTGTAAAAATGCCCGATTCCCTTATTTGGGCCAAAATTGCCTACGTGGCGGTACAGTGGCTGCCACGTCATAAAATAGCTCCGCCACATTATATTTTCAGCCAATAATAATAAATATATATAAATAATTATAATAAACATATATATAAATAATAAAGATATATATATATAAATAGTAAAGATATATATATATAAATAGTAATAAACATATATATAAATAATAATAATAAACATATATATATATAAAAATAATAAAGATATATATATATAAATAATAAAGATATATATATAAATAGTAATAAACATATATAAAAAAAAATAATAAACATATATATATATATAAATAATAAACATATATATATAAATAAAACAAATAACAATAAAACACAAAAAAAATTAAAAAAAAAATAAAAATAAAAAAACTACCGCACCCCCCCTGACCCCCCGCCACCCAAACGACCACGATTGCACTGGTGGTGGCGTCAAATCGACGCCACCACCACTGCAATCGTGGTCGCCACCACTGCGATTTGGCAGTGGCGGGGCGGGGCGATTCGCAGCGGCGGGGGGTGGGGGTGGGGGTGGGGGGTGGGGGGGGGTAAAACCGCGGGGGATGGATTTTTTTTTGTTTTTTATTTATTTTATATAATGTTAAAATATTTATTATTTTATAAATTAGTATAAATAATAATATATGTTGATATTATTATTTATATATAATATATGTTTTACTTTTATAAATGATCATATATATATATATATGTTTATTATTTATATATATATATATATATATTTTGGGGGGCAAAGTACAATTTATTTTGGGGTGCAAATACAATATTTAAAGTTACAAGGGTTTTGGGGTGCAAATACAACTTGTTGACGTGGCAGCCACTGTACCGCCACGTAGGTAATTTTGGCCCAAATAAGGGAATTTGACATTTTTACAAGATTTTTCAAGACTTACGGGGCATTTTTGCAAGGCCCGAAAAAAACGGGCATTTTACACAATTTCATTATTACATATCAAATAAATAACATAAAGTTGTTATTCAACACAACAACCTTTGTGTATTGAATTTACACAAATAGTTTTCAAGTTTTATGTACAAGTTAAATGATTTAATTTAATATTGCATAGTTTTTAGCTATAGAGCAGTCTGTGTAATTTATTTATACTTTCTTTTATATAATTGTAATTTATATTATACTTGAAGATCGATTTATCCTATTTAATATATGATATACATTACCGGTTACCCTATAACACAAAAGATATAGGTTGGGCCTGATATCGATAAAGAACAAGAGCAGGCCTAACAATCGACCCACCTCAATAGTCCGGTCCCTCCCAATGTTACAACATTTTTCCAAGGAAATTGTAGTCCAATTAAATTTGGTTTACTGAAACCTACAAATTACAATGTATGAGATATAATATGAATGGTGTAATTAAATACATCTTTCCTATTAAATTTGGTTTATAGAAACCTACGTGTTAGACCAGATTTGTATAAATATTATAATATAAATTTTTATATAGAGATATAACAAGATATAAGCTTTTGATTAGATAGCTTCCTTATTGATAGGATTCCTTGTAATGTTAAATATATTCTTCATTTATTAATGAGAAACTCATCGAGGAATGTTACCTTTCATGGTACAGAGTTTTATTTTCTTTTTCTCCACTCTCTAAATAATATCTTTCATGGTACAAAATTATATTTTTTTTTCTCCACTCTCTAAATAATGATCATCACTACTAAAGAAGGCTTGTCCTCTGACACCACCAACGGTGGCGGCGACACCGTCGCGTCCCCTTCCTCGACGGGCAATCATCCCAAATTCCACCCTGCCTTAGCCGTCTCTAACTTGAAGAACTTCATACCTATCACGTTAGATGTCGAGACTAGTATCTACACTCTTGGTCGGAATAATTCAAAATTCACGCTCGCGCGTATTAGGTTCTCGATCACATAATCCCTCCTTCCGCCGACGTCATCCCTCACGATGATCTCTGGGATCGTCTTGACGCCATCGTGTGCCAATGGATCTATGGCATCATCTCCACTGATATGTTACACACTATCATCGAACCCAACTCTACTACAATAGGCGCTTGGACTCAGCTCGTTGAAATCTTTCAGGACAATAAGAACTCTCTCGCCGTTATCTCCTGAACCCATTTCTCTCGCACAGTCTAGCGTTGGCGCCTATAGTCAAAAACTGAAAATGTTGGACGATCAATTAGCCAACATTGAGGCCCATGTTCCAAACCAACGCCTTGTTCTTCAATTGGTGACCGGCCTCAACGACTCATGTCGCAATTCTTATTCAGCAGAGCAAACCTCTCCGCCTTTTCTCTAAAGCACGCTATATGCTTACTCTTGAATAAACCAGTCTTGTGAAGCGTTTGCCCTCACCGCTGAAATTGCCCTCCTTCATGCAGCTTAGAAACTTGCACCGGACCCCGCCTCTAATCCGCCCTATAAACCAAACTCAGGGTATCGGGGACATGGTCGCGGACGCGGTCGGAACCGCGGTGGGACCCGACGAGGTGGATCAGGCCGCAGCGACCGAGGAAACCCTAATCGCGACCCATATCATCCACAGTTGCCCCCTTGGTCCCAACAGCAATGGCCGACCGCTTCCTACGACCCAGAGACTTTGGTCGCATCACCATAACCCTATCTGACGGCCCAATGGCAGCCACCATGGTCCGCGGTGCCTTCTCGCCAATCAGGCCGCCTCGAACCATGCCCACAACAGGTTTACCACGCCCAACATGCCGCCTATGCTCCCACTGACCTTGATGTTACCTTGCACACGCTCACCCTCACTCCACACGACGATAATTGGTGTATGGATTCAGGGGCATCGTCTCACATGACGTCCAATCAAGGTACTCTCTCGTCTTACATTAATTCGAGCATTAATTCTGGAATTACTGTTGGTAATGGTCATATGATTCTCATTCAAGGTTCGGGTTTCGCGATCCTACACTCTCCCTACCCCTCTCTTTCTCTCTCTTCATCTCATTCACCATGCACCCAAATTCATTAAAAATCTTATCTCTGTTCGTAAATTTACCAGGAATGATCTTGTTTCTGTCGAATTTGACTCTTTGGATTTTCCGTGAAGGACTTTTAGACGGGCACTCCAATTATGAGATCCAATAGTCACGATGATCTCTACCCCGTCCTCATCATTAACCTTCTCGCCATCCTCATTTGTCGCTTTTTCTTCCTATAAGTGGCACGCACGCCTTGGGCACCCGTGCGTCTATCCTATATGTTTTCTTAGCAAGAATAATTTAGTTAAATGTTCATCTAAAAGTACTACGAGTTTTTGTTCTTCATGTTCTGTTGGGAAAAACATTAAACTTCCTTTTGTTTCATCAAATTGTATTACTGGCACTGCTATGCCGTTTGATATTATCCATAGTGATATTTGCACGTTGCCTATCTTAAGTACGTCAAACTCTCGATATTATGTCTTGTTTATTAATGATTACGCGGATTTCTTGTGGACTTTTCCTTTAACTCGAAAATCACAAGTTTCAAGATTTTTTTTCACTATGCAACTTCATTAAAAATCAGTTTGAACGTGATATTAAAACATTCTAATGCAAAAATGGCATTGAATACAATAACAAATAATTTCATTCTCTCTTTAAACCTCGCGACAAGCAATTCCGTCTCTCATGTCCTCATACTTCTCCACAAAATGGCAAAGCCGAAAGAAATTTGCACTATAAATAAAATGATGTGCACTCATCTCGCTCACGCATCGATACCCCCTAAATTTTGGCCTCAATCCCTCCAAACAACCACATATGTTCTCAACATCCTTCCCAACTCATGTCTCGGGTCCAAGTCGCCTCTTCAACTCCTTTTTGCAAAGACCCCCCCTACTCTCATCTACGCGTGTTCGGGTGCTTATGTTTTCCTCTATTTTCCTCCACTACGATCAATAAACTCCAAGCCATGTCCCCTTCTTGCGTCTTCTTGGGCTACCCTACTAATCATCGTGGTTACAAGTGTTATTACCTATCCACGAAATAAATTATTACGAGCTGCCATATTGTGTTTGATGAAAACACGTTCCCTTTTGCATAACCTAGTCCAACTCGTTCCCCATCCAATGAGTTCCTTGACGCGCCGCTCTCTCCCCTCTTAGAATATCAACTACAAGTACACTCGGACGCACGCCCCTCATCAGATGCACCGCAACCCACGGCTCTGCCCGCATCCCTGCACATAGCAGAACGCAGCTCCTCTTCTTGCCCTCCAATCTGCACTGCGGCTCCCTCTTATCCGCCCTCATGGCCAATATCTCTTTCCTCACCTACATCGCCATTACCTTATTTATCTCTTCAAACGGCCACCTATAGCAAACACGACATCTTTCATCCAAAACAACTCTTTAATCTCCATACCACCTCTCCTCCCTCTCATATTCCTTCTAACCCCTCAACCGCTCTATCCGAACCCCACTGTAAATCGGCCATGATGGATGAACTTGATGCTCTTATTAAAAATAAAACGTCAGAGTTAGTCCCCCTTCCTCCTAATGTCAATTTTATTCTTTGTATGTGGATTTTTCGTCATAAGTTTCACTTTGATGGTACTTTTGAGTGGTATAAGGCTCGTCTTGTAGGTGATGACATGTCTCAACAAGTTAGAGTGGATTGCACGGAAACATTCAGTCCCGAAGTAAAACCAGCGACCATCCGTACGGTCCTTAGCATTACCCTTTTCGCATTCTTGGCCCATTCACCAATTGGATGAAATTGTTTACATGCATCATCCTTTAGGTTTTCTTGATCCATTTTTTTGGACCACGTATGTCTCTTGAGCTGGTCTCTCTATGGTCTCAAGCAAGCCCTTCGTGCTTGGTACCAAATGTTCACTGATTATGCCGCGTCTATTGGATTCATTCATAGCACATCAGATAATTCTTTCTTTATATACCTTCATGGGAAAGACACGGCCTATCACTTGCTATATGTGGATGCCATATTACTCACGACCTCGTATTCTTCCTTGCGCATCTCCATCATGCGTCATTTCTCGTCCGAGTTTGCTATGAAGGATTTAGGTAAGTTGAGTTATTTTCTTGGTATTGTTGTGACTTGTAATTCTCATGGCCTATTCCTTTCTCAACTCAAGTATGTTGGGAAAATTCTTGAGCGCGCAGACATGAGCTCGTGCAAACCTAGTCTCTCACGGTCGATACGAAGACCAAACTTGGCAATTCTTTGGACAACGAGCCCTATGTTGATCACACTCATTTTTGTCGTCTCGTCGGGGCTCTCCAATATCTCAGTTTCACTCGCCCGAACATCTCTTATGCGGTTCAACAGATTTGTCTACACGTGCACGATCCTCACTTGGCCCACATGCAAGCTCTCAAAAGATTGTGCATTACGTTCAAAGGATGCTCCATCTCGGTCTTTACCTTTTTCCATCTTCTCTCACCCGACTTATTTCCTACACGTATGCTGATTGGGAATGCTGCCCCGACACCCGTCGTTTGACTTAGGGTTATTGTGTTTTTCTTGGTGACAACTTGATATCTTAGTCTTCTACACGGTAGCCCACATTATCACGTTCCAGTTCCAAAGCCGAATACCGTGGTGTCGCCAATGCTATCTCGGAATCCTTGTGGCTCTGTAATCTCTTGTTGGAGCTTCATCATCCAATACCATCCGCTACATTGGTCTTCTATGACAATATAAGCGTCCTTTATCTTTTCGAAAATCCGGTTCAGCATCAGAGTAACAAACATATAGCGATGGACATACATTTTGTCTGAGAAAAAGTGGCTCGTGGTCAAGTACGCGTCCTCCATGTCCCGTCCCGTTATCAGATTGCTGATATTCACCAAAGGTCTTCCTCGTGTCTTGTTCGATGACTTTTGGTTCTGTCTCAACGTTCGGGAACCTCCCGCTTCGACTGTGGGGGTGTGTTAGAATAGATTTTTATAAATATATTAATAGTATCTTTTGTATAGAGATATGGCAAGATATAAAATTTTGATTAGATAGTTTTCTTATTGTTAGGACTGCTTGTAATAATATATACTCTTTCACTACGATGCATGCGATATAAGATGAATAGTGTAATTAAATACATCTTTCATGTAATTTGCTACACAATAAATATTTTATCAGTTGAATGACATTATCTTATTTTTTCTAAAAAAAAAGACAATATCTTCTTTTGAAAAATTAATGAATGAACATGAAAAAAGTAAAAGGAATTAAAATAGTTAACAGTAAAAATTGGCTAACCTTGTATAGAAGAACAAAACAGAAACAGATTTCCCAACCTTATTCAAGACTCACACCCTCGCCCCCACCAGCCCCTCTAGAAAAACAAATTACGTACAATGACGTATGAATGACATGGTACAACCAGTGATTGAGATTAAAAGAATTTTCTAAATTGTAAGAAATAATCCCCTAATATCTCATTCACGCCGTATATTGATAGCAATATCGAACTAGATGTGCTACCTTATTGTACATCAGTTGCACCTAATAACTTTGCCCTCTCCGCACACTCGAATCTTGTTGCCTCAATAACATGTCAAGCTAACATGTTCGTTCTTTTAAAGGGATGGCATGATAAGGGTCCAATAGATAGTTAACTTAATGGGTTGCAGGATCATGGGCGATGATATATATGGGCCTTGAACTATAAAGTGGTTCAATGTAGCAAAAATGGGCCGATGTTGAAAGCTCAAATGAATAATTCAACCCCAAGAACTAGAATTGTAGCAAATTACATTCACTTAAAGCAAAGTGTAATTAGGAAACAGTTCCTTTATTTCCTTTTTCATGGATAGTTTGAGCATTTCATATTGAGGAGTTTGGCACTGACTCGAAGATCACTTCTTGTTGCTTTAGTTTGTATCAGTTTGCAATCGTTGGGATTTCTTCCATATCAACCGGTGCTTTCATTTCGACATGTTTAACATGAAGGGTGAAGAAATTATTGCGCTCATGAAGGCTATAGAAGGAAAGTTGCTTTCGTGTCTCGATCAATGCTTAACTACAACAAAATTCTTATCTCCCAGTTGTCATTAGCCATTGTCGCACACAGGAAACCTCTATTTACTTTGGATCTCAAAGTGGTTATGAGTCTTATGATTGTCGGGTCTCGCTTGCAGATTGTGTGAATTATGTCCCATTGGGGCTTGCACAAACTGTAGATTGTCAAATTGGTAAGATGAGTTTACTAGCCACAACAAAAATACTATGTTTCAGTGAGGAAATCACCGTTATGCAGTAAACTAAAGATATTTGATTGAATGCATGTGAGAAAAACACTACCAATACCTGCCCTTTCAATCTCATGTAGTTCTTGATATTTTACATGAAAATCTTGGTTTGTTTTAGTGCGAGAGTGCATTTATTTTTATGGCCATTAATATTTCGACAACAAAACCTATTGGGATTTCCAATTCCTTTTTCATGTTTTGGGTGAATTTGGTTTAGATACACACATGTGATATTCCACTATTTCAATTTGAAATCCGCACGTCCCTGCTAATTGTTAACATAATATCTTAATTAGTGATGGACAAGTCATTACATGTTTTTCCTACCAGAAATCACTATATTTGTTATCAAATGAATAACATTGGACTTTTACATTATAAAAAGTTAAAATTCGTCTTCTTCAAAATTACCAGAGAATACAGAACACCATTTCATTTAAACACAACACGATGAATATTATATTGTTCGAGGTATAAACCAATACATAAAAAGATATTGACTAAGAAGTTGGACGATCAAAAGTTCACAATTAAAACCACATGATTTAGTTACAGAGCACTTAGACGAGCAAAATAAGGTCTCCTTTTACCCGTGGCTAGGATTTCCACCTTCCACAGGCCCTGGTCTCCTTTTACCCTTGGTTCGGGTTACCCTGCTTTAGTTGTTCCCCTTCTCCTTGATTGTTGCCCTAGGTCGTACTTGCTTCTCCCTTCTTCACATATATTCTCCACATTTTGAGAAAATTAGAATCATTAAGTACAAATTAAAGAACATAAACAAGTGGTAATTCTTATTGACACTAAAAACAATTAAGCCGAGCCTATCATGATCATGAACATGTGGTATTTAAGATGTAGTACAACCACCACTTCAAATCTACACTGAAACAAAATTAATTATTAATATATTTACTAAAATCAAAGACGCAACTTGAGATAATAAGAATTATTGAGTATAAATTTAAAACATAAACAAGTAAGTATAAGCAAAGACAACATGTAATTATAACAATCAGATGAAGCAATTAATGATCATCAACATGTGTTGTTTACAACAACAAACCTTATCATATTTAATCAAAAAAAAACAAAAACCAATGAGCGTAATTTCACCGGCGGTCACACTTTTGCCTAATGCAGCGCGATGGCGTTTGCATCGTACAACCAACGGCGTGCCAGGCACACAAGCCGATCAGGTGCCAAGCGCGCCACACACCCTAGTACCTCGCTCAAGGGCTGAGTGATCAACAATCAAAGTTTTGGAGTCGCTCTACAATTGTCCCAACATTTAGGCTTTATCGTGTAAATAAGTAGTATCTAGACCCTTCCATGTATATGATAATGCTAGCATTCTCTACAACATGGCTAGGTTTGGCCAACATATTTTATTGTATGAAGAGTTGAAGCTTACATTAGGAGCATTAGATAAGAATGATCTAGGTCGTTCATTGAGTTAGCTCCATGTATAAATACCCATAGCTCTCACTTTTCCAGAGTTAAGGAAAACTTGTCATATCCTATGTTGACATCAAAAATAGATTACAAACAATGTAGTCATGCAATCTCAACAATTCCTTCACTTCCACACCATTATGCAACAATCTTTCTTTGACAGGACAATAGGGGTGACTACCAACGCGACATTTAGGATCATTTTAGGTCTCAAAACACGCAAAAAGACTCTAATGCCCTTTTAGTAGTTTTTTAGTTTTTTAGTTTTTCAAAGGAAGGGAAATGAGCGGGAGGAGGTGTATGATGATACTGAGCTCACACATACATACATACATACATACATATAGTATGTTACATTTTGTAATTGTTTCTGCTTTTTTTTTTTTAATTCTAATTGAATAAATAGTTAGCTCTGACGCGCCAGTGGTGTTGTGCTCAACCGTTAGCTAAACCCCTCACGATTTTACATATATAGCTGCTTATGGGTTTTCTTTGTCAAATGGTAAAGTCAATGATATTTTAGTAATTGTGTAGTCTCTAAATGTGGCTTCTAATAAATGGAGGAGGGAGGCCGATTATTAATTTAACTGGCAAATAAGTGGCGCGACAAAAGCATCTTGATTATTAATAAGGGCCATCAAGTTTATTAAATAATGAAATTTATCCAAAAACAAAAAGCTTATTAAGAATGGTAAGCATGCACGTGCTATAGCTCACTATTAACACTAGGCCTATTTGTGAAATTATGAAAGTATCCCTGAAATTAAAAGGAAAATCTTGAGTTTTTTTTTCCAACAAAGGAAAATCCTGAGCTTTATGTGTATAAGAACGTGGATTGAACTTTTGCTCTAAACATGTATAATCATAGTTCCCAAATGTTACACCAAAACACTTTTATTTTCAGAATAAGAAAAACAATAGACATACCTAATTTATCGAATAGGTTCTATGACTTTTTCAAAATATTCCCAAGCTTCCTTAATAATAATAATAATAATAATAATAATAATAATAATAATAATAATAATAATAATAATAATAATAGTGCGTGTAGAATATTACTAGCTTCCTTCAAAATGGTTTACATTGTCTTATTACCTATTATTTGTGGTTTCCATGATGATTTATCAAACAAGGTTATATTATTATATAACATGTCGTATGTTGCTAAACGATCGTGTTTTTGTTTTTTTAAAACACCAAAATAGTTACTTATTTATCAAGGTCGAGGACAAGGATTACACAATATGGTGGGGGTCGAGTTGGTGGGATAACCGCGAATATGTACGATGAATATCACACAACTACAAAAACACCAAACCGGGTGGATAGTCGCTCCAGGCTGCACAAAAATGTAGTTGTTGTGGGCAGTCCACACTAGCTCGATTGGATCCCTGCTTTGTCAGCTCATCCGCTAACCTATTTGTCTCACGATATGTACAAGAGACAAATAGGGTGGAAATCCTGCCTCCTAAACTTTGCAAGTCACATAGCAGAGTCTTCATCGACGCGGAGACCGTAGGATCCTGCATCCTGGTCAAGTAAGCATATACAATTTATGAGTCTGTTTCGATAATTAGAGTAGTAATCGAAAGTTGTAAAGCAAGTAACACTCCATGGCGAAGCCAAAAATATTAGGTAGCGGGGGCGAAATTGTGCTGTAGTATTTTGTAACACGTATAATATATAGTTATATAATTATATTTATTCAGTGTAAAAAATAAAAATACTTTTTTATAAAAAAGAAAAACAAAAACAAAAACCTAATTTGTAAAAAGATGCATGATGCGCTTTTTAACACGCTGAAGTTCTTTTTTGTGTTTTATTATTTTGTCTAGATTTTTTAGAATTAGCGCCCACTTTGACACCAAGATATTTGAGGGGGCGTGATCAACAAGCCAATTAAACTTGTTAGCAAATAAAATAATATCATCAATTGCCTGTTAACTCCGATGAAATTGCTCTTCATGAAGTTATTTTTTAACCAGAAACAAGCTCAAAATTTCTTAAAACACACTTCATTGTGCACACATTTTGTGGCTTGCTTTCACATAATAAATTTGTATCTTCTATAATTGTAATTGTAATTGTATGATTTCAAGATTATCTATGCCAAACTTAAGCCCTTCGAAGAGGTTCTCTGCTATTTCGTTTCTTATCATCCCACAAAATCCCACGCACGCAATAAGAAATAATAAGGGGGATTACGGTTACCTTTGTCTCAAACCTCATAAAGTGCGGAATTCTTTTATGGGACTTCTATTGACAAAAACTGAGATCGAAGCGGGTTGTACACATTTCTTTATCAAATATCAGAAAATCCCATCACACTCATCACTCATCATATTATTAAGGAAATCCCAATTAACACTATCAAACGCTTTTTCCAGGCCAACATCCCTATTATTAATACTAATGCGCAAGAGTGTTAATTGCTTGTTAGCAAACATAAGTAATAGGGAGAATTACACAAGCTACCCTTGAATTATGGGATAATTACACAAACTACACCTCACATTTGGAAAATTACATAAACTACCCTTATGACCGATTTTTGTTATAAAAATTATTTTCTTCTTCTTTCGAATGTAAATTCATGCTCCTCATTTATTTTGCAAAAGAAACAAAGATTTAATCAAAATTATTGCATTAAGCCTCATTTATCTCGTTTAAAAAGACCAAAAAAATAAATTCAAATAATATCTTGTGAGTAAAAATAAATAATTTGCAAATTTTAGTCTCTGTTATGATATGCAGTTCTAAAGTGGATTTTAATCTTTTAACATTAAGAATAGTTTGTGTGATTTCTCAAACAGGAGAAATAGTTTGTGTAATTACCCAATAGTTGAGTGGGTAGTTTGTATAGTTCTCGCTAAATAATATTGCTAAGTTGGCTTGGCCTTATATGAGAAGCTCTATATAGTATAAACCATGTGCAAAATAAGTAGCTACAAGGCATATTGATCCTCATTTGTTAAATAGTATCAAAAGTATAACCAAGTGCAGCAAATGGAATCCGATCCAAAGAAGAATGTGCACTGCATTTGGAGAAGCTGACAAAGCCTTGTGCAAGAGCACTAGCCGTTGGGAAGGAAGTGAGCTGGAAAGGAATGAAAAGCAGTCAGAACAGATTCCTCTTAGCTAATCACATAACATGTATTTTGTCTTCTTGCTTAGATTAATTCCTATAAATGTACTGAATTCTATTAACTGTTGTATTATCAATAAAACTTCTCTTTTCTACAAATGCAATGAATGATTCTTTCCCTTTTTGTTTTCTGCACTTGCAACACATATATACTTACATTCAGTTTTTCTATATGGTATGAGAGCAGTGAGATTTGTTCTCACTGCAGTGATCCATACCACACTTCCGCACCACTCACAAAACATGTGAAGAAGAACGTCATTCCTTCTTCACTGTTACAATGACAGACGCATCACCTTCACAACCTCCTCGAAATCAAACAGAGGGGCACACAATGGCCATCATTACCAAGAGTTGTGAATCCAGGAGAGGATCCAGCTCATCCATTCTATCTAATGGAGAAAATCCAGGTCAAATGCTGGTAAATTAGCACCTTACCAGTCAGAATTATCACAAATGGAACCGAGCAATGAGCATAGCATTATTAGCTAAGAACAAATTAGGATCCATAGATGGATCTATCAAGGAGACAACAATCACAGATCCAACATACGCACAATGGCTGAGATGTAACTGCATAGTATTGTCCTGGATCACAAACAACATTTCAGATGAGATTCAGGTTATACGCAGCATTCTGATTCAACACAAAAATTATGGAGTGATTTAAGGAAACAATTTTCAAAGAGTAGTAATAACAGACTTTATATGTTAGAATAACAGTTGTGTGGTATGAAACAAGATGGTAGCCCTATCAGTGTTTATTTCTCAAAAATGAAAGCTATATGGAATGAGATAAATGCATATGATGCACCATACACTTGTAACAACAGAGACTGTGGTGCTACTCATGCTATGAATACTAAGACTGAGCATAGACACATCATGAATTTTTTAATAGGGTTGGATGATAAATATGGTCAGATGAGAAACCAAGTTCTGTTGAAAGATCCATTGCCTGGAATGGATTATGTGTTCAATTTTATATTGCAGGAGGAGGCAAATCTTGAGTTGTTTTCTGGATCTAGTCACAATGTTGATACCTCTGCAATGCAAGTCAGAGCACAACATGTTGTGCTACAAGTTTCTATGGTGAATCATGGTCAAAAACTATCTTATAGGCCATGGAATAAACCTGCAATTGGAAAGAAACTCACATGCAGTAAATGTGGGAAAGGAAATCACACTGTAGATACTTGCTTTGAGATCTATGGCTATCCACCAGGGCACAAGCTAGCTAGGTTCAAGCCAGCTCCACAAGTTCAGTCTTACAACAACAACAATAATTATAACATGACTCCTTCAATTAATCAAGCATCTCATGGAACTGTTGTTTCAGAACCACAGTTGCCAATCACTGAAGAGCAATTTCAGCAGCTTTGCAGTTACTTTCAGGGATCTAACATTACACCCAATCAGGTTGCTCAAACCACACAACCCTTTATAATCTCATATCAAACCACATGTAGATATTATGCACTCACTTGCCTCACTCAGCTCACCTCACAAAACACTCTTGGAAATTAGACTCATGAGCTACTGATCACATTATATGTGACTATAATTTCTTCATTGACAAACATACTTCACTGTGGTTAAGCTTCCCACATGCAATATAGCTCATGTTACTCATTCAGGAACTGTACTTTTGAGCAACAAACTTACCCTAAAAATGCCTTATGTGTTCCCTCATTCACCGTCAATCTTATCTCTGCTAATAAACTTGTTAAAGATCTACACTGTTGTATTATCATTTGGGCTAACTTGTGTTTGATTCAAGAGCTAGCACATTGGGAGACGATTGGGATTGCTGAGATGAGAGGAGGACTGTATCAGATAGTCTTGAAGAACAGTGTCACTGACTCTAGTAGAATTAGTCAAGTTCAATCTCATTTTGTTCCCTTATCTTCTTCTTTGTTGTGGCATTATAGACTTGGTCACCCCTTTGTGTCCAGATTGTCTATATTGAAATCAAGTAATGAAAAATTGCCTTTGAATTTTGATTCCATTATCTATGATGTGTGTCACCTAGCTAAGGAACATAGAAAGCCTTTCAAGCTTGATACTCACATAACTGATAATTGTTTTGATCTTGTTCATATGGACATTTGGGGACCTTTTAGCACTCCCTCACTCACCGGTTCAAAATACTTCTTGACCATAGTTGATGATCACAATAGATTCACATGGGTTTATCTTATGAAATCTAAGAGTGAAGTAAGAGGACTGATTACTTAATTCTTTCAACTAATTGAAACGCATTTTCATAAAGTTATCAAATCTGTTAGAACAGATCAAGGTTTGGAATTTGATATGAATGATTTCTTCACCTCCAAAGGAGTTATGCATCAGCAGAATTGCACCTATACACCTCAACAAAACTCAGTTGTAGAGAGAAAACATAGGCACTTACTCAATATAGCAAGGGCCCTCAGACTTCATGCTTCATTGCCTCTTAATTTCTGGGGAGGGTGCATTTAAACAGCAGCTTACCGTATCAATTGAACTCCTACTCCATTACTACAAAACTCCACTCCTTTTCAGCTTTTGTTCTCTAAAGAGCCACATTATTCTCACCTAAAAATATATGGTTGTCTATGTTTTGCCACCACCTTACCCAAGCCTCATAACAAATTCACCGCCAGAGCAACCAAATGCATCTTCATTGGATTTCCAGCTCACATTAAAGGTTACAAACTGTATAACCTCATCACCAAAGAAACCTTTGTCTCCAGAGATGTGGTCTTCTATGAAAATGTATTTCCATTCTCTAAGATTATATCACCACCTCCCACTTATCTTTTTCCATCATTTGACACTTATCTTTCCTATGATGATTTCCCTGTAATTCATTCTCCCACTCTCCCTGATAACACTCTCCATCAAGATAATGATAATGATAACACTCTTCTGTCAAATACTCCAATCTCCCCCACCATTGATCATGCTTCCTCTACTGATGTTATCCCTCTTGTTCTCTCTTCTCCTCGCCGTTCCACTAGAGTCAGGAGACCACCAGACTATTTTAGAGACTATCAGTACAGACTTGCTGCAACAACATGAATTCCATTGCCTCATAATGACGCTTCTGGCTCACCTGTTTGTTCTACTGCCTTTGCTCTCAATCTATCTTACAACATGTTATTTTCTTCACATCTCCATTTTGTTTTATCTGTTGCTTCACACCCTGAACCTACTTCTTTTGATGAGACTAACCTTGATCCCATGTTGCAAGATGCAATGTATGCTGAACTCGCTGCTCTCAGTAACAACAACACTTGGTCCCTCACAACTCTTCCTCCTGGTAAGACTGCTATTGGTTGTAAGTGGGTTTACAAGGTCAAATATACTTCTACTGGTGCTTTTGAACGCCACAAAGCAAGGATTGTAGCTAAGGGTTATAATCAAAGGGAAGGTTATGACTATTTTGAGACATTTTCTCCAGTAGCTAAGATTACCACCGTAAGATGCATGATTGCTTTTGCTTTTGCTCATGGCTGGCCTCTCTCTCAGCTAGATGTAAACAATGCTTTCCTCTATGGTGATCTAGAGGAAGAAGTCTACATGTTACCTCCTCCAGGGCCTGATACTGAGAGGGAGAAAGTTTGCAAAATTCACAAAACACTATATGGTCTGAAACAAGCTTCCAGACAGTGGAATCACAAGCTTACCACTCTCATATCCTCTCAAGGTTTCAAACAATCTTCCACTGATCGTTCACTGTTTATCAATATCATTGGAGGAAATGATGAGCAACAAATTGCTCTATTAAAACAGTTCCTCAAGGACAATTTCAGACTCAAAGATCTTGGTCCTTTGAAGTTTTTTCTTGGAACTGAAGTTGCAAGAAATAAGAGTGGAATATCTTTGAATCAAAGACAATACACACTGGATATCATTAATGATTGTGGACTGCTAAAAGGTAAACCTGTCACTACTCCAGTGGATCCTAATTTAAAGATAGTTCAAGATGCCCAAGATCCTCTTGACAAACCTGCCACTTACATAAGACTAATAGGGAGCTTTTTGTATCTAACAATCACAAGGCCTGACATTTCCTATGTGGTTCAAACTTTAAGTCAATTCTTGGCAAATCCAATGAAATCTCACATGAACACAGCTCTCAGAGTTGTAAGATATTTGAGAAATGCTTTAGGACAGGGATTGTTCTTTCCAAGTGAAAATGACATTCACATTAATGCTTATTGTGATGCAGTCTGGGCTGCATGCATAGATATCAGGAGATCAGTTACTGGATTTTGTGTTTTCATTGGCAATGCCTTGGTTTCATGGAGATCGAAAAAGCAACAGACTGTGTCAAGATCTTTAGCTAAAGCTGAGTATATGGCAATGGCTTCTACAGTATGTGAGATTGTTTGGATAAAGAATCTATTAGAAGATTTAGGTTTCAAGCACGATCAACCAACTCTCTTGTTCTGTCATAATAAGGCTGCTATCTACATAGCTTCAAATCCAGTCTACCATGAAAGAACTAAACACATAGAAATATATTGCCATGTGGTTAGGGAAAAGCTCATGCAGGGGATGTTTAAGATGTTTCATGTGTCTACAAGTAGACAACTAGTTGACATATTCACTAAAGGATTATGCATGACGCAGTTCAAAGTAATCATGAACAAGATTGGAATACATGACATGTATTCTCCTCTTGAGGGTGAGTATCAAAAGTATAACCAAGTGCAACAAATAGAATATGATCCAAAGAAGAATGTACACTACACTTGGAGAAGCTGACAAAGCCTTGTGCAAGAGCACTAACCGTTGAAAAGGAAGTGAGCTGGAAAGGAATGAAAAGCAGTCAGAACAGATTCCTCTTAGCTAATCTCATAACATATATTTTGTCTTCTTGCTTAGATTAATTCCTATAAATGTACTGAATTCTATTAACTGTTGCATTATCAATAAAACTTCTCTTTTCTACGAATGCAATGAATGATTCCTTCTCTTTTTGTTTTCTGCCCTTGCAGCACATATATACTTACATTCAGTTTCTCTATAAATAGTGAGTGCATTATTATTTAAAATGTAAGCATGCGCGTCCATATTAAATTAGTTAGTTTTGTTTATTTATTTCTTAGAAAATAATTCAATAATTATAAATTTGATAAAAATTTAAAACTGACTAGAAAGTGCTTACAAAAACATGGCTATTTTTTTTTTAAAAAAAAATCTTTACAAAATAAAAATTTGATTACTTACGGTTTTTTTTATGAATATAACTTTCAGTTTTCAACGCACTGCATGACTGCTCTGTCACATACAACCACACAATGGAATTAATGGAAAAAGCAGCCATTGTTATGGCGTTTCTCGACCATTTGTATTTTGGGTGAAATAAATTTGGTTTCCACTTATACATACCATAGTAAAAATAACATGGTTTATATATGTTGGATTTTTGTTTTTATGTGACGCTAACTCTGTCTTTCCACTACTACGATTGGTGTGGAATATAGGTGGTAAGTCGCCTCAATGCTTTCTTTCAATAGCTTGAAGCTTCCTTAAATATCCACCTGTTCTATTCTGCCTCTGTCTTAACTCTGGAAATAATAATCCTTAATTTGTCTTTACTTTTCTTTGAGTTTACTACTAAACGTTGCTGTTTTTTGGAATCTGGAAAGACTCTTCTCTTTTGAGTCATGTCGCTGGATTCAAGAATTATCTGAGAATTTTTGTAGTTAGATAGCTAGAGGAAAATAGCTTGTCAATTGTGATCCGCTCCTCCCACTGACATGCATGTTGGTTGCAGAAAAGCTTATCCTTGTATAAATTGCTGAGAATGATGTTGTCGGAACTTTACAGTCGTTATTTTTCTGATTTTGTCTCTCTTTTAATTTTCGTTGTAAGAGGTATGTTAAGGATGTTAATAATTGGACGAATTATTATTTGTGCCATGTATGTTTCAGTTTTTTATGAAAATGCCCGTTATCTTTCGAATTATTGAAAATGCTATGTAACTTTGCCTTTTTTTTTTGTAGAAAATGCCCTTCGAGTGCCACATGTGTATTTCGGGCGACGTGGCCTCCAGCGTGGAAGAGGCGTGTGACATATGTAAAAAACATTGAGCCACATCATTTTCGTCCAAAAAAATAGACGTTTTTCGCTCAACATGTTTATAATCAACACTTAGTCATTTTTTCTACCCGATTTCTTTTCCCCTCTTTCATTTTTTCTACCCGATTTCTTAAACCTTACTTTCATTTCCCCCAATTGAAGTTTATACGAAATTGTTGAAATCACAATCCAATATTCGACCTTTTGCCGTGTTGTGCCTGTGCGGAAATGTCGAAAGTACGAAACCCTTTTCACCATGATTTGCCGAACCCAAATTATCGTAAGTCACTCACTTTACATGCATGGCTTATACATTTGCATTTTTCCACTTAACTTAGCATTTTTGTTGGTTCAGTACACTCATTAGGGTTTAAGTAGTTGTTGTGGGAGTGGGTAAGTCAGTGTCGAGGTAGGGTTTCGATTTGTGAGGGTTTAAGTAGTTGTTCCGTCCTTTATTCGCAAAGCAAAAATGTTTTATAATGTTTGTGTTGTGGGGTTTGTGAATGTCACTGCACTGGTCCCCTCACCATGTGTTATTTCTGGAAGACACCACTTTAGTGGGGTTCACAACTATTACTTTAAGTTTTTGTCTTAAAGCATTATTTTTTAATTGTTTTTGTGAAGTTTATTTGATGTTTTTCTAAAAAATTTGGCATCTTTGTTCCTTTTTACTAATAATGTTGTATACCTTCTATTTGCAGCACCTAAAAGCAAGTTATTACCTTAATAGTTCATTATGGGAGTAGGTTGAAGTCCACTCCTTTTGATACGTATGTTGGTGGTGGTATGATGAAGTTTGACTACTCTGAGATTAAAGACATAAACTTAAAGCTCCTGAACATATATGCTGATAATATGAATGCCAAGGGTGAGAGGAAGTTCTACTATGTCAGAGAGGGTTATTTAAGGTTATAAAGGACAACAAGATTTTGAAGAGGGCTCTCAATGAAGCTCTACCAAACAGGGAATTCAATTTGTACTGTGATTTTGAGATTGACCCACCATTTCCTGAAATGTCTGAATTACCAGTAGATGCTGAGCTTCAAATAAATGGAGGGAATGATGTCACTGGAAGTGCTCAGAAGGTTAGTGGCAATGAGAATGGTGGTTGTGAGGTTGTTGCAGGAGATGAATTTGCAGGGGATGTTGATGTGGTGGAGACTGCTGAAAAAAATAGGGATGTAAGTACATAGATGGAGGTTAATGGGAAAGGTCAAAATGAAGAGGTGGTAAGTGATAAAGGTCAAAATGAAGGAGAAACAAGTGATAAATGCCAAAATGAAGGAGAAGCAAGTGATAAAAGGGCAAAATGAAGGAGAAGTAAGTACTAAAGGAAAAGTGGTTATCACTGAATTGGTTGACAGTGACAGTAGGGTTGACACTTATGAAGAGGAGAGTGAGTACTCAGATGACACAAACTTCTATGAGAATGTTGATGAGGATGTGGATGGGGAAGACATTGTTAGTCCAGGAGTTGTTAGTCTACCTATTAATGACAAGGGGACGAGTATCATAGTTGAGGTGAGTGATTATGAGAGTGATAGTAATGATGACACATATGAAGAAGAAAGTGAACACACTGATGAAAGTGATTGGTCTGAAAATATTGATGCTGAGGTTGAAGCTAAACGAAATTCCAATCCTGATGAAGCAAATTCCACTCAAAAACATCCTAACACAAATGGTACTGCACCAGGAGAGGAAGATAATGCAGCATCTGATATTGAAGTTGAAGATGAACCAGATGTTGTGAGTTGTGTTAAAAGAGTTCTATTTAACCCTATTCCCTATGGAAATCCATATGATGAGGATGAGGCAGAAATATTTGTGAAGATTGGCAGATTCAACTTTATTTTTAAGTTGAAGATGTTATTCATCAACAAGGAACAACTGAAGATGGCAGTTAGAACAGATGCCATAAATAACAGGAGAAGTGTAAAGGTTTAAAGAGTGATCCTGGAAGGGTCCATTTCAAATGTGTCCAGGAAGGGTATGACTGGTGCATCCATGCATTGAAAGTGCCAGGTGAGGAGACCTTCCAGATCAGACAATATAATCCACAACGCAATTGTGGGAAAAGGTTTGGGGTGAGGAATTTGAAGGCTTCATGGTTAGCTGACAGATTCATAAATGTCTTCAAAACAGATCCTAACAGGAATGTTGCAGCTTTTAGGTTGGACTCAATAAAAACATTAAGAGTTGACATTACAAAAAACCAAGCTTACCAAGCTAAGAGATTGTCTGCTGCTCAATTGGAAGGGACACCAGCATATCAATTCTCTAGACTGTGGGATTACCAAGTAGAGTTGAAGAAAAGCAATCCTGGTACTTCTGTGGCTATTCATACTGAAGACGTTGGTGGTGAAACAAGATTCTATGGCATGTACATATGTTATCAGGCTATGAAGGATGGTTACAAGGCTGGATGTAAGCCATTTATTGGAGTGGATGGGGCTCATTTAACTGGTCCACATAAAGGCACACTTTAACAGCAGTGGGTGTTGATCCAAATAACAGCATATTCCCATTGGCGTTTGCAGTTGTTGCTGTTGAAAATCAGGAAAATTGGGAATGGTTCTTGTCTTTGATCAAAGAAGACATGGAATTGTATGACCATCAGGATCTAACATTTATTTCAAATAAGCAAAAGGGGTTAATCAATGCATTTAATGATATATTCCCTTATGCTACTCACAGATATTGTGTGAGGCGTTTGATCAGGAATGCACATAGAGCAGGATTTAGAGGTGATGAATATGAAGATGCAATATGGGATGTTGCATACAAAACCACAGAACCAGAGTTTGAAACATCAATGAAGAAAATGGAAGCAACTCTTGGTGCTAGTTTTTGTAAATGGTTCAATGACAAGTCTGCAGAACACTGGTCTAAGTCAAAATTCACCGCATAACCAAAAGTTGATCTGATTTTGAATAATCTATGTGAGACATTAAATGGGGGTGCTTATTCCAGCAAGGGAGAGATCAATTCTTACATTGTGGGAGTGGATAAGGGAATATCTCATGGTAAAGATGACAATAGACAGGGACAAAGCAAGAGGAAAATGGACAAAAAAGCAACCACTTGAACAAAATCGACACTTATGTCCTAATATTCAGAAGATAGTTGACAAGGCATATCAGGACCAGCTGACTTTTACCCTATCAAATCAAGTGAATATGTCTACCTTTCTTCTTCCGAATAGATAGCTTTTCAGCAATCTTTGCATGCATCTCTTCTAGCTCTGAAGTTTCAAACCTAATCCCTTCTCTAATCAAACCTTGGAGCTTCCGTAAAATAAAGGTTTCATCAGCCTCTGAAAAATCATTGAACTTCATAAAAGGATCCAACAACGAATCCTGCAAAACAACAACATGTCGAGAATAAGTTTCATATTTTAAAAAGAGTTTGGTTTCAAAGGAAAATAGAGGGTATTAGGATCTTTCAATCTTTGTAGTGTCGTAGTACTCCTTCAAAATGATGCTGTTTGAAGCCATGATAACAGAGGTACCTTTTTTTTTGGGAGAGTTTCAGAGGAGAGCGAGAGTTGTGAAGAATGATTAGGGTTCAGCGATTTAATGAGCAAATGAACAGACGCTTCATCTATTACCACGTAATTAACATTCTCAACGCTCCACCTGACACGAATGTCGAATCGACTCTAATTGCTCATTTTTTAATTAATTTTTTCCAAACACTAACCATTGCCTCGGTTGACTTTATATGGAAAGGGCATTTTTTATATATCAATATAAATTTTCCGGGCAATTTTAATGTATGTAATAACTTAAAGGGCATATTTACTAAAAACACCAAACTTGTCGAGTATATATATATTTAAATACATACTTAGAGGGCAATTTTAACAAAGTCCAAAAATATATAGGGCAATTTTAACAAAGTGCAAAAATGACTTTTTTCTAATTAGTTGGATATTGACTGAACTTATGATTTTTCTTATTTTTAAGCATGTTATTTCTACTTGTTGGAAATCATATATGTCATTTTTATTTTATTCCTTGTTTTGAACTATTTATGTTGGAATGTGGAATTCTGGGATTATGCATGTCAACTTGCTTACTTGCATTGTATGGACTGCATTAAGAAAACTTCAACCCATTCATTACAACAACACACATCAACACAATAGCACATTACAATACCAACTTCACATCATCCATAGCTTCATTAGGTTACTCATACTACCTAACATAGTACACCTTAAACCTTACTTACTTGTTGACAAACACCAAAATGCATTCAAAACCTATGCAAATTCATCCCAAAGCAAAACAACAAGTCCTTCAGTACAACATTGCAACAATCATACACAATACGAAAATTATCATCAGACTAAACCGAAGTTGACCACCCAATTTCATTTTCTCCTTCTGAAGCACATTGATCTTCTCTTCTTGTTCCTTTAGTGTTCTTTTAAACAAGGATTGAATCACGTCCAAATTTTGACCGTTGTTTGAAGCTAGCTTTTCTCAAGTTCTTTCACCTTTGCATCCCTCCTCTCGATCCTTATTCGCAAAATTGGTATAACGGCACGAGCAAACCTACATACGGGTGGGTCTTCCCAAATGAACAATCCGCACCCTAGAGGCCAAAGCACACAACCATGGAACCTACGACCTGGGTTTCCATCGGTTGTTGATACGCGCAAAACGGCAGCCCTCCCACAATCGCAAATCAAGTGTCTGTTCATAGTAGATTCAGACATTTTAAGAGAAATGAATTTAGGTTTTCGATTAGAACTGAATTTGGGGCAAATGTAATTTGGGGGAAATGAAATCGGGTAGAAAAAATGACTAAGTGTTGATTATAAAGTTGCTGAGCGAAAACGTCTTTTTTTTAGGATGAAAATGATGTGGCTCAACGATTTTTTACATGTGTCACACGCCTCTTCCAAGCTGGAGGCCACGTCGCCCGAAATACATATGTGGCACTCGAAGGACATTTTCTACAAAAAAGGCAAAGTTACAGGGCATTTTCAATAATTCGAAAGATAACATGTATTTTCATAAAAAACTGAAACATACAGGGCACAAATAATAATTCCTCCTTAATAATTCTATTACTTAGTAATTATATTCTTTCGTTGTATATCTAATATAAGATTCTAGTATATCTTGTATAGGATATTTCCTTATATATTCAATGAAATTGATCCACCTTTAAGGTGATTTTCACACATTTACATTATATATATATATATATATAGCTACAGTTCTAACATATTTAGGAAGAACTCTACTGTTTTAATTCCTTACGACAATGTTCTAATTAGAATTCAACTCCAATTTAACAAGTGAAAGATAACATCGTGTGAACACAGAAAGCTTCCAAAATTAAGAAACAGAATTCTATTGCCATAAGGAAAAGTAAATAAAAGTAATTTTCTATTGCCATGTGTTGACTTTGACCTTTGGAAAATAGAAACAGTATTGGAGTTGATGTTTGTGTCTTCTTCCGGATGAATCTGCACTCAATAATATGTCTTCTAGGTTTCAAAACAGACAGTAATACCAATTCTAACTTCTTGTCTTTCTGGAGTAAATTGTTATTTACTCTGTTTTTGTTTGGAATCTAAGAGATGAATAGAAAAAATTTTGAACCGAAAACAAGAGAACTTGCTCGCAGCTTGCCGCTTTGCCAAATATATGAAATGCTCCCTTAAGTTCTACAGAAACGTGGCTCGAATTTTTGCCAAAGTATCCAGGTTTAGATAATGGAATTTCACCTTGGATGACAAGAATGAACGCTGCTCAAATTTCAAAACAAAATCTTAACATGAATTCCTATGTAAGACCATAATAATTTTGTTAAAACCAGCTACTTCAAAATCAGCCTTCCTACATGAATAGGGCATTCCAAATGCCTTTAAAATGCCCTGAGGTATAACAAAAGTCTCCTGAATATTTTTTTAAAAGTACTGCATTTGAACCATGTTGCCCAAACTATATAGGTACTAAACTCAAAAGCTATCAAAATGACTAGTCCTAATAGTAGATGTTCGACATTTTTACAACACACGGTTTATTAACAGTTTTTTTGATAGTCATGTACTAATTAAAAGTCCTGGGAGCGGCCTCTTGTCAATTTTGAGCGGCCTCTTGTCAAAATTGACAGGGGAAGGCTTGCCCCTTATACACCCTTGTGGTGGGACCCTTCTCCGGACCCTCGCATTGCGGGGATGCTTTCGTGCACCAGGTTGCCCTTTTATGTACTAATTAAAAGTCTAACATGTCATGCATAAACATTTGATCAGATGGCGGCTTCCAGTCGAACCACTACATATATACTAGATATCAAATAATTAGAATATGGAAAATGATCCCAGATTAAAATGGAAAAGAGAATTCTGATCACTCAATTTCTTCAATGCACATTCACAACATGAATAACCACTAGTCTAATTAGTAATATCAGCTTTAATTTGATGGAAAGGGATTCAGGCCCTGTAGCAATGCACTTTCTAAAGACCCAAATAACGGTTTTGGAAGATTATCCCAGTCATACCAATCCCAGCCGCCACACTTCTCAGGTTCAACATTTACAGGCATCTGACTGGGATCTGCAAGAGCGGCGCGCATTAGGATGGCAATCAACTGCACCGGTTTTGGCTCTGAAAGTACAGTATTGGTGACCGTCACAATCTCGATCTCGGTAATATCTAGTCCAGTCTCCTCTTTAACTTCCCTTGCCGCACAATCCTCAAAGCTTTCCCCTGAAAGAAGATGATAGTCAAATCTGGCATTACCATTTGATGTTTCTCACCATTTCATTTTGCAGAGAAATATCACAAATTATTATTATTAGCTAGTCATAGAACTAAGGATAGAACTGAAAAGTTGATTGGGGTAACATGGTGATTCAGAGACTTTTTGCACAGGGTACGTATCATTCATACACCGCATAATGTGGTAAGCGTCTTGTACATTACTTTTCTTGATCTTTGGTGACAAAACTATTCTGCGCATTTAGACAATAATAAACTCGTAACTGGTTCACTGAATTCAGTAACAATCAGAGATTGTAAAGAGATCAACTCAAATTCCAAAAGAGCACAAGTCATTATATGAATCTCAAACTCTACATAGAACTCAAAAATATATAAAACATTTTAGATATATTCCAACTAAGTAGTGGAAGGATACTTATATTTCTTTAAGTGGGCCTATTATCATGTTACTGATAATTCTTTGTAGTGCACATATGTTATGTACATAATTGTTATGTACTTGCTAAATAAGAATGCTTCGCTAGTACAGTAGATTACATTCATAATTGGTCAACCCTAAACCAAATCACACTCAAAGTGTAAAAAATCTTTTCCAAATTACAGTCAATATCTCGGTCAACCAATAATTTAATTATTACTACACGAACAAACAGATCAACATATAATAACCATTATCTATAGCAGAGTAATATCATCTACTTATTAGCAGTGATAAAATAAAACTTAATTAATAAATAAAAGAATGTGAGATGCGTGTGGGACCGAATTCGAGGTGGCCACCGGGAAGGGCGAAGGTGCCGCGGCCGACGGCTGTGAGGCGGCGGCCGAGTAGTACTTTGTTCCCTTTGAGCAGAAATACACCAACCCCAACTTCTTGCTTAGGTGCAGATGATGACGTCATTGCTATTCGTTAATTTTGACTTTGTCGCTTTGGATCCCGTTTGGTGGCTACTCTAATTCTTGGTGTGTTTGCACGTGACGCACGTTATTCGAAAAACAAAAGGGAGTTAATTGCCGAAACGCCCCTTTATTATTTTTATTTAACTAATCACCTATTAGTTATTTTGATTAGCAAATATTTACCAACTCTATGGGAGAATCCTCACTCTCCTCCCTTGACCCAGAAACATGATCTTTCGGTTACCATTTTGCCAGTCATATGACATATATAAATCCCACTTTAATGAATAAAATCATTCAATTTTAAGTTTTAAAGACACGAAGTTTCAAGTCTTTCCTTTGTACTATTTTGTGTATTAACTTTATTAGTTTTGTATTGCATTTCCCAATTTTATGTTACTTAAAGAGTCTAATGTAACAACTCAAAAAGAAGAAAACATGTTTACAAATCTCTTAATTCATTTAATATAGCTTTACCTATGATAAACTTGGTCTATTTGCCGACAAGGTCAATGAAAAACAATTGGGCCTAACCCATGTCTAATAGCCCATAGGCAGTTTTTAGTGAACGTGTGAAGTGTCATGTACAAGTCACACGTGCAGAGCCACAATCTTCCTTCAAAATCTAAGGAGGTGTTTGCAAGAGTTTTTAAAAGGAGCTTATGCACTTTAAGTTACTGAAAAACATTTATTTAGTGTTTACAATTCATGCTTTTGCTTCTCCTTCTCTTAAAAAAAGTCAAAAATAAGCAGAAGCCTAGAATCATATCATGAGGTGCTTTCATAAACTGCTTCTACTTATATATTTCTTAAATTTCTCTTAATATCTTATTTAAGTCTTAATTAATGAGAAAAAAATTCTCATAATTTCTCTCTTTTCTCATTTACGTGATATTCTCTATAATTTTAAATTGTGGTGTTTTAATTAATAATAAAAAATAATTAAAAAAAAGTAATAACGAAAAAGAATACAAAGAAATTCATAAAAGAAAAAAAATTACTTAACAACAACATATTTATATTAACAACTTTCAAATAAAGTTATACTCTCTAAAAATAAATGCTTACATCAAATAAATTGTGAAATTTAGTGTAATACGCGTATTAATTCAATTATATTATTTTATTTTTGAATATAACCATAATTGTGCATGTGTGGGTGAAACATTAATATTATGGATACTTTAAATATAGGTAAATAAATTTTATTGCATCTTGATCAATATTCAAAAACTGCATTTCGCTAACTATTGCAAACACCACAAAACTATTTTAACTGCTTTAAGTAACTTTTAAAAATACATTTGCAAACACTCACTGCTTTAAGTCAAACGCCGCTTTAAGTAACTTTAAGTAAACGTTATGAAAAAGTAGCTTTCATAAGCTCTTGCAACCTATAAAACTATTTGAGCTTTCATAAGCTTTCATATTTGTCAATTCAATTTCTGTACTTAACTATAAAACTCGTCTCAAACACCATCATGGTGGCTTGATTAATAATTATTGAGCAAAGGCTCGTGGCAAGAGATTTGATCAACGAATTGATTATATCAAAACATTTAGTCATGTAAAACAAGTCACCATATGGTCAACGTTATCTCTTTCTTTGATGCATGATTTGCATATCAGTCAACTAGATGTGAGTAGAATCTTTCTACATGGGACTCTGACTGTAGATGTTCACTTGGACAACCATTGGGCTTCATCGACTCGAATTATCCATTTTTTCGTTAGTCGGCTTTGCAAATCTTTATATAACTTCAAGCAAGCCCCTCGTGAATGGTTTCTTGCGCTTCGTAATGCACTTCTCGTGCAAGTTTTTGTGTTATCACAGTCGGGCTCGTCGCTCTTAATCTACACTCAAGGTACCTTTCGTTTCTTCTACTTATATATGTTGAATAATGTTTACAAGAAATGATAACTCCATTATCTTGTCAATCATCTTTATGTTGAATACCTCATTTGCATGTGCTATCATATTTTCTGAATAATGAGGCAATCTATGTTGAGAATCATTTTTGGACTTATTACGTTGACACCGCATGGAAAGAAAAAAAATCCATTTCATCGTCAATTGCAATAGGCATACTACGACACATCTCCCGCGTGAGCTTTGTGATCAACAAATCTAGCGTCAAGCCATTTGGAAATACAATATCTCGTATTAACACGACTTAGCATTATTGTTACAATTAATCGTCTTGCTCAATTTGCTTATAAGCCTCTTGATGATCATTAGACCACGGTGATATGAAACACATATTTTGATATCTTAAAGGGACACTCTAGCATGTCATTCTTCTTCGACACAAATAATCTTTAACAGCAGATACTTTGATGTTAATTGGATTGTTGATCTAGTGACTCGGACCTCAACCACACTCTATATCATATGCTTGGGATGCGATCCCACCTCTTAGAGCACGTGCAAACATAAAGTTGTCCCTCCCACATCTACAGAAATCGAAGACAAGGCCCTTGCTACTATTATCTCTAAAATGTGTTGGACTCAAAATTTGTTAGTGGAAGTAGGATTCCTCATTCGTCTTAAGCCTACCATTTGTTGCAATAATACTTCGGTAAAGTCATCTCTCTTGCATTCCGTTATACACTCACGCGTGAAACCTATAGTGATCGATATTCTCTTTGTTTGAGATAATATTGTAGTTGAGGACCAATCTCTGCCTCACATATTGGCACTTGAGATCAGTTGGCTGCTCTTCTTGTGCATCGTACACTATTGAAGATATTAAGGTCCAAAAAAAAAGGCAAAACCATATCTCATATTTAAGTATTGTAGGAATTCCTCCAACTGAAAGTTGTCGATTTTTTAGTTAATACTTATCAAATTATATTTACACCTATTACTTTCCTTTTAATTCGTATATGCTTATCAGTTGTGCTAGTGTCTATTCGTTACTTGAAAATTACATGAACCAGACCTCTATCGTTGGATGAAACGCAATTTATGTGTTAATGATTACGGGAAACATAAATTTTGATATATTTTCTAAAATAAAGAGTATTTTATTTTGTGCTTTAATATGTAATGAAAAACTGCATAACACATACCAATTTCAAAAGTGAGAATGACGCGTGATTTGGAGCTAAGTTTGTTGAAGCCTTTCAACGCATTGTAGGGCATACATGAGTAAGACAGATATTTTGTACATAAGAAACCAAGTTCCTAGCGGATGTTGGTTGCACACACCGTGTGTTGAAATTTCATCCAAATTTTTGCGCTTGACCTTTTTCTTTGCGCTTGACTTAATAAAACATATAGGAGTTCTTCGAACGTACATGCATTTCGTTTTATGAGAAAACTCACACCCTCACTGTGTTACTCTGCTTAAATATTTTGCAGCTGCCTAGCTAGTACCCATATCAAAACCAAAATAATTGAAGTCGCGATGCTTATCTTTCAAATAAGGTAATAGAGTTTCTTCAATTGCCTCTATTGATGATCTCTCTTTAGTGGGGAATGTAGTTTCTATCACTTGCCTTGCAATGTGATTGATGGGATATGTATTTCGATGATGTATATATGTATCAAGTTCTGGACAACCTTCTTTGATACAGAGTGCGGTGATAAGTGCTCCAAAATACATAAAGCGTGGAGGATCGTTGTTGGTGTGATCCTCGATAGCTTTGATTATGATTTTTCCTATGTTTGGAGTGTATCCTCGTTTGATGCATACCATAATCTTGGCTTGTTCCATGAAACTTTTCCAACATTGACAGGTGGTAGAATTGTCGAACATACAAATAGATAAAGCTCTTTGTAACAAGCTTTAAGTCATCCATAGTCAAGCTTTCCTTGTGGTTGAATTGAAACGCCTTCTTGCTTGTTGTTAATTGCTCGAACACCTTTGTTATTTTCTGGTAGGCGTTACACATCTCCATGGGTTCCTTTTTCATGTTGTAATGTTCGTTAATTCTTTGTGCAATGAAACAGACCTCAAGAATTTAGATGATAGTTTATGGTTTCCTACGATCATAGTGAGCGTAAAACTTACGTACTACGTTTTCATTGACGATCCCCGGTCTCAAGGCAACTTGCTCCAAGTTGATCTTTTTCATGCTAATCCTCGGGACTGCAAAATCTTGCTCGTCCACAAAGTCACTGTGCAACAACTGGGTATATTTGTCATATCACCTTCTTAATGTAAATTTTGTCAGGTCCTAGCTCGGTTGTGCTATGCTAAGTTTCTCGAATACTGTTGGTCTTTTTGCCTTTGGAACAATCGTATAGTAGCATCCAGATACCATGTTCTTTTACAAAGAACAATTAGAGAAATAAAATCTTATTTCAAGAAAATTTTATTGATAGGAGAAGAAGAGAAGAAACGGTCTTATGAATTCTGAGAGATAATAGAATTGTAAAAGTAATTCGAGTTCTCAATTAGAATTTTAGAAATTATAATTAAGTTGCATACCCAAGAAATCACCTCCTATAAATTGAGTTAGGCTATAGTCAAATGTGGTCATATGGCAAGGAGTTGGAAAAGTGGTAGGAGCGCATAGCCGTGAAATCATTCCATATCGCCTCCATGCTGAAACTATGAACTCCCCTTCTAGTTGTTTAAATTTCAACAATACCCTTCTCCCCCCACTCTCTGAAATTGATGCACTATCCTTCTTCAGGCCCACCAATATGTCCATCATAATATGCTGCTTCAATTTCCTCTGCTCCATACAAATTCCGTTCATCAGAATATGAACCTCGTACACTGGCATTTTCAAGTAGCCTTCCATAGTGATTGAGTCTATGAACATTTTGTTCTCAAATTCAAGCCCATAGAAGTTCTTCAATAATGCTTCCTCCCCGAGGTTGCATTGTGGAAACGCCATAATCGTATGCTGATACCTCTCTCAGGCGTCAATAATCGCTTCACCATCATATTGTTTGAATCTAAGAATCTCCTCATGTCGCCTCTTTCTCCCTTCAATGGTCATGAATTGGCTATAAAGTTTGTCCTTCAAACGATTCCATGAGTATGATCTTTGTTGTAGATACCATTGTACAAGGCTCTTGCCACTCCCTTGAGTGAAACAAGGAACTAGCGTATTGCTATGTTGATGTCTCGCCATCAAAACTTGTTGCATGTTTGGATTAGTGCTTCTACATGTGGGTCAGGTTCTTCCTCCAAGTCTCCGCTAAACATGCATTCCTCAATTAGTCTGAAAAGATCCAGACTGTATCTTCCTTGCATGATCTCTCGCAGATTCTTGTTCCCTTCGATCTTTACATCGCTAATTTTAGGTGCAAACCGTCCTCCAAATCATTTGATTGATAATTTTTTAGCAAAAGGTGTGTTCAAACGTTCCTCATTTTCGTTCTTGAGAAGAATGGGTGGAAGATCATCAAATGACTCCATGCGTGCTCCTCAACTGCAAACAACAAAAGCTATTAATGTCTTAACAAATAAGCTCAATGATTCACACACAACAACAAGAATACCGTTGCCGGTGTTACTCCCAGACACGGCACCAAAAACTTGATAGTGTTCGTTTAGGTGTAAATAGAATAGAATATATTTCAGCACATAATTGTTCCACATAAATCCCACTATATCGCTAATGCACGAATCAAGTAATAATAAAATGGTAAGTATAGTTACAAACCAAGTATCGTATCCCAAGAGAGTGATGGTTGTATGTATGAATCACTTAAATGCAAAAACACTAATTACTGTCACTATCGTTTCTCTTGTGTTTGCAGAATGTAATTAATGCCTATGAATGATTTCTAGACTAAGGATGTTATGAGTGCTTTTTATGCTATGAATGCTTACTCTAGAATGTAATGGAATTAATCTAAGGATGCAAGAATGATCAAATATTTTTTTGGGGTTATTTTTTGGTTCTTAAATGCAAGAAAACAATTAAACTACTTAATCTAATGAAAGCAATTAAATTAAAAATGTAGGGAAGATGAGAGATTAACTAAGCTAAACTAAACTAAGCTAGAGATTAGAATTGGGTGATTGATTGACTTTGGGTTGTAAACAATGGTTGGAAAGATTGTAGAGGTTGGGTTTCACAATAACTCAACTTAGTAGTTCATAGACAAACCACCTATACTTACTTACAGTACTTGATAGTTATTTGGTGTTTGCATGTCTAATGGATCCGTGACATATGGTGGGAGCTATCCCAACCACATCTCTATGAGTCTCTAATAACCTATCTTGTTAACAGAATCAGCCCAGTTGTCAATTATTTTAGAAGAGATATAAAATTTGCAATCCAACTAACGCATCCGAATCATGCTAACAAAACGTACATAGTCAAGATTGATCTAGTGTGATCTAAAGTTTGCACAATAGTTGCTTTCGCAAATCCAAACTCACAAATCGCATATATATATATATATATATATATATATATATATATATATATATATATATAACTCCCTTAGCATTCTACATTTCTGGCGGCCCCACTCGGGTGCTTCCATTTCATCACAGCGAGAGTAAAGTTAGTCACCAACATAAGTAACAATCTATACATTCAAGGTCATCAAACACACATCAAGTAAAGCAAATAAATGTATTCATAAAATTAGGGTTACTCCCCTACTCTAAACAACGAGTAGGTTAGCTCCTCATAGTCGCGAGTTCAACAATCAACAAAGAATTAAATATCATAAACAAAGTAAAAAGGTAAAGAAAAGCTTCTTGCATCCTGTGAAACGTTGTTGATTGGCCCTCTTCGTACTCCATTTTTGCTATCTTCTTCTCCACTAATTATCTTCTCTCAAACAACGACTCGACTAATCTAGAACAAGACTTTGATGGTATTTTCTCTTTGGTGACAACTCTCATGGTTTCTTCTCTCTGAAAATGGTGGAAAGGTGGTGGTGAGAATTATGAGCGTGGTATCCCTAACTGTTAAGCGTAGCCTCCTATTTATAGTCTTTCTCTGCTCTGGGCTGCGTTTTAGGGTTTCTCACTTGCGACCCAATTTTCCTCTAATCGCGCAACCCCCGCGCGATGTTACTATAATCGCGCGCCACCCGTACGACGTGGTGATGATCGCAATATCTTCTAATTTTCTCCTTGCGGTCTCTTGGTGTCTTCTCTTTAATCTCCCTATGTTCGGTATTTCTCCTTCTTAAAGTGTCGTAGCGCTTGAACATTCTGAAATAGTGTCGTTGACCAATTGTTGTCCAAAACATCCATTTTTAGCCTCGTTTTGTCTTTACTTCTTAAATATCTAAGAAAATATAAAGTAACACAAAAAAGTACATACGCTATTATAAGTATTCAAAAGCATAAGAAAACAGATACTTAAATCACGTTAATGAGACGCTTATCAATTAGCCTCCTTGATTTAAGGAGCAAGTATAGGCCTCTCTTGATGGGCCAATCCCCATATGTCATATGCCATATGTTATAAGCTAGTTATATGTCATATTCATATGGCACATGCTATATGTTGCAGGCTATATGTCATATGCCATAAGTGAAAGGCTATATGTCATATCTATATGCATATGCCATATGTTATATAGGCTATATTTCATGTAAAGGTATTTTTTAAGTCTAGGACTTGGACCCAGATTGCTTCATATCGTGGCGCTGGTGATATGGCACATGGATATAGTAAGGCTTTAAAGCATGTTGATGCCAGATGTGCCTTTTAACCTGGTTTTACTACTGGTTCCTTCATGATGAAGGATAAAACTCCCGATAGAAAGGAAATTAGTGCTTCCTAAGGTTTCAATTTAGGCGCCGTCGGATTGTTTTGCATCCTTGCTTGAGGATATGAGCATTTGGATGTCTGGCATCATGGAACATTTTTATATTGAGGTTGATTATGAACATGAGCTGGTTGTAGATGGGGTTAACGAGCAAGATGGGGGTGCCACTGATGTTTTTGTTGTTCTGACTGATGTTGCAGTTTTTGATCCTCCACCTTCTAAGTCTCTGCGTGCTAATTCTCAAAAGGTGACTGGCATAGTCGATCATTTGAACCTTATTGATGAGCATCTTCAAGTTACTAGTGGGCATGTTGCTGAGCAGATTCTTATTGAGAATGTAGTACACCGCCAAAGAGATGAAGATGAAGTAGTTGTTGAGGAGCGCATTCCCACACAAGCTTTGGATGGTACCAAGGATTAGATTGTTGGTGATGGAGAGGGAGCTACTAGATCTTTGTTTCTTTTGATATATGACCATGTTGGTCTACATATGGGGCTTGCGCCACCTTTATATTTTAATTGCTTTTGGTACTTTTTGCACGTGCTTAGTTGCTTTCGTTAGCCTTATAGGCTCTTAGAATCTTTCTTCCTGAATGGTTTGTTGCCTTTATTGTGTCCACTTGACAGTTGCTAGCACTTGATTATTATGATTAGTTGTTTTGACTATTTGCTTGACTCTTGGGAATCTTTTACTTGTTTGATGATACACTCTAATTTCTTCGTCGTACTTTTGATGGCTGTCTCATAACTATTTCGGAACCCCATTGTTGTGTTGTTGCATGTTTTGTACCTTTGCTTTCGTAGTGTGTTTGGTAGCGCTTACGACAATGGCCTACTTTATTTGATTTTCACCAGATAGGCTCTTCTACTAGTGTATTTGGGTAGGGCTTACGACAATGGCCTACTTTATTGGATTTTCACCAGATAGGCTCTTCAGCTAGTGTATTTGGATAGGGCTTACGACAATGGCCTACTTTATTGGATTTTCACCTAATGTATTGAGTAGGGCTTACGATAGTGGCCTACTTTATGGAACTTTCACTCAATTTGCTCTTCACCTAATGTATTTGGGTAGGGCTTATGATAATGGCCTACTTTATGAGATTCTCACCTAATAGGCTCTTCACCTAGTGTATTTGGGTAGGATTGTTATAGCTTGCTTACTTTATGGGAATTTCACCCAATAGGCTATTCACCTAGCATATGTTAAGCAGCAAGGTTGCACGGATACGGATACGTGAATACGATTTTTTTAAAATTTATAAGATACGATACGTGTAGGATACTTAATATTAATAAATAATAATTACATAAATATATAACTAAAAAAAGTCAAATGATATATTATATCATATGTAATCACTTGCAAAATTAATTTAAACACAATAAAAAAATATAAACATATATAAAAGATTCATAATAGCCATAGGCAATTCATATAAGCTCAAAAACTCAAAATACTAACGGTTAAATGCTAAATACATTAAACATGGTCAACAACAAAAGTTAAAGAGTTTAAAGATGAATTAGACATGTAAACCACCCATACGCAAATTTTGCATCCCTCATTTTTTTTTTTGGTCAAAATGATGAAGGTAACACGGCTTCCCAAGTATATTTCGATGGAAATTGCAATTTAGTATTTTAATTGTAAGTTTATTCTGTTAGACAACTATATATTTTAGAAAATTATAAATTGGCCCTGATACGTATCGGATACTCTTCAAGAGAGTATGCGATACTCGTATCCATATTTTTTAATTAATTTTAATTCATGATACTCCAACTGGCGTATCAGATATGTATCCCGTGCGTATCTGTTGGTTGTTGCTTCGTGAACTCCCCGTAACCCAACTGTGTTGTGCCATTCAGACGCATGAAGTAGCAAGTTTTAGTAAAAATCAGTGTTGTTAAATGCGTTGGGCGTAAGCAACTCGTTTTACGTTTCGAAAAGCGAGGCGTAAACCTTGAGACGTTGGACGTAAGCCCCGTATATTTGAATTTAAAAAGTTAAAATGAAATTAATAACATTTAAATGTAAATAAAAATTTAAATATAATTAGAGAAAAAGTTAAAAAGAGTAATTTAGAATTATAATAAGTTAATAATAGCCTATAATATATAAAGTTGCCTAGTGTTTAAAAAAGAAACAATTAATAACAAGAACATGAAAAGAGAAAAGCCAATCAAAAGATTCTTAATGTTATTATCTATCATTATTTAAAATCATAAAAAAATTATAAAATTTGAAACTTAGAATAAATTTACTAAAGATTTTAATAGAAAAAATCAAATCACTAGATAAATTTTGTAGGAATGATATATTTAAAAAGAAAAAGAAAAAGAGAGGAAACCGATGAGCTTCATGAAAGTTTTTACCATGCATTTATTACCAGCCGCTTTCTTCATCCTTTTACTTTTTCTTGAAAGTTGAAAACAAATGCCAACTCTTATTTTTAAGGGGAAAAATCACTTTACCCCCCTGAACTCTAGTCCATTTTTCACTTACCCCACTAAACTTCTAATTTTATCACCTATCTCCCTCAACTATCTTAATCAAATCACTTTGCCCCCTCCGACGTAATTAAGCTCCTTAATGGTCGTTAAATAGTCTGAGAGGGGGTAAGTGATAATCGTGCCATAGTTTAGGGGGCAAAGTGATACATTTTCAAAAAAGCAAAGAAAATAAAATCAATTCTTAAAATATTTATATCTATATAATAAACTTTATTCTTTCAAAATGATACATATCCCTAAAACTACATCAATCAATTCTTAATTTTTTGATAATTACATCCCTAAATTATAAGATATTATAAAATATTATTGAAATCATAAATTTTAATTTGTAATTCTATTAAAAAGCTCCGCTACAAACATTTATCATAAAACTTCTAGACGTAATAATAATGATGCAATTAAAATTTTACAAATTCGGCTTACTGTACAAGTCTTGACCTCCCACTTGGCCAAAATATGTTGACTTAAATATAAAATATAATTGATAGACAAAAATAATAAATCGAATGCTAAGTTGAGCAAAAATAAGTTTTCATTATATTTTACAATTTCCATCTATGTACTGGTGAAAGCATGCGTTAACTGTGCAAGCGGTCATGTACATCTCAAACTAGTTAATCTTTTGAATCGAAGCATTTCACATTTTTCACCAACTTGGTTTATAAGTCTATGTGCTACCGTTTATTTCATCATTATGTTTGTGGAAAGAGCATTTTAAAAAAATTACAAATTGAAATTCAGGATTTTACTATTATTTTGTAATACCTTATAATTTAGGGATTTAATTATCAGCATTTAAGAATTGATTGATGTAGTTTTAGGTATATGTATCATTTTGAAAGAATAAATTACTTTTTTTGATTTTTTGAAAAAGTATCACTTTGCCCCCCAAACTATGGCACGATTACCACTTACCCCCTCTCAGACTATTTAACGACCATTAAGGGGCTTAATTACGTCGGAGGGGGCAAAGTGATTTGATTAAGATAGTTGGGGGAGTTAAGTGATAAAATTAAAAGTTTAGAGGGTAAGTGAAAAACGGGCTATAGTTCAGGGGGTAAAGTGTTTTTTCCCTACTTTCAATTGAAATAGAAATAGATATTGTCATTTCCCAAAGTGTATATGGGCGCAAAATCAGGTTTTCTGCACCTTGGCAACGCCTTATATCAAGAAGTCTGCGCCTTATATATAAATGTGGCGCCTTTAACGAACGCCTCAAAGCGCTTTGCTGTTTATTCTGCTTCAGGCACGCCTCGAGCGCACCTCGTGGTGCGAGAGGTTAAAATATAGACGGAGATCTGCAAAAAAAATTGGACATAGTTTTCGGGCCAAAAAATGAGAATGTATATATTTTAAGACTGCACTTGCAGCCATGACAAGCTGCCTATGTATCCCATATAAGCGGGAATCAAGTCGTCATTGTTCATTTGGGACTTACATCACGCCGAGTTCCACAGGTCGGAACCTCGCATTGACTCTCACAGGTCAAAATCTCAATTTTATTCGCAGAAAATTAAGCATAACAAACTTCGGTCGTCTGTGCGTGCAAACACCTTATTTGCATGAAATGTAAACTAACTCTAATTGTGGCCTATCACCCATTGTTGCACCCCTCATGAATAGAAGCGACCTAGATTCTGAATATTCTAAGGCCTCTTCAAGGCCTTCCCATCAAGATATGCTAAGTAGTAGTAATTGTTTAGCGATAAAATTAAACTGGCTTTCTTATACTTTTGCATAAATTTTGTGGTATTTTTACTTGTTTTAGTCTCGTATTATTATTTTTGTAGTTTTAATCGAGTTGGAGCAAAACAAGGTTTATTAGATGAATTTTAGCACAAGAATGATGACACAAGAAAATAGCTCTACAATACAGCCCGTCGCGCTACAACGCAGGAGGACCAAGAGGTTGCGCCACCAGCACAACAATGCGGGACACCGAAGAGATGATACATGGAGTGGCGATATGGCGAGCAAAAGCAACGCGAGCCACATAGCTAGTAGCGCAATACGTCAGGTCGCGCGACTCTAGAGTAACACCGACCTATCCTGCATTGTAACTTGTGATTGTTCATGGAACTAGGGCAACAAGTCAATAGTATAAATATGAGAGGATAAGCCACACCTAGAGGACACACAAACGATTACTGCGTATACCATGATTGCAACGTATAACAAATTCATAGTGAGAATTCCATCGTTCGAAGTATTACAATCATTTTTGAGAAGAGAAGGTGATAAAAAGAGTAAGAAGTAAAGCAAATGAGAGAAGTAAAGAGCAACAAGGGAGAAGCCACGTTGAGATCTTGTTCAGATCAATAGTTTAATCTTTCCTTTCTTTACTACTTAACTTGAATATGATTTATTGTTCTTATGTTACGATCACGAGTGATGGGATTCCTCATATGGATGCATCTTGAACCTATGTTTTGATCAATTATATTGAAGACTTTGTTTTGTGAGATTTTACTTATTTCTTATGCTACTTGGTATGATTGACACACATGTTTCTTTGAATCAATATATCGATGTTGAGATACCTTGTATTATGTTGAATTATGCAAAAGAGATTGTTCACACAACACTAGCATAGTAGATCAAGCAAATAAATCTCTAGACCTTCAGAACTAGCATTCATCGAGGAATCTAGGTTATAGTTATCAACGTTAATCCTTTTCTAAAACTCTGTATAGATCCTATGACACAGTGAACTTCTAGAGAGGAGATAGTGCCTAACGATCTGACATCATTAGGAATTAGAGGCTTCTTTAAGCGATACGAAAGTGTGCTTAGTTAATCAGACATCGTGAGAACAAAATAAGATTCAATAGAAAGAGGCTACATATGGATCATTGGTACTCCTAGATACATTTTCCTTAATCTGTTTAACAATCAACACTCAATCAATTAATTAAACTTCGTCTTGTTTACATTTTCTAGTAGAATAGGCTTGTCTTTATTTCCTTTAATCTTTTTATTTCATTTAAAATACTCAAGCATTATTCACAAAGTTCAACAATTTGATTGCTACCAAAAGATCCATACTCTCTTGGGATTCGATACTTGGTCAGTTATATTTACTTACCATTTTATTATTACTTGACTCGTATACTTGAAGATAGTGTGTATTACTCAGATTAATAACATGTGAAAAATACGCATCAGTAACCCTTCGTCGTAAAAAATACGCATCAGTAACCCTTCGTGCTTACTTTGATAACTCTGAATGGTCCTTCCTAGGTTGGATGTAGTTTGCCAACGTGACTTATAACTTCCACTTTCTGAAGCACCAAGTCCCACACTGGGAACTCAAAAATGCATTGTCTTGTCGCATGCCTTTTCCATCAAAATTTTGTTTGCTAAAGAGCATTGAGACTCCTCTTCCCTCATAGCTCCTATAATATTCAAATCCATCCTTCTCAATATAACTGCCTCTTTTGGGTCATTTTTTCCCATCCACCAAATATTTCAACAACAAAATATGCCAAGCCTTGTACTTTATGTCCTACTGGCTCATTTCTATCGCCCACTTGATTAGCATCCCCGAGGTTTTTGATTTGGTCATAAGGGCTTAGCTTCCTTGTTGTGTGCACGGTGACGTGAGCAAATCTTTCGATTTCTATGTAACTCAATTTAGCACTGTGTAGCACCCTGCTAATGTAGTACATTGGTAAATGATGAGTCCATTCTTCTCGTACAAGGACAAAGCTAATAGTGATGGGAGAAACTGCCAAATAAAGGTAAGAGTTTCTCCCTCATTTGGCTTTACCGGCAGAGGAGGCGTTGCCAGGTAAATCTTGAGCTATTGGAAAGCATTCTCACAATCTTCGCTCCATTCAAAATTCTTGTTCTTTTTCAAAATTTTGAAAACATGCAGGCTTTTTTTAGCTGAAGCTTAAATAAACCGCCTGAATGATGTCATTCTTCTTAGCAAACATTGCACATCTCTTATGGTTTATGGTGACGTTAGAGTGGTCACTACATCAATCTTGTCAAGATTAGCCTAAATCCCTCGCTGGTTTACCACATACCCAAAAAGCTTTCCCCCATTCACACCGAAGGTGTACTTCTTCAGGTTTAGCTTAATACCGTAGAGACACATGATGGCAAAAGTTGTATGCAAATTATCAACATGGTCCTCTACTCTGACACTCTTTACCAGTATATCATTGATGTAGACCTCTATTGACTTCCCAATATGATCATAGAACATTTTTGCTACCACCCTTGGGAAGGTGGCCCATACATTCTTAAGCCTAAAAGGCATCACTCGGTAGCAGAACACTCCTCTGTCCGTCACAAACACGATATTTGATATATCATGGGCAACCATCAACATTTGGTAAAAACCACTATGTACGTCTACCATACTTAGTAAAACACATCATGCCATAGATTCCACCAATAAATCAATTCTTGGCAATGAAAAAGGATCTCTTGGTCAATGTTTATTCAGACCTGTGTAATCTACACACATTATCCAATCTCAGTTGGTTTTAGGAACCAATAGGATGTTTCTCACCCACTCCGAGTATCTTACTTCATAAATGTGCATTTGTGCCAATTTCTGGTTTACTTTCTTTTCGGCTGGCAAGTTCTTCTCTTTACTGAAGTTTTTCTTCTTTTGGCGAATAGGTTTTGAATCTGGATTCACATTCAGTCGGTGCACGATTATCCTCGGGTCTATTCTCTTCAAGTCTTCATCAGTCCATGCGAATACATCAAAACTGTCACGTAGACATGAGATCAATCGCTCTTCCATCTCTTCGTTAGTACAAGTGCCAATGTTGGTGACCTTGCCAAGGTCATCTCTCGCAAGATATATTTTTTTGAATTCTCCAAGGGGTGCTACTTTGTTGTTTTATGCCAACTGCGCCTTGTACTTCTTTAATCTCTTGTTTTCTTCCTCCACTGAAATCAATGTCTCAACCCTTTCCACGGCTTCAATCTCTTTCTACGTCTTCTTCTTAGCATCTTTCTGTATTTTAGTGATCTTCACTATCTCCAAATCTTGGCATATGGTGTTTAACATATTGATTTTTTCATTCCTACATGGTTTTAGGGAAGCCACATTTGGCAGGACTCTTCTTTAGAAATATTCAATCCTTATCTTGCAAACACTCACCTTGATCGTCCCCAAAATATTAACCTCACATGTCTTCTATTTTAGGTGGTCTTTTTAGAAGGAAACTTTCACTTGGACTCTTGATCATTGTGAACCTGAGATATAAACAATATAAACTATAATTGTACGTGGATCTAGATTAGTATGTGAATTAAGAAAAAATGAATAACTAAATTAAATACAAATTGACCAGTTTTGGTGTTAAACTTAAAGTTGAGCCAACATTGCTTACTTCAGTGTTGAGTTGACACGTTGATCTAATATTTACACTTTCAATTTTAATCCAAAAATAACTTTGCATAATTTGAAGTAAGAAAAATATTATTTTATTAATTCTTATAAATTACGCGACGATCAGTAGATGCCCTTGCTTGATTTTTTAATGTTGATGACTTCATACTTTCTGCTGCAACAATTACTGTTGTTTCTCTCTATGAGAATGGGGATCAGTGTGATGATTTCAGAAATGCTATTAAGCTCACATGTAAATAACAGTATTAGTTGAGGCCTTGAGGAAACCGCACATATAGGGCGCGTATGGTATGGCCTAATAGGCCCTTACTAAGGATTATAATGCGGGTTGTACAGTACTATATCACCGTTTGATTGCAATGATTATTTACAGTGTCGTCCAGTTATAAACTTAATGACCCGCTCTAAAATCAGAGATTTAATCCGTCACAAGACCCCTGGATTCGTAATAAGGGGTTTACAGTAACCTCTGACTAAGGATAATTGTTCGATTTTGTCCACAAAATTTAGATTGAAGGACGATATTACCCTTCATCATTTTTGTCAATGTTTCACATACTACACACCTTCTCATCGCTGATGTTTGCCGCGATAATGAAGTTGCCAAAAGAAAATTGAAAATATTTTTGGTGAATTCTGGAGCTTTGATTCTCAATAATGGTACGATTATCATATTATTTCTAAATTCTTTATAGCTCAAGAAAAAAGGCTAGAAATGTTTCTACATAAACCTCACCAATATTTTATTCTTCAACTGCTCTAAAAATAGGAGTAGCAAGGTAGAATAAAACAAAAGCATGCTTTTCTCCCCCAATGAAACAAGCGGGCTAGCGGAGGGCGGAGGCAGTCGGCATAGGATGTCGCGGTTGGAGAGTGCGAAAGACAAAGCCTTTTTATATGTTTCTTTATTTATTTTTCAGTTAGACTACTAAATAACTAATTACCAAAAAGTTTAACAAAATTATGTGATTGTTTATCAAGAAAATCAAGTTACTCGCTTATTTATTTTCTATCTTTCTTCGTCTCAGTTAATTTATTATTACTGATGATAATTATCCACAAAATGGGAAATAACTTGATAGGAAATAATTTCTTATTAACAAGTGCAATAATATAAAAATTAATACATCTTAAATTGTTATCAAAACATTAGAAGATTAACTGTAATTAATACAGGAATGTGAGAGCTAGAAGCAGGTTGTATTTCTAAGTTTGAAACTCAAAATGTCTGAATTAAAACAATTGTTGATATATCATTATTTTAGAAAAGAAAAAAAAGTTGTACAAAAGGACAAAATTGTCAAGTTAACATATTTTTAAAATTAATCACACTTACTCATACTTTTTAACCCAACACAACAATTAAATCACAATCTACCGTAATCCATCGCAATCCACCTATCCCATACTTAATCTCCTTTAATCTCACCTTGCAAACCAAACACGGCCATAAAGTAAAACTATATGTCAATTGATTCTCCACTATCTCTAAGTCAACTCTGAATATATTAAATTAGCTATAGGTACCTAGGTCTACCACAAGCATTTACCCACTTCGAGAGACATGATTATTATTGCTATTTGGTGAAAAATCACATTAATTAATTTGTCAAAAGTTCCATCATTTCAAAAATAGATGCAATTAATTGTTACATCGTGAATTATTAGTCAAAGCTACGTTTTTTTTTCTCCCAATAAACTACTTTTAGATAACTAATATACATCTAAAAACACGAAGCTTTGAATTCCTAATATGATGGGCACACAAGCTTAGATATATCCAATTTTCTAAATAGTCTTGGGTAACATATAGGGTAACATATATTTGTAATATATCTAGTAATACATATTGGTAATATATATCCATATATTTGTTTAGGTAATATATATCCATATATATTGTTGATATGATAAATTTAATATACTTAGGGCTTATTTGGTTGCAAAGACAGTTATATACGTAGATTAACTATTACTCAGTTAAAATAGTCTTTTATTTTATTTGTGTAACAGTAACCGTGTTTGGTTGGAGAGTTGAATAAAGTTACTATTCTATCTTAATTCATAAAACGTGTTTGGTTCATGTTATGTGCAACAGCTATTTCTGGATAATGCAGGTAATTACCTTATTGCCCCCATTTTATTAAGAAAATATACACCAAAAATATTTTTGAAAAATATCACGTTCACCTCCCAAGCGATATTCACAATTAATTATGTCCTTAACTAATTTGAAGTAAAACATTTTTTTTAATTACATTTTTTTAATTACATTTTTTAATTACATTTTTTAATTACATTTTTTAATTACATTTTTTAATTACGTTTTTAATTACATTTTTTAATTATATTTTTTAATTACATTTTTTTAATTACATTTTTTAATTACATTTTTTATTACATTTTTTAATTACATTTTGTTAATTACATTTTTTAATTACATTTTTTTAATTATATTTTTTAATTACATTTTTTAATTACATTTTTTAATTACATTTTTAATTACATTTTCTAATTACATTTTTTAATTACATTTTTTAATTAAAATTTTTTAATTACGTTTTTAATTACATTTTTTAATTATATTTTTTAATTACATTTTTTTAATTACATTTTTTAATTACATTTTTTATTACATTTTTTAATTACATTTTGTTAATTACATTTTTTAATTACATTTTTTAATTACATTTTTTAAATTATATTTTTTAATTACATTTTTAATTACATTTTTATTACATTTTTTAATTACATTTTGTTAATTACATTTTTTTAATTACATTTTTTTAATTTTATTTTTTAATTACATTTTTTTAATTACATTTTTTAATTATGCCTTGTTGCTGCATAAAAAGATTAAAATTGAAGAAACAGAGGTAAATAAGTCATTTCGTCGGGTGAGCTGGATGACTAAAAAGTGAGATAAAATAATAACAGGGGGTAGATATTATTTAAGTTGAGAAAGTGAGTTGTGCAGCGGGCCTCAGCTATTAAATCAAAAAGCCCATTTAAATAATCATTCAAACCAAACTGGTTTTAAGTGAGATGAGGGCAGTCATTTATCCTCATCTCAGCAACCAAACACCCCTTAGTAGTAAAGTTGGTAAATTCTTAGTCATGTTCACACGAACACGCCCTCTATAGCCTCTCGAAGCGGTTGTTACCACCACCTCATATTGTTCCCCCCGAATTCACCATCACCACCCCTTCATGTCACTCACCTTCTTTCTTTTTAGATAAAAATGAAACATGCTGACAAAAGAGTTCTCGAAGCGCTTATCCTCCATAGAAGAAATTGGCTTGAGGCGTAAGAAATTCCCTAAAAATGACATGCACCTCATACGATATCCACCATGCGTCACCATCTCCTACTGCCACGAAGCACCAACATACACCCCAAACAGCCAAAGGACCCCCTTCTCTAAACACTTGGCAAGCACTCATTCAAAGAAGAAGAAATACGAGCCTCATTTTCCTGTCTATAAAAAGGCTCCTCCAACAACCAAGAAAAAGGAAGAATTTTTTCCTAAAAAAGATACGACCCCCACTTTTTAAGCTAGTGCCTCTCCTTTGGCACCTCTAGAAGTTTCAGAACTCTCTCAATCTGTAACTTTGAATTCGAAGATATATACACATATTCCTTTCTTGTCCCTCAAAGCTATTATGTCTAAATCGATTCAGGAATGGTGTTTTCTACCCTTATTAAAATTCAATTCCATCTCTTAAAACTTAGTACACAGGAGAGGTGGTATCATCAAATTGCGTCTGGGAGAACATATTTAAAAACTCCCTGAGGAAATATTGTGAAAGGCAAGAAGCCAAGGGATGCCTTAACTTGGTACATATCCCTTAAATCCATCTGGCCACGCAAGAAATCCGAGGTCGCTGGGGGAAGAGCCCCCCACCTCCCCCGAAGACTCTTGTCGGAATCCCACTATGTATGTGTCGTGTATCACCCCACCCAACGCCCATAAACCTAAAATGATTCCCTAAAGGAAAACAAATGGTGAAGTCCCATGTCGGGTCTTTAAATTATAAGTCAGTGAGGGGACCCTTTGGCCCTCGCACTAGGAGTTCAGCCAAGTCCTCCACCAAAAGAAAGACGAGCGGGATCTATTAGGAGGTCTCCAAGCCAAGGGGCGCCGATCATCGAACCCTCGCAGGCAACAAGTCAAGGTGATCCCCCGAAAACCTCTTCCCCTTAGGTGAAGATGAAACTCGTGATTGCCCGGCCTAAAACCATGACGATGGTAAGAACGACCTGCGTAAAGGTCTGGTCTATAGTAAAAAAGAGCAAAGTAGAAACACAAGGTACGTCCACAAAACTATTCTAATTTTTTCACATAACGCGCACATGACACAGCCCTGAATTCGTCACAAAAGTAAAAATTAACCTCATGCTCACTCAAAAGGTCTATCGTAGGAACCATAGAACCTATCATACATATAATGTATAAAATAACGAGGAGCCCATCCGCGAGTCTATACCACGCATAAGACACACCTCCCTTACTCTCTTTCTTCCTACTCTTGGACATGTCGCTTTCCTTCTCGCACTCTGGCCCTGTGTTCGTTCAGAACCAAGTGGGACGGATAAGCTACCATGGATTGATCTCAGCCCTTGGCGCGGCCTCACCACGACCACTTTCCCCTAAATAGGGATCAATCACCAGGTCAGCAGGAAAACCAGGTAACACTTGCACCATGCCTTGAAAAATACCATAACCCATCAACAAGAACTTACGAGCCCCCTTGATGAAAGAGTCCATCGAGCCGGTCGGCGTCCCGACCCCCAAACCTGCCTTAGCTCGAGCTTTCACCAACTACTCCCTAAATAGACGCCTTAGGTCCATCAGCTGACGTTGATGGGCATCCTACTCCACCCTCTTCGTACGAAGAATATCCTTCATCTGCCCTAGGCGGAAAATCAAGTTCTCAAGCCATTTCTCCCCTCGCGTTGATATATCATGCAACCACTTCAACTCTTCCTCCAGTAGTTGTCGGCCACCATATGAGTTCTGGCCCTGGGCAGTGCGTAGCGCCTCCATCTTGGCCTCTATTTTCCTCAACCGGTTGGTGACCTCGTCCAAAGCCAGCTCTAGCTCTCGACAGCGTCTCTAAATAGCGGGAATATCAAAAAAGGCTGCCCTATAGCGTTCCCCCATGGCCTCCACCAATAGTGATAACTGCCAAACACGCATCCAAAGTAAGCAACACGTAAAAGGAGAAGAAAACGACGCACGGGTTGAATCATCCTAAAGGAAATTTGACGTACCTCGCACGCATTCTTGCTAAAAACATCTTGCAAGGTAGAAATGAAAAAGGTAACAAAAACTCCCTATCGCTCTCATTTCGTAAACCACACAGGTACAAACGGCAATATTCCAAGCTCCATGAATCTCCTTTAAAAATGAGAGACTGTCCACCGTGCAAGTTAAGAGGGGGGAACCCTACACTCCACGAGCCCGACGGTCAGAATGCATGACCAGAACCCTTGCCTAATCGTCTCGAAGGATGCCCTTCAGAGCTGAGCCAACCCCGGTGGGAGACCAGAGGGGAGTTAAAGTAGCCCTCACACAAAGGCATAGGAGAAGAAAACATAAAATCCAAAGGATCGAATTTCCCCAAGAAGCGCTCAATAGAGATTTCCTCATCTCCACCTCGATCGGCGAGAAGCGCTCGATCCCCTGGGAACGACGTCTACCTATGTACGTCCAACTCAACTCCTACATCAAGAACCCCATGTAAGAGAGAAAATCAGGATCAAGCACAAAGGCAAACGTCAGGGCCACAATTCCTCGAAAAGAAGAACACACTAAAAATAAATAAAAATAAAACTTTCTAAATAACGGATTCAGGTGAAGAGGTCCCTTTAAACATTCTAGCATTTATGCGGCCCTTTGAAGCCCAATCATAATCATGGCCACGGGGGAATTCAACATGGACACCATGTCGTAGCGACTACAGAATAAGCCTCTCCTCTCAAACTCTTGCCTTGGTCCACCACCAACGGATGCGTTCTCACCGAGCCCATGCCGCACCGAGTTCTCACCCCACATACAGTGATCGACACACCACGAGCAACGATATATAAACCCTTCCCCTTCCACGCATCATATGTCTCAGAGGAGGCCCATACCTCCAAAAAGACTGAAGGGCCCTCAGACTTGAAGTTAAAAAATGGAGGATCAGAGGGCACCGCATGTAGTGGAAATGAGGCCAAGAAATCTAGGGGAGAGCAATCGATGTTCAACAAGCAACAACACAATATAAATACCACCACGTACTTAAACGAGGGAGGCAACAATTGGCTGGGACATAATTGCAGAAACTTGAACAAATCCCATACCTAAGGATGGAAAAACCATCGCAACCCGCAGCGAACTTGCTTATCATAAACTTTTAAAAAACTGTCAGAAGGATTGTACGCCCGTTGCATAGTCGAATGGACTATCACATCAAAGTTAGTCATATCCATCAACACTTCTTCAAACAAACGATGCACAGACTCCCTCGTGGCTCGGCTGGAGATCCCTCATATTCTCTTCCGGAACTACTATTGATCCTTCCTCAAAGTAACCTGGTACGAGCTCCACCCCCATGGTAGGAGGATCGTAGGGCTCCCCCTGCTGAAAGGATGCCCTCGCCTCCTCCACAACCCAACTTGGAGTAGAAGAAGAGGCAATACCCTTGTCCATATCTACAACTTCGTTCCTCACCATCACGGTGCTATCGTGAAATGGACGCCTCTAACCTAAAACTTCTGCCCGCACGGCCTTCTGACAACGATCCCTAGACGCTCCCTCAGGAGACACAGTGCGGATTCCCCCAATCTGTATGAAAAGGTTAATCAACCCCTCGCCTCGTATCCGATACAAACGAATAAGAGGCGTTAAGGACACTGGAGGTCCCCGAATAACCTGACTCCTTTGACAAAGAATTAAGAACTTCTGAGTTGGAATGATCCATGGTTTCTTTTGAATTCAAATTCAAAAGTCTAAAAAAAAGACGAACAGACTTCGTAATACGAAGAGCGTGAAGTTGGAAAATACAAGTATTATCAGGCGCTTGAAGAAAAGATACAAACTAGAGCCAAAAAAAAAAGAGAAGAAGAGTTGTGAGTGAAAATTCAAGAGTAACTCTTATTTATAGGGAACTCAGAAGAAGAAAAGAACACAATTCCCGTCTAAAAGATGTTACTCCATTTAATATGACCCTTGCACCTGCTTAACGTGCACAGATCGTGGGGGGACAAATTAGTTCCACGTGGCCAAGTAGACAAACGGTTCTCAATGGGTTTCTTCATTCAGAAACCCATTCAGAAACGCACTTTTGACATCCATTTGAAACAGTTTAAAGTGAAAGACACATGCAACCGCAAGTAAGAGATGAATAGATTCTAGTCTTGTAACTGGAGCGAATGTATCATCATAGTCAACTCATTCGACTTGAGTGTAGCCTTGTGCAACAAGCCTTGCTTTATTTCGAACAATGTTCCCAAGCTCGTCGGTCTTATTCTTGAAAATCCACTTTGTTCCTATGATATTCACGTTTGGTGGTCGTGGCACCAGTTCCTAGACATCATTTCTTTCAAACTGATTAAGTTCCTTCTCCATGGCTTCAATCCAAGCTTCTTCCAACAACACTTCCTTCACATTCTTAGGTTCAATCTTGGAAGTGTAACTTACAAAGCGCACCATCTGGTCATACATTTTGCGTGGAAGATCACGGGTTCGAATACCTTCACTCATTTCACCAATGACTGCTTCAGGTGGATGGTTCTTCCTAATGTTGGGAGGAGCCTCCAGGTGTTCCGTTCTTTAATTCATTTCTGGGGAAGGAACAGTAGCCATTGTGACCTCAGGGACAATCACAACTCGTGGTGTCACAGGTGAAAGATCTTAGAATCTGCAATACTCGTAATTGTGTCCAGTTGCACTTAGCAATAGTTGCAACTGTACACTTAAGTACAACAGACGATAGTTCTTTAACGTTTGAAGACAGTTTTTGCAGTTGCAATTGCGAAAAACAGTAAAACATAAACAATAAAGAACACAAGAGGTTTTTAACGTGGTTCGGTCCAAATGGTCCTAGTCCACGGGGCTTTCACCCAAAGTTTGACTCAAACTGTTTCCTACTTAAGACTTACAATGAAGGATTTAAATCAACTCATATACTAGACTCCCTCTAACATATGCAGTTGCAACACCTAACCCTTAACTTGTTTTCAGAAACACGATTGAATCGAAGACACACTAAGCTACTCCAGAGACACTCTGACTTAGTGTTCTTCACCAATGACTCGATACAAGACTGACAGCTTAATATCTTTTTCAAAGTGCCTCATAATGATCTCGAGTCATCTCTTTATATAGGCGCACCAGAATCTTCTATCGAATCTTCAGTTGCAATCCACTGGCGATCTTCTTTCCAAGTAGATGAGCACGCCAGCTGTTCGCGAGACTGTCCTTCCTTATCAAGAGGATTCCAACCGATCTTCATGAATCTTATAATGAATCTGCACGCTTATTAGTCCAAGTACAATAAAGAGATAAGGAAGGTATATCAGGATTTAGATGATTATATATCTTTCAAGATAAACCAATATTCTTCAAGATAATTACCATATTAGATTTAACTAAATCCTAATAATTTAAACAAAACAATATCAACAAAGATAATGAATGGGCCGATCGGGTCAGGGTGTGAGACGCACGGCCCTAACAATCTCCCCCTTTGATTTGTTTTGTCAAAATTATTTACCAATCTGCACAAAGGTTAGTCTGCATTTAAAACCAAGTAGTACGAGCAGAAGAGTAAAGTGAAGAGTAGAAAAAGTACTGGTTGCAACAACAGTGCAACCTTCCGCCAAAAACCAAAAACGTCTAAATCAAGATAGAAATTGTTTAGTGAAAATTGAACAACTCCCTTGAACACAAAATCTCCCCCTTTTTGAAACAACAAATCAAGAGGTACCATGCCCAGATGATTCACCAGGCCCAGAGCGGAGACCAGCGTGTTGCAACATACAATCAAGTTTGGAGGCTTGAAGTGCCATTGAAGTGCGCAGCTCCTCATTGGCCTGAACCAGCTCAGCCACCAGGTTGCTCAACCTGGATAGTTCTAGGTGCACTCCATCAAGACTGGCAGAGGCGTCTGGAATAGAGCTGGACTGCTTCTTGTTGGAGGGTCCAGTTCCAGCTGGGAAGGGTGGCAGTTTGTTCAGAATTTTAGTGCTGGCACGCATGACCGGACACTCGAGAAGGTCTTCTTTATCCAGCATAATGGAGGGATGCCTGGAGGCAAAGTACCTGTAAATGAGGGCAGGGAACCCAAGTGAGAGATGGAAATTGGGAAAGGTACCCCGATAAATGCGCTCGAACACAAGTGTGCCCAGGTCAATTGCAACTCTCGTGCCAACACGAAACAGCACACTGGCAACCTCAGGGCGGATGTTGGAGGTTTGCGTGCAAGGAAGCCAGTGGCTGACAAGGATGCGGAACAACAGGTTGTATCGGCTGGTGAGTGAGCTGGTAGGAAACGGGTCTTGGGGCCACACACGGATTGATCCCCCAGTCAGCTCGTATGCAACTTTGTTCATGTTGCTCTCTAGTCGCAACTCAGATTGCCCGGCTGTGTCCACGACTGGTGCCTCCATGGCCTGGGATAGAAGCTCAGCAGTAAAAGGGCAGACACTTCCCCGAAGATAGATGACATGGCGCTGTAGTGACCCTTCCGCATCGAGCTGGGTCGTGAGGTTAGCATAAAAATCTTGCGCCAGGGCTTTGTTGTAGTTGGTGGCGTTCTGAGTTGCAACTAACCACCCGCGCTTTTCAAGGAGTTCCAGTACCCCAGTCTCTTCATAGGACTTGAGGTCCAACGGTCGTTCCACAACCATAGGACGCTTGCGAATTTCCAGCATTCTGGCTTCTGCGTCAGTAGTGTAGAAACGCTGAGAGTGAGCCCTAGCAGCTTTCAAGGAGGCGGAGGCAGGAGCAACATCGGGAAGAGCGAAGGTAGACTCGGGCACAACCGGTGCGGATTTTCTTTGAGGGGCAGAGGATTGGGTTTTCTTCTTGGTGGGGGCATTGGACTTAGCCTTCTTTTTGGGAGGCTCAGGGTTCACCTCCTGAATATCTTCATCAGCGGAATCCTCCTCAGAGGCAGATTGTTCAGAGAGTTTGTGCAAACGGCGGAGTCGGGGGGGCTGACGAATGGGTACCTTGGTACGCTTTCTGGTTGTAACCCCAGAAGGAGCGGCAACAGTGGAGATTGTCCGTGCTTCATCCGACTCCGGTTGAGGAGTGGAGGAGGGACCGGCTGTGGGTTTGTCTGTGGCCGGAGCAGCAGCCTGTGGTGGTGGAGTGGTCTCCTCAGCAAACGGAGAGTCCGCTTCATCATCGTCAGTCGCACGTAGTGCCTGGGGTGGTGACGGAGGAATCGATTGTAGGGGTTCCATATCAATGGGTTCCTCGGAGAAGGTAGCGGCTGGCTTTCTGGCAGATCCATCCATCTGAAAAAGAACTAATGCTAAACAAGGCAGAGAGAGAAAGTGAGATCTGTGGTTAGTGTAGCAAGTAGGAGACGAATAAATAAAGAGGGAATGTGAAAACCCTAGAAATTTATGAGGGAAAACAGAGGCCCATTAAGATGAAATCTGCCCTAGATACACTTTACACACGATACGAAATCATGAATAGGGGAAGGATAGGGATAAAATCAACATAAGATACGCGTATGATACATGTCCTAACAACTTCCAAAAAAAAAAAATCTTGGACTCACAATGTGACACCCAGTGAGGCCCAATCACAAGTAATTAGGGCTCCGGCGTGTATGTAGAATTAAATACAGCAACACGAGAACCGTGGTAACCAGTGGAGAGAATCTATCCATTTACCGATCCAATTCAGTCTCGCCAAGTGAGTTTTATAAAAAAAACACAGTTGCAACTAAAGTACAAAGATGTGAACAACTGGTAGCTTTCACACTGACACATTTGTGAGCAAGGTAGCTCTTTGCAATGAGTAGTCGCGTGAGATAAGAATTGCTAGCTTTCACACTTGCTGCTTCTAGGTCAGGTAGCTTTTTCCAGTTGCAACTTATGAGCGAAGCCCTCCGTTCCCCTTTTTTTTTTTTTTTAAGATTACAACAACCAAACATGAGGAGACTGTCTGAGATCAGTAATAGGCAGAAGGTCAGACACTGGTCATCCTCAGTTGCAACCGGGTTCCTGTTGCAATTCACAAGAGGCAGAGCCCTAACGACTTGTGAAGGTGCTCAAAACGTGTCACATCCAGAGCTTTGGTAAAAATATCTGCCTGTTGAAGGTCAGTGCACACATGTCATAGCTCAATAGTTTTAGCCTCAACCAGTTCCCTAATATAGTGATATCGAATATCGATGTGTTTAGTGCGAGAATGTTGGACTGGATTTTTAGAGATGTTAATGGCACTTGTATTATCACAATAGAGGAGTATTTCATTTTGGAAGATACCGTAATCTTCTAGAATTTGTTTCATCCAAACCAGTTGGGTGCAACTGCTCCCAGCAGCGATGTATTCAGCTTCGGCTGTGGACAATGTGATTGAGTGTTGCTTCTTGCTGAACCAGGACACAAGATTTGCTCCTAGGTAGAAGCATCCTCCTGTAGTACTCTTTCGATCATCAGCACATCCTGCCCAATCTGCATCACTGTATCCTGCAAGAGATAGATTATCATTGAAGTTGTAACTGAGCCCGAAATCTACTGTACCAGAGATGTAGCGAATAATTCGCTTGACTGCCTTGAGATGAGATTCTTTCGGGTTGGCCTGATATCTTGCACATACTCCAACGCTGAAGCAAATGTCAGGTCTGCTAGCAGTGAGATACAATAGACTTCCTATCATGCTTCGGTAAAGACTGGGGTCCACCGAGTTGCAACTATCATCTTTGCTAAGACGATCTGTAGAGCCCATGGGGGTTTTCATAGGTTTGGCATGTTCAAGGCCAAAACGCTTGACAAGATTCTTAGCGTACTTCGCCTGTGATATGAATATTCCATCATTTTGCTGTTTTACCTGCAAACCAAGAAAATAGGTGAGTTCACCAACCATGCTCATTTCAAACTCATTTTTCATAATAGAAATGAAGTGTTGCAACTCATCCCGAGATGTAGACCTAAACACGATATCATCTACATAAATTTGGGCAATAAGAATGTTTGTTCCAAAGTGTTTATAGAACAGGGTTCTGTCTACACTTCCTCTCGTGTATCCCTTTTCAAGAAGGTACACGGTGAGTCTTTCATACCACGCCCGTGGGGCTTGCTTCAAGCCATAAAGTGCTCTTTTTAACTTCAGCACATGGTCAGGAAAGTGGGGATCGGTGAATCCTTTCGGTTGTTCAACAAACACCTCTTCGTTCAAGTATCCATTCAGAAATGCACTCTTAACATCCATCTGGAAGAGTTTAAAATGCAACCCACATGCAACTGCGAGAAGAAGACGAATGGACTCTAGTCTTGCAACTGGGGCAAATGTGTCGTCATAGTCGACTCCTTCGACTTGCGTGTATCCCTGTGCAACTAGTCTTGCTTTGTTGCGCACAATATTTCCCAATTCGTCGGTCTTGTTCTTGAATATCCATTTGGTGCCGATGATGTTTACTTTGTCTGGGCGAGGGACAAGTGTCCAAACATCATTCCGTTCAAATTGATTCAGTTCCTCTTGCATGGCCTCTATCCAAGCTTCTTCCAGTAGTGCTTCCTTTATGTTCTTGGGTTCAATCTTCGAGGTGTAACTCACAAACCGCACCATTTGGTCATATCTCCTTCGAGGGATATCTCGCGTTCTTATCCCGTCACCTATGTCCCCAATGATAGCTTCAGGTGGGTGGTTCCTCCTGATGTGTGGTGGTGCTTGTGGGTTCTCTGCCTGTACTGCAGTGATAGGGTCCGTCTCTGTTGGAACTGTATCCGTTGGATTATCCTCAGGTTGCTGGGTAACTGTATCAGTTGCAACTGATGGTGAAGGCTTGTGTGTGCGGTGTGATTCTTCCTCATCAACAGCATCTGTTAGTTCAGTGATCCGGGCTTCAGATGATGTGGTTGCAAAGTCCCTGTAATCGTCAAACTCAACATTAGATGATTCAACCACAGTTTGAGTGCGCATATTAAATACGCGATAAGCATGACTATGCCGTGAGTACCCAACAAAAATTCCTAGATCAGATTTGGATTGAAACTTTCCTCTAGGTTCCCTATCATTTAGAACGTAGCAGGCGCAACCAAAGACATGAAAGTGTTGGACATTTGGTCTTTTACCTTTCCAGAGTTCATAGGCAGTTTTAGTTGTACCTGGTCGTAGGTAAACTCGGTTAATGACATAGCATGCAGTGTTCACTGCTTCAGCCCAGAATTTGATGGCTAATTTTTTTGAGTTGAGCAAGACTCTAGCCATTTCAACTAGTGTCATGTTCTTCCTTTCAACAACCCCATTTTGTTGTGGTGTGATGGGGGAAGAGTATTCATGAAATATGCCCTTGTCAGAGCAGAATTCAGCGAATCTTGAATTTTCAAACTCCCTACCATGATCACTTCTGATTCTTTTGACAGTTAGATCCTTCTCAGTTGCAACAGTGTTGCACAATTTTTTGAAGAATACAAAGGATTCATTTTTGTCTTTTAGGAATTCAACCCAAGTGTATCTCGAGAAATCATCAACACATACAAAAATGTAACGCTTACCGGAGATGCTTTCCTTTTGCATGGGTCCCACAAGATCCATGTGTAGCAATTCCAGAATTCTTACCGATGGTATGTGTTGCAACTCACTATGGATCATTCTTGTCTGTTTTCCTTCAATGCATGAGCCACATTTTCCAATTGGCTTTGCTCCAAGCTTTGGTAATCCTCTCACACTTTGATTGTTGAAGAGCTGTGCCAGGAACTTGTAATTGAGGTGGCCAAGCCGTTGGTGCCATAATTCGGCAACAGATTCTTTGCTCGAGTTGCAGGTAAGTGACCTGAAAGTAGCTTTACAGTTAGTCATAGTGTAACAATTCTCAGTACTTCTTAGTCCTTTCAAGACAATATTTTGAAATTGATCTACAACTTCACATTCATCTTTGGTAAAGTGAACAAAGAGATCATCGTCACACAACTGACTAATACTAATGAGATTTGCACACAGTCCATCAACATAGTGAACATCTTTTAGTTTGGGAAAGCCTTTAACACTTAGGGTTCTTTTCCCCATTATTTTTCTTCTGTTTCCATCACCGAAAATAACATCGCCCTTTCGTTCATGTACAAAGTTAATTAGGATGTCCTTATTTCCTGTCATGTGCCTAGAGCAACCGCTATCAAAGTACCAAGAGTTAGAGTAGGATCTTTCTTGAGAGGTAGAGTTGCAAGCAGTAAGACTAATAAGAGGGTTAGAAGATTTCTTAGCCCAAACTTGTCGAGGTGGCACGACAGTTGCAACCATGGGTGCATCCGGAATGATCTTCTTCTTTCTTTGATTTCTCCTCTTCTTCTTCTGTACTTCGGGAACAATGATGAAGGGTGTGTCCTGAGATGTCCATAGTTGATAGCAGTAGGGACAAATGTGTCCTTGGACTCCGCAGTGGTGGCAGATAGGAATGAATCTTCCTCTTGCATACCTGTTCACAGAATTTCGGTCAGATACTATTGCTGGCAAATTGCAACTGACACGTACCTGATCGTTGGTGTTGGAATAGTAGAACGGAATTTCAACTCCATTGGGTATCCTCTTCCTGTTGGACACGGATATCTTGGTATTCCTAAGAAACTTTGGTGAAGTGGAGTCAACATATCCTACTCCGGTTTTCCCAGTTGCAACTTTCTGGGTGTCCATAACTTTTTCCAATTTTTTTGTGCCTGGTGTGAGCAGCTTCACATTCTTAGCCAGTGTGTCCAATTCCTTCTTGGTGAGATCGCATACTTCAACAAGTGCTTTGTGGGCTTTAAGCGCTGATTCCAGATCAGCGGACACGAGGTCTCTCTCCAAGGTGAGGGCAAGAACCTTTCTTTCGAGTTCGAGGATTCTGTTGTTCATTCTCACAGGGCTGCCAAAAGTAGACACAATCTTGAGTTGGGCCTCCAATTCGGAGTTTCTTCTGCAGATTGACTCCATATCCTCTGTACGTTCCAACTCGTTATTGTCAAATGAGTCACAATCAGAGTCAGAGTTGCTGCGAATTGTAACTCCCATGTTGGCTCTAAGGGGAATGAACGATGAAAATGCAATGTCATCGATCTCTTATGTGTTATCTTCACTGTCATCAGATTCGTCCTCACTCCATGCAAGTAGAGCACGACTTTTGTTTTTCTCGAGCAGATTTGCACAGTCTGCCCTTATGTGTCCAAAGCCTTGGCATTCCCTGCATTGAATACCCTTTCCAGACCTTTTGTTGTCAAGTCTATTAGCAACGGAAGGCTTATTATTAGGCAAATCAGAGGGACTTACAACTGGGTTTGAAGGGTTACCTCTACTCCAACGTTTGTTCATTCTGTTGAACTTCTTAGTGAGGAGTGCTAAGGATTGCTCCAATTCTGAGTTGGGACTGTTCTGTGGAAGACTGGCCTGAAGTGCAACTCCTTTGGAAATGGTGTCTCCTTCTCTCTTGAGTTTCATTTCCCATGCGGTTAGGGATCCCATGAGGTCAGCCAGGGGTAGTGTGTTGACGTCTTTTGCTTCTTCGATGGCTGAGACTTTCATTGCAAACCTTCCAGGGAGAGATCCTAGAAGTTTAAGCACGGTCCTAGATTCAGGGAAGTCCGCTCCAAGGATGGTGGCTTCACTCGCAAGATGCCTAAGTTTGGAATGGAACTGAGCGATGGTATCCGTTTCCTCCATGCGTACATAGTTGAACTGGTCATTGAGTAGTTGCAACTTGGATGCGCGTACTTTGTCATTTCCTTGATGTGCATTCTCGATAGCCTGCCAAGCATCTTTTGCAATTTCACAGTTAGAGATACTCTTATATTGGTCATAGTCAACATCAACTAAAATAATGTTTAAAGCTGTAGAGTTGTAGTTTGCTAAGAGTTCTTCAGCATCGGTCCATTCCAGCTCGGATTTCACGCATCCTTGATCATCTGTAGGTGGGGTCCACCCTTTTAGAATGCTCTTCCAGGCCTTCTGATCCTGTTGTTTTATGAAGTTTCGCATGCGATTCTTCCAGTAGGAGTAGTTCGTGGCCATTAGCATCGGTGGCTTAATGGTCGACAGACCTTCCCTCATTTCTTCCATAGGTAAATCAATTTAAATAAAACAAAGATCTTTTAGACCAGAATCTACACTATGTAAATATAGTGACCCACTCTTCATGCCAATTGAAAGATCTTAGAATCTGCAATACTCGTAAATGTGTCCAGTTGCACTTAGCAATAGTTGCAACTGTACACTTAAGTACAACAGACGATAGTTCTTTAACGTTTGAAGACAGTTTTTGCAGTTGCAATTGCGAAAAACAGTAAAACATAAACAATAAAGAACACAAGAGGTTTTTAACGTGGTTCGGTCCAAATGGTCCTAGTCCACGGGGCTTTCACCTAAAGTTTGACTCAAACTGTTTCCTACTTAAGACTTACAATGAAGGATTTAAATCAACTCATATACTAGACTCCCTCTAACATATGCAGTTGCAACACCTAACCCTTAACCTGTTTTCAGAAACACGATTGAATCGAAGACACACTAAGCTACTCCAGAGACACTCTGACTTAGTGTTCTTCACCAATGACTCGATACAAGACTGACAGCTTAATATCTTTTTCAAAGTGCCTCATAATGATCTCGAGTCATCTCTTTATATAGGCGCACCAGAATCTTCTATCGAATCTTCAGTTGCAATCCACTGGCGATCTTCTTTCCAAGTAGATGAGCACGCCAGCTGTTCGCGAGACTGTCCTTCCTTATCAAGAGGATTCCAACCGATCTTCATGAATCTTATAATGAATCTGCACGCTTATTAGTCCAAGTACAATAAAGAGATAAGGAAGGTATATCAGGATTTAGATGATTATATATCTTTCAAGATAAACCAATATTCTTCAAGATAATTACCATATTAGATTTAACTAAATCCTAATAATTTAAACAAAACAATATCAACAAAGATAATGAATGGGCCGATCGGGTCAGGGTGTGAGACGCACGACCCTAACAACAAGCTCGGTTGCAAATGGTAGAGTGGGTCTGGAAAACAATGACCTTGACTCATCCTCTTCTTTTGAGTCAATTAGCTCAGTGATTTCGACTTCTGAGGAGGTTGATGTGAAGTCCATGTAATCATCAAATTCAACACTAGATGATTCTACAACAGTTTGGGTGCGCATGTTGAATACACGATACGAATGACTGTTGCGAGAGTATCCGACAAAGATGCCTAAATCAGATTTGGATTGGAACTTACCTCTAGATTCTCTATCATTTAGTACATAGCAAGCACAACCAAAAACGTGAAAGTGTTGAACACTAGGACGTTTACCTTTTCAGATCTCATAAGCTGTCTTAGTTGTACATGGGCGTAGATACACACGATTTGTAATATAGCATGCAGTGTTCACTACTTATGTACAAAACTTAATAAGAGCAAGCTTGTTCGAGTTTAGCATAACTCGAGCCATTTCAACCAGTGTCATGTTGTTCATTTCTACTACACCATTTTGTTGTGGTGTAATTGGGGATGAGTATTCATGAAATATTCCCTTATTAGTACAAAAGTTGTTAAAACTAGAATTTCCAAATTCTTTTCCATGCTCACTTCGGATTCGTTTGACTGTTAAATCCTTTTCAGTTGCAATAGTGTTGCAAAGGTTTTTGAAAAACATAAAAGGTTCATTTTTCTCTTTTAGAAATTCAACCCAAGTGAAACGTGAGAAGTCATCAACACACACAAATATGTACCATTTACCAGAGATAATCTCCTTCTGAATTGGCCCCACAAGGTCCATGTGAAGGAGTTCTAGGATTCTTGCTAATGGGGTGTGTTGCAACACTGCATGGCTGATCTTCTTCTGTTTTCCTTCAAGGTATGATTTGCATTTGCCAAGCGGTTTGGGACCAAGCTTAGGTAGTCCCCTTACAACTTGGTTGCTGAAGAGATGCGCGAGGGATTTGAGGTTGATGTGCCCAAGTCTTTAGTGCCATAAATCTGCAAGATTGTTTGCATTAAAGTTGCAAGTTAGTGACCTGATAGTAGCTTTACAGTTTGTCATAGTATAGCAATTTTCAGTACTTCTTAACCCCTATAGCACCCTATTTTGAAACTGACCGATAACCTCGCATTCGCCTTTGGTAAAGCGAACATAGAGATCATCATCACACAATTGGCTTATACTAATGAGATTAGCATGCAAACCATCAACATAAAATACATCCCTGAGTTAGGATATCCTTTCACGTTTAGTGTTCCTTTTCGAAGAATCTTTCCCCGGTTACCATCTCCGAAAACAACATCGCCCTTTCGCTCATGAATGAAGTTGCTCAAGATGCTTTTATCTCCGGTCATGTGCCTGGAACAACCACTATCAAAGAACCAATAGTTAGAATATAAAGCATGTTGGGAAGTAGAATTGAGCAGTAAGACATGTAAGAGTATTGGTTAATTTTTCAACCTAAACTTGTTTTACTATTTCTCAGTTGCAACTCGGGTTGCTCTTTTCTTGGTTTTCTTCTTCTTTAGATTCTTCCTCTTCTTTTTGAGAACCACTTCGGGTTGAGTGGACTGGGTTGTGTGTTGAGATTCCCAGAGTTGATAGTAGTATGGTCTGATATGCCCTTGAACACCGCATTGGTGACAGGTTAGAACAAACCGACCTCTTGAAAATTTGTTGAAAGGACCAGAGTCAGAAATAGGTATACGAGTGTTGCAACTAGGGTGTACCTGATCCTAAGATAGTTGGATCTGAGAATAGTCAAGTGGAATTTTAACTCCCTTGGATGTCCGTTTCCTTTTTGATATAGCGATTTTGGTGTCTCCAAGAAACTTTGGGTTGACAAGATCAACATAATCGACTCCCGTGTTCCCAATTGGAACTTTCTGTGTATCCAGAACATTTTCTAGATTGTCGGTACTTGGAGTGAGTAATTTCACATTCTTAACTATAGTATCCAATTCATTTTGAGTGAGGTCACACACATCTTTCAATGCCTTGTGCGCTTTGAGAGATGTGTCAAGGTCGGCAGAAAGGAGGTCTCTTTCCCTAGTGAATGAAAGAACATTTCTTTCCAGCTCCATGATTTTATTGTTCATTCTAACTGGCCTTCCAAAGGTTGAAACAATTTTGAGTTGAGCCTAAAGTTCATAATTTCTCTTGCAGATGGAATCCATATCGTCCAATGGATCCAGATCATCACTCTCTAGTGAGTCGCAATGGGATTTTGTCAAGTTCTGGATTGCAACAGCCATGTTGGCTCTGGCGAACAGAATGAAGGTATGAGAATGCAACATCAGCAACCTCTTCCGTATCATCCTCGCTATCTTCTAATAGTAGAGCTCTATTCTTATTTTTCTCAAGGAGGTTCGCACAGTCTGCTCTTATGTGTCCAAATCCTTGGCATTCCCTGCATTGAGTACCCTTTTCAGACCTTTTGTTGTCAAGTCTATTAGTAGCGGAAGACTTTTTAAGATTATCAGAGGGACTTGCAACATGACTAGAAAAGTTACCTTTACTTCAGTGTTTGTTCATTTTATTGAACCTTTTCGTGAGGAGAGCCAGTGATTGGACCAATTCGGTGTTGGAACTGCTCTAAGTGAGATTTTCTTGTAGGGCCACTCCTTGGGAAATGATATCTCCTTCTCTCTTGAGTTTCATTTCTCATGCGGTAAGGGAACCCATGAGATCAACAAAGGGCAAGGTGTTAATGTCTTTTGCTTCTTCAATAGTTGACACCTTCATCGCAAATCTTCCTGGAAATGACCCCAAAAGTTTTAACACAATTATGGATTTTGGAAAGTCTGCCCCAAGGATGGTGGCTTCACTTGCCATGTGTCTAAGCTTGGAGTGAAACTATTCAATGGTATCAATTTCTTCCATGCGCACAAAATTGAACTAGTCGTTCAACAGTTGCAACCAGGACGCCCGAACTTTTGCATTTCCCTGGTGCACATTCTCAATAGCCTGCCAAGCATCTCTTGCAACTTCACAATTAGAAATACTCTTATATTGGTCATAATCAACTGCAACTAAGATAATAGTTAAAGCTGTAGAGTTATAATTTGCAAGGAGTTCCTCTGCATCGGTCCATTCCAGTTCTGATTTGAGTCTTCCTTGTTCATAAATTGGTGGGGTCCATCCTTTTATGATGCTTTTCCACGCCTTTTGATCCTGCTATTTGATGAAGTTACACATGCGGTTCTTCCAGTAGGAGTAGTTGGTAGCAGTCAACATTGGTGGCTTTATGGTCGATAGACCTTCCCTTATTTCCTCCATAAGAAAAACACTTTAACAAAACGAAGATCTTTAAACCAGAATCTACACTATGAAATATAGTGACCCGCTCTTGATGCCAATTATAAGATCTTAGATCTATGTTACTTATAATCGGATGCAGTAGCACTTGACAATAGTTGCAACTGCACTCGTAGGTAAGATAGATGGCAGTTTTTTAACGTTTAAAATATGTTTTATTGTTGCAGTTGTGAATGTACAGTTAAACATAAAAACAGTAAAGAACACAAAAGGTTTTAACGTGGTTTGGTCCAAATGGTCCTAGTCCGCGGGGTTTGCACCCAAAAGTTTGACTCAAACAATACCCTACTTAATAATTACAATGTATGTTTTATATCAACCCAAATCTTAGACTCCCTCTAATATTTGCATTTGCAATACCTATCCCTCAACTATTTTCGGTGTACTCGATTGAGTCGAAGAACACATTAAGCTACTCCAAAGTTCCTCTGACTTAATGCTCTTCTCTAAAAGACTTTGACTCGATACAAGACTAAAATTACTAACTATCTTTTTCAAAAGTGTCCTTCAATTGTGTCGAGTCTTCTCCTTATATAGACACGGCAGAATCTTCAGCATATCTTTAGTTGCAATCGGTAGAATATCTTCCTTCCTTATATGATAAGCGTACCAATATTTCTGTTGCAATGTGGATATATCTTCTTTCCTTATCCCAATAGATTCTGCATGATCACAAAAGATATGCAACGAATATGCCTACTAAATATGTCTAGATACATAATAAGAAGATATATGTAAGTTAATCTTTAGGATAGAGTAATATCTTATAATGATATGGAAATATTATCAAGATAATTGTCATATAAGATTTAACATAACCTAATGATTTAAAACAAAACAATATCAATTAACCAAGTTGGGCCGATCGGATCTAAGCCCAGTCCGAGTGAGGGACACGGCCCTAACATGTCTAAATTGATTCAAGAATGGTGTTTCCTACCCTTAATAAAATACAATTACATCTCTTAAAACTTAACACACAAGAGAGGTGGTATCATCTGTCATTACATATTTTACTTGAGTATTTTCTTCATAAAGCTAATGTATAAGTTAGTCAATGTCAAAATTAATCCTAAACATCCTAAAATTAATTGGAACGAACGAAGAACATGTTATTCTAAACATATAATCAAACACCGAATAGAAAGAGTCATTCCAATTATCTTTGATGATCCATTTTAATGCAGAGGACATGAGTGTAATTAAGAAAGCTTTGAGCAGCGCAGAGACACTTGGACAAAAAGAAAGCACGGTAATGTTGCCTAGATAAAGTTATGGATATATGGTCGACATTGTTTCTATCAAACAAGAATTACGTCTACAATTTCAATCGTGGTGATTCTCAACTATTCATTACATACATTTTGTATTAGCAATTCCCCGCAAGTTTTCCTTTTCTAAATCTTACATGCATCGCTGGCTTAGCAAATCTTTTGTTGATGAGTAAGCTTCTTAGCAAATCGTAATGGAAAAAGTGTAAAGACACTTCACCACAGAAAAAAAAATAAAGAATTTATTAAATACAATTTTAATTGCTTCTGAAATCTTTGATGTTTTTTGTGAGTAAGCAAACTTAATGAGAATTATGCATTACGGATTCAAATGTAAAGTTTAGTAATACACTTAGAGTATATTTTACTCTACGTAATTCAATTTATAACTTAATTACAAATTAGTTAGCTTATATTTAAATGCTAGTTATTCATTTAATCTTGTCATAGATCAAAGATTGGTTTGGAAGTATGTTTCAATAGACCAAATATTAAAAAACTTCACAATTTTTTGAGATCTTCTATTTCGAAAAGTTGGTAAAAATTGCAATTTCAAATAACATAAAAGATGCCCGCAAAGATGAGCTAGTTGGTTTCCGAATATAAACGTTGATGTTGATTACTTAATTTTTTATTTTTAGACCATATATACCGTTGCGTACCAGCGGCTGCCTGAGGTTCCCATCCCATTTGAAAAACAGAAATTATTACAAGCACAAAACAAGGACCCTTTCCTTTGACATTGACACCACCTTCACCTCTGCTTTTTAAAGATACACGACATAATCTGCACCACTATCTTCAACATGGAATCGGATATCGCCACATATAAAAGGCAAATTGGAATCAGCATTACTTTTTTCAACATTAAAGTAACAATATGTTAGTACGTACTGATAATGCGAGAAAATTGAAGATTTCTGTCCAAATTCTGCATGAATTTGAAATTAACAAGTGGATGGTGATCCTGAATTTTTATGAATTATTGTCTTTAATTTGATGGCGTGTAACAGACAGTGTTAATACTGTTTTGCACAACTATATATGTTCGCCCACCTTCACTACTACCTCACGGATCACCACGTGTAACTAAGAATTAAAATAGTATTTTCAATATTGACAAAAAATACATTAATGTATAATAATGATTAATGGGAAATGATAAAAAAAAATGATTAATGGGATTTTATTCCCATCCCCATCAAATGCCCTTAAAGAGTTCTAATTAATAAGAGAAATAACAGAAATTACTAATATACATAAGTCCAGACTAATATAATTCAAAGCGACGGTGAGATAGTTTTTTATAGCATGTCCTTCACGTGTAGACCAGAATAATTTTACAACACTTGAACAATATGTAGACCTATCATTGAATTGGATAGGCTGCGGTACCATATTACAATTTGAAATTCTACCATCGTCCCCTTAATCAAAATACCTTATGAAATTGTTGGATCGGGATTGATACAACTTTTCCAAAGTTTCAGAGCTCAAGTTAAGCTGGCGTTGCCTTAACTTGATCTCAAACAATCTTCTTGATAGAGTATAATGTGCAGCGGAATTAAAGAACACAAGAAGATAAATTTTCAATGGTTTTTATTATAAATAATCAACCATCTAGCCTTACGGCAAAATAACCACGCAGGTTTTACCAAAGATGTTCCTCACCACAAAACCACTCTCGCTCTTTTGTAGATTGGACTCAGCAAAGCAGACAAGAATTTTCTCCTTAAATCTAATCCTAGACTTAACTCGAAAACTCACAAACTTTGCAAAACAAGAAACACAACAACAATGCTTAAGATATAATCTCTACGGATTTATAAGCTCTATTGTTTCTCTATGTATCTTGATGTACTTCACACCCTATATATAGGTTTCTTCAAACTTGATCTCCAAGGTGTGTTGTACACAGTTTTGGTAACTTATGTTGTTTCCTTGTTGAACTCTACTTTCCTTCTTGAACTCGATCTCCTTCTTGAATAATAGTTCCCTTTATTAGATTGAGTTCTAATAAGGAAATACTCCTTCTTCAATTCAGAGTTGATCTTGGAAAGATTCCTAGTTGCACTTGAACTCCAAAACTTTCCTTCTTTGAAACCGTGTTGACTTGACCGATCTCCTCCTCTTGAATTATGGAAACTTCAACTTAGGAAACTTGTAATGTTCTTCCTTATGATTAAGAGATGTTCCTGGACATAAACAAAGACAACTAAAATCATGGAACTTGATTAATTGGCGAATAAAGGCAAAACTAAAATAAAGCAGTTAAAGACAGATTGACAGAAAAGTTTCTGGTTTCAATGTTGTCCTGTGAATGTTGGCTCAACATCCATCCAACATTTAATCCAGAACACTTTACTCATGTTCAGAAACATGTTTTAGGTTAAGACTGTTCTCGGGTTTCAATGTTGTCCTCTGGATGTTGGCACAACATCCATCCAACATTGATAACAGAACATGTTTGAGGTTAAGACTTGTTCTCGGGTTTCAATGTTGTCCTTTGAATGTTGACACAACATCCATCCAACATTGATTTCAGAACATCTTACACTTTCAATCTCCCCCTTTTTGCCTTTCTTCACAAAACCAATCAACCTGTTCGCATAACAGATAATATGTCAAAATATCAATTAAGCATAATAATCTAAACCTACTAAAACTGCTCCCCCTTAATGCAAACTATCAAGCATTAACTTGGAATAACAAAGATTATTCATTAAAGTCGTCACCACAACTCAGCAAAGTTGTTCAGACATTTAACTCATCAATGTTGTCTCAACATTAAGACCAGAATGTACATGCACATCAGTTTATCAGCAGAAACAGCAGATATAGACTATCTTCATAAGCAAAAGCATTAAGAGCAGTTAAAGCTAAGTAGCATTATCATTACAAACCAAAACAAAGAAAAAGAACTAGCAACTAAATAGAAACAGTTCAAAACATATCAAAAAGAAAAACATAAAAATCAAAAATTAAAAACTAGACCACTCTCCCCCTTTTTGTGAAGAAAGCTCCTCCGTGTTCTTAATCAAGACATCCAGCTCCTGCATTTGTTTTTCCTTGAAAGCAATTTCCCTCTGAAGATTGGCATAAGCACTTCTATACCAAGTCAACTGTTGATCCACGTCCATGACCCTCTCTTTGTGAAAATCCCTCCTTCTAAAATCATAGGCCTTGACCTCTATCTCCTTATTAAGATAGTATCTAGACATAGAAACTCTACTATGATAGGATAACACAAGAGTGTCACGGTACTCTTCATCATCATCATCATCATCATCATCACCATTAGCTTCAAACTCTTCAGTAGCAGCTTCCTTTTCCTCTTCCTTCTCTTCTTCTTCCTCTTCCTCTTCCTCAACATCAACCACCTCAACTTCTTCATCCACAACCTGTTTTCCTTTACTCACTCTCTCAGCCTCAGCCTTAGCCTTAGCATCAGCCTTTTTCTTCTCAAGTCTCTCTCTTAGAGCTCTTCTAGCCTCAACTCTTTGTAAGGCTATTTTACTCATTGGCATAGACCCAACAGGTGTTCTCTTTCTACCAGAACCAGATCCCTCCCCCTCAATCACATCATTAAGATTGTTCACTTGGGGTTTAGGGTTAGCCACATTTACCTCAGATTCAGATTCATTCGTTTGAGGAGCATGGGCTTCTGATGTTGCGCCAACATTCGACTCAGATTCCACATTCTTAGCTCGCTTTGCCCGTCGTTGATAAGGAATCGTTGGTCGTTTTGCAGCAACTTGAGCAGTAGGCCTTCCTTGATCCTCACGCGCAGCAGCCCTGGTGCGTGTTGTTCTTTGCTTGACATTCAAGGCCAAATCTGCAAGAGTGTCTAAAGGAGTCTTGCTCGCCATGTTAGTTTTGAGAATTGAAAGAAAAATATGAGAGATTTTTAGATAATTATTTGCAAAGAGAAAGACAAATTGCACAAGTGACAGAAATTAGGGCAAGTTGTTCTTTTAAGTTTGTGAAGAGTGAAGAGAGAATGAATGAATGTAAGTGGGATTATGGAATATGATCAATTAAGTTTTCCCACTCCTCTATTCCCGCGTAAGAACTTCACCACGTGTCATTTAAAAACAACAAGTAACCAGAGCAGTTCACAATAAAACAATAAAAACTCAGTTTTTAAAATTTTAAACAAACTTATAAGTTACTGACTTCAATGTTGGGCAGACCGTGTGGCAATGTTGGAATAACATTCAGACCAGAGAGTAGAGCAACATTCAAACCAGAAAGTTTCCAAACCATAATTTTTGAGGTTTTGGGCTTCTTCAAGGCAATTTCATGTGAGAGCGTGAGATATATCCAAACTTATATCTGAAACTTCACCAAATTAGCAAGTGAGTATCAAAAACATCAGATCTAGATCAAAATCATGAATAAGTAACAGATCAAACAGAAAACACACTGAGATAAGCAGTCATGAATTAGAGAATTAATCCACTTCCACAGCATAGAAGGTCACAAATAGTGTGTCACCTGCAGAATGTCACCCAAAATGTATGCCTCAACACATGAAAGGACTATATACAACCCCTAAGCCCAAACCTAGTCAACCACACTAAACAAAGATGAAAGATAATGCAGTTCTAACATGAATGCAACAATGTTATGACAACATTGACAGATGGTATACACAGTGAATCACTTTTCAAACCAGCAACAGATCACATCACATCAAATCTTCACTATTTTCATTATCTCTTTAGAACAAAAACTGAGGGTTGTTTTAAAAAAAAAGGATAATGACATTACTGAATGAGGGCAGCATTAGACTCCACACACCCCAGTAACAACATTATCAGCAGCAAGTTAGGCAAGTACAAAGGCCTTGAATACTGGCAACACATTTATCATGTACCCCAATACCTCAATTCCTTATGCATACTTGTTTACCAACCTGCATACAAGAGAGCACTAAGTGATCAATGCTACCAAGTGAAGGCAATCGAAACCCCAAACACCCTAGTAGAAAGAACCACTCTTATGTACCCATTGGCCAAAAACAAACAGAGACATGTAAATAAGCACAACTGAATATCATTGAAGCTGTCAACATCATGAACCCCAGCTTCTCCACATGTCCTGTAAAACCTTTTCATATGAATAAGATACAACTGAATAGACATCAAAGTAGTGAACTTTGTGTACCCCAGCTTCTCCATATGTTAGGCTAACACAACCTCAGACACACTTTAGAGATTTATACTTTTCAAAACTTAGATGTGAATCTGCAAGCTAGAAAGATTAGTAAAACACAGTGATCAACCACATAATCAAATATGCCAAAACAAAGAACAATGTGACTCAAAAAGAAAAGAAAAGAAACAAAAAAAACAAACAGTTACAAACTACACCACAACCATTAACCAGTGCTAGACAGTGGTGTTATGTCAACACTGGGATCCTAACATTCTCACATATTGCACATGCCGAGAGATTGCCTCAAACTGAAGAATCTCTCACTATCTAAAGGTTTAGTAAACATATCAGCGAGCTGATTATTTGTCTCAATATGCTCAATGTTAATCATTTTATCCTCAACCATGTCTCTCAAGTAATGATGTCTTATATCTATATGCTTAGTCATAGAATGCTGAACAGGATTCCTTGAGATACTAATGGCACTAAGATTGTCACAAAACATGAGGAGAGTATCACTATCTAACCCATAGTCCCGCAACATGTGTTTAAGCCATACTAGTTGGGTAACACAACTGCCAGCAGCTACATATTCAGATTCAGTTGTAGATAATGACACACAATTCTGTTTCCTACTATACCATGAAACTAGATTGTTTCCCAAATAGAAACAGCCCCCACTTGTGGATTTTCTGTCGTCTACATCACCTGCCCAATCAGAATCACTAAACCCAACAAGATTTGTATTTGTATCAAAGGAATACCAAATGCCCAATGATGAAGTTCCAGATATATATCTTAACATTCTCTTCACAGCAATCAAGTGAGATTGCTTTGGATCAGCTTGGTACCTAGCACAAACACAAACAGAAAACATAATATCTGGTCTAGAGGCAGAGAGATATAGAAGACTACCAATCATAGATCTGTACAATGTTGGGTCTACATTGTCTCCAGTGCCATCCTTAGTAATCTTCATAGAAGAAGACATGGGAGTTTTGCAAGGTTTTGACTCATGTAGCTCAAATCTTTTTACCAGGTTCCTTGCATACTTCTCCTGGTTTAAGATCATACCATTCTCCAGATGCTTCACTTGCAATCCCAGAAAGTAGTTCAGCTCTCCAATCATGCTCATTTGAAATGTCCCTGTCATTGACTCAACAAACTTGTCTAGAGTAGACTTGTTAGTAGAACCAAAAACAATGTCATCCACATAGATCTGAGCAATACAAACATCAGAACTCTTTCTTAGAATAAACAAGGTTCTGTCTCCATCTCCTCTATTGAACCCAAGACTTAACAAAAATTGAGTTAGTCTTTCATACCAAGCTCTTGGTGTCTGTTTTAAACCATACAAAGCTTTCTCAAGTTTATACACATAATTAGAATGTTTAGGATCAGCAAAACCTTTAGGTTGTTCAACATATACTTCTTTGTCTATCAAACCATTAAGGAAAGCACCCTTCACATCCATCTGGTAGAGCTTAATCTTAAGATAACATGCAATAGCAAGAAGTAATCTAATAGATTCTATCCTAGCTACTGGAGCAAATGTCTCATCAAAGTCAATTCCTTCTACCTGAGTATAACCTTGTGCAACAAGCCTAGCTTTGTTTCTTACAATTACACCATCTTCATTAGTTTTGTTCTTGAAAATCCACTTAGTTCCTATAACATTCACATTAGAAGGTCTAGGTACTAGATTCCAAACATGATTTTTGGTGAATTGCAGCAGTTCATCTTGCATAGCATTTATCCATTTACTATCCTTAAGAGCTTCATTCACATTCTTAGGTTCAATATTTGAGACAAAACAGGAAGCATTACTTACAGTGCAAGTGGAAGACATGCAGACACACAACCTTACCATGTTTTTATAGTTTACCCTGTCTTTGTTGCGAGTCTTCATGCGTCCAGTGATTTCACCTATCACTTGTGAAGCTGGATGATCCTTTTGAATCCTAGTAGGGGGATCTCTTATAGGTTCATCAACAACGTCGTCCTCTGAATTTGACTGTGCGGATGTTGGCCTAACAGCAGCAGGTGTCAGCTCAACATTAGAACCAGTCACAACTTCAGTGTCTTCAGCTTTTGCTCCTGATGTTGGGACAGTCTCTGTTTCCAATGTTGGGGCAACATCAGAGACAGTAACTTCATCACTACCTGAATCAAAGGTGGAATCATCAAACACTATATTTACTGATTCTTGAATAGTCTTCAATCTTGGTTTATAAACCCTGAAAGCAGAACTATTCACAGAATAACCAACAAATATGCACTTTTCACTTTTTGGATCAAACTTACTAAGGTAGTCTCTATCATTCAACAAGTAACAATCACATCCAAATTCATGAAAATGAGCAATATTTGGTTTCAAACCCTTCAAGATTTCATATGGTGTCATATTTGTACCAGGTCTAAGATAAGCCCTATTACTTATATGACATGCAGTATTTAAAGCTTCAGCCCAAAGTCTTTTAGATAGGTTTCTAGTATTAAGCATAACTCTGGCCATCTCTTGAAGTGTCCTATTCTTCCTCTCAGCTATCCCATTTTGCTGAGGTGTTTTAGGTGCTGAAAACTCATGGAAAATTCCATTCTTATCACAGAAATCACTGAAACTAGCATTTTCAAATTCTTTGCCATGATCAGGCCCAATTTTACAAACAGAGGAACCATACAGATTTTTGATGCTAGCATGTACGATCCTAAATGTGTTGAATGCATCAGATTTTTCTTTAAGAAACTTAACCCATGTATATCTAGACAAATCATCTACAATAACAAAGGCATATCTCTTACCACTTAGGCTGCTCACCTCAATAGGACCCATGAGATCCATGTGTAATAATTCAAAACACTTACCAGTCCTGGGAATTGTACTCTGTACCTGGAGGGGTGTATGAATAGCTTTGGTTTGCTTACCCTTCAGGCAGTCCCCACATACAACCTTACCTGGGCTGGATATCTTTGGTAAGCCTCTTACAGCATCAACTTTCTGTAATTTTTCAAGGTTCCTATAGTGAACATGTCCTAGCTTCCTATGCCACAGAACAGCATCATCAACTTTAGCATGAAAGCAATCAGCTTCTTCCTGAGCAAGGTAGCAATTATCTTTAGATCTGGTACCTGTCATAACAAGGACATTATCACTATTAAATACATCACAAGAACTTTTATCAAATGTAATAAGCAAGTTATCATCACAAAGTTGACTAATGCTTATTAGATTTACTTTCAATCCTTCAACTAGCAGAACATCTTTGAGAGGTGAAAATCCTTCAACATCTAGTACTCCCTTTCCAATGATTCTTCCCTTGGTGCCTCCTCCATAGGTGACAGTTCCAACATTGAGAGGAATCAGTTGTTTAAGATTTTTCTTGTCTCCTGTCATGTGTCTTGAACATCCACTATCAAAATACCACTTACCTGCAAGATTAGAGTACACAGCAGAAAAAACAACATTGCATACAAGTTTTATCTTAGGAGTCTTTAACTTTTCAATCCAAGTTCTACTTTTCTATCATGTTCCTAATGTTGGGATAACATCTGTACCATTGACCAACTCAACATTAGAGACAATTTCTGTTTTCTTCACATTTTCTTTTAAATATTTCTTGCAATAAGGTTTTATATGACCTGGTTGAAAACAAAATTGACAGATATAAGTAGGTTTACTTTTGTTGGGATTAGCACAGCTCAAGTCTTTTGATTCCTTAACAAAACATTCTTTAATGAAAACAGGACTAGCAACTTTAGAGGTAGGTTTCTCAATATATCCAAGACCATTTGTTCCTTGATTACCCATACTCAGGACCTCATCAAGTTTAGATGTACCTGAGTTCCATTTAGCAATGATCTGATTATCTTTTTCAAGCTTTCCTTTTACCTCTTTAAGTTCGGCTTCTGTCTTGTCAAGGTCTCTTTCATACATCCTCATCAATTTCTCCAGTCCATCAATCTCCAGTCTCTGAGCTTCATTTTTCTTGGTGAGTTTCTGATTTTCTTTCAGAAGATTATGAAAAGTAGACTTCAAGTCTTCAATGATTTCCTCCCGGGACATCTCACCTTCAAAGTAATACTCTTCATCTAGATCAACTGAGCCATGAAAACATTCAAAGTTAGATTCATCATTATCAGACAAAGAATTGAAATCAATATGGGTATCATATTCAGTCCAATTCCCAAATAAGGTCTCATGTTCTGATGTTGAGTCCTGGATGTTGGAGCAACATTGGGACCCGAGGCAGTTATGGAGATCTTCTTCTGTCCAGTTGACATGAGTAAATAGCGCAGCAGTATGAATCTCTTCAAGGTTTTCTTCAATATCAGCACTTGATCCAGAGTTATAATCCTCTTCATTGAAATCATCTACACAAACCCAATGAGACTTTCCCTTCTTGCGGAGGGTGTTAGCACATTCAACAGCTATATGACCATAACCTTTACATTCATAACATTGAGTTGTTTTCAACTTTTCAATTTCTTCAGGACTAGATTTTGTTGCCATATATTTAACAAATTTGGGAGGCAATTTTCTATAACCAGTGGAAGTATTGCTAGGTTGTTTCTCCTTAGATTTATTTTTAAAGTTCAACCTACTGAGTTTCTTGCTAATATTTCCATAGTTAGAAGAAATGATTTCATCCTCATCCTCACTCTCATGATAATTTGTTCCTAACAAAGCAATAGCTTGTTGTTTGGTAGTCCTAGCAGGAAACTCTAGCTCAAATTCTCTAAGAGTGTTTAGCAAGGATTGAAATTCCATGTTGGCAATATCTTTTGTCTCTCCCATGGCAATTCTCTTGAGAGCAAATCTAGGTGACAAAGATCTAAAAGCTTTATAGACCATAGTTTGATTTGAAACAGGAAATCCTAGATTTTCACATTGATTTGTAATGTCAAGGATTTTCTCAAAATAACTATCTATACTCTCTCCATCACCCATCTCAAGTTTTTCAAAATCTTTAAGCAATTGTCTATGTTTAGAGTTCCTAACTGCTATATCTCCTTCACAATGAAGTTCAAGGATATCCTAAGCTGATTTAGCTGTGGTGCAGTTCTGAATTAACTTAAACATCTGATTGGTAACATAACTAAAAATAGCATTAAGAGCTTTCTCATTATAGTTGTACAGTGTTACCTCGTTTGCTGTCCATTGTGACTTCGGTTTTGGTACAATATCTGCATCTTGGTTGCGGTACCATATTACAATTTGAAATTCTACCATCGTCCCCTTAATCAAAATACCTTATGAAATTGTTGGATCGGGATTGATACAACTTTTCCAAAGTTTCAGAGCTCAAGTTAAGTTGGCGTTGCTTTAACTTGATCTCAAACAATCTTCTTGATAGAGTATAATGTGCAGCGGAATTAAAGAACACAAGAAGATAAATTTTCAATGGTTTTTTATTATAAATAATCAACCATCTAGCCTTACGGCAAAATAACCACGCAGGTTTTACCAAAGATGTTCTTCACCACAAAATCACTCTCGCTCTTTTGTAGATTGGACTCAGCAAAGCAGACAATAATTTTCTCCTTAAATCTAATCCTAGACTTAACTCGAAAACTCACAAACTTTGCAAAACAAGAAACACAGCAACAATGCTTAAGATATAATCTCTACGGATTTATAAGCTCTATTGTTTCTCTATGTATCTTGATGTACTTCACACCCTATATATAGGTTTCTTCAAACTTGATCTACAAGGTGTGTTGTACACAGTTTTGGTAACTTATGTTGTTTCCTTGTTGAACTCTACTTTCCTTCTTGAACTCGATCTCCTTCTTGAATAATAGTTCCCTTTATTAGATTGAGTTCTAATAAGGAAATACTCCTTCTTCAATTCAGAGTTGATCTTGGAAAGATTCCTAGTTGCACTTGAACTCCAAAACTTTCCTTCTTTGAAACCGTGTTGACTTGACCGATCTCCTCCTCTTGAATTATGGAAACTTCAACTTAGGAAACTTGTAATGTTCTTCCTTATGATTAAGAGATGTTCCTGGACATAAACAAAGACAACTAAAATCGTGGAACTTGATTAATAGGTGAATAAAGGCAAAACTAAAATAAAGCAGTTAAAGACAGATTGACAGAAAAGTTTATGGTTTCAATGTTGTCCTGTGAATGTTGGCTCAACATCCATCCAACATTTAATCCAGAACACTTTACTCATGTTCAGAAACATGTTTTAGGTTAAGACTGTTCTCAGGTTTCAATGTTGTCATCTGGATGTTGGCACAACATCCATCCAACATTGATAACAGAACATGTTTGAGGTTAAGACTTGTTCTCGGGTTTCAATGTTGTCCTTTGGATGTTGACACAACATCCATCCAACATTGATTCCAGAACATCTTACACTTTCACCTTATTATAGAAATGGAAAAAAATTATTAATATACCTTAAGTCCGGGTAAAGTTTCAAGCTGTGGGATGGAAACTAACCCACTAACTCTGCTGTCGCATATTGTAGAAATTATTGTTGGTTGTAATTCTTCTCAGCCTTCTTCAACTAGTCCACGTGATATATAGTTCTCATTCTTCAAAATAATAATGATTATGATGTTATGTTCATGCATAGTATGTTTCAATATTGTACGAAGATTTGTATATAAGCTGAATGATATGACTACTGAAGTTTGGAAATATACTTACGTGTCTATTGTTGAAAATAATATATTATTCGATATTTCTACAATACATTAGTGGTTACGTTCATCTGTAAAACAATTATTGCCACGAATATGCTAATGCCTTTAGATTGTCAAGTGCACTATATAATTGCACAATTTAGATGAATCTTCATTGAACTACGTAGTCATTCATGTGCAACTATGTATACGTACTAGCAGTTGCGTATTACGAAGTTGGTTTTTTTTTTTTTTCTTGATCAGCTAAATAATTTTATTAATGGAAGTAAAAGAAATATATACTCCTCAACAATTAGATAGTACAACAGAGAGTGAAGTACACCACTCAAAGAAGGAAATAGAAAAATTAATATTAGCCGACTTGATCCAAAACTAAGTACGGAGCTGGATTATTTCAAAATAGCATACTCATTCGGCAAAGTCCCATTAAATACCTGATCATTTCTAGAAATTCAAATACTCCACACGACAAAAAAAAAAAAAAACAAATGAAGCGCAAACCAGGTTGAAATACGATACACACGTTTATGGTTAATGGAAGGAAAAAAATGAATCTCACCTTATGTATCACATTTAAGTGGAATTAATACCAATTTCAGAAGTACGAGGTGTAAAAACCAAAATGTGTGTTTGTGGGTTAATTCCAAAATTATAGAATTTTTTTCATCAACTACGTAAAAGTACATATTTATTTCCCGATTGGTGGGACAAAGTGAAGTCCTTTTGCATAAGGTATTTTATTTTAAGTTAAGATAAGTCCTTGCAAATTATTGATTACTATATTAATAGATACGCGAGTAATTTGGTTTCTACTTTCTACATGCACGTAGCTATTAAATAACCCACACTGTTGCGGTGAATATTCGACAAAAAGTTGACGAATCCATCCTTTTTTCTTCTTGCTCTTACCTTTTCTATTTTTGTTATAGTTTGGGTGATGTGTATAGATACCAATGCTTCAACGTTAGTAATGAATTAGACCTGGATTGTATGTAGCCTGGTAAAGTACTAGTTTTAAGAAATTGTGAAGTGTCGTGTGATTGTACCTCTAGAACATATTCCATTTATCAAAATACATGACCAGTGTGATTAGGCATAAAATATTCAGTTAGAGTTAGAGATGATTTTTAAGTTTAACGCACAATTATAATTACCATAATACTAATGTTGGCTTTCAAAGTCCTCCTCATCTAGGAAATTAGCATCCAGTTAAATTTTCAATGTATACGTGTATCAAGGTATAACAATAAAATAAATTAAAGATTTCATTATAGATTTAACTTTAAAAATTTATACGTACAAAAAAAATATAATATAAATAGTATATATATTAGGATTTATTAGGGTTAATTTTTTATCAATAAATACATAAGAAAAATATTTACTTTTAAAAAGTATGCATGTCATGTTTTGAGCGACAAATTACCAGAAGCAGCCTTATGATCACTCAAAACATACAAAGGTTGCATGATATATATATATAGAAGGCGCAAAATGCCAAACCAATTACACGTGGGATTTGACTGTACAATACATATCTGGAGACAGTAAGTCGAGTATTAATAATTCAAGTGAATTTTATTGTTAACCGTGAACAAATATCCTTTACGGAAATACGATGCTACAGTACACTATGCGTATATTACCCCTACCGACTGGCAATGGGACACCACAAGAATTCCCCTTCACATTAAAGAACCCCGTTGATTATTTGAAAAGATGACGTTATTAACATTATCATTATATTCAAAAAAGAAAAGTTGGAAAATGTACTTTTAGATAAATCTTGATGAATTGGTATCAAAAAAAGCCCCTATCGCCTTACGTAGCTTCGCTTACATCTTGACTCGTAGCACATAAAGCCAATATCTCGTGCATTCTTTTCACTTTTATACATGATTATGAAACACACCCAACTTTAATTTTTTCTGCATGTGAATAGCCATATCCCTTTTAATTTCCTCTTATAAAACCCGAACCTTCTTACTTCCTTCTTCATCACATTTATCAATTACCCTCCCACTTTTATAACAATAACCTCTGTTTTTGCTTAATATATATTTAGCTACGTACGTACCTTAATTCTTTCTAGCTATTACGTGATTGTTTTTAACTTTCTGTATATCAAATTAAACAATATGATGGCTCCCGAGCAAGAAAATAATACTATCAATGGGGGCAGTACAGTCAACAATCGACCCGACAACATCTCTATACAAATCGAACTACCTGGATCCACAAGCAATGTTAGCCCAAGCCCGGATGATCAAATTCCAGATAGCAATCATCGTGCAACTTTAGTTCGAGCTTCAGCTCTACGTGAATCATTACATCCCGTAACTCTAAAGGTAAATAATATATGTAATATGTCTACGTTCAATTTGTGAAATCTTATTTTTTTTTGCCTAACATATAGTGTTTATGAGAAATTTTTAAAAAGGCTGTTCCTCTTTTGTCTAATTAATCCAGTTGTTGTACTCTACTAAGCAAAAGTCCGGTTTTGGTCCTCCTTTGTGCGACAAATTTAAGTTTTAGTTCATTTTAAATGGAATAGTACTCATTTTTTATCACTTGTGTGATGTCCAAAATTTAGTATCGTGCTTTGCACACGTGCAAGACTGCATGTGTAAGAATGCATTGTTGGAACGTATGTGATTTTTCTGAAGAAAAGAAGACACATACATGTGCGACTGTGCACGTGCGTAGGTCGGGATACCGATATACTGTGTTGAGTTTTTTGCCAACATTGCTCATTTTTTCGCCATAATATTTTGCAGTTTGAGGATGTATCATACTCGATAAAGATAGAAAACAACGGAAGAAGTTGTTTTTCATCACCTCAACCAAAAGTGATACGTTCCATACTCAATGGCGTAACCGGAACGGTTCGGCCCGGTGAGCTCCTAGCCATGTTGGGCCCCTCTGGCAGTGGAAAAACAACTCTACTAACGGCTCTTGCCGGAAGGCTTCCTGGAAAAATCTCGGGCACGATAACGTACAATGGCCAGCCCTTTTCGAGTTCCATGAAACGAAAAACGGGCTTTGTTACACAAGACGATGTACTATACCCTCACTTAACAGTGCTTGAAACTCTAACCTATGCTGCTTTGTTGAAGCTACCGAGTACGCTCAGTCAAAACGAGAAAATGGAGCAGGCCGAGTCGATTGTTACGGAACTCGGGTTGCATAGGTGCCGAAATACTATTATTGGAGGACCTTTATTGAGAGGAGTATCGGGTGGGGAAAGGAAGAGAGTGAGTATTGGACAGGAAATGTTGGTGAATCCTAGTCTTTTGCTTGTGGATGAGCCGACGTCGGGGCTCGACTCAACCACGGCGCAGCGCATCGTTGGGACGTTGCGAAGGTTGTCACGTGGAGGAAGGACGGTGGTGACAACAATTCATCAGCCATCGAGTAGGTTGTTCAGGATGTTTGATAAGGTTATAGTATTGACGGAAGGTTGCCCTATCTATAGTGGTAGTGCTGGTGGAGTGATGGATTATTTTGCTTCACTTGGTTTCGTGCCTGGCTTTAGTTACATTAATCCTGCCGATTTTCTCCTCGATCTTGCTAACGGTAAGTACATGTACTACACATTAGTACTACTGCATGCATATTGCATACTATCAATTAACTTGCAATATCAATCTTAAAATTCTAATTCATGTCAAATATATATATATATATATATTATATATAATATTTGTGTGTGTGTGTGTGTGTGTGTGTGTGTCAAATATATATATGGAAAATCATATAATACATGATCAAGATTTTTTTTTAATTTGAGAAATTATTGTGAAAAAGAAGATGAATAATTGACGCGTCCTTTAAGTATGCCATGAGTCTCTTTATTAGCAATTAGCATATATACTCAAGCATTCTTGTTTGAAGATGATGTACTTTATTTGTTATGATAATTGAAGAGAAATATACTATTAACATTAAAATAATTGAAATGGTTTCTGACCATGCATAAAACTAAACTTGTGAACTGTGTATGATTCTTGTGGGTAATAAAGGTTTCCCTTTTAACCAAAATTTGTTCTATTCCACAATTTATAAAAGATTGTGATGATCGGAATATATTCCGCCCAATTATTGAACCAAATTAGCATGTCTAGTTCTCTGTTTAAGGTAATTAGTGTTCAATGACATCGGAATAACTTGTACGCCATGTAGCTAGAGTTGTAGTATACAAAATAATGAAGTAGACCAAACTGATCAATAAAATGATCCGACCTCGTAATTAGTCTTTCATATGTGTAATTCATATTTATTTCGTGTCTAACGTTGCATTCGCCTAGCTAATTATTACGTGGGGTTTTTATATTACTATAAATCTGTAGTAATCTTAATGATACTTCACTTTTCCATATTTAATTAACTTGATTAACATAAACAAAGATATCCTCCGGCAAAAGGCAATAACAATATGTAACTTTTCAAAATAAATTTGACCAACCAGCTGTTGCATAAAGAAAGCAAGCCAAATCATCTGTAACAGATTTGCGTACCACTTCATGTACCACAAATAAGAATTTGATACGTGGACATCTTTTTTGCAGGCTTGTAGCTCAACTAAAAGTCTCTTCTGCTTTTGCCTTCTTGCACATTAGACCTCATATTTCTTTTTTTCTTCTAAAACTGCCACATATGCTAAAGAAAAAGTGAAATACTTGGACTTCACCATTTCTAAGGTTTGCATCAAGAGAATTTAAAAAAAAAAATTGGAATCCCATCTTCACGTTTTCTAAAACACCTTAATTAAAAAAAAAAATTAATGGACTCTTAGCCTTCTTTTTCCCCTTCCCAAAAAATGTTGGGCTCTTCTTTGGTTAGTTTTAAAAATTTGTATGATTTGATATAGAAGTGATGAACTTAAGCAGAAACAAACGAGCCTAACATCATATTCACAGTCGAGTTGTTTCCCTTAATGCGTTCTGTTGCATAAAGAGTGTCCTATTTTGCTTGCTACCAAAAAAAAAGGATGGTTTCCTATTATACTGCTTGTTGTATTTTTTATAAAGTAATGGGGAGTTCTCTGTAACTTTCCATTATAAAATGCTATGCTAGAGGAGAGTTTGTAAATTTAATAACAGAATTCACAGTAAAACTGAAGTTTGTAGAAATTATAATGATGTCCAAATGATATTCTTTTAAATATAACTAAGACCCAACATTTTTTGGGGAAGGGGAAAAAGAAGGCTAAGGGTCCATTAAATTTTTTTTTTAATGAAGTTTTTTTAGAAAACGTAAAGATGGGATTCCAAAATCTTTTTAAAATTCTCTTGATGCTAACGTTAGAAATGGTGAAGTCCAAGTATCTCACTTTTTTCTTTAACATGTGTAGCAGTTTTAGAAGAAAAACAAAAAGAAATATGAGGTCTAATGTGCAAAAAGGCAAAAGCAGAAGAGACTTTAGTTAAGCTGAAAAGCCCGCAAAAAAAGTTGTCCACGCGTCAAATTCTTATTTGTGATATATAAAGTGGTACACATATCTGGTGCAGATGATTTGGCTTGGAAAAATGACTAAGTTAATTAGTACGATCTCCTCTTTTCTTAAGCTTTTGGATAAATATTGCATATTTTTTAAGTAAAGCTTTGCTTTATTCCCAATAAATATCTTGTTATTGTTTCTCTCACAACAAAAGTAATAAACTTATATAATCGAATCCAATCATTAATTCAAATAAAGTCTCTTATACTAAATTTACATTTTCATATGCAGGTGTAACACCCGATTCAAGACAGGATGATCAAATTCATGACTTTTATGGAAGACAAGACTATAACGATGATCATAACGCAACCAAACAATTTCTGATACAATCTTATAAAAAGAACTTATATCCAAATTTAAAAGAAGATATACGCCATGATCAAGCCTTATCTGGGAGAAAATCATCATCATCACCAGCTAAAAGTAAGTGAATACCCTCTACTCCAGGGCAATATATATATACATGTACTTGCCTTAATTTATTTCACATGATTTATTTATGCAACCCCATTGGATTGATGCTAGCTTTATATATATATACATAGGTTCAGAAATCAAATGGACCAACAGTTGGTGGTTGCAATTCAAAGTGTTGCTAAGCAGAGGTCTAAAAGAAAGAAAACACGAGGCCTATTCCACTTTAAGAATTTTCCAAGTCCTGTCTGTTTCTATTCTTTCTGGACTTTTATGGTGGCATTCTGATTCTAATCACATACAAGATCAGGTGATTAATCAGACATTGATCGATACAATACGTACCAGCATTGATCAAGTTTCTAATCTATTATTGCATTCGCTTTGGAACAGGTGGGACTGCTCTTCTTCTTCTCGATTTTCTGGGGCTTCTTCCCTCTGTTCAACGCTATATTCGTTTTTCCTTTGGAACGGCCCGTGCTCGCAAGAGAACGTTCCTCGGGAATGTACCGTCTTTCATCATATTACTTTGCAAGAACAATTGGTGACTTGCCAATGGAGCTTGTACTTCCAACTGTATTCGTGACGATCTCATATTGGATGGGCGGACTAAAACCGTCCCTCCTTACTTTCCTCCTAACTCTTTCGATCATTCTTCTCAACGTGCTCGTCTCTCAGGGGCTCGGACTAGCCCTTGGGGCCGTCTTAATGGATGTCAAGCAAGCCACAACTCTTTCTTCGGTGTTGATGCTCGTTTTTTTACTAGCTAGCGGCTATTACGTTACACATATCCCACCATTTATCAACTGGTTGAAATACGTTTCGTTTAGTCATTATTGCTATAAACTTCTTGTGGGGATGCAGTACTCGCGGAATGAGATCTACGACTGTGGATTCGATTCGGGATGTAGAGTTTTCGATTTTCCAGCAGTCAAGAATCTTGAGATTAATAACATGGTATTGGATGTGGCTGCTTTGATGCTAATGTTGGTGGGATTCAGGGTTGTGGCTTATGTAGCTTTGAGGGTGGGACAACCTCACTGACTGCATGTCAAAGACTAAAGTTTTACTTCTCAAAATTGTATAATTTGGAGCAAGAAAGTCAGATTTGATACTTGTATAAGTTGATTACATCAACATTATAAATTATTTGTTCATAGCTTTTGTTCCTCTGAAATTTAAGAAAGGTTTTTGGGATTATATCAATCAAAGTGCTGGTTTCTCTTATAGTTTCTTTCAAATGTCTCTTCGAAAAATTTTACATGCTACTCTGACAACAGCAACTTTATATTATAAAAAGTGGACTTTATGTATTTGATTCTTGTTTTACTAAATTGGACTCGAAGCCCAATTCTGTACTGTTGTTAGCATATATGGTCCTCCAAACAGGCTTCACATCCAATTCATTTGACTTGAGTTGAGAACTAAACCTGTACAAATACCCTGTGAAGATGGTTGGAATATGGAATATGGTTGCTTAATGTTGGTACCACTGAGACTTCTATTACTTAATAATCTAGTCTTATTCAGTATCATGTAAACATTGTTGATCAGCTAGAAATTTAAATAATTTGTTACAGTATCACAAGATTTTGCTTGTTGGAAATGAACGTTGTAGCATCTAAATATTAAGATTCAGCTCGTTTTCTAAGCATTATACTTTTATCGGATCTTATATGGAAGATTATGTTTAGAATGAAACATCTTCATTTTTACATCAAAATATGGAAAAATGTATGGTTTAAGAAAATACTAAAATAATGTGTCATAATTAGTTGTGAACACGACCAGAAAAAAATGCAACTTCTTCAGAAAATGAACATGATTAAACTAGGAAACCACGCTTAGTCATGTGTAAGTATGATACTTTTTAAGATCTTAGTGTGTCGAAAACCAAAGAGGTTCTTAGTAAGGAAATAATCCTCACATCCACATTATACAGAATATGCACGAAATATAAGTTATCATTATAATTTATAATTATTTAGAAAATCAATTTTACTAGCAAGAATTAGTGCATTAAAAATAGAGGGTGTAGTGCAAAGTGTCAAACTTCCAACTTGAGAATGCTAAGTTAAAGGTTTGGGTGCAAAATGTCAATTACTCTATTTGAAATACTTAATAAACTAGATTCTACAAATAATGTGAGTATCTTTTTACTAATCAACAAATTTGAATCTAATCTACAAGCTATACTAGAAGGGGCTGACAGTGTGTGCCAATTTCAACATAAATTCAGGTACTAGACGTTTTCTTGGAGGTGCTGTTGCGTCTTTGGCAAGAGCTTCAGGGTCCCCAGCATGAATCGTGGCGACCAAATCCTCAAACATATCATCCCGTCCACCTCTCATCGGGTCCTGAATTTTGTGTGGATGAAGCATTAAAAAAGGGAAGAAAAAGAAGTTCGAAAAAGCGACAACAATATCTGAAAGCCTACGTTACATGTTACAATGTTCAACTGAAGATAACACAAACAAGATTGCCAAAGCAACAAACAAATCTTTTCATTTCGCACTGGATTATGTCGTTAAAAAGTGCTACTTTTGTTACGTGAGGGAGGAAGTAAAAAGTTGGAGTACAGGTATACTATTCCAAAAATCAAATAAATGAAATGTGTTTAGAGGAAGGTACCTGAAGGAACAGATCTGTATGCGTCTTTCCTTCATATAGAATTGATTCAGCTTGAACTCCCAAGCTTTGAAGTGTTTCAGCAAAACTTTTACTGTAACAAGGAATTTTATATACTTATGTCAACTATAAAATGCATGAATTGCTAGCATGAAAGAAAAAAGTAGTAGGTAAGATAAGGTGTATAACAATTAAAAACGAAACATTTCCAACTGCTAGTCGGGGTATTATATTCACATTAGAAATTACTGTAACCTGGTTAAGAATCGCCGTAAGACTCAACGAATTGCTATAAATGTGATCAAGTTTTATGCTTGATTGTGTGCATTCAGACTAGATTATCACATGTCATGCTCAGGTAAATTCATTTGACTAGTGTTCATGTTGATTCCTTAGTAGTATGTTGCATGTAATTGCACACCAGTTTCAACGTCGTGATTGGTGTAATTAAAATATGACAAGAGATGATCATGAGCCTTTTTGGAAACTTTTGCCACTTTTAAGAATTTGCCACGTGTTCTGGGAAAGGACTCGGGCTATTGTGTAGAGAGACAAGTCTCACTCCCTTGAGAAAAAAAGGGGGGTTCCGTTTCTACAAACAACTACTAGAAAAATATGCAGCACCTAGCAGTTATTGAAAAGATAAGCATAATGACATAGCAAATTCAGTACTCTTGTTGATGTTCAACAAAGGAAAAAATTCAGTACTTTTGTTCAATGTTACTAGTTGGCCATGCATCACGACTAAGTTAATGGTTGCACTGGTTAAAACTTAAAAACATGCAATCAAAAATAAAACAATTATGCATCTAATCTTCGTTACAGGGTAAAAATACTAACATAGACTCTTATCTCACAGATATATCAAATCTTCAAACTTGAAATTCTCAGACATGGCTAAAAATTTACTCTCTGTATCACAGTGTAGCAATAAACATGGGCGACTAAAGCAATGCACACAAGTACAAAATAAACGTTATTTTCATACTCGTATCTGGTCAATTGCCATACGAATAATTGATTTATCATCGGTGAGATGGCAAGTTGTAACGAATAAACCCCGGGCTAATTTATATTAAAAAAACAAATAGGACAAATAAGTTGATCATGCATTGACCAAATAAGACTAAAACCTGGAATCAGAGGGGATAGAGTAATCTGCGGTTCCATGGAAAAGAATTATCGGTGGTAGGAGCAAAGCTGCATGCCCAATGCTTGGATCCTGCACCAGTACTTCTGGTGAATATTTACGCAAAGATTCCTCCCCTTCCATTATGCTGGGAAGGTGAGACAGATTATCAGCAAGAAAAGCGGAGACCAGTTGCCAGAATGGAACAAGTCCACAAAATCCATACCTTAGAAAAATTGAGCGGTATAGACCTCGATTGTGGAAGTGATCGACCAGATTGTACAAATTGTAGCTGCTCCACAAAAGCCAGATGAAATTACACATTACAAGACAAGAATATGAGTTAAGTATATACATAGGACAAGTTAACTTGTTATGCTTCCTTTCCATAGAACAAGAACGTTCTTCCAGCATTTAACATAAGCGACAGTCGAAAGTCTTGCTTGCCTTGATAACGTTCAATGATAATAATTTAAAGAATTATCAGAGCTACAAAAAACTTTTAAGTTTCTGGTTGCTGGCAGTAATTTGCAAGAGAAAGATCTTCATACCCTCCAGATAAACCAAAATAAGACTTTATCTGAGACACACTCCAAGACGTCTTTTCACCATTAGCCTCTTTGATTGCCTGCTCTAACAGGGCACAAGCACCAATATGTGCACCAGCCGATTGCCCCATAAGATAGATCCTAATAAGAGGTAAAACAGGAGTATGAGTTCTTGATGGATAAGTAGCAAGTGTTTATTATGTCGTTAAAGTAGGAAAATTACCGATTAGGATCGCCCCCATATTCAGCAATATTATTGCACACAAATGAGATACCTTGAGATGCATCTTTCACCATATCACTAATAGTGCCCTGTGGGAAGTTCCTGCAAGCGTGTCAAACATTAGATTGACCTTATTATGAAAGAACTTGGTGGCCTAACTGCAACATACGGTAAAACAAATCAACAACTCATAAATATTACCTATAATCAATGCAAGCCACTATTACATCCCTTTCTGATAGCTGCATTCCTAAAAGAGAACCCCATGCTTTATAACTGCAGCACCAAGAAGAACTTGTAAATAGCTATTTCTTACAAATGTACGAAGGGGTTACAAACAAACACGATTTCCACCTAGATTCTGCAACAGCATCCTATTTATCGATTGCAATTTATAAACATCATGACTCTCCATCTCCTCAACCAACTTTAGCTAAGTTCAGTTGTTACAGTTCGAAGGAAAAAGGAAAACAATAACTAGCCAATATGTGGGAAGTCCGAATCATCTCACTTCAATGTCACTCTCTTTGATAATATTTAACCAAATAACAGTGATAGTTTTTGTGTGAATTCAGTTCTATAGTAGATTACATTCAGCACACATTAACAGCAAAAACATTATCGCTGGTTCCATGCGTCAAATCACCTATGTAACGTACTTTCTTAAGCATGCCTTTGCCTGATCAATATGCACCAAAGTAACAAGGATACACGAATCCACGTGCTCTAGGGTTGATCAATTACTAGAAACTATAGTTTTCACGTTCTATATTGTACGAAAAGAAAAAAAAGAAAAAAAAAAGGAACATGAATAAGCATCATTTCACAAAAGGGTCTACAGAGTCAATAGTTTAGACATAATCCAGACAGAACAAGAATGATTGCATACCCAATTATCCAGGCTCCACCTGTAATAAATGCAATTACTGGCTTTGGTCCATCAATGTTTTTCGGTAAATAGAGATCAAGCCTGCAATAGAAAGCACCGGTCATGTATTATATAAGAAGCTAAAACGACAAGAGAGTCAATGTACTTGAAAACTCACCTATTTCTTGGCTGGTCTCCATAAACTATACCTCTACGTATGTGGTTAGAGAAGAAGTAAGCATACCCCACTGCACTACCATTAAAGGAAATTAGTTTAGATATCTGAGTTACAATTGAATATATTCCCAAGTTACCATAAGCAAAAGAAAGAAAAAAAAGGATAGCAACAGCATACATCATATATGAGCAAACCTTGGACAAATCCAGGCATGAGAAGGATGGCATAGCAGCCAAGGGCTAGAAACCTGGTGATCCATCTGTATCCTACCCTGGGTAAAGTTCAATGAATTCATAGCTTTAGGTACTGAAATAAAAGGCTAAAAATATCCATTACTAAAATTTTGGGAATCAAACGACGCAATGGGAAGGAAGAATGTAAGTATTTCACTAACAGTATACCACAATCATGAGTAAAAACAATATAGTTAACTAATCCAATATCGACGCGTGAAGGATTCTAATGCATCATCATCATGTAACAATAATAAGTAGATTAAGTATTTTCCACCATTCTTGCAAACAAAAGTAATCTTAATACATACTTATTGAAAACAAGACACAACCTATAAAATGTAAGTTTCCGTTTAATTACCCGAGGTATCGCAACAACTTGAGGCTGAGTCGAGTAATCAAATAAGTATCGGAGGCGGCCCTACCGACGTCCTCCCTGAACGAATGTCGCCCACCGCCCTCTAAAAGGGCGTCGCCACTGGCGGAACGACGTCGTCGATAAGAATGAATAAAGGGTCTTGTTTCATTTCTGTTTTTGTCGCCGTCGTTGTTGTCTTCTGAAATGAGAATCCTGGTGGATGAATCATCAACATCAATTTCGGATCTGAGAAGCGCCGTAATCATTGGAGAGGAGGATGATGACGTCAGCGATGAAGAGGGTGGAGTGTTGGGATTAGATGATACAGGTAGTATGCTATTTGTACTACGTGATTGCAGCATATCTGTAATGGAGTAATGGTAAAGTATTAAAGAATTGGATTGTGTGAAGGAACAACAATAAAAAGGAGGCTTTGGATTGTCGTAACGGTAACGGTAACAGTAACGATTAACGAATCATTCATTCATGAAAAAATGAAATGGATTTAGAGAGAGAAAGGGGACAAATACTCTGTTCTTGTTATTTGCCAGTTAGAAAGGAATTCAATTGGATTGGGGGTGGAGATGTTGGGAAGTGGGGTCCATGACTGGTTGGTGCCACGTGTTGTCTTGCTATAAGCCTTTGGATTATTAAGAAAATGAATTGGAAATAGTTAATTTGGTGCCACTGTTCTTTTTTGGTTTTTTCGCAAAATGCAATTTGATAGGCTGTCTAGGCTAAAAAACGTGCTTTCTCAAAATATGCATCTAAAACTACCTTTAAGGGCTTATTAGGGCCTCCCAATCCGGATTGAATAATGCTAAGCCCATCTTTGGTTACAAAGATTTTAAACCCGGGTTATCCACATTCAATATGAATAACCCGGGACTCAATCATGTTTTGAAACGGAGGTGACGGGGTGTTTTTTAAAAACTGACTTCTACAGTAATTCTTTGTTTGTGTGTGCAATCTCTTAGTTACCCCTTATCACCAACGTCTCTATTACTTGGAGGGCAGAATCCAGAAAGCAGTAGACCTCACAATTCCTCTTTCCACATTCTCCGCTTAGCTGAATAGTAAACCCTCGATTGTGCGATCCTTTTTCATACAATTCGCCGTCACCTCGTTAAGAACAGGGAATTTCAATTTCTCTTACTTTGTCAGTTACGATTGTGACCCATTAATTCCTTTGATTCCAAAATCGAAATTACATGCCCTAATTTTGTATCAATTTTTTACATTCGTCAGGTGGTGGTGAATAGGATTGTGATAATTTGTTGGTCTCTCGCAAGTTTCATTTACGGTACGGTCTGACGGTCAATTCATGGTACAATACGTTTGTTGCTGGACATTGTGGCTGATTCTAATACTTTCCTTTTTTCCTATTTGTAATGCAGCTCCGAAATTGATCGTGTTTAGCTTCCTCTTCGTTACAGGTATAATTTTCTCCCCAATTTCAGATGTTGGTTATCTTTGAGATTTTTTTTTTGATTGGGTGAAACTATATATGAATACCCATTTTTTTAATTTCTTTAACCTGGCTTTAATCACTGCATGTATGTACTTGGTGGGTAATGATTCTCTCGTGGATAAATAAGCTATATATTTGAAACTTGTTGGATCAAACTTTTGCAGGTATGGCCCCCAGTAACATCTAAGTTTTCATGTTTATAATAGTAATTATATATAGTTATTAATTCCATTGATGGTGTGTTTGCACTATTATGAATAAGAAACTTAAGGCCAATGTCACTTTTGCAAACAAACAGCTATGGTCTTTTGGATATTGAAATAATATGCGGTGCAGATTGCTACCTGTGTTATATATTTTTGTACTGATATATAACTTGTTCATCATGTTGCTACATGTGTTATATATTTTTGTACTGATATATAACGTGTACATCATGTTGCGTGTATGTGCGTATAGATTGGTTGCCAATGGTCGCAAAATTGCCCTAAAAACTTTGGGGGGGAAATTTGAAAGAAACTTGCAAAAATCAGAAACAAGTCGTAATGGGAATGCTGTTGGAAATGGGAGTTTGGATGGTTTATTTTAAGGGTACAATTGACATTTTAACCTAACAAGTATGACACATACAACAAAACAGGACAACCAAAGCTGTGGATGAAGTTAGGCGCTGATTTTAATAGGACTCAATTTTTTTGCAACCAAAGCTAATGCTAACACAAATAATATGGATTTTATTAGATTTCTTGTTGAGTATGACCCAATCCCAACCTAGTAACCAAACGAGCCCTAACCTTCCTCAAGGGTCTCTCTCTTGAAAGTTGAGGGTCTCTTTTTGTAGGAGTCGTTATCTTCTGGGAAGTCCTTCTTCGATCTCGTGGATGCGCTCTTGTCGATTTTGGGGTCATTAATCACGATTTCTCGCCGTCTTCTTCAGCTTGCGCAATTCAGGACCACAAACTTTCCTTAATTCTTTCACACGAGGAATTAGGGCTTCGTGGAGTTTTTTTCCTTTTTCATCTTTTTTTCGGTGTTTTTCCGTTGACTTGCGGCTCACGTTTCTAGGTATCCCGCGTATGGATCGTCTCTCTTAACATTGAATTTACGTTGTTGTTCGCAGATTGTGGCGGAAGGCGATCTTTCGGTGTTAGGCAGCCACGACCGAAGCCTTAACGTAATACCTCTTCCTCGCATCTTTAGTCGGATTATAAATGATCTAGACAGTCAGTTACGACATAGTTTGTCGGTTAAGGATGTGGAGGAGATGGTCACTTTGTCTCACGCTGCATGGCAGAATGTTAATAAATCCACGGAACTCGTCTTGGTTGGGCGAATTATTGCAGGAAAGAATTTCAACTTTTCGGCGTTTTGCACCCTCATTAAAAACTTGTTCAAGGCAAACAAAGGGCTGGAAATTTCGCGCATTAACGAGGACCGGATGATCTTTCAATTTTTCCATGTCGTTGATAAAAGAAAAGCGTTGAACGGGTGCCCATGGTCCTTTGACAAGCAAGTTCTTATTCTGAGCGACATTGGTCCCGACGAGAACCCCACTACAATAAACTTGGACATTTGAAGCTTTTACGTGCGAATTTACGACCTCTCACTCGCACGTCAAACAAAATAATTTGCGAGCTCCATTGGTCATAGATTGGGAAGGTTTGAGGATGTTGAGCTCAGTGACTCATAGGACCTTACTATGCGTATATGTGTGAAGATTGATGTCACGAAACAATTGGCGCGATTCATGACTATTAGGGGTACGGGGGGTACATGAATTCACGGTCAAATTCAAGTATGAACGTCTTCCTAATTCTTGCTACTTATGTGGTGTTTTGGGATATATTATGACGGATTGCAATACGCAATATGATCAGCCCACGGAGATGCTGCCCTTGACTACTCTGTATGGAGCATGGTTGAGGGAACCGCCGAATCAATGGGAAATTGATATCGCCAAAGGTTCTTGGATCGGCGTAACAGGGGCGGTAGCTTTGCTCCAACAGCACCGTGCAACATGAATCAGCCATGGCGTCGGCCTCGATAGGAAACACCTGCTACCGAATCTGCACGAAACAGGGAAACGCCATCATCGAATGGAATAAACAGTGATAGGCAATCGCGCTCAAACGAAAGGAGACAAAATTTAGTCCTCGATAATCAAAGTGCAGCTAATACTCGCCCTCTGCCATTTCTAAGCGAGGACAGTGGTTCGGAGTGAACAATTTCTTCAGACCCGGGTCTCCGTATTGGCAAATCCGTGCGGCGTAAACGAAGGGCGATCAGAGGGGACAGAGGTTCGGGACAGTAGGACGGTGTACAGCAGCTTTACCCAGGAAAGAAGCGAACATGAGCGAAACAAATTGAGGAAATTCACCGAATTCTGAAGAAATTTCGAGCGGAGGTTGAGGTCGGACGAGTGGAGTGCAAAACCGGGGCAGAAACTATAGCGATAGCAGAAGTTGCGACGCAACCCCGCATTCAATGAGTATCTTATGTTGGAACTGTCAGGGCTTGGGGAATTCTTGGACAGTTCGTGAATTGAGACAGATGGTCTCATTGTTGCACCCCCCTGATCTTCTTGTCCGAGACCAAGTGTCGGGGTAGGAAAATAGAGGTGTTGAAACAAAATTTGGGTTTTAATGGTGTATGTATGGAAGCTAAAGGGAAATCAAGGGGACTAGCATTACTGCATGATAAGGCTTTGGATATTCAGCTTGTTAGCATGTCAAGTAATCACATTGATGTTGTTGTTTCCGATATGGGTGGTTGTGGGGATTGGCAGTTTATGGGATTCTATGGTGAACCAGATGAGATGCATCGAATGAAAACGTGGAATCTAATCTGTCGGCTTCAGGGAGATCTAGTATGGCCTTGGCTATGTGCTGGGGACTTCAATGAAATCCCGAATCACAACGATAAAAAATGAGGGCTACGTCGTGCGAATTGGCTACTACGTAATTTTAGGGAAGCGTTAACAGACACGGGATTGTGCGATATTGGTTTTCAGGGGACGCGCTTCACGTGGTGCAATCATAACCCTCATCCAGCAACGGTTTAGGAACGCTTAGATCGGGCATGGCTCGCGCTTTTCCACTCGGTGAAGGTCACGCACTACGTAGCGAAACACTAAGACCATTCAGCTAAATGGATTGAATTACACGCATCTGTAGCATGCACGGTACGTCCACCCTGTCGTTTTCGGTTTGAGGCCATTTGGGCTCGGAAGTCTAACTGTGAAGCGCTGGTTCGACAATTATGGACAGAAAATGGTGAGGTTACGGTTGAGGAAAAATTACAGAATTGTAGGTTGGGGCTGTTATGTTGGGATAAGATGGGGGAGAGTAGAGATGAAAAGGAAAATAAAGGCGCTCAATGACCGTATTTTAGTACTGCGGCGATGGGAAATTACTAGCGAGGGGAAGGAGGAGGAAAAAATGCTGAAAAGGGAATTAGAGGAGCTATATTCAGTGGAGGAGATTTACTGGAAACAGAGAGCGAAGGTTCAGTGGCTCAGAGAGGGGGATCGAAACACTGCGTATTTCACAATAGAGCGAGCGAGAGGCGTACAAAAAATGAGATTCACCCACTACGAGACGTGTTGGGAGTGATTCGGTCGACACCGACCGAGATTGATACGATAGCTGCTAGGGGCGTTCACGGGCGGGTTTTAGCGGGTTGTCGTAGAAAAAGACACCATATCCAATACTTGCGGGTTACCAATTTTCTCACCCATGCGGGTGAGTTTATTTTTAAGACCATGCGGGTTGCGGTTTAGGCAGGTGTGGGCGGATTGGCGAGCGGGTTAGCGGGTTAGCGGGTTATGTTACACATCAAATCACAAAATAATACTTTTTAGTTTTTTCATGTTTTAAGACATACAAGTTAGATAGTAGAATAGTCTCATATTCTCGAATTAAAGAAATATGATCTCTTTTTTTTCTCTTGTTTTTTTTTCTAATGCTCATACTATATTCAAATAAATTCATATATTAACGAATATTAAGTTTCATCTATACGTATATAAAGTTTTTCCCTCTATTCGCGTCTAATTATTAACTTGTCAAGTTATATATGAACTACAATGTTGTGTAGCTATCTTTATTATTTGACTAATAATGCACAACTATTTTTTTTGTTATAATATTTAGTGAAATAAACTAATATTTTTATTATTTTCTTTCGTATGCGGGTGGGCGGGTTGGTGTACAACTCAACCCACAACCCGCCCACTCAAGGGTGGGTTGCCATTCTTTCCAACCGCAATACAACTTGCAAAAATAAAAACATGTGGGTGGCGTGTGGCGGGTTGAGTGGTTCGGGTTTAGGCGGGTCGGGCGGGTGAGCAAGTTTATGAACACCCCTAACAGCTGCGAACTACTTCACCTCGGTCTTTGGGTCCATCGGTCCGTCTGAGGATGACATTGAAGAGGTATTATGGGACGTGGAAGCTTGTGTCAGCCCAGCATCGAACACTACCCTTTTACAATAATTTATGGCGGACGAGGTACATTTAGCATTGAAAGATATGTATCCGTATAAATTCCCTGGTCCATACGGCTTTTCTGTCTTCTTTTATCAAAAAGTTTGGACCATTGTGGGGGATGATATTATTACTTTTGTTCTTTCTTTCTTAAATAATCGTATCCTCGATCATGTGGTTAATTTCACTCATATTGTGCTTATTCATAAATGTCCTAACCCTGATGTGATGACACAGTTCCGCCCTATTAGCCTTAGTAAAGTGAGCTTTAAAATTGCCTCTAAAGTTGTGGCGAACATGCATAAACCGATTCTCAACGAGGTAATATCTCCTACACAATCCGCTTTTGTCCCAGGGAGACTCATAACCGATAATATTTTGGTCGCCTTTGAGCTTAACCACTTCCTGAAGAATAAGAGGACGGGAAATCGTTGTTATATGACGCTGAAATTGGACATGAGTAAGGCATACGACCGAGTCGAGTGGTCCTTCTTGAAAAAAGTAATGATTGGGCTTGGATTTAATTCTAGTTTTGTATCGTTAATTATGATTGGTGTTCATACTATCTATTATTCGACTCTAATTAATGGAAGAGAGTCACCTATTTTTTACCCCGAAATGGGAATTAGGCAGGGGGATCCACTATCCCCCTACCTCTTCTTATTTGTTTTTGAGGCTTTTTCAGTAATTATCTCGAATGCAGAGGCTCGAGGAACACTGCGCGGGCTAGCTATCAGCCGTTCGGCCCCTCGTATCTCACATCTCTTGTTCGCATATGATACACTTTTATTTTGCGAGGCAACGAGGGAGGCAGCATGTGGAATCCGCGAGCTATTGGGTCGGTTTAAGGCGGCCTCGGGACAGCAAATTAATTTACAAAAACCGGTTGTGGTGTTTAGTAGGAACACGAGGGATGATTGGGCGATGGAGTTAGGCACGATTCTTGGGGTTGAGGTTGCGGTTAGACATGAAAAGTACTTGGGCCTTCCTTCTGTGGTTAGCAAGTCGAAGAGGGAGCTTTTTGATTTTATCCGGGAAAGAGTTTGGAAGCGAGCGCAGGGATATAAGGGGAAGACGTTGTCAGGGGCGGGTAAGGAGGTGTTGTTCAAATTAGTGATGTAATTCGTTCCTACTTTTGTGATGAGCTGCTTTCATTTATCGGGTACGTTGATTGGTGAGATAAGCTCGATCATTGGGAACTATTGGTGGGGAAGTGGTACGCGCAATAAAATTCATTGGGTTGCGTGGAAAAAATTATGCAAAAAGAAAGAGGATAGTGGGCTTGGTTTTCGGATTCTCAATGCTTTTAACATGGCATTGCTTGAGAAACAGGCTTGGCGCATTTTTCAGAACCCGGAGAGCTTGGTGAGTCGATTGTTTAAAGCTAAATATTTCTCGGGGGTGAATTTCTTGGAGGCTCGTCTTGGGGATAATCTGTCGTTCTCTTGGAGGTGTATTTGGGAAACCATTGTGGTGGTGAAGTGAGGAGTGCGATGGCGAGTGGGGAACGGCAATGCTATATCGATATGGGACGACCCGTGGTTGCCACGTCCCATAACATTTTGGCTGATCACTACTCGTGATCCAGAGGCAGAGGTGCAGCGCATTACCAGCCTTATTGACGTCGCGACAAGATGGTGGGATGCAGAGTTGATTCGGAATATTTTTTGGGAGGTGGATGCTTGCATGGTGTTATCGATCCCCTTGGGTAGATTCGACCATGAGGTTACTCAAATTTGGCATTATGAGAAGCATGGGTATTTCACAGTTAGAAGCGCGTATCATATCATTATGTCGTAGGGTTTAACGACGCGTGGTAATTGGGAGGTTGAAAGTTTGAGTGATCAGCACTGTTGGAAGAAGATTTGGAGATTGGGGTGCGCAAATAAATTAAATTATTTTGGTGGCGTACATGCTTGGATATTCTTCCGACTCGCATCAATCTCGCGCGGCGAAAACTTGGAGATTGTAGAATGTGTATCGTGTGCAACGAAATGGATGAAACTTCACCATATATATATTTTGAATGTCTTGTGGCACGTCAAGCTTGGGCGTTAGCTAATTTTTCCACAAGATCCAGCCATTACGAGCAGGAGGGGTTACTCGACTGGTTCCATCGAATTTAGCGTGAAGAAGGAAAGGAGACTGCGAGTGTGGCAATCACTCTTTGTTGGGCCTTGTGGCATAACAAAAATTTAATTCTTGCGGGGGAGGGGCGACACAATGCAACGGAAATTGCGGAGTTTACTCTACAATATGCAATGTCGTGGCACGAGTTGGGAAGCCGTGCGCAAGAGGTAACGAGCATGGAAGGAACGGCGTGGGAAGCTCCGAGCGAGAGTTGGTTGAAGATAAATTTTGACGGAGCAAGGTTTGAAGAACAAGGGGTCGTGGGTATTGGAGTGGTGAGCCGTGATCATACGGGTCGGATTGTAGCGACGTTTCAAAAACATTTCGCGGCTAATCTTGCTCCATCAAGTATCGAGGCTTTGGCGGCGCTTTGGCTATCCGTTTATCGGTTGGTATGGAGTGAAAACAAGTGATTTTGGAAGGTGATTGCCTTAGCATCATCCATGATATTCTCTTTCGGACTCAAGATGACGCGACATATGCGAACATCATTAAGGATTTCCTGCACTTCTTCGAACCATGTGACGATTTTTCTATTAGGTGGATTGGAAGGTATGCTAACATTGAGGCGCATAATTTAGCTCGCACGGCGTTTGGAGAGTTTTGTGATCCTCCGAATCTAATTTTTGCAGCGTAATATGAGTTAGTTTTGTTGGTTTTTTTAGTTTTTTTGTTGGTCTTGACATTGGTGGCGCGAATTTGTGTCTTTTTGATATGCAATATAAGATCTTTTGGTTTCAAAAAAAGAAGAAGTAATTACTTTTATATGAGAATACAATTTTAAATTTGAGTTTTTCGCATAAAAATGGAGATTATAGTTACGTGTCTTTTGCTTTTACACCTAAAATTGTCAAATTAAAACAATGTTAGTAATAATCTGGAATGACACAAGAATTCAAAATGAGTTTTGATAAAAACACGAGTAGAAATTTATGTAATCAATAACTACCTTGTATTCTTGATGAAACAATTTCATTCTTTGTTAAATCATGTGAATTTTGAAAGGCTCTCACACAAGCAGAGAGCTCTAAATCTGTACAATAGACAAGAAATTACTGGAAGAGAAAATATTTTGTAAGAATATTGTTTTTGATGATCAAAACAGAATCAAGAGCCCTTAGGCTACATCGTTCGACAAATAAGAAATAACATCGGTTGGAGGGGATTGTAGAAAACAAAACCCTCCCTCCTCTCTTTGTTTCTATCGCGCGCAATCCACTTGAGGTCACACGTCCAAGGCTTGTGGATAAGTTCACGACATTCTTTGATTTTCTCCTTCAAGGCCGGCTCCTGATCTCTCTCGCCCATGATTCTTTTGAATGCGTCCAGTGAGTCGGTCTCCACGCAAATCCTCTCCAATCTTCGCTCACAAGCTAGCATAAGACCATTCCTAATGGCCTCGAGTTTCGCTTCTAGCACGGTTGGGCATGGCAATGGTGCGTGGAAACCCCACAACCATTCGCCCTTCTCATTGCGTAGCACACCGCCAATCGCACCCTTGTTATTTGTAGCATCAACCCCTCCGTCCACATTGAGTTTCACCCATCCCTCTCCCGGTTTTTGCCAAGACAGTCGCGTCCCTTCTTTTTTCCCGCATGCCTTAAACATGGCGTAGCTTAATCCCTTGATTTGACAAATCAAGCTGAAGTTCTTCTCGAATTTCCCTTTTGAAAATTCTATTATTCTGCGCCTTCCATATAGTCCACGTACTTGCTGCAAAAATAATGTTCCACAGAATGTTGGGCATGATGCTACACAAAGTCTTGCTACAACGCAGATTATTCTTCATCCAGTTCGTGTCTTCCATGTCACGGAAGACCTGCCAGTTGTTGCCTTCAAGCAAAGTTCTCCACACCTTGAAAGCGGATGGGTAGTGTCTAAGAATGTGCAGCGATATCTCTTTAGGGTTCTTACAGCTTTCGCAAGTCGCAAACTTGGTGAGTTTCCTCGTTTTCTGTAGATGATTGGAAGAGAGCCTGTTTTGGTTAGCCAACCAAAGAAAGTATCAGATTTTGTTGCTGCAAGGGGCTGACCAAATCCACTTAGTGCGACTCAGGGGGTGTTGTCGTTCTTGACTTAACTGATATAGCGCCATGTATGCGCTTTGGCAAGAGTAAACGTCGTTCGTCGATTCACTCCAAAGTATGCGGTCCTTCTCGTCCGATAGGGTTGGTGTCTTCCTGCTAATCATGTCGTGGACCTGTTGGGGAAGTTCGGTATTGATGTGTGTTAGGTTCCAGTGACCCGTATCATCAATAACGTCGCTAAAATTAAGATCTAAATCTTGTGTGTCAATTTCCCCGACGTGATCGCAGAGTCGTGCACTCACCAACCAATTATCAAACCAAAAGGATATAGAATCTCATTTTCCCACCTTCCAACGCAACATATTTTTCAATAAGTTCATGCACCATATCAACCCCTTCCAAGTAGGAGTATCACTCACTTTGCCTTTGTAATTTAGCAACCGATAATTTTTGAGGTATTTTGCCTTAACAATTTCCCCCCACAAGCCTTTTTCCTTCGCGAGCAACTTCCATCCATATTTTGCTAATAATGCTTGATTATTGATGCGCGCACTACGAATTCCCAGCCTCCAAATTTACGTTCACGTGTGACTTTGGACCAACCTACTAGGTAAAGCTTTCGAATACTTGGATCGTTGGACCAAAGAAACACCCGATTCATCTTGTCGAGGGCAAACATTCTCGGGGAGGTAGCATGATTGCATCACGTGTATAGGCACTGCGGTTCCTACCCATTGAACGAGCGTCGCTCTTCCCGCGAGCAACAACGTTTGGCTTTTCCAACCCAAAAATCTTGCGCCCAGCTTATCAAAAATATCCGTGAAGTCTTCATGTCGCACTCGGCCATGAAATAAGTTAGCCCCCAAATACTTACCGAGATGTTGCATTTGCGCGAGCCTCGGATTGCGCATATTCGTCTCTTAAGGTTCCACTCCCCCGGTTTCACAAAGAAGACTTTGGATTTATCTAAACTTAGCTTTAAACCCAAGCATCTACATAATTGATCCAACACTGCCTTGACCGTCCTTGCTGTTTGCAGAGTTGCCTTCCTCATAATGATAAGGTCATCCGCGGAGAATATATGTGAAAGCTTTGGTCCCCCGCGACACGGACTAATAGGTTCCCACTTTTTATCTTGTACAGCCTCCAATATGAGGTATGAAAGGCTCTCAATGCAAAGGACAAAGAGGTAGGGAGATAACGGGTCGCCTTTCCGAAGGCCACACCCATGATGGAACGCTTCTAACGGGGTACCATTCCAAAGAATCTTTGTCGAGGCGTTCGACGAACAAAACATAATCAATTTAATGATATTCTTCGGGAAGTTGAAGGCGTGAAGACTCTCCTCGAGAAAACTCCAACTAATCTTATTGTACGCTTTCTTTAAGTCGAGTTTAAGAATCATACACCCATTTTTATTTTTCTTCTTGTTACGCAAGGAGTGTAACAATTCTTGAATAACGAGAATATTATCTTGGGTACCTCGGCCTTTAATAAATGTTTATTGGGTAGGCGCAATCAGTTCCGGCATGTAATCCCTTAGTCTAAGTGTGATGCACTTAGTTATGACTTTGTACGTGACGTTGCATAGGGATATTAGTCGAAAGTGGGAGATGAGAGATGGACTTTGAATCTTGGGAATAAGGCAAAGGAACGCAGCGCATACTTGCGGATTGAATTCCGCGTCGTGGAAGGCCGAGTCGACAAACTCAAAAAGCGATTTATTCATCCAATCCCAATACTTCTGATAAACCTTGGCTTGCAAACCGTCGGGTCTGGGTGCTTTTAATGGGTGGGAAGCCCAAACCATCTCTTTAAGTTCCTCCATGGAGATATTTTGTCCTACACACAACATCATATGCTCTTCCATCACCTGTTGATACCGTGAGATCGCGAGGGGGTGTAGTAGCTGCGGTACCCGAGAATAGACCATGGAAAAATTCGATCGTATGATTCTTAAGTAATTTTTGGTCCTCCGTCCAGATGTGATTTCGTTTCTTTTTCGTTGTGTGAGCGTTGCTCGATGGAAGAACTTTGTATTGCGATCTCCCTCCTCTAACCATTTAACCCTCAACTTTTGACGCCAAAAAGTCTCCTCACCTCGCATGATGGTATTATATTCCTTAGGAGTTTGCCTTCTAGCTTGAGTAAGAAATTGTTCGATTTTCTTGCAATTTCTCGTTGCCCCCCTTTCAAGTCTTTTGAGCACACGCGATTTCAGCTTAAATAGATTCCCAAATTTTTCCTTATTCCACAGAATCATGCACTTAGGAACTGCTGCGCTTGCTTCAAACAATTGAGGATAATTATGCCAAACAGTCTTCATGTTGGTTTCGCACTGGGGGTGCGAGTACCACATGTCCACGAACCGAAAGGGGCGTGGGGATTTACGGTTCATCCAACCATCACACCGAGTTAGAAGGGGGTGGTGGTCCCCGTGAGTGTGCAGGAGATATGACACCGAGAAGTTTGGGAATTTATTAATCCACCCTTCGTTCGCCAAAGCGCGGTCCAGGCGTTCTCTTATTATATCTCCCCCTGCCACTTATTCGACCACGTGAAGTTTGGTCCTTCGAAGCCTAAATCCGAAACTCCCCATGAATTAATTCGTTGTTGAAACGCGGAGCAGCGGTTCGCGACATCTGTGCTCCCCCCTGATTTCTCATGTGCGGCTCCAATTTCATTAAAATCCCCTTGGAGTAGCCACGGGAGATCGTTTAGTTTTGAAGTATTCTCAAGATTGTCGAAGACCCATGACTTATCCGCTGCGTTTGGCTTTGCATAAACCCCCGAAACCTTTCATTTTTCCTTGTTTTTCGGCCCGACAAGGGCGTGTATAACCTGATCATCGACCTCTTGCACTACCACGTCGATTGAATCTGAATTCCATAGTAGTCATATTCCCCCAGACATGTCGTGAGTTGGTGCAATGCAAAAATCTGTGTATCCTAGCGTCGGCGCTATCTTATAGGGCTCTCTCCTCGTTAACGCGAGTTTCCAGGAGGTATACCACATTCGGCTTATGACTGCGGACAAGATTTCTAAAATTGAGACGAAAATCCTCAGATCCAGCACCCTGACAATTCCACGAAACTATATTCATCTTAACACGTGGAGGTGGTATGTTTGGAGCGGGTCAGAAATCTTCGTCCCATCCATGATAGTATCGTCTGGCTCGATAGCGTTGACGCTATGTATTCTTGATGGTTACTTTCCCACTCGCTCAGCTTGAAGCACTGCCAATAATTCTGCACTTGCTCCACCCTCTATCCATGAGGTATTGAATTCCAATTCCCACACTGTCGAGGCTACCCCCATCACCATGATGTATCTCAACTTGATTAGTGATGTCTTTAAGGGGTCGCTGAAGTAATCCCTCATTGTCTGAATATCCCAAAAGTTCAGTGGGGGGACGACGATCATCGCTCCGTTTACCCAGTTGACTTGAAGGTCCCCGTCTTGTTCCATTACTATCACGGTCATGCTCTATATTTTTGATTTCCCTGCACTCCTCTAAATTCTCCCGAGCTAAAATCGCGAATGGATTCAGAGGTAATTCTTTATTGTTCACTGCTTTGTATGTCACAGCTTTAGGTATGGACTTTTTCTTTCCTTTGTTAGCTGTTTTAGCATTGTTAACGGACTTTGCACTACCATTCCCCGTGGAAGTGGAATTCCCTGCTTGTGAAGACTATTTAGCCTTTCCTATGTGGAATTCTTTCCCTTCTAGCCCCCTCAATGTCGAGTCTTGGTTGACTTTTGCTATGTCATTTCTTTTAAGGATACTTTTGACCACTAGGTCGCTCGGTCCCCCACGTACATCCGCGCTAGTTATTTTCTTGTTAAGGTTATTACGCCGTTCCGCATGCACCCAGGAGCCAAATTTATTTGACTTTGCTTTTTCAAGAAGCCATATATTTGAATGTTCGGGGGTTTGGTTGTTGGGTTCCACCGACTCTATATGGCTTACATTCGCGCTTGTCTCTTGTGTCAAGGGCGTCTTTGCGCACTCGTTTTCCATATGTCCCACCCGACCACATGAATGACACAGCTTATCAATGTTTTCGTATTGCACTTGAAAAAGTTTCTCTCCAATGTAGATAGCTCTATCAAGGGGTTGTTTCGTTGAGATTTGGACACAAAACCTCGCATATTTTTCCCGTGACACCGTGTAGGTATTCCCATCAATTTTGATAACATCCCCGATTCCGCGACCTAAGGGGAGGATTACAGCTTCATGCATCATCTCAATAGGAACACTGATGACGCGGACCCAAGTAATCACATGTTCCATCTTGTCCTTACTAGCGACAAATTCTGGTGTCCACTTTCGGATCGTCAGAAAACTACTGGCCAGTTGCTATGGTCCTTCAGTGAGAATTCGTTCCCGCTGCTACCAGGTAGTCCCTTTAAGTACGTAAGTTCCCGATCCAAGGTCGACTATATCACTATCTCCGGTGAGGTTCCGTATTATGTTCAGTTTATTAAGTAAGGTTGGATAGAACCATGATCGACCTCGTACTTTGATGTAAATCGCATCCTTCCACAGTTCATTCAACAATTTTTTCAATTCGTCTGATAGTTCGATCGTTTTGTAGGGTTTCATTTCCGACGGAGGTAAAACCCTAGCCTACCATGCACCTCATCGATTTGGTCCTTGTTAATTCTAACGTCCTGCGGTTTAACTTTACTCGCATACGTCATCTTCGAGTTGCCAGCAGCCGCCGGAGACGTGCGTATGTGCTGGTTTCCAGTGCGGGTTGCCTTAAACTCATACGTTCTCCTCGCTCGTTTGAGGGACCCCATCGATCCCAGCTCATTTAGATCGGTGTTTTCCTACCTGATATCCGGTGACGGGTCCGACGGTGGTGTCGGAGATAGCATCCCCGACGCCATGGGTTGATTTTCGAATTCTCGGTCAATTTGGATTTTTGCCCTAATTTTATTAGAGTTTCGTCAATCTAACATTGATATAAAGGTGTAAGTATTTCTTTTTGGTAAATCATGTGAATCTAAAATGCGAAATCGTCGAAATCGTCCTTCCGAATATGTGACGGCAAATGGGCAATGTAGAATATTGACTTATTGAGTACCATTGAATATAAATGAAAACACTGTCACAACAACTATGGGCTTTTGTTTGCATCCGTAGCCACCCGGACTGATTATAACTAGCCCAATAATGTAAGTTCTATTACACCTGTAAAAGTCGGCCCAATTGTACCTATCCATCCCGGAAAAATAAATAATGCTACCAATTACCAAACGCTAGGGGTGTTTCGGTCGGGTCGGGATCTTGGAATCCGACCCGACCCGGCGGGTTTTCCCCGGCTCGGGGAAAACCCGATTGATTTCCTCCCGGTCAAACCGGGAATTTGCTCCCGGTTTGACTCCCGCTGGGAGGTAACGGGATCCGGATCGGATCCCGTTACCTCCCGCGGGATCTCGGGAGTAAAACCTGGTGGCGGTGGAGGAGGAGAACGAGGCGGATCTGGAGTTCACCGTTGAGTACAGCGTCGCGGATCTGGAGGAGAAGAACGAGGCGGTGGATATGGTGGCGGTGGAGGCGATGGTGGCGGTGGATATGGTGACGGAGGAAAAAAGATGAAACGGAGAGAGGAGGAGAAGAAGGAAATGAGGAAGAGGAGAGAGAAGGATGCTGCAAATTTTACCCTTTTCACATTCTGAAAATAAGAGAGAGAAGAAGGAACACAATATTATATTACCTAATTACCCCCTTCACATTCTGAAAAGGAGTTCTTTCTTGATGCTGCAAATTTTTGTTTAAATAATATGTATACACTTTATATGTATCTCCCTCATCTCCCTCTCGTGTTCAACTTCCTTTGTTACCCAGCAGCCTGCCAAAATTTGCCCCTATTTTTTGCCCCTCATTAATAATAATAATAATAATAATAATAATAATAATAATATTGTTGCTGCAAAATCATCATCTTTCTCTTCTTATGGAAGAAATACAAGAAGATATTATAGCGCCCATTGCTTCTCAATTGATGATATTAACAACAGTTGCAGCTCAGCAGCCTCAACTGATCATTTAGGTCAATTTGACGACTCCGAGGACGAAAACCAAAAAAAAAGGGGCTGGAATTTTCCAGCCCCAACTTGGAAGCTAACTGCCGGCCGGGAGCCGGGGTAGCTCCCGTCCCGGCGGGAATCCCGGTCCGTCGGGAATAGTGTTCCCGGCGGGAGGAACGGGAGCTGTGCAACAGCTCCCGCCCCGGCAGAACCCGATGGGCCGGGGTCCCGACCCGGCGGGTCCCCGGCCCATAACACCCCTACCAAACGCCTTACTATAATGCCATCTTAAATTACAATTCTATTAGGAGGTTTTTGTCACATTGTTCTGTGTTGTTATACGAAATAAGCACGTCATCTCTTCCAAAGTAATAAATAAATTATCTCATATGTTTAATGAAATATGCATATTACCCGTACTGAAACATAACTAACAAATTACTTCTTTGTATAATTTCACAGGAAGCTAAATGCCCCCTTTAAGTGTAAGTTTCAGGAGGGGTGTACACTCGTTTAAAATCAAAATGGGACATAGTTTTTAGTTTACCTTTTGGAATGAATAATATGCCTAGTTTGCAAAATATAGGGGCTCGTAATGTAATCTACTATTTTTTTTTTCTTTAGGAAGCTGATGTCAGATGTGTCTTTTTTACATAATAGAATGTGTAAATTACCACACCTTTACAAAAACTAAAATCATTGAGCTCATGTAGCCCAGTCGTCATAACGAACCAATTTAATTGAGTTGACACCGCAGCTTGAAAATGTAAAATAGATGCAATGTTCTCTTCGTGTTCGTGTGTGAGTGAGCGACTCCCGCTAATTATCTGAATTTATTCTTCAGCTCACTAAGCAGTAGCATAATTAATATGTTGCATAGTATTTCGCGTTTCTAAGGTGAATTTATCTTTGCTAGTCGTCCATCGTAAACTTTCTAGGTGTTTGTTATGAAGTGAACCAACGAGAAAACTTACAGTTGTGGTACTTCTGTAGGCTTCACAGCTACTTTAAGATTTCCTTCTAATTGTATTTCACAAAGCGATGTAATTAAGTTCGAAACAATTAAGTTTCCTCAAGGTCCTTCGCATGAAGGGTGCGGTCTCTACTCATTAGGGCACGAATTTTTCTGAAAAAACTCCTCTGTGATCTTGGCACAACATTGTACGCAGTTTTCAGCTCAATCGGCATCGAATCCCTGCCCATTGTCCTCTCCAAGTCATCGGATCACTAGGGTTTCTCGGGGTTTTTCGAGTTCTTTGTTTTTCACGCGTTTCTTTGTTTTTCACGCGTTCTGTCTCGTCCGTTTCTTCCGTTTTTCTCGTTTTCTTGCTGTCAGGTCCTAGGGTTTTTTTCAAGTTTACTTACGTTTTGTTTTCTTTGTGTTTTTCCGGTGTGAATGGGTTTGCTCGAGGCGTCACCTCTTGTCTGACTTGCCCGTAACTCACCGCAACGCTTCTTCAACGGCTGGGACTGATGGGTGTCATGGACGACACGTGCAACCTGTTACGCAACGGTTTATCTCTGACGGATGGCAAGGTCTGGGGGGAGTGTTCCTAATACCCGAGTCGACATGGGATCAGAATAATGAGGGTTCGAAAGTTGTTGTGGTGGGTCGTTTGCTCTCCGGAAAACCTGCAAACTTTTCGGCTTTTTTTTTTCACCATGATCAAATCACTTTTTAAGGCGGGGAAAGGCATGCAAATTACGAGAATTAACGAAGATAGGTTCCTCTTTCAGTTTTTTCATAAAATTGACAAGAATATGGCTCTTCAGGGATCGCCATGGTCATTCGATAAAAATATTTTGGTCGTGGCTGTTGTAGATAAGTTCGAAAACCCAATTCACACGAACTTAGACCTTTGCAGTTTTTTCGTTCGCATCTATGGCATCCCGTTGCTCCGACAAATGAGTACACTCGCGCATGCTATAGGTAGCCTCATGGGAATTATGGAAGAAGTGGATCTCACGGAATCATCGGGTGTAAGCATGCGCATTCGGGTTAAGATCAACGTGACCAAGCCTTTGCTCCGCTTCATGAAAGTTCGAGGAAAAGAGGTCCAAGAGATGATTGTTTCGTTCAAATACGAGAAATTACCAAACTTCTGCTATCTTTGCGTGTTATTGGGGCATATTATGGTTGATTGCGAAGCAAAGTATGAAACGGGAGGTCGAGGATGATACACAACTACCATATGGGAATTGGTTACGTGAGAACACAACGAGGTCGGGATCTTTGGAGGGACAACGGTTCACGGATGTGGGATGGAGTGGCACTTCGGGTTCAGGGGACGGGGTCGTTTCACGAATGGTGGAAGAGGCTTCTACTCTTCGGACCGTCCATGCAACACTAATCAACGGGGGAACCATGGTTTTTCGGCTGTTTTTTATCAAAAAATTTGGGATATTGTTGGGGGGGATGTGACTCACTTTGCTCTTTCTTTTCTTAATAATCGTATTCTTGATCCGTGTGTTAATTTCACTCATATTGTTCTTATTCCTAAATGTCCTAACCCTGATCTTATGACGCAGTTTTGGCCTATCAGCTTAAGTAATGTGTGCTTTAAAATAGCATCTAAGACGGTCGCAAATCGCCTTAAACATATCATTTCTTCTATTATTTCTCATTCTCAATCTGCTTTTGTTCTGGATCGCCTAATTACTGACAATATTTTGGTGGCTTTGAGGTCAATCATTGTCTTAAAAATAAAAGAACAGGGAAACGGTGCCATATGACACTGAAACTGGATATGAGTAAGGCCTGAGTGGAAGTTTCTAGAAAAGGTAACGCTTAAATTGGGTTTTGATGTTAAGTTTGTTTCACTCATTATGCTTGAGATACGGATGGTCTCGTATGCGATTCTTTTGAATGGCCGTGAATCACGGATTCCCCCCCCCCCCCCAAATGGGCATTAGGCAGGGGGATCCTTTATCCCCCTACCTATTCTTATTTGTGTCTGAGGTGTTTTCAGCTCTAATATCAAAGGGGGAGGAACGCGGGGAGATTCGAGGAGTCAAGATCAGTCGTCATGCGCCATCCGTCTCGTATTTATTATTCGTGGACGACACACTTTTGTTTTGCGACGCAGATGCGACTTCAGCGGATTGTATTAGAGGGATTTTGGAGCGGTTTGAGGCAGCGTCGGGGCAGAAAATCAATCTTGACAAATATGTGGTGGTTTTTAATAAAAATACGGAGGCATAGTTAATGACGAAGATTAGGGAACGACTTGGTGTCGCGGTAGCGGATCGACACGAAAAATATTTCGGTATGCCCTCCGTCGTGGGAAAGTCAAAGAAGGAGCTTTTTGATTATATTAGAGAACGGATTTGGAAGAGGGCCCAAGGTTACAAAGGAAAAATATTATCGGTCGCTGGGAAGGAGGTTTTGGTGAAGTCAGTGATGCAATCAATTCCACGTTTATTATGAGTTGTTTTCGCCTTCCGGACTCGTTTATTAAAGAGATCGAGTCAATTATTAGCAATTATTGGTGGAGTAGCGGAATGCAAGACAAAATTCATTGGGTAGCATGGGAGAAGATGTGCAAGAAGAAGAGCAAGGGCGGGCTCGAATTTTGGGATTTGAGGGCGTTCAACCTCGCGCTATTGGCTAAACAAGCTTGGAGATTTTTAAATGATCCGACGAGTTTGATGAGTAGAATTTATAAGGCGGAATATTTTTCGAACTCTAATTTGTGTGAGGCGCTGTTGGGGTATGCACCATCCTTCTCGTGGCGTTGTATTTGGGGAGCAATTCTGACCTTGAAACAGGGGTTAAGATGGCACGTCAGAAATGGTAAGTCTATTTCGGTGTGGCATGATCTGTGGCTGCCACGGCCGATTACTTTCCAATTGATCACGTCCGTTAGTCTACGAACCATTTCTCATGGTGTTGGACTTGATTGATGTTAACACGGGGTGGTGGGACATTGAGAAATTGTGCAATTTTTTATGGGAGGTCCACGTCGAGGTTATTTTGACAATTTCGTTGGGTGGTCACAACAACGAATATCATCGGATTTGGCACAACGAAAAGAATGGGTTGTTTGAGATTTGAAGTGCTTACCATCTCATTATGGAGAACAGTTTGGTGGGACACGGTGCAGCGGTCCCGACGAACTCCGAGCCACACGCGGTATGGTCGAAATTACGGAAGATTGAATGCGCGAACAAAATAAAGATTTTCTTATGGCGATGTTGCATGGACATTCTTCCTACACGTTAGAAACTTGCAAAGAGGAGGATTTGTATAGACACGTCGTGTGTTTGTACTCGAGAAGGGGTCGAGACGCTGCGTTATAGTCTCTTTGAGTGTCCACTGGCATGACAAGTATGGGCACTTTCGAACGTTTCGACGCGGTTGTGGATGATGGAGACGGAGTCGTTCGTCGATTGGCTGGTGCGCGTCCTCAAATCAGCAACCTTTTGCCATGTTAGTGTGATTGGGACCATTTGTTGGACGATTTGGGGAAATAGAAATTTTGTGCTCGCTTGGGAGAAGGAAAAGAAGTCGGACGAGATGTCTACGTTTGCACAAACGTATGCTGCGACATGGTCGAAATATAACGGAAAATGGAGTCGAGGTGGAGTGCGAAGGGATGGCGAGGAATGGAGGCCGCCTATTGGGGATATAATTAAAGTTAATTTTGATCGCGCGCGGTTTCTTGACGAGGAGGAAGTCGGGTTTGGTCTGGTTGCTCATGATAGCTCGGGCGAGTTGCTTGCATGGAGGCAAAGGCGTTTAATTTCCCTTATGGAGGTTTGAGGCATTGACAGCTCTACACGCGGAAAATTGGGTCGTTAAGAAGGGGTGAAGAAACGTTCTTTTTTAGGGAGATTGCTTGAGCATTGTTCACGACATCACGTTCGACACTAACGGGGACATACGTATTGTGAATATTCTTAACGACGTTAGAAGATTGGGTAAGAGTCATGAGGGTTTATATTTTAAATGGGTTAGAAGGGATTCCAATGCGGTAGCATATGCGCTAGCAAAATACGCGATCGAGGATGCCGATGGATTTGAGGAGAACGAGTAGTTGGTTTTTAGCTTTTATTGAAGTTTGGTTGTTTTCTATTCTTTTGATTATACGCATATGTGCACTGTTGGTGCCTAATTTTTTGGTGGTAATAGAATCTGATTGTTAGGCTTAAAAAAAAAGTTCGAAACAATTCCCACTTTAACATCATACATAAAAGTTTAAGACTTTTACCCGAAGTAATTGTATCACATATTATGTGTAAAGAAAAGCCGACATATTTTCTTACGTTAAACAGCAAAGGATTACACTTGATTCATATTTAATTTGCGGACTACTTTAATGAGAATAGAATCCTAGTCAACATATCTTATGGATAATGCATAGAACAATACCTTCCATTTTCTTGATACCGATCCTCCTGGAAGATTAGGAGTGAAATGTAGAAATTTTATGCTACAATTAATTATCTATCCGAAATGACATAGAAATGCTACTCAAGTATACATTTTCCAAATGTACCTAGACAAATGGCATTATTTCATTCAACTCAATCGAAATTCTATTCCTAAGTCGCATTCAAGGAACATTAATTAGGTTTAACTCGATTAGAATCTCGTTAGAACAATTTGTAAAAGGTATCAAATCAGTGAATCAATTCACAGTTCAGGCGAAGAACAGAGAGCAATAACAAAGTAAATTGAAAAGAAAACATTGATGAATTTTATTGAATGATTGTTCTCTGTTACAAGAGAGAGGAAGAGAAAAAGTAAAGTACAGGTGTGGAGCGTGTGCCGTGTTTTTATATGGCTGATCAGGAATGATTAACTAGCCGTTAATTATGATTATTCTAACTAATTAACTTATTAACAGAACTTTCTAACAATAGAAATATTACGAAAAAGAAAAGGAATGAAAAATAAAACAGATTTCAGTGAATATAGTTTAATACACCCCCTCAAGAGGGGCGTGGATATTTGTAACGCCCATCTTGGAAGACATATGTTGAAAATGTCCAAGAGATAGAGGCTATGTAAGTATGTCTGTCACTTGATGAATGTTAGATATGTTAGCAATCTTCAGCAGTCCTTGATTCACTTTCTCCCTAACAAAGTGACAATCTATTTGAATGTGCTTTGTGCGTTCATGGTGGACTGGATTGTTGGAAATGCAGTAAGCCCTTTTGTTGTCAGTGAATAGGACAGTAATGATGGATTGTCTGACTTTGAGATCACAAAGCAGCTGATTTAACTAGACAAGTTCACAGGTGGTTGTGGCAACTGCCCTGTATTCAGCCTCTGTGGAAGACCTACTCACTGTAGGTTGCTTCTTAGCTTTCCATGAGATAAGAGAATCCCCTAAATATACTGCATAACCAGTTATGCTTCTTCTGGTTTCTGGATCAGATGCCCAATCACTACCACATAATGCCTTCAGTTGAATGGATGAGTTAGCTGGATAGAAAATGCCTTTTCCTGGAGCTGATTTGATGAACCTCAAGACTTTATGAGTAGCAGCTACGTGTGATGAAGTAGGGCTAGACATGAACTGAGTCAAGCATTGTATGCTATAGTTCAGACTTTATGAGTAGCAGCTACGTGTGATGAAGTAGGGCTAGACATGAACTGAGTCAAGCATTGTATGTTATAGTTCAGATCAGGTCTGGTAATAGTAAGGTACAGTAGCTTGCCCACCAGTCTTTTGTATATGGTAAGGTCTTCTAGTGGAGCACTGTTTTTGCTCTTTAATCTGGTTGAAGGGTCCATTGGAACTGAGCTGGGCTTGCATCCTAGATAGCCTGAGTCAGTGAGGATGTCCAGTGCATATTTCCTCTGGCATAAACTGATTCCAGCTTTGCTTCTAGCTACCTCAATGCCCAATATATACTTGAGTGTACCTATATCTTTGATTGTAAACTTGAGGTCCAGATGCTTCTTTATAGCTTCTATTTCTCCCAAGTTGTTACCTGCTAAGATCACATCATCTACATATACACACAGAGCTAAAAAAGAATCATTAGTTTTCTTGACAAATAATGAGCAATATGATATAGTTTGTGTGAAACCATAAGAGAGTAAGCATGTAGTTAATTTTTGAAACCATTGTCTAGATGCTTGTTTAAGGCCATAGAGGCTTTTCTTTAGAAGACAAACTCTCTTGTCCTGAGGAAGGAGATAACCAGGAGGAGGTTTCATATATATGACTTCATTTAAATCCCCATGTAAAAAGGCATTGTTTGCATCTAATTGGTGGAGAAACCAATTCTGTGTAGCTGCCAAAGCAAGAAGTGTTCTAACAGTTGTTAGCTTGGCTACAAGAGAGAAGGTATCAAAGTAATCTAAACCTTCCTCATGTGTGTAACCCTTGGCTACAAGCCTGGCTTTAAATCTTTCCACTGATCCATCAAACCTATACTTAACTTTATAAACCCATTTGCAGCCTCTTATATTGTGATTATGAGGCATATCAGTGAGTTGCCATGTGTTAGTCTTTTCCAGTGCACCAATCTCCTTTTGCATAGCTGCTTTCTATTCAGGAAATTTGTTGGCTTGGGTGTAAGATTTTGGTTCAGTGAGCTGAGATATAGAGGCAGTAAAATCTTTGTGCTTAAAACCTAACTGTTCAGTGGAGAGGTAATTTGATATAGGGTATTGCTTGCCCAGACCAGTAGATATATGATTAGCTTTGTGTGATGACTTTGGGAGAGAGTAGTCATACACAGATAGATAAGATGGTGGTACTATAGTTTTGTTATATTTTCTCACAAGAGGATTAGAAGTACCTGTATCAATACCTTGATCATTACCTGGATCACTGGTGGGAAGTGAGTTAGTGGAATGATCACCTGTTTCTGAGAGTGATTCTTGTGCTGGAGGGTTAACAGAGTGTTGGTTTGCTAGTGTAGGTGGAATAGCTTCTATGTTCTGTTGTGGGTGAGGTGAAGAAGCTGCATGTGAAGGAATATTCTCATGAACAGCTGGTAAGTTCATAAACTCATGAGGTCTTGCATTATTTGCATTGTTAGTATGAATAATGTGTGATGATGAATCATCATCACTATCAGTATGAATAAAATTATCATTACAAATAGGATGTGTATATGAATCTTCCTTAAGGATGGAAGAGTCTTTAAAAGGATATATGTTTTCATAGAAGATAACATTTCTGGAGGTGAAAACTTTTCTTGTATTGATATCCAGGAGTAAATATCCTTTTGTGCCCCTTGGGTATCCTAGAAAAACACTCTTTGTAACTCTTGGATCAAATTTCTTCATGTGAGCAGTAATGGTGGATGCATATGCTAGGCAACCAAATGATTTGAGGAGATTGTAATCTGGAGGTTTGTTCATTAAGACTTCATATGGACATTTGTTATCCAGAAATTTAGAGGGCCACATGTTGATAAGAAAAACTCAAGTAGACACACAGTGACTCCAGAAGCTAAGATGTATATTAGATTGGAACCTTAAGGCTCTAGCCACCTGTAAAATGTGTTGGTGTTTCCTCTCTACCACACCATTTTGTTGTGGAGTTTCCACACAACTAGTTTGATGTTCAATACCATGAGATGAATAGAAATCTTTAAGTAAAAATTCAGTACCATTGTCAGACCTAATACACTTTATTTTGACAGAAAACTGAGTGAGGACAAGGTTGAAGAAGTTCTGTAAATGAGTAGAGACATCAGATTTGTGTTTTAATAAGAAAAGCCAAGTGCATCTGCTGTAATCATCCACCACAGTTAAAAAATATTTGAATCCATCATGAGAAATGACATTGAATGGTCCCCAAACATCACAATGTATCATTTCAAAAATAGAAGAATATCTGGTGGTGCTTACAAGAAATTGTAATTTCTTTTGCTTTGAAAAATGACAAGTATCACAAGGGGTGATCTTGTTACAAACATTTGCAGAAATTGAAAGAATACTGGATAGTTTATTCCTAGATATATGACCTAATCTAGCATGCCAGAGAGAAGGTTGAGTGGCAGAGATAGAGATAGAGCCATTAGCAGCTGAATTGCATGTATAGGCATGTTGTACTGGAGTATGAAGCACATAGAGATTATTAGCCAAGTTAGCAAAACCAATCATCTTGGTCATGGCTTTGTTCTGTAACAAACATTTATCAGCCATAAATAACACTGCAAAGTTAGAAGCATTAGCTAATTGAGAAATGGATAGCAAATTATGTTGAAACTCAGGAACAAATAGAACATTTCTAATAATGAGTCCTGGGAATAATGTAATGCTCCCACAGTGAGTGGCTCTTGTAGTGTGGTTATTGGGTAAATATATAATAGTGTCATATGCGTAAGGAGTATCACAGAAGAAACTCATGTCACAAATCATATGAGTTGTAGCTCCTGTATCTAGTATCCAAGAAATGCATTTAACACTATTGGTCTTAGAGTGAGCACTGCGAGCAAAATGTTGAATGAGAGGGTTTAAAATACGAGTGGCTGATGTTGCAGCAAATTGGGGAGTAGCACCAGATAAGTTGGATGGAGAAGCTCTCTGGTTCTGTAGCTGCTGAAATGCCATAAACTGCTCAAATAATTGTTGATGAGTAGAAGACTGGCTGGATAAGTTGCTTGTGGAACTTGAGAGAGGAGCAGTCTCAAAGGTGGAACTCATGTTAGCAGCTTGAGAAGGATTCACTCTCCTTCCTCTGGATCCTTCCCAGCCAGGAGGGTAACCATGCAGCTGATAACACTTGTCAATAGTGTGACCATTGTACCCACAGTGGGTACACCTTAGCCTTTTCTTTTCTTTGTTTTGAGGAGGTTTGCCAGACTGAGGACCATAGCTTTGAGCCTGAGAATTCTGATTAGAATAGGAGTTTGGATACCCCCCCCCCCCCCCATGTTGAGTATCACTATGTGGCTTATATCTTGTAAACATAGCCATAGCATCAGAATTATCATGTACAGAATGAAGTTGCCTCTAATTTTCTTCTTGCAGTAACATGGAGAACACTTTTGAGAGGGTAGGCAGGGGATCAAGAAGCAAGATTTGGCTCCTCAATGCAGAGTAAGTGTCATTTAAACCAACCATAAATTTAATAACACAGTCATGTTGTTGTAAATCAGACATTCTCCTATTCATATTGCAAGTGCAATTACCACAAGTGCAAGCTATTATTGGCCTCTGACTGCAACATTCATCTCAGAGAACTCTAAAAGAACTATAGTAATCAGTGAGGGAATTAGAACCCTGAGATATAGTAGACAATGATTTTTCCAATTGAAACACTCGAGAACCATCAGAACTATCATATGTGGTTTTTAGTTCATTCCACAGATCAAGTGCAACATCATAAAATACTAAAGACTTCTTGATTCAGGAGTGATAGAGTTACCAAGCCGTGAAGTTACAAGGCTATTGGCGCGGATCTAGCACATGCGGTTGATGATGTCAGATTCCGGCAGAATAGGTAGAGATCCGTCGATGAATCTGGTCTTATCTTTGACCGTTAATGCCATGTGAATGTTGCGGCACCAGGAGACATAGTTTGTGCCATTGAACTTCTCACTAACAATCGAAGCACTACTAGATTCGTTAGATCCCAAAAAATAAACCGACGACGAGTCTTCGCTCGGATTTTTGGGTGGAACAATAGTAGATTGCAAGGTCGGAGTCATCATTATCGAAAATCAGAGTGAATTTCAGAGGAACAGACAGCAAGATCGCAAACAAGCTGAGGACGGCGGCAAAAACACGATCGAGGAACGGAAAGTGTGTCGGAGAAGAAATAAAATGTGCGCGGAAGCGGATCGGAAAACCTAAGTCGATGATACCATATCAAATCAGTGAATCAATTCACAATTCAGGCGAAGAACAGAGAGCAATAACAAAGTAAATTGAAAAGAAAACATTTATGAATTTTATTGAATGATTGTTCTCTGTTACAAGAGAGAGGAAGAGAAAAAGTACAGGTGTGGAGCGTGTGCCGTGTTTTTATATGGCTGATCAGGAATGATTAACTAGCCGTTAATCCTAATTATTCTAACTAATAATTCTAACTAATTAACTTATTAACAGAACTTTCTAAAAATAGAAATATTACAGAAAATGAAAGGAATGAAAAATAAAACAGATTTCAGTGAATATAGTTTAATAAAAGGGAGTTGGAATCCAGAATTAAGAAAACCAAAAAACACAATGACATGTAATATAAATGTATATATACCTATGTATATTGTGTTGGGTTGTGGAGCCTAAAGTTGACTCAGACCCATACTGTAAATCAAGGATAAAATTTTTTGGGTCGTACTTTTAGTTCATGTAAAATTCGTATTAGAAGTCTGGCTAATATAAATAGCATACCCTGTAATTGTAACAATATGACAAAAGCATATAGTGAAATCATGGCTTAGTATCGCCTCCATAGGTAGTCATAGACGAACTGGGTAAACAAATCAACGTGTTCTTATTTTTTGTTTGTGTATGATTTTCTGTTTATCGCATTGTTGTGCAACATATTGATCACCACAATTTGAGCCCTACACATTGCACGATGTAGACACGACTATGTTTTAGGTGTAACGAGCCAACCTCGACAAGGAGGAGGATCGAATTCAAGAGTGTCTAAATGCTTGCATATCGAATCAAATTGATCCTCCAGTCATTTATGGGCACCTACCAATGGGCTTCCAATCTTCAATGGTATTTTGATCAATGTACTCATTCGATCTTCGATTAGTTATAGACATAAATCCCAAATATTAATGCAAGAATCATGGGCTTAATTGCCTACAAAAGCCCTTGTATCTTCACGTGAAAGGTACTTCATTTTTCGCATTTAAATTTGAGCGCTTCGATATTGAAGATGGAATTCGATTCTCATTGAATTCGATCAAGTCTCGTGGATCTTTGAATTCAATCCTCTGACAGTTTCAAACCCGATTAGAATTTAGGCTTGAAGAGTTTGACCCCGGAGCAATATTTTGAGCCAAAATTTCATCCTCATTGTCCCAGTCAATTCAACAATCAGCGCTCATCTAGGCATCATTTGATCAAAACTGAATTGAGAGTCAGAGTGACCATGTTTTGCCAGTCACGGCTTAGTTCGTTGGTGTTGCTTGAAGTGCAGGCGTGACAAACACTAAGTTGTTTTTAAAACAATAGAGTGTGAATCAAGCTTACATAAAGTATTGAGTCAGTGTGTTAAAGTCTGTCGACTAAAACATTCCCACATCATATATATATATATATATATATATTAATTGTAATTTTTGGATGCAAAAAATGAAATGATAGTACAGTAGTTCACATATATTCGACCAGTTTTTCCGAGGTGGCTAAATAATATCGAACATTTAGATCTTATCTGATTTGATGTTAGATTTACTGAATCAAGATCTTAACCTTACAGGTCTAGAGGTCCATTCAGTTGGATCTAGGTGGATTCAACTAAGTCATAACTCTAAGGTTGTTTAATTACCACATCTTCACTTTTTCGTGCTTGCTAAATAACTGAATATATAAATTAACATGTGAAATCAATACAATTATATATTTGATTTTGAGATACAGAATATATGAACTTACATGCACTATTATGAGAACAATGAACTCTGTCTGTATGTTATCAATATATAATCATATAAACCCTTTCGGCTTTTGCGTCGAAGCTACCCACCGGCCCGTTTGAAATGCACCCTTCGCATCAAATATCAAAAAAGCCTATGTATCTGGTTAATCAATGTTAGATGATAAAAATTATTATACTAATAATGTAAAGACATGTGATATTAATTCATTCAAAGCATAGAAGATTAATTATTCTAGTACAACTTTATCTTATGTGGCTCTGCACACTTATGCCAGAATCACATGGATAACCATGACGCTACGCTCATCCATATTATTACACTAATTGAAGACAAAATAGGTGCAAATAAGAGCATATGCTTAGCAGAATTTCATGGTGCCCATCATTTATTTGCTGCATTATTATGACTCGGATGGATTATATAGGCACAAGAATCTGGAAGAGTACTTGACATCAGTATATGCCCCTAAATGAAGCATTTTGAAGGATTTACGTATGGAAAAGATGCTCATAATCCCAATTTATTATGCACTTTTGTGCAATTAAAATGGATATTCTCTGCGGATATGAACATTTACCATTAACATAAGAGCAGTTGCCTCGAATCATAATCCAGGATCATATGCTTAGAATCATTGTACCTACATAGAAAGCTTTAATGTGTACACCCCTTAAATATGTCACTGCTTCTAGTTCGATTAGATCCAGTTTTTGTAAACGTTTTCAATATATTTTATGAAATATTTGAAGGCTTGGATTATACTATCACTGCAGAAAGATATATCCAATAAATAGATTTCATATTGAATTCTTTTCCGCATTGTAAAATTATTCCGACATTTTCATATATGGATAATTCTTCCCCCTCCCACTAATATGTAAGATTCTTTAGGGAAACAAATATGGCGGAGCCTTGATTTCTAAATGATATCAGAGCATACTCAAACCAATGTCGAGTTTGTTTAACATTGTTTAACATATTATATGTTTGTAAATCATAATCGCATTTTTTATAATGTCAAGTATAAACATCGTTGACACTGGGGCGAAGCCACGGGGGGTGCATGTGGGTGCACCTGCACCCCCCAACTTCTGCCTAATTGCTAGATTAGTAGTAAATTTGTATATAAAAATCTATGATTTTGCTGCAACTCGTTTGTTTTGCCCCCCCCTCCCCCACCCCACCCCACCCCCAAGGGATTTGATCCAACAAATGGCCCACTATTCTCTTTACTTTTAACAATTCTTATATTATAAAATGGCCCACCTATTTATTATTTTGTACTGATCCTCCATTTTAAGTGTAAAGCTCATAAAAAGTAAATATATTTTAATATGCCACACTTATTTAATTGCACAGAAAAATGAATCACACTTTAACTTATCTATTAAAAAATATCACCCAAATTCTCTTGCTTTTCCCTTTTTCTTCATTGACCTTGGAAGTACCGTGGGATTACATGTTTTAGCAAATAATAAATTGGCTGAATAGAAAGATTACGAAAGATAATCAAGTTTTCGAATTTTTTTGCAATAATTTATTAGCAAATTGTATATAGAATTAGCAAGATCTTTTAAGAAGTCATTATCAAAGTTTAGACACTAAATTATATAATCTTTGACTAGAGGGAAAATTAGAGAGTTTAAAACAATTGTTATGAAAACAATATATTTTATTTTGGCAATATCGCCGCCTATTTTTTAATTGATAAACAAGAAACCATGTAATTTTGTAAGCATGTCTTTGTTCAATTCTTCCTTTTTTAAATATATTTTTAAATACTGGCTCGCACGATACTCTTGGGAACTTATATTCATTATTTAGAAAGAAAAAAAAAACTTCTCATGATGGTAAAAAGACTAATTTTAAAGAGAATGAGCCGCTTCGTCAACACATATTACATTTCAAGCTTTAGAGCCATCTTATTTGTTGAATATGTCCCTTATCTCAAGAGCAATTTTTTTTTTTAAAAAAAAAATCAATAATTTCTCGTATATTTTTTTAGTGTAATCTCGCCCCCCCTCCTAAAAAATCCTGGCTTCGCCCCTGGTTGACAGTGCTCCGTAAGTGTATAAAGTGATTTGATACATCAAAACAGAGTAAAAGATAATTGAATGTTAATTCCATTATTGATGAAGTATTCATTGAAAACCTTCAAAACTCAACTTCAATAACATTATCAGTTATCATTGTTGAGTTCTGATAGTATTTACTATTATAATTTTTTAGTTATGATTTTTTTGCTTTCACTTTAAATATATAATATTAGTTTAAGCTTTTAAAGTTATATTTATATAGTTTACCACTTAGAGTTTTAGTAGTGTATGATAATAAATAATTAAAAAAAGAAAAAGAAAAAGGATCATGGCAATGTCGTGAAACCAAACAGACGCTATATAATCTACGAAAAGTTATGGGTGACTATTTTTATATAATTATTAAAACTTGCACAAGAAGTATTTTGAAGCCCAAATAAAAATTTAAAACAAACATACTTAAATGCAAATAGTAGTGCTAGTACATCTAACAATTCTTAACCCGTTAGTTGTAAATAGCATCATGGTTATAAAGCAAAGGATTATCCTGAACCTACACCGAAGTATTGACGATCATTTTCGATCTTACAGAGTAGAATGAGACACAATGCAATTCGAAGATATGCAGCGTGTTTTCTACTTTTCATTATCAAAGTGGACCCCCTTATTCTGAAACTGTTAAACTCAGAATAAATCAAATCTCCAAAAGTAAGATTGAAAACAAAAACCAATTAATTAACGCAAATTATTCTACTATTGGGCTACTCAGGAACAACGAAAGATTATATTTCATAGAGTTCTATTAAGAAAAAGAATATCATAGAATTCAATTCTCGTTCTCAAACCCATAACAAATATGAGCTCGAATCCTCTTTCTTAACTCCCGAAACTTCTTTGTAGAAGTTATCTTCCATGCCTCATTTTAAAGGGCACCTCAAAGTGGCAATATACTAGTCTATAGCCCAATTTCATTTACAAAGTGGTGTCCATGAGTGAGGACTGAAGGGGCACAACAATGAACTAAAAATGAAGTCATGAGACATGAATTGAAAAAGATTTAGGTTCAGGTTTTTTACTTAGTCACGTGAGTTTTAGGAATCTAATTTTTTGCTTCTTTATTTTTTATTTCTTAATTTGATATTCCATAGTTTGACAACACAAACTATTGAAACATACAATATACTTTTGGACTAGTCTAAGATATGTCTTTCTCGAGAGTCTAACACAATGTCCAGAATTAGTTTTTATTTATTTAATTATTGTGGTGTGTTCGACACATGTCGTAAGCATGTTAGACTAGTATCGAAGTCTAATAAATATTGGACAAAAATACGAATACGAGTGATCTTTTTGAGTATCGGTGTATCACAATTTGTAAGAATCCGAACCACTTTTCTTATTCATCTTTCACAATTAAAAATCCTTAAATCCTTTTCTTCACAAGCTATGGATGAATCGAATCTACTAGTACTCGGCACTCGCCATAGTATTTAGTAAGTAATTAAACTTTCAAAAAAAGTAGGTCTAGAAACATTAGGAATCGGGCTAGCATGCATGTACTCTTTTGAAAAGCAAAATATATTTTAGTTTTCTAATTTCTTTATTTCACACAAAACAAAAACACGAATATATCATTTCATTGACCGCGTTGTCAATTGTGATTCTTTCAGCCATTAATCAATACTTAATTACACGATCGTGAAGATCTCATCGTTTTGTTAAAGATAATAAAAATACTTTAAAAAAAAGGATTAAAATGATATCAAGAAAAGTTAAAATTATGTATTGTAGAAGATCCAATGTTGTTAAAGGCGTGGAGCGTAAGCGATGCGTTTTTCATATAGCTAGAGGCGAGACGTGGGGTGTAAGCCCAATAAATACTGTCATTTTAATTTATTTTAAGTATAATATTATAAAACAAGTATATAATACTACCAAAAATTATGCAGTAAAACCAAAAATAAACTTATAGCCTTAAGAATATTCAAAATATATATAAGTAAAAACTTAAAACTAAATTACTCATATGCAAGACTCAAAAGTATCAACAAAGTCCTCATAAGTCAGAAAGAATCTTTATACTAAGGTCTAGGAATAACAACTTATCAAGGAAATTTAAATAAAACTTGAAGTTAAATTGTAAAACACTAAAAAATTGAATACTAAGTGAAACAGAAGAAAAAAAAAATGAATACTTGTACACTGTAGTTCGTAGGCTCCTTGAAAATTAAGCAAAAGAGATGATCATATGCATATCATACTTTGATATGATCACTTTATGGAAGAAAACTTAAAATTGGAAAAGGAAGAAAACTCTAGTCACGTTATGACTTTTCAGATTCTTTCGCGAATCACAATTACAAATTCTTTTTTTTTTCTTTACTTCTCTTTTGGTCCCCGAGTATTTTAAGTGGGCCAATTTTATGTTTTTTATTCATTTCTTGGTTGGGCTATTAAGAGAAACGAAAAAAACACAACCAACTTTTTGGAGCGTTTGCAATAATCTGGGATGCTCGCCCAGGCGCCTTTTGGACTTCGGGCGCATGGCCCAACGTTTGGGGCGTGCTCCCCACAAAGGTGGTGCGCCAATACAGAGCCCAAATGCGTTTTTAGGCCAAATTCGTCTAGGGTGTGTCTCGGGCGAGCCTTTCACAACAGAAGATCTTATACTGATACCATAATTTCTTTCCACCTATTATATCAACTATACATATTATTTACGAAAACAACAATAGGGTAATTCTATAATTAATTAATTACTAGAAAAAATTATCTGATTAGATCAAACCACTATGAAGGACGAAACATTTTACATTTTTTAATTGCAAGGGATTCTACGAGTATAAAAGGGTTTTTTAGCACGTTCACTCTATTTTAAGTATGGATCAAAATTTCAATCCGGCTAAATGTTTAAAAAATTGAAATATCGAGAGATCCTTTTTGAAGATATTTTTAAATTGGTAGAGATCATTGCTATAGTAATACTACACAAATACCAACTTGTACAATGCGCTCCTTAGAAAAGGAATTACATCGCATTCCACAATTCTTAAGAACCGTGTTATAAAAACATAATATACAAAAAAACTGTGAAGCAAATACAAAAATCTGGACGCTTGAGAAGGGGAAAAAATCACTTTTTGTCCTTTATTGTGGCAGAGTTACCGTTGTGGTCCCATATTGTGGTTTTGTCCACATTTGGTCCATATTGTGGCTTTTTGTTCCACATTTAGTCCTCCGGCAACTATTTCCGGCCAAAAAACAATTTTCGGTCAAAATTTGGGGATTTTGACCCCGCACGTGTGGTCCCACACGTGTGATGCTTTGACTTTTTTTTTTTTTAAATAAATCTGATTTTACGCTTAAACCCAAAAAAAAAAAAATTTAAAACTATGTCAAAGCATTTATTTCACACAACTTTTTTGTAAAAAAAAACTTTTAAAAATGTTTTTTTTAAATTCGACACTGTTTTTTTGTAAAAAAAAAATCTTTTAAATTTTATTTTTTTTACACAGTTTTTTTGTAAAAAAAACTGTTAAAAACGTTTTTTTTTTAAATTTGACACTGTTTTTTTGTAAAAAAAAATCTTTTAAATTTTAGTTTTTTTACAAAAAAGCTGTGTAAACAAAATAAAATTTAAAAGTTTTTTTTTAATTTCGACACTTTTTTTTGTAAAAAAAAATCATTTTAATTATTTTTTTGTTTACACAGTTTTTTTGTAAAAAAATTTATTTTAAAAACGTTTTTTTAAAAAAATATCGACACTGTTTTTTCGTAAAAAAAAAAACTTTTAATTTTTTTTTTTTTGACACAGTTTTTTTGAAAAAAAAAATCTTTAAAATTTTTTTTTAAAACAAATTCGACACTTTTTTTTGTAAAAAAAAATGTAAAAAATCTTTTAAAAAAATGTAAGTTTTTTTTTTTACAAAAAAACAGTGTCGATTTTTTTTAAAAAAAAAGCTTTTTAAAGAATTTCTTTTACAAAAAAACAGTGTCGAGTTTTTTAAAAGTTTTTTACAAAAAACAAAAAAACAGTGTCGTTTTATAAAAAAAAACGCTTTAAAATATTTTTTTTTACAAAAAAACAGTGTCGAAATAAAAAAAAAATAAAAGTTTGTTTTTTACAAAAATCTGTGTAAAAAAATAAAATTTAAAAGATTTTTTCTTTACAAAAAAAGTGTCGAATTTAAAAAAAAAAACGTTTTTAAAAGATTTTTTTTTACAAAAACTGTGTAAAAAAATGCTTTGACATAGTTTTTAAATTTTTTTTTTAAAAAAAGTCAAAGCATCACATGTGTGGGGTCAAAATCCCCAAATTTTGACCGAATTTTTTTTTTTGGCCGGATATAGTTGCCGGAGGACTAAATGTGGAACAGAAAGCCACAATATGGGACCAAATGTGAACAAAACCACAATAAGAGACCAAAACGGTAACTCTGCCACAATAAAGGACCAAAAATGATTTTTTCCCCTGAGAAGCAAAAAATCGCTTCCCACAATGAAAATTCAAAAACTCACTTACTTCATTTGCACATGGTATGCGATTAATTGCATCTCATGATTTAATAGCGTTATTAAAATACTAAATATAACTTTTCGCTTTCCACATTTTTACACAGTGGATCTTCTCAAAATCCCATATTTAATATATGTTTACACTTTTGAATTTTGATCATTTAGCCCCCCTCCCCACCCAATGAATAAGTTCAGCGATTTATGACCCCGATCGGACTCAATTTCATTATTTTGGCAAAGAAAATTAATATCATAAACCTTTTGAAGTTTTTGAGTATCCTAATGTTAAGTTAACACGATCCATGGCCCTCGGCTGGAATTCCACGAAATACACCTAATTACAGTATTAGAATTTTTTGTGGAAAAAATAAGCGTTTTTCAAACTTTTAAGTAATATAATTACTTTTCCTTTCCTAATATTTAAGCTATATTGATCATTGGCTCATATCGGGCTAAAACTACATGAAACACACCTAATCACAGTTTTATAATTTTTGGTAAAATAAAATTGATTCCCAAGCATGTTTCAAGCTTAAAGTATTTACGCCCCCCCGCCCCGCCCCTCCAATGTTTAACTTTTAATGTTCTTTGGCCTTGATCATGCTCAAACTCCACGATACACATCAAATTACGTTTCTATAATATTTGGTGAAAATCACTCAATTAAAAGCATTTTTCAAACGAATACACATGTCGGGGAGCCATCTAGTCGTATTACCAACAATCGATTTAGGAAAATGGTTGATGATGCTCTAGATCATTGATGCACCGATACCGATACCAAGATGGCTATGCAGTACCCGATACATATCGATACCGATTCAGATACCGATACCAGTTCTGACGTATCCAATACTCCACGTGGCGTATCCTTTAATTTTGAAATTAAAAAAATCTCGATACGTATCCGATAGGTTTTTTAGGCGTATCGAAACTATTATGGGTATTTTTTATTAACTTTTAATATTTGATGGGTTAAATATTTAAATATAAATTCCACCAAATATAAAATGAAATAAAAAATAAAAATCCCTTTATATAGGGCACAATTCAGGTCTCATTATTTTTACAATTATATTTTTCTTTTTCTATTCATAATCACCACCACTACCACCATGCGCCATCTTCACCCCACCACCATGGGCCACCACAATTATTTTTTTTTTTCTGTTCATAATTACCACCACCACCATACGCCATCTTCAAACTTGTTATGTTGTTGTTTAATTTATTAGTCATAAATAATTCACGTTTATATGTCTTTTTTCATATTTGATGCATTACTTTTTTAATGTTAAACCTTTTTTGTGTATTTCTAATTTTTTTGTTTAAGTTTTAAATTTTATTGCTTTTTAAAAATAAAAAATACATATAATAAATATTAATAATTATTTATATATAGACGTATCCTTGCCGTACCGGTATTGGCTGTTTTAAAAAAATATCGTATCGGCGTATTCGTACCGTACCGTACCCGAACCCGTGCAACATAGCTCTAGATGGACGTTTTGAAAGCATGAACTGCCATGGGACAACAAATGAAGAGCTAAACAAAGAGGCACAATCTCTTTTTGACATGTTACGAGCATCATAGGTGCCAATACACAATTAAAGGTCTAGATTTCTACCAAGATGGTACACCACGGGTCATCAGGTTTGGGATCGACTTAAGTTCGTTTGATTTTCTAAACTTAGCTAATAATCAAGTTTATTCATGTTTAAGAAGATGTAGCATATGAATATGCGGCATGAGAAGATGAAGATGAAAATGGTTAACAAGGGTACATAACAAGAAGAAGAGGGAAACGTGGAGAAAGATGATAACGACCTTGTTGTTCTGATAACGAACTTGATATTCTAAGTGCTTTGTTAACATTTGTGATTAGAGTATTCTTAATAGTTTGAAAATGGTTCAGATTCTAAAAAACATTATAGATAAAAGTTGTAAAACAATAATTTTGAGTTGAGCCCGATCAGGGCCAAGGATCGTTATAACACTAGGGAGAAAAAAATTGTTATGATTTGAAAAAATACTTTAAAATATATTTTTCTTTTGACCAAAAGTTATAAAACTATAATTAGGTATGATTCGTGGAGTTTGAGCTCGATCAGAGCCAACGATCGTGATAGCTTAAACTTTTGAGGGTGGGTGGAGTATTTATTAAAGTTCAAAAAACAATTAGAACTCAATTTTTTTCATTTTTACAAAAAGTTATAAACTGTAGTGAGTGTTAGAAGATTAGAGCTCCTCTATACTCACTTTTGATACACCAAAATAATTGTTAGAGCGAGAGAAGAGTTTTCTCTCATTCGACGATTTTGATCAATAAAATTGTTCGTGTTGTTTTTGTCAAATTCCGATTTCATGAGAATGCGACGGCAAAATTTTACTTCCTACAATCTAACACGACAAAGGGTGCGAAATTTTGCATCCCAATGTTTGACCAAGTAATTTCGCATTCCATGCTAAATTCCTATGATGCGCTATCTCGCATTCCTCAATTTTTGGGCCACAAGGTATTGGAATGCGACTATGGGATGCCAATTTTTGCAGTCTAACCTCGCTGAGAATATGAAGTTAGCTCTTTAGGATGTGAATTGGTGTACTCTATATGCTTGCATTGTTGCAGTGATACGTATAAAATAGATGTGTGTTTCGTTTTGATAAAGTCAGAAATAATAATATATCGATGTTTAGAAAAAATAAATTAGAGATTCTTGTCTTTTTTAATTGAAAAAGAGTAGAGAGAACTCGATTCATGGTTTTAAGTAGAAATAACTCTAGATGAAATTAAGAGAACCATCGATCCAATTTTGCAATTCACAGAAAATTACTCGGTCGAGAAAATTCATGAAGAATATCGGCTGAAAAAAATAAATTTGCATTAATAATAGCTAGTGCGACCCCATAAATTTTAGGCTCGGCCTCTATTTTAATGACTAATAACAATAAAAGAGTCATCAGATGGTGCGATGCATTTTCAATTCTTCGAACTTTGGGAATGCAACGCCCCTTTGAAAATGCAGTTATTTGCTTGGTTGGCACTTCAAGATCGCATCGCCTCTAAATCGAACCTCTTATTAAGAGGAATTCAAATTTTGAATGGAATTTGCAGCTTTTGTAGCCGAGATATGGATACAACAGACCACACTCTTCTTGGGCGTAACTTTGCATCTCAATGTTGGATGAACGTTTTTTAGTGGCTCGGTATTAGATTTACGCTACCATGCGATCTGGAGAGCTTCTTTTTTCAATTACCATGTATGATTCCTCTTAGAAAAGACACAAACTTTTGGCAATCAATATGGATTCACACTAGCTGGTGCATTTGGAATAGGAGAAATAGTCCCATCTTCAGAAAAAGCAGTTGACCATCAAGGAGACGGTGGATATTATCAAGTTGAAGTCATGTGATTGGATTAAAACTAAGTAGATTTTTTTTTCATTTTTCATCTTATGATTGGTTGTATTTTCCTTTAGACTGTATAAAATTCTTGAGCATCTTGATAGTATCATATAAAACCATTCGATGACATAAAACCCCAACCCCACAAAAATACCCGGCCGAACGAAAGAAACATGGTGGCCCACCAAGAAAGCAGCCATGTAATACAAAGCACGGATGACTCGACATAACTATCGTGATTAAACTTTATCTTAGATAGATTAAACTCCTCCGGATGAGACCGTAGTTAATAAAGTAGTCATAAATGACACACCGCCCTTGTAATATACAAGCAGCTTCCCCCTGCGTTTATAAAGGGGATGTTTTTTCTGAAATAAACATCATCACAACATTCACAAACTAATCAATTCTCTCTTAATAACATAATAGTTCCCCCCAAAGAGAAAGTTTCCCTTGTAAAAATCGTTATTCTCTTACATTCTTACTTTCTTCCCTTTCCCTAAAAAAACAAAAAACAGGTGTTCCGACCCCCGCTCAATACGAAGGAAAAAACCTATCAACACACTTCTTATTCTCCTTCTAATAAATTGCTTATTGTCGAAAAATAATAATAATAAAAGAGTCGTCTTTTTTTTTTTTACAATCAAAGCCGACATATATACCGATGCTTAAACACACGCATTTCTGGTACAATATCACATTTCCATTATATTATTGGTCCAGAAGATCGCACTTCAATTTCGTAAGAGAAGGAGAGAATATGAGAGGACAAAATACGTAACTATAGTGAAAAGATTAAAAAACGAAGAAAATAAAAATGAAGAAATGAGATTGCTAGCTAGGTGGGGTAAGCTTAGAGGGCGCACCAATTAGTAAATGATATCCTACAGAGACCACCATCCTTACAACTTTTCAATTTGGTCCATGTATTATAAAACTTAAAAGCCTTACATCTCGTGGCCTCTTTTGTACCCTTTGTCCTTCCCATTTTACCTTTCCTCGTAATTCTTATTTCGACAAAAGAAAAATAGAAGGGCTCGTTTGCTTTCAAAATTAATAGTCACATGACTATTAATTTATCCTTATTAATAGTTTTGGGTATTATTATTAAGTTGCATGGTTAGCTAAATTGGTACCTTAGATTAAACCCAACAAAAAAAATAACCATATGTTTGCTTGGGCTAACTGACCAAATATTTTTAATCTTGCCATTTATTTGTGTTTAATGACCTTCTTACCCTTATTCTAATTTTTAACTTCACCACTATGTGTAATTATTGGATTTATGCTAATTATAAACATGTCATTTTGAGAAAATATAACAACCATGTATAATTATTGGATTTATGCTATAATACACAAGAAGGTCACAACCAATTATTACACTAATTGCTCCTTTCCACTAACAATCGATCACGGGCGTTGGTATATAACTCCAAACACACAAAATTTGATTTGATTGGTGTAAGATTAAACAAGAACAAGGAAAAAATACAATTTCAAATTATAATAAAACAATAGACGGGTCTAGGATGACATATTGCATTATTGGTGATATATATCAACCAATTTAATATGCACTAGAATATATAGATCCCACTTATAAAAACAGTATTTAATACGACTGAATTTCTATTGTGGCCAGGCAACACTTCTAATATCGTTGTTGCGTGAGGTTTTGATATTTGTAATGTGCTATCTCAAACTTATTTATAATTATGTATTGATTTGCTTGACATTCTGTAGTATAAGGTTTGAAGATTTAATATTATTTGTTTGTTGAATTGCGAGTTTGCTCATGTGTCGTTTTGTTTACCAAGTTGAATATAAATATTTTCAAGTTCAATTAATATTTCCATGTTCCCACCAAATTACTACTAAGTGATGAGTTTCCTAAATATATATATCTCGCCAAAGACACTAGATCAATTATGAAAAAAAATTAGCAGAGGAAATGGTTTGATCAATTTAATAAGCATTATATTTAAGCAACTGTTGTGTAATATATACAATAAAAATATGAAGTTCCATTCCTAGTTCGAAAGTCCAATATGAAAAAATGATTTAAGCAAATATAAGTAAATAATGATAGATACTAATAAGGATATTTTATTCATTGGAACGAGGTACAATGCTATTTTACAATGGTACAACTTGGCAAATAACAATACCCACAAGGATACTTTAGTCTAATAAATTAAAAAAATGGGGGTATTTAGGTCCATGAAATTTATCCTTATTAGGCTTAATTGGGGGTATTAATAATTGGGGGGTGGGAGTACCCAATTATTAATACCCCAATAAGACCGCCACGTAAGACAACCCGATTAAAAGTAATGCGAAGCAAACGACCTTATAGCTACGACTATTAATATAATTTGGTTTGATTGGGCAAAGCAAACGAGTCCGAACAAAAATTGACACATACCGTACGACCATCGAGCTCATGCGGGCACTGATCTTTATAACTGCCGTCTCTCAAACCACAGTTGTATCTTGTAATGACAACAAGATCAACTTTACAACAGAGTCTTGCACTAATTGTCATCTGAATATATTCGCAGACTTGATAACGTAAATAAATGTCTAAACTATCATGTCGAGTGCAACACAATCTTCTTAGATACCTTAATAACACTGCCTCTGAAGTAGTTATCAAAACTTAATACAAGTCCATGACTTCAATGGATTGCCTAATAATACAATTTTCTTAGATACCTTAATAACCCTTTGTATTTGGCCCTTTACTTTCAATATTTTGACGTATTTTCAAGTAAAAAGTTCACAGTTACTTAAGATACAAGTTTTATTTCACACTTAATTTGTTTCCAAAAAAAAGACAAAAAAAGGTACATTATTTACTAAATAAAAAGCATTTTTGCAGTATGCCCTTCGAACTATTTCAGCATTATTCTAGTTATAATACCTAGTAAAAGATACTTTGACTTAGAAACATAAACTGAATTTTGCACCTATTTCTCCATATGTACATTGCCTCTACAATATTAGAAACTCTTTAATAGTATACACTGGCGTATCTACACAGGGGCTGGGGGGGCTGTAGCCCCCCCCCCCCCCCCCCCCCCCCATTTTTTTTAAAATTATTTTTACCTATATATATGTATTGAAAAAAAAGAAGATATGTATTAAAAGAAAATGAGAATCCTCCTACTAACAGTATATTTCTACTTCCTATCAACTTAAAATCTAAAAAGATATATAACATCAAATCATAAGTAACATAAGGCATTAGCCATAATTATTTGAACTTTTTCTTTGAGTCAATAATTATTTAAACCTAAAAGCTCTAATATATACTAAAACTCCCCTTTTGATATATCTAGTAAGAAATTATCATTACTTTTTTTTTATAGTAATAAAAAAGTTCCTTGTGATGTTAAAAATCTACAAATACTTCATTCTATTGGATATATTGACACCGTAGAATATCTATTAGTAAGTCTTTTCATTTAAGAACAAAAAGTTGGGAAAAAAAAAGAGAAGGAAAAAGAGCTCTTCTATGCATCTTCTTTAATTTACAACTCCCCAAAAAAATCAATTCTAAACAAGCAATTTTTTCTTCAATACAGTTGATTAAAAAAAAAAAATTTTAGCCCCCCCGATGTTTGATTCCTGGATACGCCACTGATAGTATATCATCGACATATTCGAAAATAATAATAGTCGTTTCCAGTAATAAAAGATAATAGAAAAAATAAAACAGACATTTACACGGAACTTATACATTAACATGGGATCACACGAGTGAAGAAAAAGTAAAAAAGAAATAGCGTACAGCTAAATGAGTCAGCCATATGGCACTTTCAATTTTCCACATATGAAACAGCAGAGATGTTGCTATCCTTCTCATCCGAGAGAATTAGGAACACGGTCACGATATTCGACTTATTATGTAGTTGTAGTGGAAGGCATCATATATGCGCTCACAAAATTCTTTGTAGGGAAGGTAATTAAGCTCGAATCAATCGAACTTATTAGTTTCATATCTTAATGATGAACGAGTTGTACTACTAATAAACATCTTATGATCAATAAATAATATGGTTAGTTCACTCTCATTCAAGTATAGGGATAGCTATATAATCACCCTTGAGGTTTGGTTAAGTTAAGAATATATCTCCTAGTTAAGGTTTGAATATTCATAAAGAGTCCCAAACTATGAATGCGTAGCTAGCTCCATTTGTATTTCAAGAAATCTTTCGTAGTTACTCACTCGTAAATGTAATTATCTCATGTAGTTTATGCAGTTAGCATCAGTTTCAAATTTTATGTTATTAATGGCCGGTAACTTTTAGATGTGTTGTGTGTGCTTTTTTTTTTTCTTTTTGCAGAAATTATAATCTTTTTCTAGCAATTAATTAAAGCTGTCTTAATGATCTCCAAAGACTAATCAGAGAAGAAGAGGGCCCTTTTTTTAATAGAACGTCTAATTGTCGCTCAAATTATGTCCTGAACTTAATATTTAGTTCATCAATTATAGAGTCTGATTTCGAATATAATTAAAATCATATCATTTTTAGTACACCTCCTCTTTGATTATTTTATCGATGAGAGGTGAGAAACTTTTTTATATCAAATGATGCGGATTACGTGGAACAACCCCAAACATGTATTAGAAAAAACTAACCATAAACAATCTGTCATAATAATAATTTCATTTATACTCCTTGAGGCCCTGAGTTCTGATTCAATTACAGTATAATCATTCTTAGAAAAAATTGAGAGGTTCTATAAAGCACGCCCCATATATAAATAATAACATGGAGACTCCTTAAGGTTGTAAAAGTGTTACAGATTGACCCTATAAGTTTATTGAAACATCAAAAGAGGTTTTCCATAGTTATCATGTGTAACATCCAGAACTATAAAGGAGCTGCAATTTGGAGAGGCTCTTGATGGATGGAGACGGTTTAGATATCATATTACCTTTTTCCTTTTCTTTTTGAGTAATTTTCGACTAACCATGTAATAATAATATAGATTGACACATTATTGACTTGCACTATATCATTATAATCATGTTACCACTTCTTTAAATAACAAAAAGAAAACACAAATCTTTATCTCAGTAAAAGTGGGAGGACTTAAATAATTGCACAACTTTATACATGTTATCTTCAATTTAGTGGAGTTCAGGCTGGTCTAATTGGAGACAAGTTTCGTGTGATTCTAAATAATTCAGCCAATGAGGCTTTTACTTTGTCTTGACTTACAAACAGGGTACAAAGTTTGGTTATCTCCATCTCACCCTCCATTTCATGCAACTTTCTTCATACCAACAAGGCTAGTAAAGTCATTTATACAGATAACAAAGCTTAGGAGAACCTCTCACATGAATTAATAAGATATGCTGCTGCCAATGCACAATATTCCAACAGTACTTGAAATATTTGATGCAACTTTTATCATCCACTTTAAATTCTCCCCTTTTCTTAAGCTGTGTCATAGCTGCATGAAAAAATCAGCAGATCTTGAAGCAAGGTAGTTTGGTGACTCTACACTAAACCAAACCATTCTTTATGTTATCCCAAGTGGGATTGAGCATATATATGATTAATATGCAGATGACATAAAAAGAATGTGCTGTCGAGCATCGATACTCGCCGGTCATCCTAAATTCCTTTCCCCTGCATATATAAATAGAGTTTAACCCCTCTATCGAATCACTCACTCACAAAAACGAGACACTTGCCGTTCAGACATTCAATACTTTTTGCATGAGTACTTACTGCTGTGCTATATACTACTACTAGTATAGTTTGTTTATTTTAGGATGGTGAAATTCTCTAAGCAGTTTGAGGGACAGTTAGTGCCTGAATGGAAAGATGCCTTTGTTGATTACTATAAACTGAAAAAATACCTCAAGAAAATACACCTGATCAGCAATCAGGATGCCAGTAAAAAGCAGCAAACTGATGGTCTTTTGTCTTCTTTGCGAAAATATGCGTTCTTTCAACACAAACAAAGAGAACACAAGACCATTCAAGTATATTTATCTCCTCTCTCTTTGTTATAATACTTCACATTCTTGATAAAATGTTTATTCGATCATATTCACTTATAAACAAATATTTTGTTCCGTGATCTACTAGGTCCATCGAAAGCTTGGAGAAACAGCTGCTGGTAAAGGGGACTTGTACGAGACAGAGCTGCTGGAACAATTTGCTGACACTGATGCTGCTGTTGAATTCTTTGCGTGTTTGGATCACCAACTCAACAAAGTGAATCAGTTTTACAGAACAAAAGAGAAGGAGTTTCTTGAGAGAGGTGAGTCGTTGAAGAAACAAATGGAGATCCTCACTGAGCTTAAAACTGCGCTAAGGCAGCAACGCGCTAAAGGGAATTCTTCACAAGAGGATGCATCAATATCAGGCACCATATCATGTGGTAAGTATGACAAGATTTTCAGCATTTTCAATAAGATAAATCTGACTGTCATCATGACTACTAACCGTAACTGAAAACAATAACAGAAACATGTTAAAAGGACGCAAATGTTATATTACATGGGAAGGAATATGCATGTTTTTTAACTTTCTTATACTTTGCAACACCATTTAATTTAATCTACAGAGGAAACTAGACTAGCAAACTAGGATTTTCTTGTCTTATCACTTATGTATGCATGATTTATGGACAGTGAATTACACTATTATATATCAAATTATTGAACATTTTTTTGCCTGGTTACCGGCGACAGATGAAGAGTCCGTAAAAAGTGGGGTGCTAGATACAGAGCAGGGGCCGGAGAACTTAACTGAAGAACTGAACAAAGATGATACCAATAGCTTGGAATCTCAAAAGTCTGGTGAACTTGAAAGATCAATGAGAATCAAGAAAGGGGACGGGAAACTCCGGTCACTCTCGAGTCGAGTTATTAACTGTCAGGGAAAAAGCTTAAGAATTCACATACCACTTACGAACCCAACCCGTACATTCTCAGCAATTTCTTATTTGCTTTGGGATGATTTGGTAAATCAATCATCCAAAAAATATTGTCCAGATCAGGGAAAAAAGTTGCATATCAATAAGACAAAACTACACCATGCAGAGAAAATGATTAGAGGGGCGTTTATTGAGCTCTACAAAGGATTGGGATACCTCAAAACTTATAGGTATATATGAGAGTGACTATTTATTATTGATATTGTTAAATTTACTATTGACAAAGTGTCGATTCTCTTTTAGTGAGGAGGTTCATTATTTTTCTTTGAAATATTTCAGGAACTTGAACATGCTTGCTTTTGTAAAGATTTTGAAGAAATTTGATAAAGTAAGTATGTGGGACGATATTTTAATTTGCGGACGTACATTATTTATCGTCTTTTCCTTATCGAGGCCAACGGATTTTACGTTCTTGCAGGTTACGAACAAACAAGTTCTTCCCGTTTACTTAAGAGTGGTTGAGAGCTCCAACTTCAATAGCTCAGACAAGGTAAATCACAATGACCAGAAAAGCAAAACGCTGAAGTTTTTTTAGAAAAAAGAATATCTGGTGAAGGAGAAACAATGAAATTATGATTGAAAGATGTTTGAATGTGGTGGGGTAACAGATAAATCCCATCACAGACAATTTTAAGTGGTGATCATTGATTTTTCTTAAGTTTGAAATTGCATTGATTTCCATTCATAAATCTGAGATATTCTTGTCTCACTGTACTGCAAGACATGTAACGAGTATTGTCGTAAAATATAACGAGTTGCATCTTCTATGACAGACTCTGAAGTTGGCAGATGAGGTTGAGGAACTTTTTGTCAAACAATTTGCTGAAGATGATAAAAGAAAGGCCATGAAATACCTTAAACCAACTCAAAGAGAAGAATCGCATACCGTCACATTTTCTATTGGTGAGCGTCTCTTAACAAATACAAACCTGTAATCAAAATGAAAATTTTCAAATTGTTTTTACTTTTTGAGATTGTGGTAGAAATTTTAGATTAACTATTTCTCATCTGGTGCCTGAATACTAGCTAATTAAAGCTTTAGACATAAGATTGATCCCATGATGGCCTTGAATGGATATTTGTCTTTTGGAGGTTAGTGTACAAGTAGTAGTCAATATAGGGGTCCATTATACTTTTGATGAAGAACAGAGAATGAAACTTTCGACTACCAACAATTTTGAAAGACAGTTTTCCTAGTGTGTAATCTATCGGGATCCCTCTCCTGTTCTTCTGTTGTATCAGAAATTAACTAATTGGTTTGATGCCTAATTGCAGGCCAATTTATATTTACTTTGTTTTTCTTTTAAATGATCAGGTTTATTCGCCGGATGTTTTCTAGCGTTTTTCATCGGATACGTCATCATGGCTCACATTACAGGAATGTATAGATCTACATCGGACATAATATACATGGAAACAGTCTATCCTGTTCTTTGGTAAAAACTTGTAATTTCTTCACTGCTTTTACATATGAAGCTTTATATGTTATTAAACCAAGTATCTAAAACTTTTGGTTTCTGTTCTGCAGCATCTTCAGCCTATTGTTTCTACATTTCTTTCTGTTTGGATGCAATATTTTTATGTGGAGAAAGACGCGCATAAATTACAGCTTCATCTTTGAACTTTCCCCAACTAAAGGACTAAAGTATAGAGATGTGTTCTTGATTTGCACCACGTCGATGGCTGGTGTTGTTGGGGTCTTGTTTCTTCATTTGTCACTGGTCGCTAAAGGGTATTCCTATGCCCAAATTGAGTCAATCCCTGGCCTTTTGCTACTGGTAAATTTCTAGCCGTAATACATTATCCACCGGTGTTCCATGATTGACAATTACACAAGTTCTTACAATAGTTTTCACTTAAACAATCAATTTGTTTTGCAGGTATTCGCTATAGTTCTGGTTTGTCCCTTCAATATTATCTACAAATCAAGTCGCTACCGGTTACTCTCTGTACTAAGAAACATCATTTTTTCACCGTTGTACAAAGTTCTCATGCTGGACTTTTTCATGGCAGATCAACTTTGCAGCCAGGTAGCTCAACCTTGAACATTTGAGTGTTTTTACTGTATCTTTTGTTCTAAGACCATTTCAGAGTTACCAACCTGTTTCTTTTTGAATCATTTTCAATCAGGTGCCCATGCTTAGAAACCTAGAGTACATAGTATGTTACTTCATAACAGGAAGCTACAAAACTCAGGACTATAATTACTGCATGAGAACCGCATACTACAGGGACGTCGCCTATGCCGTTTCCTTTCTACCTTATTACTGGAGAGCGATGCAGGTTAGTCGTTAATCCTTAACACGTCACTTCTGTCAGCAGACAAAATAATATAGTGGTTATTTACGCGTTAATTTTCGTCACTTTTCAGTGTGCTCGACGATGGTTTGACGAAGGTCACAAAAGCCATCTTGTCAACTTAGGAAAATACGTGTCAGCAATGCTAGCAGCCGGGGCTAAAGTAGCATACGACAAGGAGAAAACCATGGGATGGCTTTGTCTACTAGTGGTTGTGTCAAGTGTCGCAACTGTGTATCAACTATACTGGGATTTTGTAAAGGACTGGGGTCTGCTCCAGTCCAATTCCAAGAATCCATGGCTAAGAGATGATTTAATGATTCAAAGAAAGTCCATTTACTTTTTCTCAATGGTATGGTATATGCCAATCTTCCAATCTGTCTTTTCTTTTTCTCATTCATTAGTCACATCACAAAATACCATATCTAATATTAGCATCTGTTCTTCTTAATCCATACCAAGATTCACCACTTCATCAAAAAAGTTCCAAATGAAACACTAATTGGCATAATTTGCTGAGTTTTAGAATCTATATTTGAACAAAACCTTAAACTTGTTTTTATGCAGGGGTTGAACCTTGTTCTCCGGCTAGCTTGGTTGCAGACAATTTTTCACTACAATTTTGAGAAAGTAGACTACAGAGTAACCATGTTGTTTTTAGCAGCACTTGAGGTTGTTAGAAGGGGACAGTGGAATTTTTACAGGTGAGATAAAGATGCTAATTTTTATGATCTTTTATATTATGATTAGAAAAATAAATAAAAGTACTAAAAAGTGTTTAATTTGGCTACTTTTGGACAGATTGGAGAATGAACATTTGAACAATGCAGGGAAATTCAGAGCAGTAAAGATAGTGCCACTCCCTTTTCATGAAGTGGATGAGGAAGACTAATTAATTGTTTAGATTTAGAAGTGGTTTAAACTTTAAACCATTGATCAAGTTGGTGATAAGATTAGTAATCATCAACTTGCTTCTTTTTTTGGTTACCTTTTTCATGGTCGTCGAGTGTCATCTAAATAATTTTATACTTGTACACTCAAGATAATGCACGATCATTATTAATAGTAAATATATATGAATGCCTAGTTGACGCAATTCTGTTACAATTTTATTCATTATATCCCTTTAATAAATCGTTGTTTTTCCTTAATTTGGTCGAAAATACAGAGATTCTGATGCATGTGGCATTCACCTAATGAGTGTGGCCACACTTTCCCCCCGTAGGCCGTAGCACCTTTCCTGAGAAGCAATAAAATAATTGAGTTTTATTGTTTTAATCACAACAGTGAACAGTGACTAGTCAAAATAACTGAGCATTGCACCAACTCGATCACATGATAAAACTTAAGACAGCTTAAGAAAATAATTTGGTTCAGACAGAAGACATGCTAATTACTAAGAGTCGCGTTTAGACATTTTTTTAGTGAATAGACGTTTCTCTTAATCAATTAAGAAAAAAAGACATAGAAACTACTTGGAACCACATATTTATATTTACTGAAGTAACAACTTTAACATATAACAATGTAGAAATGAGAGTCTATAGAATTGCTTCCCTTAAAAGAAAAAAAGTATCATTCACCCCTTTATTAAAACAATAAACAAAAACTCTCTCATTCTCATCAAAAAAATAGAAACAAAAAGAAAAAAAAAAAAACTCTCTCACCGTTGAACTTAACCATTAATGTACAAGACAGATGACTAAGGATGACCCGCTATTGACTCCTCCCCAGTTTCCTACTATGGTGTTGCTACCACCGTTGCCATCAAAAGTTGGATTTCTAAACAACTATAAAGAGCATTGGTAATTCTTAACCATGCTTTTACCCTCTGATTTGGGTGTGGAGGAGGACCGTTATTTTTAAAAATTTGCAGGTTATTCACTGCTGCCAAAGATAAAGATGTCATTATCCGGGATAAAGGCGAGGTGACAAAGAATAGGTTGAAATGGAATTAAGCATGGAGGCAACCCCTATTTGAGAGGAAGAAAAAAGTAATTACAATAGCTGAATGATATGGTTCAATTTTTTACTTCCACTAACGCTCTTGATTCGTGGGTGTGGAACTGTGGATTAGAAATCACGAGGGAATTTATTACACAATCATTTTGCGTATAAACTTCTCTTGGATGTTGATGATGATTTGCAAGATCCTATCTTCAAAATGTTGTGGAATGTGGAAGCTCCTTTGAAGTTGAAATCACTTGGCTGGAGAATTATTCTCGATAAAGTACCTTCAAAGTGTGATCTTCTTCGTAGAGGAGTCAATCTTGATGAAAATTGTCTCATATGCATTTTTTGCGGCTTGAAGAATGAGGATACAAATCATTTATTTTTGTCTTGCCCCACTTTTTACTGATTATGGATGGACATTTATAATTGATTAGTCTTCCAATTTGTCGTCCCAATAATTTTAAAATCGCATTTTAAACATTTCTTTGGGATCTTCGGAACCACTACAAAGAATCCAGACTTTCGAGTTATCTAGTTATTCGCAGTTGGTGCGTCTGGTTAGTGAGAAACGAGCTTTTGTTCAACCGGAGACAACAACTTTATTAGGATTTGCTTGAGAATGTAATAATTAGAACTTGGAGTTGGTTCGTATCAATATTTCATAATTTTTCTTATTATTTCTTTAAATGGTCATGCTCATATCTATTGTTTGATTTGAACCTTTTGTAATGACTTGGGGTATTTCTTATGCCTCTTTTTAAATAAAATTCCATTTCATTGCTGATTAAAAAAAAAGAAAATTTAATCAACATAGTATAAAAAATAGGGATAAAAACATCAAGCCCCCCAACCTATGGGCACTTTTGCGCGTTGCCCCTTAAACTAATTTTATCACCACTTTGGTCCTTAACCTATATGGTGTCTGTTCGATTTGCCCCAGTTTTGCATTTCCAGTCTTTGAAATATTCTTCCATTTGAGGTATTTTTTTGCTTTTTTTTGGTCAACAACTACCACTATACATCTAGTACAACACATATGAGTCGGGTAGAGAGGAATATTCTGGCAAAAAATGGCCGAAAATAGGCAAATCCCGTGGTGCCTTCTTGGTTTTTTTTTTGTGGGCGAAACATTCATCACTTGGAGGTGTTTTTTTGTTGTTGTTTTCACCACCTACTATTATGCATCTAGTACAACACGCATGAGTCGGGTAGAGGAGAATATTCCGGCCAAAAATGGTCGGAAATGGCCGAAAATACACAACTGGGGCAAACCGAACAGACACCATATAGGTTAAGGACCAAAGTGGTGATAAAACTAGCTTAAGGGGCAACGCGCAAAAGTGCCCATAGGTTGGGAGGCTTGATATTTTTATCCCTAAAAAACACCCACATAAGATACAAAAGTTTATACATTACATCCCAAGCAAATATGAGGATAATAAAACCAATCAACAAAAGAGTAATTGAATTTGTTTCTAGTAGTTTTAATCCAACACTAATTTTTTACTTTTATCAACTCCATAACATTGTCGATGCTACTAAACCATCACCAAAAAGGTTTCATGTTTTTCATATTCCATAATATCGACCATAATATGAAAAATCACACCCTTTCTCATACTTTCTCTCCGTGATTCCAAGGGTATGTTTCTCATGTTGACAAAATTTATTTCCAACCGATATTGGGTGCCGACGAGATACCAAATAATTTGAAAATTCTAGCAAACAAACCCCTCATCTCTACCATAAGTACTTTGTAGCGAATCACCTCTTCTATTATTTATGTTCAAACTTCACTAAGAGCGACATGACCTAGAAGTTCATCATTGTAAACCACATCTTTGTGTGCGAAGGTAGCCCATGAATCATCACCAAAGGTACAATTTCTAGTTGATTGTGGCAAACTTGTATGTCCGCTATATGACCATAACTCTGAGACAAACAAGTAGTGAAACCTATTCACTGGCCCTATATCCCACACATGATTAAAGATGAAAAGAACAACTTCTAAACTTAATGGAAATGCACAACTAAGTATTTAAAAATACTTGATACAAGTGAAGGTCATTTTGTTATTTATGGAATTCAGTTCCTACTCATGACATATGCAATTTATAATGCTAAAAGAATACTCTAGATTACAGTATTAAAATGAAGGCCTGGAGAAGCCTCTAGATTACAGTAGTATTAAGACTTATGGAAATCGAAAAGACATCATTAATATGTGTGCATGCTTGTAAGGTTTCGAAAAATCTATTTTATTACTCCAACACTCCCTTTTAAAGAGAGTTTTTGAAAATCAGTCCAAGCTTAGATCGTAACTCTTCAAATGGTCCTTTCGCGAGAGACTTCGTGAAGATATCAGCGACATTCTCATTACTGCGCACTTCAAGGTTCGATATAATGCCATTAAGAACTTTTCCACGGATAAATGATGCTCCAACTCAATGTGTTTAGTTCTTGCATGACACACTGATTTAGAAGCAAGCTTAATAGCGCTTTGGTTCTCTCCATAGAGTGTAGTTGGTTTATCAGCTGAGCATGAATCTCTTCAAAGAGTCTTTCAAAGAGTCTTCCATGACAAACACATGACTGCCAATGACGTTGCCTTATATTCTGCCTCTGTAGTTGAAAGCGAAACAAAGTTTTGTTTTTCTACTACGCCAAGATATACTTGTAGTACCACTAAAGAAGACATATTCCAATGTAGACCTTCGATCGCCTGTATCACGGTGTCACTCCCTAAGTCAACATCTACATATCCGATTAAGGATAAGTTTGCTCCCTTTCTATAGAACAACCCAATATATGTTGTGTCATTAGCATACTTAAGAATTCGCTTCGCTGGTTCTAGATGTGGCTTTCTTGGTGATTGCATAAACTTGCTCACCAGCCCTACTGCAAATACAATGTTTGGCCGAGTGATGGTTAAATAGATTAGACTTCTAACAAGAGCTCAAAATAGACGATGATATGCTAAAAGAGAACCTTCTTCTTGTTTCAACTTCACATTGACTTCAAGTGAAGTTGAACATTTCTTCTTGCAGTTTGATAGAAACCTGCTAACAAGTTTCTTGGCATAATTTTCTTGAGTGACAATAGGTCCATCCTTGAAGTTCTCAACCTCTAGCCAAGAAAGTGGTTTAACGTTCCTAAATTTTTCATATCGAGGCTAATATGCAATTGTTCTTGCAACTTCGCGACTTCATGTTCATCATTTCCTGTTATAATCATATCGTCGACATACAAAAGAACAATGATATGCAAGCCTTTATCATTTTTAATAAATAAGCTTTGATCAAAATCTCAAGCATAGTATCCACATAAATGTAAAAACTCGGCAATTTTTCCATACCAAGCTCGTGGACCTTGTTTCAACCGTAAAATGCTTTGTGGAGCTTGCAGACAAAATTAGGATGTGATGAAAAACATACCTGTTGGTTGCTCCATGTAGATATTTTTATCAAGCTAACCATACAAAAATGCATTTTTTACATCAAGTTGCCATAACTTCCAATCCTTGCTTGCTGCCAATGATATAACAAGTTTTACATAAGTCATTTTTGCTACGGGACTAAACGTTTCTTCGTAATCCTCTCCATGTTTTTTGCGAGAAACATCGAGCGACCAGCGTTGCTTTGAACATGTCCATTGTACCATTAGCCTTTCTTTTAACTGTATACACCCATTAACAAGAAATGGGTTGTACGTCTTTCGATTTTGGTGAAAGACTCCACGTTTGATTCTTTTCCAGAGCACTTATTTCTTCATCCATTGCGTGTTCCCACTCTTTCATGCCTTTAACTTCTTCATAGAATGAAGGCTCATCATCATCAATTGGTCCAATAAAATAACAAGAGTAGGTGCCGATAAATTTTTGTCTCAATAACAAGATGGTTTAACAATATTCCTGATTGGTCTTTGATTCAGTTCTTCTCTAGGATCTTGTTGGGAATCTTCTTCTTTAGGCCTTGAACTCCCACTTTAACTCAGCTCATTTGATAAACTTGGAACATTATGAACTTGAGACGACGTGCTTGATGGCCAAGACAAATCTGTAACTTCTTGTTCTGAATTTGCGTGACACGGTTGCCCTTCTTCAGACTTGTTCTGCTCATAAAAGGTAAACATTTCTTCGAAAATAACATCTCTGGGGTCTCGTTTAGCACATGTGAGTTCTCTGGGGTCTCGTTTAGCACATGTGAGTTCTCTTTTGATACCATGTTGACGACAAAAAAGAGAAAACTCAGTAGAAGTGAACTCCCCTGTTATTTGATCGCAAGCACTTAATTGTAAAACAAAGTTCTCCACGGTTTCTTTAAACTCAAGGAACTTGGATAAGACTTCTGATTTGTTTTTCACTAAGTAAACCCATGTGAACCCTGTAAAGTTATAGACAAAAATCAACATGTAAGAATAACCAGAGTAGAAAGGCGTCTTTGTTGGCCCCATTAAATCAGTGTGAACAAGCTCCAATAAAGATTTGCATCTAGAACTAGAGAAAATAGTGGTGATATAAATAAAAGTAGGACTATATATGGCGCGTCAAGCTTGGAGTCCCCAACCAAGCAAGACCGAGGAAAAGAAGAGAAAGTTAGGGAGGCTTATAATTATGCCTCTCAAAACGAAGCAAGGTCAAAATTGCGAACATATATCCCAAAAGTTTCGCATCCGAAGCTCACACCCAAAGATGGAGTGTGCAAATCGGCTTTGAGCCTTTGTAATGGAACTTGTTTGCTTCTTCTCACATGGGGGCCAACAAAATGGTAAACCCACTTAGATAGTAAAAATTTTCCCCAAAAGTTTCGCGGCCGAGGATCACACCCAAAGGTGGAGTGTGCAACTCGGATTTGAGCTTTTGATATGGTACTTGTTTACTTTCCATATGGAGGCTACCGAATAGGAACATATAAATAAGAGCATGCCCAAAAACGTGGCACCTCAAAATAATAAAAAGGTACATAGAAATAAAGGAGCATAAATGACACCTAAAATCCTTATAGTCATTAAAATCAAAAGCATAGTAGATACTAGTAAACAACCACCAATAGATAGCTAAGTGATCGCACAAAAGGTGCAGGTCTCCAATCCATCGAAACTTCGACCATGCAGCGGCGAGAGCGCTTGGGACGACATTGCCGCCAAGGTAATCTCAACCGCAGCGCAAGATGACTGACCGCGCATTAATCTCGCCGATTTTTGGATGACAGGACCGTTGGAACAGTGCGGTATGGAATGTACAAAGATCGGCGAAAAATCAGGAGATTCCACAAGTGACCAACCAACGATCCAACGAAGGCACCTAGCGGTCGTGGAGCCCGGGAGCCTATGGTTTGGCCAGATTTCACTAGAAAAATTGCGTGAGAGTGATCATAAAATCCATGCCAACAACACCAAAACAAAATATAAATACCACTCATCCCCAACTTCAACACCTAAGGAACTCAACAAGTAACTATACATATCATGAATCACAATCGATCTCAATAAGTAAATCGAATGACCAATCCCAAAACCGCAAATGGAACGCGTTTCCAATAGCCAAACCACAAGAATGCCCAGAATAATATAGTCACCAAATACAACCAAATCGAAGTCCAAAAAGCACCAAACCGAAGTAATCAAACCAACAAGCCAAGAATCGTCGTGTGCAAGGATTTTCAAGTACCATAGACCAAAAAAAGATGAGAGAAAAGATAAAGCCGTGGTCAATTGTACTTGAGTGAAAGAAACGCTAACGAAATAATGTTGTGCAATCACATGAAAAAATGTGATTTAATAAAGGCTATGTGTATGGAATGGATCAGTTAGAATGCAATGGGCAAATAAATTGTGGTACTCCCGAGGGTTAGAGTGGTGTATCTCGAGAGGGGAGAAGAGCCACCAATATGTAGCATTCAACCAATGTAAAGTAACCAAGTAGTGTGCAAAGAGTTGAGTGAAGCCAATATCAAAAAAGTGCTCAAGTGTGTGTAAATTGGCCAAAAAAAAAAGTTTACCTTCACTAGTGTAAAGCCGAATGCAAAATAAGACAAGACGTGAGCCTAAAGGATTAACAATTGGGAAAGAATACCTCATCCCAACGTGGAGGACGGATGTGTTAGAGAGGACAATGAGGGAACCTGTCAATTCAATACTTTTGGAACTCGAATATAGGCCAAGTCCTCCTTATCTCCCATTCAACCGAAGCATACAAGCCTCATTAGCAAGTTGATCTGCCACAATTTTTTTCCGCGGAATACATGTTTGATGGTACCATGTAATTTCCGAAGAAAAGACCGGATCTTATCAATATATTCAATGATTTTCCAAGGACCACCAGACTCGACATAGATAATAAGAATAGTGATACTAGCATCCGTCTCAACCTCAACATTAAAAATGTCAAGTTCATAGCAATACACATGGCCTTGATAGATAGCCATAATTTCCGCTTCAACATTAGTAGAATGATCTAACGCCAAGTGAAAACACCACACACCATTGCCAAGGTGATCACGAAGAATGGCCCCGGATCCGGTCAACCACGAGTTGCCTTTAGAACTACCATCGGTGTTGAGCTTGAAGTGGTCAACTTTCAGTTTCTCCCAAATAACAATGATAGGTGGCTTTAAGACCACACTACTAAGCTGAATTCCCCAATCATTGACGATATTTTTATCTCTAAGCCAAAAAAATTCGGGGCACGAAGTAATGGCGAAAAGATCCTGAATGTGACTAGTAACCTTGCCAACAATTTTTAGCATCCATATGAATTCATTTATGTCTCGCATCATTACGAGACGCCCATATGAACCAAAGCACAAGAATTGGAATTAAAATCCGAATATGGCCCGGAATGATCTTCTTTTTCGAGTAAATCCAATAAGCAATAATGTTCCGCTACGAGACAACTCTCGACCTCTTAATCAAGAAGATGTCAAAAAATATTTTCTACACTTCTTGAGCAAGCTTACTTGACCAAAAAAGTTGATCATTAGTTTCAGCATTCTTGCTACAACAATTACACATGGAGACCATTTCAAACCGCTTAAGATTACCATCCGTAGGCAAAAGATTTTGCATATATCTCAAAATAAAGAAGGAAATATTAGGCATAATAAATTTGTGTCAAAGGAATTTAAATACACATTGAGATTCATGCGGTCCTTGAAGGGCTTTCCACGCCGATTTAATAGAAAATTGACCGCTACATTCATGCTTCCAGATAAGAGTATCTCTACCAACTTGGAGAGTTGGTTTAGCCACCGCTTTAATGAAAGATTCTTCACAGAGTGCCTCATCAAGCTTAACAATATCTCATTCATTATTCTCCCAAAAATCACAAATCTTATGGTTGTTATCAATACCGGCTCCTTCATTCGGCTGTAAAAGGCCATCCCCAATCCAACGATCTTGCCAAAAAAATGCTTCACCATTTTTCACAAGCCAAAAAAGATGAAGTTGGGCAACAACCGCTTCTCTAGTAAGTCTCTTCTAACCACTTGATTCCCAACCTCGAATGCTAAGAAAATCTTGCCGGTTAGTGTGTCTAGCCATCATATACCGAGCCCAAAGGGAATTTTGCGCCCAAAATCTCCACCATAATTTGATCCCAAATGCCTCCACCATACTCTTCAAAGATTTCACATTGAGGTCGGACAAATCATAAGGTGCACAAATGCGCTCCCAACTTCTCCAATGCATCCAACGCTTCACATCATTCGAACCCCATAAAAATCGAGAAAAGATTCTTTCAAGATTCTCCAACACACAAAGAGGTGGTTCCAATATTTGACAAAGATATATCGGGATCGAACAAAGAATGCTCTTAATAAGCCTACCTCCAAAATTTAGGAACTTCATCTCCCCCCCCCCCCCCTCCCCCCGCGGACTTGATCGATCCACTTTTGGAAGTGTGTGGAATTAAGTCGGCCACGAACAAGTGGAGCACCAAGATATGTGATAGGAAAATCACCACGTGAGAAACCCGTGACTTCACAAACTCTTCGGATATGATCATTACTCACAAATATAGTGGGAATGTAACAACTCTTTACGGCATTAATATGTTGTCCCGACACCATTTCATAAAGCAAAAGGAATTCCTTAAGCACTTTCATGTTCTTCACATTGCCACGAACAAATATAACACAATCATCAACATATTCTAAGTGAGAAACCGGATTTCCTCCCCCCGTGTCCAAGAACATATCATCATTCCGAGGATATAATTGATCAAGGCCGCGGGAAAGGAATTCCGCCGCCATAATAAAAAGTCCGGGAGAAATGGGATCTCCTTGACGAACACCATGCTTAGATTCAAAGAATTCATTAGCTTCATCATTCACAAGAATAGAAAAGAAGCAATGCTCAACACAATTCTTGATATACCATATCCAATTTTGAGAGAAACTGAATTTTAAAAGGCATTGATATAGAAATTCCAATCAAGACGATCATAAGTAGGGGTGTTATGGGCCAGGGACCAAACAGGGCCGGGACCCCGGCCCATCGGGAATTGCCAGGGCGGGAGCTGATGAACAGCTCTCGTTCCTCCCGCCGGGAACAGCGTTCCCGCCGGAACGGGATTCCCGCCGAGACGGGAGGGATCCCGTGATCCCAGCGGGTAGTGTGTGTGTGCCTGAGTGAGTGTTGTGCTGAGTGTTAGAAAAAAAAGAAGGAAGAGAGAGATGAAAAAAGAAAAAAAAACGTTGTCAGTGTGTGTGTGCATGAGTGAGTACTGTGTTGAGTGTTAGAAAAACAAAAAGAAAGAGAGAGATGAAAAAAGAAAACAAAAAGATGTCTGGTGAGTGTTGTGTTGTGTTGTGCGGATAAATTAAATAGTCATAAGATACCATTCCCAATATCAAACAAAAACAACTTTAACAGTGATTTCTTCAAAAATAATTTATTTCTTGAAAATTACGTTTTTATGTATAATTCTGCATACCATATATTTATCAAGACAATTACTGTAGTTGCACAAAAAAAGGAAGTTGCATAACGAAAATGTACAGAAATTCAATCTGTCTATAAAGTATAAACCCCAGTTGCCCAGCACCAACTTTTATATTCTTCTGTACGCTTATGTCTATAAAACTTATGCACATAATTTTTATTCTTACCCGACCCAACATATCTCTCCTTAATCTCCCCATCCCTCAAAAATAAAAACGTGGGCACTTCAATCACATTCATATCCTTCAAAAACTGCATACAGCTCTCGTTCTCACCCCATTCATCCTCGCAAAAACCACCGTATCCGCCATCGATCTTGACAGCTTCAGCACCGTCGGATACACCTTCACGCACGGTCCGCAATGCTTCAATCCAACATCCAACACGAGTAATTTCCCATCGACTTTATGCTCTCCGATCAGCTTCTCCACGTCCTCTCGACTGTGCAGCTGCACCACAGCGGAGTGGCTGTCGCCATAGTACAAAACGTCGCCTATGAGCCGATCGGGACCGATCCCTTCCTCCTCATGGATCTTATCCATGCCTTTGTAGAAGCTAAAGTAAATACCTACTGCCTCCCGGGATCCCGTGAGAGGTAACGGGATCCGGCGGGAGTCAAACCGGGAGCAAATTTCCGGTTTGACCGGGAGGGAACAAATCGGGTTTTCCCCGGCTCGGGGAAAACCCGCCGGGTCGGGTCAGATTCCAAGATCCCGACCCGGTCCAAACACCCCTAATCATAAGCCTTTTTCATATCCAATTTCATAATCGCATTGTGTTTATCATGTCTCCTCTCAAGGTTCGAAACCATTTCTTGCGAAAGAAGGATATTATCACCAATGAGACGATCTTTCACAAAACCACTTTGAGAAGGGGAAATAATTTTCAGAAGAATTAATCCAAGCCTATCATTCAATAACTTTGCAATAATTTTATAACTCACATTGCATAAGCTTATCGGTCAGTAGTCTTTCCATTCTCGTGGATTCTCCTTTTTGGGAATGAGAGCAATATTTGTGGCCTTATACATCCGCGGGAAAGCATTTCCTTTGAAGAAATCAAGGACGGTCGCGAATAGATCAACATAAATAATATCCCAACACTTTTAATAGTACAAAGCATTGAAACCATCCGGACCTGCCACGCTATCGAGGTTGAGGCCGAACACAATATGTTTTAATTCCTCAAGAGATGGCTCACAGGACAGCCATATATTGTCATCATGAGAAACAATATAAGGAATAAAATTAAGATCATGGCAAGAAAGAACATCCACGGGACCGACAAGGAGATTCTCAAAATAGCTCGCGGTCGAGGGGCCAATCGCATGTGGATTATCCATAAGCACCCCATTCTCGTATATTTTAAAGATACGAGCCTTTACTTTTTTTGCTTTCGCCATGGCTTGGAACATCCGATAATTTCTTTCTCCTTCAACCGCCCATTTGCAACGGGCTCGTTGCTTCCAAAATGCTTCCTCCATTTTCCTAGTAAGAGTGAATTCCACGAAGCATTTTTGGAGATTAGTGTGAGAGGTAGGAGAAGGATTTACATCAAACTCAATCTCGGCATTCTTGAGGCATTCCTCCTTATCAATGATCTTTTGGAATATATTATCAAACTTCTCACGGTTCCAAATCTTGAGATCTTTTTTCTAGGGGTGTACATATAACCGCGACCCGCCCGACCCGCCCGACACTCGACCCGCCAAACCCGCAAACCCACAGTTTACTAATATTAGAGAAGGGGGACAGTTTTAAAAATGGGTAACCCGACTCTGGGCGGGCGGGTCGCGGGTTACCCAACTCACCCGCCCGCCCGCCCCACGTATAAAAGGTGAAAGAAAAAAAATCCTCCTCATTTTTTAGGTCTAATTTTTCAGCAGCCACCACTCTCTTTCAAAACACCAAATCTCCACCAACCCAGTCGTCGCCTAACCACCGCCAACTCTCCACCACGCTCGCCGCCTAATCACCACCAAACCTTCACCATGGTCGCCTAAGCACCACCACGCTCAGACACTCGCGCCACCACCACCAGCTCTCCACCACGACGCTTCACCGCAAAGCCACGATCGCACGACCACCACCAGCCCTCCACCACGGGATTCACCGCACGACCACCACCAGCCCTCCATCATGCCCTGCACCGCACAACCACCAGTCCACCACCAGCCCTCTACCACGCCGCTTCACCGCGCACGGAGCTCACCACCGCCGTCACCTACCTACTGTTTCAAGTAATTTCAAAAGTGTAAATTTTGCAAAAGTGTAAATTTTGATTCTGTAAATTGTGACTTGTATGCTTATTAGTTAGGATTATTATGCTCAGTGTGTGACGACGGGTGAAGTGAAAAACCTCTCTTTTCGTCCGTTGAATTCATTCATATGTACCGTAAAGGAAAGGTAAATTGTGTAATTCAGATTCTGAATTCATCTCTATTTGCTTTCATGATCGTTAATTGCAACTAATTTATTCGTAGTTTAGCTTACTTTTTCAGATCTGTTGTTTGATCCGATTTTGACTTAATGTGGTTTGTGAATGGATGAATTAATCTTAGTCGCAATTTGTGTGCTAGGTGTTGTAGCTTTTAAATCTTAATCTTGTTTAATTCGGAGCATGTTGTAATACAACCCGCCCGCTACCCGCCCGCTACCCGCCCAACCCGCACAATTCGCAACCCGCATGGTTTCTATATTGTTACCACCCGCAAGGGTGAAAAAATTGGTAACCCGCCAAGATTGGGTATGGTGTCTATTTTCGTTGTCACCCGCTATAACCCGCCCGTGTACACCCATACTTTTTTCAACCGAATAAGTTTCGCACCAAGAATGTACATGCCAACACAATCAACCGGTTCCTCCCAACTATGTTTCATAAGATCAAGAAAATAGTGGTGATTTACCCACATAATTTGAAACTGAAACGGACACGGTTTCCTCCTCGCTTTCCTTTCAAAGGAAATGATAAGGGCATTGTGATCAGATTGCTTTCGAGGAGAATGTTCCACTTTTGTTTTTTCAAACGTCGTACCGCATTCAAAGTTGACAAAGGATCGGTCAAGTCTAGTCCCCGTACCATTACTCGACCAAGTAAAGGGGTTTCCTTCAAAACCAACATCTTTAAGACCACAATGATCAATACAATCATGAAAATCCGCTATTTCTCCAACAAGAGGAGGAGTCCTACCAATTTCCTCACTCACATTAAGAACACAATTAAAATCCCCCACCACCATCCACGGCCTAAGGTCATCACTCCTTCTCAAACCATCCCAAAGAGGACGCCAAAGTAAACGGCTTTGCTTGACATAAACAAAAGTGCACATAATCGGGAGGGGGATTAAAGCCGATCGCACCACACAATGTATAAATTGATCATGAGTCAATAATTTCAAACTCAATATCACAATCACCAAAAATCCAAATCTTGTTATTCGGATTCCTAAAAGCTTTATCCTATTGAAATCTCCTCAAATATCTCATTTCATCAAAAGCCATTTTCGGTTCAAGAAGAATAAGAACTTTTGGCTTATATCTCGTAATCAAATCATAGACATTTTCACAAGCTTTTTCATTCCCAACCCCACGAACGTTCCAACAAACAAGCTTCATTTATTTAGAAGATTTGGAGGACTTACTTCTCAAATTACGAGCCGATTTATCAATCTTGCGTTGCTCTCGGTTTTTTTGGAAGAGGTTCAGCCAACGGTGTGGCCGAGAGGCCTATCACAATTCCTTCCCAATAATAATCTTCCCTCGTCTTTCCTCGTGTTCTTTTGGACCTAGAGCCCTCATTTGCCTCCCTCTCATCATCACCATCCGAACTAGAATGCAATAATGCATCCGTGCTAGCATCCTCGGCTTCATGCCTAATGGTATCACATTGAAAGACATCCTCATTTTTCTTCGATTCTTAATGATAAGTTGCGATGTGCTCATCATTTTCATTAAATTGTTGCACACATCCAGCCCTTCCATGAACTTTCGGAGGAGAACATTTTCGGGGTGAGAGAACCCGAGATTTTTTTTTGTACTTGAGAATCCGAAAGCTTTGCATTATCATATGCGTCATTTAGAATATCATCACTACAAAAATCATCATTCTTAGAAGCTTCGGCCTCAACATGACTATCTGATGGCAAACTTTCTCCAACATTTGGTTCCTTAGAACCACCTTTCTCCACATTCACAACTTCTACTACATCATCACTAGTCTTTTCTCCCTCTTCCACCTCAAGACTAGCAAAAGAGTTATTCTCCCCTCGTTGAAGAATTTTAATAGGTGGGAAAGAGCCATTTTTCTCCTTTGAAGCAACTTTTGTGTTGGAAGTACTATGTCTCTTGTCAACCAGATGCCACTCCCTTTTTGAGGATCATTTTGCTTTGCCTCAAGTACCATGGGATCAATAGATTTTTTCTTATTCCCACCACAATCACCAACAAAGTGTCCAAGCTTTTGACACTTAGTATAATAAGTAGGATAATTTTCATACACTACTTTTTGTCATTCATAACACATCCTCAGACCAATGGTAAAACCCTATTCAATGATATCTTTTTCGGCTTAAGCAAAGTAACCTCAACACAAACCCGAGTATTGTCGGGCCTCGTCATAGTAAGAGTTCTTTCATCAACTCTCAAAGTCTTCCCAATATTTTGTGCAAAATTAAATAAAGCACCTTTCTCGCAATATCTCATGTTTAAACCCCGAAATGCCACCAAAGAGCCATGATAGGAGGATCCAAATCTGGATTAAAATTCGGAGTCCAATTGATAATATGCCCCGACATATTCAAGAAATATAGACTTTTCTTAAGACACAGTCTAGTATAATCCTCCTCTTTGTTAAACTTGATCATCACATGACGAGGACTAATCGGACCAAGAGTGTAACCTCATTTGAGATTGAGATATTTAATCCTCCGATGAATATAAGTGTACGATGGAGAATCCACCAAGAAGCTAAGGATCAAAACAAATTCAAGCCTCGCATCAAGTTTCTTAATTTCCGCCTCCTCGAAAATAATCATTGGCTTACCCTTAACCATTCAAAACTCCTTCGGCTTAATGTTATCACCCCCAATAAAAGATTTATCCATTTCATAAGAGGCTTTTCCAATCACGGCTTGAGCAAAAGAGGCGCCAAAAGATGACGGTTTCAATTGATACGGCCTCGGATTAACGGGAGCCGCTTGAGGATAAGCAATCCTTTTACCCTTATCTTTTCAATTCGCATTAGGGGTCTTAGGAGCAATTATAGAAGGACCACCCTTCACAAAATTAGATGATATTTGAGGAAAAGATCCTCTCATAGTCGCATTCGAAACACGTGCATCGGTAATTAAATCGGGAAACGAATTAGGAACCATACTCTCAACCAAACTAATACCATCATTATTTACGTGAGCAGGTATTTCAACTTCATTAAGATACGCATTTGAGTGCAATAATCCATCATTAACATTAGATGAGTGGGCTGCCATCAAAGGGGAAGTAGGAAACAATAAACAATACACACTAAGCAATAAACAACCTATAAACTGATCTCCCAACAACCAGCTGCTCCAAAACTCCAAAGAACCAAAGTCACGGTCAATTGATGATTAAAGAAAGACTTGCAAGATTTAGTGGGGGACAAAAAACAAAAAACAAAAGAAACCTTTCTCCCCACTATGCAAAACACACGGTCCACAACATCACTAATGGCCAAAGTGCAAGGCTGAGTCAAAGATGTTGACTAACTCCACCTCACCCCACCACAACCCCACCACAAGACCATGGGTAAAGAAGTTGACGAGAAAATCTCCAGAAACTGGAAAAGGACTCTGGAAAAAAAGAAAAAGAAGTGCCACCAACACACGCACAATCCACAAAGATGAAGAATGCACAAATCATGCAAAACTTCAGCAAATCGAGCAAACTCCATGCTCAAAAAGACAAAGAACACCAAGAAGCAAACACACAAAGAAGACCAACAAAGAAAACGAAAAAACTCACCAAAAAACCAAGAACAAACCAAGAGAAAGGGGATATCGAACACGGAACAATGAAAGAACCACAAGACCCGAGAACACAAACTCGGAAAAAACAAAAGAAAGAAACACTAACCAAAAAAGCTCGCCATTGACGAGAGATGATGAGATCTACACATGAACAACTCAAAACGAACCACACCTCTCTATAGTCCAACTGTTCACCAAAGAATACGCCAACAACCTCTTAAGGAGGAGTTGTGCTTCGATGATACCGGTGACAAGAGAAGGAAGGAGAAGACCGATGGAAACCGCGAGCTTAGGTAGGAAATAACTCCATGAACAAAACTCCACAAATCTTTTTGCACCATAACTTTTAACTCTTTCATGTTAAGACGCCCTAACCTTTCATGCTATAAGTAAGCATTTTCACTGGTGCTCATTTTATTTATGTAAGAAGATGAAGCATATAAAATAAATAAATCGTCAACTCTCTTACCGATGTGGATGTTGTCCGCTTTTAGTACCTTGATGTCGCGAATGAACTTAACATCCTCTGGTCCAAAAAGTAAATAATCCCCAGAACCCACAACATTTGCAACATACAACAAATTTTTCTTCACTCCTGGTACATCAAAGACGTTGTTTAGTGTGATAGAGTCATCCCCTTTTCCATCAATGACAACAACACCTTCATTATTAACTATATGTATTGTGTTGTCTGTTGTAACAATTGCTTCATTACCATTGTATGCGCAAAAATCGGCAAACTTGGTATCGTCCACTGTCACGTAGCGGCTGCAAGCAGAATCTACAATCCAATCTTTAGAGAAATTGATTGAAGCTAGTGCATAAATCAGGTTCTTTTCAGCAACGAAACACCTGGTCCAGTCCTCTTCGGTATTATATGCTTCACTTTTCTTCCCGGACTCACCAAATTGCTCTGATTCAACTTAGCTCCACACATTTTCTTTTCGTGTCCAAGTCTACCACATCGATAACAGTTAATTGACTTTTTACTCTCCTTGGTGGATGTTGCTCGCTTATCTTAAAACTGATGTTGGTTGTTCATTTTGTTTCCTTCTCCATGTTTAGTAGAGAGACCATACATTTGCTTAGCCAATGTCTCTTGTGAAGATAAGAGATTTTCAAATTCTTCCAATGATGGTTCTTGAGCCCATCCTTGTGTCGATGTTACGTATGGAATATATTCTTGCCTTAATCCACGAATTATACAATGCATTTGTCTTTCTTCAGAAATCGCTTCTTCTGGATTAAGAAGTGATATCTCCAAACACAAGTTCTTGATTTTCAGAAAATACGCAACAATGGAGAGATTCCCTTACGTGGTGTTTTCCAACTCATTCTCCAATATTTGCAGTCGAGCCTCGCCTCTTTTATTAAACAATTTGTTGAGGGTCTCCCATATATTCCTCGCTGATTTGAAGGTCATTATATGCTCAAATAAGCCACGCGATATTGATATTTTTAAGACAAATTATGCCTTAGCATTTAGATGTCTCCATTTCTTCAATGCTTCAACATTCTCAGTTGTGTCTGCTGGAGCAACAATGTTGTTTCCATTAACAACATCCCACAGATCTTCTTCCATAATATATGACTCCATACAAGTCCTCCACACCCTATAGTTGGACTGATTGAGTAGTTCTATCCCAGTCCCCCAACACGCTCGTTTCCGTTCATTTCCATTTCTGAAGCACCGCTTGAATCCTTCACACCGGGATCTTGCAATTTAGCAACCAGAGCCCTTATGGCTCAGATACCATGAGAAAAACTTAGCCTAAGATCGCCCACCTGATTGAAAGATTAAAATAACAACTTCTAGATTTAATGAAAAGGAAAAACAAAGTATTGGAAAATATTTGATACAAGTGAAGGCCTTTTTTATTATTTATGGAGTTAAGTTTCTACTCATGACATATTCAATTTATAGTGCTAAAAGAATAATCTAGATTCCAGTAGTAAAATGAAGGATTGGAGAAGCCTCTAGATTACAATAGTATTAAGACTTGAGGAACTCGATAAGACATCATTAATATTTGTGCAAGCTTGTACGAATTTAAAAAATCTATTTTATTATTCCAACAAATTCCCCTCCATAAGGTGCATAAGTTAGATGGTCATTCTTCTTTATTGTTCCCGTACTCTCCTGTAAATAGCTCACTACGCGTTCACTAAAAAAGACTTTTAGGCCTTTGACTATTGACATTGATGATACTCGTCCTCCTATGTGTTATTGTATTATTCAAAGAGAATAATTTTTGAAGAAGGGGTTGCAATTTTTCGTTGTTCCCAGGGAGTGAATTTCTTGAGTTGGGTCATAAAATGTCATGGATTTTACGAAGGGGTTATTTACATGGGGTCGGAATGTGCCTCTTGTGACCTAGATTATTCGAGGTCCCTCCCCATTTTCTCTGTGGTGGGGGCCCTTTTACAGGGATGGAGGATGGGCTCGTATTTTTGCTTTGGCGAACGGGAGTGAGCCACATGAGATAAAGGTGAGTCATTCTTGATTTAATTGGTGTATATCTACTTCTTGATTTAATTGGTGTATATCTACTTCTTGTGGCGTAAGGTTTGACGGACGCATAATAAATATCAGAGTCAAGGTGTTGCTTTTTCATTGGAGGATGGCGTGTGTCTTAATTCTTATCGCTTGAGTTTGGATAAGTTTTTCGAGGACTCCTTGTCAGCTTCGTCTCTCTTTCGTTTGAGCAGGGTCTAAGGACGCTTTGTATATTGAACGGATATTCGAGGATGTATTATCAGACTTCTTAAAGCTCCACCAGCTAAGTTTTGTTTTTTTTCTACTTAGACTTACTACCAGTACTTTTATATTTTCAACCTACACTATTTGTACCCTTTGTGCAGTCAAGTGACGACACGTGATAAAAAATCTGAAAGACCATGAGTTGTGTTGTGTAGGGGTGTTATGGGCCGGGGTCCCGCCGGGACGGGACCCCGGCCCACCGGGAACTGCCGGGACGGGAGCTGCTGAGCAGTTCCCGTCCCTCCCGCCGGGAACATTGTTCCCGGTGGCGCGGGAGTCCCGCCGGGACGGGAGGGCTCCCGTGATCCCGGCGGGCAGTATCAGCGAAAAATTGACATCAAATTTCTTCAAACGATTCATACTGTCTCGAACTAATCCAGTCAATATTATTCACAACCCAATATGCTTATACCCCCACGTAGACATATACGAGCAAAACCATACTCGGTTTTCTTATACAACCAAAAAGGAATGAGATGAAACAAAATTTAGCTGAAAAAAAGAAAGGAAAAACAAGTTTTCAAGTGACATAAGATGCAAACTTTTGCAGCATTTCAGCACCTACTTAAAACTAATGCACCACAGAATTACAACTCAAATCTTCTACTCCAAACTGTACCATCTGAGCACAAAGGATTTAAAATGCAATGGCCAGAGAATCAATCACAATCGTGATTCAGAAATCCAACTACATATAAGTGATAGGTTCCAGAGATTCCTAAATAGCAGCACTTTCATTCGACATGTACAATTTTACACTCTACTAAATTAGAAGACATTCCAACACATGAAACAATGGAAAAGGAAAAGAACAGAGGCGGAAATGTGATCATGGTTTGCAGCACTGACAAGGAGATAATAATCTAGCTACCACCATTAAGCTTTTTCATGGAACAAAGACAGTAAGTAGTATGAATTGGCTATCTGACAAGGCAAAACAAATGATGATTGTGTTCTGTGTGTGTGCTTGTGTGTGTTTTGTGTTGATATTGAACAGAAAAAAAAAATTAAGAGCAGCAGGATTAATTAAAAAATAAAATAAAAAAAAACCTACTGGACCCCGGGATCCCGCGGGAAGGAACGGGATCCAGTTTGGATCCCGTTCCCTCCCGGCGGGATCCAGACCGGGATCAATTTCCCGGTCTGGCCGGGAAGGGAACGAGCCGGGTTTTTCCCGGCTCGGGTAAAACCCGTCGGGTCGGGTCGGACTCCAAAGTCCCGACCCGGCCCAAACACCCCTAGTGTTGTGTGACTCAAGAATCCAATCCAGTAATAACGATTAACGAGGTACAAAGAGAACTTTTGTACTTTAAAGCCCAAAGTTCATCTTCATCATACCTCCTTGTTTGGGCCAGTACACAGTAGCTAAGCCCATGACAAATTCAGCTCTATTCTGCTGCTGCTGCTGCTAATGACATAACATAACCAAAATTAGGGCAGAAAATAATTTTCAACGATCATCGAAGATCGAAAACTTAATCCATTTTTCACAAATTCGATGAACATTATTAACCATAGCTTCGTGCTCTGCTGAGAAAAATAAAAATAAAAATATCCTACTTGTTGTTCCAGGTATGACCTTTTTTTTTCTCAAATTTTTTTTTTTTAAAAAAAGTTGAAACTTTTGAATTTGTTGAACCTCAATCACCGGTATTAGTTTGTTCTCCAAATGTGCAAAGATTGAATTTTTACTTCTTTTTAATGCTGTTAGAGGTTTGGTTATTGAACGATACGATACGGTACGGTACGGTACCCTGGGGAGCTATTTGTCAATGACCTGAGGTGTATAGACTATTCTCTTTTAATGCTATCTGTGTTGCTGAAAGAGTGAATGTTGTTATCATCCTTGAGCAGCACAGGGGATGATTACCTAACATCATAGTATTTGTTACCTCTTATTGATAGCGAGCGGGTGTGATGGTTACGACGTCAATGTTTTAAGTTAATGTGTTAAGATGTCTGAAAGGAACTCTTTGCTTTTGGTTTTGGAAATGCCAATTAGAGGGGAACCCAATTGATGAAAGATTGTTTCTGCTTTAATGATGGTGGCATAACTCATTTTCTTCATCGATTACAGGAAAAAGCTTTGATTCATTTTACTTCTGAACGAGTAGCAAGGGCGTTGCAGGAAAAAAATATTAACTGTCTTTGGTGCTATGGATCCTGGCCGCTATGGTCATCATCAAGGATGGGAAAATAACAGCGTAATTGTGGTTTCCTTTTAGTCACATATATCGGATGATATTCATCAAGAAATTACACTCGTGAAAATTCCCATTTTATCTCCTTAAAGAGCATGAGAGAAGCCATGGGACAGTGAGGATGTGGAAATCGTTTGCCTCCCTTTACCATGATTATTACTTTCTGACATACGCTTATTCTCTTGAATCCACAGGATTTGGAGGGGTATGGTGCAGTTCATGACTCTGACTTTCGGTAAGTACATATATTGGCTAACCGCCAAGAAGGTATTTTGTTTCGAGTAGTTAAGTTGAAGGAGCTTGGATGTCAGTTTAATAATACGATAAAAATTGTTGTTTTCATCTGTTTTTTCTTGTTATGGGTTTCTATAGTCTAAGATAGTGAACTATAATGTTACGCTGCAGCACTTAATTTATGTTCCCTTTTCACATTTTTATCACCATTGGCTCATATAGTTCTGGCAGGACTGGTGAATCTTATGATGGTAGGAGGTTTGTAGATGAAAGGTTCTCAAGGGACAATGCCTACCCAAGAGGTGCCTTTCACCGGGACTTGGTGGAGAGGGATAACATTCCTCCACCACCTTCAACAGCTAATATGTGGCCTCAAACAAGGAGGAGAAGCTATGAAGAAGAATTGCCTTATGATAGGGACTACAGACGTCATGAGAAGCCGTACGTTTATACATACTATGCAATTGATTCTTTTGTTGAACATGATAAGTATCATAAAATTGTCATATTTCTGGAATATGATAAATTGTGGGGCATTCTTGGAAGTTTTGAGAACAATCTGATCATGAATTTGACAGACCTGGCCGATATGGAGGGCGAGATCGCGAGGATTATGGATATGATGATTATGACTACAGACCTCGTGTTTCTTCCCAAAGCAGGGAGGATAGTCGTGAAAGGGATTATGATTATGGAAGACAGAGTTATGATTCTGACTATGATAGAGGCAGTAGGAGAGATGGTAATTGGAGACGACGTGAGTCTCGGGACCGTGAATGGGACAAGAAAGATCTTAGTCGGGAAAGGGATGATAGTCCATACAAAAGACATGGGCATTCTCGATCACGTTCTCGTTCTCATTCTCGTGGTCATGATGGTCTTGCCAGTTCAAGGTCTCCTCGAAGCCGAAGTCGTGCTCGAAGTTATAGAGAAGACAGTTATGATGATGGTCGCTATGATAGAAGTGACAGGAGACGAGATCGTGAAGATAGACGTCAGCAAGACCATTACTCTGTTGTACGCTTCAGTTACTTACTATGCATCATTTTTTTATGCTCTACTCCATCAGTTGATTGATTAGCTTGCTGTCTGTTTGTAGGCTCCATCTGGTACTGTTGTTGTGAAGGGCCTCTCCCAGAAGACTACAGAAGAAGATTTGTATCAGATTCTTGTAACCGCCTTTCCCTGTTTCAGATAGAAATATGTAGCAACAATCTTAATTGAACTGTATTATGCTCACATATTCCAACACAGGCTGAATGGGGACCCCTTCGTCATGTTCGGGTGATTAAAGAGCGGAGTTCTGGCATCTCTCGTGGATTTGCTTTTATTGACTTCCCCTCTGTGGTATGCCACTGGTACCTATCACTATGCTTGATATTTGTTTGATGGATTAAGAATTTTCATGTATTCTTGTAAAATAGGATTCAGCACAAGCAATGATGCATAGGCTTGGGGATGTAGGTCTTCTTGTGGATGGTAGGAAACTCTTTTTTGAGTACAGGTATGTCCGCAACATGCATGTCAATCATGTATTTTTTAGGAAGGCAGTGAATACGTAGGTTGAGAAAACTAATTAGGGAGTAAATATGGTGATGAATTTTCCTCAGTATACCCGTGCAGAATGTAAAATTTTATCAGGCACAGTAGTTATGGATTTTTTTTTTCCTTTTTCAGTAGTAAGCCAACTGGTAGTGGACCTGGAGTTGAGAATGCACCAAGGTCCGGTCCTGGTAACCATAGAGGCATTACTATGCCATCTGATTGGATGTGCACAATCTGTGGATGCGTCAACTTTGCAAGACGAACATCCTGTTTTCAGGTCGATTTCTTTATCAAACTTATTTGGGATTTATTTCCTGTTGACGTTTGCTCAGCGATAGCTTTTGGGCTATGTTTAGCAGAGCCTTAATTTATAGGTATATTTTGCAGTCAAATTTTTCATGTTTTAAATTTTATTTATCTCAATAGTAGAAGTTGGACAAGGAGACTAAACTCAGGATTGGTGTTTATATGCTTGCCACCAGATTATCATGTCAATTGAGATGTGTAGAATTCTTCATGTTGATTAAGAAATAAATTTAAATAATGAAATACTCAAAAACTTGATTCCAATCATTCCTCAGTTATAGGTAGAAGCATCTGCTAGTCCTTCTATTTGCTTTGTAACAAAATCTCTTGCATTTGTTCAATCAGTGTAATGAGCCAAGAACTGAAGATGCTCCTCCTGCTGAAATGGCATCATCAAACCCAATTCCTCCTGGAAGGAGGGGAGAAGCAGGTTAGTTCAAAAATGCACTTGAGGTTCAGCTGGAAAGGTTGTAATATATCCAGGAATTTACATGGATTGTGCTCTTTCAGGTCCTACTTATGTACTTGTTGTTCGTGGGTTGGACGAAAATGCAGATGAAGAAATGCTTCGTTATGAATTTTCTAAGCATGCTCCTATTAAGGTTCTGTATTTGGCTTACTTGTGCCTTTTTGAGAATCTATTTTTGAGAGATCCTAATTACCTCTGACCTTACAGGATCTACGGCTTGTTAGAGACAAATTCACCCACGTGTCGAGAGGATTTGCATTTGTTCATTACTATTCGGTAAGCATAACACCTTTAACTGACGGTCAATGCATAATGGTCAGATTTGTGCAGCAGGGGTTTGTTTCTTAGGCTAGCACACGAGTATATGGTATGGAAATAGTTTCTAAAGTGGTTTACCTGCTTTTCTCCCTTCAAAAAGAGAAACAAGAGAATAAATGGAACTAGACAAACCACAGACAGCTTCTCACGAATTTATGTCTGTCGTAAAGGACCCATATTCGCATTGTTGTGTTTATGCGTTGGCAAATTTCTCATGTTTTAGCTGTCAGGGAACATGTCAAGTCTCTATCTTCTGTACTGGCGATCAAAGTCTCCACATGATAGAGGTAGTAAAGAGTGTGAACCCATTTTTGAGTTTCATTCCAGAAAGGGAAACAAAAATATAGCTTGAATTCTGAAAAGATAACTCTACTGCTTTACTGGTCCACCAAAAATGGAATAAGAATAAATAATGATAGAAAAAAAGAAATTTAGTTTAAGTTTTTTTATACTTGGGCTATTGGAAGGAATCAGGCGTGGATGATATTTTGCCGTCAAGAAGTAGGGAGTAAGTTTACAAAATGCATGAGAACTTTATTGACAGGATGAAAAGCTTGTCGCCTTTATGGTCTATGATATCAGAAAATCTGCAAATCGAGGAAAAATCTAATGCTTTTTGTGCCACGTAAAATTTCTAAGGTTACTCTGCTAATTCTGTCTTATTTAAGAATCTGTATTCCTTTTAAATTCTGTGAGAATGTTAGTACAACGTGCTCCTTTAGATGAAAGTAGCACACTGTGGTGTTGAAGAAGACCTAGCTGTCTGTCATGTGTGTGACACTTTCTAAAGTGGTTGATAAACACAATTTACCATTTAAAATCTTGATTTTGCAGATGGTATCAATATTAGAATGTTTTAGAAAAAATTGAGACATTATGATTCTCCTAAAACTTATATTCTATGCTTGATGTTGATACAATATGTAAGTTACTGAACGAATTGAAATGCCTTATAATATTTACTTACACTGAAAAAGCTACCACTGCTTTTCCTTGTGGAATGCTCTCACTAAATGGCCATGTAAAGTAACCCGCAACGTGTTTTCTGTGTCAATGTGTGAAATAACATACTTTTAAATGGAGGCACATGAAAATTTTTTCCGAAATTTAATCGTCGTGTTTGCCAGACTTGTGGGAAGTCTAGATCAAATGGATTATCTCCTATGAACTTGAAAGTGAAACATTTTACTCTTTGATCATTTAGTAACCTACATCAGAAGCCTCTTTAACTGGTGTCTTGTTCCATGTTTTCCTAATGTTACTTTATTCTTTTCACTTAGCAAAAAGACTCAGTTGGGTGCTTGCCTGTGTTGTCGCCTTATTTTTTCTGAAACTCGTGATATTTGTTATTTCTCTTGAAGCAAGCAAGAGGCACTTGTTTTTTATGGTGTGCATTTCTTGGTAATTGAGTTTGTTTGTCTTATGTGCTATGCCTTCAGGTTGAGGATGCTACTAAAGCACTTGAAGTAACTAATGGTACTACTTTGGAGAAAAATGGTCAGATTCTTCGAGTTGCCTATGCCAAAAGTATTAGTGGAACTGGATCAGCAGCCGCCGGATCTTCACAATCAAGCAGTCTTGCTGCTGCAGCGATAGAAGCGGCAACATTTGCGCAGCAGGTATGCTTTCAAGCTTTTCCCAATATATGGCATGCAAGCGTTGCCAATAGGCATGCTTGGCTCGCATGTTAACAAATTTCTGTGTTTTGTGATTCGAAATAATGTTAATGTGGGAAGTTGAGTGACGGTGGACATCTTCAGGTATAAATCAGATGAATTTGAGCATTTTCATTCAATCGCGTATTTAGTGTTTATCGTGATTTACAGAGATCCCATAAACCATGGATTATTAGAATATATTCCAGGTGATAAAGTATGTAAATATGCATATTCCATGTTTACCTGGCTTTATACCTCATGATTCGTGGTGTCCTGCTTTATTTGATGATATTGGATGCAACTCATGTGTCCTCGCTACATTTAGCTGGCTTCTCTTTCGGGTTTGAAGCGAGTTGATGACCTGTGTATTGTTCTGCATTTTCTTAGTACGATGCAGTTGGTTGGGCACCAAAAGAGTACAATCCAGAGGACAAACAATCAGGTAGTCAGGAGCAGGGTGGCCCAGGTGCAGGTCAAAAGGATCCATCTGCTCCACAGTCTGGTTTTGTGTGGGATGAAGCCTCTGGTTATTATTACGATGCTGCTTCTGGGTTCTACTATGATGGAAATACCGGTAAGCTGCCTCAGTACTTGCCTTCTGTTGAAGCTTCCTTCTTTATGTTTATAGTTATTGGTGTTTCTCAATGTTGTGGTGTTATTCTGCCTCTTAGGATTGGAAATAGAAAATCTTGATCTGTCTGTAGTTCCCTTTTATGCAGGCTAGCTCCACTTACTATGTTTGCTTTAAAGTATCTATTAAACACTGTCGAACATTACCTTTTAAAATCGATAAACTCCAGGAACGACAGTTATTTTTTGAGTCTTTGGTTTGAGTCATGTCGCCGGTTTCATGGTTTTTCAAATAAGAATCCTCTCAGAATTTTGCAATTAAGCAGCTAAAGAAAATAATAGGACAGTAGTTTGTCAATTGTGATCTTCCCGTTCCAATGGCATGTAGGTGCAGTTTGTCCTTGTATCTGGTGAGAAGAATGATGGCTGAACTTTTTAGTTGCTTCAATTTTGTTTATATATCATTTGTTTCTTTTTCCACGTGTCAGCATGACGTAATTAAGAGGTGGAATGGTGGAGTTTAATGGTTCATCACATGGTTTTACCAGACCTACATGCCATGGGAATTAGTTTATTATAAGAGCTGGAAAAGAAATTGCTATCTTATTTGGGGTGGAGTAATTACTTAGTGTCTACTATCTCTTTACACGTGAACAATGAAGCTTGGAATTTGCTTGTTATCTGTCTTATCACCAGCAGGCTCACTTATTATGTAGACGTTGCCAAGAAATATCAGAAGTCGAGTATTGTTCATGTTATGTAATTCACTTTCTGGTCTATCATTCCTGATGTTTTGTTTATAATCTATTTTTGTCACTGTTTCAACGATATCTGGAAACTGGTATAGGGGTCAGGTTGTAGTAGTTAATGTTGCATGAAATCTTGAGCCGTCGATTGTGATATTTTAATATTAGCAGCTCAAACTGTTTTCTTTATTTAGCAATTTTTGGAGTAAGTCCTTTTTCTGAGCTAATTTCAAATTATATGATATGGTACAGGCTTATATTATGATGGCAACAATGGCCTTTGGTATTCTTATGATCAAAACACGCAGCAGTATACGCCATGCGCTGATCAGAATGACAAGACAGCTGAAAAACAAAGTGAGACTTCTAGATCAGCCGATGGTTCCAACAGTCGAAAAGTTGTTATATCAGCTCCAGCTGCTACAATAGCATCAAATGAGAAAGCTGCATCTTTACCTGATGCTGTCCAGGCTGCTGCTGCCGCTGCAATAGCTGCTGAGAAGAAAGAGAAGGAGAAGTTAAAAGAAATAAAACTCGCCTCCAAAAGTAGCATCCTGGCTAACAAGAAGAAAATGAATAATGTCTTGACTATGTGGAAGCAAAGAAGTCATGAAGGACAAGCACAGCGCGTGGCTCTTGATGATAACCAGCCGTCTCCTTCAGTCGAGGAGAGATCCAATTCAGCATCTTCTGCTAAGAGTAAGTTCAGAAACGAGAATTTTACGGTTTCGTCAGGATTTACAGCAAATGCACCTCTTCAGTCTACTGGTTCTGATTCTCAAGAAAGGGCAAGACCTGTTGGTACCAGTTCTGGCGGAACATTTAAAGGAGTAATTAGGGGGTCTGGGTTGGGGGTAGTGAAGTCAGATACTCTTTACACAGGACCAGTTGGAAATTCCTCGACGTCAGCATTTAGTACTTCAGGACTATCTTCATTTACTCCCTCAGATGCTTCATCAACTGTGACTCCATTCAAAACAGATGCATCTGCATTGGGTGCCTATGCTGCACCTGTTGCGGCTGGAGGTGGTAAAAGAAGATTCTCGGAAATGCCATCTCCTTCTGTTTCAATTAAAGAACAGGCCCACACAGCCTATAGAGACCGTGCGGCTGAACGAAGAAGTTTGTATGGTTCATCGTCAGGTTTTGGGGATGACGTGTCAAATGGCGGTGTTGGAGACTCAAGTAAGTTTCCCTTTATTGTGTGTTACCACACCTTTCTACTAATTATTTTATTGAGCATCAAATTGTAGAATACAATAATTATAGTATTTAGCTTTTCCTGTTGCTGTTTGGATCTGGACTTGGACATGGACAGAGAGAACTTTAGGTGTGGGATAGGACTATAGTTGGGAAGCTTCAAGCTTTGAATACTGGAAATAAATTATAACTGAGAAGGATAAGATTCCAATGGTCGATTGCTAATTTTATTTCTCTGTGGACTCTGTATTGACTCGTGAGAAATTTTATGTTCTTGGTGGACTTGAAGATCGAGATTCAGCATTTAGAAGGGGTGGTGCTGATTCCATGCCTTTCCCTCCTGGGGTTGGAGGTGGACGAAGTGCTGGAGATGTAAATAGTCAGAGCTACGACGTGATCACAGCAGACAAAGCGCTTGACGAAAGTAATGTTGGCAACCGCATGCTACGGAACATGGGCTGGCAAGAAGGCTTGGTACCATTTCTAATCCTGCACCTGAATATCTTTTACCCGACCCCACATACCCCCAATATGTTCTACTACTGATTTTATACTGAGTTAGATTCCAATTGGGTTTTTCCTGAATACATTATTTTCAGTTCATCCGTGAGTAGTGTGTCTAAGCTCCTCCTTAGTTTGGAATATGATCAACCAACCACGATACACTGTTCAGACAATCGCTATATAACGTCAGCCGTGCATAATGTTGTTCTAACTTCGCATGGCGGAAATGGTTTGTTGTGTGTTGTGTGTTTAGGGACTGGGGAAAGATGGGAGCGGCATGGTAGAGCCTGTTCAAGCACAGACCGCAGGAACAAGAGCTGGACTAGGGATCCATCAGCCGAAGAAAGTGGATCCTGGTCTTGAGGTGCAGGCTGGAGATAGCTATAAAGCTGTTATTCAGAAGAAGGCCATTGCTCGTTTTCGAGAAATGTCGTAAGGTGAGATGGTTATTTGGAGTAAGTACAGTTATGTTGAGTTTTGAGATTGTAGAAATTTAGCTCTGTAAAATGTTTGACTTCTGGTGTCAGTTTAGTCGTCCCCTTCCCCGGTCTACTCTGTAATTCCTAAGGAATACGACGTCCTTTCATCTTCAACTGCTTCACTATTTCATGGATGGTGATTATATTAGAAGATCCACTTTTGGCCTTTTTAAAAAAAAAAAAAAAATTGCCTTAGGTTCTTAGTACAGTTTATGTGAAATTTCAAACTCAATCAAATGCCAAAATATAGTTATGCCACTACATATATAAATAATACGACGAGCCATCACCACCAGTATTTGGCATTTTGTTGAGTTTTTGAAATTTCACATTTTAATGCGGTAATATCAGAGGACACTCCTGAAGTTTGACAGAAAATAAAAAATTAAATTACCCCTTAGCTTTCAGTGTTATCAACGACATCCTTGACATCTCAAAATCCATTAAGTTATTATGACACTTGTACTCTGGATGAAATGTCGCATAAAAATCAAAAAAAAAAAAGAAGAAAATTACCTAAACATGAAAGACACAAACACGCAGACCTATCTATACATAAAAAGGTGAATGATAATGAATTAGATAGATCGAAGTCTGGGCACCCCTTCTTCCCCCTTGCTGCAGCTTACACTAGTTTTTTCCCCAGCTGTAAATTGCCTTCCCCTGGGGTCAGGGGCTGGCCGTCCCTGCTGGGGGAGAAGGTGTGGCGTTGCTGCTTCTGCTTGCTTCGGTGAAGGGCGTTTACACAGCAGGATCGTTGCTAGGATATGGCTCCAGATGTAAGGCCACATTTTAGCTCAACAGTTAACGGCTGTTTTGGCGCCCACACATATTTTGCCACCACTGTGTTCTAGTGTTTTTTTCTTTCTTTTTTCTGTATTTTCTTTCCTTACTAGGCTTCAAAAATTAATTCTGAATTATATAAACTATAAGAATATACTACTTCAAATATACATGCGCCAAAACTTTAGTCTAATTTTTATTTTCTTGTAATTGGTTAAAATAGAAAAACTAGTTTTCAAGATGAGGTTTCTAATAATACGTCAGACCTCATCAAACTAATATCCCCTTAGAAAAGGGAATTTTGCACCGGACGTCCTTTATGTTAACCACTTTTCAAAGAAGGTCCTGTATGTTGACATGTTGCAAAAAGAGTCCTGTATGTTGGCATCATTTGTAATTTTCGTCCTATATGTTGACATTAACAGAAAACGTCCTATATGTTGACATCATTTGTAATTTTCGTCCTATATGTTGACATTAACAGAAAGCGTCCTATTTGCATTTTAATCCCTAAATAATTTATATAATTACACTCACACTTAAAAATTTAAAAATTTCAACAAACTTAATTACATTTTTTTAAGACACATTCTTTTAAGAAAAAAATGATGATATTATATTTTTAGAAAATTAAAAATTTCAACAAACTTAATTAATAATTTCTTAAGCTTGATTTTATTAATTATTTGATAATTTTATTTTATTTTAAAAAAAATTATAAATTTCGAAAAATTGAAAAATATAATTTATCAATTTCAAAAATTGCTACCCAAAATCGTTCGAAATAGTTTGAATTTTTTTATCAATTTCGAAAATTTTAAAAAATATTATCAATTTAGAAATTTTAATATTTTTTTAAAAAAATTCAAAATTTCATAATTGTTTTTCAAACTATTTCGAACGATTTTGGGTAGCAATTTTCGAACTTGAAAGTAATTTTTTTTTTAATTTTCGAAATTTTAATATATTTTTAAAAAAAATCGAAATTGATAAATTTTTTTCAAACTATTTCGAATGTTTTGGGTAACAAATTTTCGAAATTTTAATATTTTTTTAAAAATTTTCGAATTTTTTTTTTTTAAAAAAAAAATTCGAAATTGATAATTTTTTTCAAACTATTTCCAACGATTTTGGGTAGTAATTTTCGAAATTAAAATTTTTTTATTTTTTCAAATTTTCGAAATTTATAATTTTTTAAAAAATAAAACAAAATTATCAAATAATTAATAAAATCAAGCTTAAGAAATTATTAATTAAGTTTGTTGAAATTTTTAATTTTCTAAAAATATAATATCATCAATTTTTTCTTAAAAGAATGTGTCTTAAAAGAATGCAATTAAGTTTGTTGAAATTTTTAAATTTTTAAGTGTGAGTGTAATTATATAAATTATTTAGGGATTAAAATGCAAATAGGACGCTTTCTGTTAATGTCAACATATAGGACGAAAATTACAAATGATGTCAACATATAGGATGTTTTCTGTTAATGTCAACATATAGGACGAAAATTACAAATGATGCCAACATACAGGACTCTTTTTGCAACATGTCAACATACAGGACCTTCTTTGAAAAGTGGTTAACATAAAGGACGTCCGGTGCAAAATTCCCCCTTAGAAAATAATGATCATTTAGTGTCTAAGTTATGGGCATTGCCAGAGAATACGGATCCAAAAATTTAATTGATCTTTTAAAATTGTAAAGTATGATTCACCAAATATTTAATGTTAATGATTATATATATATATATATATAAATATGATTTTAAGTAAATATTTCAAATAATAACATTAAGTTGCATAGTCACGTAAGTCGTAATATTATAAATTTATAATTATTATAATGTATTTAGTTTTGAGCACAACTCAAAAAGTATAAGCACATACATATATCTTTAGAGTAAAGGGCGATTTTGAGGAAGATGCTTTGCGCGACCTGTAAGTTTTAGTTCTTTTTTCAATTTTTGTTGAGCGTTGAATGTGAAAGGAGAGAGCGAGAAAATCAATAAGTCTATTATATTATATCTCTTAAACCGTAAATTTAATGTTTACAATATAAATAAATCAGGTTTGACCTCTGAAAATTTACAAAACGAACAATACGTCATACTTTGTAAAGAATACACCATAAAGAAAAGGATATGTATCCCTTTTATGTTTATTTATTTATTAAGATATGATGTTGCGTATCCGCCATGTATCTTAAGCATATTCATGTTTGATACGCATCTGATATGGAAACAAGCCATTTTTCATAGTGTCATGCATAATAGGTTATGGGCTATTTGGGTGTTACCCATCTAAAACCTTTGTGAATTGTTAAGAAAAACCGAATTGCATAAATGAGTGGGCATAGATTCTGCAAACAAATGCTACGTAGAATAATTAAAAGTGATTTGGAGGTTCTACAATTGTTGTCCATAGTCAGCTACAATCAGTTTCAGTTCAGGATTTTTCTTTTAAATTTCTGTAATTATGGAAAATATCGGAGCACGAGTATCGTTTCTTCTATTCATTTTTCGAAAAGTACAAACCTCGAAATACTCTCTTTATTTACGGGTCGTCAGGCCATCGTAGAGGATCAAAATTTGCATGCGTTTCTCAAAAAGTAATGAAATATTTTTGTTTTTTACTTTAGCGAAACGAAACACACATGTAGTTTCCATGTTAATTATATCTACAATTTTTTCGAATTCTTCGAAACATGTCGAAAAATTCTCAAAATATTATGAAATGTTTCTTATTTTTAGCAGATCGAAACGTACCATGAGTCTAATTGCCTTTTTCTTTTCTTCTTTTCTTACTTTTTGTTTTGTAATTCATTATAGTCTAATAGTCGTTGAATGTTCTCTATCATAACATATATGATATAACCACCACTTTTTCATACTTAAATTATATAACCACCACTGAAACTATAACAATTTGTCCCAACGATACATGCATACATCGAACTAGAGAGATGACAATTTAATACTGTATCTGAGCCAATCCAAGCGTGAGTCCGCAGAAAAAACGGACTCTATAGGGGCGCTAGCGCTTAATATAAAAAAAATGGCAAGAGAAATTTTAGATCGATGGAGGAAATAACGGTGTGGAGGAAAAGAAATGGTAGACATTAAATATTTTTATATATTATCTCCAACATTTACCTTCAATATCTATCAATATTGGACTCTATACTATTGCGCAATTAAATGTGTTGATTTTATAAGGAACTATTGGATTCTCCATAGAGTTTTCGTATTATTTCTTAGTGTTTTCGTATGTAAAGTGATTATTATATTGAACATAGGTTCAGACTAAAAATAAAAGGTATATGCTATTAAATATTTCAATGAGTTTTTTTATTTATAACTTCTTTCATATATTTTTCAAGACGAAATATATTCGAAACTTTTCAAACCTTTATAATATTTAAAAATACTGAAGCATAAATCAAAAACCGATACTTTGATCCATTCTTTCAAAGGTGGTGTAACTTGGATGTTGCTTCTAGATACTAACTCCCCATTATCTCCCTAACGAGCCGTTGTGTAATCGACATTTTGCTAGCTATATAACGCGGTCGAAATAAGAATCATAATTTAAAACACAATAAAATCAAACTGATCTCCATTTGCAAAATATAAACCCTACACCGTCCAAAAACCTTCTTCCTTTATAAAACTCAGAAATTGAAATATAAGAAACAAAATAAGAAAAAAAACAAAAAGGACAGAGAAACTTGATACAACTCGTCAAAAATGGCTACAATCACGAGCTGCAGCAACATTCACTCCTTTCAATGTTCTTTCCCCAAAAGCAGAGGAACTCCCAATTCCTCATTTGTTCCATTTCCTCAATTTTTCAGTAGACCTAATCTTAATTGTAAACCTCAAAGGTCAACCCCTCTCACTCAATATATATATATATATATAATATATATATATATATATTTGTTTTTATTCTATGGTCAATCTCAATTTCTGTTTTTAACTCTTGTAATCCATTTGGTGCTCAGTGTTTTTTATATTTTTGCAACAAAAAGTTTGGTCTTTTTCTGGTTCCAGTATAGTGAATGCCTTTTTTAACTATACAGTGTGTGTTATTGAAAAACCTGTGTGCCTGTATTGTGTACCAGGTTGAGGAGTTTTTACCGGAAAAGTAACGGGTTTGAACGAGGTTTACACTTTTCGGCCATTGCTTGTTTGGTGGATGATACTTCAGAACAAGAGGTATACTCTGTCTTCTATGATGCGCGGATACTCCAAAAGAATGGCCGGTCAGTGTCGGATACGTATCGGATACCGATACTCTCTGGATATTCTTTGGACACGTATCGGATACGCCACGTAGCGTATCCTGCATTAAAAATAATTAAAAAAGACGGATTCATGTATCGGATACGCTGTGAAGCGTATCCGAGAAGTATCCGATACGTATCAGCAATTTATAAGAGTAGTGTGATAGTTTTCTTAAACTAGAAAAGGCCCAACAAGAACCAAATTGCAATATCTTTTCAGAAACTTAAATATAAAATCGTGAAAATCCACTATTTCAAACCAAAATAAAAACAACACACAAAACTTTGATATGCTTCACAATATTATGTGACTAATGACTGTGCAAGTGATTAGATATAATATTATTTGATATTTTTATTTAAATTATATCCTTATATATAATTATTAATATTAAATATTTGACGTATCGCATACGTATCGTATCTTGTAAATTTTAAAAAAATCGTATCCAGCGGATACCGATACTCGTATCCGTATCCGTGCAACTTAGTCTGTCTTCAAGGATTATCTTCTTGTTTCAGATTTAACTATTATTGATAGCTCCTTGTACGTACGAAATATTTTAATGTGTTGTGATTCCAGTCCCGTTTCCGTTGTATTGTTTTCTCGATGGCCAAAAGTTTATTAAAGAAACACTTCCAAGAATTGGAGATTTCAGTTGTAAGATCAATTGTGTCGTGTAGGTGTTCTCGGTGTAGTGTTTGATTTTTATGGTTAAATCTTGGGTATCTTGAAAATTGGCCTTATATAAACTAGTTATTAAACAGAAAATAGATAGAGGAAAAGTTTTCCTTCAGCAACCAAATATATCAGTTTTGACCTTAGTGCTGTAATATAAGCCCAATCTATTTTTAATAGTTTCTAGAAAGCTTGTGTACAAGTCCTGCAGCTATTGTTGCATTCGTCGTAGTTTATATCTGATGCATTGTCGTTAAAAGCTCTTTTGCACTTTTGCGTTACTTCTATCTGTGTTCGTCTTGCTTTATTTCTCATGCTTTAGCCTAAGGGCACTTTTGCGTGTTGGTGCACCTTGCACTCGTGATAAGTATGATTGGTTGCATGGGGCATTTGATTTTTCTGGATGACAAGGTACTCCTGGTTATTGGCGTATTCTAAGAGCGTCGGTCTTGTAAACTATATTTCTGTAGTTTGACCTTGCATTGGGGCAGATTGATTATAGAAGTGTTTTGGAGAACGTTTGTGAGAGTTAAATTGCTCAACATTTTTACTAATGGTATAGTGGTGCGTAATTCAACATTTGTGCCATCAGATCATTGAAGTAAACAAATGCTAAACTACTTGTTTTTGTTTCATGCTCTTTATTCAATGGGTAATTTAAAAGGAAGATAAAATCCTTGCCACTGGGCATCTCTCAATTATTATGAAAATTTGCTGCAACTTCGTGAAATTATTCGAGTGAAACCGTCACATGATTTTCGTTTCTTATTTAGAATGAACTGTGGTCTCATTTGACTCTGTTATAACCATCAGTACACTCAATGGATAACCAGTATCATGATGTTTTTCTGTAAACACTTTACCAAATCTTGAGTATGCATGTAAGCAATTCTACATTCACTGCAAGTGCTTTTAGTGCCTAAAGCATGAGTTCTTCATTGAGAGATTTAAATGCATTGTTGATGGTTTTGGTTATTTATGACATGTCATATGTATTTAATGTTTCCCACTTCATGAAGAAAATTATGCTTACATGTGTTTCTTGGTTTATTGCTTGCAGGGAGTTTCTATTGACGTAAAGCTTCCAAGAAGAAGTTTATTGGCAAGTTTTACTTGCAATGCTTGTGGTGCAAGATCCGAACGGTTGATAAACAGATTAGCTTATGAGCGTGGGCTTGTTTATGTACAGGTTATCATTTTTTTTAGGTTTTCTAGTGTCAATTGTTGTTGTGGCCTTCCAAATTTGTCAAACTTGTCTTAATTGCAAGAACCAGCTGAACTTTAGTTGGTGATATAGTAACAGGTGCAGCAAGTCGCTTTATTAGCTATTCTGTTGGGAACTGCATTTTATGGTTATATCATTTATCTGCATCTAAGATTCGTTTTGTGGGATTGATACTCCTAAAATGTCTTCTGAACTAAATGTGTTCCGCATAAGTGGGTCTATGTGTGTTTGAGGATGAGTATGCTGAATAACTGATATCACTAATTCTTTTGAAGTATTCGAAAGAGGTAGATACTTATTATCTTAGATTCATTGTACTTCTTCAATTTCAAAAATGCCAGTCCTATAATTTTCTTCATACTTTTAAGCTGTTTTATTTTATCTGTTATTGCGGTTAATTGACTGTGATCCCCTTATTGTTCAACAGTGTTCTGGCTGTTCCAAGTACCACAAGTTAGTTGACAATCTTGGTCTTGTAGTTGAGTACAACTTACTGGAGGAGACTGACTTGAATACTACAAGTGAAGATCAAGTCTAGAGCAGAGCTTCTGACCTACTTCCATTCTTTCTTTCTTTCTTTTTCGGTTTTTTTTTTTTTTAAAGTAGATTGTTTGTTGAAACTTTATAAGGTGGCAATTGATGACAGATGAAAAAAAATGTATATTATATAGAATAGTAACTATACTGCAATTGAGGATAAAGAATGAAAATTCATGTGGTAAAAAATGTCGCTGTGCTCTGATCATCTTCTGTATGCCATTCAAAATTCTTCTTAGTGTCAAATTCTTCCGTGCTTGTGTTTGTAAATATAACTACCTTCCCAATAAACTGTTAGCATCAGAAGCTTGTGACAGCCAAAAAGGTAGCCAGGGCCAATCCAGCAGCAACCTTCATTCTCGATCCTTTTCCCTGCTGACCAAGTGATACACCTGCATTCTGTTCGTGAATGATTAATGAATAAGCAACTTTGCAATTTTCAGTATATTAACACATATTTCTGATATAAAAAACTGGAGGAATATGCATTACCAAATTGAGTGCTGGTGATGGGGCTGGCGTTGTTCCATCGGTATCTGTAGTAGTGGGAGGCGCTGGAGGGCTTTGGACCGTGGGGGCTGGTGCGGGTGCATGATGATGCTTGTGCCTATGCCTTCTTTTCTTGTGCTTTCCGGGTGCTGGTGCAGGAGAGGGAACGACCTCCGTTGATGGTGCTGGAGATGGTGATGGTGGTGCCTTTGGTGCTGGCACCGGTGCCGATACCACTGGAGCTGGTGCAGGTGCCTTTATTGCAGGAGCCGGTGTTGGTGGAGGCCGTGGTGGAGGAATGGCGGGTGTTGGTGCCGGCAGTGGAGGAGCCACGGCAGGTGTTGGTAGTGCCAGTGGTGGAGGCACGGCTGGCAGGGGAGGCAATGCTGGTGCTTGGGTTGGAACTGCAACAGGTGAACTTAGTGGAGGTTGTGGTGGTGGAGACGTGCTGGGGGTGATTGGCGGAGTTACAGCAGTTGCAGCAGGTGTTGATGCTGCAACTGGTGTGGGTGGGGTTATAGACGGTGAAGTTGCTGGTGCTTGGGCGTTGGCTATGACCAATAAAATGCAGAAGATTGGAAAATGAGCCCATGGTATTGTTGCCATTTTGCTAAGTTTGAGGCAATTGGTGGAAGTTGCAGTTGTATTTATAGATTAGACATATTTTGAAAGTAATGAAGAGTTTGGTAAACATGGCAGGAGGGGAAATGTAGTTTTCATTTGAATGGTATAGGTGATCTACTGATTTGCCTTGTGTTCAATGCCTTCAACTTCTTGGATTGGTTTGGAACTCTTTTTCAGCCTATTTGTGAAAATTAGACTGGTCATATGTTGCTATCAACACTGTCTATCGTAGCCATACAAGAGTACCATACAATGACATGAATTTAATTACTAGTATTATTAATCAGGGGCCTTTTCTGTTGCACTATATGTTAGTTTACTTGCTTTATCATCTTTTGGCAGTTTTAGTCTTTTACGTATACCACTCTGCAGTTTTAGTCTTTTATATATACCGTGCTTAATTTTAGCCCTTTATGTATACAATTTGCTTAATTTTGGTCCTCTAGCCAAATTAATTTTAAATTTTATCAAAAGACGTCAAGTGCTAGCCATGTGATGTTCGACACGGGTCTCGTTATTATTTTATGTCTATGTTAAACTTAAAATTTAAGAAAAATGAACCCGCCTCTCTCCCTCTTCATCATAAATAATGGATTGAAATTTTGCATCATAAAGAGTTACATGTATCTTGCATTTATAGTTAAACTTGGGGATAGTGATGAAAAATAGAAATATATGCATGTTTGTTTTATTTATTTAAATTCTTAAGTGATTACCAAATGCATAGTCTCAAAACGATGATTATCACACTTTTTTTATTTTTATCGTTCAAGGTTGATACATTTGATCATTTATAGTTATAAAAATCCTATTTACTATTTTTTCCCTTCCATTTAGTGGTAAAAATGGACTCGCGCGTCTCATCTTACTAGATCACCACTCTCATTTTTGTTAATAAAACTATCATTTTTCTTAAATCCTAAGTTAAAAAGACAAATAAAAATAATAATGAGATCGGTTTCAGGTGTCACGTGACTCGCATGTGACGTCTTTTGACAAAATTTAACATTAATTTGGCTGGAGGACCAGAATTGAATGCAATGTATACATAGATGACTAAAATCGAGCCGAGTATATATAAAAGACTAAAACTGCAGAGTATATACATAAATGACCAAAACTGCCAAAAACCCGTGATCAATTTCTTATGTCAAACGTGGGGTTTCTTTTGAGTAAAGGCAAAGACACTCCTCCGCTTGAGCTGCATGAAAGCTGAATAAAGATCTTCACACTATTAATTTACTTTGTTTCTCAGTCACGAAAACGACTTCATTTACAACGTCTGTGAAATCGCAAAATTGACATGTCAATCCTTCAAAAGCGAGTTAGCGCGGGACCTGTAGTTTCATATGATTTCTTTATAGTCGAATCAAAATGAGTAGATCTCTAAATGGACTTTCCACGTTAGAAACATCAACGTCTTATTCATATTTCCGTTTGCAAAGAATTTAATCTTAATATTCACCAACATTGACAAAAACAATAATGAATGGAGTTTGAAAATAATATTAATATAGTTTGGGAAGCGTGTACAAAGAACTAATGTTTTAAAGATTAACGAAATTTTTATGTTGAATTTCTTTGGCTCAAGATTTATCCTTTACTCACATTGATTTCCTATGTAATAATGTATTCACTATTCATTACTTTATTCGTCTGGAATTTGGATTACTTACTATATCAATATGATTACTACAACACTTGGAACATGGTGGCAAAATAATATTTTATCCTTAACAACGTGAAAGAGTAATAATCTTTTTTCGATGATTAAGTATGATTTGAATAAGCATCCATAAATAATACTCTTCCGTGACACAGCAAATCTTGTTGCCATCACACAGTTTTTAGTTAGAACATGCTCAAATACGATCATTCATTGGCAGCCAAGATAACATAGGCATACGAACTACATTGCTTATTTCTTTTCCACTCATGCATAGTTTCATTTGCTTAAAATGTACTAAAGCTCATTATGGTTATGGTTAGTGATCCATGACGGAGAGAAGGTAGTACAATTTGCAGGGAACTTCATCAATGCAAGTCGAAAAGATGCATGGCAACAAAAGGTAAAAATGTTTAGCATATGATAATCAATTTGTCCTAAAATTATACATAGTGCAAGTTAAATTCTCCAAAATATCCCATGAAATTCAGTACAACTTCACCAGATTGTGTACTAGAAAAGAAAAGGGTAAAAACACAAACCATTAACCACACTGTTCTTTTACAACATGAGTCAAGAATCTGAATTTTGATCTTGAGACAACTTTTATAGTTGGATATCACATGGAGCATCTAAAAGAGAGTACAAACTCATACATGAGAAATTTGCTCACGAGAACGAAAGATTTACATTCTTAATTTTTCCACACTCAAGGAAATCAATGATAACTCAGTATCCCACTTAACTAGGAAGTGAACAAAATGTTTAAGGCACCTTGGAACTTTGTCAGGAACTTGGGTTGATGGTGTGGAATGGGAAGGCACGAAGGTGGTGATGGCGATTCAGATCTCTTTTCCTTCTTCTTTCTCCTCAGCTGGAAAAACTGCTGCATAGCATCTGCACACTCTGATGCCAGCACGTTTCGCCTTATTGTTATTTTTGGGTGGAAAGGGTGAACAGGAGCAGCTGGCTTATCAGTTTGTTCTAACGCGTTGCCTCCATCTCCACTAGGAAAAAGCCTGAAAATTTATTCGGAAAGGTAATTTGTTAGAGTTGTATAAAGACGTGAGAAGAACTGCAAATTGTTTCCAAACTAATTATTAGTCTACACATCAGAAATATTGATGGAAATTGACTGGGGAAGTGTAGTAGAATCTTAACTTTGTAGCAATTTATTTATACCACTGTGTTAGGGTTTCTGCAGTAGATTTAAAATGGTAAAAAGAAGAGTGATTACCCATCTCACAACAGTTAGGGAGAACATGCAATTATCTTTATTATCTGAACTAAAAAAGGCTAAGCATGCATTTACTTTGATATAACCTTAATTGTTCAGTTTACATTGGACCCCTTTTTTCTGCCCTTACAAAGGTTTAACAAGTGTTTCAATATGGTTTTTAAACAGTAAAAGGTCCTTATTTGGTTGCATTACCAGGTTCAAACATGTTTTATCTTACTCAACCCGGTGTAAAAGTGCATATTTAATCCCCTATAGCACCCCCTGGATTCATATTACGGGAATAGCAGTAGTTTTAGCAGCCCTTTTGCAGATTAAATCTTTACTAAACCATATAGATCCTAACTGGCAAACCAATCATGCCCATTGCTTACCTAATCCAGCTGCCATCAGCTCCTAGAAGCTTATTAGGAGCACCCCATACAACACAGTCAACTCTAGCTTGAAGTATTGCTCCAGCGCACATAGGACATGGTTCAAGTGTCACATAAAGTGTAGTGTCCTGTGGGTGAAAACAAGTTTGAAGGTTAGAAGAAAAATTCCACAACAGGCACCTTGCTATTGTGACATGACTGAACTTTTTCCTTCTAAAGTTGATGAAAGCGGTTGCTTATTCCACTCGATCATAAAATTTATACTCATGAGCCAGAAAATCCTTCAATAAACTGTTTGACCAACTATGGCATAATATTGCGAAACAGCATGAAAATCTATATGTTTCAGTTCTAATGTGAACCATTCTAAATATGCTGATATTGGCAAAAATAATCTTCTTTCTTCTTCTTTGATTGCAGTTATCATGATAATTATACTCTTGCAGTAATATAAGAGGGAAACAGCATTCTGCATTACAAAAACACTTAAGAAGAACAAACGAGCAATATGCCCGAGACAAACTCAAGTACAGTGGTAAATAAATAAATAAATGTATCTATCAGGTGTAGTGGACCACTCGAAATTCCAGCGGAGAAAGGCCATGTCGTTTCATTGCTTTTGCCTCATTGAATTAAAAAGTATGTGAAAAAAAATTCTTAATCACTTGCAACTTCTGATGTTATGCGGAGAATAAATAGTCAACTTCAGAATCTAAAGATTTGGTCATACCCAGACAAGCAAATTTTGTAAAAATTCAAAAAATCATGAACAACCTTTGATGTAATTGTACAAAGGTTCTGCTTAATAGGACAATTTAGATATTGTCCCAAGTATTTTACTCCTTTCAGAAATCAAAGAACCAAAACATATTGCTAATTACAGGTACTAGATGCTGGTACTTCCAGTTACTTGCTTTCATCGTTCAACAAATTTATCACCAAAGAAGTATGCTTCTAAAAGGTGGAACCTTTAAGAGGATTCCACATTGTATCTCATTAAGAGAAAAGGCAAGTGCAACATTCAACTTTGACAATATACCAGGAAACTTTATAAAAGAACCAGATCAGCTACAAAAGAATCCAATATACTACTTCAAGTCTAATCCATGAAACAAGATCCATCTGGACCAATTACGGATCACATTTTATTCACTTGATAAGAAACGCATAATACGATTCATAACATAATTTCATCAATGCATTTATGTATGTTTGTCTTCGACAAAGACCATATAAATGTTAATGACAACTACTACCTTGGGGTGAGCATAATCCATTTTCATACTCAGGAAACATTTACTTAGCTAAAAGTCTACCCGTTTTGCCATATAAACTCTTACTGGGCCGAAAAACAATTGGCCAAATATTAAGAAAGAAGTTTAGGTAGTCACAAATCATGTTAAATCAACAGAGAAAGAGACATTACCGAAAGCCTCCATGTCCGGAGTATCTTTGAAGCTTCCCTTATGCAGATCATCTCCGCATGAGCAGTTGAATCACGCGTCTCTTCTACCCTGAAAAAACACAATTAAGAATAAACTGATTAGCATCTAGCAAATTAATTTCAGAAAGAGCACAAATTAATAGAACTTACAGGTTCCATCCACGAGCAATTATCTTTCCCTTATGCACAAGAACAGCCCCAACAGGAACCTCCCAGGATTCAGCAGCTTTTCGGGCTTCAACCAGTGCCTCCCTCATAAACATTTCATCCATCTTTCGCTGTTCTGTTTCAAGCCTGACCGCTTCTTCCCATTCATCAAAATTATCTTTTATCATTTGGTCTTTCCTCTGAAGTATCCTTCCTTTCCGCCCTCCCTGAGTAACCGCTAATTCTGATTGCTCCATCGATTCATTATTTAGCTGCTCACTCATGGTACTACCAGATGCATTTTCATCTCCAGTCTCTAAAGTTGAACGCACAATAGGAGATCTTTGCAGACGCAGTGCAGGCCTGGATATTGGGGCAGTATTGGAGGTACCTGCCAAATTGCTCCCTGAAGTTTCTTCAGAGGAATGCAATCCACTTTCCATAATTTCTGAAGTAGATGGTGCATTTATTCCTACTTGCTCAAGATGGCCCTCTGAGGTTGAGGAACTGGAACTTTCTTTAAATTGAGACTGGATTTTTTGTTCTTGGGTTATGCTTTTCTTTTCTTTTTCTTCAGTGTTCTCTTTATTTTCTTCTGCTTCGTGACCTGAAAACCATGTTTCACTACTCGTGGACTGATTGGGCGAACTTCTTCCACTTTTCTTCCCACTTGCACTATGACTCTCAGATTGTGAAGACCACCGCAAACGGAAAATATCTGCCATGACATTCCACAGAGACCTCCCAGTTCTCTTGGCAATAACATTGCCGGCATTTTTCTCATCCCCTGATGTTTCCTGAACGGGTGGTTCGTCTACTTTCCACACCTCATCTGAAGGACCCTTTACTCCAGAAGCCTGACTAACATGCCTTACATCCTGCTCCTTTGAACTGGAATCTCCAGAACTATATTGAGACAACCGCCTTTGGTCATTTTTCTCCTCATGTAGCAACTGACTTTCATAAGTTTTCTTCTCCCTTTGGGCTTCAGAACTCATAGTCTCATGCCTTACCTGGTCAACAAATTCACCAACATACTGCGCCGAGGAATTTTGGAATCGAGCGGCTGATCCAAGTGCATCTTCATGAGCCGTGAGCATTAAAGTCAGTCCTGCATTGCTTTGGCCCCCGCCGTATTCTTCCTGATGCATTGCAGTAGATCTCTCAAGGTGGTGTTCATGTAACTTAGAGGTTTGTAAACTTTCGTTATTAACAGTTGCTATGGTACTCCCACTAGTCGACTCATCATGATGCGCACCATTAGCTCCAGAATGAGAGTAAGGAGGCCTCACCAATGTTTCCAAATTTGTCTTATTTTGTTCATCTACAACAATCTCACTAGAATGTCCCGACTGAGTGATTGATATGTTTGTCAGCTTCATAGATTCATTTCTGGAATCTTCTCTCCTGGTATGGTTTGAATGTGACTGGGAGTACCGATCTTCGGATCGTTGAGATGAACCATAAACTAAGTTTACATTTTCTTCTTGTTTCACCAATTTTGTATCTGATTGTTTCTCTGATACTGAAGTACTTTCTTTTTTGGTTAATTGCTGATACTGCTCAGTCACCTTGTCGTAGCGTTGTTTCTTTTTTGCATCAAAAACTGAACTGAGAACATTAGTTGAGTAGTCTTCACTTTTCTTATCACTGATTTCAAACTTTTTCTGCAAGACAGCAGTCCTTCTAACATCAACATCTACAACATTCGACACCTCAGAAACCTCCTGCAAATTCTTCTTAGATTCGTCATCTCTGATAGTAAGTCCAACTACTGTTTGATGTTTCTTTCCTGCTACCTGACTTGAACTTATTTCTTTTGCTGACATACTATCCTTACCACTGTACATATTTTTTGAACCATAAGAAGTCTTCATATCTCTACGATCATCATCAGGGATTTCCACCAATTGTTTATACTTCATACCTGTTTCAGATTGCCTCAAAACTTCTTCACCTGTTTGACTATGCAGATGCTTTGCTACATCAACACTAGCGCTTCCAGTTGATTTAAATTTCCTATCATCAACATTCATGTAAGAATTAGAAGACTTCCCATAACCACTTCCATGTGCCATCGAATGATCTGATTCTTTCTGCCTGATTCCAATTCTAGATCCTATCTCTTCAACTGATACATCCGTAAGTTTCTTCTCAGATTTCTTTCTGAAGTCAGATTCCATAACACTTGAACTGGTATGGGATTCTTGTGCAGTTCTATTTCTAGCCAAACTAACCTCATGGCCAACTCTATCGACCTCATGCCTTCGATCCTCTTCCACAGCTTCATGGTAAACTATTTCGTTACTCCTTGAATTATCTTTATACCCACTAGATGATTCTCCTTCAGCATATCTTTCGTCCCTAAGCACAATATCATCGTCACTTTCATAACCTGCAGTAGAAGCAACTGAGTAATATGACGAGCAATTTGATCCAGCTCTTGTAACCTTGGGCCTGTGCTCCTCTCTTCTAAAAACTTCTTCCCTCTCTTCCTCCCGTGCCCTTGCCTTCCAATTCTCTTTCCTCAATAGAGATTCTTGCTCTTGTTTTTCTTCGGACCTTTGATTAGCTTTTCTCAAGGTGGCCTCCCTTTTTTCTTCACTTATCCTCGTCTTTCGATTTTCTTTCCTCACCAAAGCTTCCTCCTCTTCCTCCCTTGCCCTTGCCTTCCAATTCTCTTTCCTCAACAAGGATTCTTGCTCTTGTTTCCCTTTGGACCTTTGATTCTCTTTTCTCACAATGGCCTCCCTTTTTTCTTCATTTATCCTCGTCTTTCGATTTTCTTTTCTCGCTAAAGCTTCACCATCTTCTTTCATTTGAGTAATTTCCACTCTCCTTCTGTTCCGCGAACTAGGCACGACCGATTCATACTCACGACTATCGTCATAATTCTCTGAAAAACCCAAATCAACTCTTTTCTTCTTACTCCCACACTCTCTACAACTTCCCCCATTCTCTCTTTTTTCTACCATAGGCTTCTTAACTAATCTCTTACTTTCCCTCTTCACATACAAACAATCCTCATCCGTATCGTCAGCCAACAAACTAAGCAAAATGTCAGCTTCGTCGACATCCCCAAGATCATAACTCCCATCAATATCCTCAAAAACAACTACTTTTCTCAATACCCTTCTTCCTCTCCCACCCGCACTTTTCTCACTAAAGTTGACAGCTTTATCAACACAACACCTCCTATCTACGTCACAAACGGGTAGTCGAGGATAATAAAGCCGATCATATCCACCTAAGCACACATTTCTACAAGGTGGCCGTTGAATCAAAGAGGATTGCCCATACCCATAGCAATAATTGGGGATTAAGGGAGCTCTGTAATTAGAACTAGAACAGCAAGAACAACAGCATGGTGTTGTTCTTGACGATGAATAGGCAAATGGGTATCTCTCATTTGAGCAGATTGTGTAGTCAGTGGATGAATATGGGACAGACCATCGAGTTCTAATAGTTACACAAGTGTTGTGCATAATACCTCAAATTCAAAAGAGAATTGATTAGTAGTACAAGAAGAGTGTTGTGTTATTACCTTCGCAGATCTGACTATGGCTGTTTTCTTCTTGAGGAGTAACAACAACAGCATATACAAATTGAGTATTATGGTGAGTTATGTTGATGAGATCTTATTCATTCTTTTTTTTTTTTTTTTTTTCATTTGTTGTTTTGTTCAGTTGTGAGAAGAAAACAAATACGGTGAAAATGGGGAAATTTTATGGTTTGGTCCCTTAAGTTGGCTCTAGCTCGATTTTGGTCCCATAAGTTGGCAGACCTTTATTTTCGTCTCATAAGTTGGCACTCTTTCGCAATTTTAGTCCCACCACCATAGCTCCGCCAAAAATCGCCGGGAAATTCTTACGTGGCGTTCGTTGACCGCTGCTGGACCTATTTTGACCTGTTTTTTGGGCCCACATCTACACATGGCATCCATGTGAAAATTAAATAATTAAAAGTTATTTTTAAAATACATTCATTTTCTTTTTTAACATTTTCATAAACTTAAATACTTAGTATATATATACATACATATATACAGAATATATACATACTTAATATATATACATACATATATATATATATATATATATGTTAACGGGTTCCGAGTTATTTCCTATTAACTGAATTATTTATTTGGGTTGGAACGCCTTTGCCCGTGGTTCAAAATTAAATGCTATGCTAATAGGAAAGAAAAATTGACAAGAACCTTCCTTCCTTTTATTAACTATATTTCAATCTCTTTTCCGAGTCTTTCCTCGTATTCTCCGAGTCTTTTTCTTAGGTCCTCCTTTTTCTTTCTCTTCTTCCTCTGCTTATATAGATTTCTTAAGGACATGTGTCGTTATGCATGTGTTTACAGGTGTCGTTATGCATGTGGTGGTGCTTTACACGCGTTACAATGGTCTTTTAACCAATAGGATAACGTCTATCTTGTTGACTGTATCATTTTATCTTCTTCCGAAAGCTTTTGTCTTCTTTATGATAAGGGGTGAATTGTCTTCTTTGCTTCCGAGAGCTCATTGTTTCATATGGTGACTCTAGGGCCGAGTCTTAGTGTTCTCTTAGTGATAGTGCTTTTCCGAGAGGTGTGTATTCTGGAATGTTTGCTTTAGGGTATTTTCCGAGGGGTGTTTGTTTGTGTAGTGATCTCCGAGAGGTTTTGGCTATCGTGGATAGGTGCTCCGAGTGCCAAGAGAGTGTCGTTCTGTAGTTGTTGCGTCATTGTGAAGTTCCGACCTATTGGTTTGTCGACAGGAGTAATGTTCCGAGAGCGTTTGTGCTATCAGCTATGAGTGCGTAGCAGTGAAGTATTGGGGTAGTGTTCCGAGAGTGTTTGTGTTGAGAGTGTATAGCAAGGAAGTGTTTTTGTCATGGTTCTGGGACTGAGAGTCCATTGGGGCCCTGCTCGGTGTCGGGATGGATATCTGAATCAGGTGGATCCATCCGGGTTTACTCTTTATCCGATGCCACCCTGGTATCTAGTTTTGAGTCATCGTGACTTTCCGAGGGACGCTAGGTGCCCTCGTCGGATGGCCACTCCTACCGCTTTGGGTTAGTAACCGAGCGGTATTGGTCACACCCGATGGGCCTCCTCGTTGGGAGTGGGTACAACTCATCGGGAGTACTTGTGACAATAGTATTGTCCATTTATTAATCCTGTTGATTTAGGATTAATATTATCTTTGATCTCGTATTTTCTTTTATACGGATAACACTAGCCCCCCCAAATTTCAATCGCTCTCGTAGAGACGAGGAAATTTTATTCCGTGGTCTTTGTGAGGTAAGGGGACTATATTTTATTATTTTTATAATTTACTTGATTTATTATCTTAGTTCTCTCTAAAATAATAGAAAGGCTTGCTGACTAAGCTAAAGATTAGGGGTGAGGTGTCGCTTGGCATGTAGCCACTTTTTCTTAAATAAGAAAATTTTTGGACACGTGTATCCCACTAACTAGTTTAGACAGCTCAAGCTTTTTACTCTCTCTCTGAGATGGTATAAGTAGTTTGTTCAGTAATTCTCTCAGAATTACACACAATTTTTACCGTTTAATGCTTGTCACGTTTTCTGAAAAGTGGAGTTTCTTTTAAGTAAAGTAAGTGAACTGCATACCTTGTCAAAATGATGCCCCCGTTTTTTAAGCAGGATGAATCGTCTTCGCCCCGTCATTCTCCTCGGAATTTGGTTCGGACTCCTTCCTCATCGTTAGGAGTACGACACACGACCTCGGAGAACTCGGTCCAGGCGAGCAGACATAATGAGCGCAGGGTTCGCGGGGGTAGAGGTAATTCTGTGAGGACCGTTTCTATATCTCGGGAGGAATCTCTCTCTCGCATGAACCACATACGCCAAGTGTTCACGAGTCGTGACCCTTATCCCTTGGTAGATGAGTCGTCGGTGTTTATCAGGCTCATGTTGGAGCCAGAGAGGATGATGGGGCCAGGGCGTGTTGGTACTGCTGTTGGGAGTGAGCATGGTGCTTCTGTTACGGCCCTTTTTGCCCAATACAACCTGGACATTGATGAGTATGACATAATAATACCGCATCCTGAACAGAGGGCTTATGATCCTCCATCGGGATATCTCACTGTTTTCCGGGAGCAAATGAGGTGTGGGTTACGGGTGTTTTTTCACCCTTTTCTTCAGACTTTGTTTCACTACTGGCAAGTATGCCCGAGTCAACTGACTCTGAATTCCTATCGTTACCTGATGGGATATATTTTGTGTTCTGAGTTACTGAAATTGCAACTATCTCCCTCTCGAGTGGGGGCTATATTCAACCTGCGCCCTTGCTCGGGCGGTCTCCCTTTCTTCAGCCTGGCCCATCGGGACAAGAGGAAGGCCTTTCTGAACGTGTCCCATTTCCGTAATAACAGAACAGATTGGAAAAGGGGATTCTTCTTTGTACGTCCGAGGGGCTTGTCGGCTAGGTCATGGGGAGTACCGCTTCAATGGGGGTTGGGTTATATTACTCCTGCCGAATCGATTTTGAGAAGAGAGTGGGATACCCTATCAAGTAGCGGGCTTTTTTCGGGGATGTACGATATCAGTAGCCTGCTGGAGTTCCCGGAAACACTGATTATGGCTGGCTTACAGCAGGGGGTGGAACTCTTCAATCTTCCACAACAGCCTCTCTATAGCAATTTCTTTTTTCGTTAGTTTCTTTTCTTTTAGAACTCTCTTATGGTATTTTAATGTTCCTGTTGTCACTTTATTTCCTGTTTTTGACAGGCGCGGAAATGGGGGCTTTTGCCATTGAACCTTTCAGTGAAACTTTCCTAGGGAAGGTAATGAATAGTGGGTATAATACTTCGGACAATAATTTGTCCGAGAGTCTGAGTTTGGATGAGGTGGCTGGCCCCTCGGGGGCCGGGGACTCGCCCGTGGCAGCCCCCCCAAATTCCGTGGCGCCTGAATATGATCCAATAGCTGCGCTTGCGCAGGTGGATATTCCTTTACCTCCGTTGGCACCGTATTCTTCCTCTTGGGGGGATACGAGGATTGTGCAAGCTTCTGAGGAGGGTGCTCTGTCTCCAGTTATGGGAGCCCCTATTCTGCTCGGAGAGGGTTTCGACAACGTCTCGGGGCCGTCTTTTGACGGAAATCCCCCTATTATCAGGTCGGAGCCACTCGGAAGTGGTGTCCTGTCTCCCTCGGTTATGGGGACGATTAGCTTTTGCCGCAATTACCTAAGCGGTCTTTTGAATGCTACTGATTGCGAGCATATGAAGTCGCTACCCTTATCGGGCCTTCAAGACTTAGTATGCAAACATTTATGCGAGGTAGTATATTCTTATTTTACTTGATACTAACCTTTATGAGTTTTCTGAAGATATGCAACTATTTGTTCACAGATCTATATGGTGTTGAGCGCCATCGGATCTCGAGGTGAATCCTCCTCAGATACGGAGTTGGTGTACCGCCGTAGGGATGAGCTAGAGCAAAGTTTGCTGGATGCTCGAGAAGAGGTGGATCAACTGCGGAATGATCAGCAGAATTCTGACGAGGCTCATGCTATCCTTTTGCAGGCAGAGAGGAACAAATCATGGGATTTGGAGCGTCTTTTGACGATGGAGAAAGCTCGAGTAACAAGTCTAGAGGACAGGTTAGATGATTTCCGAAAGCAAGTTCGTTCTGTCGACGAACAACTATTGCGGGTTATCAAGGAGAGGGATGCAGCGAACTTACGGGGGCTGGAGTTAACTCGAGCCCATGAAGTAGAGTTAGTGCTGGCCCGTATTCAAGCGGTTTTGGGTGTTGTGGGGCCTTCTGTCCTTCGCGAATCCCTTGAGCAGAAGATGCGTAATCTAGTCCGCATGGGGTATTACTTGTGCCGGGATACCACGGAAGCTTTACCTGGATTTCCTTCGGACATGGTGATTCCCGAGTTGGATATTCATAAGGTGTTCCCAGAGGCTCCTCCTTCACCGGGACCGATCGTGTCTACGGGAGATTCGGGTGATATGTCCACGGAGGACCGCCGCCGCCTGATTAGGGAAGGAAAGCGTCCGATAGAGGATGTTTAGAGTTTTTTTTTGTGTTTTTTAGGACTCCTGTATGGTCCAATCTACTTTTTGTGTGGGATCATGCGTTTCACGCTTGATGGTCCCTCGGGTTAGGTTGCTAGTATGACTCATAGATAAGGAGTCATAATTTTGTCGGGCAACCTTATTTCCCGTGTATTGTACATGCACTATTTGTAAACAACTTTATTTAGATACAAAGCTGTTTCATTACATTACGCATAGTACTTCCTCAGGTTGAAGGCATTCCAAGAATTGCTAAGGATAGCGTCCTCAGAATTGGCGAGGAGATATGTCGCAGGTCCGACAATCCCCGCTATCTTGTACGGTCCCTCCCACCGTGGCTCGAGCTTGCCTACGTTTTTGGAGGCTCCGACCCGTTTCATCACTAGGTCTCCGACTTGAAAAGTCCTGGGTTTCACCTTTAAGTTATAGTACCGGGACATTCGGCCCTTGTATTCTTCATTTCGGGTTGCTGCCCGCATTCTTTTTTCTTCGAGGAGGTCGAGGGCAAGGGCTAAATTAGAACTGTTAGCCACTTCCTCGTACTCTCTCACTCGCCAGCTCTCTATAGAGACTTCCGTAGGCACAACAGCTTCGCAGCCATAGGCTAGGCTGAAGGGAGTTTCGCCCGTGGCCGCGCTTTGCGTGGTGCGATAGGCTTATAGTATGCCAGGAATTTCTTCCACCCACCTAGCTTTGTGCCAGTCGAGTCGGGCCTTCATATTCTTTAAAAGAGTTCGGTTAGTCCTCTCTACTTGGCCGTTAGCTTGAGGGTATCCCACTGAAGCGAAGCGGTGCTTAATTTCCCAATGGTTGCACCACTTTTCTAACCCCTGGTCGGTAAATTGTAGGCCATTATCGCTTACCAGGTTCCGAGGGATCCCAAAACGGCACAAGATGCTCCTCCATAAGAAGTTGATGACCGCGCCTGCGGTTATACGGGCCATTGGCTCCGCTTCCACCCATTTGGTGAAGTAGTCGACTGCTACGAGGAGAAACTTCTTTTGCCCGGCATCGGGTATAAGAGGTCCCACTATGTCTATGCCCCATTTAGAGAACGGGCAGGGGGTTGTGCGCGGTTCCCATGGGGCCGCGGGCTGATGAACCCGAGGGGCATAAGCTTGACACGGTTTGCACCTCTCGGCATGGTCTTTGCAATCCTTGGCCATTGTGGGCTAGTAATAACCTTGGCGAATTAGGCGCCCGACCATACTTTCTCCGCCCGTATGACTACCGCATGTTCCCTCGTGGGTTTCTGCCATAGCCAGTTGAGCTTCTTCCTCGTTTAAGCATCGAGCATGGGGGCAAGAGTATGTTCTGCGGAATAATATTCCATCTTTAAGGAAATACCTGATAGTTTTCCTGGCCAAAAGCCGTTGCGTGTTTTTATCCGTGGAATAGCCCTCCGGGTTCTGCAGGTAGACTTTGATTGGGGTCACCCAGCTGGTCGGGGGGTCTATAGTGGCATTCACCTCCTGACTTTCGGCTTTCTCGGACTCGGTAACTTGAAGCAAGGTGATCTTCCGAGTGCGAATAACGGCCGCTTGGGTGGCCATTTTGGACAAGGCGTCCGTCTCTTGATTTTCCTTCCGTGGGACTTGGACTATTTTGCACTCGTCAAACCATTCCCGTCTGTGGCGAACCGCTTGAAGGTATGCTTGCATCCTTTCTTCTTTAGCTTTGTACGAGCCACTGATCTGCTGCACAATTAGTTGCGAGTCACTGTGGATAATTATTTTTCTGATAGCACCTTCTCGGGCGAGTCTCATTCCTATGAGAAGAGACTCGTACTCGGCTTCGTTATTCGACAAGGGGTAGTCAATTCTGACTGCGAAGTGGAGTATCTCCTCCTCGACTTCTTGATTTGCTAGTACTATTCCTGCCCCCCATGTGTGTTCACAGAGGAGCCATCCACATAAATGTGCCATAGGGGTGTTCTTTCTTCATTTCCTATTCCCGTCATTTCCGTCACAAAATCTGCTAGTACTTGTGCTTTGGCAGAGGGTCTTGGGGCATAAGAAATTTCATATTCAGTGAGCTCCACGGCCCACTTTATCAATCTCCCCGAGGTCTTGGGCTTGTTAAGAATTGATCGCAACGGGTGTTTGGTTAACACGGTTATGGGATGAGATAGAAAGTAGGGACGGAGTTTCCGAGCCGTGGTAATCAAGGTTAAGACAAGTTTTTCGGTTTGAGTATACCTTGTTTCGGCTCCTAGGAGAGTCTTACTTACATAGTACACGGGGTGGTGCTCCTTGTTTTGATCTTTAACTAGCATCGCGCTTATGGCTTCTTCTCCGACGGACAAATACACAAAAAGTTCTTCATGTGACGACGGTTTTACCAATAAAGGAGGTTTCACCATATAATTCTTCAGCTGTTGGAGAGCTTCTTCACATTGCGGGGTCCATTGAAACTCCTTGATATTACGTAACACCTTAAAAAATGGAAGCCCTTTTTCCGCCGATTTGGAAACAAACCGACTTAAGGAGGCCATTCGGCCCGTAAGTTTTTGCACGTCTTTGATTGTCTTTGGGGTAGATAACTCTAGGATAGCTTCAGCCTTTTCGGGGTTCACTTCTATTCCCCTTTCCGTAACCATGTATCCGAGGAACTTGCCCCCTCTGATGCCAAAGGAACATTTCTTAGGATTAACTTTCATTCCGAACTGGTCCATGATGGCTAGGGCCTTTCGTAAGTCCTCGGGATGGTCACAAGCGGAACGGCTTTTAACGACTGTATCATCCACATAGACCTCCACCGTATCTCCGATATATCCTGCAAAAATTAAACTTACCAATCGTTGATAGGTAGCCCCAGTATTCTTGAGTCCAAAGGGCATCACTAGGTAGCAAAAGGTGTCCGCATCTGTGATAAAACTAGTCTTGTCTTGATCCATAACGGCCATCGGGATTTGATTGTATCCCTGGTTCCCATCTAAGGTGGACAAGAGGGCGCAACCTGCTGTCGAATCTACCAGTTGGTCAATGCTTGGGAGAGGATAGCAATCCTTAGGGCATGCGTCGTTGAGATTAGTGAAATCCACGCACATTCGCCACTTGCCCCCATGCTTCGGGACTAAGACCACATTGGCCAGCCACTCAGGATAAATGACTTCTCTGATTTGTCGTAGGCTTAGGAGTCGTTGTATCTCCGACCGGATGATTTTGTTGCGCTCGGGACCCATCTTTCTCTTTTTCTGTTGGACCGGCTTAGCCCCGGGTTTCACATTAAGGAAATGTTGACATACCTTATTGCTGATCTGTCCTGGCGGGCCGTCTTCCCATGCAAAAATATGATGGAAATTTTTTAAGATGGGAATCAGTTGGGCTTCCACTTCAGGCTCCATTTGGGTCCCTACTTTAACAACTTTCTCCGGGCTTCCCTCTACGAGTGCCACTAATTTCAGCTCCTCTACAGGTTGTACTCGTTCTTCCTCAACTTTTCGCTTTTTGCTATTTCCGAGGATAGATCCGTCCTTTTCAGGAGGGAAGGCATTCATACGGCACTCCCGAGCCTTTGCCTGGCTTCCTCGGACCTCTCCGATACCTGATAAGGTTGGGAATTTTACCTTGAGATGGAGAGTTGAAGGGATTGCTTCGAAGGCTCGAATGGAGGGTCACCCACATATTGCGTTGTACGTTCTTGACGAAGCTTCTACCACCCAAAATTTTGTGGGCTCCGTTCTTCGAAGAGCTCCCTCTCCCCATGACATTGGGAGCGTCACAGTTCCTAACGTATTGGAGGTTTCTCCCGAGAAACCAATTAACGGGACTTCAGCTACTTCTAATCGTTCCTTCCGTAATCCCATGGCCAGATAAGTGGAAAGAAACAAGACATCTACGGAACTACCGGTATCAACCAGTATCCTTTGGACGTCAATCCCGTATATCACCGCTTCTATCACCAGGGGATCTTCGTGGGGATAAATTACTCCTTTTAAATCTGCGGGTCCAAAGGAAATACTAGGAAGCTTTGTACCTTGGATAGACCCCACGAATAACCCGTGTTCTGCCCTCCTAGCCTCTTTCAAGTATTGCTTCTTTTTTCCTTGTGATGTTACCGAGAGATCTCCTCCTTCTATCATACTAATAGTGCGCCCCGAGGGCGCGTTATTTTTGTATGTTTCCGGGGGAGGGGGCGGGGTTTGCCGCCTTATCGTTTTCTCTCGTGGTTCCGATGGGGAGTTTCTTGATCTTTTTCTTCTTCTTCCTGTCGGGGTCTCTTGTAGGTATAACGAGGGGGATGCTCGGGGTTGTTTACCTTGAGGTAGTTTTTAAGGTAGCCGACCTCTAAGAGGCGGAGCACCTCCCTTTGTAAGGTGGTACACTCTTCGGTGGTATGTCCATAAGTCTTGTGGTATTTACAATACTTACCCGTATCCCTGTTTCTGTCGGGGAACCGGGCTTCCCTTGGCCATCGCAATTCGGTGCTGCCTCGCATCACGTTGAGTACTTCTACGGGGGCAATGGTCATTGGGGGCAAAGGTACTGGTTTAAGGAATTTCTTGACTGGACCACTCTCGTCTCTTCGTTGAGGATGTTTTCCTTCCCGGTTTCTTTCCTTGGCCTTTACCTCCCGCTCGGTGGATTCGCGATGTTCATTGTCATTGTTCTCAAGGTGTCTCTTCGTGCCTTCAGCCTCCTCCATTAAAATATAAGTCTCCGCTTGCTGCATTAGCTCATTCATATCAGTGATATGATTTCCTGTAAGGTAACGGAAGAATTCGCCAGCCCGGAGCCCTTGTGTGAGTATGTCCGCCAGAATAGTGGTACTAACGTTCAGAACATCCAGCGCCGCATCTGTAAAGCGCTTTATGTACTCTCGCAGAGGTTCATTCTTTTTTTGTTTAACGGTGAAAAGATGCGTGGCGGATTTAGGGTATCGCCGGTTGCAAGCAAAATGCCTTACAAATAAGTGGGCTAGTCGATCAAAGCTGTCGACGGACCCAGGTGCAAGTTGAGTAAACCACGACTGTGCCCGTCCTCCTAAGGTTACAGGGAACACGCGGCAGAGAACGTGGTCTGGGGCGGAGTTGAGATCCATCCCTACCAAGTATTGGTGTATATGATCATGTGGATCCTTTCCATCTGCATCACCTGTATACAGAGGACCATTTACGGGCCGCATCCCAGCAGGGATAGAGGCCAAGGCTATCTCGGGGGTAAAAAGGGATGTTTTAAAGGTAAGTTCTTCCTTGGGTCCCATTGTTTTTTTAATATCACCCACCTATTTCCTTAGACCATCGAGAATTCCGCATATGGTTTGATCCTCCCCTGGAGAGGGGAAGGGCGCATGAAGTTCTGGAACCATTCTTCTACGCTCTTGATGGCCAACTCGGCGCGCTTCACGATAGTCATAATGTGCTTGACCATTCTGCGGGGTTTCATAGCCCCAGTGTTCGGAGGCAGGGCTCCACCTAGATTGAGCCCGACCTTCCTCGGTCCAGGGATGTTGGGGGCGAAAGGATTGAGGGGATGAATCATGAGGATCCACATATCCGAGCTGGGTTCTTCGGGCTCTAGTCTCTATAAGTCTTTCAAAGACGGAACGAGGGACATTAATAAAGTCCCTCTCTTCGCATCTGTGACTGGATAGAGCTTCTTCAGAAAATTGAGATTGTTGAGGACGACTCCCGCTATAGAATAAATTCTCCATGATAGGCATTGTTCTTGAACGCTCTCAAAGACAAATCTTATGGCGTTCCCACAGACGACGCCATTTTGTTAACGGGTTCCGAGTTATTTCCTATTAACTTAATTATTTATTTGGGCTGGAACGCCTTTGCCCGTGGTTCAAAATTAAATGCTATGCTAATAGGAGAGAAAAATTGACAAGAACCTTCCTTCCTTTTATTAACTATATTTCAATCTCTTTTCCGAGTCTTTCCTCGTATTCTCCGAGTCTTTTTCTTAGGTCCTCCTTTTTCTTTCTCTTCTTCCTCTGCTTATATAGATTTCTTAAGGACATGTGTCGTTATGCATGTGTTTACAGGTGTCGTTATGCATGTGGTGGTGCTTTACACGCGTTACAATGGTCTTTTAACCAATAGGATAACGTCTATCTTGCTGACTGTATCATTTTATCTTCTTCCGAGAGCTTTTGTCTTCTTTATGATAAGGGGTGAATTGTCTTCTTTGCTTCCGAGAGCTCATTGTTTCATATGGTGACTCTAGGGCCGAGTCTTAGTGTTCTCTTAGTGATAGTGCTTTTCCGAGAGGTGTGTATTCTGGAATGTTTGCTTTAGGGTATTTTCCGAGGGGTGTTTGTTTGTGTAGTGATCTCCGAGAGGTTTTGGCTATCGTGGATAGGTGCTCCGAGTGCCAAGAGAGTGTCGTTCTGTAGTTGTTGCGTCATTGTGAAGTTCCGACCTATTGGTTTGTCGACAAGAGTAATGTTCCGAGAGCGTTTGTGCTATGAGTGCGTAGCAGTGAAGTATTGGGGTAGTGCTCCGAGAGTGTTTGTGTTGAGAGTGTATAGCAAGGAAGTGTTTTTGTCATGGTTCTGGGACTGAGAGTCCATTGGGGCCCTGCTCGGTATCGGGATGGATATCTGAATCAGGTGAATCCATCCGGGTTTACTCTTTATCCGATGCCACCCTGGTATCTAGTTTTGAGTCATCGTGACTTTCCGAGGGACGCTAGGTGCCCTCGTCGGATGGCCACTCCTACCGCTTTGGGTTAGTAACCGAGCGGTATTGGTCACACCCGATGGGCCTCCTCGTTGGGAGTGGGTACAACTCATCGGGAGTACCTGTGACAATAGTATTGTCCATTTATTAATCCTGTTGATTTAGGATTAATATTCTCTTTGATCTCGTATTTTCTTTTATACGGTTAACAATATATATACACATACATATATTAATAATTTCAAAATTAATATTTTACCCAAATTATACTTCCCCACCCCCTCCCCTCCCCCCCGGCCCTCCCCCCACAAATACCACCACCAGCAGTATACCGTCGCACTCCACCATAACTGCCACTGCGCCGCACTCCACCATCACCGCCGCACTCTACCATCACCGCCGTACCCCACCATCACTGCCCCTCCACCCTAATTACTGACCCCCCCAACCCACCAGTAAACCGCCACACTCCACCATCAAGTCTAAATCGAGTGATGGTGGAGGTCGTGTGTGGTGGTGCTATTTCAAAATCGAAAATGAAATACCCAAATAGGTCGTGTGTGGTTGTGTTGCTGGTGGAGTTCGTGCGATGATGGTGGATGTCGTGCGGCGGTGGTGCGACGATGGTGGAGGTCGTGTGTGGTGAGGTCGTGCGGCGATGGTGGTGCGATGATGGTGGTGCGATGATGGTGGTCGTGTGTGGTGTAGGTGGTGTGTGCGTGGGGTGGGGGTGGGGGTGGGGGGTGGTTGTACGGTAGGGGTGGGTGTGATTAGGGTAAATTATTAGATAATTAATTATTCTAAAATTAATTCCCTAATAATGTATTAATTAGTTAATTTGCTTAGAAATATACATATATATATATATATATAATCTTTTAATTTATGAAGAGGTTAAAGAAAGAAAATTATATATAAGTTTTATATTTAGATAAATATAATTTACAAATATATATATATATATATTATTTTATATATTAATTTGTAATATTTAGTATTAAATATAAATTTAATACGTATTTTAAAATACACATTTTGATTAAATTGAAATTATACAATAAGTTTTTAAGGATTTTAGATAATATATAAATGTTATGTGTTTTATGTTTTTTTTTAATTAATTATGTGGATGCCATGTAGACTCCAGGTGGAAAAGTGGGCCCAAAATGAAGTCAAAATTAGTCCAGCAGCGGTCAACGAATGCCACGTAAGAATTTCGCGGCGACTCTGGGCGGAGCTATGGTGGTGGAACTAAAATTGCGGAGGAGTGCCAACTTATGGGACGAAAATAAAGGTCTGCCAACTTATGGGACCAAAATCGAGCTAGAGCCAACTTATGGGACCAAACCATAAAATTTCCCTGAAAATGCGTTTTACACCCTATAATAAACAACGTTTGGCGAATTGCGCCCTCAGCTTCTGGAAAAGCACACATTACACCCAATGTTATTAAGCCAAAATAAAAGGCAAGTTAAAATCAAACAATGAAACAATACTTTCTTTAAAGCTAAAAATATTAAAATGTTCATAATCTAGAAGAAGATATGCGGGTGCTTTTTAACTTGTGACAATGTTTTTAAGGAGGTGTTTACAAGAGCTTATAAAAGCTCCTTCTTCTAAACTTATATTTAGAGAGTGTTTGCAAATGGTTATAAAAAGAGCTTGTGGGCTTTTGTCAATAGGGAAGTCATAAATTAGTGTTTGAATATAGGGCTTTTGCTTCTCCTTGTCTAAAAATAAGCCAAAAAAAGCACAAGCTCACAAGCTGGGTAGATGGTGCTTTTAAAAGTTCCTTTTAATTATTACATTTTAAAAATATTTCTCTCTCCTAAATTTCCTCAAAGTGTCGTCCATACCCCCACATTTAAGGAAAAAAAATATCCTATCATCGTTTCTCTTCCATGTTCAACGTAAGAAATAGGCTATATTTTTTCTTCCATGTTCAATGCGGTTGCTAATTATCTATAGTTATAAAACCTGTTAGTTCTTGTTCTTTGCAATTCATCGTCAAAGTCTTCAATTCTTCATCTTTGGACGAATTTAACATCCATGTAAGTATGCAATATCTGCTCTCTTTTTTTTTTGTTACTTTCAGTTGTGAATCATTGGTTGTTTTACCCAACAAAGTATTTTTGATTTTTTTTTATGAGTAACGTATTTGTGAAATTGTGAGAACGAAGGGTACTTCAAGAATTGAGTTATTGAGATCTAAATTGTGTTTTATGAATTTTGGTTGTTGAGGTACAATTCTCTATTTTTTTAATGAATTTCAGCAAGAGTTATAGGATTTTATATTGATGTTCACTTAAAACACCAAATAAAACACTGTGATATAGGATTTGCACTTAAAAAGTTGTCTGTTTTTCGTGCAAATTGTCTGATGATATATCAAAAACACTGTGATATAGAATTTAAATTTTAAGTGCAAATTGTCTGATGTAAGTTAAAGAAGATTAGATGTTTGGGATTAATACTTTTATGAATTGGAAGGGTTGACAAATCTGGATTTGCCATACTTGTCATTCGCAGTTGACATTGTGTATGCTTGTATGGTAGAACAAGGTTAAACTGTCAATTATCGCGCTAGTTTTGCTTGTCTTCAAGTGCATATTACCATTAATATATTAATAGATACACATCTACCACAATTTTATACAGCAATGCATGCATGCAAGTTATATAATCTGGCATTTTTTTTCCAATGCTCCTATACTACTCAGTACTTAACCTTGTCAGGGGACTCATATATAGAATTATAAAATAAAAGTTAAGTTTTATCCCATGATAACACGGTACATGGCATTGCTGTTAATATATCATCATTTGATATTAAGCTGTCATGTATAAGAAATTCCTCATTACAAGGTAGGCTATAATTATGTCAATGAGTTGGTACATGCTAAAGAAATTTTGGTCATAGGGTAAAGAAAATCTTTAGGAATTAGTTGCAGTTTTTATACGACTTTAATGGTCAAGTTGAGCAGTTACCCTTTACAGCCTTGTAATACTAAATTTTCTAGGATGGTTAAGGCACTTTCATATATCTAGAGGGGTTTTGATCACTTGAAGACACGAGTTCATCCATTGTCCTGTTCATTAAAATTTCACAGCGTGGCTAACATAACATAATTGCTATTTTGGTGACTATACAAATTGCATGATATTCTGATATTACTGTTAGTACCGAGTCTGATACTCTAGTAATGGGTTGCATTTATTTGTGGGCACACATGCATTGTTTAGTACTCTACTAATCTGTTTATGTTTCAGAATATGCTACTACTCTGACTTTTTAAATAGTAAAGTTGTTATTATATATCTTAAAAACTTTTACTTATGTAAGCTAATAATATCTATTCTAAAGTTTGTCATTACTTTGGTAATGACTTTGGTCTCTGTATCGTTCTAGCAACTTCGTTATAGTTATGGATTCCCATTTGAATTATCTTACATCCCCAATTCTGATTCCACCAAATGAGCAAAATCGAAGTGCTATAGATTCTTGTGGTAAAGAAAATTGAGGAATAAGGGGTGAGTCATCTGAGAAGGCTAATTAGGATTTAAGAACGACAGAGATATTCATAACATTATGCGTTCAAGAGGTGAGTTTGGGTAATAGACCAAATACCCACTTTAACATAATTGGTTGGGATAATCTTGTGAAAAAGTTTAATGCCACAACAAGTCGTCAATATAATAGGAAACAACTAAATAATAAGTGGGACGCCATGAAAAAAGAGTGGGGTCAATGGAAATCAATGACTCGCGGTGAAACCGGTCTTCGTTGGAATCATGAAAAAGGCATGGTAAATGCAAGTCCTGAATGGTGGCAAAAAAAGATACAGGTATGGATTTCACTATGTCAAAATAATATAATATTAATGACAACAACATAATGCAATTTTTAATATTTTATTTTTGTTTATGTTTAATTGTAGGCAAACCCCGAGGCGACCAAATTTCGAGATAGAGGTCCCATAATGAAGGATGAACAAGACTTACTTTTTTCTGATGTGGTGGCCAGTGGGACAAGCTCGTGGACTCCAAGTTCCGGAGTATTGCCACCACATATGCAGGAAACCCAGGAAGATGATATTCTAGTTGAGAATCTTGATGACGACTCGACCCCCACTCATGTTGAGTCTCCTATATGTCCACAAGTTAAATCGTCTACTAAACCCACCCTTAAAAGGAAAAGCTTAGAGTACCTCACACGCATCCATTATGAAATGTTCAATCATGTGCACTCTTCAATAAGGACTACTATTGAAAGATCGTTTGGTTGTTGGAAGAATATATTTTATATGATCAACGATATTCCAATCAATGTTCCATGGGAAGATCAAGTAGCACTTGTATCAGCTACTATGGCAATACACAGTTTTATAAGTAAAATAGATGCATTGGACGAGGACTTTTTGCAATACGATAATGATCCAGATTATAATCCAGAAAATGAAAATGGACAAATAAACCGTGCAATTAGAGCAGCGTCAGGCATCATTGATGATGGATCAATGAATAGAGTTCCCGATGATATATGTACATCTATCTCATTTGCTAGAATTGGGGTTCCTGTTATTAAATCTCTTTTGACTTTACGTATTAAAGTTTTATTTACATTTGAGGTGATGAATAATTTTGAATAATGTCTCATTCAAGTTTATAACTTTTGATTCTTGGTATATATTCACAATTCCTTTCCAAGTCACTTAACTTGTACAATATTCTATTAACATTTATGTCTACGATTATTATTTTCGATAATATTATAATTTTAACAAGTTGAAGTATTAATGGTCAATGTAAAATTGTATAATGTTAATTCATTAGAAGGTAAAGTACTTGTTGGCGTAAATTATACAAATAAGTATGCATTTTGATGTAATAATCATAAACATTGATTAAACTATATCGAAATAATTTCCTATTATATTTTTAAATATATTTAACAGAACGTATGTCTAAATTAGGAGCATATTAAAACGAATATATACTTTATAAATAAGGGTACTTAAGTCTTATTGCATTTTAAAAGCTGCTTCTTACTTATTATTGCAAACACCACAAAATTAATTTTAATTGCTTTAAGCTGCTTTTTAAATAAGGTTTGCAAACAGTCATTGCTTTAAGTCAAAATGAGCTTTAAGTAACTTTAAGTAAAAGCCTAAAAAAAGGAGTTTCTATAAGCTCTTGCAAACACCACCTTAAATTAGTCCTTTAAAGCTGCTTTTGACTTAAAGCAATGAGTCTTTGCAAATCCTTTTAAAATAGCAGTTAAAAGCAGGTAAAATCGATTTTGGAGTGTTTGCAATAATAAGTGAAAATGAGCTTTTTTAATGCAAGACGACTTAAGTAACCTTATTTATCAAGTATAAAAATAATTAACATGCACCTAATTTAGACAAGTACACGTTAATCATAGATAACATTAGAGAATTGATAATCACGTTAAACATAAAAAAAAGTGATAATTGATAAACACGTTTAAGGTATAGATAATTAATACTTTATAATATTTCTTACAAGTTTTTAAGTTATAGATAATTGACAATGACATTCCAAATGGAAGAAAAACTTAGAGAAGAAATGTTTTTCCTAATTCTAAGGGTAGGGGATTAGGAGAAAGAAATATTTAAGAAATATAATAATCAAAAGCTCCTTATAAAAGCACCTCCTTTTTGGGGGTTTTTTTTTTTTTTTTTTACTTATTTTAAGACAAGAATAAGCAAAAGCCCTATTTTAAAACAACAATTTATGGTTTTTCAGGGGGTGTTTGCAAGATCTTATGAAAACTACTTCTTCATAACTTTTACTTAAAGTTACTTAAAGCCGCGTTTGACTTAAAGCAGTGAGTGTTTGCAAATGTGTTTTTTAAAGTTACTTAAAGTAGTTAAAAACTTAAAATACTTTTGTGGTGTTTGCAATAGCTAGTGAAAAGCGGCTTTTGAATATTGATTAAAATGCAATAAGATTTATTTACCCATATTTAAAGTATACATAATAGTAATGCTTCACTCACACATACACAATGATGGTTATATATAAAAATAAAATGATTTTAATTTTTATATAATTAAATTAATACGTTTAATACATTACATTGCACGATTTATTTGGTGTAAGAATTTATTTTTAGAAAGTATAACTTTATCTAAAAGTTGTTATATAAATACGTTGTTGTTAAGTAATTCTTTTTCATTATTACTTTTTCCTTAATTATTTTTAAGTATTAATTTATTACTCTTAAAAATACCACAATTTAATATTATAGAGAATATCACTTAAATAAGGAAAGAGAGAAATCATGAGATTTTGTTCTAATTAATTAAGGCTTAAATAGATATTTAGATAAATTTAAGGAATATATAAGTAGAAACAGTTTATGGAAGCACCTCATGACATGCTTCTCGGCTTCTGTTTTTTTTTTTTTAAAGAGAAGGAGAAGCAAAAGCATGAATTGCAAACACTAAAATAAATGCTTTTCAGTGACTTAAAGCTCATAAGCTACTTTTAAAAGCTCTTGAAAACAAACTCTGAGTAGACTAGAGCTCAAAAACTCCTTTTAAAAGTATTTGCAAACACTCCCTAACAACGCGCTTGGATTGCCTTAAGAGGCCTTATTAATTATTTAGTGTGAGCTAATATCATGTTTGGATGGACTATGGATTGTAATGGGGCCATGTATAAGTGGATAATAGTGGGCCACGATTGTACTTTTGTGCATATAAATTATCTCACCTCCTTCCCTCTAATTATTTAATGTCAAGACAACCAGCATATTAAATAATAAAGGTTTTGGCTTCATAAGGTTCCAAACGCGACGTAAGTGTATGTGGATATAATTTTATAGTTGCTTGTGAATTGTTAATCTTGAGCTTATACTTGAACACGCTTTTACAACTTCATACTTATACATTATGAAAGTGCAGGTATTCTAGCAATGTTAGATTAACATTGAGAAGTCAATGTTAGAGTAACATTGCTGAGCAGAATCCGATTTACAATCTTGTTGTCATTTATTATTATAGTTTTGCCTTATTCATTTAACTAATTGAGTTCCACAGTTGTGATTGTCTTTGATTATTATTCAGGAAACAAACTTGTCATAGGTTGGACGCTCAAGTTTCCAAGAAGGAAAGTTTCCTTAATTTAGCAAACCGCTCTACAAGGAAAGAAGAGGTCGAGTGCAACTAAGAAAGCTTTCCAAGTTGAGTCCTGATTTGAAGAAGTAGTCTATCCTTAGTTAGATCACTAACGAAAGAACTATTATTCAAGAAGGACTGCGAGTCCTGATTTACAACACACCTTGAAGTCTAAGTCAAGATCATATATATAGGTGTGAAGTACATCAAGACAAACACAAGACAAGAGCCAATCAATCCGAGAGATTAATTTACAGTTGTTGAGTGTTGTCTTGCTTTAGCAAAGTTTTTGAGTTGTGAGAATAGATCTAAGAGTGAGGAGCTTTTAGAGATAGTCGAAGCAATTCTTGTTTGCTTTGCTTAGTTCGCTTAATTTGAGAGTGAGGAGCTTGAAAATTGAGAGAACGACTTTTGTTAAAACCTTAACGGGTTATTTTGCCTACGGCTCGGAAGTTAATATAATCTTATATTCACTTCTTAAACTTGGTGTTTGTTTATTACTCTGGCCTGTTGTTAAAGTAACATCGCTGAGTTAACAACATACCAAACTGCTGTTAATACTCCAGTGTTAAGTTAACAACAACAATGTATCAACCCGATCCGCAATTTCACATTATAGTTAGCAACACAAGGTTACTTTAGTCCAAAAATTTTCATCTCGCTTCTGTGTAATTTAATTTTCGATGGATGAATTTAAATACTCAATTACAACACAGAATTATTGAATAATTATCTATATACTATTATATAAAGAAACTCATTGTAATACTAATCTTTTGATTTTTAACTTTAACATTTGAGTTTTAACTACACTGTAAAAATATCTTTTTAAATTCCCAAAGTAGCCTTACAATTTAAGTTGGACTAATTAATTACACTACTAATTGTAATAAATAATTTTCTTCTATTTTCTACTCCAAATTTATGGCACACACTTTCAATTAGTCAAACTCTTTCCATCTTTGATAAAAATAAAAAAATCTCCAAAGTTGATTCATCTTCCCCGATGTTGTCTCTCCATATCTCCGTCGGTTAGAAAAATACTTACCGTCCCCAAAGTTTTTTGTTGTGTTAACCACGTCATTTCGGGGTTGGTGCTGCGGTTATTCCAAGAAGGTTGGCCCAAAGTATTTCATTGTGTTAGCCACGTCGTTTCGGGTTGTTGCTGCGGTTATTCCGAAAAGATTCACCCAAAGTCTTTCGTTGTCGTTTCAGGGTGGTGCTGTTGTTATTCTGAGAAGGTCCTTCCACGACCGCCAAGCTTCTTTTTCTTCACGTATGGAATGTCTTTTGTTTATGTTCATTTTTGTGATTGTGAAACGCTGAATTCACCCGCATGAGAATTTTGTTATTACTTCCTATTTTGCCTTGCGTTGATTATTTTTTGCATTCCATTGATCATTAGATGTGGGGTTTTGCATAATCTAGATGATACATTTTTTTGTCTTACACACAGTAACAAAAATATGAAGTTAATGTGGATTTACATTTTGATCAAAAGGAGGTGTCTCTCAAGCGACTACCAATCTTGATCAAGAAGGGAACCATACATGGCTATGAAAGGAACTTTTACGAGATTTTTTTTCCAAGGAGATTTTCTCAAGGTTGCTATATAATCACACATAAAGGTATGGCATTCTTAAAAAATACAATACCACAATGCATGTATCTATTTAGTCTGCCTTTAATTTTTTATTTTTGTATTTCTATTACTTTATGTTGTCTTCTTTTGTTCTGCATTTTGCCTTTCACTAATTGACTTTATGGTTTGAAAAAGAATTATGTTGAATTGTTAAAATAATTTTACTGGATACTTTGCTTTGACAGGTTTGACGCAACGTCGAAGAAAACTATATTTATCATACACATAACATAATACTATTTAACATACGTAGTAATACATGGTTTTTTCTTATCCACAATTATTCCACAACTATATTTACATTTTTTATTGATTATACAAGAGTTTTGGGTGATGACAATGAGTGCTCCATTTTCTATATGGTTATGCAAATATGCAATAAAGTTGGAAACCATCAATTGACTAATTTATAATAGTGATGTATGTTGAGTGTTTGATTTCATATTTTTCTCTTTATTTAATAATTGATTCATATTTAATATCTCCTTGAAGTTGCTTATTTTTATTTACATGGTTTAAACTGAATATACTTGATATAAACTATTGTCATTCTTTGATCTAACTTTGTGATTTGTTAATATGTTGATCTAATGAAGACATATAAATGCGCTACCACAAATTTTGGGCAAAAGTGATGAACAACACTTTGATTGAGGAGTCATGACTTGCTGTAAAAGGAGGGATTGAACATATTTGTCTTTTCGATATAAATATAGTTAATTGTTTTAGGTTCTTTCATGGATTGCGAAACATGTTATAATTTGAAACGTTTAACTTGATCAACTTTGTATAATCTCTGTCATCTAGACGAATCTTCTTCTTTAACCCACATAGAATGTCATTGAAAAATAAAAAATTATGCTCGCGGGAACCGCGTGCTCCATTTGCTAGTTTGATTTGATTATAAAAAAAGAAGATTAGCGGAATATTTTTATATGAAAGGAGTTGTTGAATCATTAATATGTGAGAAAAAAATTGCCTTGTCGGATGTATACATATATTGCTGCTGGGCGAGAAATCAAGTTACTGGAAAAGGAAAACCTCATGTATCTATAACAAAAGATGGGCTTTGCAATAATATTGTTGGGCCTACAAGGCATTGCAGCCGAATTTAGCATTTTTTTTCGGAATTGGAAAAAGTTTCAGTAATTGTTAAGTAGTTTTGACTTTTGGAAAATGTTGATTTCAGTTCTTAGCTGTTCATAAAATAAATAAAAAAAAAAGATTTCAGTTCTTAGCTAGGATTATGGTGGTATAATTTGGCTTGACAAACAAGTTTATACATTGTTTACCAAGTAATGTAAAGTTTCTATTGTTTTGCTGAAAAAAGGGAGGGAGGGGATAAAGTATAAATTACAATTAACTACCAAGCAATGTGAGTACCATAAATCTTTTAAACTTCCTCTCATACTTTTCCAGCGAGTATTGATTTATGAGTTTAATCATACAACAATTTGACAATTCTTTGAATTATTGCGAACTTTAGAGATCACATGGGGTATTTCGATAATATATTTTTTACATAGAAGTAATTGCCAGTAACATAACAAGGGAGGTAATTTGCCAAAATCTCATTTCAGGGATTGAGAAAAAGCTGGACTGGTCCACGAGCTGCTGGTGGGCTATAGCCTCAAAAGTTTGCTGGACGGATCGATGAAGTTGCTGGAAAAGGAAAGTTGGAGCTGAAGATATTTTTTTGATCAGATGCTTTTGTCTTTCGAAAATTTTTGTCCTTAGCTTGACAGAATTTGATAAACAAAGTGTACATTGTTTACCAATGATGTAAAGTTTCTTTATTTTGTTGGAAACCTACATTAATTTTATAACCTTCCTCCTATACTTCACAAACTAATCTTAACTTATGAGTTACCATACACCGATTTGACCATTCTTTTGAAAATGGTAAAGTGCTACCTTGAGTGTACTATTTTTAGTGAAAATGGTTGATTCAAACTTCAAAACAAATTTACATTGGGCCTTGGTCTGCAATATATATGTGTGTGTAAGATACAATATGTCTATATCATAATGTGTTTGTCTTGGATTTGGCATATTAGAAGTTCGGGGCCCTAATTTTTGGTCTTCTAGATTTGCAGTGTTTACGAAAAGAATCGGCTAGTTAACATGTATAATTACAAGAATTAAAATCAACTTCAATTAGTAGTCCATAACGCTTAATATTGTATGAACTACCAAATATGGGAAATTTCGAAAAAAGTTTATGTAGTGGTAGACTCGTAGTGTATTATTATGCAAAATTCCAAATAACTTAACAAAATTCTTTCTACCTCAAGTAGGTGGTATGTTTTCCGATCTAATTTATAGAAAATGGATTTTAGCAGGAATAAGTAACAATCGTTCCCGTGTGTGGCTAATTAACTACTCTCCACTTATAATATAAAAAATTTAATTAACTCTCTCGAAAAGAATATATTAACCAAGTCAACCCTATTAAGGTCGGGTTACCACTAAGTCTGACAACAAGAAAGTTCTTTAAACTATTACAATTAATCATTGTGCTAGGAACAATGAAATACCAGTTAAATTGCAGGAACAAAATGGAAACTGGAAAAGTAAGAAACAAATTGTGAAAAGAAGTTGTCAACATATACAACTGTCAAAGAATATTACTACATAGACTTGAGATATTTCCTGCAACGAAAATTAAGCTTCAACCTTTCCAAGAAATAGGAAAGAATACAAGCAAAAACAAATGAAAGAACCATTCAAACGAACAAAAAACAGTGTCAAGACCTGATGATGGAGTTAGTCAAGGAAAGACACTTCCAAAATGGGTACCACATTCCGTACGATGTGTTTCTTAGAAAAGTAATGACATATTCATAATTTTATTATTTTATTATTTAACGTGTGGGGACTGGAGGATATATATAAGATGGACCATAGTGTGCAAATGTTACGGTCTTTTATTTCCAAATATCAACCAGCAAGACTATGACTTGAAGTTCAACCGCTCAATTAATGTTTCCAAAACGTCGTCCAGATTTTAAGAATGTACTCTTCCATGTTAGAGGCGAATATACTTACGGGTTTAATGAGTTTTTTTTTTTTTTTTTTTGAGAGAACAAATAAATAAGAAGCACGAGGGGTGCTTCAACCCCTTACAAAAGTCAAGTAAAAACAAGAAGGTCACTGCAAGAAAAACCAATTTTGTAAAGAACTTAAGCTCCAGAAAACAGATCTTTGGATAAGAGCACTAATCTTGGAAAGAAAAAGAAAAACTCGGTCCATTAGCTTTCACACAAGTCCATGTCTTTCCGTGAAGGAATCCTTGATATTCAAAGACTGGTTGAAGAAATCAAAGTTAGGAGCTGGTGTTGGATTAAAAGCATTAGAAATTATTAGAAATTATGTTTGATTACTAAATAAGTTCATTTGGGTTTTTGTTTTTGTATTGAGTATTTCTCATACTCTTGTTTTAATAAATTGTGCTTATCAAAAAAAAAAAAAAACACAAGTCCATGTCTTTACTTTTACGAGCTCAACCGTACTAACGTTAGATATTTGCTTTCCCCCCTTGAAAAATCTTCCGAAAAGTTATTTTTATCCTACTTTATATTCAAAGTTGATTTGGGTTATTTAATAAAACTTGCTGGACTTAATGTAACTTTTTTTTCAAACAGTTAACAAAATCTGACCACTGGAACAAATAGTTATTCAAAATTTAAAATGAGTCGTTTAAAATAAATGGATAGGTATATATATATATATAACACGCGCCAGGTATTTATTTATTTATTTATTTATTTACTTATGGTACGTAGGCATCTACGATAAATTCTGTCTTCGCTTATTTCGGGAACGAGGGAATCTTTATGAAAATAAATTAAGGCGATTAACTAATATTTTGTGAATGAAAAATCTATATACTTGCCATTATTTAATTCCTATGTATAAAGAACAACCCACGTACAACTCGGTACAATTGATCAAACCTTGCCCAAGGGATAATTTCAGTTACGTACGGAGTCAAAGTCAATGAACATGGCTTGATATTTTTATGTTTATTTTTTTTGGATGTCAAATAATACACGGGAAGACGAAAGCAAAGGCAACCAGATGTAAATTATGAAAGAATCTTATCGATCGTTTATTTGTAGTTGGTGCCTTGTGAATGCTTCTTGAACGAAGCAGAAGACTTGACCCACCCAGCAAACATACAAGTAGAAATTTAAAAGTACGTGTCGCAGAACATCTCAGATAGATTTCTAGAACTAGGCGCACGTATTACAAAGTGAACTGTCAAATATACGCTTGAGAATATATAATATGTCAAAAGATTCTATATCAATACACATTGTATATTATATTATTATTTATCCAAAAAAAATGCACATTTTATAGACTTCTCCCGAAATTTTATCGAAATTTAAGTACGGTTAGGGATGGAAATCTCTAAGCATTTTCTTAGAAAAGCACCGATTCTATTCAATTTTTTACTGCTTCAAAATTATATGAATGTTTTGAGGTCAAAAGCACTTTGCACCGCTAAAAGGTCACTTTTTCACACTTTGCATCATAATATTTAAACAATGTAGTTTAACATCTAAACTTTATCTATAATAACTGAACCATTTAATTACTTTACTAGCTAATCTGTTAGTTTGCACAACTGCATCTAACATTTCAATGTCACAGGCCAAACATTTTAGGTTTCGTAGCATTAATGGAGTCGGACCATGTGTTAGCACTTAGCAGCCTAGCTACTAGCTAGTGAGTAAAATGTTAAGATTTCATTTCTTAGGTTGGCATCCAAACTTCTAATCTTGTTTAAGGAGTTGGACCATGATTAGCGCGGGCTCACAGTTGTGCAGGCGTCACGACAAGCCAGCAAGCGCAGTAGTGAGTAGACCAATAAAATAAAATAAAATTACATGAAACAAATAAGAAAAATAAAAAGGAGAGACTGCATGCAAAAAATAATATATATATATATATATATTATATTAGACAGAAATTATTTGAATCCCATCCCACGACGATATCTATATATTACAAAGAATTTCACTTTTTGATCTCGTAAAATTACTCAGCAATACATTTGGTCTCCTAGGCATACTAAAATTAAAAGTTGTTTCAGTATTTTTACTTGTCATCTCATTTGACCTCAACTCAATTTCTGAATTGTGTAATGGCCATTTATCCCCTCAAAAACTGTATTTTGGCCTTTTTACCTTGCAACCAAAAATATGTTCGACATTTATTACTTCATATTATTGACTATAACTAAAAAAACAACACATCAAATTTTTGAAAGAAAAAGAAAACAAAGATATATTTTTGAAATAAAACTTGGTTATCAATAATATATATGTAGCGAAAAAACAAAATATTTTGACAACATAATCAAACTTTCACTACAACAAAACGCAACAATTGCATGGAAAAAATTCCATGCAGTTGGTCTGATTTTCCATGCAATTGATCAATTGCATGGAAAAAATATAATGCTAAAATCCCATGCTTTTGGTGTCCCGGCAAGAGAATTGCATCGGAAAATTCCGATGCAATAAATAAATTTTTCTATGCAGAGATGCATAGAAATTTTCGCATTCAGGAGGTTCTGCATCGAAAAAATCGGATGCAAAGCTGTCCTGCAGCGAAAAAATCCCATGCAACAAAAGCCTGCATCAGAAATTTTCGCTGCATAACTCGAGAGTGGAGCTGCAACGTGGCGGTACGAGGGAGGTTCGGTAAAAAGGTTTGCATCCGAAATTTCGGATGCAAAGATTTATTAAATATTTGCATCGGAAATTTCGGATGCAAAGTCTAAAGGTTCGGTTTTGCATCCGAAATGTCGGATGCAAAGATTTAATAAATCTTTGCATCCGAAATTTCGGATGCAAAGTATAAAGGTTCGGTTTTGCATCCGAAATTTCGGATGCAAAGATTTAATAAATCTTTGCATCGGAAATTTCGGATGCAAAGTATACGAAATTTTTTTTAAAAAAAAGTGGCGGAAATTTATCCGCCACTTTTTAAATATTTTGTTTTAATTAATATAAAAAATTATTTTAAGTACATTCTTTTAAATTTTAAAGTAATATCTATACATAGTTACTTTAAAATTTTCGTATACTTACTATTTTAAAAACAAAAAATTTAAAACTTGTATTAATAATAAAAATTTGTTATGAAAACTTGTATTAATATTTATATTTTTCGTATACATATATATTTATATTTTTCGTATATATACTTATATTTTTTGTATTTATATTTATATTTATTTTTGTCGTATGTCTATTTATATTTATTATTATTGTATATATATATTTATTATAAATTTAGAGAAAGAAGAAGTAGAGAGAGAAAGAAGAGAAAAGGGGATGAATGAGAAGTAGAGAGAGAAAGAATAGAGAATTGGATGAATGAGGAGTGAATGATAAGTGGAGTATTTATACGGGAAGGTTGCAAATTAGCATCCGAAAATTCGGATGCAAGGATACTATTTGCATGGGAATTTTCCCATGCAAAGGATACTGCATCGGAAAATTCCCATGCGACAGATAATGCATGGGAATATTCCCATGCAGCATCTATTGCATAGGAAATTTCCCATGCCAATACATATTTGCATGGGAAAATTCCCATGCAAAGGATACTGCATGGGAATATTCCTATGTAGCATCTATTGCATAGGAAATTTCCCATGCAAATACATATTGCTTGGCTGCGTGAATTATTACTATTTATAAAAAGACCCATACTTATTAAATTTATATTTACATTTTCGACCCCAAAAGTATTTTAAACATTGTTCGTTCCGTAATTTTGACAAATTTTAAATGTACATATTCCTCATAAGTTTTATTAAAATAGTGGTTAAAAAAATGGAGGTTTGATGTCGTTTTCTATCTTTTGCATAATTAGATATTCTACCACAAATATTTTTTAAACGTCTTTCCATACTCCGATTTTGACAAAATTTTGAAGAACACTTATATTTTTAATAACATAGCATATGGTAAAAAAAAATCGACGAGAGGACTTGATTGACACTCTCTACATGTGAAAATACAATTTTAGTATGATAGAGTATACTTATATAGGGTTTAGGGTTTAGGGTTTAGGGTTTAGGGTTTAGGGTTTAGAGTTGAAGATCATATAGTGTTATATTGTTTATTTGCGTCTTTCATTACTCCGTTTTTTACGATATTTGAAAGAACACTCCTACTTATGGTATAAAAGATGTTGGTGGAAGAAAAAGTGGATTTCGAGTTGTTTTGCAACTTTTTACTAATTACATGTTCACCCCGAAATGTTTCTTTGTGTCTTTCGTTACTCCATTTTTTACGATATTTGAAAGATCACTCCTACTTATGGTTTAAAAGATGTTGGTGGAGGAAAAAGTTAAATTTGAGTTGTTTTCCAACTTTTGAATAATTACATTTACAACCCGAAATGTTTATTTGCGTCTTTCGTTATTCCGATTTTTACTATATTTTAAAGAACACTCCTACTTATGGTTTAGAAGACGTTGGTGGTAGAAAAAGTTAAATTTGAGTTGTTTTGCAACTTTTGAATAATTACATTTACAACCCGAAATGTTTATTTGCGTCTTTCGTTATTCCGTTTTTTACTATATTTTAAAGAACACTCCTACTTATGGTTTAGAAGACGTTGGTGGTAGAAAAAGTTAAATTTGAGTTGTTTTGCAACTTTTGAATAATTACATTTACAACCCGAAATGTTTTTTTGTATTTTTTGGCATGGAAATATTTCCATGCAATTGCTATAATTTCCATGCGATTGCTTAATGCATGGGAATATTACCATGTTGTGCTCTCTTGCATGGGAATTTTTCGATGCAATTGCTATAATTTCCATGCAATTGTTCTATGCATGGAAAAATTTCCATGCCAATAACTCTTGCATCGCAATAAATGGGATTCATAGTCAATCTTTGCATGTGATTTTTTTTATGCAATTGCTATAATTTCCATGCAATTGTTCTATGCATGGAAATTTTTCCATGCAATTGTTCTATGCATGGAAATTTTTCCATGCCAATATCTTTTGCATCACAATTTTGGGATTCATCACCTATCAATGCATGGAAATTTTCCCATGCAAGTAATTATGCATTGAAAAATTCCCATGCAAAGATGAACTCTACCCCATTGCTCACTCTATTTAAGCACTGACGTCCATCCATTTGAATCACTCAACAATTCCTCTTCAATCTCTCAATACTTTTTTGAATCTCTCACAAATATAATAAATTTTCTCCTCCGTATGCTCCCTGAAGCTCAATTAAGCTAGCCTACGTTTGAAGGTTTGTTCATCATTTTTTGTACCTTAGTCAAATATGCATTAATTAAATATTTATGTTTTAATAAATAATTGTTTATTAATTTCGTTTAACGTTATTTTTTCAGTAAATATAACGAAGGATGAGTAATTGGTGGTCTGATCGACGTTGGATGTACGAGAGGCTAGACGAAAACGAACACTTGAATTATCATTTTGAGGTTGGTGTATCGAACTTTCTCGATTACGCATTCTCGCATAGTAGTAATTTGAATCGTGGTCGAGCTCGTTGCCCATGTAGAAAATGCACCAACGCCAAATATTTAAATAGGAATACTATTCATATGCACTTGTATAAGTGGGGGTTCGTACCACACTATATGATATGGGCTTATCACGGTGAGTTAGGTGACACCTCGGGGGGTAATATACACTCAAACGTTGAAATAGGGTCATCATCACATAGTCATGGGGGTCAAGGAGATGACCTAATGAGGAATATGGTCGATGACTCATTTGGCGGTCAATTTCTTAACGTCACTTCTAATATGGCAAGTGCAATCGAGGAGCCCAATAGTGTGGCAAAAGCTTTTTTTAAAATGCTAAGTGATGCAGAAGAACCTGTATTCATAGGGAGCCCGACCACTGTACTAAGATGGGTTTCTCAGTTTATGTCGAACAAGGTATCACAAAAGCTTAGTAATGTATCTTGTAACAACACAATAAGAATAATTCACAACTTGCTCCCTCATGAATATCGGGATAAAGTACCTGAATCTGTTTACCAAATGAAAAAACTTATGAAAAGTTTGGGTCTAGGTGCAAAAACTTATGATGCGTGCATAAATAACTGTTTCTTGTTCTACGGGGAGTTCGAGTCCATCGAACATACGGCGTGTCCCGTTTGTGAGGAACCTCGTTTCAAACCCTTTCGAAATCCAAGAAATAGATACAAACCAATCGCTCGTAAGAAGTTGTGGTACTTTCCGCTAACTCCCAGACTCCAACGGTTGTACATGTCTCGATCAATTGCTAAGCACATGACGTGGCATACCAATTGTCGTGAGAATAGGGATCACATGATACATCCGGCATCCGGCCATGCTTGGAAATACTTTGATAATCATCATCCTGATTTTGCCGCTGAGGATAGAAATGTAAGGCTAGGATTGTGCACCGATGGATTCGCCCCTTTCGGCAGCTCTTCGGGTCCTTATTCTTGTTGGCCTGTCTTTGTAACACCATACAATCTCCCACCAGATATGTGCATGAGACAAGAGTACATATTTTTAAGCCTTATCATTCCTGGCCCTAATAGCCCTGGGAAGAACCTAGATGTTTTCCTGCGTCCCTTGATTGATGAGCTAGTCTCTTTGTGGCAAGTCGGCGTACAGACGTGGGATAGCTGTAGACAACAAAATTTTAAGTTACGCGCTGCTGTTATGTGGACTATTAGTGATTTCCCAGCGTATGGGATGTTGTCTGGATGGAGTACGCACGGAAAGCTGTCGTGTCCTTATTGTATGGAGTACACGAAAGCATTCCAGCTTAAGAAGGGTAGGAAGACAAGCTTCATCGATTGTCATCGCAGATTCCTTCCGTTAGATCACGAATTGAGGCAGAATGATACCGATTTCTACAAGGACCACGTAGAGACTGACCCACCTTTGCGTAGGAGGACAGGGGCGGAAATGAAACGTCATGTTGATCGCCTCCCTAATGTCGGTTTCGGAGAAGGAAGGGGGACCATCCAATGGGCTGGAACGAAGCACAACTGGTGTCGTAGGAGTATATTTTGGGAGCTCCCTTACTGGTCAACAAACTTGATACGTCATAACCTTGACGTGATGCATTGCGAGAAGAACTTCTTCGACAACATCAAGAATACTGTCATGGATGACCGGAAAAGACAAAGGACAACATGAATGCACGTCTGGATTTGCGAGAGTATACCAACCGAAGTGAATTGTTTTTAGTGAAGGGATCGGATGGACGCACTCATAAACCTCATGCAATATATTGTCTAACAAAGGATCAGAAGAGGCAAGTGTGCGAATGGTTGTGCGGTTTGAAGTTTCCCGACGATTATGCTTCTGATATTGGCCGATGTGTTCAGATGCATAATCTAAAAGTGACCGGAATGAAAAGTCACGACTGTCATGTCTTTATGCAAAGACTAATTCCTATTGCTTTCAGAGACTTCTTACCAGATGATGTATGGGGTGCGTTAGTAGAGGTCAGCAACTTTTTTAGGGCATTGTGCGCAACTACCATTCGCAAAACTGATATGGCTCGCCTAGAGGTTGCAATTGTTGAACCAATGTGTAAACTGGAGCTGATATTTCCACCAGCATTTTTTGACTCCATGGAGCATCTATCTATTCATCTTCCATGGGAAGCAAAAATGGGAGGACCGGTGCACTATCGATGGATGTATCCCTTCGAGAGGTATTCAACAACTGAATTTACAATTATTTACATTGATTCACTATATCGTTCATATCTAATTTTTGGTTTATATTTTCAGGCGTATGTTCGATTTGAAGGGTAGTGTCAGTAACAAGGCGAAGATCGAGGGATCTATTGCTGAAGCGTACCTGACGTTCGAGATGACCAATTTCTGCGATCATTATTTTGAGCATGATTTCGATACACGTCTGGTCCGACTGGGTAGAAACGAGACAAAAGTTGATCCTAATGATTCTCAACGACTATCCGTCTTTCGAAAGGTCGGTTCACCAGTAGGACAAGCGTCTCGCATACGGCGGTTAAGCACCGTCGAGCTCAAGGCTGCCAAGTTGTATATCTTTTTAAATTGCCCGGAGGTTGAACCCTGGATCCGGTTAGTGATAAATAATATATAAATATTTATTAAGTCCTCGTACTAAAATAAATACATTAATTAATTTTCAAATTGTGTTATATCAGTGTTTTCGATGAGGAGATGTGCGTTGGGTTAGTCGATGATGCAATCCATCAAAGACGGAACGATCAATTTGTACGATGGTTCAAGGACATGGTATTCACCAATCATCGCGAGTATGATCCGCGTTTGCTAAACCTAGCACTTGTACCAAAGAATCAGGTGATTAGTTGGGAAAATGGCTATGTGGTAAACGGTCTTCGTTTTCACACAGATGGATACGCCGTTGGGAAAAAGACGACGAACAGTGGGGTATGCGTGAAGTGGTGCAGTGACGAGCAGGAAGACACATATTTTTACGGGACTTTGACCGAAGTCCTAGAGCTAGAATACCAAGACTGAGAATCTATCTTCCTTTTCAAATGCATATGGTATGATACCAGCTCTCGTGGTTTGCGAGTCCACCCGTCATACCGTTTGATCGAGCTTGATCCAACGCGTCGTCTCCTGTCTGGGGAGATCGAACCATTCATTCTAGCAAGCTAAGCGCAACAAGTGTACTATACGCCATATGCATGTCAAAAGAACAGACAAAGAAGGGGATGGTGGGTAGTGATTCACACTCCAGCGAGACACGTGGTTGACATGAGTTCTATGACTAATAAAGTGACAGAAGCTCCAGGAGTTCAAGGTCTACCTGAAACGGTATTCCAAGAAGAAAATGTTCCTGTGTCCGGATTGTTCGTTGACTTTACATCATTTAACTTGATAGAGTTATCAGTGGATGGCCAATCTATACCAGTGACAATTGAGGAGGAACCCGTGGCAGTGAGCAGTGGCGAGGATGATGATGACGATGAGGTTGACGAGGATGATGACGAGGAGGGGGATGATGAGGAGGGAGAAGAGGAGATGGTCGAAGATAATGACAGTAGCGACCCAGATTATGTTTAGTTCTAATATGTACTTGTATTTCAATTTTCAACTTCTCATGTATGGTTTCATTGTCTTGTTCGACTATGTCTTAATTTTGTGATTTGTTTTATTTTTTTTATTTAATAACTATTTAAAAATGAAACTTAGGAAAAGTAAAAATAAGGACACCACGACAAATAACAATAGACCCAATAACAAGAGTCCCAATAACAAGAGTCCCAATAAAAATAACATACTTGGAATAAAAATTACAATAACAAACATAACACATAAGATCATCTAATCGGCATGAGGTGGGATACTAGGCTGGGGGTTAGAAGGCTGAAACTCGTTATTAAGCTCATCTACAAAGTTTTGAAATTCAGCTACTGATTCTGGATCCAAAATGCCAAACTCCCCATCAAGCTGCTGCTGCGTCGGCTGCTGTAATGCTGCATCCCCTCGACCCTGAGACCTCGGCCTACCCACATCCTGATACTGCACATCTCCTCGAACCTGAGACCGCAGTCTACCCACCTCCGGATACTGCACCTCCCCTCGCTCAGGAGTCCTCGGCCTACTCATCTCATGGTACATCGCATCCCCTCGACCCTGGTGTGGTCGCTGATATGTCGTACGATAGGGCGGGTGCTGGTGAGACGACTCATGGTGTGTCCGTTGATATGTCGTATGCTCAGGCTCCCGCTCTCGACGAAGGATATGTGACGTGTCTGGGTAGTACATTCCGCCCTCAGGGTATGGGTGGTAGTCATCACGATGCGGCGAGAAGGATCTCGAGCGATGTGTATACTGTGTACTAGCCTGAGGAGGTGGATGCGTACGCCGTGGGGTCAGAGAAGTGTGAGGCTGCGAACGCTGGGTAGGACTCCCTCGCCAAGCGGGCTGCGGCGAATGGTGGCGCTGTGTAGGCGAACTACTATGCATAACTACAGGAGAGCGAGTGACCGGTCTATCATTACCAGGAAAGGGATCGTCTAGGCCCTCGGGTGGAGGTGGTCTATCCGGGTACGGCAAATCTAGGGGCTCCTGTCCGTTTTGCCTCGACATGTTTCTCAGACTATCCGTGAGTAGCTTGTTGTGCTCCCACTATCGTAACGACCACTCGTATTGTTGCCTCAGCCCCGACTGATACGCCGCATAGGCTCGACGCTGCTCATCCCTCATCGCTGCATAACGTGCAATGTGCGCTGCCTCTCTATCCGCATAAGCACGAGCACTACTAGAGGCATCACCTCTGAAATGCGAATGGGTTTGTACCCCCATAACCGGACCAACTGCTGTGGTAGAAAATGTTTTAACCTGATTTTTCTTCATTGGTTGAGCCTTGAACCAGGTGTCGAAGTCCCATGGAGGCCATTTGCTCCTGTCTGGCCCATGTTTCCTCTGGAGCTCTTGCAGATATTTAAGCTGCAAAAAAAATGACAAATTCCAAAAATTCAATAAGTAAATTGTGGAATTTATAACTCTTAAATTATATTCATAGTAATAATCGATTATTTACCCAAGCCTGGTGAGCTTCATCTGATACCCACTCTTCCGTTATAACTCCTTCGCTATCTTTTGTTTCTTTCACTCGGCCAAGCTTGTATATCTTCGCTATCGGCAATTCTTTAATCGTAACACCCTCATCTTCAGCCTGTTTCACAAAACAATTAAAAAATTAATACTAAAAATTTTAATACCACACCCTAATATGTATTTTAAGAACCAATTACCAAAAAAAAATATACCACTTTTTCGGCCATTTCTTGGCCCGAATGCCTCCCACCAAACCAGTTCCTCAATGGCGCCTTCTTCCTGTTGATCTTGGCTTTTTCGCTCCTATTCTTGTGTGCAGGCCCATCCCAATAATCATAGAATTCCTGCTCATGATTTTCTGTAATCCATATATCATGTCTATTACGATCTTCGTCGTTGTCCCTTATCGCCAACATTATTCTCTTCAGTGAGTTCAAGCATTCGCTATAACGATTGTTGCCAATTGTCTTCCAAACATTCCTAACTCTATACTCGTCGGCTTCATCCCACTGATATTGGCTCTGCGAATTTAAAATAATATAAATAATTAAAAACAAAAACATATGAAAAATAAACAACAATAAATGAAAAAAATATGTATTTTAATTAACTATTTTTAATATCTAATAAAAATTTCATTAAAAAAACTTACTTCAAATTCATTCCATGCGCTTTTCCTATAAGGTTCAGGAAAATCCTTGAATCGAAACCACGGGCCCTGACACAACTTCTTCAAAGTAGCAGAAATCGACGCACTAATGGCCGATTGGTCCCTCAACGCTCCAGTATATGGACAAAATGTGATCCACTGCCTATGATCGCGGTCACTTGGTATAAGTGCCCCTCTGCCCTGCCCTCGAAGATTTCTCGGCTCATCGTCATCGGGGGAATGTGATGGTCCTACATCGGCGGGCCCTCGTTCCGATGTCGGCCTGTCTGAAGCAATAAACGATGTCGGCATGTCGAAACCTAAGGCATGCGGCGACTCGGTGGTGGCAGTGCTGATCGGTGGAAGAGGCTCTATCTCGAAGCCAGCAATAAACCCATACGGGTCATAGTGCGTAGGGTGAACCGGCATATCATCATCATCATCATCAAGTGGGTTAAACGGGTGGACCGGGGGTCTACGTGGCTGCTGACTAGTAGATGCAGGTTCCTTCCCCGGACGCCTCCCCCTACGGGCTCCTCCACCCCTAGATGATCCCCGACCTCTATCTGCCATCTAAATTATCCGACAAAAATATCAATATAATCCTCCTTAAACTTTAGTAAATTGCATATTTGCAAACAAGCCCAAACCTTCTTATTCCTAAAATATACTCTATTAAATACATTCAACACAAAAAAAAACCCCCCAAAAACTTCGAATTAATAATCTAATTCCTAATTTTGTTTCAACAAATATTTTCTAAATTACAAAGTAACCTCTAAAGTTCAATAACCAAATACTCTACATATTTGCAAACAAGCCCAAACCTTCTAATTAATTACCACACAAATTTTAAACTTCAAATTGAGACTATAACTTTCTAAAAACTACAATATCTACCCTCAAGTTTTGTTAACTACAAGTTATACCCCTAACCTTTTGTTAAACTACAAATTAAGCCCTAAATTCGCAATTTATTAAACAATTAAGCCCTAAAATTGCAATTATGCCCTAAAATCCCAATTACGCACAAAAATTGAAATTAAACCCTAAAATGGCAATTAATTAAACAATTAAGCCCTAATTATATTAAAACCGCAATTAAGTACAAAACTATTTTAACATTACACATAACAACACAATAATCATATTCACATTAACAAATAACAACAAAAATCAAAATTATAATAACAATTTTAAAATTGCACAAATATAAATAATTGATGAAAAATAGTATAAGTTGCGTCAAATTGATCCTTGAGAAGAGTAGAATTGCTTACCGGTGTTTTTGGGTAATTTCCGGCGACGGTGGCGGTCAACGGTGGTCCACGGTGGTGCGACACTGTGTGTGTGTGGGGGGGGGGGGGGGGGGGGGGTGCGCGACGGGCAGTATGTTTTAATATTTTTGCATCGGTTTTATCCGATGCAAAAATAGTTTAATACTTTTTTTTATTTTATTTTTATTTTTTTTAATGCTACATCGGATTTTATCCGATGCAGAGATATTTTATATCTCTGCATCGGATAAAATCCGATGCAGGGTCCCTTGCATCCGAAAATTCGGATGCAGGGTCACTTGCATCTGAAATTTCGGATGCAGCCTACGTGGCTGCATCCGAATCATCGGATGCAAAGGCTGCATCCGAATTTTCAGATGCAGCCTTTCCGAGCCTAACTTTGCATCCGATTTTTCGGATGCGAAGCCTGCTGTTGCATCCGAATATTGCGATGCAATATAATTGCATCGCAATTTTCCAATTCAAACTATCTTGCATCCGAAAATAAAAATTCGGATGCAAGATTTTCTATGCTATTGCTATGATTTGTTGTAGTGTTTATATATATATATATATATATATATATATATATCTGTTTTGGGATAATTTTTTACAAGATTATTTATCAATAAATACCCGTGGGATAAGAATAAAATAAAAAATAAAAAAGTTGAAATTCTAATATAAATTTAGTTTTTATAATATTTCTTCAAAAACTTTTTTTTCCAAAAAATAAAACCGGCTTGTTAATTTTCTAAATATACTTTTCTTTTTCTTTTTAATTCTATAGATGTAAATCTTTTTCTTTATTAAAAGCACTATAGCTTAGAATAGAAATTAGATTATGTTCTAAAATGATTATCCTTGTCCTTTTAATTTTGAATTTGCTCAAAAAGTAAATGCTAAAACATTATTTCTGAAGATTAGGCTTTTATCTATAGTTTACTCGAGATGAGGAGATGTGCCAAGTGTTTGGTGGTAGAAGACACATGCTTAGTGATAAGGCGACCACTGTTGTTATATACGATACATCGTTGATAAGGGCATGTTTAGCAACCCTGACGTGTGTGCAAGAAGCGTCAATAAAGGGGATATAGCTCTTGTTGAAGGCCTTGTCCTATCGGGGAGGTATTATGCATAGTGTGGTTGTTCGTTGATGGCTCTACTTAGGTGTTCGATCATAGTGCGTAATCACTAGCTAGTCAAAGGTATCTCTATTGAATGATTAGGCCACTTAGAGGGTCGTTTATAAGAGGTAGTCGTTGGAAAAAATCTTCAAGCGTACAACTCAATGTTGTATGATTTGATTTGCTTTTACCGTCAAAATCCCAATCCCCCCCCCCCCCCCTCTCCCTCTAAAAGCTAGTTGTATGGAATGGTCGTACGCAAATTTCTTTATATCCCTTCTCGAAGGATAAAATATATGTTATCACTTAGAAATACATCACATGTATGTACTTAACTAGCCATTATTAACTAGCTTTTTAAAAGAACACATTAAAATAAACACTAAAGAAATAAGGGGGTGTAAAGTGAAAAAAAAAGTATTTTAAGGCGTCAACCGTCAAGACACTAATTACCAATTGTAGAAGTAAAGCTTGAGACGAAATATTATGATAAGTTTCAAAGAAATAAATGAAAAATCACCATGCATTAGTTCATAGCTAAAAAGGAAAACAAAAGTAAGCTGTTATAAATGAAACTAAATTAGTCTAATGTTCTATATTAGTTTTGAGTTTCATGCGCGGTTTTTGTTACATGTGAAAAGAAATGGACAAACTTAGATAAAAAAAAAAAAAAACCTTATCCTTTGATAGTTTATGCCATAGTGGGAGTAGGTGATTAGATTTGTCTATCACGTAATAGGTAGGAGTCTACAAATTTATTCTCTGTGTTTCTTTCTAGTTTCGGCATTTTTTATTTATTAGTTTTCTTAAGGGACCACCTGACCAGGTAAAGCCAAATAACTAGAAGCTTTTCTGGTAATTTTCCAGAAATGATTCTCTATTTTCTGAATTTAATCAATTTCTAAGTAGCTGAAAACTTCTCTTTCAGGGTATCTGGAAACTACTTGCACTGGTTACTTTAAGCAACTAATTACATATATAATATCAATAAACACCAGAAACGAGCTCTTTTTTTCCTTCTCTTTTTCTTAAGGGGTATTTATGTTATGGAAATTACTATGGCTATATTATATCTATATATATATATGTTAGCCTAATTAAAAAAGCCGTCAAGTTAGAAATAATATACAAAATCGTCGTCATATCTTCTAGTGAAAGTTGCTTATAAAAAACCTAATTATATTTACTACTGTTTAAAGTTTAAGCGCCAATTGTACGTGAAATTAAAGTAACGATTCCAAATCTCAAGGCGATTTGAAGTGGATTCTGAACGTAAAGCTTGGATCATCTCTGTGTCAACGATTAATTTACATTCAAGTACTCCTGACAACATGTCTAATATAACTCAACTTATAGTGAAAATATTTCGTTATTTATGAAACTATAACAAGAAAAAAAAAACCCACTAGGTTGGTGATGCAATTTAATATGAGATGCATGAAATGTACAACATACTCTCTGTTAATAGATCCAATGAATATATCACAAATTTGATACCGATGACCTCTTATTTCGTGCTTATGAAAGGATCGGAACAGAATTACGTATTTTTCGTCTGTCCCTTCAAAAATAAAGCTGAATTAGAACAAGTTAAAACTAATAATGCAAAGTGGGACCTTTACTTATATCTGCATGGATATTCTCGAGAATTGATATCATGAAATACGAGGGATCAATAAATTATGCAAAACCAGTTTGTCATTTGGGCAAATAAAAAGTGAGATGCTTTTATTTTTCCTCTCAATAATATTAACATATTGGGACTTAATTTTGGATATTGCTTTTCCGTCTTAATACACGTCAAAACATAACCTCCCAAAAGAAAGCTCCCAAATTGTGTGTGTTACGCCACCAGAGATTTATTAGAAGATTTTTCAGGTAATTTTTTAGTTTTTAGTTCAAGTTGATATGTGACATCTGCTTGTTTGGAAGTAGATCATTGGTTTATGTATTAGGGTAGTTGAAGTCGTTGGACAATGACACCATCATTAGTATGAGCTAAACTGAATAATTCGATTTTTCGTCCTATAAACTCAACCATATTGCAAGGGGAGAAATAGAAAATTGGATATATTGGGGTGACCTAGTTGGTTAAAGAAGAGGGGTCTCTTCTCCTTAGTCTCAAGTTTGAATCCCATTGGGAGCGAATTGATTATATGACTTCTAAGTTTGAGCTTGTCACAATGGTTAGCCTAGTGTTGTTTATCTGATTGGCGAGGTTTGCAGACTATTTCGTCGATCCAAGGATTTACTCAGTGCGCACCCGAAGGGTAGCGGCTTAGGATTCTCACGTCATCAATATTTTTTTATATATAATAATCGTTTAAATAAGTATGAAAAGAATAGTTAATTTTATGAACATGTTCAAAAATAATTATAGAAGGTTCTAGAAAAGATCGGAAATGCTATTAATAATATATAATAATTATGTTTCACGTAATTACAATTTCAAATAAACACAAAACAACAAAATCAACGTAAACTAATTAAAACAATATTTGATTCACGGAGCTTATTCAATCGTTTATACAGTGTATATGTTTTGATTTGTTATACTCTAATCTAATGACATATAGCAAGGAGTCTATTACATAATTAATTAAATGAGCACATATATATCAAACGTCAATTCTGTGAGTTGTTAAGAATTGATAAGAGAAATTATCCAAAGATTCGATTACACCATACGTATATGTTTTTGTAAGTTGGACAAACCTGAAAGTGACATTTAGGACCTTATAAAACTTAATGTTATCTAAACAAATTAGGACGTGTTAGATTTTCGGTAAGTTGGTAAAACTTCATTTTCGTAAGTGATTAATGTATAATAAGAAACCTAACCTAGGTTAAGTTAAAAATTCCAAAGGCTGGGGGCTAGCACCAAACCGCCGGATTAGGATAGGTTGGTTCCAAATCAATTGAGTGTTTAGTCAACACTCTGCTGATCTGCGTTTTTACATACATGTATCTACCCGATCGATGAACTCTGATTTTAGAGCACGATGATTTTGACTCAAGTTTTGGTAGAATGAGAATATTATGAAAATATTATAAAAATTAAAGATATTGCGATTTTTACCTAGCTAATTTCAGAATATATAATTACTGTGTCTAATAAGTATGTTAAATTTGAATATATTTCATGTAAGTGTTTTTATATATCTTAAGAATTTGCAAACCAGATCAACTATTGCTTACCAGTTAACCACTAAGAAATGTTTTAGACCTCAAATGTCTGACAATCTATGGATCCTTGATTTAACTTGCGGTCTAGATATAACTATTTCAAGCATTCAAGATTGTCGCTAAAATAAACCTATTAAAGGGATCAGATATCCAAAAAATATAATTTGCTAAGATTTTATTGAATGAGCTTAATGTGTCTGACACAGTGTGAAACTTCAATAGATGAAAGTTTATGAATATGTAACAGAAATCGCTGAGTAATTTCCATTTCTACTTCTAGTTCTATCACGAGCATTGAGATTGAAGCACAACCATATATATATAAGAATTTATCTTATAATTAAGTGTTCGTGATCCCTATGTTAATGAGACATACATTTTATTTCTATATCCTATAGTACTTATTTATTTATTTATTTATTTATAAGCAAATGAATTCTATTTCTATATCATATAGTACTTAACAGAATTAAAGGTTCCCTAGCTCAAATTTGAAGGTTTCGTGCAAATACAGATGGCCAGCTTAACCACACAAATCTCAACACATAATTAATCGCTATAATTCACACACCCAGTTGCGCGTGGATGTGCAAAAGATAATCGAAACTTTATTTGGGTTAGTTTGAAGTTTGAACTAAAGTTGGAGTTGAATATTGAGTACTATATTATATTACTATATATCTACACTAATGATAACTCGTGGGTTATTAATTACATTTAAAAGAAAAACGGATGTGCTTAAATTTATTTAGATATAGTATTTAAGTGACATGCATGTAACGAGGCAGACTTTTATGTTATAAGTGGAAAACGTGGGCACTTATATACAAATGCATTCGTATACATTTAGCTATGTATATAAATGTGTCTATGTATATATGTATGTATTATACAATTAAGCATCAGAACTATTATACATTTGTGAAAAACTGTGGACTAAAAATCTTCATTTTGTTTATAAATAACAAATACATTTTTTGTGATTTCTTGGAGTACTTATAACAAATTAAAGACTACAGGACATTAGGCACCTGGCACTCTGTCCCATTGTAGATAAACAATTCTGGCAGCACAAAAAGGAACGCTAAGAAAAAAAAAAAAAAAAAAAAAAAACATCAGGCGCCGTGGGTCCAAGTGGCCACCACTAGCACCCCGCAGCTGTGGCGGACCGGCGGCAGCTATGCATACATACATATCATTATTGCTATTATTTTTATTTTTTGATAATTAAGTAGCTGTAGCTATGAATACACGTGGTGCTGGGATGTATAGTCCAAATAATTAAATACTTTCCTTCTTGTAGCTAGAGTGAGGCGGCTGCACGTTTTTTGGGTGCTCGGGTGTTATTATAATTTTAATAAGGATAATTACAGTTCCACCCCTGAGTTGGTGAGTAAATTGTCAAAATAACACACTCTCAAAACTTATTGTCAAAATAACACACTCTTTCCACATGTGTACAAAATTTATTGTCAAAATAACATCATTTCTAAAACTTATTGTCAAATTAACACACTCTTACCACATGTACTGCCATGTGTATAAAAAATATTTATATTTTTTTTATTTTTTTCAATTAAGTGAAACATACTATTTTATCATTATAATTGTAGCATATTTTTTATATAAAAAAAATAAGAATCACAAATATTTTCTTAAGAAACTATATTAAAGACGAAATAATTTTTTTTTAAAAATTTCTCTAGGCATACAAGTATAATATATGCACATTTAAATTGTTATTTATGCATTTTCAATTAAAAAAAAGTCTATAAGTGTTTACATACCCTATAATTTATTTACAGTAAATCTCATATTGTTGTTCTTTTGCAAAACAAAGATGCCCCAAATTTGAAAGAAAAGAAAAGAAAAAAAGACTAAAATAAAATAAATAAATAAATTAATAAAAATACATGGAACAGAGGTGGGTGGTGCGGGTCTGGTCTCTTATTCTAGGAAAATAAATAAAATTATTCCATTTCTCTCTCTCAAACTCTACACCCCTCCACTCACACAACTCTCATTGTCTTCTTCTCATAAAATTCACAAAATTTACAGTCGACATTTTTTAATCTTTTTTTTGCAGTTAATTAAGTTCTTATTTTAGGGCATTTTTGTTTTGCAAAAGAAACAATGATATGAGCTTTATGGCTCAAAAAATTATAGGGTATGTATACAAACACTTATAGAATTTTAAATTAGAAATGCATAAATGATGATTTTAATGTGCATGTATTATACTTGTATGCCTAGAGATTTGGGTTTTTTAAAAAAAAACGTTATTTCAGCTTTAGTGTAGTTTATTAAGAAAATATTCTACATGTTAACGGGTTTTGAATTACGACCTAATTAACTGAATTATTTATTTGGGTTGGAACGCCTTTGTCCGTGGTTCAAAAACTAAATGCTATATAACGGGAGGAAAAACTGACAAAAACATTCATTCCTTTTATTCACTATGATCCACTCTCTTTTCCGAGTTAATATGCGTATTTCCGAGTCCATGTATGCTTTTTTTCCTTTTTCTCCGACCTCTCCCTCTGTTTATATAGAGTTTTCAGGGACATGTGTCGTTATGCATGTTCTTACAGATGTCGTTATGCATGTGGTGGTGTTCTACACGTGTTACAATGTTCATTTAACCAATAAGATAACGTGTTTATCTAAAGTGCTGACTGTATTATTTCTTTTCCCGAGGGCTTTGGTCTTCTTTATGATAAGGGGTAGATTGTCTTTTTTGCTTCCGAGAGCTCATTGCTTCATATGGTGACTCGAGGGTCGAGTCTGAGTGTTCTCTTAGTGATAGTGCTTCTCCGAGAGGTGTGTATTCTGGAGTGTTTGTTTCAGGATATTTTCCGAGGGGATGTTCGTTCATGGATTGATCTCCGAGAGGTTTTTAGCTATCGTGGGTAGGTGTTTTCTTTCTCCGAGTGCTCGGAGAGTGTTGTTCTGTAGTTGTTGCGTCATTGTGAAGTTCCATCCTCTGGGTTGGTTGACTGGGGTAATGTTCCGAGAGTATGTATTGGGAGTATGTAGCAGGGAAGTACTGGGGTAGTGCTCCGAGAGCGTTTGTGTTGGGAGTGCATAGTAAGGAAGTACCGTGGTAGTGTTCCGAGAGCGTTTGAGTTGGGAGTGTATAGCAAGGAAGTGTTTTTGTCAAGGTTCTGGGATCTGTTGGTTTCCGATAGCTTCAGTGGGCTTTGATAGATTGGTTCTTCTAGCTCATCCCTTCCGAGAGTTCATATCTCTTGGAGAGGCGGAATGAGTGGGGCGAAGTGCTTGCCCAATGCTGAAGTGTATCCGATAGGTGCCTGCCTTGGTCTCGTATTCCTCGTGTTGACTTTGCTCCAGTATTTGATGTTTTGGAGATGTGCTCCGAGGGATACTTGAGGCGTGATACATGTATCGTGAATGCATGTCGCATAATCATATAATAACATACCTGTAATTCCAGTGATTGATTTATCGTTTATTTCAAGCAGGTGAACTATCATCCTGTTAACACTATAATTTTTATTTTTGTATATAAAAAATATCCTACGATTATAATGATAGAATAGTATGCTTTACTTAGTTGGAAAAAAATAAAGAATTTAAATATACTTATACATATGGCAGTACATGTGGCAATAGAGCATGTTATTTTAACAATAACTTTTAAAAATAGTGTTATTTTGACAATAAGTTTTGTGTACATGTGGCAATGGTGTGCTATATTGACAATAAGTTTTGAGAGTGTGTTATTTTGACAATAAGTTTCGTAGAATGTGTTAGTTTGACAATTCACTCTGAGTTGGTAGCGTTACAGAAAACTTTTCTGAGCTTAGAAAAATTACATAGCACACCATGAAATTAAATGTTGTTGAAAATTTATGCGGAGTTTGATGATATTTTCTGGTGAATTAAAGTTTTAGTTCGTGTAGATGTAATGAATTATAGTACATTTGTTAAGTTTTGAGATGTGTATTTATAATGTTATATAAATTTAGACGTTTTCTGGTGAATTAAAGTTTCAGTTGTTGTAGATGTAATGTTTTATAGTACATTTGTTAAGTTTTGAGATGTATAGTTACATTGTTACATAAAAGTTAGACGATATTACTCAGGATATTTAAATATTGCCCCTTTAAAATAGAGAATTGCTCCTTTGAATTATAGTTTAACACTTCACCATATATTGAAATGCATGATCGGATCAAATTTATCATCATCGAACCGAGAAGAAGTTGCATTGAATTATTATTGAAATCAAATTGAAATACAAAAGTTCGATGATGATTACAAATCTTTTGTCCTGAATGTGAGAGGTGAACTTAGCAAAGTGGATTACACAATATGATTAGGTCCGTTTTATATTGCGAGTTGGAATTAAAATAATACTGTTGAAAGTCTGAACTTGCCAAAATGGGAAAAAAATACTAACTTCCTAAATCGAATTTCAGATAGTTACTAAAAATGAAAACTAGGTGAAATTAATCAAATTAGATGATTTAAGGACCTCTCAAGAGGGGCATAAAGATCAAGAAGGTCCATCTTATGGTCATTTGCTGAAACACACTGAGAGATAGAGGTATAGTGAGTAGAATCAACAACTTGATGATGGTTTGAAATGTGCAACACCTTGAGTGATCCTTGGTGAACCTTTTATCCAAAAAAAAAAAACAATCAATTTGGATGTGGTTTGCACGTTCTTGATGTACGAGATTAACTACAATACATTGAGCACTTTTATTGCCAGTGTATAACAAAGAAATTCTGGTAGAAGAAATAGATAAGCTAGAGAAGAGTTGAGTAAGCCATATGATTTCACAAGGTGTTGTGGCGATAGCCCTATATTTGGCCTCTGTTGATGAACGACTTATTGTTGGTTGTTTCTTGGCCTCCTAAAGAACAAGAGATTCACCAATATATATAGCATAACCTGTTATGCTTCTCCTTGTGGCAATGCACGATGCCCAATCACTGTCACATAACATCTTAAGGTGGAGTTCAGTCTTGCAACTGTAAAATAGACCTTTGCCAGGGCATGATTTCGAAAATCTAATAACTTTGTGAGCAACTGCAAGATGAGAGTTAGTAGGTTTTGACACAAATTGAGTAAGAGACTGAATGGCAAAACATAAGTTAGGTTTGGTAATGGTGAGATGTAGCAACCTACCAACAAGTCTCCTGTATATGGAAGGATCTTCTAGTAGATGGGAGTCATCTTGATGTAGCTTGATTTTGCTATCCATAGGTGTAGTTGGAGGTTTCAACCTAGATAACCAGATTCACTGAGTATGTCCAGTGCATGCTTTCTTTGGCAAAAGGGAAATGCTAGCTTTGCTTCTATCAACTTTAATGCCTAAGTTGTACTTTAACTCTCCTAAATATTTGATGGTGAACTACTCATCAAGATGATGTTAATGGAAGAGATCTTAGATAAGATATTATTTGTCAAGATTATATCAACAACATATACACATAGAGCTATAAAAGAGGAGTTCGTCGTCTCAGTGAAAAGAGAATTATCTGAAATATTTTGATGATATCCAAAATCAAGTAAACAGGTGGTTAATTTATTGTACCATTGTCTGCTTGCCTGTTTTAAGTATTTTACACTTTATTTTAATAAGCAGACTCTAGAATCATTAGGTTCACAATAGCCAGGTGGAGGTTTTATGTAGATAATCTCATCTAAATCACCATGTAAAAATGCATTGTTTACATCAAGTTAATGTAGAAACCAGTTATTTGAGGCTGCAAGAGCTAGAAGAACTCTTTATGTGGTTAATTTAGAAACAAAACTAAAAGTATCAAAATAATCTAGGCCTTCCTCTGAGGTGTACCCTTTGGCAACCATTATGTCTTTATACCTTTTCACAAAACCATCATATTTGAGTTTCACCCTGTAGACACATTTGTAGCCAATGCAATATTTGCCACCAGGAAGAGTTGTTAATTCCCATGTACGAGACTTTTCAAGAGCAGATAAGCATTTTGCCATTCATGATGAACTTTTGCTTGAGTTTAACTTCTTTCAGAAATGAGAGAATCATAAATGCTTTATTATTGTTACCAAGTTTGTCAGTACTAATGTATGACTCAATAGGATATTTAGACTTAAAGCATATATCAGTGGTAGAGGTATGTTCGACATTATGCAGAGACTTTGGTAAGTTACTATCATAAACTTGTAAATAAGCATGAGGAGTCATGTGCCTTGTGGACATCCTTGTTGGGGCCAGTGTTAACATGTATAGAGTTAGGGTACCTGGTGCATCAGAGTGTTGATGCACTTCTTCTACCTAGGGAATGTGAGTGGATTGTGCATGTGACAGTGAGTGAGTTGAAATATTGAAATCATGATCTATTGAGATGTCTGGGGAAGTAGGTAAGGCATCCATTGAAGTAGTGATGATGGTGCTAGTTGTTGTAGTTCTGCCACTACAGCAGGTGCCCGATGAATACTCTCAAAAGGTCTAATGAATGTGTTAGTACATAGTCTATGATTAGAGTGAGGTACATGCTTATCAGAAGTAGTATCATCAGTTGACTTATTCTTAAGAGGGAAATAATTTTATGAAACATAACATTTCTAGAAACAATGATAGTGTTAGTCAGCACATGAAGTAAAAGATAACCTTTTGCACTATTTGTGTATCAAAGGAGCACACATTACACATCCTTAGGATCAAATTTATGCCGATTTTGTTGAAGTGTTGACGCATAACATAGGCAGCCAAAGCTTCTCAGCAAAGAGTAGTCAGGTGGCTTCTGATAGAGCATTGAGTATGAAGTTTGGTTGTTGATTGTTTTAGATGGTAACTTGTTGATAAGATAGCTAGCAGTAACCACACAATTACTCCAAAATATTAGAGGTTAACCAAATTGAAAACTTAGTGCTCTAGCAACCTTTTAAAGGTGTTGATGTTTTTTTTTCCACCAAGCCATTTCGCTGTGGTGTTTCAACATAGCTGGTTTGGTGTTAAATGCCTTTTGATTCATAGAATCCTTTCACCAGGAATTAAGTGCCATTATCAGTTCTAATGGTTTTAATATGAGTTTGAACTGAGTTGATTCAACAATATATTATTGAGATAGATGTTCTTTTACATCAGACTTGTTTTTAAGCAAGTATATCCATGTACACCTGCTGTAATCATCCACTATAGTTAAAATGAATATGTTAACCATAATGAGAAGTGGCCCTAAAAGGGCCCCATACATCACAATATATTAAATCAAAACAACAAGAGGTTGAGACGTGCTGACTGGAAAAGTTGGTCTCTTTTGTTTAGACAAATGACAAATCTCACATTGAATGTCTTTTCATTTTGCTGCACCAATACGATATAAAACTACGTTTATCACATGAGGGATGGCCTAATCTCATATTCCATATATTAGAAACAGATCTTGTGGAATTACAAGTAGATGAAATAGAATTATAAGCATCAATTATATTCAAACGAGAACTTTTACTGAATTGCAACACATAGAGGTTGTTCGGGAGTTCAACAGAAGCAGTCGTCTGTTTGGAGTCATGTAATACACCACAATTAGATATAAAAGTTGGAGAAATGTTTGAGCTCCTGGTTAATTTCGAAACATATAGCAAACTATGGGAGAAACTAGGAACATAAAACACTCCAGTTAGTAAAATGCCAGGTTGTAACATGACATGACCTTTAAAAGTAACAGCAATAGTGCTTTTGTTGGGTAAGTGTAATGGTGTGTATTGGTGTGGAAGGTTTAATAAACTAGCTAAGATTGCATATCATGTGATTTGTGGCACCAGTGTCGAATATCCAGTGATCATTACTTAATAAGTGCTTAGAAGATTGAGGAGCAAAGGAAGGGATACATGTTGCTACAATAGTAACATAGTAAATTATATATGTGCTTTGCATCTACTCCTGACATTTTTAGTATGCGAGAAATTGTTCAAACAAAGCCTGATTGCTGGTAGAGAGAGTGTTTCCCTGAGTGGAAGTCATGAGACGAGCTTTCTCAGTGACAGTACCAGAGGCAGTAGCAGCAGAATTGACAACATGAGATGGATGGATTCTCGTTCTAGTAGGACCACCCCATCTAGGAGGATAGCCAATCAGTTGAAAATAATTCTCAATAGTATGTCCTTCGAACCCATAGTGAGTGCATCTGAGTTTCTTATTCTCTTGTTTAGATAAGGGACGCGTAAAAGACCTAACACCAATTAGTTTAGTTGGATTCTAATATAGTTATGCATGGTTTGGTATTTGAGGAAGCCTCTGTCTTGTGAAAATTGCAAGAGAGTCGATGGTTGGTAGTGAAGCAATATACAAAGCTCTCTGGTTTTCTTCTTGCAGAACCATTGAGTACACTTTTGATAAACCATGCAAAGGAGAGAAAAGGAATATTTGACTTCTAATAGCAGAATATAACTCGTTGAGTCCAACCAAGAATTTATAGCACTATCTGACTGTTGAAGGTCCATCATAGTCTTATCATTGCATATACATTGGCTACAAGAGTAAACCACGATAGCCTGGGTTAAGAAAATCAGGCCATGAGACATACGTCGTTGAAAAGACACGAATGTCTAGTTTCTAACACAAAAGGGGATTTCCAATTTCGAAGAGTATTGAAGAAGTTATGATCAAATTAGTGAAATCACGCACAATTGAACAAGAGGGGCCCAATACCATCAAGAATATCCCAGCAAGCTCCAAAAAAGACCCCATTAATCATCATTAAGGAGGGGGATCCTTGGGGGGGGGGGGGGAACTCTCAAGTCAAACAGTATCAGATAACCATGTCAACTACTATTAGGTGATCACATCAAATAGTATCAGAAGACCACGTCAACCACAATTAGGTGATCACGTCAAACAATATCAGGAGACCACGTTAACCCCAATCAGGTGATCACATCAAACAGTATCAGGTGACCACGTCAAACACTCTCAATCGGTTGACGTGTTAATGCCTGAGGGCTAACCTAGTGGGTCGACCCATGTAGATCAAGCCCATTGCACTCCTATAATTAAGGAAGTAATCAACCTATAAATACCTCCACAAATCATAACAAAGATAGGTTTTTCTAAGAGCTCTTAAGTCACATCAACTATTTCACGTCGAACGTCCCAACCAGCTAACCTCCCAACTTGCTAACGTCCCAACCAGTTGACATCCCAACATGCTAACTTCCCAACCTGTTGATATGCCAACATGCTAACGTCCCAAGCCGCATCACTGGCGCACGATAACTATCGAGAAATATTGAACTACGTTCCCCTTGATTCCCTCCACGGGATATGTAGGTAGTTTGGTTTAGCTCCAATATCGGTCTGAAATCAACAAACCCCCAATCTGCATCAGCTGCGTTTTGCCTGACCTAACAGATATATTCGAATTAGTTAACTATTTTCTATCTATACCATATTTAAACTATAACATGTTTATAGTCTAACCCCTCAATGGCCATCAACTAACTTAGGCATCGCAGTGCCTACAACAGGTCCACCCTGGTTTAGTTCATGTCCCGTGTTTTTTAGTGCAGGTTTCCCGAACTCAATGCTAGCTTAGGACCAATAAGAAGCTTGGGTTAGTCCGACGTGCATTGATAAGTCATCAGACAAAATAACCCCGCATCAGTGGCGCCGTCTGTGGGAAACCACTAAGTACATTGTAGAAGAAACATATGCGTTCATTACTATGGTACGGTCTACAAGAGCAGCTAAAAAGGCAATTGCCATCACAGCTACTCAACATCAATGATCCTACGACAACATAACAACTAATTCTCAAGAGGAACAACATCACTTGTTGTGCAATCAATCAACCCAGACTGAAAAGAAGCTCAAACTCATAACACACGATCTCACAATAATCAAGAGCAACTGAAAAGGCCAAGGCCACCATATCTATTCAACAACGTTAAGGATCCTTTCCAAAAACTAAACCTGTTGACCCCCAATACAATGGCAACAAAAGAACAAATTCAAGAGGAACAACCTCAATTGTTGTACAATCAACCCAGAAAGAAGAAAAGCTCAAGCTCAAGCTCATAACACACAATCTAACAATAATCAAGAGGTGTCTCACTACCTCGTCACTCTGTACAACTTGATAGAATGCATTTGCATGTATATCACAAAACAGACTGCATATCATCCAACCTTTGCAAGGGGATGTCAGAGAAAAATCTCCCTTACAGACAATCAGGTCATTGAGATGCTGATATCATGGCGCTTTCATCATTATCAGCTTAACTACGATATAAAACTTGAGGACTAGCCATATGGCCAAAACAACCTATGAAAATTATTTTTACTATGCAAGTAACAACGATAACAGATACAACAACATGGGGAAAAAATCACGTTTGGTACCATATTTTGGCTCATGTTTGATTTTGGTACCTTAACTTGTCTAGCTTTTTTTCTGGTACCCTATGTTTGAAATTTTGATCAAACGTAGGACCCCCACATCGGAGCCCCAAAATTGCCACCCCAAATTGCTTACGTGGCTCGTCGTTGACCTAAATTTAGAAATTTTGACTTATTTTTGACACATGGCCATAATAACATGTATTATTTATTAAAATAAAAAATATATAAAAGACTAAGAAATTAACTATATATATACAAATTAATTAAAATTAAAAATTATATACAATAAACCAATAACTCTTATTCTTATTTCTTCTCATAAATATTAATTAACTATTTATTAACTTTATAATATTAATTAATTAAAGCATCATCTTTCCCAACCTTACCTCAACAAACCACCACCGCCGCCGGTTGCCCCCATCGGTGTCGGAGCTACTGCTTGGATCCAGATCCTTACCTCAACAAACCACCACCACTGCTCGCTGCCTCCGTCGATGTCGGAGCTACTCCTCGGATCCGGATCCTTACCTCAACAAACCACCACCGCCTCTCGCTGCCTCCATCGATGTCGGAGCTACTGCTCGGATCCGGATCCTTACCTCAACAAACCACCACCGCCGCTAGCTGCCTCCGTTGCAAATCGTACCGATCGTGGTGATGAAAGATGGGGGGGGTGGCGCTGTTGAAGATGGTTAATTGTATTTTTTTATTTAAGGTTTTTCTTTTTGTTTTTTGAACAAAATAACTATTATATTTATAATAGTTATATATTTAATAGTTATAACTTTAAAGTTACAAAGATTTATAAAAATTATAAAGATTTAATAGTAAATAGTTAAAGATGTTAAAACAAGATTATATAATTAGCATTTACAATTTATATAATAAAGTTAATTATAAGGAAATATAAAAACTAGAAATTGTGAATATAAGATTTAATAAATTTTTTGTTTTTCTAAATTAACTAATCCAGTCAGCATGGCCATGTTGCAAGGAGAAAGTCAAAACTAGAATTTTAGGAGTCAACGGCGGTCCACATAGACATTTGGGGCGACAATTTTGGAGCTCCACCGCGGGGGTCCTACATTTGCGGAAATTTCGAAACATAGGGTACCAAAAAAAAGGTTGTACAAGTTGAGGTACCAAAAGCAAACATGAGCCAAAATAAGGTACCAAACATGATTTTTTTTCCCACAACCATGCCACCATCACAACCGCTATTCATAAATAACCATTTGAATTATCTAAAAGAGCGCAATTCCATACAAGGTGCAAGAGCACTTGTCACTAAACTATAGCTAAATAGCGCAAGAAAACCAAACTAACTTCAACTGAGGCTACCATTATTAGCAAGATTTAATAGAAGAGGCTACCAATATCTACAAGACTTAACCAACTTAGGCTACCACTATCTTCAAGACTTAATTGAAAAAACATCCACGTGGAGTCTTAAAAAAATATATATATATATATATATATATATATATAATCTTCTTCTAGGTACCGATATTTAAAAAAATCAATGTGCAGATAATTGTTTTTCAATTCGACCCCAGATGGATCAATCAACGCTGATTACCTTTAAAAAGCGTGCAAGCAACATGTTGAACAAGGTTAAGGCACCATAACTCGAAAAAACACATAAATAAGTAACAATAGAGATGAGTGACTATATAGAGCCACCAATGATCGACAAATAAACATGCAACAACAAGCCTTTGGGTGAAATTTCCATGAATCAGAGCCACAAGCGCTCGACAAACACAACAAGCAACAACAAAAAATGCACCAATATCTACACTCTCACTGCAAACAAAGCTACACTAATGATTGTTAACATATTGGAACAAACCACCTGCAAGAAAGTTAAGGCAAGACACAGGCAAGTGAAGACACAAAAATCACACTAGCTGATGAAAGTACACTAGGTGAAGAGCGTATTGGGTGAAATTCCCATAAAGTAGAGAATCAACGTAAGTCGTACCGAAATAAACTAGATGGCGGGTCTATTGGGCAAATATCCCATTGTAGGCCCAACTTAAGGCCTACCGATGTAAACTAGTTGAAGAGTCATAAAGTAGATAATCAACGTAAGCTCTACCAAAATAAACTAGGTGCAGAGCCTAAGGGATGAATATCCCATAAAGTAAGCCCAACTTAAGACCTACCGAACTAAACTAGGTGAAGAGCCTATTGAGTGAATATCTTATAAAGCATGCAATCAACGTAAGCCTTACCAAAATACACTAGGTGAAGAACTTATTGGGCAAATATCCCATAAAATAGGCAATCAACGTAATCCCTATAGAAATAAACTACTTGAAGAGCCTACTGGATGAATATCTAATAAAGTAGACAATCAACGTAAGCCCTACCAAAATACACTAGGTGAAGAGCCTTTTTGGTGAAATTCTCATAAACTGGGCCCAACGTAGGTCTTACCGAAATAAACTAGGAGAAGAGCTTATTGGACGAATATCCCATAAAGTATGCAATCAACATAAGCCCTACTCAAATAAACTAGGTGAAAATTCTATTGGGCGAATATCCCATGAAGTATGCCAATTTGTAAGCCCTACATGTGGAAGCTAGATAACAAATCCATTTGGTGAATATCCCATAAAGCATGCTATCTATATAAGCCATACAACAACAATCTCTTCACTACACGACCGTCGATCGAAGATATGAAACGATGCACTATCACATGCAAAATAGACAAACACATTATAAATCAAACTGACAAAGTACAATGCACAACAACCATTGAGAATCCAAAAGAATACAAAGTGCCATCAAAGGCATGGAGAATCCAAAACAATATAAAAGGACATCAAAGGCAAGATGTAAGGCAAACGTACAAAAGCAAAAAAGGATAATGGGTGCACAAGCGCCTAAATCAAGCCAACATGGTCATTACCTCGTTCATAACATGCCTGCTCAACAACAACCACATCTTCATCAAATTTCATTTTCAAGACCAAAATCTTAGCTTTAAGCACTTGATGGCTACTGCCCTACTTGTAAGATTGGGCGTCATACTAACATGCTCAGTCATGGCTGCTTGAACTTGCTGCACAATTTTGATCTTTGTTCATGCTTTAGCGACATACTATACTGCATTCTCCTATTACTGGGTCTCCAAGCATAGCTCCTTATGCTTCTCAAGCTCCTCTTGTACAAGAAGTTTAGCCTCTTCGGCATAGAGAGCCTTTTTGGCATGAAGACTGACGTCATAGGTTTAACCTCTTATGGTTTCAACCTAATCCAGAACTATTTTAGAGATGCAAATTATGGCTTTTTCGAATGTATAAGTTCCAAGGCGCTCGTCTGCTCTGACCACCTAACAAACTTGGGGACTTATCTTGTACCATAATTTGTATTACTCGCATGTAATGCTATATGCTCGTGCATGCTTTAAAAAATGACAAGCCACGACAGCATGGGTTGAACAAATCAGGCCATGGGACATACGTTGTTGAAAAGACACGAATGTCTAGTTTCTAACACAAAATGTGAATTCCAATTTCGACGAGTATTAATGAAGTTATAATGAAATTAGTGAACTCGCGCAAAACTGAACAAGACGGGCCCGAGCAAATCGAGAATAGCCCAACAAGCTCCTATAAATACCCCATTAATCATCATAACAGAGGGAATCTTTTTTGGGGAGGGAGAGGGGGAGGGGGGGGGATTCTCAAGTCACGTCAAACAGTATCAGGTGACCACGTCAACCACTATTAGGTGATCACATCAAACATTATCAAGAGACCACGTCAATCACTATCAGGTGATCACGTCAAACAATATCAGGTTACCACGTCAAACAATATCAGGTTACCACGTCAACCACTATCAGGTGACCATGTCAACCACTATCAGGTGATCACGTCAAACACTCTTAAGTGACCACATCAAACACTCTCAATCGGTTGACGTGCTAACACCTAATGGCTAACCTAGTGAGCCGACCCATGTAGAGCAAGTCCATTACGTTCCTATAATTAAGAAAGTAATCAGCCTCTAAATACCTCCACAAATCATAATCAAAGAAAGGGTTTTCCAAGAGCTCTTAAGCCGCGTCAACTATTTCACGTCAAGCGTCCCAACCAGCTAACGTCACCATCGGTTAACGCCCCAACCGGTTGACGTGCCAACTAACTAAAGTCCCAATCGGTTGACGTGCCAACTTGCTAACGTCCCATCATGCATCAGTGGCGCACGATCACTATCGAGAAATAATGAACTACGTTTGGTCTTATTCCCTCCAAGTGATACGTAGGCAGCTTGGTTTAGCTCCAAGTTCAATCCACAATCAACAAACTCTCAATCCGCATCAACCACGTTCTGCCCGACCAAACATATATGTTCGATTTACTTAACTATTTTCTATTTCATCGTATTTAAGTTATAACATGTTTATAGGCTAACCCCTCAACGAGCAAAAACTAACTTAGGCATCGCAACGCCTACGTTGGATCTGTCCCGATTTAATTCACGTGTCGTGTTTTTTAGTGCAGGTTTTCCGAACTCAAAGCTAGCTCATGACCAATAAGGAGTTTGAGTTAGTTTGACGTGGAGTGATAAGTCAGCAGACGAAATTACCCCGCGTCAAATATGTTAGCAGTTCTGGTTATGTATAACTTGTTTCCCTTTGATTAGCTAATTCAATCATTATTTCTAGATGTCTTCTCTAATTTTATCTATGCTACCATGTGTGTGTTGTGCCCAGTCTCTCACAGACTGATGGGCCCTACACGTGTGGGGGCCCACGGCCCATGTGAGTGCACTTGTCACTCCCCACTGGGTAACATAGATTGAATCGTCTTCTCTTACAAGGAGCGCCCAACTGTAACAAATGTTGCACCACCTAGACAATAGAATGATTCCACGTATTTATGCCTCGACCCTTGCAATGAAGAATTCTCGACACTCTAAATACAATTGTATGATAGCTTGTTAAACTGTATGTGAATTTCATTTAATACTTTTTACTCACAAGGGACCATTTAAGTCACTTCTTCTGTGACGATCTTTGTGTGACATGCTCGAATCTATTCATGGGCTAGGGGAGGCTAGAGACCCCCTATTTTTATTTTTGTTGGGGATAAAGACCTTTTAAACTTATGGTTCTGTTCTGGTATAACACGTGTTAAGTATTATTTTATTAATACACAGAAAGGAAGGAAAACCTTGACTTCAAGAAAGCTGAAATTGGAAGAATAACCTTAAAATGTTATTTAATTAACAAGAAAACTCTTTGACTACAAATTAGCAAAAAAAAAATATTATTTAATTAACTCTCATGTAATTATATTTCACAGTTTTATTTTTAATTTTTTATTTGATACATGAAATTTAATGTTTTGCTTATTTCAATATAATTTATTTTTTTGGCACAAAATATTAGTTTCTCGATTTGTTAAAACATAAGAAAGTTTCAGAACAAATAATATACAAACCTCTACGAGCATACCTTTTTAAGGAACCCCAAAAAAGTGATTCTAAAGCTTTTGGGTTATTGTTTAAGTTCTCTCTCTTCTTAATTTTCTTTTCATATTTTGTTTATTTTTCTTTACGAAAATTCTATATTCCCTCAATATTTAAATTCTGAATACGTGGCTGTAACCCATGTATTCAGATTGATCGAGATGTATTATTATCATCATAGACTGTGTAGCATACAAATTGGCAAAAAAAAAAAATCACCTCTTTTACTAGAATATTAAAATAATTCTAGTTAAAGAGTGGAAGATGTGAAGTTACATAATACTGAATGACTAAAGTTAGTTTTTTTTTTTGGTAGAAGACTAAAGTTAGTTGAAAGCTAGCAATTAAGAGGATCGAGATGAGGGCTTTGAAGTTGTGTGTTTATGGTAGTTGGTGGCGTGGAGTCAAAGAAAAGTTCGTTGACCAAGTGAACATTTATATACAGAGAATACTTGTAGTCTTGCACTACGTTTGCTATGAGAAAGTTCTATTTTATAACCAATTTGGTTTTTGGGACTAAGCAAGTGGTTGAGAATCTTAATATTGACTTGACTAATTTGGTGATACGTACGTGGTGTGAATATTTTGGAAGCACTACAAATTTTTGCACACTTCACATGTATGAGTCTGTCATCCCACCCTTAATATATACCCCTATATTATATTATATATGTATATATCTATACATATAGTACATATAAAATATACATAATAATATATATTGTTCAATATGATTAACTATATATAATCAGAAGATTTAGCTTAAGTTTTTATTAAACAAATTTGTTTCTCTTGACTTGCTCAACTGCGTAAAATCATAAATAATTTATTGGTAACTCGTTATACTATTTAAAAGAATATATCGTCTTATTCTTTTTTTTTACTCTTTTTATGCAGTAAGTAAATTAAAAGGGTGATCATCTAATATAACATTCAAGTGTAAGTTTCAGTTTTGGGTTCCCTTTTCCTAAGTCTTTGGGACAAAAATGTGCATTTTCGAATAACAATATTGGTGGAGAAAATTGTTGATTAAACTTAAAGATGTCTTTCTTTTTTTAATATTGCATTATATCACACAAAAAGAAGTTATCAATAATTTTAATTTTAAATTAGTAATAATTTGATCTCTTATTTGGATTGTCGCCTTAATTATATTAAGATATCGAGGTCATCTATAATCTATAATATTTTATAAAGAAAAACATAATGACACCAGTCTTTTGATTTTTCTTATTTCTCTCTCCACACACTATTCATTTTTATTATCAGTTGAAATATAACTGTAATTTATTTTAGCTTTATCATTATCTAAATATTATCACTAAAGAAAAAATTATTGCTTAATTCTCTTTTACATAAAAATGGTTAATATAGATTTTCTATCCATACTTAAATTATAATCTTTACCATACTAATTAATTATTTTATATATAAAAATATATTAATCACGCGGGAACCACGTGTCAATTTTTCTAGTAAATAATAAACTTGTAACAATGCAGATAGTATCTCTCTTTTTATAATATTTTTTATATATGCATTATTATAATTTCTTTACCTTCCTTAGTTACAAACTTATTTAAGTACAAGAACACAGGGGCATCTGCAACCGCGCGCGCGGTTGCAGATGCCCCATAGGCGGTCGCTCGAGGGGCATCTGCAACCGCTGTGGCGGTCGCAGATACCCCTCGTCGTGGGTACCTTGCGACCGCCAAATGGTTGCCAACGCATGGGCGACCGCCAGCCGGTTGCCATCTTCAGGGTGACCCCTAGACGGTTGCCATGCACTTGGCCACCGTTTGACGGTCGCGATGTCTAGGGCAACCGCTAGGCGGTTGCCAATGCATAAGAGGACTGCAACCGCAGAACAGTTGCCATCTCCATAAGGTAGTGGCAACCGCTTGGCTGTTGTAATCTTCGTGCGAGTCTGGCCACCGTCTATCGGTTGCCATTTTCTCTGAGGACATGGCAACCGCGAAGCGGTTGCGAAGTCCTTAAGGACATAGCAACCGCTAGGCGGTTGCAATCTTAGCGGAGGTTCACAAATTCAAAATAGGCGGTTGCAAATAATATTCTTCAAAATAAATAAAAAATCCCGGGAATTTTCCGAAATATTATTGTTTTTTTGTCGAAATAAAATGGTAAAACTGAAAAACAAAAACACAAACAAAAAGAAGTGAAACAAAAAGATAAGAATAGGAAAAAGGGTTTGGTGTTTTGTTTTGGGGATAAAAGAAAGGTATTATGGTTTTTGTGGATTGGAAAAAAATGGTGTTTGGTATTTTGTTATGAAGATAAAAGAAAGTGTTTGGATTTTCGTTCGAGATATAAAAGAAAAGAAAGTGGTTGGGTGTTTTGTTGAAAATATAAAGGAAAAAAAAGTGTTTGATGTTTTGTTTTATAGATAAAAAGAAGTTTTTGGGTTTTTTTTTTTTTTTTTGTGGATTGGAATAGAAGAGTGTTTGTGTTTTGATTTGGAGATAAAATGAAGTCTTGGGTTTTTTTTAGAGTGTAATAGTTGTGAATGAAAAATTAGGGGAAGAATGGTGGATATATATAAGATTTGAGTGAAAATTTTAAATTTTCGTGAAAATTTGAATTCCCCCCAATTTCAGCAGAATTTGCAACCACTCGGCGGTTGCAATGCGTTGAAAATTTTGAATTTTCGTGAAAATTTGAACCCCCCCCCCCCCCCAATCCCGCCCAATTTCAGCAGAATTTGCAACCGTCGAGCGGTTGCAACCTTTCATGGCAACTGTCGCGCGGTTGCGACAGTAGGACATGGCAACCGCTGGGCGGTTGCAACAATGTGATTATTGCAACCGCTTAATATTCATGTTTAAAATTAATGATTTTTGGCAAGTATCTTGATGAGTTTGTGTTTATAGATAAGAAATATCATTATTAACCCCAAAATCAGTCATAAATGACTATAAAACTATTGCTTGAGTTAGTAAAATAGTAAATTATGATTGATTAGGCGAGTTATCAACGATACACCTATATATTATGTTAAACTAATCATCATAATTAGTCCATAATGTTGCCCCAAAGATTAATTTTGCAATGAAACCTTATAATTTGGCTTGTTTTAACTATTTTAATGTAATTATCAATTGATCAAACAACGCGTCATAACGAATCAGCCAAAATAGTAAAATTTCATTTATAAATATTATTTGCAACCGTCTGGCGATTGCAAATGACCAACATCAGCAACCGCTCAGACGGTCGCCATGCTCCTAAGCGACTGCCTAGCGGTTGCAATAGAAGTCGCGACCGCCTAGCGGTCGCTGATACTGGTTATCTGAAACCGCCCAGCGGTTGCAGATAATGTTCATATTTGAAATTAGTAATTTTTGGTAAGTATCTTGATGTGTTGATGTTTATTAAACTCAAATATTATTATTACATGTGAATATTAGTAGTAAAAGATTACAAGACTAGTAATTGAGTTAGTAAAATAGTAGATTAGACGTGATTAAGTGAGTTATCAACGATACACGAAATATATATTATGTTCAACAACTAATCATCATATTTAATCTTTAATGTTGTCTCAATCTTGATTTTGCAATTAAACCTTATAATTTGGCTTATTTTAACTGTCATTAGGTTAATTAGCAATTGATCAAACATAACACCACAACGAATCACCCGAAATAGTAAAAATGGTAGTATGAATATTATCTGCAACCGCCTGGCGGTTGCTGATACCCAGTATCCGCGACCGCGAGGCGGTCGTGTCCTACGTTTGCAACCGCTAAGCGGTCGCGATGTTACATGGCGACCGCTAGGCGGTTGCTTCCTTCCAACAGATAGATTACGGGGCGACCGTCGTGGCGGTTGCAAGATCTACTAGCCGTTGTTATCTGCAACCGCCCGACGGTTGCGAAGTAGCAGATTTTTTGTTATAAATACCTCCCACTTCACTTGCATAATTCATTCCCACCACCACTTATTCTTAAGGTACATACATTTTCTCCTTTAATAATATTAGAAATGTGTTATTTTATTTAAATGTTATAAAATTTGTTTTTATAACTATTTAATTAATGCTTACTTGTTTATTTATTTCATTTGTTTATATGTATTGTCGAAACACGTGGGGCTTGTTTTTGTGGACACACCATTCTTGAAAATTGTTATAACATTCGTTTGTTTACTCTACAAGAGGTACGTTGTTATTTTATTTGTTTATAGTTAATTATGTGTGTGTTACTTTTAATTAAATTGAAAATTGTTAGTAGTGTAAATTATAAATATTTATTTCTTGTATACCAACTTAGATAAACAATGGAATATCAAGCCGATAAATCTTGGACGTACAATATGTTCGATGGCGATGGTTATTTACAAGAAAGTTTTGCGTTTGGCGTTCGTTCGTTCATAGAATACGCTTCGCAAGCATCCGAATACTTAGATCTAGAAAACCGTATAAGGTGCCCGTGCAAGAAATGCAAAAATAGAGCATTTTTTCCTAAATACTCGGTCTGTGATCATCTTCATAAGTCAGAATTTACACCAGGATATCATGTTTAGGTTTTTCAAGGGGAAGAGTACTCAAGGCCTGCCATGCCGTATATGCCCGACCTCCCCAACACATCACACATCAATATTCCCGACATCTCTGTGATGATTCGTTTAGAGACATGGCGGTAGATGCAAGTGGAGGTCGATTTGATGAGGATGAGGTGCGTAACGAGGATCCAAATCCCGACGCAAAAGCATTCTACAATTTGATGTATCTAGGAAAGGTGAATAGTCATCCTAGAAAAAGTACATCTATCCTTCAGTGGGTCGCAAAGTGGTTGAGGGACAAGACACTGCACAAGATGAGTAATATTTCTTCTGATAAGGGTTTTAACAAGGCAAATGAAGGTTTCTTGGATGAGACAATGAAGTTGTTACCTAAGGACACGAAAGGGATGCTCCGTATGATGCGAACATTGGTTTTCCCGCCCGTACCATCGACTTGCTTCGTAAATCCATACTTGAACGCCTCATCATGTCGAATACGCGTCGTGCGGTTTGGATCCACCTTAGCCTACAAATTTGAAAAAAAATAAGTATACTCAATTACACATATATTTTTAAATGAAATTAGGACTAAATTTTTAATTATAATATAAGTTACCAAACGACGCTTAATCTCCTCTAAGTCTATGGATCCACCATAAAAAGTAGCAGGTGCCTTCTTCATAATCTCAGGGTCCACGCCTCCCCTCCGATTTTTCTGAGCCTGCAATGCTTGTTTCTTGGTTTCCTCCTTCATCCAATGCTTTATCGCCCTCTTCTCCACCTTTGAGTTCATCCACGTCTTCTCTTTATCAGCCAACTCCGGTTTATCCTTATTTTCAAAATATTGATTCTTCGTGCTATGCATCAAGTACTTGTAACAATTCGCGGCCTTTTTCTCGTACAACTCATGTACCTTGAGCCAATCATCTTTGTGGATCGCAAATTTATCCTGCAAAATAATTTAGTGTTTAAGATAGTTTATATTGTCACTTGATTTATTAATACAATAAGTTCATTAAAATATTTATTTAATAATTTCTCACTGTGAACGCAATCCACATTTCATCTCGTTTCTTCTTCGGCACCTTATAATATGACTTGTAAAACTTGGACATGAACTGTCGGATCAACTCAGTGATCGTCGTCACCACCTCGGTAGATGGGGGATGCTGAAATAGGCCCCTCCGATCCAATCGAATAACTGGCCTCTTACTCGGATGGGTGGGGTTTGGAACACCAAGCGATGGTCCCCTATCGGGATGTATCTTCGTGCTTGTGCATACCCCCGATGCTGGAATCTCTGTCGCCCTCTGGCTCGGATCAGCTCCATCGGTCCTCCCGCTCAGACAAGCGCCATCGACCCTGCATGTGGTGGTATATGGGCTCGACTAGACTCGGCAGATGGTAGTCTGTGCTCCAGTGGACTCTGCCGATGGTGGTCTAGCCCTTGAACCAGACGAAGTACGTAGAGGCGCTGCTGCAGCTGGGGCATCAGAGTTGCCGAAAAGGCGTCGATGTGGCAAGGGAGTCTCCCTGGTAGATCCCTCGCGCGATGTTTGAGTCTCTGCCTGGGCTGGATGCTCGATTGGAACACCCGAATCTCACTACTAGAACCAACAACACGAGAACGAGCACTGCCTGACGAACGTGACCTCTTACGTGAAGTATCACCTGACATGATCCCTAAACGTGTACAACCAAACTAAGGAAAAATAAGATTATTTCTAAGTCATAGAAGATCTTCAAGCGAGGCATATTTTTTTCTAAGTTATAAAGCTCCCTAATATCATCGTCTTGTTCAAATTCACTAAAGATATTTTTTTTTCAAACTTTCTTGAACATTTCTAAATGTCATTCGTATTAACTTATATAAACTAAATAATATAAACTATACCCCTAAAAGCATCGTCTATTGTAGAGATTCCTAACAATAAAGATTATTTCTAAGTCATAGAAATTCTCTTTTTCTAAGTTATAAAGCTCTCTAATATCATCGCCTTCTTCAAATTCCCTAAAGAGATTTCCTTTTTTCTATCTTTATTGAACATTTATAAATATCATACCTACAATCATACCTAATATTAATTTCGACAAATAAACTCATAATCATTCCTCAAAAACATACAATTTCAAACTAATAACTCGACGAGAAAATCGCACATATCATCATATGCAAGTTCATATATATAAACGATTAATCTAACGAGAAAAACTAACTTACAAACATATCCAACTTATCATCATATCACCATATCCAAATTCATATCATCATATCAAAGTTCATATCAAAGTTCATATCCAAATTCATATAAACGATCCAACTTACAACAATATAAACTAGAATATAATCAAAGTTCATATCCAAATTCATATCATCATATCAAAGTTCATATCCAAATTCATATAAATGATCCAACTTACAACAATTCGTACAACACAAATCCGATGAAACATTCATATCCAAATTCATATCATCATATCAAAGTTCATTTCCAAATTCATATAAACGATCCAACTTACCACAATTCGCACAACACAAATCCAACGAAACATACATATAATCACACAATTTCGTATAATCGAGGAAATCCGATAAACTAGAATATAAATCTTATGTATAAATTCGACAAATACATATAATCATATATATATATATAAATACAAAATTGGGGCAACTTACAAAAATCCGAAGCTAGCTATTTGGTGATTAATGGTGTCGTATGGGGTCGCGGTGATGGCGTGGTGACGGAGGTGAGGTCGCGATGGTGTGGTGGTGACGGAGGTAGGGTCGCGGTGGTGGCGTGGTGACGGAGGTGGGGTCGCGATGGTGGTGTGGTGACGGAGGTGAGGTCGCGATGGCGTGGTGATGGAGGTGGAGTCGTGATGGTGTGGTGGTGACAGAGGTAGGGTCGCGGTGGTGGTGTGGTGACGGAGGTGAAGTCGCGGTGTGGCGTGGTGGCAGAGGTGGGGTCGCGGTGGTTTCATGGTGACGGAGGTGAGGTCGCGGTGTGGCGTGGCGACGAAAATGAGGTCGCGGTGGTGGCATGGCGATGGAGGGGCGGTCGTTCGTGTGTTGGTGGTGGAGGACTATGCCGCGGTGGTGGTGGCGGCGTGTAGGGGGTGGTGCCGTCGTTTAAGGGATGGTGGTGGGTGGATCGGGTCGGGTAGGGTGTGTGTGGTGGTGGGTGGATCGTGAGAATAGAAGAAGAAGATTAATGAGAGGGAAAAAAATGGAAGAGAAGAGAAGAGAGGAAGAAGAAGATGGGTAGCGGGTCGGGTCAAAGAGGGCGACGACCAAGCGGTCGCTCCACTAGGGTTTTAACCCTAGTGGGCCGTTGCGACGAATTGGGCCGTCGCATCGGCCCTTATGGCGACCGTTGGGCCGTCGCCATATTATACCTGGCCGTCGCCACCTCTAAAAAGAGACGGAGCGATCGCTGTGCGGTCGCCGTCCCATTTGGGCGACCGCCGTGGTGGTTGGGGGGGAGGAGGGAGTGCGGTTGCATATGCCCCCCAATCTTGTAGTGTAGATCTAGAAAGAAGTTATGGGCATTGCCTTCATGTATTACTTCCATACAAGGTAAATTAAAAGCATTTAGGCAGAAAAAACATACCAATATAATATATGATACCTAAAGCAATGAACCTGTTTGTATCCGTTTACCCGTTTCCAGGCAAGCAACTAGGAAGAAGTGCAATGATTGAGTTAGTGAAACTAGCTAATATATGCAAAATCAATCGGCCAAAATAATCATGAACTGCTAAGAAAGGGTAGCATCTGCCATGCAGCGAGGTGTTGTGCCTCCCGCACTTACAACAGCGTGGGCCCCACACGCATGAAGCCTACACGGGCCCACGCCGCTGTGAGTGCGGGAGGCACAACATCCCACTGCATATTAGACCATTCCCTAAGAGAGACATTTATTCTTAAAATACTTACATCGCCAAATAAATATTTGTTTTTGAAATAAATATAATTTACCATTTATTCTTAAGAAAATTAGATCTTGTATTACACGGTTTGGCCCCTTTAAATTAAAACCACATCGCTAGCTCCACTTTTGTCAGTTCCAAATCTTGATAAATGCAACATATCAATTTGTGTACCATCATGATACTTATTGATACGTGTATTAATTTTATATATAATAATTGAACAGTAAAAATATTCACATTCTTATTTATGACCACTACTAAATGAAATAAATGAAAGTGGAGACTTTCTTACTTTACGAATTAAATGTTTATGCCTAAAATTCAATTTTGTAATTCCTGTAACTCTAACTCATGATGTAATGATCAAGCAGAAGGAAATTATTTAATAAAAGTTCATGAAGTTGCAATTATCAAAAGAATTAACCTTTCTGGTGTTTGTAAATTTTAACAAACTAAATTAACTTATAAACTTTTCAGTTCACATAAACACATAAGCACTTCTAGAGTGTTTTTTGCTCGTCTCAAAAGAGATCATAAGAAGTGTAAAATATCATATAAGGGTAAAAGTTCCTAAAGCCGGGTTGGGGGTGTTTCTCAAACTTTGAAAAGTATGGTACTTTAATAAGTATCTGAAATAAAAAAGGCAATTACATCATTTATTATCGCAAACATCTTATTGATTTGAATCTTTAGGCAACCGTTTTTAAAGATTGAAAAAAACTTTAAACAAAAGTAACAAACAAATTACTTTTGGTATTTTGTCAAACACCTTCTAAATACAATAATACTTTCTTACGGGTTTGCCTTTGTATTTTTTCGGATTTTTTTAAAACGCCTAAACAAGTTATTAAATCTCTCACATGTCTCCAACGTAAAAGTTTTTGGGATAGAAAAGATAACATCAAGAAAATGTCAAGGGTTCGTTGGGATCTAGTTTGCAAATGCAAAGAGAATGGCCGATTAAATGTAAAAAACCTGGAATTGTTTAACAAGGTTGTAGACACATTAATTTTGTGTCTATTAAATTAAATGTTGGTAAGTCTTAATATGCAAGAAAGAAAAATATAATATTTCTAATTCCAATATTTAAGGGATAAAATAAATATATTAATTAAATCTTAAGATAAGGAAATAATTGCTCATCAAATCTCAAGACATGGAAAGCTTTTTCCTCAAAGTCTCAATCTTCAAGAGATGAAAACAATTCTCCACAAAATCTCAACATAAGGAAAGATTCTCCACCAAGTCTCAATCTTCAAGTGATGGAAAGAAAATTCACTTAGATAAAGTTTCCAAATCAAAAAATTGTAGACGCGATCACAACCGTTCATCTCATCAAGATATTCTAATTGAGATTCACTCCACAACTATAAATATAGGTGGCCTTGAAGAAGAAAAATTATAATTCAGGATTCAAGAATTCAGAGCAAGGAAGTTCACCAAATCCTCTCCACCAAGTCAATAAATCTTAAAGGTGTTCTTCACAATCTTCAAGGTGTTTTTCGTAAAGAACTCATTTCAATCCGATATCAAGTCTCAAGTTCATCCAAAAACCATTTTTGAAGATCGCAATTCTGTCGAGGAAGATCAAACTCCAAGAAGTTCAACAAATCCTAAACAAAGTTCATACCGTTCTTCATTCGTCTTCAATTTAAAAATCCGTTTAATCCGAGATCAAGTCCCCAAAACCCTTGAAAAACGTTTTTGAAGATTAAAGTCCATTCAAGAAGATCAAAACTCAACAAATCCAAAGAAATAAAGACGAAGATCATATCGTTCTTCATCAACCTTCAAATCAATTCCAAATCAAGTTTTCGTTCGATCCGAGATCAAGTTGTCAATCCCTCGCATAAACGTTTGTCAAACATCCAAGTATTTTGAAGATGAAAATTCATACAAAGAAGATCGACATTCAAAGTTCAAGAACTCAAGATGAACATCAAATTGTTCGTCGCGAAGATCAAGTCAAGTAGATCGCTAATTCAAGATCAAACTCAAAAGCCCTTGGATTAACGTTCAACTCAAATACACGTGGAAGAGATCAAAATCAAATCCACTCTCAAGTCAACCAAATCTCAAAATTATTTGTTTGAGAAAAGAATCAAAGGAATAATAGAGATTGCACCACAATTTTACTTTTAAATTTATTCAAATTTCATAGATCAAAAATTTGTCATTACAAGTGTGTTACTCAACAAATGGAAATGGAGATTATTGCATGAAGAGGGAAAAATCATGTTTGGTACCTTATTTTGGCTCATATTTCGTTTTAGTACCCTAACTTATCACGCCAACTTTATGGTACCCTATGTTTGCAAACTTAATCAAGATCAGTATCCCCGCGGCGGAGCCCCAAAATTGCCGCCTCCAAAAGTCTATGTGGCTCGTCGTTGACCCAAATTTGGGGGGTTTAACTTATTTTTGACACATGGCCATGATGACATGTATTATTTAATAAAAAATTCATAAAAAACTAAGAAATTAATTAAAATTAAAAATTATATAAAATAACTCTTATTCATATTTATTTTCCTAAACATTAATTAAATAGTTCTTAACTTTATAATACTAATAGTTAAAAAAAACTTTATAATATTAATTAATTAAAGCATCATCTTCCCCAACCTTACTTAACAAACCACCACCACCGCCGCTCGCTATCTCCGTCGTCGGAGCTACTCTCGGTTCTGGATCCTTTCCTCAACAAACCACCACCACCGCCGCTCGCTGCTTGGATTCGGATCCGTACCTCAACAAATCACCACCATCGCCGCTCGCTGCTCGGATTCAGAACCACCACCACCGCCGCTCGCTGCTCAACCCCTACTCAACGGAAATTTGCTGCTCGTAACATCATCCCACGACGCTGCAAGCGATACCTGTCACATAAGCACAACACCATATGTCGTCGGAGACTCCGCGCGGTGAAAGCGGCGGTAGAGATGAGTGACGGGAATTTGGCTGCGGCATCGTCGAGGAAAGATGAGAGGTCGTATTCAGAGTTGAGTAAAAGCGAGGAGGAGGTGGAAGAGACGGCGGAGTACGACGGCGAAGGCGATGGTGGTGGGTGGGGAAGGGCGGTGGTTAAAAAGGAGGAACTGATGGTGAGGGTGATGGGGGTGGGTGGCGGTGGTCAGGGTGATGGTGGTGGGTGGCGGTGATGGGGGTGGGGGAGGGGGGGACTTGTTGAAGATGATTGATTTTTTTATTTCTTGTTTAATCAATTTTTTAGATTTGGGTTTTTTTTTTTGTTTTTTAAACAAAAAAACTTATATTTATAATAGTTATAACTTTAATAGTTATAACTTTAAAGTTAATTACAAAATTTTATAAAAAAACATAAAGATTTAATAGTACATAGTTATAGATTTTAAAGTTGTGGTTTTTTTTTTACTTATTTTTTGTTTTCATTTTTTTCTTTTTCTTTAAAATTCATTAGTTATAAAAAATGTTTTTTGAAACAGAATTATATAATAAGTTTTTACAATTTATATAATAAAATTATTTATAAAGAAATATAAAAACTAGAAATTGTGATATAAGATTTAATAGTTTTTTTTTTGTTTTTTTAAATTAACTAATTCAGTCAGCATTGGCATGTGGCAAGGAAACAGTCAAAATTGAGATTTTCGGAGTCAACGGCGAGCCACGTAGACATTAGGGGTGGTAATTTGGGGACGCCGCCGCGGGGGTACTGATCTTGATTAAGTTGGCAAACATAGGGTACCAAAAAGTCGGCGTGACAAGTTAAGGTACCAAAACGAATCATAGCCAAATTAAGATACCAAACATGATTTTTTTCCGCATGAAAATTAGAGCTTATGGAGGAGGGTGATGATCTCAAAATATGGTAACCTTAGGAATCAAATAGATGCTTAGAACCATGAGAAATGAATCCACATTCATCTATTTGGTTGGGGTTGGGCGTGGTGGTGGGGGGAGGGTCTCTTTTTTAATAATCCTAGAAATGTTTCTCGTGATTTGTTCTCAAATGGACTTCGTGAAGTTCTTGGTGATGGGAGAAATACCATATTTTGGCAAGACGTATGGATTGAAATTTTGCCGCTTAAGAATCAATTCAATAGATTGTTTATCATTTTAGGAGATAAGAGCGCTCTTGTGGTTGAGATGGGATATTTGATTTACAATTTGTGGTGTTGGGATTGGAGGTGAATACGAGATTTTCTCGCCTGAGAAGAAGAGTTTTTTAATGAATTTACTAATTTCCTTCAAGGCGTTAATCTAGACCATGAGCGTCGCGACAAATGGGAATGGATCTGGAGCCTTCAGTAATTATCAGTTCACACCACTTATAAACTCTTAGCAACAAATGAATATGATGAAGGTAACTCTTTGCTAAACTCTTATGGAAAATTAATTATTCTTTATTTCTACCTTTGTTTGGAAAACGCTCATGAACATGATTGCAACTAGAGAAAACTTGCGTCGTAGATGTGTAATTCAAAGCGATGGAAATATTTCTTGTCCATTCTGCAATCACGACGAAGAAACGACATACCACATTTTCTTAACATGTGGTTTTGCTTACAACATCTTGATGGGAATTTTCAGATGGCTTGGGATCAACATGGTTCTTGGGCAGCGTTGTATGATAACTTTGAGGAGTTCATCCACTCGACTACCTCATGTTTTGGCGAGGAAAATAAATTGCGATTTGGTCTTTTGTTGTTTGGTCAATTTAGAATATTCAAAATCATCTTATCTTCAAAGGGGAGCAACCGGATCTTGAGCTGAAAGTTATTAAAGTCAAATTATGGAATTAGATCAAGTCCAAAAATAAGAATTTTATTTATTCATGACTGTTTCGACCCTTCTGTCTCTTTGTTGGTCGGGAAGATCACGTAACTCCTCTTTTTGGAGTATTACTTGTACTCATCTTTAATAAAATTTACCGTTGACAAATTTTTTTTACTTAAACCTGATCGAAATATCCAAATTAAATATGATTTTACGTTCTTTTTATTTTGAAGTTTTTAGTTTTGAATTATAACCACATTAAATATATCAATATCAATAAAGGTATATATGAGAATGTGGTACAAGTGTTCAAATTTTGACGGTTTGAAAATGCCTTCTCAATTACTAGTGGTTTACACCATGGATCATCCTTGAGTTCATTTTTGTTCGTCATTGTGATCAATAACATCACTTGAGCTATCCAAGACCAAGTACCTTTGGTGTATGCTCTTTGCAAATTTTAGTTATCGTTAAAATCAGATACACGAGGACAAACTTTGAAATCCCGAGATATTCAACTAAGTTGAACAAAAGAGTATTTTTAGTGCAAATCTTGCAAACGAAGGTGAAACGATGATAGTGTGATCACGTTGGATGACCAAGAGATACAAATAAGTTCACAATCTCGATACCTAGACTACAAAAGGAGGGATAACTAAATAGTGATGTTAATTGTTAGTCACTGCATCCAAGTTGGTTGGGCAAAATGGAGGAGCGCGACATAAATCTTGTACCGTCATTTTTCGCTAAAGATTAAGCGTACTTTGTTAGTATCAATGCACCAAACGAACAAAATAATATAATACTTGATGAAATAAATAAAACAAAAGTATCATAACCAAAACAAGAAATAGTTAACCTCAACCGGCAGTGAGTCAGAACGTGAAATAGGTCGAGGATCTCGCAATTTCCTTGAAACAAATTCGTCCTTCCCTGCGTGCTTTGAGAAACGTTGAACGACTGCTTCCCATGATATAACGACCACGAGCAGAAATGCGAGCACGTAAGTCGTAGTGTGTGCGAGAGCCGGATGGCACTAATCCGACTGATTTTGGCCCAAGATTTGCACTCCCCCCTCTTGCGCACGTAGGAAAGGAAGGAAACACTAGGCAACACATTCTTACAATGCTAAGAATTAATTCCCATAGATAAACCTAAAAAAGAAGTGCTCTTTTTTTCCATGTGGGATAGCCAAACTCCTTAGGGTTTTTAACTATATTTTCCTAACATTCTCAGCTTTATGTAGCCAGCTTTGAGCATCAATTTATCATTTCTCTGTATACCATTTTGAGCGTGTAACATACCGTTTTGAAGCTCTCACATAGGAGATCACGTCCACATCTTGAACTTGTCGAAAAGCCAAGTGGGACCCTGTCAAAATCTGACCCGAAGTCAGTTGTACAATCCCATTTTATTTTAGTCAATTTTCCAACGTTCTTTTTATTGGACCTCTATGAGGCCTGAATCGACTAGAGGGTGCGAAAAATTACTTACATTATGATTCGAGCATGTAAATGCGAAGAATCATAGATGCACCAGTACGACTTGCTGAATTTTTTAGTGGCGGAGCCAAAGGGGTGGGGGGCAACTTTTTTCAAATTGTTATCTAGTACTTATATATAGATATTTTTTCTATATATATGTATGTATCAGACTATCAGTATATAAGAGTGTATATATATATATCCGTTAATTTACATGATAGAGAATATATAGGAGGGATTTGTGGGATTTCTTTTTGGTGCTATAATTCACTTTTACAATAATTCTAATTTCTTTCTGTATTTGATTTCACTAACCACAACAAATAAAATTCTTCACTGATTAAGAGATTAACACACAAATTAATAAAAAATATAAACATATGCACAAACATTAATTTAGAATCGTTATATACAGAGTAAAAAAAAAAGAAAAGAAAAAGAAAAGTGTGCACTTTAATAATCTTGAATCAAGATTAGAGGCTTCAACATATTTGTACGTAAGTTGTTAGTTTTTCTTTTCAAATTTAATTTTTATCACCATATTTTGTATCTAAATATTATGAATCGGTTATGTGTTTATGTTATATTACTTTGCATTTTCATTTTTTCTTTCAAAAATATAGTACGTATAAGTAATATTTCAAATAAGTAAAATTTTTATTTCTACTTTTAGAAGTTCGTGAGCGCTAAGAGGACCGATTATTATTTTAAAAAGAGTTCCAGTCAAGATGTTTATTTTTTCATATATAATGCAACGATTTAATTTCTGCTTGTAATAATATTTTGTTTTATCAATTTTTTATGAAGATTATTAACTTATATTGTTATAATTTATACATAATTTTATTTTTTGATGCTTTATATATAATTTCGCCCATCCTAACTGTTAACGGGTTTAGAATTATTCCCTATTAACTGAATTATTTATTAGGGTTGGAACGCCTTTGCCCGTGGTTCAAAAGCTAAATGCTATGTTCATGAGAAGAAAAAATTGACAAGAACCTTCCTTCCTTTTATTGACTATACTTCATTCTCTCTTCCGAGTGGATTTTCTTATATTTCCGAGTCTCTTTTTCGAGTTGGCCCCCCCTCTTCCTTCTATTGATATCTCCCTTTATATAGGTTTTGATAGGGGCAGGTGTCATTGTGCATGTGTTTACATGTGTCGTTATGCATGTGGTTATGTTTACACGTGTTACCCTGCTTATTCAACCAATAAGATAACGTGTTCACTTTGAGTGCTGACTGTATCTTTTCTTCTTCCGAGGGCTTTGGTCTTCTTTGTGATACGGGGTAGATTGCTTTCTTTGCTGTCTCTAATGGTGACTTCGAGGGCCGAGTTGGAGTATTCCCTTAATGATAGTGCTATTCCGAGAGATGTGTATTCTGGAGTAAGTGTTTCAAGATATTTTCCGAGAGGGTGTGGGTGAGTTGATCTCCGAGAGTAGGTGTTCTTCTTTCTCCGAGTGTCCAGAGAGTAGGTGTTCTTCTTTCTCCGAGTGTCCAGAGAGGTTTGTTGAGTTATTTGTAAAGTTCTGACTTTTAGTCTGATCGTCGAGAGTAGTGTTCCGAGAGCTTTTGTGTTTGGAATGTATAGTCAGGGAAGGTTTTTGCCAAGGTTCTGGGACTGTTGTCCGTTGGCTCATTCTTTCCGAGAGCTTAATTTTCTTGGAAAGTAGTATGAGTTCCGAGAGCTTTCGTATTTTGAGACTGCCTTGGTTTCGTATTCCTCATGTTGGCTTTTACTCCAGTAGTTTGTTGTGTGGGAGATGTGCTCCAAGAGGTGTGATACCTGTATCGCGGAAGTAGGTCGCATAACCATATAATAATATATTTGGTAATTCCAGTAATTGACTTATTGTTTATTTTAAGCAGGTGAATTATCATCCTGTTAACAAACCCCCCCAGTTTCTAGTGCAGTTAGTTATCACTACTGTACTAGAAACTTAAGAGTTTAAAGGGTATGAGAGTCCTAGTATCGTAGATTTCATCAGGTATATGGGGAGGGTTTCACAAGGCCTCGTAAAACTCTTCAGGGGTGTCGTAAACACTCGTCAGTGACATGTGTGCTTTGTTCGACATTTCCCTCGTTCTTGGCATTACCTTTGAAAAGGCGAGGAGTATCGTGATACTCTCTCCGAGTGTTTCCCGTCGTATGTTCCAAATGTGCCCTCGTAGGTCATTTGTTTGGGGCATTAATTGTAATTTATGGCATTTAATTAACTGTAATTTAATTAACTACGACTTAAATGCAGTTAGTGGTGATTTTAATGCTACGTTTAAGTAGGGTGCGGGAATCGAAGAGTCTTGACCGTTATTCTTTCGTTAACCGAGGAGACGTGTCATTAAGCACGATTTTTAATCGTGAGGCGTGGCACGCTTAGTGGTCTTTTAAGACGCTTAGTGGGGTGTAGGGTTTAAAAACCCTCTTTTTCACCCATCATTCTCATTTGCAAACTGAGCGGATAGCATTTTCTCCCAAAGCGCACTCTCTTTTCTCTGCAATCGATTTCTGCTAATCTTTTCTTTCAAAAACTCTGTTCTAATGGCGTCGCAATCTAACACCAATCTGATTTCGGCTGCTTCCGGTACCGGAGGAGCGGCGAGTTTAGGGTTTCAAGATTCGCGAAAGCGGAGTGCTGCGGCGGTGGGGGCAAGCGGTAGTGGTGGTGCTGAAAAATCGAAGAGGATGAAGAAAAAGGCTGACAAAGGTGGTGCTCCGCGGGTCACCCAGAAGGTGGGTAACACGGCTAGCACCGCCACCGAGAAAGAAATCAAGAACTTGTTCAAGGAGCACGGTGTCTCTGGCCGTAACATTGAGATAACGGTGCCGGAGGCCCATCACCGGGGTGATGCTCCTCCTAAAGGGTACCTGACGGTGTACTATCCGCAGCTAAAGGCGGGGCTGCACACTTTTTTCCCGCCTTTTTACTGCGACATCTTCAATTACTGCAATCTTTGTCCGAGTCAGCTCGCCCCAAATTCGTTCTCGTTAATGGCCTTGTTCGTGTTTTGGTGCCTAGTGAGGGGCATCGAGTGTACGAGGGACAAGTTCTTTGCTGTTTTCGAGTTGAAGCAGTCTCCCGGGGGGGGTCCTTTTTACTGCTTTACTCACCGAGATAAGGATGACAGGATCTCCGAGGGTATGGTCACCTCCCATAGCTCGTGGAAGAATAAGTTCTTCTTCATCAATCCAGCTGTGGGGTCGTGGGACATACCTATGACTTGGAGGGTGCCTACCTTCCCTGACAGAGTGATGGACGACACACTGGTGTTCTCACCGGTGTTCTCTGCGAAGCCTCTCGTGGAGTCAAAGGACTTTATTCGTCTCTATCGGACCGCAGGATTAAAGTACATCTCCCCGATAGACAAAATCAAGACTCTTTTGGCTGTTCCCGAGAAGTTGTTTGATACATTTGGTGAGTCTTTTACCCTTCTAACTACTATCTTACGGGTTTCTCTTTTTATTTTATCTAACTTATGACCTCTTCGATAGTGAATGTCCTACGGCCATTTATGGTGGAAAGTGAGGTTGTGGTGGGCAAGAAGGGGAAGTTTACCCTAGGAGAGGGTGGAACTGCTGAGGTCGCAGAATGGGAGCAAGGAGGAACTCCTTCCAGGGTTGCTGAGGTTACGTCCCGGTCGTCTAGCGGGACATCCGATACCCCCGAAGAAGTAGAGTTAGCTGTGACCTCTGCCAATGCAGGTCCAAAGGGGGGATTCACCATAGGGGATGGTGAAGATGAGGTTGGGATAGAGGAGACGGCTTTACCAGCTCCCGGTGTCATCCACGTACCCTCGTCGTCGGAGTTATCAGGGGATTCTTACGCCCTGTTGGCGACCCCTCCGAAAGGTACGTGTTCTTAAAATACTTAGTGGTATAGGGGTGCGCCTTAGATAACTACTTTAGGTAACCAAAAGGGTATTCTTACTTAGATAACTTTCTGATTTTGTAGGAGGTGAAGAGTTTTTTGGTTTGGAAGGGGGATCACTTCCTTCCGACTCTGCTTACCTTCCAGCATTCGATACCATGAGCTTGCTGGACGAGATTATGGCCGCGGGTCCTCCGCTTGCGAGTGCTCCTCCCCCGAGACCTTTCGTGGCTATCCAGTCCGATAGCCCCATAGTCACTCAGGTTCCACTGCCGGGGGTGGTATCTTCTGAGAGGCCCTCGTCTTCTAAGGCTCCCGTTTCAGGACGAGAGCCTAGCACCGAAGATGCTCAGGAGGCACTCGAGACGGTGACTCGATACCTCACCGCCGCCAATTCCTTGCCAGCAGACGGGTGGGAATTTACCCGAGTTTGTACATCTCCAATGATATTTTTGGGTTTTGGGGTTGACTGTTGTTGTTGTTTCGACCTTTTTGTAGTTTTGAATGATGCCCAGTTTGAAATAAAATTCTTTTTACTTGGAATATCCCTGCTGAAGTTAAGGAAGCTATGATCGTTTAATAAAACTAACCTCCGAGGTTTTTTGAGTCGGAAATATTGAGCAATTATGGTAATTGTCATTAACATATGCTACATTTATCTCACTTCTCTTATTAATTCTCACATTGCAATGTATTGACTAACTATAATAGTTGATTATTACTGTACTTATAAGCCTGGCTGAAAGTGTTGAATAATCTAGTCTAGTGTTAGACTGTAGAATATGCGCGGGGAACGCGTGAAATGATTTGAAAAAAACTTAAGCTGGCCTAGCATTTCATTTTATGTCGTACAATTCAATTTCTAACACCTCTCACATTATTTGCAATTTAAATCTCATCTTGAGAAACTGTATTTCGTATATGCACGAGGGCAGAAATTCACGAGACAAGTCCGCCTGACCTTTAAGACGTTTCTAGAAGGAGCCTTACCAAAGTAAACTCTTTCCTTTCTAGTGTGAAACAATGTTGAATTTAACTCGGGATCCATGTTACTACTATACTTTCTTTTTTTGATAATCATGTTACTACTAGTACCATACAATCTAATACTCACGCGACAAGTTATTTCACACAATGCATGCACATACGAGAATGACCGAATAATATTAAAAAACAACGGACTGCGGATAGTAAGTTCTACTTTTAATTTTATATTTTTAAATTAACCATTTTATAATACTTAATTATATGTTGCTGCAATATTAATTCTTTTCGAAAACAAAGGTTACACTTTAAGAACTGTCTCGTGTTAAAATATATTTATAAATTTAGAATCTAAATCCTATTGCAATCACCTATTTTTTTCCAGTAGGTTTACATGATTTCTTGTCAAACAAGGTGGTAGCTAGCGTGTATGAGTTAAAAAATTACGCAGAGACCAATGATTAAATCACGCGAATATAATATATATATGTATATTTATAATACTCTTCATTTATTTTTTCTCTTATTAACTCTTTCAGTCTTATTATCTTAAGAAATAGTCAATGCAATTATACGTTGCCTTCATCACTTATATATTCTACCCGGCATATAGAATTCTAGATAATGTGTGCGTCACCCCTTTCATCACATTCTCTCGAACAACTAGTACTTTTATACTAATAACATCCACATTCCATATCGGTAATAGTCACTCTTATTAATGCATTTTATATTTTACATACACGTATTAATTACGGACATAATCAATATTTAAGATCCCGGTTTAAAGTAAGTTTTATTCTAATAATAATAATAACTATACTTTATTAAGCCTCAGACGGTAATTGTAGTAACATTATTCAATAGACAATAAAAAAATGAGAATCTGAGACGACGAATATCCCGAAAAATCTAATGTGTTATTAATTTTTTACCGATCGAAGCAAATGTTTTTTTAATTAAGTTACATATATAGTTTTCCAATAAGAAAAATGAAGCGTGGGTGCAAAAAAAACCCCACCCCACCCCCACCCCCACCCTGTAAAGTAAAAAATTTACAAATCTTTAACATGCGACCACTTTAACAGTACATCATTAATCACGCCACTTGAAATTAACATTAAAATTAACATTAATTTGACTGTAATTATGTAGTAATGTAACACGTCGCAGCCATTCCGTCCCGCTATGGTTGGTGGGCATCACTTCATTTTTTAGCCGCTTCCCATATGCGTAATTTTCTCTCTTAACCAATTTCCAATTTCCCTTTTTTTAGTTTGTTGCCAAACCCAAATGCAACAACATTTATCAACAAAAAAGAAATTGCGTATGCATGTGGGAGAAATTAAAGATGCTTCCCTATTTGTTTTCTTTTAAGGTTAATGTAATGAAATAACACAACACAACACAACACAACAGTAGTTGGGTTTTTTATATTTATATTTTGAAAGTTTCTTCGAACCAAATAATGAAATGCGCGTGTCCGAAGAAAAAATAATATCCAACGTTGAGAAAGTCAAATCATTACAACAACGGTGAGAGAGACAGAGAGAGAGAGAGAGAAGAGAGAGAGAGAGGAGGATCCAAGTCAATGTTCAAAGCTTTTGTCCTAATTATGCAAAGAAAAATCAAATGAATGAATAATTGATTCCTAAATCTCCCCTCTTTCTCTACATCTTCTTTCGTGTTTATAATAATAAACTATAACATTATATGTACAAGAATCCCTTTTAATGGTTTTAATAGTTTCAGCTGCAAAAAAAGAAAAACATTTCTGGACCATTTTTGCCTTACTTTAATAATTATTAAAGATTGAAGCTTTATTAGATTCAAAGGGGTTCTCTTTTGGTCGTCATTGGGTGGCTTTCTATTTTCACAATTTATATATAATCTGCCATTTTCTTTCTCTCAACTATATTTTCCTCCTCCTCTTTAAATCTTCTTCTTCTTCTTCTTCATCAACCTCTTGTTCTGAAAGTTATTCTGACAGCTGGGTTTTGGAGTTATTGTGGGTTGTTTTGTCTGTACAATATATTAGTTTTATTCATCTGGTTGGGTGGGAGAAAGAAAAGGTCTTGTTTTGTTAAAAAAGGAAAAAAAAAAAGCTCCTTTTTCTTTGTGGGTATTTGGTTGCATTTACTATTTGTTCTACAAAGAAATTAAAACCAAGATTCTTGGAAGTTTGAAGTAAAATGAGAAATGGTAGAAGAAAGAGGTTAAATTTCAGCAAGATCTACACATTCAAATGTGGTAAGGGGCAATTTGAGGAAGACCATTCACAGATAGGGGGACCAGGTTTCTCAAGGGTGGTGTATTGTAATGAACCTGATGGTTTGGAGGCAAGTAGTAGAAATTATGCCACTAATTATGTTAGGACAACAAAGTACACTGCTGCTACTTTCTTGCCAAAGTCTCTGTTTGAGCAGTTTAGGAGAGTGGCTAATTTCTACTTTCTTGTTACTGGTATCTTGGGTTTCACTGCGCTTGCACCCTTTTCTGGTGTCAGTGCAATCCTTCCATTGATTATTGTTATTGGAGCTACCATGGTTAAGGAAGGTATTGAAGATTGGCATAGAAAGCAGCAGGTAACCACTTTTGTTGATTTTTCGTCTGTTTTAGCTATAAAAGTCTTGCCTTTTGACCATGATCTTCTTGTCTGAAATTGGTTCAAATTTGCAAGAATGTTAGATATAGTGGTTGTTATTTGACTTTTAAGGTGTTCTGATTCTTCTTTTTCTTTTTTTTTTCTGAAATTACCCAAAAAAGGATCTGTGGTTGTGAATCTTATTGTTTTCAGCTGAAGCCTTTTTTTCCTTATCTGTAAACACTTCAATAAATGGTTTTTGCAAATGCTTAAATTCTTGTTTTATTAGATGATAATTTTGTTGGTGTTATTGTACTGGTTTGTTGGGTAAGTGTTGTGTTCAAGTTAATAACTGAGTCATATTTGAAACTATTAGGACATTGAGATGAACAACAGAAAGGTCAAAGTACATCAAGGTGGAGGAGTTTTCAATCCCACAGAATGGAAGAATCTGAAAGTTGGTGACGTAGTGAAAGTGGAAAAAGACGAATTCTTTCCAGCAGATTTAGTTCTTCTTTCATCCAGTTACGAAGAAGCCGTCTGCTATGTTGAGACAATGAACCTTGATGGGGAGACAAATTTGAAACTTAAGCAAGCATTAGAAGTCACTTCCTCGCTAAACGAGGACAGAGATCTCGATAATTTCAGGGCCTTTGTTAAATGCGAGGATCCTAATGCTAATTTGTACAGTTTTGTTGGAAGTATGCAGTATGAAGAACAACAGTATCCTCTTTCTCCTCAACAATTACTGCTTCGGGACTCTAAACTTAGGAACACGGACCACATTTATGGAGCCGTTATCTTCACAGGCCACGACACAAAGGTTATGCAGAACTCGACAGATCCTCCATCGAAGAGAAGTAGGATTGAGAAGAAAATGGACAATATTGTCTACTTTTTATTTGGCGTTCTTTTCTTGATGGCTTTATTTGGATCAGTATACTTTGGTATTGTGACTAGGAATGATTCAGACATTGAACACGGACGATGGTATCTCAGACCAGACAGAGCTTCGGAATTCTTTGATCCCGATAGAGCTGCCCTTGCTGCTTTTTATCACTTTTTGACTGCGCTATTGCTGTACGGCAACTTCATACCAATTTCTTTGTATGTGTCGATTGAAATTGTTAAAGTCCTTCAGAGCGTATTTATCAATCACGATGTTCATATGTACTATGAAGAAACCGACAAACCAGCTCATGCAAGGACATCAAATCTGAACGAGGAATTAGGACAGGTTCATACGATACTTTCAGACAAGACAGGCACTTTGACTTGTAATTCCATGGAGTTTATCAAGTGTTCTGTGGCTGGTACTGCTTATGGACATGGTTTCACTGAAGTCGAGAGGGCTTTGGCCAAAAAGAATGGTTCTCCTTTGATAATAAAAGGAAAGGATTATCTTGAGGTCTCAACTGATAGTCCTAGAAAATCTTCTGTCAAAGGCTTTAACTTTGATGATGAAAGAATCATGAACGGGAATTGGGTGAACGAGCCTAACGCCGATGTCGTTCAGAAGTTTTTCCGATTATTGGCAGTCTGTCACACGGCCATACCTGATGTGGACGAAAACACAGGAAAGGTAATATATGAAGCTGAATCGCCCGATGAGGCTGCTTTTGTCATTGCAGCTAAAGAGCTTGGCTTTGAATTCTTCAAAAGAACACAAACGAGTGTCTGTGTGAATGAGTTGAATCCCGTCACAGGAGAAAGAGTTGAAAGGTTAGTATCAAATACTTTTCATTTCCTTTCTTGCTTCAAAATTGTTTCTACTCTATAGTTGTGTCCACTCACGTGTAATATTTAATCTTTAAATGTCTTCCAAAATCCTGATATACTTTTGTCTATGCAGGCTATATCAGCTCTTAAACGTTCTCGAATTTAATAGTACAAGGAAAAGAATGTCTGTTATAGTAAGGAACGAGGAAGGGAAACTACTTTTACTCTGCAAAGGCGCTGACAAGTTAGTTATTTTCTCACCTTTTAAATGCTTTTCAACTAATTTTCCCAGCTGCTTTTAGTAACAATTGTTTGTAGTAATAAGCAAGTTTTGTTAATCTTCTCTGTTCTTGATCTAATTACAGCGTCATGTTTGAGAGGCTTGGTTATAATGGAAGGCAATATGAAGAAGAAACCAAAGAACATGTTAATGAGTATGCCGATGCAGGTTTGAGGACTTTGATACTGGCTTATCGAGAGCTTAGTGAAGAAGAATATAAGTCTTTTGCTGAAAAGTTCTCAGAAGCTAAAAACGCAGTCAGTGCCGATCGTGAGGCACTGATCGATGGTGTTACTGAAGAAATAGAAAAAGACCTGATTCTTCTAGGCGCAACAGCTGTAGAGGACAAGCTTCAACAAGGAGTGAGTTATTATTACAATCATACGTAACATTTATGCTTCGGTTAATGAAAATAATGAGATGGATGCTGAAGTTCTCCAATTTTTTTGTGGTGCTGTTCCTTTCAGGTTCCTGAATGCATTGACAAACTTGCGCAAGCCGGCATAAAAATATGGGTTTTGACCGGGGATAAAATGGAAACTGCCATTAATATAGGGTAATAATCTCGGTACAATTTGTTACCATTTGAAAAAGACATTTGATTTTTCCGAGATATCTGACTGTTTTAAACAAATCTGCAGCTATGCATGTAGCCTTCTCAGACAAGGAATGAAACAAATTACTATTACCTTAGAGACTCCGGATATCATTTCTCTTGAGAAAATGGGAGAAAAGAATGCTATTGCCAAGGTAAAGTCCTACAAATTTATGATGTAATTTTAATGGCATTTCAGGAAATTCTGCCAAATATTAAATGTCCAGATAATTCAGATCGTGCAATTTTTTTTTTCTTAGGCTTCAAAACAAAGTGTTGTCCAGCAGATCACAGATGGGAAAATTCTGGTTTCCAAATTAAATTCAGAGGCTTTTGCATTGATTATTGATGGGAAATCTCTTGCATATGCACTAGCAGACGACACAAAAAAATCGTTTCTTGATCTAGCTACGGCTTGTGCTTCTGTAATATGCTGTCGCTCGTCACCAAAACAGAAAGCACTGGTGAGTTTCTAATCTATTCTGTCCCACAGTTTCTTAAATTTCCATTCATTGATTCAATTTTTCAAATTCTTACATGTAAAATGATTTTTCCATGTAAAGGTAACAAGACTTGTCAAAGAAGGAACACAGAAGACAACTCTGGCTATTGGTGATGGAGCCAACGATGTTGGAATGCTTCAAGAAGCAGATATTGGAATCGGAATTAGTGGCGTTGAAGGAATGCAGGTGGAGTATTATGTATTCGGAATGCTTTATAGATTGTAAAACTTATATTTCTTTGAATCTGAAATTGATCTATAAAAATTTATCAGGCGGTCATGTCAAGCGATGTTGCGATTGCTCAGTTCAGATATTTGGAGCGCTTGCTTTTGGTGCATGGACATTGGTGTTACAGACGGATATCTTCCATGGTAATAACCCGAAACCAAAATAATTTTTAGCATACGTAAAGGTTCTGCATTCATAGAGTTTTCGGTCTATATAATATCACAACATATAGAAAAAAAATGATTGAGCTTCTTTCTTCTTTCTTTTGGTACATTCTATACATATGTTAAATTAAATGTCACGAGGCATCATCTAAATTTTCTGCATACTTTTGGTGCAGACTTGCTACTTTTTCTATAAAAATATCACTTTTGCGATCACGATATTCTTGTACGAGGCTTATGCCTCATTCTCGGGTCAAACTGCGTACAATGAATGGTTTTTGTCCCTATACAATGTATTCTTCACGTCACTGCCGGTTCTTGCTATGGGGGTGTTCGACCAGGATGTCTCTGCCAGATTTTGTCTAAGGGTATGCTTTTTCCATAATAGCACCGTCTTTAATTTTTCCCTCTAATATAAACTTTTGAAATAATAATTGTCAAACATCCAGTTTTTGTTAACCTTTCGCTCATATTCAAATGGCAGTTTCCTTTACTTTACCAAGAGGGCGTGCAGAATGTCCTCTTCAGCTGGCGCCGTATAGTTGGCTGGATGTTGAATGGAGTTTGCAGTGGCATCATCATCTTCTTCTTCTGCACGAGGGCTCTAAGCCTACAAGCCTTCACAGACGACGGTAAAGTCGCCGAGTACCAAATTCTCGGAGCAACTATGTACACTTGTGTTGTATGGGTTGTGAACTGCCAAATGGCCCTCGCCATTAGTTATTTCACGTTAATCCAACATATCTTTATCTGGGGCAGCATTGCTTTTTGGTATATTTTCCTCTTGGCTTATGGGGCTATGCCTCCCTCCTTCACCACAACGGCATACAAAGTTTTTGTGGAATCTCTTGTTGGAACGCCCTCTTTCTATCTAGTAACCCTCTTTGTCGTTGTGTCTGCACTCGTACCTTACTTCATATACAATGCAATTCAAATGCGGTTCTTCCCAATGTACCATGGAATGATACAATGGATAAGGCATGAGGGCCATTGTGAAGACCCTGAGTACTGCAATGTGGTGAGACAGAGATCCATAAGACCAACAACCGTTGGATTCACTGCACGTTCGCTGGCAAGAACGAATCCCCTGCAAGATCCTCCAAGGCCGACGTAACAATTTTATGGCGTGCAGATGTACATTTTCATTGTTTTGTGGCCGACACTGAGGGACTTGGAACCTGTTATAAATTTAGAGCTCGCCCGTTGTATATTATCATAGGGCTGGTTCTTTTGAGATGCACACGCCCAAAGGTTTTAGTACCGCAGGGTTCGTGCATTCTTTTGCGTCACTGGGATGTATCATATGTTGTACCAACTATGTATTGGTCACATACGTTTGTAAATTTTGAGATTAGTATACGTTGATTCATTCATTTTTGTACTTAGTACAGTATTATATTGCCATTTTCCTGTAAAAGAGTATGTTGTATATTAGCAATGAGATTAAGATCATGATACCTCTATTTATCATGAGATTTCTGTTTATTAGTTTTAAATCAAACCATTTGTCTAAGTACCTTCTGGATTAAATACTAATTAGTAATTAGTGGAATTTGATTCTTGTAATGTGGTAAATAACATATAAGCCATTTTGATGTCAAAAAAAGAAGAAAAACATACACCCATATCTGTATTAAATGGGGCAATATGAAAATCAACTCTCTTGGAATTACTTGATATTATATAGCGCTTTCAAGCACCAGGTGCTCTGGTCCTTTTCTTTCCCCTTCCTCTTACGAAGTCGTCTTTTATGATATCTCGTCTAAACTAACTTTTGGAATGGCTTTCGAAAGGTTACAATATTTCCAAAGCGAAAATTATTGGAATTATATCAACCTTCATCACTATCTTTCCTAGTTTAACTGAACATCCAATGTGTTGAACAACTCAGGATATGCTTAATTGTAATCTAGGTTGCACGGATATGGATACGAGTATCGGTATCCGCCGAATACGAATACGTGGATACAATTTTTTTAAAATTTACAAGATAATACATATGAGATACGTCAAATATTTAATATTAATAATTATTTATATGGATATAATTTAAATAAAAATATCAAATGATATTATATTTAATCACTTGCACAGTTATTAGTCACATACTATTATGAAATATATTAAAATTTTGTGTGTTGTTTTTATTTTTTGTTTGAAATAGAGGATTTTCACGATTTTATATTTAATTTTCTGAAAAGATATTGCAATTTGGTTATTGTTAAACCTTTTCTAGTGTAAGAAAACTACCACACTACTCTTATAAATTGCTGATACGTATCGGATACTCCTCGGATACGCTTCACAGTGTATTCGATACGTGTATCCGTCTTTTTTTAATTATTTTTAATGTAGGATACGCCACGTGGCGTATCCGATACGTATCCAAAGAGTATCCGACGAGTATCGTTATCCGATACGTATCCGACACTGACCGACCATTTTTTTTTGAGTATCCGTGCATCATAGATTTTAATGGATAATGCCTCTAGCGATGTGATAATTTGCACACTTGGAGTACATAAACACATAATTTGTTAGATTTAGTTTACAAGAAATAATCTTGTGAGAGGTTAGCCCACATTGTTAACGTGTTGATGAGATGTGGATGCAAGGAACTATAAAAGCATTTTGAGTATTATCCTACATTGTTAAAATATGTTGGGCCCTAGCTCAAGTAGTTTTTTTTTTGGTTTTTAAGAGTTTTTAGTTCTTATAGGCCAAGTATTCAAAGTGGCTTAAGTGTCCCACATAGGAAAAATAATAATTCTTTGTAGGTTAATATATGTTTGCACAAGATACAGGTGGTACACAAGTACACATGTACGTCAAGACGAGCTTGTGAGGGGCGTGGGCTTGTGGCACGTTTTTTTGGCACACTTAAAAAGTACTTAAAACTATTGCATCGCACGTTGATTTAGACTGCATATTTATTTAATTAATTAAATAAAATAATTGATTAGGATTTAATCTGAATATTAAATATGATTAAATTGGCTCAAATTCATTTTGCACCTCCAAAAGTTGCAATTTTCTCACTTTGGACCCCCAAAAATATTTTAAGCAAGTTTGCAGTGTCAAATGTTGGTCAATTATCAGTTTGCACACCTTTGTCAATTTCAGCCATTGACCAACATTTTTTGAGGGGTAAAACGATCACTCCCCTATTCATTAGTTGTATTTCCTCAAATTACCTATAAGTCATTCCCCTAAAATCAGATTCCTCAATTGCTATGCCCTAAATCGGAACTTTCCCCCAAATTTGTGTGCCCTAATTTCTAGATTCTAAAAATTCCTCTTCATTTTACTTAATGTCGACAACAACTAGCTCATCCGAGAGTGTTTGGCATTTCGAGCAAAGAATTACAGTTGTCAAGTGTCATTGTGGAACGATTTTGGAGCTCACAACATATTGGAAGAACGATAATTCGGGCTGGAGATTCTATCAATGCCCAAATTCGAAGCTTTATTGTGAACATATTCGATCCATGCCCTATGAAACTGACACAAAATACCCGGTCAATACACTATCATGAACAAACCGAGAATATTTCATGAAAAAGTTCCAGAATTGGGCGAAATTTGTGTGCGAAATAGAGGTTAATGCATGCGCATGAATTATTACAAGGTCAAGGTAAAACTTACCATAGAGCGGGCAACCTTCATGAATCGCTAGAATTTGCCACACCATGGTTAATTACGAGTGTGAAGTTTGGTATTTTGAGAGGAAAATTGAGTGTATGGGAAACACCTTAATCTGAGAATTGGGGGAAATGAAAAGTGATCGATCAATTTGGAGGAAATACAGCTAATGAACATAGAAAGACCATTTTACCCTTCAAAAAGCGTTGGTCAATAGTTGAAATAGACAAAGGGGTGCAAACTGATAATTGACCAACATTTGAGAGTGCAGACTGCTTTAAAAAAGATTCGGGGGTGCAAAGTGAAAAAAATTGCAACTTTCGAGGGTGCAAAGTGAATTTGAGCCGATTAAATTGGATGCTGCATGCTGATGTGAAATCACCTGCGACCCCCAAGGTAGGGAATTGAGGGGATTACGATCACGTGAGTTATTTTCAGAACGCCAATCCCGGCCCGAGGAGAGTGGTGGGTTTTTATGAATTTATGATTGCACTCAGATGAGTTGCCTATGTATCCCTCAGAAAGGGAATCAATTCATTCGTAGTTCAAGTGTTTTTTTTTGGGGGGGGGGGGTGTTTGATACGACGAGTTATTTGTATAATGTTGGTAATATTGGACGAGTGTGATTTTTGTATGTAGGGATACTTGTATTTTGTAAGAAAAATAATATTGTAGTGGGGAAAATTATTTATGGACAATGTATTTTTAAGGAGAGAAACTAGGTTTTTGGAGAAGAGATTTGTTGTAGTAAAGATTGTGAATCTTGTGTGTGTACACATTCTATTTATATCAGGAGATATGGGTGCATGTCGGAAAAGTGTCATGGGTAGGGGTGACAAGTGTTGGTGCATGAAATACCATGGACTGGTTTTGGATTTAGTGGGTTTAGGTTTATCATGTGCCAAGAGGGGAATATAGGCTTTTGTCCCCGAAAGAGGGGAGGGTAGTATACACTCTTGTCCTCGAAAGAGGGGAGGGTAGACTCTTGACCCCGAAAGAGGGGAGTATAGACTCTTGTCCCCGAAAGAAGGGAGTATAAACTCTTGTCCCCGGAAGATGGAAGGTAGACTCTTGACCCTGAAAGAAGGAAGGTGACCCCGAAGAAGGGACGATAACCCGAAGAGGGGATGGTAACCCCGAAGAGGGGAAGGTAACCTCGAAGAGGGGAGGGTAACCCCGAAGAGGGGAAGGTAACATCGAAGAGGTCATGGTAACCCCGAAGAGGGAAAGGTAACTCTGAAGAGGGAAAGGTAACCCGAAAAGGGGATAGTAAACCTGAAGAGGGGAAGGTAACCCCAGAGAGGGGTTGGTAACCTCGAAGAGGGGAAGGTAACCCCGAAAAGGGGAGGGTAACCCAGAAGAGGGAAAGGTAACTGGGGTACTCTCCGAGCTCCTTTTCTGGGGGTAGGAGGATTTATTAAGAAGTCATGATATGTATCATCAGTGCATATTTGATCTTACATAAGATTTAAATCTAACGGCTTAGATTAATGCAGAAAAAATGTAGGAAATATTTAGATAACTGGATATTTAAATATTAACAACCACTTAATATAAACCATCAGGTCATCTATTCAGACGATCTAATGGTTGGGACTTAAACTGGAGTGTTGTGTCTTTTTGTGTGAAAGATTTCCTGGGAAAAATTGACTTTTTCAAACACCATCTCAATGTCTATAAATCTGCAGGATTATTAGAAGCAAATATGATTAATTTTCGTAGTCTTTCATATCCTATACAATTTTAATTGCTGCATAAATTAGTTCTATATTTTCTGCACTCTTGTTCTTTTCCTTTTATATATTTCGTAAGTGCAAAAACGTAATCTACTATTTTGCGAATTTCAAGTTCTCGATTGCGGTATTTTCGAACAAACTCATCTACATAAATTTTGCTAATCTAATAGAGTTTTTGCAAATTTGGCTATACATATTGGATAGGTCATGAATTAATTCAGTAGTGATAGAGCATCAAATCTTATTATCAAACTAAAAACAATTTTTAACCAGATTCCTTGAACATGATAAAGCATCAATAGTGAATTCGTTTCATTGTTTGTTTAATCAGTTTTTCTGCACTTATTGATAAGTTCAGAAACTTCTGCAACTTGTACAAGTCCATTTTCTAGATAATAGTTAAAGTCACATCGGTTTCTAATTTTTGGTGAATGGAATTGCGTTGCTGATCCAAGAAACAACATTTTCAAGCTGTAATTAGTATGAAATACAAAATCTGTACACTTTTATAAGATGCGTGACACAAAGTAATCGAACATTTATTTGGGAAATGTAGGATGTCTTTGTATAATCTCTCATGTAATGTCATTAAACTCTGCATATCTACGAGTGCCATGCAGATGCTTGTCTTTTGCATGGCAATTTGAATCAACAAACGAGAAAGGAGAAAAAGCTGTAATGGCAAATGAAACTTCTTGTTTGTGCCTTCCGTACCAAAATGGAATTGCATTCAGCAAGACATCACATATCTTTAACATGATAATTCAACTCAACATGAGGTTCCATTGAACTCAGAATTAGATTAATTAAGTTGAACATTGTGTATTGAGTAATATGCATGATTGTTACTCGACAAACTAAACCTTGACCGGTTAAAACAACTAATAGAATTGGCTAAAAAAAACGCAATCTCTCTTCTATACACAGCGGAAAAGAACTCTAATACATCAATCTACATTGTTTAGTGAACATTTCAATTTTGAGTGCTTCTGATACAAACTAAATAATTAGTAGTACCAAATTGTCCACATTCGAGTTCGGACAGAACTCTTTAAGAAAAAAGATTTAGAAAATACTTATAAAATTGATTTCATTCATTCATTAATTTAGACGTTACATCCAACATTTAAATAGATAATAAAACTAACAAGTCCTAGTCTTCTGCCACTAATAAACTAAATAAGATAATGTGATAGTATTGAATGTAATTAATTAAAATAACATGATTGATAATTAAAAGAAATAGTTAGAAATAATAATTATGGGCTTAAACATAACCTCTCATCTAATAAGGAGGCATGTGCGTGCGTTTGAGTCCGTCAAGCTTAGGGCGCATATCAGCTTCTTAAATGCCCCACATGAACCTCAAAAAAGTAGCTTACGCAACAAGGAGCTAACCTTAAATAGTATTATATATCAAATATAGAACATTTAAACTTTAAAGTAGTATGCACTTTCATTTACCCAATCCTCTTTTGACACTCACGATATTAGATGCCTTGTCGTCTTTTCTAACAGTCTCTCTCCTATTGTTTGTATCACAACATCATTCATTCACTCGTTTTTCTGCTTTGCGCTACTACTTGTTTCTCTTAGATTTTGTATGTACTTCAAACAGTTTCCCTAGTCAGTTAGGTACTCTTCATAATGTAACTACAAGGATAAATGTCTCAAAACTCCAATTGACACAATGCGAAATTGCAAGTCTTTCATTCATCTGGAACTAAAGTCTACAATATAGGCCTAATAGTCTCTGGTTTCCTATATAGACCTTCATCACTATATTTCTTCGTTTCACTAAACATTATAAGATATCATCTTCAATCATACTAGGCTAGGCTGAGAACCTCTCATTATTCTTTAGTGGTATCCGAGCTCGGGTTCTGCTCTAGGTGGAGCCTTTGCTGGGATGAAGCTCTAGTGTGATAGTAGTGTGAATATGCACTGATAAAGGCGGTTCTGTACAAAGAAATTTGATTTTTAAGCAGAACAGTTGTGACCCAACAACTATCTTAGAACCTTAAAACCATGTCTGGAAAGATGAGCTATCTCTTTCCGGGGTTTACTTGTGCTATTCTGATCTACTTGAAATTCACCAAGGCTCGTCGATGCAATGTCAGGGAGCAAGGGTACGAATATGGTGAAATTTGACGTTGAAACAATTGACGAAAAAATCAACTTTGGCTTTTGACAAGTTCAAACTAGGGATATTTTGATTCAGTCAATATTACACAAGGCCTTAAAGGGGAGGGTTGTCGCTATCCAAGCGTCAGTACTAGCATGGCTTTTGAGGAAGTTAGTATGAAAGGTGTGGCAGACGATGATGATTGGGAAAATCTAGATTTGCAAGCTGCGAGCGCAATTCACTTGTGCTTGGCCAAAAACGTTCTTGCGAACGTGCATAGAGTTTCTATGGCTAAGGGATTCCGAAAAAAAATTAGAGGAGTTGTACCAGCGAAGGGCGTGTCGAATCGTGTGTACCTGAAGGAGCAGTTTCACACACTTCGAATATCGAAAGGTGTTGTGTCTCATCTTATCTGAGTGTTCTGAATTGAATCGTTGCTAAGCTTGAATTCATTGGAGTTGCAATTAATGAGGAGGATCAAGCCTTGAGACTCATCTGGTCTCTTTCAAGTTCGTACAATCACATGAAACCAATATTGATTCATAGAAAAGAGAAAATCAATCTCTCTAAAGTTACAACAAGCTTTTGTTTGAATAGAGGGTGCTTGACGGGGGTAACAGTTCACATGAAAACAATGTAATGGAGGCTTACGATGGCCGGAAGACAAAATCTGGTAGGAAAATGTGTTGGCGTGCGGACTATCTGGCCACGTTAAAAGAAATTGTCCGACAAAGGGAGCCGGTTCGGCAAATGGCTCTGAGGAAAGAAAGGAAAACATTGGAGGCGATACTAACATAGCTTATTGTAGTGACTCTAGTGAAGTCCTATAAGCGACATGCTCATCCTGATGGCATAAGACCGTAAAAGTTGCCATGAGACATGACGTTAATGTTAGTGGGTCTAATTTGCACACGAGCATTGCTTTTGGCATTATGCAAGGTGTGTGGTATATTCATGTCCGCGGGCTGATGCCTTTTGGAGGAGCCAAAAGCGGAACTTGCACCATACTATCAGCAGGGTTATGTTCGACATGGGCCGAAAAAAGAGATTGCTCGGAATTGGTTTATTCTGAGTAGTTACGCTTTATGGTGGAGCATGGAACTTTTATGAAGTAAGACGGCGGTTGCAGTGATAGCGGGTGCTATGAAGATATCATGAGGCGAAGTGGATGTGCGATGCCCAAGGCTAGAATGAAGATGGTTGTGAAGACGTGATTATTCACTAATAATCACATTTTCAAGGTGAACATTGTCGGCAAAACTACCCCATCTAATTGGGGTAGTGGAAGGAAGTTGGTTGTTGGCCAACAAGTTTGCATGACCTCATTGGCTAATTGCCTGCTATTTAAACCATCCTAATTCATAGTGTTTTGCAATAATTCATTAATTCCCTCTTGTAATATTTATATATTTGTGTGAAGTGTATTCGGGTAGTGTTGCGGGTAAAAAGGCTCTGTGGAGATCGTTGGGTTAAGCGAGAAATTGTGTAGTTGTAATAATTTTTTACATAGTGTATTTTCGTTCAGGGCCCGTGATTTTTTCTCAAGTTTTGGAGTTTCTATGTTAAATATTTGTGTTGTTGCGATCGCCATATCTTATTTGTATTTGCTTCGTATATCCACGATGGACAAATCTTGAGGGCGCTTATTTATCACCTCAAATACCTAACAAGATCAATACGAAGTCAGTACAAAATAATCGTACAAATAAACTCGGGATTCTCATACTATTATAACCAACCGAAAAAAACACGAAAAAATACTCCTTAAACACAGATTCCTGCTTGATACAGGCATCATAGTATTACAAAATTCCATCATATAATCAAGAAGCCTCAGCCAGAAAGGAACTTCTCAAAGATAAATCTATTAAAAGAGGGTCAAAAGTTGGCCTCTAGGATAAGAAATCCACGAATTACAGGAAGTCAGAATTGATGATAGCTTCCTACGAATTAGGAAAGTGGAAAGTCAATCATGATAGCCATATCTATCTTCTGCAGCGTTGAAGATGATAGCGCATTTCCATAGTGAATATATTTCATTCTATATTACAATTCTCTAGTTGATATTAGCTTCTGCAAATTTCTGACTAGTATGAAGCCAGCGATCTCCTTTCACTCAAATCATTCAGACCTCTCAATAAGCTTTTTTAATTACTGGAATAACAGGTAAACTTCTGTAGGTTTCCAGTTTCCGGTAAATGAATCTGTGTTGCTGATCCAAGAAATAAATTTTCTAGCACAGTTCAGTCTGCCAAACGTGAAATACTAAATATGTGCTTCCACGGTTCACCACTATCAGACACGTGATACAAATTGATAGTACATTCATTTGAATAAGGCGGAGACTCCTACTACTATCTCTTATAACGCCACCAAAGTTTGTGTCTCTAAACCTAAAGAGCAAATGCTTGTTTTTGCATTTTGCAGGGTAATTTGAATCGTCAAACGAGACAAGGAGGGGGAAAAAAAGAAAGTTCTTGCAACCAAAAAAGATAAAAACTTAGATCTCGGAATTCCTGCACCAGCCTTCATCACTATCCTTCATCGTTTCACAGAACATTTGTAAGACATCAACTCCAACCCACACCAGGCTACCGACATGGTTGCTAATTATTAGTCTTTAGTGAATCATTCATGCCTATTTTGCGCCTAATCCAAAACAATGTCACCCTCTAGTACAAATTCATTATGAAACTTCTACTACGCATATTAAAACACGCTACTAATCCATTGAAATGTTGTACAATCAATACAAAGTTTGTACGAAATGCTCAATCTGAATCGGAAAGCTTCTGAAAAGCCTCAAGAATCTCAAACCCACATAACCATAATGTAACAGTCCAAGCAGAGCCCTTAAACACGTGTTCCTGCTTGATACAAGCATAATAATATTCCCAAGACCTCTCAGTATAATTGAGAAGCCTCACTAAGAAAGGAAACCTAAAAAAATTATCTGTTACAAGATGCGTAAAAGTTTGCTTCTAGGCTAGTAAATCCACTAATTACTACAAGTCAGACGTGATTAATGAATTTTATAAATCAGTAAAAATGAAACTCAATCATGATAGACATAGATATTATCTGCAGCTTTGAACATGATAGAGCATTTCAGTTGTGAACCCGTTTCATTCTGTATTACATGATCAATCTTTCTCTGGTTGATAAGTTATTCTGGAAACTTGTGAAGGAATCAATCTCCTTTCACTCAATTCATTCAGACCTCTCACTAAGTTTTATTTTTAATAGGTAACTCATGTAGGTTTATAATTCCGAGTAAATGAGATTACGTTGCTGATCCAAGAAATAACATTATCAAGCGGTAATTTTGTCTGCAGAGAGTTAGTTATACACTAAAACTGTACTTCAAATGCTCACCATTATAAGACGAGTGATACAAAGGCATTGAAGATTCATTTGAATGAGGCGGCCTATTCTTCTATCATCTCTTATAACACCACAAAAAGGTTAGAATGCAAGTCAGTCAACGGAGATGCCAATGGTACTGTTTGTTTGTGCCTTGAATACTAAAATGCAGACAGAAACAAAAAGACAACAGAGGTCTTTGAAGAGAATAATTCAACCCGGCCCACAGAAAGTTTCCATTGAACAAAGAAATATATTAATCAAGTTGAAGTTGTAAGTTGGAACAATGTATATGGAATAGTATGAAATGATTGTTTACTAGACAAACTAAATCTAGACCTATTAAAACAGCTAATAGAATTGGTCAGATAAGAACATACAACAATATAGAAAAAATGGAAAGAAAAAAGAATGCCGATTTCACCACGAAAAGAAGAATTCTAAAACATTGTTGAATGAACAATTCAATTTTTCCTTCAATGCCACACATGACCTCATCAAAGTAGCTTTATGGATCAAGTAGCTTACCTTAAATAATTTACATCTAACAAGTGGAAAAAGAAAAAAGGAAAAAAAAAAGAAAGGAGAAAAACTACTAAAATCAACATTAATTCTGTTTGACATTTCATCAAACGCCTTAAAGAAATGAATTCAATTAGAAGAAGGGAAGCGATGTCAATTCATCCCATGAACATTTCCAAAACCCACAACGCAATTTTATCTTACGGTTACGACGACACGATTAGGCCGAGGAAATCAACTGCAGATTTGCCCATGATGGTGGCAAACTCATTGAAACTGATAACACCATCCCCATTCGTATCGGCCTCCCTCATCATCTCGCTCAGCTCACGATACGTAAGCGGGTGACCCATTTTGGCCATCGAACCCGCCAACTCGGCCGCCGTGATGTAACCGTTTCCGTCGCGGTCGAAGGATCGAAAAACCTCCATCAATTGATCCTGGTTGAGCAACACCTCCTCGTTCATGTCGGGCAATATAACCTCGACCAGTTCTTCGAATTCGATGGAGCCATTGCCGTTGACGTCCATGTTGGCCAACATGACGTGGATTTGATCGCCGGTGGGTTTGAGGCCGAGGGAGCGGAGGAGGGCGGCGAGTTCGAGCTGGGTGAGGCTGCCGTCGCAGTCCATGTCGAACCGGTCGAAGATTTCTTTTAGCTGTTTGATCTGATCGGATTGGACCCGAGCCATCATCGTGGTGGTGGTGGTGAAAATGTTAACAGAGGGGGAAAAAAGGGCTAAGTTGGTTTTTTGATGTAGCGTTTAATTTTAATGGTGTGAGGTTGTGCTTGTTTTTAACATTAAATGAAAATGAATGATGATGGTGATGCCAAAGAGAAAGCGCGTACTATATGTGTATTATATGGTGTGAATAATATATCAATATATATATATATATATATATATATGTGTGTGTATATTATGCTACATGTTATATCGAATTGCATGTGACCTATTGCATGTGACCTATTCTTGGTATGGGTTTTTAGTTATTCACTTTCTAAGAGACAAAATAATATATTGCATTCTTGTTTGTAATCTATATTGGGGGTGATGAAAAGGTTAAGTAAATAATGGTGAAATTGTGATTTCATTTTGTTCCTTGTCATTTCGTCCATGATTTTTTTTTTGACATATCGTCCATGACAAGTTAAATGATAAAATTAAAGTAATTTCTTTTAAAGCTCATAACCACGAGAATCTAGAAATTGCTCTCCCCGTGCCTTTAGTTTTTGGTGATTTTTTTTTACTACTTTTTAAATTTTTAGATTTTTTATCAAGCACCATCAATTTCTGACTTGTATAAACTTATAAAAATTTAGCTTAAATTATGGGATTGTGCTTTTAAGTAATTTTTTTGAAAACACCACTCAACTGTGCCAAGTTTGTAATTTTAACAATGTGCATTGTGGAAAGAATTGACTTAGTTGGTGACTAGTTTATTATTAATCAAAATAGTAAATATAACATTTGGCAGTTATTTAATTTAAAGAAAAAGCCTAACCAGCTATTTCAACGGCTTTACTTCTTCAATTCTTCCTTATTTTGTAGAAAAATAACGCTTTTAATTCCGTTTCAACTTTTAAGTAGTTATGTAACTTATGAATTGATGTAAATAATTTTGTGGTGCAGTTCAAATTTTTTTGGATGCATTTGTGGTGCAGTTCCTTGAAGCTAACTATTTGATCACATTACTCGACACTTTTTGTTTCAGACATTTGGAATTTAGTATAAGAAAAGAAAAGAAGCTGCACCGCCAGGCCCAGGAAGGTTCATGTAAGGTTCATGCGCCACTGATTTATTTAATTGGCTAATGGCGAATGGCGATATTTCATACTTCATAGTACATGCATCATCACTCGATCCAGCAAATATTTGTTCATGCACTCATCACTGTTTTTAATTGTAGAAACAAAGTCAGCTAGCTAGTTCACGATACTCATACAATAATAATTAATCTCGTATTAAAGAATGGACGGCATCAAACCAAAGATATAATTGCAACCGAGAGAACGAAAGACAAGAAGTCAAGAATAACAAATAACTAGCTGTGTGTCTTCATATTAGTCCTGAAATTGGGAATCTTTAGGCTGGGGATATAATAATTCATCTGAGGATGTTTTAATAATTAAGTTATTAATTATAATCCTTTGAGCTTCTACTAAATTACCATCCTTCTTCCTGGTATCTTCTTACTACTATAGTTAATTCACTCTGTGATCATCCTACTTAATCTATAACAACTCCATGATTCTTGAACAACGAACAATATAAAACTGATACATAATTTCATATATACTCAAAATATAATTTATTATCGTTACCTCACTAACAAATTAAGAGGCCAATTTTCATTTTCATCCTTATGCTACTTGATCAATCGATTTTTTCAAAACTTGACAAAAGAATTCATTCTTTCTTATACGTGACAAAATGGTAGGGGTTATCCCACACAATATCAATTAAGTTGTGAAGAAGTATTCCGCCCAATGTTTAATTTTTTTGAAAAAAAACAATTCTCGACTCCAACATGTGCCCGACACGTGCATGAAATATCCAATGATATCTTTAGTGGGAAAATCGACTTGGATCAAGTCGCACTCACACAAACACGTAAAGGTTAAGAGGTCATAAGCTGCCAAAAATAAATTTATGTGATTATACTGCAAATAATAGACCTAGCTAGAATCTTTCTAAATACTTTGTATATCTTGTAATCTCTTGTAATTATATTTTCTTAGTTTTAGTGATTTACTTTCTATCACTGTTTTCAGAATCGGACCGAATCAGATTGGACCGGCTGGTCCAACCGGTCTGACCGAGAATCGGTGCCTTGTCTAGTTTGGTTCTCCCCAAAAAATGGACTACAAGGCTCCAGCGAGCCGACCAAAAAAATTTTTGGCCAAACCGGTCGGCCCGGTGAACCTGTTCGACCTACAAATCGGCCTGCCCTTTTTTTTGGGCTTTTGGTCAATTGCGAACCGGCTCCTATTTTTTTTGCCAATTATAAAGTTGCCTCGAAAATTGAAAAAAATGCAAAACTTTGAAAGACCATAACTTTGCATAGAACGTCCCTTTTTGGACGAATTTATTTTTTTGATTTGAGGTATCTCGAGAAGATATATCCATTGCAAACGCCTACGACGGTTTGGGCCAAAAAAATTTCAAAATAACATTGTTTTCCATCCTTAATTTGATTTTGAAGCGAAACGAACATGCATTCGAGAATTTCATGCATAGTATTTTGTCCAATGCTAAGTTTATTTTCTAGATTTAGTGTCATATATTGTTGTTCTTGAATTGAATTTTGTGATACGGTTGGCCAATATTTAAAAATCCAAACAATATTTTAGCTTATATTAAATATATAGTTTATTGGATTATTTATTATATTATTGGATAGCTTAACGGTTTCCACTACTTTCCAAGAACTTATTTTGTTGGAGGTCCAGTATTCAAGTCCTAGTATTTGTGATAACCATATTTTTATTTTTCTTATAATATAACAAAATATTAGTGACTTATAATATTTCTCACGGTCTTCGGCTCTATTTCCAACGAAGTTGTTCAACTCATCTCTAATGCAGAGACCTCTGCGGTGGCGTGGTCCTCGTTATAACACACATAAGTGAATCACTCTCAATCGCACATCATGCAATTGAAAGACGATCTCAACGAGCTTGGTTCGAGAATCCATTTCTGAGATCCTCCATAATGTCAAAGCCAAGGCGGACAAACTCGCGGTCTTCGACCATACTTTGCACGACGACGACATTATATTATATATCTTGAATGGTCTCGGCCCATCGTATCGTGAACTCGCAAGGCCGACTCATGCTCGTGAAACCCTGATTCAATTCAATGGGCTTCACGACTTGCTTCTTGCTCAAAAAGCGTTTATTCGCCGTGCCAATGTAGAATTCGCCTATCTCGTTGCTACTTCCAATTACAACAACTCCTCGGGTCACCATCAATCACGTGGTGGATTTCAATAGTGTTCTCCTTGCGGTTCTCATCAGGGTCGTGGTTGATTCAACCGCAACAATAACAACTCTGGGAGTGGACATCACCGCAATAATTAGCATTCCAATAGGGGTTAGGGCCCTTCCAATGCTCGCTGTCTATCACTTGTCAAATATGCGGTTTCCCAAGTTACGTGGACCGCACATGTCACCTCTTCACTCCACCACATGTAAACTTGGCTACCTACCTTCCCCTACCTCTGATCTTCAAATTTTGACCTTTCACTCGGAGTATGAAGATCCCCACGAGGTTGATATTGTCGATGGCTCATGTTTGAAATCTCTCACGTTGGCTCGTCTCATATTAATTGTTTGGATCGTCATTTTCATCTGGATAATATTTTGTGTGTTCCTGCTGCACACCGCAACCTTGTGTCGGTTCATAATTTTACTAAGTCTAACAATGTTGTCATTGACTTATTCTCCTCTCATTTTGTTGTTAAGGATCGCATTACAGGGGATAAACTATTGACATGACCTTGCCTAGGTGGTATATATCAGTTGCCTCGGTCACGCAACAATATATTCAAGCTACGCCAAATTATCTTCTTACTCTTCGTACACCCACGCCAAATATATTCAAGTTGCTTGACCCTCTTCGTACTCCCTTTGCTATCTTCTTCTCCACTAATTATCTTCTCTCAAAAATGACTTGACTAATCTAGAACATGACTTTGATGGTGTTTTCTTTTATGACAACTCTCAGGGTTTCTTCTCTCAAAAAGTGGTTGTAAGGCTGTGAAAACTATTGTGAAAGTTGTACCGTAACTGCTGAACGTAGCCTCCTATTTATAGTATTTCTCTGCTCTAGGCTGTGTTTTAGGGTTTCTGACTTGCGGCTCACTTTTCCGTTGATCGCGCGATGTGGCTCTGATTGCATGCCACCCACGCGACAAGGTGATGATTGTACTACATTATGTTTTCCTCCATGCGGTCTCTTGGTGTCTTCTCTTCAATCGTGCTATATTCGATATTTCTCCTTATTGTAGTGTTGTGTCGCTCCCGGAGCGCTTGAACATCCCGAAATAGTATCTTTGACCAATTGTTGTCCAAAACATCCATTTTTTGCCTTGTTTAGCCTCATTTTGTCTTAACTCCTTAAATACCTAAGAAAACATAAAATAATACTAAAACAAGTAAATACGCTATCATAAGTATTCAAAATCATAAGTAAACAGATACTTAAATCACGATAATGAGACACTTATCAGCTACCCGGGGGAGGCATGAGTTTGCTGCAATTTATTCCATGTTATTAAAGACTCAAACCTTGTCTTTTCGTCGCGGCTGAGCGTATATGATCGATATGCGCCATCATTCCTGGAGTTTCGGGTTGATGATGGCGTGAATTTATTGATCTCCTACCTCGGTAACCTAGACATCCACCTCAAAATTGCTCCAAAGCATCCATACCCGACCTATCATCCACACCGTAGACGCGAGCACGTAATTAAAAAAAACAACAAAGGAACTATCTCTCTCGCCTGCTCTTCATCGACTCTAGTTTCAAAAATAAACACAATAATTGATCCGTGCACACGGACAAGCTCGCGATAGTTACGTCTGAAATCCACATGAACCCACCCTGACAATTCTATGAAACTATCTTCATATTAGCTTGATAGAGTTGATGCATGGCAACTGGGTTATCAACAGTAGATCCCCTTCATATTCCAAGAATCTGACTCACCGTCTCCACGACCAACGTTATCTGTCGAGTCGACTCCCATCTGCTCAGAGCTGTCTTCTGCCACCATGCAGTCACATCTTCGTCTCACTATATTCAATGGATCATGGCTTTTATTTCCCACACACTCGACGGGATTGACAACACGTGGATTATCTATTCCTCCAGCCCTATTTGTAATATCTTTGAGGACCCTCCGAACATATGTTTTCTCGTCTCAAAGTCTAGAATTTCCCATTGTGCCAGTATCATGTCAGCATAGTGGTCGAGTTGCACTTGTTGGTTGTTGAACTCCATCGTTGTTTTCCTGTCGCGTTCTTGCGCTATAGAGAATATGTTCTCGACAATTGGTCCTTATAAGCCCCTAGGGCATAAAATTTATTTAGACTCCTACTAGGAATCTTCTTCCCTTCCTTAGTTATAGTTCTTTCCTTGTTATTACGCCTCACCACTTTCCCTTTCTCTCCAATGCTCTTGCCTTTTAACATGCTTGGAGTCATAGACGTTGACAATACTTCTTTTCCTTGCGAAATAGGTCTCTAGGTTGTGAATTTGACTCTCTCGTCTTCACTAGCTATATTTTTTTGCTCCATCGTGCTAGTGTTGCTTTCCTTCGTGAGTATGCACACCAGAGTGTTTTCTATAACTTCGTTCTTTTTCTAATTTACCATCGTCACTTTTTTCTTTCCCCTAAAAACCACCACTCACTCACCATATACTTAATTCTTAATGTTGTTCACCAGCCATTCTGATTTACTTGTGTTAGCTTGTGGACCCGATTCTACATTTGTGTTCACTTGATAACCTTCATTTGTTGTGTGTCGCTTGGATTGCTCTCAGTTGGCTTCGATATACCTGACCTTTACACACTTATAGCGAAACAAGTGGAGGTTCTTGTAGACGACTTGATATACCTTGTCCATTACCTCTATTCCCAATTTTAGAGGCACGTATGTGATAACTTGGACGCAGAAGCGTGCAAATTTCCCGCGAGTCATGTTGTGCATATTCCCGTCAATCTTAATCAGGTCGCCTATGCACTTGGCCAACTTCTTGATAATTGAATCCATGAAGAGCTCCATTAGTAAGTTGAGGATTCAAACCCATGTGATCGCACTTTCCGCTTTGTCCGTATTCGCAGGAAAATCCAAAAACTATTTGCGGATCGAGAGAATGCTCCCTGCGAATTTCCAAGGTCCCTCAGTTAATATCATTTCTCGATTTGTAGGATTTAATCCCTTCACGCAGTAGTAGCCGTGCTCTAAATCCATGAGTTCGATTTTATTGCGTAACCCCACATGATGTCCAACTTGGTTTGAAGAGTTGTGTAGTACCATGGCCTGCCCAGAACCCTAATTATGATGGTGTCTTTCCATTGGTTCTTGAGTCTTTGTTCATCGGTGAAGGTAAATCTCGTGATTGGCATATCATCTGTTGACTCGTGGACTAGGATGTCATCACTGTCTTCAATTGTGTCAAGGTCGTCGATTCGGACATTTCTATTTTTGCTCCTCGACATAGTGATTGCCGCATATGTGGCTGGTGGTTGCTTAGGGTTGCCCCCTCTCATGCCTGCGTCATGCATCGTTTCGTCCATTTATGTATCGCTAATTGGACGGAGTCGCTTCTGTTGCCCTGTAAGTAGGTATCCTGTTGAACGAATTTCGTTGTTGCTGGTAGGAATTCGTCGGATGATTCCAAAGGCTTAGGGTTCAGCAGGATAAGTAGTGTTGGTTCTACAATACACATAAAAAGTGAATTGTTTAATTATTTCAAGATATGGTTCCAAGAAGAAAAAAAAAAGTTACGATGTCTTCATGCATCATATGCAACTGTTGCTAGTCGGTACATAAGACCCTCATCAGACACTATATACAACAACATGATGCAGAACAAAATTTTCTGCTGCAGAATTTTGATATTAATATCAGAAATCTTCTCTGGTTTTTTAACCCCTATGTACTGGAGTGCTCGTCATCAATTTTTGAACTCACACACATACACACACAAAAAAAATCATCTTAGGTAAAGGTGTGATTCAAAAACTATACAATATTTTTGTTTAGCCTAGTGAACTCTATACCTTTAAAGAACATATTGTCCGGCAATGGTGCTAACGATTTATAGCAATTGTCTCTAAGAACAAAGAACCACAAGCGATTTCTCACATTCCCGTTCATTGCATACACGATTATTTGTTATAAATAACAAAACAATTCATTAAAACCCATTTACATTATTTGCCCGAACTGTGTTAATGACCAAGTTTTTAACAACATGATCAACCAAGCTAGTAGATGTTCTCCTTATTGCATTTCGTCGAAATCATTTATCCATGCAAAGATTTCATTATAAGTCAAAGATTATTACAAGGGCTCATTTCATATTTGATGAAAAATTTAAACAGAAGGAGCCTCCGTGTCCAGACAGTTAGTCATCTTGTAAATCGTGTTGCTTCTATGAGGGGGATCCTGGGCCCGGAATTCAACTCGATCGTGTTAGTACGAAATTAATAATGCAGGTACAAACCTATGTTACTACCTAATTCTCCAATAGTTTAGATATTTCATAATTAATAGTCAACGACGGTAAGAAAATACATCGTGTACCTGCACTATCTAAAGCAGTTTCCTAATCTAATAATCTTGTCATGGTAGAAGATTGAAAAACTAGATATAGAAGAGATGTTAATGGAAGTCGACTGAGCCAAACAATTCAATTAAACGATATCGAACAACATCGTAGTCAATCTCATGACAATCATCACTCAGAGTCGAACGGAAGCTTTCTGATGAAGCTTCTCCACCCCAAAAACTTCCAAAAGCGAATTCACCGTTGCTCGAAAATTCCTCCAACACCGTCTCGATTTCATCCATGCAACAACCATGTGGCTCATCTGAGAAGAGTTGTTCGATCTCAATCCTAAAGGATGTCCCACGATGTCTTAAGCTATCTTCGTTGTATTGCCTCAACTGTATGATCTGCACAATCTTGGTTCCTTTCTTCCGTCTACTGAATTTCCTGGCGTAACGTTTAGTCGACTTTAACAACTTAGATGGAAGTTTCACCAATAGGAGGATGAAGATTTTCAGGATCATGCATTCACAGCAACAACATATGACAATGCAGTCCGCAGCTAGTACATTTCGATCCTCCATGTGGTTTTTTGTGAACGATAACGGTGGGTAAGGGGAAGGTAGAAGAAGGAGGAGAAGAAGGGATCAATGGAAGTCATTTCTTGACAAGGAATAAGTTCCTTGTCATATTGGGAAGACAATTGTGATGTGTGAAGCAATGAGAATATCATGCTGTGAAGCTAAAAAAATATATGAAGTTATGCGTCGTAGTCAATGACTTCACATTCTTTAATTTGCCTTAAAAAGTGGAACTTTGTGTCTCCTCGCATGTTATGAAACATTGTATGCTAAGGAAAATATGTACACGCTGTCCGAATCTGATAACTTGCATTCTACTTCACATATAGAGGATCCTGAGCCCACGTTCTTTGATAACTTAGAATCCTTACGGCACATTTGGTTGCCCCATAAGCTGAAAACCCATATATTTTAGTGTCAAGATTATATTAAATAAAATAATTAATCTTACATTTGGTTGCCAAAAAAAATTCCACCTTGTAGCCTTTAATTTTACTAAAACTCATGTTTGGTTGCGCATACGCATCCATATAATTTCGTGAATTACCAAAACTACCCTTAAGTTGCTTCGTAATTCGTGATTCTACTTTATGTCACTCAATTGTGATGTAAGCACCTTTTTAGGGGTAGGAAAATATAATTTTTTTGAAAAAGTGGAAGCAAAACGGTATTTAACTTGAGTGGCTGAAGTTGGCGGTTGTGGCATTAAATTATCATAGGGGGGTGAGATTAGTTATCTTGGAAAATGCTAAAAAAATGCAATTTATCTTAGGCCCCTTCTACCTTTTATTTGTCAACCAAATATGGTATAAACCCACATTATTTAATTAATATGGCTGTTAAGCGCAACCAAATGTGCCGTTAAAGTATTGCTTACCTTAACTTAACATATTGAGAATTCTCAAGCATCGAACTTTACACGTCCAAAAAGTAAGTATTGAGAAATGAAAATATTATCTTTTCGCTATTTGGACGTGTACAAGACAGTATCTCATATAAACTTTTTGTTGAGTAGGGGTTATGTACAAATATGCTTAATTAGCACAACAAATCAAAGCAATTTGTCATGTGCTATAAGAATAACAGATATCGGTTCAAATAACTATTTATTCAAAAAGAAATCAATCTCGGCTATCATGAAGTCACCATGTGTGCATGCCAGAAGTATTACCTTTTATTCACAATTAAGATAATTGCACTTTAATCGTATTTCATAAGGATTGGGTGCACACGTTTTCAAGATATCTTGTCATTAATGATGAACAGGTGATTGCATAGCAAAACTGAATTTAACTTTATTTGAAATTACTATTATTACAACCAAAATTTGCTGTACTAGAAAAGAATTGCCCGACAAGCAGAATGATATATTATATACAGAAGCCACAACCTACACAAAACTACCTAACTTTGGCTCTGCTCGAGTTGCTTTTGCATTTAGATCATCAATTGGAAATACTATTCAAAAATCCAACATATTACACTCACCCGCTATTTACCTGGTTACCTCCACTACTGCTAATTTGACTGAAAAAATCTGTGCTGTAGTCTTGACTACCAAACGCCATCCTCTGAAACAATCTAATTTCTGCAGATTGTTGCGCAGAGTTGAATATTTCACTTTCTCCCACTTTCATCCCATTTGTCAAATCTGAAGTAGCCATAGTGTCGAGCGCCCTCACGACCTGTTAAGCATTAAGATATTGAAGAAAATCTAGAATATGTAGCCAAAGGCAATTTAGATGAATCAAAGTTCATTATCAATATTTTACCTGTCCCATCTTGGGTCGTTTCGCAGATGAATGGCGTACACATGCAGCTGCAACTTCAATCATTCGAAACATCTCACTATCAACATAATTTCCTTCAAGACGTGGATCGGCTAAAGCCCCAAATTCTTCTGTTTCAATTGCATGACTTAACAAAGGCCGAGCCTGAAAGAGATATAACATAGTTAACAAAAGTGTTCAAATTTTTAGAAACATCAAAATCTGTTACGATTTGCTGTCAACCATGCAGCTAAGTAGTAGGCAATTTATGACTATATGCGCATATGGTATAGGGTGCCAATCTTTTGGAGAATCCAAATCATATATAGTACTTCGTTTATTCTTCCATCATGCCCTTTGTAGCACTCGATGAATAGAGTTCACATGACAAAGGATAATGTACATAAAATTGACTACGCAATTACCAAAAACTGCAACAAAATTTCAATCGAGCTTACAGACATTTGTGGCTATCTTTTGGATTTTAGTATATGTAATTCACATGATTGAATGGCTTTCCATCCAAGAAGTGGCTCGTAGTATAGGGCTGACAAAGTTACTGCAGTTGCAATGACTAATAGTTCAAATAGGACTAGAGATGATCTCTGCTCACTGAATCCAATCATAGTTGAAAGTAATAGCTGAAAAAGATTCCACAGAATACTTTTATAGATTTTTCTCAACTTTTTATCACATATCATGGATAATTACAATGAGCCTCTAAGCCTATACCTAAAATCAAAAAGCTTCAATGAGTTTTAACTACAACAGCAACACCCTCCCCCCATCCCAGACTTTCTAATTACATCAAATTTGTTGAATAGAGAGAAAAAGTTTACGAAGTCAGTGACAAAGATGAACGTCTTTTTTGAAAGAAAAAATAAAGTTGGCTTCACTTTCATAATATTCTACACTGAACAACTTCAAATACTAAAGGTTTTATTGGTGATATAAAACACTCATGGAGAGTTCGTGCTACTATGCTTTAGAAACTTAATAATTATTTGATTATGAAGGAAACATTTGTGAACTCACCCGAAACGTCCTGCCCAACCCCTACGCTACAAGCACCACATGAAAAGGAAATCTAAGTCCCCTAAGGAAAGAGGCTCTCTTGTATCACTTCCTTTAATCAGCCAACGGTTAGCTCACACAAATAAAACTGAGCACAAAAGAATCATTAGCACGAAAATATTCGAACATTTTTCTTTAGAGAGTAATCAAGTAATCCCCGTCAAACCATTTGTCGCTTCTGTTTTAATGATCAGAACTAGCTTTGGTCTGTTAACTTCGAATTTCAAGCTCCACGATTTAATAACTGACAATTTTCACAAATCAAGATTGTGACATTAAGATTCTGTAAATTCTTAAACTGGAACAAAATTGACAAATGTAGAATTACTTTTCTAGGAGGGGAAACTAACTAAAATTTTAGACTATTTCCTATAATACGAGCCCACGTCCATGGAGGAAAATTAATAAAAATAATAATAGCAGCCAGGGCCACCCTTCCTCATAGACAGACGCGAATGCATGAGAATTATTTACATGCAGGTTCATGTGTGCCAAAATAGACACGCACTAAAGCATAGATATACAAATTTTTTACTTAATTGAACTTACCCACTCAACAAGGCTCTCATCCCCCAGGGGCTGAGATGTATCAACAGGCTTGCGCCCGGTAACTAATTCCAAGAGCACAACTCCAAAGGAATAAACGTCGGACTTTTCAGTCAATTTTCCACTGGATGCATACTCAGGAGCCATGTATCTGAAGCCAGACAGACCAAGATATTAGAAACTCAGAACAGGGGTAAGCTAGAAAATACAATCTCTTGATGCTTCAAGAACAGTTTAGCATGACCACCTACCCAAAGGTTCCCATTACGCGTGTGGTAATATGTGTGTTCAGATCCATAGCCAATTTTGCAAGTCCAAAATCGGAAACCTAAAGAAGTAGATTCTATTAAGATATTGTGGAACACCAACGTAATATCTAGGATTCACCAGAAATTCAGCTTACCCGAGCCTCAAAGTTGGTATCTAAAAGAATGTTCGATGACTTGATATCTCTGTGGATAATACGAGGATGGCCTAAAACATTATCCAGCAAATAAGTAAAGTATTAATGATTTTTTGGTTAGTTAAATAGGTTACGAGAAAGCCACGATTTACAAAAAGAAAAAAGTACTAGACCAGATACAACGCTAACAGTTCAAAACTCTGAAACTGGATAATATGCCATCATTCCTGTAATTTCACACAAACTAAAGAAAAGGTCCACTTGCATTTTATGTGAAAAAGAGCCCAAATCCTCTTTAAAAGTAGCTACCTCCAGTGAAAGACACTGGAACAAAAAGAACGCTAACAGTTGATTCATTAAAGCAAAGTAACATTTGTTCCTTGCATATTCATTTCCCCAGAGATTACATCAGGTAACCAGTAATATGCAATTTGTTTTACTGTGTGACTTCCCCTACATAATAAACTGCATACCCTGTGATATTCACAATAGTTTCAGGGAATCAGAATCAAATCACTGAATGAGTTTACAAACTCCAGGAGCCTACACCGCTCGAATTTCAGTTTCAGAGCCCTTATTTTATCTATCAAAGCAAAAGATCCCTTGTACTCTATATACTTTTTCATTCGAAAGGTAAAAATAATATTAATATATTTTGCATTATCTCTATTCTTTTATATATATCTTTTTTTTTTTGCTTGTTTTCCTTTCAGCTGACAATTTTGAGAAAGAAAATCAAAGAGTTGTTTCATCTCTCAATCGTTGTGCTCTAAGAAGGGATTTTATTTCACACGGTCAATTGTCATTACTTCAAGGACTATATTCTAACTTATAGATCATTTGAGAAGCAGCCACATCAAAGAAATCAAGGCACATTCTTTAACGAAAACATGATCATATGGAAAAACCTTTCTAAGATATCAAAAATGCAAACGGATTTAGTTTTAAGTAGCTTACAGTCTTCATGAAGGTAAGCTATTCCTCGAGCTGCACCAGTTGCAATCTTTACACGTGTAGCCCAATTCATAACAGACTCACCTTTACCATAAAAATAGTTAAAGAAGTATCAGTAATTGTTTTACTAGGAACACATCTTCCATTCAAATAACTAAAAATTACCATGAAGATTGAAGTAGAGTGTGTCATTGGGAACATATTCATATACAAGCAGCCTTCGGTCCATCGATATGCAATAACCTACAAGAGAAACTAAATGTCGGTGGTGTATGCGGCCTATTATCTCAACTTCAGATCTGAATTCTCTTTCCCCCTGTCCTCCACCAATCTTTAATTGCTTAACGGCAACAATTCTTCCATCAGGAAGGCTTCCTTTGTAAACACAACCAAATCCACCTTCACCTAAGAGATTCTGGGCTGAGAAATCGTTGGTGGCCTCAACCAGTTCTTCATAGGCAAACCATGATCTTGAATTGCCCATACCACCAGGCTCATGGGGCGAATAGACTAAAGCATTGCGAGAGCCACTTCCATTGATGGGTGCTGATATTTGCACCTTCAGTAAGCCAGAATCTACGCATGAATCAGCTGCTGCGTAAATGTGCTTTGCACACAAAATGGATGTATGTCCTTGCAGAATCTAAAATGCATGTGCTAAGTAGCTTACCTGATCTTGGAGAAGACCCGACAGAAGTTGGTATGATATGACCACCATTGTGTCCAGAATCTTTCTTTCTTCGCTTCCACACACAGCATGCTGCAGTTCCAAGAACACCTAGGAATAGGAGACCAAGTACCAAGGCAATTGCCACTGCACCTCCAGTACCAATGCCTCCTCCCCTTGCAGATGATGCACTTTCAGGACTGCTACCACTTGTATTATTTGTGTTATTACTTCCTGGTGGAAATAGAGGTGGTGATGGAGAAGAAGGGGGTGGTGGTGAAACAAATGAAGGAGGAGGTGGTGATGGAGAAGAAGGGGGTGGTGGTGAAACAAATGAAGGAGGAGGTGGTGATATTGGTGTTGCAGGTGGAGGCGATGATCTTGGGGGAGGATCTGAAGGTGGTGGAGCTACTGGTGGAGTGCGAGATGGAACTGAAGGTGCAGTAGAGTTAGGGGGTGGCGCAGAGCGTGGTGGTGTAACTGAAGGTAGCGGAGGCGAACTGGCAGGGGGGTTACTAGCTGGTGGAGGCGGTGAATTTCTAGGTGGCTGGGCCGGTGGAGGTGGACTTTGCGGTGGTCGTGGAGTTGGTGGAGGTGGGGAATTACTCGGCGGCTGAGGCGGAGGTGGAGGTGGATTAGTTGAGGGAGGTGGTGAACGTGGAGGATCAGATGGTGGTGGTGGTGGCGGTGAGCTAGGAGGCGGAGCAGGTGGTGGTGATGTTGGAGAAGGACTAGATGGTTGAGGAGGAGGTGGACTTAAAGATGGAGGAGGTGGAGAACGTGCAGGTTGAGGTGGACGTGCCGTTGGAGGAGGACTACTCAATGGAGGAGGTGGGGTTAAAGATGGAGGTGGTACATTGGCCGGAGGAGGTGGTGAAGGAGATGGTTGTGGTGGAGGCAATGTAGGAGGTGGAGTAGCCGTGGGGGGTGTGGATGAAGACGGAGGAGGCGATTGAGGAGGCGAGGGCGGAGGTGAATTTGACTGAGGCGGAGGAGCATTGGACTGAGGCGGAGGAGCATTGGGCGTGGTTGGTGGAGGGGAACCGGGCTGAGGGGGTGGTGCACTAGGCGGTTGAGGTGGCGGAGAATTTGATGGATTAGGAGGAGGTGAGGAAGGCAATGGTGGTGGAGAATTGGTGGGCAAGGGAGGTGGGGCAGCAGTACCAGGAGAATTAGAGGGTGGAGATGCAGACATCTCTCTCTCTCTCACTCTCTCTCTCTCTCACCAAATCTATAAACTCTAAAACCAACCAACTTTTACCATTTCTGTGAAACCAAATCTATTTAGAATTCTGTCTGTGTGTGTACAAAAGGAATGAACTACAGAGTACAATGTATTATAATCCAGCTGAGAAATTCAGTTCCCGGGCAAACAACACAATCATAACCTCATCAATCAGTTACTTATTTCCAAATTGAAGCTCAGCATGAAAAATACCCAAAGAGTACGCGATAATCACTAACCAATTCAATCAACGAGCCGAATCAAACACAATGGTCGAAAAGATTCAATCTTTACACAAAATTGACATGGAATTTACCAGGGTGACTAATCAAAACCGAAATCCTGCAGTTTAACAGGATCCCACCGACACAAATCTCAGTTAAATTCCACCAAACAGAAAAAATTCAGGTACCCACTTCAGTTTACAATCATTAGAAGAAGAAAAAAAAGGTGATTACAACTCTTGTTACAGCAAAACCCCAGAATCTAAGGTTCACCAAAAAGCCCTAAAAAGAAAAGAAACACTTTTCACACTGACGAGAGACATATTGATGATAGTGGCTGGCTACTCATCAATCTCCAAAGTGCCACATGCAAAAAGATTAAAAATGGCTACACAAAAGACACCAGATGTATGAAATCTAATCCCACCCCCACCAACAAAAAAAGAAGATAATTATAAAAGCTTTTCTTTTTTTGTTTCTCAAATGTCAAAATTGTACACAAATCAAAAAGGGTGGAGAGGCCAAATTCAGCCAGTTGTCGTTGATGACGCCCAGAAGAAGCTTCTGTCAATTGTAAGAAGCTCGCTCCACCAACACACAAAAAGAAAAAAACGCGCAAAAAGAAAAAATAATGGAATTATTATTATTATTGTTAGTATGAGTAAATGTAATGACGGTGGTTTTACAATGAAACAACCAAGTACATAGTAGTATTATTCCCTACTACTACTGTTTGTTTGAATGAATGAATTGAAGTATTGAACAGTAGGTGGTTTCTTTCTTTTGTGTTTTAAATATAATAATAATAAGGTCGTGGTCAGTGTGATTATTTGCTTTGTTGCTTCAGTTGAACGACAATATATATATATATATATATATCACACTCTTCTAACATTTTATTATATTTAAAAATTATAGTTACAGAAAAAAGATTACGCAACGTTGCACCTCATGCTTAGAAAAGGTCAGCACCTAAAATATTTAGTTTCGTTGGGTCCCACCCAGTACACGAAAGTTTCTGCTGAGTTTTCACCGTTCATTTCGTGTATTTTAGGTGTAAATTAAACATTCTTTTCCGATATATATATATATATAGCTTAGATTTTATAGAAATAGCAATTTATTTGTTGCATTTGTAAAATAAACGGAGTAGGACGTACCTATTTATAGTTGATGGAATATTTATTTATATGCTTTATATAGAAGGCGATAAGCTACAAATAAACAATCATTGGACTCGTTTGCTTTGGATTTTGTTAGTACCTTTACCATTTAAATTCTTACTACTATACACACCCAAACAAGAAAATCTCCTCTCCTCCCCAACCTGGTTGGTGAAAATTTATTTTTAACGTATGTGATTTTTGTTTAAAAATGACAACTTTCACTATGATGGTGCATGTTCATGTGTTTCAATTTGTACTTTAATAATAATTCGAAAAGTCCCAACTCCAAATTGTAACCAAACTACATAAATGTTAATTGAAAAATATTTTAATACAACAAATACGGATTATGATTCCTTTGTTTCCTCATTCAGACTTCCAGTAGTATGATATAGTTCTTTTAATATTTAATATATATACATCTATATCTTTTGTAACTTTAATTAAAAATGATTTCTTAAAATTTTAATTACAAAACTTAAAGGGACTTCTTCATTGATTTTGGGCAGGAAAAACTTTCATTACTCGTTGTAGTATATATGAAAGTACATTAGTCCTGCGCACATAATTTTAATTGATGATAAAATATGGTTTTTTTTTTCAAAAATGGTCTTTTATCGTGACCTCATTACGAAAATAGTCCGTTATCGCGTCATTTAATACATTTAGTCCTTTATCATGAATTTTTGTCTAAGTTTGGTCCTCCGGCAAAAACAATTCAACGAAATCCGCACATGAGGTCACGTGCCGATGAGATTTGAGAATTTTGACCTATTTTGACTAATTTTCACTAAAAAATTTGTAATTAAAAATATATAGTTTATATTATTGAAAATCCAAAAAAAAATAAAAAACACAAAAAAATGTAATTTAAAAAATATAGTTTTTATTATTGAAATCCCAAAAAAATTTGTAATTTAAAATATATAGTTTTTATTATTGAAATCCCAAAAAAAAATTAAAAAACACAAAAAAATTGTAATTTAAAATATATAGTTTTACCTATTGAAATCCCAAAAAAAATATAAAAAAACACAAAAAAAAATTGTAATTTAAAATATATACTTTTTATAATTGAAATCCCAAAAAAAAAATTAAAAAACAAAACAAAATTGTAATTTAAAATATATAGTTTTTATTATTGAAATACCAAAAGAAATTAAAAAACAAAAAAAATGTGATTTAAAATATATAGTTTTTGTTATTGAAATCCCAAAAAATATTAGAAAAAACAAAAAAAAAATGTAATTTAAAATATATAGTTTTTATTATTGAAATCCCAAAAAAAATAAAACAAAAAAAAATTAAAATGTATAGTTTTTTGTTAACAGGTTTGGAATTACGACCTAATTAACTGAATTATTTATTTGAGTTGAAACGCCTTTGCCCGTGGTTCAAAAACTAAACACTTATTTAAAGAGAGAGAAAAATGACAAGAACATTCTTTCCTTTTATTCACTATGATCCACTATTTTTCCGAGTCGATATGCGTATTTCCAAGTCTATATGTGTGTTTTTCCCCCAATTGTCCGACCTCTCTCTTTTTTCCCTTCTTCCTCTGTTTATATAGAGTTTTTAGGGACAAGTGTCGTTATGCATGGGTTTACAGGTGTCGTTATGCATGTGGTGGTGCTTTACACGCGTTACAATGTTCATTTAACCAATAAGATAACGTCTATCTTGCTTTACTAAGTGTTGATTGTATCATTTTATCTTCTTCCGAGGGCTTTTGCCTCCTTTATGATAAGGGGTTGACTGCCTTCTTTGCCTCCGAGGGCCTATTGCTTCTAATGGTGACTTGAGGGCCAAGTTTGGGTGTTCTCTTAGTGACAGTGCTTCTCCGATAGGTACGTACTCTGGAGTGAGTGGTTCAAGATATTCTCCGAGGGGGTGTTTATGAGTTGATCTCCGAGGGGTTTTTAGCTTTCGTGGGTAGGTGTTTTATTTCTCCGAGTGCCCGGAAAGTGTTGTTCTGTTGTTCTTACGTTATTGTGAAGTTCCGTCCTTTGGGTTGGTCGACTGGGGTAGTGTACCGAGAGCATTTGTATTGGGAGTGTATAGCAAGGAAGTGTTTTTGTCAAGGTTATGGGACTCTGTTGGTTTCCGATAGCTCCAGTGGGCTTTGATAAGTTGGTTCTTTTAACTCATCCTTTCCGATGGTTCATACTTCTCGGAGAAGCCGAATGAGTGGGGCGGAGTGCTTGTCCAATGTTGCGCCAGTTCTGATGTGTATTCCGATAGGTGTCTGCCTTGGTTACAGATTTCGCATGTTGGGCCATTAGGCACGACTTTGCTCCAGTATTTGATTTTTGAAGATGTGCTCCGAGGGCGCTTGATGTGGCTAGGAGGTATCTGGGTGTTGTTCTATTTTGTCGGTCCTCGGGGGTTTTCCGATGGAGACTTGGGGTGTGATACCTGTATCGTGAATGCAAGTCGCATAATCATATAATAATATATCGGGTAATTCCAGTGAATGAATTATTGTCTATTTTAAGCAGGTGGATTTTCCTTCTGTTAACATTTTTATTATTGAAATCCCAAAAAAATAAAAAATAAAAAAAAATTGTAATTTAAAATATATAGTTTTAATTATTGAAATCCCAAAAAAATTAAAAAACGCAAAAAAAATGTAATTTAAAATATATATAGTTTTTATTATTGAAATCCCAAAAACAAAAGCCGGTGGTGGTGGCTTTTCTGGTCCGTTCCGTTGGGGTGGGCGGGGGGGAGGTCCGGGAGGAAGACGAGCCAATTTTTTTTTAAAATTTCAATAATAAAAATATATATTTTAAATTACAAATTTTTGGTGTTTTTTAATTTTTTTTTTGGATTTCAATAATAAAAACTATATATTTTGAATTACAAATTTCTTGTGTTTTTTAAATTTTATTTTTTGGGATTTCAATAATAAAAACTATATATTATAATTACATTTTTTTTGTGTTTTTTAATATTATTTTGGGATTTCAATAATAAAAATAATAAAATTTAAATTACAATTTTTGTGTGTTTTTAATTGTTTTTTGGGATTTCAATAATAAAAACTATATATTTTAAATTACCATTGTTTTTGTGTTTTTTTATTATTTTTTTTGGATTTCAATAATATAAATTATATATTTTAAATAACAACTTTTTTTGTTTTTAAATTTTTTTTGGGATGAAAACTATATATTTTAAATTACAAACTTTTTGTGCTTTTTAAATTATTTTTGGGATTTCAATAATAAAAACTATATATTTGAAATTACAATTTTTTTTTGTTTTTTTTTTATTTTCTTTTTTGGGATTTCATTTATAAAAATTATATATTTTAAATTACCATTGTTTTGTGTTTTATAATAATTTTTTTTGGATTTCAATAATAACAATTATATATTTTAAATAACAAATTTTTTTGTTCTTAATTTTTTTTTGGGATGAAAACTGTATATTTTAAATTACAATTTTTTTTGTGTTTTTTAAATTATTTTTGGGATTTCAGTAATAAAAACTATATATTTGAATTTACAATTTTTTTTATTTTTTAATTTACTTTTTTGGCATTTCAGTTATAAAAACTATATATTTTAAATTACAATTTTTTTGTGTTTTTTAAAATTGTTTTTTGGGAATTAAAAAATAAAAACTATATTTTTTAAATTATATTTTTTTGGTCAAAATAGGTCAAAATCTCCAAATCTCATTGGCACTTGACCTCACGTGCGGAATTCGATGAAAAACTTGGCCGGAGGACCAAAATTGGACAAAAAATCACGATAAATGACTAAATGTGGACAATGGCGCGATAACGGGCTATTTTCGTAATGAAGCCACGATAAATGACTATTTTTGAAAGAAAAAAAACCTAATAAATTAAAGTATCATTTTTTAAATAATCGTTATTGCAAAAGCTATTAACGTATTCAAAAGTTTATGTTTAGATTTTAGACACATTTCTCCTTAATACCAAAGACTAGCATGTTCTTAATATTCTTTTTCTAGAGGATATTATTATCCTTTTAGGTTAATTTAATTTGAAGTACAAAATTATTAAGATTAATGTAAAGAGCGGTGCTATTAGAGCTTTTTCGAATTATTTGTTAATTTGTGGTTCTCACATGGATAATAATGTGGTGTATATTCATAACAAATTAAACATGGCTATAGGCATACAATTTTTTATTGTTTTAGACACCAATAAACTGGTACTATTGGATATGTAATCAATTTGTTAAATTTTTATTCTAAACTCGTACTAGTCATGTTGGGCAAATAGATGTATAACGATATAATTTTCAACATTAACAACCACAAAAAGCCCAGAATGAAAAAACTCATTTGCACATATAATTTTCAACATTGCAAGTGTGCGGTCTGATTTTTTATGGAAGAAAAGATAATTAAAAGGGGCAATGTATAATGATAATGAATAAATGCACCAGACGGGAAAAAGGATCAGGCTACTCCCGCGAAAAGGGTCTTATCACAAAGGCCTTTGTAAAATGTGTCAACCGTGACCTCAGAGCTAGACAAAATATCACTCGTACCGGACGAATGGCTAACGACACTTTTCACTTGCGCAAAAGTCACATGTATTATAAAAGAGCGTCAAACGTTATCAGAACGTGATCTCCTTTAATTCACGGGCGACCCGTATTAAACTTTTGTCAGTAGATCCGCCTACCACAAAGCAATATTTATAAACACCCATCCTCGCCATTCATGTTGAGCGTAACGGGTGTAAATCAGAAATCAAAACAATATTTAAAGTCGAGGCAAGAGTTAAACTCTTTCTCTGAGTTGAACTCTTTCTCTGAGTTGAACTCTTTCTCTTTAAAATGATATTTGCCCCGCTCGGTGCTTACGGTTTGATCGGCAATTCGTTTCCCAAGAGTGCAATGACTAACTCTTAATATAGCAGGAAATATTAAGATCGGCGAAACAAAAGAACGTTTTGAACTCTCGTAACAAAACAGAAAGTAAGAAAAAATGTATTTGATTGAGTGATTTTGGAAGAGGAAGAAGCTGTCTTTTATAGATGACGAAAGTGGGCTTAGGGGGTGACTGGACGGACACATCATTTCCACGTCACAGCTTTCCTGCCAGAATCTGCACAACTTTGGCTGACTATACACCTATTCGGATGAAATGTGGCTTGATTTCTGCTGACTAGGTGCGTAAGTGACTATTTGATGACTGGATTTCCCGCCAGATTTTCAGCCACTAGACACACTGAATCGGCTAGATTCTTACACCTAATCACGATTTAATTAATTATTTAATTTGTTATTTTATTAATTATCAGATAATTAATTAATTACTTAATTAAACTTTGTCCAAAAAGATAAGTATTTGATAGGCAAGCCCAATCTCAAGCCCAAGCCCAAACCCATGGCCTATGACATGTGACCCACGACCCCGCCCTGGCCCGGGTCCGGTCCGGACAGACGGACAGCGGCGGCGCGCGAGCGTGCGGGCTTGAATTGAAGCCTAGCCCATCTAAGCCTTCTCCCCTTCAAAGACTTGTGGTACCTCTTGGGCCCAAATTCCTACAAAAAACAAGCAACAAATAAAGTGTAAAAGTTAGCTCTCTTTTTTCCATGTGGGATTGTGACTTTTCACATTCCCATTCATTTCCTTTTCTTCCATCATATTTTATCTCAACTAGCTCATTTTATCATTTAATTTCTCATTCATCCCAAATTGGTTTTGAACAATTAAATATACTAGGTTCATCTACACAAAATGTAGATTTCAATGAGCTAACGAAATTATAATTTCATAAATAAGAATCAATTGAAATAAATTATTAAATATCAGTGATACACCAATTTTTTCAACAATCCCCCACATGAATGAAAATTCAATGTGTACATTCGAGAGAGTTCAGGCGGAAAGCTTACTACATCAGGATAGGTAGCTTTTGGCTTTGAACCTTCCTTAGTGAAATAGATCGGATTTGCTTAGCTGATCAGTGAACGTGATGTCTTGAACCGTTCAGATGTTGGTGTAAACCAGGACAACTGTATTCACAGTAACTCCCCTAACATCTTTTGATCCTCATGGTTGTGTCCGTTTTGGCCCTGGACAACTCTTGGGGTTCATAAGTGTTTTCTTATGAAGCGACCAAACTTCACACTTACATAAATGATCTCCTTCCAAGAGTATCATGTCATACTCTGCCTAATTAGGCTTAGGAATCATTAAAATTTAAACTTAACCCTACCCTTTCTACAGGTAGCATATTTATCGTACACGGGAATGAGCTGGAGTTAGCTCAAAAATGCTATCACTGAATCCTTACAATTTTGTTGTCCCTTTGAACCAAGATCTCGGGATCTCCAATCAACATAGTTGGGTTCCATCACAAAGATTCTTTAGTGTTGAGTTTTAAACCCATTCCCCTCGATAAGCAGTATGTTTGATCTCTTTGTAGGCCTTTAGTCAATGCATCCGATAAGTTTTCCTTTGATTTTACATAATCAATGGAAATGACATCATTAGAGATCAATTGCCTTATGGTATTATGTCTACGACGAATATGTCTAGACTTATCATTGTACATGCCACTTTATACCCTTCCAATAGTTGTTTGGCTGTCGCGGTGTATTAAGATAGCAGGCACTGGCTTATTCCAGCAAGGAATGTCCTCAAGAAGGTTACGAAGTCATTCTGCTTCTTCACCAGCCCTATCCAAGGCAATAAACTCGGATTCCATCGTGGAGCGAGCTATACATGTTTGTTTTGAGAACTTCCACGACACAGCTCCACCTCCAATAGTAAAGACATACTCGCTGCTGGATTTTGTGTGTTTCGTGCGTGAGTAGTGTGTGTTTTGTAACTTTTTTTTTTAATAACTTATAATTGTAAGTCAGACTCTAGAGGACAGGGCAGATTCAAAAAAATTACTCCTTGGAAATATGTTGGGGCCCCGCGGGTTGGGGACGGTATCTGACCGAGATCATGTCCCTAACCCGCGGGGTCCCACTCCGCGAATTTTTTCCCTGTCCTACGGGACTTTTTTTCGACGGATTTTTCTTGGCCGGGGAAATCCTATCTGGTGGGGTCGAGTTTCCCGTTTTCGACCCGTTCCACACACCTCTACTCAAGAGTAATTTCATATATGAGTTGCAACAAACAATAACTTATTTTACTTTAAAACATTTTTTATAAACTGGCTACTCAATGCTTTGAATAAGTACTCACTGAATATTTACTGTATCATCCCTTACGAATTATGATTCTTACCTTCAATTCTTTTTTTTTAATTGATTCTTCTCTTCAATTTTTTTTCTAGAAGTTTATCCCTTTTAATAATAATCTATTTTTCAAAGTCAGATGATAATTAGTATTAAACAGAAAAGTTGTCTACTGCTTGAATTATTCAAATACATACATATATATTTATAAAAAGAAAAAAGATTTTACTTGACAAATTCCAAAAAAAACTACTAACTAGTGCAGGCTGTCCAGCGGGGTAAAGGATTGATTATTCAATCATATATGCGTATCCATCATAGTCCTCTGAAGAATTTGACTGAAAATTTAATAGTCATGTCGGTTGATAATGACATTCATATATACCTATTATACTCCATATACTATTCAATATTCAACTCTAATTACTTGAATTTAGCGTCGCACCTTAGCGCATGACGGAGACTCATTCCTCTATATTCCCAACGACAAAATCCAGTTAAGATGTTCTATTAAATAGTTTTACGCTCTTCATCATCCATGGCAATTAAATAAGCACTCACATGACAGACTTTTACCCCACACCAAATCAAAACTCACACTAGTTATTTCATGGGACTCTTTAACGTACACTTGGAAATAAATCAATAATAAGTAGAGAATACACCGGGCAGTTTAACATATTTAATAGTTTACGCCTGTCAAGCTAAGAAAAAAACTCCTTGGTCCAACACCTCTTTAGCGCCTGTGAGAATTTTAAATTCCTTTAAAATGGAGGAAAGGAAACCACATCTTTCTGAGAACTTTGTACTGTTTTAGAAAAAAAGGAAGCTGATTCGTGGAGTAAATTTATATTATTTGCATTTCTATATCGATTTCATTAAAAATAAACCAATAGGCAATAGCTAGTTATTGTTGGAGAATTTAATTAATTTGGTGTTGAGACCAAAAATATTAATTAAATTATATTGGAATTCAGTCCAATATAAAGTGTGACATAATATAATTATTTATATTAATAGCCAAGCGTTAGAGGGTGTGAATGGTAATTTGCCTTTTGAGGGGCATAAGTGGAACTTGTTCCACATTGAACATATTCACCACAAAGTTCTATATATAATCCCTATGTAGGTGTTTTGGCTAATACATAGTTTTCACTTAACAAAAAAAGATGTCTTCTCCGGGGAAGATAAAACCCATCCTTCACATCAAAAACTATTTTGTACATAAAAATCATAGCATAATCATTTGGAGTTCTGCAAGTATCGCTAGTGTTCGATTGAGGGGATAATATTGCGCTTCACTTGCTATCTCGGGGAAAGGACGTTGTACCTTGGGAGGTCAGTGCCGCATGAGGGCTTGAAGCGGTAGCCGCGACATAGTGATCTTAAGGGGAAGAGGCTTGCTTCGGACTCGTCCACTATAAACGATTATTTAATCGTTTGAGGTTTTTTCTATCACCGTTCTTTATAGTTTATTTTATGTTCTTGCATGAGATATATCCGTATGAATGTTTATTTTTTGTGTTGTATATGTAAAACATGTTTATCTTTATGTTTGTTAGAAATACATGTTCATATGTTTTTTTTATTTGTGTTATTGAAATCTGGAAATTCTTGTTATGGCTATACACCGGTGCCAACAATCTTAAGATCACTATTTAATTTCGTGTTCATGGTGTTAGTGGGAAAATTCCCAGATTATGTTTTGTATCTTCAAACGATTTTCCAGAATTTTCAAGGCGTGCAAATATTAATTTGATGAACCGGTTGTGGAGAATTGATCTACACCTTTATACCTTCTAATTTGTTGTCCATCTGCAAAATGTTCTTAGTAAATCTCTAGATTTTAAGGGCATCTTTAAATCCGATCTCCAGAATTTTTTAAAGGTATGTTTTAAGAGTTATTACTTATGTTAATTCTATAATTGTGCGTTTAACTGAAACGTTTTGGTTTCATGCTCCTTGTATAAAATTCATTTGAGATGTTTTGATTATATCTGTTTGTTCAAAAGACATTATATTATCCGTGCATTTCTTTTATAAAGATTCCTTTTGGGAGTTGATTTGTGTTCATGTTTGAGAAATAATGAATCGGTGAGTCTTTAAGTGCACATTTAATTTCAACAATTCTCTTAAGGCCAAAATATTGAGGTACGTTTCTTTCCTAATTGCATTTAATATACGGTTTTAAACTTCTGCATGGACTAGCCTTGAGCAATTTTGGTTGCTGACCATAATATTATGTCTATGCGTTTAATCTGCAAGTTGAGGATATATTGTGTGTGTATGCGTGATTTAAGGTGTAGTTAATTGCTAATTAATGAACAACCGTGCGTTACTTTCCATGCGTTACTTTCCATGCGTTATTTTCCTGGGAATGTTTGTTGTAATAACTCCATGATTAACTATCGAGCGTTACTTTGGAATAAATGGGTTTAATTATATTGAGTTATTGACTAGGGGATTGCATATCTATTGAATTGCATGTAACGTGTTTACATGTTTTGTGTGGAGAGATAAATTTTGTGATCACTTGTTAATTAATTGTTTTGAAATTTGAATTGGTCAAGTGCTGCTGACTGCAGAGCATTGCACGTAATTATTTATGCTTAATGCTGCTGCCTTATGTTAGTCTTGTGACACACGTGATCAACTTCTTTATGTTTGAAGTATTAGACTTACTTTGTGAATGCATTGGGTGTACAGTTATTTGAGACGCAGACATGCTTTAATCAAATTAACTTAGTATTAATTGTATGCATGTTCTCAATATTTTAGTACATGCTAGGTTATATATGGCTATGTTTGATATTGGATTAATTGTAACAAGCATCTTGTAATATGCTTCTCTGTAATAGTTATGCTGATTACATGCTATAATTAATATTATGGGTTGAAACGCGTTGATGAGAAATTATTCAGTTTATAATGTTTCATATTGTGAAAAAAAAAATTACTTGTGGAACCTTTAAAAGAATTTTATTAATTCCAAGTATTGAGACTTGTGAATTAACTTTGTGAATTAACTTGAAGAAAATTCAAAGTGTAACATGTAAGTTATATGCATGTTTATGTGATTCTTGCGCATGATGATAATAATATAATAAAAGCGTTAGGCTTTTGAGAAGATTATATTATGTGAAATATTTGAAACTATAAGCCTAATTTTCTGAAATTAGGAACTTTTTCTAAGGTGGAAATTGCAATTGAGATATGTAAAAATATATAAAATTGCAAGTGTGCCCTATGAAGACTTTAAATAATTCTAAGTGCGAGACTTGTGAATTATGTAGAGATATGGCTAGTGAGAGCACTAACAACAATGCCACGAGCATCGAGAATTCACCAATGACGGGCGACGTCGAGGTCGTTACGCTAAGTCAAAGAGCTAACGGTATTGAGACAGTAGTACCGGTTTTGAGAACCACTATGTCATATTCTCAACTAGGAAACCTAAAAGAATTTCGAAATAATTCTAAGTACTGAGACTTATAAATTATTCGAAATAAATTCAAAATGAGAATAATTCTAAGTATTGAGACTTGTGAATTATTTGAAGGAAAAAAATGAGATTAATTCTAAGTATTGAGACTTGTGAATTATTCAAAGAGAAATCAAAGTGAGAATAATTATAAGTATTGAGACTTGTGAATTATTCGAAGATATTCTAAGTGAGAATATTTATACAGACGGTTCTGTCGCAGAAAGGTGGAGTGTAAGCGGACTTGTCCCTCCACTGGCTTGGGAACCTAATATTCTGTCGTATAAAGGTGGACTTTAAAGAGGTTTTGTCCCTCCACTGGCCTGGGAATATCTGTATAAATAGTTCAGTTGAGAATTCTCAGCGATACTAATAGAAATAATTATGTGGATTATTTAATTAGTTATGGCGGCTGAAAATTCAAACAACAACTCGAACGAATGGTAGGTAGACACTGGGGCTACTCGACCACATCTGCGCGAACAAGTGGATGTTCACGACCTATCGACTTGTGGAGAACTAGCAGTGTTTCTTGGAAAACTCTGAAATCTCAAAAGTTGAAGGCAAGGGAACGATTGTACTAAAGAGGACCTCGGGGAAAGGGGTGACCCTAAACGAAGTGCTTCATATTTCAGAGATTCACACGAATCTAATATGTGGTACAATGTTGAACTAGAAAGGGTTCACACTAGTCTTTGAGTCAGACAATGTTATCCTGTCTAAGGGTAGAACCTTTGGAGGAAAGAGATTTTGGTTTAAGAATCTTTTTTAAGATGTATGTTATGACCATGTCATCTAAGGGTGAGGCTAGTACTGAGGCTAGTGTTCAAGTTTGATGTAGTAAAAAGTCTCGTGTGAGGAGACTAGTTTTACGAATAAATGTAATCGAAGTTGCATTTGAGACAAATATTATAATTCATTTCGATTACTTGTGACGTCTTTATGACATGAAAATATAATACAAGTGCGAGACTTGTATATTGTGTGTGTGTGTGTGTATATATATGTGTATATATATAGTTGTTGAAAATACAAGTGTAAAAATTGTATAATATATATATTTATATTTGTAGGAAATAACACAAGTGCGAGACTTGTATGTTATTACATATATACATATATAAATATTTATTGAAAATAACAAAAGTGTGAGACTTGTATGTTATATATATTTGTAGAAAATAAAAACAAGTGCGAGACTTGTATTTTATATATATATACATTTCTTTGAAATATTTGGAATTGAGTCCAAATATAAGTGTGTAAATTAAATTCCTTAGTGAGAAGCAAGTGGAATTTAATACTATTTATTTTACTAAATAGATTAAATATTCATATTTATTTGAAATAAGACGTTATATACGCAAATTAAATAAATTCTATTTTCTTTGAGGGTCGAGACATTTCTTTCATTGAGGAAAGAAAAGAAATGTGGGGGCGAGAGGAAAGAAAATGTTGGTTCAGATTTTCTAAATTTTAGTTAGAAAATAATCATACTAATCTCTTTAGACTTTAAGAAGTCAAAGATAATAGTGTAGGCGATTGACGAAAGGTCTAGCGAGAGACTAAGTAGCAAATTCATCGAGGGAAATGGGAGTTTTGAGCCCACCAAAAGACAACACCCCATGATGGCAACCCTACCTGAATTGTAAACCCCAATTTGCAGGTTCAAAGGGACAACCGAATTGTGGGGGAGAGTCGAACAAAGCACTCGGGAAATTGAGTTCCCAACCCATTTCTAGGATGAAAGAGTGATGGACCTGTACAGGTTAAGGAGAACTTGAGGTTCTAATGATCCTTATGTCTTGTGAACACAAGCGGGGTATTGCAGGATACCCTTAATGAGAGATCACCTATATCGAATGTGAAGGGGCCGCTTCTATGAGATGATACGAAATGGCTAAATCTCTAAAGCATTCGATGAAATTTTTCAAGGCAGTCCAGGGCCGAAACGGACAACAACGAGAACCAATACGGTACTGAAATGAGTTGTGTGAGTATCATTGTCTTGGTATACACAAAACGCCGAACAGTTCAAGGCATCACGTCCACTGGTTGGCAAGTATATCCGATGGTATTTCACTAAGGAAGGTTCAAGGCCCAAAACCACCTATCCTGATGCAACAAGTTCCGGCAGAACTCTGAAATTGCATATAGCATTGTTAGGCTCACGTGCATTTTAGCCAATTACATTCATGTGGGGGATTGTTGGAGAATTTAATTAATTTGGTGTTGAGACCAAAAATATTAATTAAATTATATTGGAATTGAGTCCAATATAAAGTGTGGCATAATATAATTATTTATATTAATAGCCAAGTGTTAGAGGGTGTGAATGGTAATTTGCCTTTTGAGGGGCATAAGTGGAACTTGTTCCACATTGAACATATTCACCACAAAGTTCTATATATAATCCCTATGTAGGTGTTTTGGCTAATACATAGTTTTCACTTAACAAAAAAATGATGTCTTCTCCGGGGAAGATAAAAACCATCCTTCACATCAAAAACTATTTTGTACATAAAAATCAAGCATAATCATTTGGAGTTCTGCAAGTATCGCTAGTGTTCGATTGAGGGGATAGTATTGCGCTTCACTTGCTATCTCGGGGAAAGGACGTTGTACCTTGGGAGGTCAGTGCCGCATGAGGGCTTGAAGCGGTAGCCGCGGCATAGTGATCTTAAGAGGAAGAGGCTTGCTTCGGACTCGTCCACTATAAACGATTATTTAATCGTTTGAGGTTTTTTCTATCACCGTTCTTTATAGTTTATTTTATGTTCTTGCATGAGATATATCCGTATGAATGTTTATTTTTTGTGTTGTATATGTAAAACATGTTTATCTTTATGTTTGTTAGAAATATATGTTCATATGTTTTTTTTATTTGTGTTATTGAAATCTGGAAATTCTTGTTATGGCTATACACCGGTGCCAACAATTATCACGTTTATTTTCTTTCACTCAATTTCTTGGAGTTGTACACTGCATCAGTAGTACTGTCGTACATATGTATAAAATAAAGATGCCTATCCTTTCAACAAAATAATCTTAGTGTCACAAATGAAAACAGTCCTTTGTTGCTCTGGCAATTTTATTTACGATCTTTAATACAATATGTAGCATTAACCTTCTTATATTGCCACTTTCTCGAACCTTTATATAGTACTTGATTGGTTATTTGGTACCTCTGGACTGTTGTTATTTTCCTTTAAAATACAAAATCCCATTAATTAGATCCAGTAGTAATGATTAACAAGAAAGAATTAAGATAGAAAAGAAAGAAAAAAAAACAAGTGAACCATAAGCAACATGCCCAGGAATTGAAAGAATTAAGACATAAACAAATATGTGCTCGCGCGGGTCCTAATTAAGAAGAAAAATAAATCAAAACTCTTATAAGGCATTTGATTCTCTATTCACGCTGCAGGTTTAAACCAAGTACCGTGTTTTGCCTCTTTCAGCTTATAGGCCTCTTTGCTTTGAAAGCTCCCTTCAACCGAATGGTACATTTTATCTGCCAATGAGTAAACAACGCCATTCTTGCCATCAAACATGTTGAAATAAATTTTGTTGGCACGACGACTTCCAACATCACAAGTCTCTGCAAAGGATACCTTGGGACTGACGTACAAACATTTGTTTTCCAGACTTTGTAACGGGCGCCAAACTAGTACCTCCAAGTCTAGCTTGTAAACACCCACTCGTCTGTCTATGTGCGTAACAAAAACACCAAATATTTGTCCCTCCACTTCTGCCATATAGCTCTGGTGAAGCACTCTAAAATCCACTTTCTTCTCGAGACACTTGTTGTATTGAAACCAATGCCATGCTTTGTTATTGGGTTCGAATATACCCAAGTTTCCTGATTGATCCAAACAATAGAAATCCCCCCTGAGAAAGACAGGGGAACAGTTGGTGCTTAAAGATTTAAATATATTCAGTCCACTTATTCTCGCCCAACTTGATCGATGATACCGAAGTCAATACTATAACGTGTTCTGTTTGAGAAGATTCCAAAAATAACGCAATCGCCTGCTGAAGTTGGGGCTGAGGTGAAACATACTTGGAGGAAAGAGTCCTCGGTTGATGGAAGTTGTATCTTTACCTTTGTGATAGGATTGAAAAAAAAGTATGTATGCATTGCTCACCATGAGACATTAGCAGCCACCCGAACTTGGAGTAGCAAATTTCTGCATCCAACAGTTCCGGAAAATCTAAGTAGTAGGAGTTATTGTATACAGAGTGAAACAGTTTCCATCTAAATATATTTTCATTGGTTTTGTTGGATAACATCAAGCATGGCGAATCAAAATACGGTGAGTGAACCGGTGGTGGCAAAGCCAAAGATAGTTGTGAAGTATTGATGGAATTCCACCTTTTGCAAACTTGCTTGAAAACAGGACGGTCTCCCAAACGAAGATGCTCTACAATGAAACTCAAAATTTCGGGGAGAAGTTCAGACCAACACCTCTCTGTTTCGAATTTTGTCTTCATCTTTTTGGCAAGATACTCGATTGTTCTGTACTTGTCATGATTCTACAAAATACAAGCCCTTATTTCAGTGCCTTAGGAGTCATATATATATATATATATATATATATATTAGTTCGCAGGTAAAACTAGGTCTAAGTAGTTTCTGTCTAACTGGGATTTTGTGACATATTTATGTGAATATATGTACTGTACCATTTGACTCATTTGAGCCCAATCGCGCAGGATAATAATGGCGAATAGTGTCAAAGGGGAAAACAATGAGCACTATCCGTGGCTCTTGATAACTCACGGGAAGGACTACCAAATACAAACCTTCTACAATCTATTGGAAGGCCGCTACATCATAAATATGATCCCTGATATGCGAAACAAGACTGTCTCACAAGCTTCTTATGGCTGGCTGTTCTTGATTGATGATGTTGAGCTAGATTGTTGTCTATTTAATCCCAAAACCAAGGAAAAAATCCCGCTTCCACAACTAGAAAGATATTGTCTTCTTAGATGTATATTGTCTAAACCCCCTACTGAGGTAGATTGTCATGTTTTGCTTGTGAGTGACGCCACGTTTTATTGTCGGGTAGGAGACGACAAGTTCAAAGAACTACCGAACGACATCGATGATCCCATTCTGAGGACCGCGGTTAACTTTCAAGGAAAAATTTATGCATGGATGAATAGCACGCGCAGTTTTGTGACTGTAGATTTTGAGAACGAAGACATCGTACTGACGAGTCTTATGAAGAAGGACGGGCAACATTTTCAAAGTCCTTTCGATCTCCCCTCAAATGCTATGGTGTTTGCTGATCATTTAATTGAGTCTTGTGGCGAACTTTTATTTTTCCACATGATCTATTGTTCGTCAATTATTAGCGAAGTCTCATATTTCAAGATTTTTAAAATTGACATAGTAGAGATGGAGTGGAAAGAACTATATAGCATAGGTGATCGTGCAATATTTTTAAGTGTATATGGAGGGATGGCAATGTCATGCTTATCAGAGGAAACGGCGATAGAGAAAGACTCCATATATTATTTCAAGAACGTGGGCTTGAATCAAAATCTTTATGTGTACCACATTGAAGATCGATGTCATACAAGCCTACGGCCTTCTCGTAGAGTGGGTTCAAGTTCATTAAAGTCTTGGATTATGATATAGCAAACTTAGTTTGATTCTTTCTTCTTCTTCTTCTTCTTGTCTAATTTGTTAAAATGGGTTAATGAGACGTCAATATCGTAGTCTTAACATTTTCTTAAATAAGTCAGAACATGAATGCCACTTTGGTGAACTCTTAAATTAGGTCAATATTCTTAATTTGGTGAAATCATAATTATGTCTATTTAAACTATATTTTTTTCGTGAAAGATGGAGACCCGGATGGTCCGGGGCTCAAATGAAAGTGTTTACAACGAAAAGAAAAAGAAAAACCTAGAGAACTAACAAACATTGAAGTTCTCTTTGTTACGAAGATCATTATTAACAAATTTTGAGATAAATTGTGGAGTAGAAGACCACCAATGTTCACCTTGATATTATGCGCCATATTTTGCCAGTGCATCCGCTACTCTTTTTCCTTCTCTAAATATTTGTGATGCTTGAAAGTGTATATTGCTAATGTACCTCAAGCAGGTTGACCATCGAGATCTCATTTGCCATGACACTGTGGGATTTCGAATTAAGCAAGTTACCACGTAAGTTGAGTCACTCTCAAACCATATATAATTCCAATTAAACTTCGTCACCTTAGTGGGTGCAACAATATCAGGCCATAGTTTAGGTTCATAGGCATAAGTCGAGCTCAAATGTAACACAAACATACAATGGTGAAACCCTCGAGAGTTTCTGAAGATCACCCCCACTCCTCACAAGCTTGGCGCACCAAATAAACACCAATTAGTGTTACACTTAAGCCACATTGTTAGTGGAGGGTGCCATACTACCGAAATGATCTTAGGGGCTCTTCGGGGCAGAATTGGTTTACTAAACATCCTTAATATTCTTAGACCCTCCATAGTCGATGCCAAACCAATCTTAACACGTCGCCAAAGTTGTCTCAAGAATACTATGAAAGGGATAAAATGTAATATTACAACTAAGAACATTTGGGACCACACTGGATAGGCTAGGCTTTGTAAGAAATATTCCTAGGTGTCATGAGTAGCTATAATTAGTTATTTTTTGTCTCTTAGCTGAACTACTCTCTATATAAAGAGAGGCTTGTAGTGTTTCTTGATCATCAATTAACACAATCTGTTTTCGGTTCTCTCTTTTTCCAACATCATCATGAGAGTATCTCATCTCTTTCATCTATGTTTCCCTACCATTATCAAAATGGTATCAGAGCAATAAGCTTTTCTTCTGCTTACTATTCCATAGGGTACCTGTTCATTATCACCAGCTCATCACTGCTTCCGCACTTTTTGCTTTTTCCCTTTTCATTTCACCAATGGTGAACACCAACACAAATACCGGGGGAGGAACGCCAGACACACCTGCACAAAGCCAAACCACATCAGAATGGCCACGACTACCACGAGTTATACCAGTAATAGAGGATCCATCACATCCTCTATATTTACATCATGGAGAATCATCCAGTCAAGTTCTAGTTCCTCAAAAACTGGATACACGCAACTATCATCAATGGAGTCGAAGCATGCACATCGATTTGTTGGCCAAAAACAAGCTAGGTTTCGTGGATGGATTGATCCCAGAGCCACCCATTGGAGATCCAACTCATTCTGCCTCGATCAGGTGCAACTACATGGTCCTTGGTTGGATTTCAGCTAGCATGTCAAAGGAAATCTCTGACTGCACTCTATTCTCAGATTCAGCATTGCAAGTTTGGGGTGAGTTGAAGAGAATGTTTGCAAAACAAAGCAACAATCGCATCTACATGCTGGAACAACAACTGATAGCTACTAAACAAGAAGGTAGTCATGTCAGCCTTTACTACTCTAAACTAAAAGCTATACGGGATGAGATTAGACAATATGATGTGCCATATGCTTGTACAAATGTGTCATGTGGTGTTCTGAGTGCTATGCACAAGAAGTATGAAGCTAGGCGTGTGATGCAGTTCCTGATGGGGCTTGATGACACTTATGTGCAAATCAGGAACCAAGTACTTTTGAGGGATCCTCTGCCAAGTTTAGATGATGTTTTTGGTCTTGTTTTGCAAGAGGAAACCAACCATGAGCTCACTTCAGTTCAACCTGTTAAAGCAGTAGATTCAACAACTATGTTGTCTAATGTCCAACAACAACAAGCACCAAGTGCTGCTCTAATGGGACAGTCACAGAAGCCTTGGAGCAAAACATGGCAAAAATGAGGTACAAGTAGCAACATGAATAATAATAATAGACCTAAAGTGACTTGTACAAAGTGTGGAAAGAATAATCACACTGTTGAAAATTGTCACAGGAAGAAACAACTACACCACTGTCAATCAAGTTGCTCATGTGGTGCAGACTGCAGGGGAAAATGTGCCAATTACTCAAGAACAGTATAACCACTTATGCAGCCTGCTTAAGGGAGTTAATCTGAATCATGATCATGAGAAAAATTCCTCACCCTCCTTCCCTACTCAGCACCCCACAGGTAGTTATTCTGTCACCACCATATCATCATCATGTCCCAACCTCCTGAAGCACAACTCCTGGATCTTAGATTCAGGAGCTTCAGATCATATTACTTGCAACTCATCTTTACTCTTTGACAAACAGCCTTTGTATAATCACCTTGTAAGGCTTCCAGATGGAACCACCACTCCTGCTACTCATTATGGTTCCATTCACCTAAGCTCAAGCATTACCTTGCATAAAGTTCTTTTTGTTCCTTCATTTACCTTTAATCTGATATCTGTCAGTGAGCTTGTTCTTAACCTTACTTGCTGTCTTATTTTTTGGTCAAATTTGTGTGTGATTCAGGAGCCAAGCAGTTGGAAGGTGATTGGGATTGCTAAGGAAGAGAAGGGACTATATCATCTGTCGTGTGGCAAGGAATCTTCTAGTTCTAGTTTTCATTTTCCTGTTCCAGTTATTTCGAGTCATCATTCTGTTATTTCTTCATGTTATTCCAGTACTATGTTGTGGCACTATAGATTAGGCCACCCCTATGTAAACAGATTATCTTTGTTGAAGTTTAATGAAAATTCCTTGCCATCAAAGATTGATTCCATTATTTGTGACACATGTCATTTTGCCAAACAACACAGAGTACCATTTCAAATTGATCCACATAGAACTGATGCTTGTTTTGACCTAATGCATGTTGATATCTGGGGCCCTTCACTTTGCCTTCACACAATAAGTCCAGATATCTCTTAACCCTTGTTGATGACCACAGTAGATACACATGGATCTACTTAATGCACAACAAGGGTGAAACAAGACAGCACATAAAAGACTTTTATCAGCTGATCAAAACACAATTCAATAAAAACATAAAGGCCTTTAGAACATACCAAGGGGTAGAATTCAACATGACAGATTTCTTTACCACTCATGGAATTATACACCAACAAAGCTGTGTCTATACACCATAACAAAATTCTGTAGTGGAGCGCAAGCACAGGCACCTACTCAATGTAGCAAGGGCCTTAAGATTTCAAGCACACCTTCCACTCATTTTCTGGGGAGAGTGTGTAGTGACAACAACTTATCTCGTAAATAGAACCTCAACACCCATCCTAAACAACCTAACACCTTTCCATATCTTACACTCAAAATCACCCAACTATTCTCATCTTAAAGTCTTTGGTTGCTTGGCTTTTGCCACCACACTCCCTCATGCAGCAACCAAACAACACCATAGAGCCACAAAATGTGTGTTTATTGGATATCCAGCAAATATCAAAGGATACAAACTCTATGATACAGTCTCCAAACACATCTTCATTTCTAGAGATGTTGTTTTTCATGAGGATCAATTTACATACTCCTCACTTCCTCCTCCTGATGTTCCACAACATTCTTCACAGCCTTTCCACTATGATGATCCACCTCACTATAATCATCAACTCTTTCCTCCTCCTCCACAATCCTCACTATCTCCTCTCTCAGGTACACTAGATGAGAGCTCTACTCCCACTGTATCTCCAGATATTTTGAGTCATGTTCCTCCGTCTCCAGATATTGTGAGCACAATACCTCCTCCCTCTCCTGTCCTTCCTCTCAGGAGATCTACTAGAATCAAGAAAGTCCCTGGTCACTTGTCAGATTATCAATGTCAGCTTACTCTTGCCACTGCAATCCCTTCACCATCTGCTGCTGCAACTGTCACACACACAGGTATACTCCCTCCATCATCTCTCAACTTAACCTTTAAAAACATCTCTTCTTCTCATTTATCCCATGTACTCTCTGTTGCCTCTCATCCTACCCCTTCTTCTTATGAACAAACATGTTTAGATCCCTCTTGGCAGGCTGGTATACAAGATGAGTTAACTGCATTAAAACTTAATAACACATGGTCTCTGCAGTCTCTACCACATGGTAAGTCAGCAATAGGTTATAAGTGGGTGCTTAAGATCAAATATACTTCCACTGGAGTTGTGGAAAGGTTCAAAGCCAGATTAGTGGCTAAGGGATACAATCAACAAGAGGGCCCTGACTTCTTTGAGACTTTCAGTCCTGTTGCAAAAATAACTATTGTCAGATGCCTTTTGGCCTTTGCTGCTGCTAACAACTGGAGCTTATCTCAGCTTGATGTTAACAATGCTTTCCTATATGGAGAGCTTGATGAGAAAGTCTTCATGGTCCCTCCACTTGGTCTTGCAACTGAGGGGGAGAACTTGGTATGTAAGCTTCACAAATCCATGTATGGATTGAAGGAAGCTTCAAGAAAATGGAATCAGAAACTCACCAGTGTCATTACACAACATGGGTTCAAGCAGTCTAATGCTGATCATTCATTGCTTATCAGACACTCAGGCCCCAACACTATAATGTTATTGGTCTATGTTGATGATATTGTCATCACAGAGAATGATAATCATGGAATTCAGGAGCTGAAAGATTATCTAGGGGAGCATTTCAAATTGAAAGACTTAGGCCCTTTGAAGTTCTTTCTTGGGATTGAAGTAGCAAGAACTGCCAAAGGAATTCTTATCAATCAAAGACAATATGCATTAGAAATTATTGAAGATTGTGGTCTGCTTGCTGGAAAGACTGCATCTACTCCAATGGAACAGAATCTGAAGCTATTTCAAACAGGGGGAGAAACAATATCCAACCTCAGTGAGTATAGGAGGCTTATAGGGAGGTTACTATATCTTGCAGTGACAAAGCCAGGCATATCCTTTGCAGTTCAAACCTTAAGCCAATTCCTCTATAATCCTCAAAAACGTCACATGGACGCTGCCATCAGGATTGTAAGATTCCTTAAACCATCAGGATTGTAAGATTCCTTAAACCATCCCCTGGACAAGGCTTGTTCTTTCCAAGCAACAACACTATCCACATCAAAAGCTATTGTGATGCTGATTGGGCAGCATGGGTTGACACTAGGAGGTCTGTGACATGATATTGCATCTTCTTGGGAGAGGCTCTCATCTCATGGAAGTCTAAGAAGCAAAATACTATATCAAGATCATCTGCTGAGGCTGGATATAGAGCCTTAGCCTCAACAGTTTGTGAGGTTGTCTGGATCAAGAACCTACTGAAAGATTTTGGCTACAATCATGAAGAACCTGGACTGATATACTGTGATAACAAGGCTGCATTACACATTGCCTCTAATTCAGTGTATCATGAGAGAACCAAACATATAGAAATTGATTGCCATGTCATAAGAGAAAGGTTACAAGAAGGGACAATCAAGTTATTCCATGTGTCAAGTGAGAATCAGCTGGCAGACATGATGACTAAGAGTTTGACAGTCCAAAGATTCAAAAAATTGCTGAACAAGACTAGAGTGCTAGATGTGTACTCCTGTCTTGAGGGGGAGTATGAAAGGGATAAAATGTAATATTACAACTAAGAACATTTGAGACCACAGTGGATAGGCTAGGCTTTGTAAGGAATATTCCTAGCTGTCATGAGTAGCTATAATTAGTTATTTTTTGTCTCTTAGCTCAACTACTCTCTATATAAAGAGAGGCTTGTAGTGTTTCTTGATCATCAATTAATACAATCTGTTTTCGGTTCTCTCTTTTTCCAACATCATCATGAGAGTATCTCATCTCTTTCATCTATGTTTCCCTACCATTATCAAAAAATACTGAAATATTTAGAGAAACATCATAAAAAACACATTTATTCCTTGTGTGCCATAGTAGCCACACACATGACACTATTGCTGACGCCCAAAGGACACTCACCTGCGTACTAAATCTAGCGAGAGCAGCATTTATGAGCAGCAAAGCAAGTGATCCTGATGTTGTGACTCAATTCAAAAGACTCCCGAAATAGCACTCCAAGTTGTCATAGCAATCGGTCAGTGTACAAACAAGTGCACCACATTTTCCTCACTTGATTGACAAAGTCTGCAAACTAAAGCAAAGTTAAAGTCTGCAAACTGAAGGAAAGTTGAATCCTTTTGTCGAACACATCCTTAGTTGGAAGATATCCCGATGCAGCACGCTAACACACAAGTGATCGCGAGGGGGGGGGGGATTTCTTCCATATAAATTTTTGTCAAGGTCCCGATGATATCACAACATAGAATATCTTCTTATATGCACTACTAGCCTGAAAATCACCATCGGGGCTGAGCTACCATGTACAAATATCCTTTTCCTCGTCAATAAATTGATGCTTCTGGATTTCAGCACTTACATGCGGCGGAAGTTGTCATTGATTTTTTTGATAAAAGTTAGAGACTTTATCATTTAACCTGCTTCGAGAAGTCTCAACAATCTCCATTTGGTCCGCCACACAAGGAAATATCCATTGATCAAGCCAGAAATTAAAAGACAAATTCTTACACATCGACCACTTAATTGATTTCAAAACAAAATCCCAACTACGACGAAGAGAGCACCAAATGGAAGAAGTAATATGAGACTTCTTAAGCATGCCCGAGTCATCAAAAAAGACGTATTTTCAACTATTATTAGAGGATAGGCGTCATGATAAACTTCCAACCAAGTTTAACATTAGTGCATTATTCAGAAAAAAACAGACTCTTGAGCCTATTCCACCTTCGACAATCGAAAGACAACACTTATCCCATAGTCCAGCAACTAGCTTGTGGCTATCAATGGTTCTCGACCAAATAATATTTTTTATCGCTTGTTCCATACGGGTTTTTAGGTCATGCATAAATATAAAAAGAGTGGATAAATGAACTTTGAATTACTGAATTGACTAGCGTAATTCTGCATGCCACAGACAAGGTATCCTATTTTTGAATTTACTGAGGATTTTATCTGCAACTGATTGAAGTCATTGTTTTTTCGAATTACCTTTAAACAATGGGACGCGGAAGTAGCTAGCTAAAAGGGCGCCGTAACTGCTTTAAGTTCAGCAAGTTGACAATACTAAGACGCCTATGATCAGATATTTACATAAGCAAACCCCAACTTGGCCCAGTTGACTTGTTGCCTAGAAAGATCCGCATAAATATCACAAATTTATTTTTTGCAGCTTGAACATTCCTTTTTGTTGCAGCAATAAACAAAAGAACATAATATGAGTACAGAAGACGAGGAGTGAAATTAACTTTGCGACGTGTAACTTAATAGTTGTAGTTTCCTTTTGTCGAAAAATGTAGTTATCAGCCTACTTAAAAAAAATCCTTTGCAATCACAAATAAAAGTGGAGAAAGCGGGTCACCTTGCCGAACCCCTGTCTTACATCCAAAGTACCCTTTTGCAGCCCCATTATGCATGATTAAGAGATTAGTCATTGAGAAGATTTCCAATATCCAGTTCTTGAATCTTGGGGGAAAAACCAAAAGCATCAAGCACATCAATAACAAACCCTCAATCCATCGTATCATAAGCCTTGCGAATAGCAGTCTTCAGAGCCATGTTTTCGCCAAAATTCTTTTTACCCAGAATATTAACTCCTTCTAAAGCCGTTGTGATACATAGTGAGATATCTCTACCCTTCACGAAACCGAATTGATTCGAGGAGATGATGCACAAGGCCACCACCGAAAATCTGTTAGCACGGATTTTAGTTATTATCTTGCCGCAAAATTGCTTAAGACAATTGGCCTGAAATTTCATGCAAAGTCATTGGTCCCGGGGCACAATTATCATCCATTGCAAGCACAATATTATGTATTTCCTCAAATGATGGCAATCGAGTGAGCTCATCATTTTTGGATTCATAACTAAATGTGGCACCACGGATTTGATATAGTGGTTGTTTTGGGAAGTATCATTCCCCATAAACATTTCCTCAAAATAAATTGCCATACAATAATCAGCGATCTTCTCGCTATTAATCTACAAAACACAATTAATTATCAGGCTATTGATTCCCATTCGAGACTTCTTAATACTAGTTGAATGATGGAAGAATTATGTATTGCGGTCTCTTTCCGCTAACCATCTGTTTTAGCTTTTTTCCTTAAAGTAGAATTCTTGCTGCTTAAGAGCAAGCTCCAAATCACTGTGAGCTTTAACTTCGAGTGCGAGATTATGATTAGTAGCACCAAGATTTGAGATCCCTCTTTAAATATCACTGAGAGTTGTTTGTCTCCGCTGAGATGATATTTGTGTGTAGGTTGTTGGATCTTTTATCCAATAATGTTGGACCGTTAATCCAACGTTGGGCTTATATGTTAATAATTATGTTATACGAAATGTCATTAATAATAAATCCAATAAAAGTGATCTAAAGTTCGGTTAAATTATGGGCTTAATGTATCTAATAGGGTGTGGGCCTTTAATGGGTAGAGACTGTTGTAACTTGTGCTTACGATGATGGGCCGAAGCCCAAGTTACGGAATTAGCGCACCAGGATTTTGGTGACCTAATATTTAAAGGTGGTCATGGTCCCCAAATCACACGAGTCACTTTCTATACTACATCCCATCGATAGTTAGATCAAGAGAGAACTAAAGGAACTCTCAAGAGGTTCGTGCTGATTTGGAAGACCAACCATACGACGTTTCACAAGCAATTAATCATACGGTGTAAGGTACGCTTCCGCAATCCAGTTATTTGGCTTATGTGTTTAATTCTTGATGATTTAACATGAACGCTCTTGGGTTTTGATTTCGGTCTCAACATAGGTGGCCAATAACATTCTTGTTCCATCCTTTGAGTGACCCTCTTAACAAACTTGAGTATAATTTGCATAGCCTGCATTGCAGAGGTGGCATATCCGACACTCTCACCCAATTAATTTTTATAAAGTTCCAAAGACCTGGATGTGTAAACCATATACCTTGGAAACAAAAATCGTGCTGTTGCGCGAATCATAGATGAACGACAACTGATCAGAACTGGACAATGATCTTGTTGTGGCTCCCTAGCGTTATCATTTTTGCTGTCTTTCCTCTCATCATTTTAATTTGCATGTTTTGTCAGAAGTATGACCAATATCTTTACAAGTTGCACATAAATCTAGTGGTCCGTCCTTCGTACTCAATATTAACCCAGATTTTAAATTCATCCGAGTCAACCCGAAGTGTACGTTTCCTAAATAGGCTTTTGCAAATCAATATCGACCAACACTCGAGCATATTAGTGTCCAAGCTCGCTACCAAGCGTGTTTTTGTCAATTTTTAGGGGGATGCCAAATTGCCAATGCAGCAGGCAATATCTGATATTATTTATGCGTTTATCCCATAACTCCCATGGTAAATTATGGATTCGGATCCATACCTGAGTAGAGTTTGATTTTTAAGCTGTCGGATCAAAGAATATTTGTAGATTTGGAGGCGTTGATCATAGGCTTGTTGTGATATCTTGGCAGCTGCAAAACATCCTGCTGCAATATCAGATATATATATATATATATATATATATATATATATATATATATATATATTACCGCCGCGTTGAGAGAGTGTAACTGAGGAATGTTTTTTCATGACCAACGTTGCGTATGTCGGCTTTGGGATTGAAGGTTGCTCTGTGTTGTTGAATTTAGAATTCCCTGATGATAGTCAATCTCAGGTAAAATGCAATTGAAATCCATGTTGTTCTTTTTTGTTTACTTAATTATTTTTTCCTTGAAACTCTATAAAAACTACTTCAAATACTCTAAAAGTGTATTGATATCTTATTATTGAATCAGTGTACATGAGTGAGTTAACCATTTTAATTTAGTTGTATGGAGATATTATTTAAATTTTGTTATTGTACATCTCCTATGTGTGTAGCCATTTAATTAATTAAATGATTTGGTTGCGATATTATTAGGCGCAAAATTTATTAGGGATATTACCACATCTACGGATTCTCCTTCTCCCGATAAGAGATAGCGCTTGATTTATTTCTATCTTCTTATAGATTGTATCTTATCTATATCTTGTAAAGTCTATCCTTTACTTGTAGGCTAAGACTCCTTGTATTATATATCTAGGACATTGTAAATCATCAAGAAATACAATCATAATATTTTTTTACATTGTATCTAGAGACCTACAATAATCTAACGATTATCATCACGATCCTCTCATTATCATACACATCCCCCCCCCCCTCTCATAACCCTCATTCGGCCGCCGCCTCCTAAATCAAAAAAAAAAAAGAGAACATGTCTCAACAATCAAACAACTCCGACAATGGATCGGCCGGTGGTGATACCGCCTCCTCCCAACCACAACCCGACCCCACCGTCCCCTCCACCATTGTGTATGTCTCCAACCATCATCATCTCACTCTCCGCCTCACGCACACAAATTACCTTTCATGGCGCCTCCAAGTCGTTTCCACTCTTGCTGGCATGAACTTCATTGGTTACTTGCAGGGCACTCATCCACGCCCTCCTCCCATCGATGCAGTCAGGCATCGTTTCTGGTATCAACAAGACCAGCTCATCCTCTCCGCGTTGATTGGATCCATGTCACCGGAGATCATCCCTCTCATCCACATGTGCAAAACGTCCTCAGAGGCGTGGGTCCTTTTCATGGCCGCCTTCTCTCGGTCGGACCGCACACGGATCATGGCGCTTAAGGACGCCCTCAACAACACCACCCTTGGCGGTCGATCCATCACTGAGTACCTGACTGACATCAAATCCAAGGTGGATGAAATTGCATTGCTCGATCGTCCCCTCAACGCTGACGATGTGACCCTTATGTGCTCAACGGCCTAGGTGCTAATTACCGCGACATTGCCTCTACCATCCGTCTCTGTGAGCAACCGCTATCCTTTGCTGAGCTCCACAACGCCCTTGTCACGCACGAGGCTTACATCAAGCAGTTTGAGACTGAATCCGCGACCCTCGTCGCCACGGCCAACACGGCCTCTTATGCCTTCGCCCACGGTTCGCCGCGCAGATCCAACCCCCAGGGCCGTGGTGCTTTTTCCTGCGGTCATGGTCCGTCTCGTGGTGGTCGAGGTAGGCCTCCTTTTGGTTATGGCCCTTCTTATGTTACTAATCCTTTTTTGGGCAATAATCACCATCAGGTGGTGTGTTAATTCTGTGGGACACCGAATCATGTCGCTTCTCGATGCTACAAGTTGCAAGGTCTCCTTGACCCCAACTTGAATGTCACTGCTAACGTGGCTCACACGCCCCCCATAGCCAAACACACGCGGCCTCCAACTCTTGGTTGGTGGATTCTGGTGCCAATCATCATCTCACTGGCGATATTCACAACCTTACTCAACACTCTGAGTATGATGGGACTGATGAAGTCGCTATAGGCAATGGATCGGGCATGCCTATTACTCATACTGGTACATCTTTTATTAAGTTTCCGTCCCGTACGTTTCGTATGAATAATGTACTATGTGCTCCTGCTTCGAAGCATAACTTATTATATGTCCACCGCTTTACTCGTGATAATAACGTCTCTATGGAATTTTTTCCGGATAATTTTCTTGTTAAGGATCTCATGTCGGGGGACACTCTGCCAACCGGGACATGCACTAATGGTACCTACCACATCCGCCCTCCAGCCCATTACCTCAGATATCTGGAGAAGTTTGCTTTGTTGGGAGTACGCACGTCGGCGGATGGATGGCATGCTCGTCTTGGGCACCCAGCCCCCAAGACTAGCTCTTTATTAATTTCTAGTTATGCTTTGCCGTTAGTTTCAAAACCCTCTGCGAAGGGTAGTTTTTGTGATTCGTGTTTGGTTAGCAAGTCTCATCGCTTGCCCTTTATGGACTCTTCCTTTGTTGCTTTGCATCCTTTGCACTTTGTTTATGCACACGTTTGGGGTCCTGTTGAGGCCTCAGTTGATGGTTTTCGCTATTATTTGCTTATTGTGGACTTGTTCAGTCGTTATTGTTGGCTTTTTCCTATGACTGCAAAATCACAGGTGCATTCTATATTTTGCCAATACAAAGAACTTGTGGAAAAGCAATTTCGACACAATATTGTTAATTTCTATAGCGACAATGGCGGGGAATTTCTCTCACTTAAAAACTATTTTTTCACTAATGGGATAAGTTGGCTAACTACAGCGCCTCACACACCTCAACAAAATGGTCTCGCTGAACGACGACATAGGCATATTTTAGAAACAGGTTGTGCACTACTTCGTCATGCCAAACTTCTGTTGTCTTATTGGTCTTATGCGTTTCAAACGGCCATATATCTTATCAACCGCATGCCCTCGTCTGTCTTAAAATCAGCAACACCATACTCTATTCTATTTGGCGCGCCAAACTTTCTCAAATTACGAGTCTTTGGGTGTCAATGCTATCCTTGGCTCAACTTGAGTTTACATCTCGCCCGTGTATATTTTTGGGGTACTCCACTTCTCAAAGTGCATATAAGTGTCTCGATCTCTCAATGGGTCGAATGTATCTATCTCGCCATGTTCGATTTTGTGAGGACGTCTTCCCTTCATCATTGCCCACGGTCACCATCTCGCCACCGCGGCCCATGCCCGCACCGGCCCTACTAGTGCTTCAGCTTGGCGCCCTACTGCGGCCCTGGCCCACGGCTCCAATCCAACCGCGGCCTCGACCCACTGTCCCGCTCCCACCAGGCCCTCCGCCCGTGGCCCATATCTCCAAATCTCAGGTCGACCCACAGCCTAGCCCGCCCGCGGATTCATCTCTGCCCGCAGCTCCCGAGCTCTCTGCGGTCAGCCCGACCGCGTCTCCACCGGTCGCCCAACCGGACCCACCAACCTTGACCACATCCGCGGCCCCGGTCCACCCGATGGTCACTCGGGCCAAGAACAACATATTCAAGCCAAAAGCTTTATCTGCCACCAGTGTTCACCCACTCCCGCCTTCTATTGAGCCCACTTGTATCTCCACTGCTATGGATAACCCTCACTGGTGTCTCGCTATGTCTCAGGAATATAACGCCCTTATCTCTCATGGGACTTGGGATCTTGTCCCTCGACACCTCGCCTCTAATATAATTGGTTGCAAATGGGTCTATCGGGTCAAACGTCACGCTGATGGGTCCATTGCCAAATACAAAGCCCGACTTGTTGCCAAAGGGTTTCACCAACGTCCGGGCCTAGACTACACTGAAACTTTCAGTCTCGTGGTCAAGCCAGTCACAATTCGCATTGTCCTGACTATTGTTGTGTCCAACTCTTGGCCCCTACGCCAACTCGATGTTAGCAATGCCTTTCTACATGGCACTCTCAGTGAAGTAGTCTACATGCAACAACCTCCCGGCTTCATTGACGATTCTAAAACTGACCACATTTGTCGCCTCCGTAAGGCGATCAATGGCCTCAAGCACGCACCTCGCGAATGGTTCCGGGCCCTTTGCGCGGCCCTCGTGACTCTCGGTTTCTCTCAGTCCAAGTCCGACTGCTCCCTTTTCATTTTTCAGCAGGACCACACTATTCTATTCCTACTTGTCTATGTTGACGACATTATTTTTACATGCAACAACACCTCGCTGATTAACAAACTCATCCTACAGCTCAGTGCCACGTTTGCGCTTAAGGATCTTGGTCACCTATCATTCTTTCTCGGTGTTGAGGCCATTCCTTGTTCTGAGGGTCTCTTCCTCACACATCATCACTATATAAGGGACCTCCTCACTCGCCATAAGATGGACGGTGCCAAAACCGTGTCCACTCCTCTGGCCACCACTGATCTGCCTACGTCCACTACTCCGTGCGACCCGCACCTTTACCGGCAAGCTATTGGCGAACTACAATATCTTGCTTTAACTCGGCCCGACATTGCTTTTCCCGTCAACCGCCTCGCTCAGGCCGTCTCTTCTCCTTTTGAGCACCATTGGACGGCGGTCAAGCGCATCCTCCGCTACCTTAAGGGTACCATATCTCACGGTCTCCTTCTCCGCAAACGGTCTTCCAACACTCTTCAGGCCTTCTCTGATGCTGACTGGGCGGGTGATCCGCTTGACCGAACATCCACCTCGGCTTATATCATTTTTCTTGGTGACAACCCTCTCTCTTGGGCTTCTCTCAAACAACGTGATGTTGCTCGTTCTTCCACTGAGGCTGAATATCGCGCACTTGCTACAACTACCTCGAAAGTTAGGTGGATTCAACATCTCCTCTCGGAATTACACGTCCAACTGGCTTCCAAACCAACCGTCTTCTGCGACAACATCGGTGCTACTCATCTCTCCCTACACCCAGTGCTACACTCGCGCATGAAGCATATTGCCATCGACATTCACTTTGTACGTGACATCGTGGCTAAGGGACTTCTCTCTGTCTCGCATATCAGCACTAAGGACCAGCTTGCTGATTTACTCCCTAAGGCATTGTCTCGCTCTCGTTTCACGCTCCTTCGGTCCAAAATTGCCTTGGTTGATGGCACGACACTTTTGAGGGGGCGTATTAGGGATATTACCACATCTACGGATTCTCCTTCTCCCGATAAGAGATAGCGCTTGATTTATTTCTATCTTCTTATAGATTGTATCTTATCTATATCTTGTAAAGTCTATCCTTTACTTGTAAGCTAAGACTCCTTGTATTATATATCTAGGACTCTTGTACATTGTAAATCATCAAGAAATACAATCATAATATTTTTCTACAAAATTAACATTCCAATTCACATATTATCTCTTAGTTTGACATTTTTAGAAATAGTATTTCCAGCAAAATCCTGCAACCGTTTCTCATTGGTGGCAACTTGTATTTATGTCCCTTAATAATCATTCAGCACATTGGTTAATGAGTTTTTGGCACATAACCCCCTGTAATGTGCAAAAGATGTGCATTACCCCCAATTTAATAAATAAATAGGCTTATTATTACCCCATGAAATCTTAAAAGGAGCATAATACCTTATTATGTAAGGAGGTGCATCCCACTTGCCAAAAAGTGAGAGTAATTAATTTTCTTGTTAAGATTTTTCTCAAAAAATTAATTTCTTTTAATTATTTTGACTTCAAATTACAAAAACAAATATATATATATATATATATATATATATATATTAAACTAACTTACTAAGTGAATAATAAATAAATATTCAAATAATAGAGTTTGACAATATATAAGTCAGAAATACATGGAAAATTTAACAGGGGGCGGTCTGCACCAATTTCAAGATTACAGGGAGGTGATTTGCATATTTTAAGATTACATGGAGGTAATGTGTTTATTTCGTATATTAGGGGGTAATTTGCCATATTCTCTTGAATAATTTAAAGTTAATTTCAACTGATTGTACTTACTGGATAGGTGGTCTGAATTTGGTGGCGTGATATGCCCACTGTGCGAGACGGAGGACTTGATGGGGGGTCATGTCCTATGATGGTTGATGATTTCGTTGAGTCGAATTAGTTTCTGATAATTTATATACTGCATTAATTACTCGATTGACATTGTTATGCATATAATTTATTCCACCTCTAAATGAATGTAAGGTTTAGTAGGAAAGTTTTGGTTTTTTTTCTTCTTTTTTTTTGATTTCTCACTGGTGTCCGCTTATGCGACTAATCCAGTCAATCATTGTCGGGCCCTTCTTGAGGGGACAGCTCTCACAGCGGTGTTTTTTACATTCACATGACTCGAACCCGAGACCTTGCTTAAGTGAACTCAATTCTCTTACCACTTGAGCCAACAATCGTTGGTTTTTTTTTTCTTTTTTCTTCTAATAGAGAAGAGGTATGATCGTTTATTGTATACGTTAATGTGTTATCTAAGATCTCATGATCATGAAGGGAAATTCAAAAATATCCTGACAAGTGTGTCATTAAATTTAATAATTCCCAGTTATAAAATAATAACATGAAGGTTATTTTGGTCTTATTTCGTCCACGTAACAAAACACCGTAAAAGGATACAATTAAGATACAAATAGCCAAAATAATGTTAATCAATAGATAATCGGACTAGCTTGTTCCGGAACACCTAATACAAGCTTACTAGATATTACAAATAGATTACTAGTCTAAGTTGCATGTCGAACGGGTTGCGTTCGATGCTGACGTATCGAACCTAGGTTGTTTGATAGTAATGGAACTGTGGTGGTCATGTGTCGAATTGAAGTAAGTCGAACAGGCTTGATTCAATGTTGTGCTGAGTATCGAATGATATGTCTTCGACATGCTTCCGTGTCGAACGCTCTAAATTCGGTCTAAGGATGTATCGAATGCTCAGAGTTCGACGTTGGTTAGGTTCGAGTCAGCCTTGAAAGCGTCCTCAGAATGTAAGGGGACGGGGTATTTATAACACCCGTCGCATGGGCCCCATCGGCAGTTGGGGAAAGTGAATCGAACGAAAGCGGTTTGATGCTCATTCCGCATCGAACATGCCCTGATCGATGTACTATTTAGTGGGATGGTTTCGCTGGGTCGGCCCAATATATGGTATTGGGCCAATCCTAAAATATCCCAATCACATAGTCCCCCCAGTTTGGGAGACGGTGTCGATCAGAGAGCGGTTTCCAAACTTATGAAATATATCCGTGATTTGTCGGTCGTTGTTTTTATATTTTGAAAATCATGCCCTCGATTGAGATGCGGTCAGATGTGTGCGACCTTGGTAGGTTTTTTGTACTAGTTTGAGATATTCTTAATCATAGGTCTATTCTGAGCGGATCCCATTATATTAGTTTGTAAATTTCTTTGTCAATGTTAAGGTTGCTAATCGAACATGTTGTGTTCGATGTTCAAACGCATCTAACGATGATAGTTCGATGCGGATCTCTCGGATTGATTGTAAATAGAACTAGCGGCGTTCGATGCTTGACTGCGCATCGAATCGTGCTGATTCGATGCTCTTTTTAGCGAGCCTGATGGGCCTTTTCGCTGCCTATAAAAAGAGGGAAGGGTTGCTGAGAGATTCATTTCTCTTCTGGTAAACTTACTCATAAACGTAAGTAACATCAAACAGACATGGTTCGATGCGGGATGGATCGAACGTCTCATGTTCGATGCTATATGCATCAAACATGAAGCGTTCGATCTAACGCCTTAGAAAAAATACTGATATTTTTAGCGTAATATATAGGTTTTGCTCCTCATTTTTAACATTGTTTTTTCTGTTTTCTTTTTTCAAGCAAATCGTTCGAATAACCGTTGCTGCCCTTGCATATTCAATCAAGGTAATTTGTATGCTCTTGATTTTGAGGTGTTTACTTATAATTCCTTAGTAAGTTGTCGTTTTAGATATGTCGCGATAGCGTTGCGAGAGTCGAGGGTGATGTATTTGCGCATAGTCAGCTTTTTCTTTTTTATTTTATTTTAGTTCTTTCTTGACCACGATGGTGAGTTCTGATTCAGCTTCTGCGAGTGAGTCGAGTAGCGGCTTGAGCTCTGGTTCGAGGAACTCTATGGTGGGCCCTTCCAGTGCTCCCGCGGGTTCGAATATAGCCCTAGGAGTCAATAACGAGCCAATTGATATAAATTATGTCGGTTCACCTGCGGGTAATAATTTTGGTGCTAATGTTGAAAGGATGGCTTCTCAAAGTGAAGATGATGATTCACAATCGTCGTCATCTGAGGATAACCGTGCCTCTAGTGAAGCCGACGAGGATGCGAAAAATATCAAGAGGGAGTTTAATGATTATGCCGAGGTACCAGGGATGGCATATGATACGTATGTCTCGCATCTGCAGCATAGTCACAAACAGCTTCGCTAGAAGTTCGATATACCGAATAGTTATAAGATAGTTCTTCCTGGTCCAAATGACTGCATGCATACTCCGTCGCTGAGACATTTGAAAGTTTTCGTAGGCCAGCTTCTGAATGGGCTACGGTTCCCCATTCTAGTGGAGCTGAAGATGCGCCCGAGGTCTATCGACCTTGTACCAGGGCAACTTACGCCGAATTCGTATAACCACCTGATGGGTTTCATAATCGTGCTGAGGCACTACACGAGCCTCAGAGTCCAAATGAGTTCTGGGCTCTTTTCGGGGTCGCTAGGAGGGAGGAGGGGTTTTACCACGTCAAGGCGCAAAGGCATTCCCTATGTCTTTGGCATGTGTGGCGCTTGATTGGTTTACTAAAGCCATGACAGACGAGACAACATGGGAATCATAGATGAATCAATTCAAGATAAGATTCGCATTAACCTTGAACGAAGAAGAAGCCAAGGAGAAAATTATGAACTACCAACAAAATGCAAATAACACAGTAACAAAAGCATGTGAGAAGTTCAATGAGTTAATCAGAACAACTGAGCCTATATTATTTATGTCAAAAACCACAGCGTTGCAAGTCTTTTATATTGGGATGAACCGAAAAAATCGAATAACACTTGATTTGGTGGTACAAGGAGAAGGATTTCTGGGAAAGCACGAAAACAAAGTTTAAAATATTTTTGAGACATTCGAGGAAGTACTCACTCGTTTTCCCAAGATGTTACTAGATCAAGTTGGTAAGACTAATAACATCTTTTCTGTAGAAAAAACTTTCTTTGACAGATATGAAGAAGAGAAAGTGAAGAAATGAGCAAGTGAGGAGAAAGACCAAGGTTCAAAAGGTGTACCCAAAGACCAATAATTCTTCAACAAAATTGTCGAGCTAACTGACTATAAACTAAGCGTTGTGTGGGACGCACCACACAATAGTAAGCTTTATTTTTGAGTCTTGCGTTTAGTTCAATTTTTCTTATTCTATTTCGAGTCATATATAGCATAAATAAATTTGTCTTTGAGCTAACCATTGAGATAAGAAACGAGAAGAAAGTGGAAGAAGATATAAGCGAGAGACGAAAAAGTCACAAGTAAAAGGAAAATTAACAAAAGTAAGCATAACATGAAATAGAGCACGAAGAGCAAATTTCTCCAGTATCAGGCACAACCATGCGCCACCAAAGTTGACATCACGCCTCACACGTGTGATCAGGACCGCGTTCTTATTTCGTAGCACCACAATTCCATAAAGCTCACATTCTATACCACGTCAAGTCGTGATCGCGCTTGTCATGTGAGATCTCATGAGCGATGTCCACATCACGCCTGGCCAGTTTCTTGCCGAACATGTTTCTCAGTACGAAAGGCAATAAGAGACATGCAGAATTCCGGAATAACAAAATTTGGCTGCCCAATCTCTATCCTTACCTTTCCTACCATAATTATACTTCCTTTATGATTAAGTTTCATTGATATATGAATTATTCCCATTGTAATTATAATTATTATGGAGAGTTGTGCAGCTAAAATAAAATTTTCAAAAATCTTTAAGAACTTTTTTATTTATAACTCTAGTCACTATGATCATATGGAATTATAGGGAAAATCTTTTATGCCCACTATGATCATAGGGAATTATCAACCTTCATCCGACTTCATGAGGTCGTTTCACTGCACAAGGAATCAATGAACACTATAATTTGATGAAGAAATCCATGAAGATGTGGGGATCCTACCAAAATATGTCAAAAGAGGCCACACCAGAACAGCTCACCACACGCAAGATAACATTTCCATTCAACTGACATGGCATGCTTGAAGCTGATCATGGGTTACTTAAAGATTCTTTTAAGGAGATTTATCTGTTCGTAAGTTCACGAATTCTACCACATGTTGTCAACAGAGGAAAAGTCTCATGTGAACAAGCAAAATATATGATGAGCATTAAATAAGAAGATACTCCTAACGTTGGGGAAATCATAATTTAAGGCTATTGGAGATCATAGTGCCCATGGTCCACCACACTTGATGTATTTTGGCGCACTTATCACTGTATTTTGTATCAAATAAGGTTTTCCAGAACTTGATACAAACACTCATCACCGAAATACCTATCCATAAGTCACATTGCGAGGCAAGTGGTCGAAACGACGTTCCACACTAATGAGTCATCCGTAATTGAGTCAACTGGAGCAATCTTATCACCAATGCACAAGGATTTGTTTACTAATAAAGGTGTATTTTTGTTGTTTCCCACTCATTTGCTTTGAATTCCATAATTTCACGTGTTTTGCCTTTAATCCATTTTGTTAATGATCTTTGATATGCATGGGAATTGAATTCCTCATTTAATATGTCTTTATAACTTAATTTAGCACATGTTCCCCACTACATGAGCTTTTCTACACGTGCCATTGCTGGTCAGCCACTTATTGATCTTAGTGGACAAGAAAATCGCCCACTATTCAAGATCTTTTAATACTGGGGTTGAACAGTTAACATCCCTCCTATAAATACCCCATTTCATGCGAACACTCTTCACCCACTTTCATTTCATTGTTTTCAATGTTTTCTGTTCAAAGTAAAAAGAGTTTGTCACTTTGTCTTCACGGTCTACCAGTAATTCTCCCCGTTCAAAAAGTTTTTCCCCTCTTTACATTGTTCATCAATCTTCTTTGATTGAATAACCGAGACTTTATTTCGCACAAGGGCAATGAATGAAGCTAGGTTGGTGGTTGCGTTTTAGCAATGTGTTGCATTAGCTGCTCCTACTAAAATGATTGTTGATACTTCACATGTGTCTATTGACGTAATTCGGGTCACATTCCTTCGTATGGAAGCTTATATCACCATTTATTCCTCTTATGTCTTTTACAAAGTCCCCTTAGATGCCCGCATTATGGTGGGTAGTGGTCGTGTAGGATCATCTGGGAGCTTGAAATCGTTGGAGTCGGTGGTCATGCTACTTCCACTGTATCATTTGCCTCCTGATCAGTATGATATACTTATCCCTGAATCCCATCATAGGGCTTAAGAGCCCCTGAGGTTTTTATAACCATATTTTTTGATCAAGTACATTACGGACTTTGCATGTTCTTCAATCCTTTCCTCCAATTTTTTGTCATTATTGGCAAATATGTCACAGTCAGTTAACTCCCAACTGTTATTGCCACCTTATCGGGTTCATATTATGTTGTCATTTGCTAAACATTAAAACTACCCCTTATCGAGTGTGTTCAGCTTATATCCTTCGGCCCTACCCTAATGGCCTGCCTTTCTTCAGCTTAGTTCATCGATATGACATGAACGATTTTAAAATGGTTACCGGTCATGTGGTGCGGCTTCGGGATTGGAAGCGTGGATTTTGCTACATCAAGTCTAAGGACTTATCAGCATCTTCTTGGGGGGTTTCGATTCAGTGGGGTTTAGGCTACGTGGTTTCCAATTAGGTGGTTTCTGTTAGGGAGATAGATGTGCTCATGAATTCTTGATTGTATAGCGGTCCCTAAAATGTTTGCTCCATGTTGGAGGGTTCGGTGGTTATGACGATGACAAATTTGCAAAGTGGATCAGAGGCCTTGGAATTTCCCTTTGTTGCCCTATATGTTAACCCTTTCATACAATATGTTTTGTATTTTTTATTGTATATCTCTTATCTTCTGCTCCATTCTTATCCTTCTCTCGTATTCTATGTAGGATCAGAGATGGACACTCATGCCATTCATCGTTTTCTATAGAGTATTTGATCCCTTTAGCTCGTGACGAGGTCGTAAGAGAGGGTAGGGTTATCTCCCTTCCTCATGGACTCCAACCTCTCCCTAACCCTCTTGGGTTAGAGGGCCATATGGCCTTAAATAACGAGATTTTCACTTGGGCTATGGGAGCCTCGTCTGACAGTGTGTCCAACCCCCTACTTCATTGTGATCTAACCCCTGCTCTGTCTTCTCAAAATGATTTCCTCATATCTCCTTATGACACATTGCTGGGATTTGATACCCCAACCCTTCATACCGTGACTGAAGATCTTCTCAGAAACCCCATAATCCTTCTATTCCAGTTGTTGTAAATCTCGTGGAGGAAAATCCCATTCCGTGGAGAGAAAATGCAAAAGTAAACTGAGATAAAGGAATAATCTGGGGAATAAAGGAATATTCCCTCGCCGGAGGACCAAATTTGAAACTTGGCTACTTTGAAGGACTAAAAATAGTAATTTATAGTTTAAAGGATCAATCTTGAAAAGTAGTTACTATAAATGACCAACTTTGTAAAATTCCCTACAATAGGTGTAGGAGCCTCCAAGCTTGATTCTACACTTATTTCCGTTTGAAGGAGTTGTAATGAACCAAGCATTGAATTAGCTCACTAAATCAAACTTCAACATATTGCACACACAATATCGACAACAGTGTAACTCAAAGCAGGTTAGCGCGTTCAGAGCCGTGCGCTCTAATCTTGATTCAAATGCTATTCGGGTATGATTTAGCCCGCATGGGCGACCCACCCGTTCTATTGAATCAAAATTTTAAGCACACTCACGCTTAGAGCAAGTGTACGCATTATCAACTTAGTGAAAAATTATCTATTGAATCGAATTTTGTGAAAAATTATGAACTTAGTGAAATTTGTGCAAAGCTTCTGAAACCACAATAAAATGTTTGACAATTATCAAATTATAAAGGGTTTCGTGCTGGTACTTAAAAACTACAATGGTTTCTCCGCATTTTCTCTCGTGTTTATGTCACAAATTGTTGTTGGTTGAATGTACTCGCAGCAAAATCCCTATTGACTATGTGTGAAAGAATGCAACAGTGTTAGTGGTTGAATCCAAAGGGAAAAAATGTATGTTTATTAAATTTAAATTTTCATGATATCATAAAACAATTTAAATCAGAACAATTTAATTATATCATTATTAATAAATATTTATGATAAGAACCCACCACCATTGTTAGGGGCGAAGCCATAATTTGAAATTAGGAGGCGAGATTATGCCAAAAAAGTACATTTTGATTAAACTAGCTCCGATATAATGACATATAATATAAATGTTAAAGAACTAACTTTGTTCTCTTCGAAATTAGTTTTTTAACGCCTGGCATAGAAAAGAATCAAAATATGATATTGTGGTTTGTGAATGAATATCCATAACAAGTGACTAGTATTTATATCTTAACTATATATTCAAGAAATATAAATTTAGATAAGAAGTCTTATAGGAAAATAAGTTGAAGAATATACTATGTGCTTTTAACAACTAACAATAGGATATGCATATAAAATTTAAACTGTAATTATATTATGCAACATTACAAATCAAATAGTGATACAATTTAGAAAAGTTAAAAAAAATAATGGGCCATTTAATAGCATTGGCCTATTGGGTTAAAACTCCGGCGGCTTGGGGGCAAAATCATGGATTTGTCTGTTGTGCAGCACTTTCACAAAGGGGTGGGTCCTAATTGGGCTCCATGTTTGTTGGGCTCGCCCCTTTGTGAGAGGGGCTGATGTGCATCAAACACTCCCCAAAATCATATGCGTTCATCTCAATATACTATTTTTTTAATACGATAATCAACACAAATTAAGCAATTATTGGCTTTAAACTTGAAAGACATGTTATTTTTTATCTTCAAAACAATTTGTGGTCTACAAACATGCACGAAATAAGATTACAGAAACTCAAGTCTCACAAACTAGCATTTTTAGAAAATTGTTTGTGACAAGTACTCCAATGTCCAAACAAACACTAAGTTTCTTCGAACGGATCTAGACAAATATAAGGATCTGAATTAATTTGTCTAGTTGACTGTATGTTGATTAATAATTGACATCATTATTAATGAGCTTGACGCTAATTTGACGTGCCAACTTGATCCATCATTAGCATTGATAATCATAATAAACTCAGATAAGATTTCTTTCTTTGTCTTGGACTGGAGGCATAAGCATGATTTAGAATACCAAGGGACCATTTGTTTTTCTCGACAAATTAGACACAATACCATTCAAATCGATATTGTTAGATCCACATTCCAGATTATCAGTCATAAGAGTTGATGAATTTAAGACCACATGATCGAATCACACATTAAGTATTTTCTTTGTACTCTTTATCTTTGACACTGTTAGCACCGAGTAATTTTAGTACCTTAGTCGGGGTCTGGGTAGATAAAAATGAAGAAAAACTATACACTGACAAAAATATGGAACATGATAAAATGCTCTTATTCTTATGGTAGTACATGAAAAGCTAGCAAGTAAAAAGATCACAAATATATATATCAGTTTATATTTTTTTGTCTAATAATAACTAGAATTGTTCAAAGTTTGAAGCTGTTACGAGCCGGATGATTATTATACTTGAAAATCCATTTCCAAACCTTGTTGCTTTTCAACCCTCTCCTCTCATTCACTCTAATCTTGCAAGAACCACCACCACCTCCATTAATTCCTTCCCTCTTCAAACCCCCAAGATTCTTCACACCATTTTCATGATTCTGAGTTTCACATCCAATTTTTAAACCATGATCAGAAGCTCCACTGATCCGAGCAGCCGACGACTCCAACGACAAAGAATCGAGCTTAAAATCAATGAAAGCAGACTCATCCATTGCACTGAAATCACTTTCCTTAACCGGAAAAATACTCCGATTTTCAATGGGATTTTTGCCACTAGCACTTGTTCTGAAATCAACACCACCAGCATCAAACATTCCTCCGAACCCACTTTTTCTATTTTCACCACAATACCAACTACTACTACTACTACTCTGCCTCTCGCAATCAAGAAACACCCCACTCGTAACATCAGAGAGTTTGGCACTGGAAAAAGCATAATAATCTCCACCACCTTCATCACCACCACCACCACCACCACCACGGAAACTACAAAGCGATTTAGACCTCGACATTCCATTAACATCAGGCACCCAAATCTCACTCTTACCCTCATCATCATCATCATCATCGTTCATTTTGCTCCTTCTTTTCTTCCTAAACAGCCTCTTAATCTTCCAAAACCCATTATTACTTTTCTTCACTTCCACACAACTGCTGCTGCTCCTCCTCAGAAAGATCACTTGCTCTGTTTTCCCATCTTTTGTTTTTGGCTTTTGATGTGTATTATTGTTGATGAGTTGCGATTGCTGCTCTGTTTTCTCGTTTTCTAACAAGAATGAGATTCGGCCCACGCTTCCGACATCCATTGTGCTGCTGCACGAGTTACGGTAAGACGACGAGGAGGCGTCGGAGCAAGAGCAGGAAGAGAGGCGCTGCTCTCCGCACTCGGAGCAAACTAATTTCACTAATCTTTCTTTCAGACAGTGAGCGCAGATTCCGACAGAGGAAGAGGAGTTGGGGTGTTTGAAACAGGGCATATCGGAAACAGAGTAGTTGAAATTGGTGCCGTATGTTTCGACGGCTTTGCCTCTTTCTTTCATGGATTCGGGATACAACATTAAGGCAGGCAGAAAGATTGGAACTTTGAGGAAGGAAGGGAAGGGAAGGGAAGTAAGAAGGTTGAGAAATAGCTTTTTGGTAGGTATTTATATAATAGGTGAAAGAGAGAGAGAGAGAATGATGAAGAATGAAAGGTTAGCAGAGCACGCAGAGGTAAAAAGAAAAGAAAAGGGAGTTGAGTTGGAGTGAGCTTTACGTTTTTGTTTTCAAGAAAGAAAACACAGAGAGAGTGTTGAGTTGATTAATACATACATACAATATCTGTTTGTGCAGACATGATTGTCTGATTTCACTTTTCGTGAAAGAAGAAAAAGTGAAGTGACTGAAAACTCAGATAAGAAGAGTGTGTGTTTGAGTAAAGTAAAGGAAAGGAATGAATCGACAGGTCCTAATGTCCTATCTAATTTTATCTATACTATCATGCAGTTGTTGTGCCTAGTCTCTCACGGTTCATGTGAGTGAAGTGCACACTCCCATGGATAGCATAGATTGAATCGTCCTATCTATTTATATATCGATTATTATTATTATTATTATTGTTTGGTGCTGTTGCTGCCAATTGGCAATTTCTTTCTCTGTCTGTGACTCTATAAAATTCTTTGAATTTTTTTTTTCTTTTTTGGGAAAACAGCATACTATGCCCATATAGTATTCGCGTTTTTGCGAAGATATACTCAACTTTTTAAGTTTTGCAATAGTATGGTCAGCCTTTGACGTTTGGGAAAAACTATACATGCACCTATTATCCGACCGAAAAACGTCATTTTTCGTTGTTATGACATCACCACTCAGAATTGTAAGAGGGCAAATTGGACATTTCATCTCGAATCTTATTTAGGAGGGAATTGTTGGACTCCTCAGCTCATTTCCCGATACGATCAACCCCAATTCCAGAACCCTAATTTCTCCCTAACCAAAATCCACCACAAATCGCTCAATTTTCTCCTCAATTCGACGCGATTCCGACTAAAAACCTCGGCAAAGAGGACGCTGCGACAATGGTGTGGAAAATCCGAGACGAAAACACTGTAATTCCAGACCGATCGTTGACACCCGACTATGGTGAGTTCACTTTTCTCAACCGCCATTTTTTTCGTTTTGGTATACGATGTTGTTGTTTATTTAGCTCTGGAGTTGAATTTTAGTCACTTATATGTGAAATGCGACTGAGTTTGTGTGGGTTTATAAATTTTTGTGTTATATATTTGCATGTGTTAGGGTTTTGGTCAACTATGCATATTTTATTTATACTAGGTTTTTTTAACGATTGCTTTTGTTTAGAGTTTACTGGTGTCTGGGTTTAGGGTTTTTGATGATGTTGTTGTTATGTATATACAGGTGGGGACAATGAATTGTTTACTATAATGATACATCATTCTGGCAAAATGATGAATCTGGGGAAACCTTGCTACTTAGAGGGCCAAATAAACTTTGTTGATTACTGCAATCCAGATGAGATGTCAAGGCTTGAGTTGATTAGTATGGCTGTTGATCTAGGATTGGGTTCTGATTGGATGTTGTTCTATAGAGATGATCCTAATAAACTCTATCTACATCTGGCATGTATTGTTGATGACAATGATGCATGCGCAATGGAAAGTGCTGGTTCTAAACATAAATTGGTAGAGGTCTACCTAGTGAGGCCAGATATACCAAGTATTGATGATGAAGAAGATGAGGGTCCAGATGATGGGGTTGGGGTTGCTGATGATGAGAAGGTTGAGGAAGTAGATCCTCTACCTCTTATTAGCGAGCCACTTGATTATGTTGGTGATGATGAAGGATGTGCTGAGTTTGGTGGTTGAAGAAGAACTGAAAAGGGTGGCAAGCCAGGTGGAAAATGCTGAGAGTGAAGGTTTAGGTGGTGAAGTTGGTGTTGAAGATTGTGATATTGTTGGGTCTAGGGGTAAGGGGAAAAAGATGAAACATAGAAGAAGGACAAGAGCCTCTATTAATACTTTTGGTGAGAGGATAGATAACACATACTATGATACAAATCATGCTGGTAATGCATCTGGGGCTACTGAAACAAATGGTACTACAGAAAGGAATGAGGAAACTGAGGCCAATGCGGCACATGCTAATGGTGGGCAGAAGAGGGTTAGAGATTTGCCAAGCTTCATTAGGGAAAATTGTGGAGAAGTTGTGGCATCAATAATCGACTTGGAGAATAGTGATGATAGTTTAGGAGAGGTCTCATTGGGATCAGATTCTGAGTATTCTGATGGATTAGTTGATCCTGACAATGAAGTTGATCAAGATGATTTTGTAGATGAGGACAATGTTGGATATCAAAGTGCTTCTGGAAATGCAAGTAAGGATGGACCAAGTTCAAATGCCAATGCAAGTGCTAGTGGTAATACCGAAGCTGATGCCCCAGACACAAATGACGCTGCAAGTGCTTTTGTGGGTGAACCATCTGCTTCTACACTTACTAGGGATATAAGGATGAAAAAGAAAAAAACAAGTTGTAAGAACAGGGGCTGCCAGGGAGATGTACAAGAATCATGGTGTCTTCCACCCTAAAGTTGACTGACAAACATTGAGTTCAAATTGGGAATGTGCTTCCAGCATCCAGATCACCTTAGGGATGCAATAAACAAGTTTTCTAAGATGAGAAAAGACCAATTAGGATGATCAAGAGTAGTTCTAAAAAGATAAGTGCAAGATGTGCTGATTTGGAGTGTCCATGGTACATATATGCCTCAAATGTGAAGGGGGGAAACACAATGATGGTGAAGACTCTTGAAGAACCTCATAACTGTGAGTTACAAGACAGTGTTAGGCAGGCTACCTCTACATGGCTTTCCAGGAAATACTATGAGAAGCTCATTTCTGATCCTAATTGGCCAGTGGATTCTATGATGACAGTATTAAGAAGAGATTGCAATATTGTTTTCTCCAAACATCAAATGTACAAGTGCAAGAAGAAGGTTTTTGAGATTGGGCATGGAAATGATGCAGAGCAGTACTCTTACCTTTGGAGGTATGCTGAGGAAATGATGAAGAGCAACCCTGGAACTACTGTTAAAATTAAATGCAAGCTATTTGGTGATGTCTGCAAGTTCAAGCGGATGTACATATGTTGGGGAGCTTTGAAAAGAGGGTTACTGGATGGGTACAGGCCACTAATATGCTTAGATGGCACACATTTAAAGACTAAGAATGGTGGCATTCTTCTCACAGATGTTGGGGTGGATGCAAACAATTGCACATATCCATTTGTCTATGCCATTGTAGAGAAGGAGAAGACAAAGACTTGGAGATGGTTCCTACAGCTACTTATTGGGGACCTCAACATCCAGAATAGCTCTCACTGGACAATCATGAGTGACAAGCAGAAGGGGCTTGTAGATGCAGTTGATGCCTAATTGTGAGCACATATTCTGTGTTCTACATCTTTGGGCAAATATGAGGAAAGAACATAAGGGTTTGACATTGAAGCATATACTCTGGAATACAGCCAGATGTACTAGGGTTTCAAATTTTAAGAGAAGTATGCAATAGCTTAGAGCACAAGATACAGCAGCATGTTCATGGTTAGAGGAGAGACCTCTTTCACAATGGTACAAGGCATACTTCTCCCATCACTGTAAGAGTGATTTGCTTCTCAATAATATGTCAGAGAGTTTCAATGCTCTGATTGGGAAGGCCAGGGGTATGCCTATTATTGAAATGTTTGAACACATCAGAATGATGTTAATGAAGAGGATTGTGATGAGAAGAAGGGCAATGGATAATCAAGAGACTTTTTTTATGTCCCAAGGTAGATGCCTTGTTTGAGAAACTGTGTGATGAAGCTCCTCAGTGGATTGCTCACCGGAATGGAAGTTTACAGTTTGAAGGCCATGGACCATTTTCACAAGTGAGGATAGTAAACCTACAAGAGAAGACATGCAGCTGCAACAGATGGCAACTAACTGGAATACCTTGTGTTCATGCCATCAGTGGAATGAAATATATGAAGTATAAGGATCTTGAGAAATGGGTGCACCCATGCTACCACATATCAACTTATCTCAACATATATAGCCATTTCATGATGCCCATGGAAGGTAGAGAATCGTGGCCAGTACCAACCAACACAGCAGCCAATTTAGTTCCACCAGAGCCTACAAACATGCCAGGAAGGCCAAAGAAAGGGAAGAGAAAGGTTGATCCACTTGAACTGAGGAAGAAGAGATTGGAACATGCTATGGAGACCGGTAAACTTGGCAGACATGGATTGGAGATGACCTGTAGTTATTGTGGCAATACAGGTCACAACATCAGAACATGTGAAACAAGAAGGGCAAACCCTCTGGCTGGGCCTGTGAGAAAGAAGTGCAAAAGGAAAGCAGCTATAGAATCTGGCAGATAGAATGAGAATGTAAGATTCTCCTTGTTATAAAGTCACACCTGGTTTTGATGGACAAATTTCTTCAAATAAGAACCCCTTAATCATATTGATTTGATACAGGTTGTGGGTAGCCAAACATCTTATGTACATCTTCCTGCAGGTCCAAGAGAGATAAGAGGTGCAGCATCACAAACTTCAACAATTATATCTGGTTCCCAAACTGCCTCAAATGCAGGACCAAGTACAACAACTGTGAACCAAGCACAATCTTCTACTCCAGCACCTCCCAAAAAGAAAAGAATCCAAAAGAGATACTACAAGAAGCCTAAGGTAAATTAATGTTCTTGTTCATTTTCTAAGTGTAAGTTCTTAGTGATGCACTAAATATCTTCTCAACATATATAGGTACCATCTACTCCTTCAGGAGTGCCACCTCCAGAATACAATGAGCCAAATAAAACTGACCTTCCATCAACTACCCAAACAAAGAGTAAGTTTGAACAATTCCAGAGTACCTTTGAGGCAGGACCTTCAGTGGTATCAAAAGCCACTAAAAGAAAGTCACAGGTAACAGAGGTTATCTTATTTTATGTAACCTTTGGTAGACAATAGTATTTGATGAATGTGGTTAATGAATTTGTTATCATTTGCTAGGTGGATGCAACTATGAATAAAGATGCTACTTCTGGGACAATAAATGGTCCGTCTAGACCTATTACTAGGAGCCAGAAGACTCCAATAAAGGACAAAAATGATGCTGTTGTGCCCAATATTCTAGTGCCATCTAGACCTCAAACAAGGAGTCAAACTCCTCAGAAGCTACAGAAAGCCAATGATGCCAAGTCTGGAGACTCCAGTAAGAGGAGGTTGTTTCCAGAGCCCCCACAACCACAGCCTAATTTGCAGCCATCCAGCAGTGCACCCACAAGTTTACAACTCACACCTCCAGGCAGGAAGAAGGTCTGAGCTCCAGCAAATAGGCCTAAAGTGGGAGTTCCTGAAAGAGCTGGTCTGAGACAATTTGTTGGGACGGGTGAAGACAAGATGGCCTAGCTTCTGGTTTTGTAGGCCGGTGTTTTAGAGGACAATTTTGAATTCTCTTGTTTTGCAAATTTTGAATTCTCTTGTTTTGTTGAAGTCACACATGGTTGGTAATTTGTGACAGTGAGAATCATTTTGTGATGACTGTATTTTGTGACATTCCAGAATCATTTTGCGATGACTTCGTTTAATGCATTTGCTCTTATATTTGAGATTATTTCTAAGCACATCATTCATAATCAGCATGCCAGGCAATAAAATAAACCATTCACAACCATCAGCGATTCAAATACAACATCCAACAAAACCATTCACAACCATAGTAACAAAACAAAACATTCATCTTCATTCATCCTCAGAAAAACAAACCATTAACAACCATAGAAACAAAACACACCATTCATCTTCATTCATAATCAGAAAAACAAACCAAAACAAAACAGCCAACAAAAAACAGTAAAACACTCATCCTCACATTATTCAATTACATATTCAAATTAAAAAAAAAAAAAACCATTCCTCTTCCCTCCTCCCCCATCATCAGTGCTTCAGCATCGTCCTTCAGTGATCATCGACACAACCACACTCAGGTAACCAAGTAATCCACTGGACCACAAACAACTCTTGGAGATAGTTGGCATGTTCACAACCATAGAGGCGGAAAAACTTCTCCAAATCAGTCTCCTACAAACCAATATAAACATCAAATAAATTAACATGAACATTAAACATTGCAACTCAAAAATTTCAGAGATTTGTAACATTACTTGGTGGGAAATTGCATGATAAGGGGCATAGATCGTAATCGACCAATCCGAATTGGCACGCACTCCAAGCAAAGTTAGGAAGGCAGTGAAAGCAATGAATTTCTGGCGCAACTCATTGAGTTTATGATATATGGTCGACATCTTATGCTCCCCTCCTCCCCATCGGAGTGCATCCAACTGCGGTTTGATCAACCTCATGCCCTTTCGAGTGCAGGTAGATGCGACAGCCTATGCGTTCGACCGTAGGCGCACAACCTCTGAAGCAACTCCCTCTCGAAGAACAAGTTAAATTCAGGGTCATAGAAATAAAGCATCACATCCCTCTCATTTGGGAATTGCATTTTTTCTTAAAAGAAAGAGAGAAATATAGGAAGACAATGAGTTTGTTTAAGTTGATTATGAGTGTGAGATTAGGGTTGATATTTATAACAAAAGTAGTGACTCTTCATAAGGACATGACCTTTCAAATTTTTAACACTTTCCAATAACCAAATAGACACAACTCGCGGTTGTGAAAGTGAACCATCATCAATGCAACAAACACAAGATTTCGAGACTAGCAATTCGGTTACATAACATCCATTGGTCAATTTTATTAAAGATGAAACAAACACAACATTAGAAATACATTAGAAAAACCGAAAACCAAACAAACACAACACTACACAACATCAGTCAACCTAAACTAGTTATCAACTAAAATAGAGTCCAAATCACACAACAAACAGTGCAACACGTAACACCTTCTCCTTTTTCTTGATAGAAACCAACTCATCTTCAAGCCCTCCCAACCTACGAAGCAACCCGGGAATAATTTGCCTAGATCTCTCACACATTGGTGGATCAATCCAAACCCAGTAGTTGCATCGTTCACTTCTCTGTCGAACAATTAAATAAACACGAAAAACTCAACAAAAAAATTGAAAATCTTAAAAAATGAGCAAAATTTTGACAAACGAGACCTACCTGAGCTTTGGTGCATTGTGAGAACCTACGACCTGGATTCTAGTTAGTCCATGATGTTTCTATCGACGCCTTAAGCCCACAACGACACAATTGAGAATTTTCTATGATAAATCGATCGCATTTTGAAATTTTCGTTCTGAGATTAGGATTCACAAATTGGGGCTGAAATTGGGAATTTAAAATCGGTTGTTGCCGTTAACTAGCCGTTGCGAACAGTGAAGTTCCAATTGTACCCCTCAAAAATTTTAAAAATGGTCGGATAATAAGTGCAGGTATAGTTTTTCCCAAACGCCAAAGGCTGACCATAGTATTGCAAAACTTAAAAGGTTGGGTATATCTTCGCAAAAACGCGAATACTATGGGCATAGTATACCGTTTTTCCCTTCTTTTTTTCAAAGATCAAAGGTGAAAATTTATATCGGGCCCATTTTTGGGGTAACATTTATACATGCTCGTGAGCTATGATGTACCGACAATTCAAAATATCAGTCGTACTCGTCTAACACGTCATGTGGCGTGTCTCTATTAAAATAAAATAAAAAAATTTGACATGCGTGTCCGGCACTTGAGAGTGACGTGTCAAAAACCTTAGAAGTGTATATCCAATATGTTTTAGACATGTTTGAGAGGAAATTGTGTATTTTAATAGTTTGTGTTATAAAGCTTATTAAAAAGAGATTGGAAATTAACAATTAAGAGATAAAGGAGTTAAAAATATAAATTTCTAAACTTAAACAACTATGTAATAGGTTTTAAAGTATTTTTTCTAATCAATCCATGATTTTGGATTGAGTAGTATCTATGTTTTTTTTAGTATTGTACTAGAAACGTTGGCACGTGGTACCCGCATGATTAATAATTTATTAGGATTTATATGGTGAAGAAAATAACTTAAATGGGTAAAGATTAAATATATAAGGATAGAGAATTTATATAGAAAAATTAAAATTTTGTGAAACTAAATCACCAATCACCATAATTATTATAATTAATGATTCAACTTAAATCTTAAGGCTAGATTATGAACTTAATAATAAATTATTGTGCCAACACTAAATTATAAGGATAAAATCAGAAATTAAAAGTTTGGTCTCACAATTTGCCTTTCTTTATATAATAGTATAGATAACTTTTGGATATTATTCATTGGCCTTTATTTGTGTTTGACATTGATACTTGAATTAAAGTAAGCGTCTCATTTAACTTTATTTTGGTAAATAACTAGTGAGGATTAAATGATAGTTACTTTTGACGTTATAAGCTATTAATTGTGTTTAAAGATATTAATTCTATAAATTTTAGGTGCTATTATATTTAATATATTTTAATATAGAATACAGGCGTATCCTGACCGTGTTAATTCTTTAAAGAATTTGTATCCACGTATAAAATTGTGTCCATGCAACATAAGCCGTGAGTCGATTTATTTTGCATCAATCCTTCTTTTTTGGTTATGGTGTATTTGATGTTATTTTGCTAAAAGTAATTAATTATTCAGAAAATTAATTGAAAATTTGGATTGATTAATTTAACATCAACCTTTGTTTCAATTTATTTGCGAGTCAATGCTTATTTAATTGAATAAAATATTATATATTCACCAAAAAAAATAAAAATACTATTTTCCTGGTTTGAAAAACCAAATTAATGAAAGTCAAGGTTTTTAGCAAATCAAATTGAAAAAAGAAAAGAAAAAATGAGACTCAGATGAGTTATACTTTTCTTTATTTATATAGTTGACTAATATGGTGGTTGATAATATGGGTAGCCGCACCTAAACCGTTGGTAGTATGGGGGACTAATTTTTTACTTGAGCCACGGTTGAAAAAGGTGAAGACCCGTCCTTGAGCGGATGGGTTGCGGATTCAGCCGTACACCCGTCAGCCATCCACCTACCCGCATATGAGAAGAAAAAAAATTAAAAATCTTGGTGCATTTCACAAAACACTACAATAAAATGAGAGGAAAAAAGTAATTGTGTACACAAGTCAACTATATAGTTCATCTATAACGTGACAAGTTAATAATTTGATGCGTATTGAGGAAGACTTTATATGCCTATAGTTGAAATTCAATATTTTATAACGCATAAATTAACTTGAAGTATACGAAAAAACCAAGAAAAATGAGGGGGCATTTCTTTAGTACGAGAATAATGTATGACTATTGCACTATATAACGTGTTTATTAAAAATAATAAATTGTTTTATTTTAGTAACTTGATGTATAACATAACCCACTAATCCGTCTGCACCCGCCTAACCCACAACTCGCATGGTCTAAAAACTAATTTCATACCATTGAAAAAGTTGGTAACTCGCATGATGTTGCATATCCTAAAAAGCAATTTTTCCTCCATGAGAGGAAGGCTCGGGTAAAAACGAGAGACACCCTAAGGACTGCGGGTAAGATACTGAGAACACCCCAAACGACCACGCCAACAGGAAGGCATCGGATTTCGTCCCTCGACCCTCTCCCGGTCCTCTTCTAATAGGTAGCGTCTACGTAATTTCATCTCTTGGTAACACTTTATGACTCCACCCGCTACGGGGGATATAGCCGAGTAAACCGTTGACATACATACTCCAGAGATCTACCCCCCCCCAGCGGATAACGAACATTACACCCTCCTCTCTATGGGGCTATGACCCCTAGGATCTTACACACCCGTACTTTCCCTAGCAACACTCCCTTAAGATACTCGGTCCACGAGACCTGATCAAGCAAACCTTGCTCTGGCTCGCACGAGTGCTCTCATAGCAAACTACGAGTTTCGCTCGAACGTACCCAACTTGTCTTATATACTTCTTTTCATGAGCTCGGATAAAACCTCTGATAACACGTGTGTCCGTGTGAACCAACACTTAGAAAATATTTCGCTAATACTTTACTTTCTTAACTCTTGGTAGGAACAAGGAGGGCATCGATGATAGCGAACTAAAGGAAATGAGCGAGGATCACGAGAGGTACGAGAAGGAACTAGGTACAAATTTAATCACCAACACCCCACTACCCACTATAAATAAGAAGAGAATATGATTGGTCGCCCCTGCAAAAGATGAGCTATTGGGCCTAGAATCGACGACCCCCATTGGCTCAGTATACCCATAACATTCACTATTGGGTGACCTAGCCAACATTCACCCATAACATTCACCCATAACTCTCTGAGCCGACGACCCACATTGGCATAGAGTAAGCCTCATCATAGGCCATCCTCGTCAGAAACGCCATTGTTGCAGAACGAGACCTACCCCATTGGGTGACCTAGCCAACATAATTACTCCCAGTAGAAGACCTATGGCGGTTGGCCAAAGACCCCATGTAAGTCCTATAAATAAGGCTTGTTACACTCCCTCAACAACTCTTTGACTCACTTTAACTAACACTTTAACTTTCGCTTCACCTTTTAGTCTCATCACTTTCACTCATTCACAGAAGTCTTAGCAAGAATTTCAGTAATACTTTGGTACATAACTGTTAACAGAAACATACTTGTACTTTATAAGCTATCCTCGTAATAGCTCCCCCTCCCCAACTGAGTTCCACCACTTGTAGCATTCTCATTCTCGCAAGTATTAATAAAGCATCGCTTGCTTCTCTCAGGCGTGAGATCAACGCTCCGAAAAAGCTTACTTGATCAATATCCCGAAACAACCCTCCGCTGGCGGTCGGATTGTATTGCATCATCACCGCATTTGTTGGATATAGTTTATTTTCTTATGACAATCCGCCTAAACTCACCCACAAACACCTCGAGTTGGTAAGCTTGAAAATCCATCCATCTCCCGTATAACATAACATTTTCTTCATCTGAAATTGTTTTTCGTAGAAAAAGTGTGAGTTGTTTCGAGAAAACGTTATTGTTTGGAAGAACTTTGGAAGATCTTTTTAGATAATAGATGACATCAGATAGAGACTAGCTATGTGACGCGGGATTCTTTCTCGTGAACTCGGTAAAAGGGCAGCCCGGTGCACAAAAGCATCCTCGCACTGTGAGGGTCCGGGGAAGGGCCACCACAAGGGTGTATAAGGGGCAAAGCGTTCCCGTGTTAGGTTTGACAAGAGGCTGATTCCAGAACTTGAACCTGTGACCTTTCAGTCACACAGCAACACCTTTACCGGTGCGCCAAGTCTTCCCTTCTTTCTCCTGAACTCTGTGAACTTCGAAAAATAAGAAATATGGATTAGCTAATAAAGCCTTAGAATATTTTCATCAAAACTAAGAGATGGAGCCTTGCGACTTTGATTAAAACTTTTGTGGGCAAATTCTTGAGATATAAAGAGTTTGATTCTTCGATGAAAGATTGTCGCGTAAATAATCTAAACCACATTAAGATCATGTGTGTTCATATGCATCGTTGCTTTATGTTGTTGTAACAGTCAAGATTAATAAATGTTATAACAACCTTAAAACGTTGAAATAACAAAAATAATAACATCTTAATATACTTTGATAAGAACTAGATATTTTTTTAAGACTTGGAACCTGCAGCAGCTATCCTTTTGGGTGCGTATTAGGTAACCTTAGAGGGTTTCTTACCTCATGCCCCATCTTTGGGAGTATAGAAAGAAGGGAAAAAATCACATACCCCCCTATCCTATTACCCCAAAATCACTTATCCCCCTATCCTATTATTTCTATCACTTACCCCCTATCCTATTGCCCAAAATCACTTACCCCCCTATCCTATATTTTTTTTTATCACTTACCCCCCTATCCTATTCTAATCTCATTACATTCCCCCCAAGACGAAATTAACCCATTAATCTCTCCAAATTGCGCAAGTGCGGCTCGTGTGCCACACTAATCAAGGGCAATTTCGTCCATTCAAATACATCAACACATCATAACGGTCATATATTTAAAAAAAACAATTTCGTCTATTCAAGTGGCCTAGTTTCAGTTTTTCCAAAAAAAAAATCCCAATTCAAATTAGGGTTCATAAAATCGACGAAATTAATGAGTTCTAACTCCCACATTTGTCGTTGCGAGCGTCGGGCAGCTCAAAAAATATCTTGTTTTAAATTACTCCAATTAAGTTTGAAATGTTTGTTTTCACAACAAAATGGGCCGTATGAGTATTGGTTGTGGATTAAGATTAGTCCATGATGTTTTTTAGCCACTTGAATAGACGAAATTGTTTTTTTTTAAATATATGACCGTTATGATGTGTTGGTGTATTTGAATGGACGAAATTGCCCTTGATTAGTGTGGCACACGACCCGCACGTGCGCAATTTGGAGAGATTAATGAGTTAATTTCGTCTTGGGGGGAATGTAATGAGATTAGAATAGGATAGGGGGGTAAGTGATAAAAAAAATATAGGATAGGGGGTAAGTGATAAAAATAATAGGATAGGGGGTAAGTGATTTTGGGCAATAGGATAGGGGGGTAAGTGATAGAAACAACAGGATAGGGGGGTAAGTGATTTTGGGGTAATAGGATAGGGGGGTATGTGATTTTTTCCCAAAGCTTTTTTTGATTTCCCACCTCCGAATAATGAGTAGGTAGTTCGATTCTTTTGATTTTTCTCTTCTGAGTAAACGGAGTATTCTTGTTTATATCGCAACGGCTATAAACACTTTCTTGTTCCTATTAACAAAACATCCCCTTTTTCTTCGCTCTTCCGGAACCGGTGACATAATAACCTGCAAGCATCGTCAATCAAATAAATCACATTAGGCTAATCATGTGTGTCAAACACAAGTACAAAAGACATAAAATCAAGTAGTTAATCAAACTTAATACCATGAGAGAAATTTTCTCCGTTTTTAACCAACAAGCGGCTACCTCTTTATTTTATTTGAGATGTTACAATATATGTGAGTTAATTAAGAATATTTCATGCTACACGTTGCTGCATCATTGAAGTTAACATAGAAACAAATATACCAATTAAGTGATTAACCTCTGTTATATTACTAAAGTATGTTTATATATTCATCATGTGTTATATCTAATAAACATATATACTTTTTAACTGAAAGCTACTTAATACTATAGATGATGAGTCCCACTATACAGATACATTCGCAACACAAGCTGGAGCTTATGGATTATAAGTTTTAACACTTTAAAAATAAGTAAAATGTCAAGTATAACATATGAGCATTATTTACGTAGTTAGACAATGTCCTTTTTAAATTTCGCAACTTCTACTGTATACTTTTCTTTTTCGCTGGACAAGAATTACTATGTTATGTTTCTGTTCCCATATCTTGCGGTATTCGTATTCCACATTATTTTGACGTACCGTATTGGAATACCGATCGATTTCCCCTCTTTCTTTATTTTTCCAAAATTTTATGTCTCAATCAAGTCAGAAAATCCACTCGTGCGTGTCCATGTCATATATATTTTTTTTTCAACTTTTTTCTGTTTTGGTAAATCAACTTATTAATTAAGTTCAACTCTTGAGTCTTTAACATAACCATCGATGAGTCGGTGAATGGGTGCTACAAAGCCATGATATGTTCTAGCATTTTAAAAGTAGAACATGTCAACTTTATAAACAGAATACTGCAAGTTACAACTGCATTTTCTAAAGCTTGGTAAATTTACCAGCACCTCTAAACATTAAGTTATTTCATGTCGTCGTCCTGACGATGTAGTGCAATAATTCGATTATCTATAACAATAACAATATATGTTGAGAATGAGATCACTCAGTTGGTTAGTAACTTAGTATCTGTAATTTAAGAAATGTTATGATCTTGATTGCAAGCAATATTTTTCCCAAAATTGGAAAACTACAACAAACTCGCTTGAAACCTATAAAAACATTAAAAATAGACCTACTTAGATTAGTCTTGTGTATATCTTTGTAAATCCCATGTATTTAGCTTTCCTTAGTTATATGATTTATTTACTTACATTAGATTTGTACTTTGTATATTTATATCTCAAAGGTTAATGAAACATTTGTTGTTAAACTTTTTAGTTTATCTTTTGATGGTTCACATACCAGCTCATGGTGCACTTTTATTTCTTTACTTTAAGGCTCATTTAATTTATGAGATAGACTAATTCTCTTTTATTGTGAATTAAATTTAGCTACTTATTACTTTTTTATGGATAGAGTAATATGGTAGCACAAAAGTCTTGGGAGTTACAAAAGATGGTCTCTAGCCTTGTATAGATAGAGCTTGTGTTTTTTCATGAGAACCATCTCTTAAGTTAAAAATCAAGACTAGAAGTCCATCACCGATAAAGTAATATTATATACATATATACTTATATTTTTTTTCACAAGGATTCAAGCACAAATGGTCGGTGGTATACGATCTTTCCACCGCTAATTGTTGTTCTTTTTATATTCTGATTTCTTTCATGTGGTATCAGAGCCACCTCTGAGCCGTTGTATTTGAAATTTGAATTGACGCATGTGACTAATTTATCGTTATCATATTTCTTACGATTATGTGAACCATTTGTATGAAGTACTTTGATTTTCTTTTATTTTGAAGTTGTTATTCATCTACAGATATAGATTAGAAATACTTCATGGTGGTCAAAGTTAAAATGATTGCATGCATCCATGATGATGATTACTATATTTTAAAGGTTTAGTAATATGCTTGCGTTATAAAGAATATGTATATGTGATTTTAAAATTGTTGTTAGTAATGCCACAACACTCACATTGTTTTACATTCACGTATTACTTGTAATTAGATCATTTTATCAAGGATCCGTCACCTCAGAGAAATACTTGATTTTAATGATTTAATTAGTGTAGGAAAATAAATTTTAGGCATTGATGGTGAGGTGTGGACAATTTTATTTATTAATGATTAGAACTCATTTGTCCTATAAATAAAGAATAAGTAATTCATGTATTTTTTTTTTTGCAATCTTTGTCCACAGGTATGAAAGAATTTACTTGATAGATAAAACTGATATTTTCCTTGGATTTATTTTTGCAGTTTTTTCTCAATCTTTAGCTGATGGTGGTGCATTTATCCCAATGCTTGATGGTACTAACTTTTTTAACTTGAAAGAATATGTTGGACTTACTTTGGAGTATATGGACCTTGACTATGCACTTCGTGAGGAGCAACAACCCATCCCCACGGATACAGATACACAAGAGATTATTGATAAGTACCATTGGTGGGAGCAGTCTAACCGCCTAAGCCTGATGCTCCTAAAGTCTCGCGTTAACAAGAGCATTAACAGTGCTATTGGTGAATGCAACATTGTCAAGGAATTTATGCAGGAAATTGAGGAACAATTTGTTCGTTAAGATAAAGTCTTGGCTTGTACCCTTATGAAGCAACTTACTGGCAAAACATTTGACAATTCTAAAGGTGTACGTGCTCATATTACTGAAATGAGTGACTTAGCCTCTCAACTTAAGGCATTAAAGATAAAGATATCTGAGCCCTTATTGGTGAATTTTATCCTTGACTCACTTCCGTCTGAGTATGGTCCTTTCAAAATCTCTTATAATATACATAAAGAAAACTGGTCAATTACGGATCTCTTGACCATGTGTGTGCAAGAAGAAGAAATGATGAAGCATGATCAACCTAAAAGTGCAAACATGGTTGTTCATAAAAAAGAATAAAACTGAGAAAAAAGAAAATGAACCTCATAACAAAGGAAAGCATAAATGGGTCATCCAAATCAAATGGGTCATCCAAAACGATGATCTCCTACTTTTGTAAGAAGGAGGATCATAAGAAGAAAGAATGCTATAAGTATAAAAAGATGGCTCGAAAAGAAAGGTAGCTCTACTTTTGTTGTGTGTCATGAATCTTTTATGTAGATGCTCCAAAATATTCATGGTGGATTAACTCTGACTCTTCAATTCATATTGTGAATACTTCGCATGTATTTTTCCACAAAAGGAAGCCATGGACAAGTGAATTTTGGGTTTTCTCATGAAATAAAAGTCGTTCGCAAGTCATGGTTGTTGGGTTTTTTAGAATAAGTCTTAACTCGGGACACGTCTTAGATTTAGATAATGTCTTTTACATTCCAAGTTTTAGTAAAAAAATTAGATTATGTTTCAAGAATGGTTGTAAAAGGCTATAATTTTCTCTTTTCTAATGTTTTAACTATTATAAAAAAATAGGGAGAATTACACAAACTACCCCTGAAATATGGGGTAATTATACAAATCACCCATCATATTTGCGAAATTATACAAACTACCTTAATGGCCAATTTCTCGTATAAAAATTATTAACTTTTGTTAAATGTAAATTCATCCCTCTCATTTATTTTGCACCAGAAATAAGAAATAAATTAAAATAACTCAGAAAACAGGCATTTATTTTTTTAAAAGACAAGAAAATCAAAAATAAATAATATCTTTAAAATAAAAATAAATTTTCTGCGAATTTTAGTTTTTACTATGATTTCAAGTTGTACGGTTGTGTTAGTTATTATTTTTTTTTTACATAAGAATAGTTTGTGTAATTTTCCACAAAAAAATAATATTGTTGTTGGTTCACAAACCTTAGTTGAAAACTTATTTATATTAGATGTGCATCCCGATTTTGAGCAAAATTATATGTATACAGTTGGTATTAAAAGGAACATTTTGAATGAAAGTTCTTAATTAGAGATTAGGACACGTCTCTTCAGAGAGAATAAAGAGGTTTGTAAAAGAAGGAATCTCACGGGAGCTTGATTTTTTCGACCTTAAAGATTGCGTGGAATGCATAAAGGAAATTAAAAGCAAACAATTAAAAGTATTAAAGGTTCTAGAAGGAGCTCAAGTGTCCTTGAGATTATACACAAATATATGTGGACCCTACACCTTGCCTAAATGGTCAGAGATAATTTATATCATTTATTTATACTCATTCTAGGCATATCTAAATTTATCTTTTGAATGAAAAGACAGATGCGCTAGACGCTTTCAAGTCCTATAAAGTTGAAGATGAGAATCAACTTGAAAAAAAAAACAAGATCGTAAGATATGATAGAGAGAGGCGAGTATTACGGAAGGTACACATAACATGGACAAATGAAAGGTTCATTTGTAAAATTTCTTAAAGAAGAAGGTATTGTTCCACAATATAACATGCTTGGCACACCATAGCAAAATGTTGTTGCAGAAAGAAGGAATCGTACAGTGATGGATATGACTAGAAGTATGATTAATAAATCTAACATGCCTATGTGTCTGTGCAGTAAAGCTCTTAAAACAGTAGTGTATTTATAAAATAGGGTTCCACGCAAGGTTGTCTCTAAGACACCTTTTTAAATTATAGAAATGGTGAAAACCTAGTTTAAATCAAAAATATTATAAGGAGAGGTCGACAGTCGATCGAGAAGGATGATGAAAAGCATATAAGAATGAGAGTGATTTTGTGCTTTATAAAGTAAAGCCAAATTTTACATTCTAAATTTTGATCTGTGATCATAGTTATTTAACATACAAAAAGTTAAAATTGTGACTGTAATTAATTTACTCTATCATCTTTTTGAGGAGATAGATTCGTAATTAGTTTTACTCAGGTATCCTATTCTATTCAACTCACTAAAAGTCGTAAATGTAACATCTAAATTTATTTTCTTAGTCCATTGAAATCTACACAATTCCAATAGCAGCTACCACGCACTAAGCACGTCTGACAATAGGACATGATTGGCAAGCCCACACGCCCCAGGCATGCCCAATACCATAAAAACGCCATTCGAAGTATTTAGGGCCCCCCCAAATCAGTTGTTTACTCAATTTAATTTTGGTTCCTAATGATTATGTTCCCATATCTTAAATCTTAATAACATTTGGCAGTACAAAACAGGCCAACAGTTTCATGCTTAGCCTCAAAAAAATAAAAATAAAAGTTTCATGCTCGTATACTATTCTTGCAGTAGTCAGCAACTTTTACTGAAAACAATTTTGTTGTTGTGCCCATTGCCCAATGATTAATTAAGTTGAATTTTGCCAACAATTTAATTAACTATTCACAAGATCTACCGTACAAAACATGACTATTTTGGAAACTTTGTTCCTCCTTATGTATCAATTTCCCAACATGTTATGATGATTTGCGAATGTCTTGTTCCTTTTTTTTTTTTTGTGTGTTCTTCGGGAGTTTCATTGTTACCGTTAATTTATATCACTTTGCTCGTCAATTTTAGATTCCATTGTCGCAGCATGTTCCTGAGTTGCTAGGATTCATGGCAGGTCACGTACTTCAAATTAGAAATTCTAAATAAAAACTCTTTATTAACACTTAATGATTTGGTTAAACAATGGGGCTATATTTTTGGGAAAAAATAGTTAGAGTCCGATAGAGGCCCAGGTAGGACGGATTTTTTTTTTTTAAAAAAAAAAAACTCTTTCCGCTAGGATATTTGATGTCATTGAGTTTTTAAACAACCATCGTGAAAGACGTCTCAACTCTTAGGGAATTTTTCAAAGTTGGTCCTCTATAGTAACCAACTTTCAAAATTAGTCCTTTATAGTGCATCGGGCCGTTTTTGGTCCTCTAAAGTAACAAGAGTTTCAATTTTGGTCCTCCAGGCAAAATTTTGATTTAAATTTGGGAATTTTTCAATTTTCCCTCCTAAATATTTTATGTAATTGCACATGCACCCCCAAAATCTTTTATACAATCTCATTGACTCCAAATCCAAATTATTTATTTTTATTGCTTCTCAAATGCTTCACATAATTACATTCGCACCCAATTTTCTTTTTCAAATAAGATAAATATTTTCTTAAATTTATAATAAATATAATTTTTTAAATTTTAAAATAATATATTTTTAAATTTAAGAAAAGAAAAAAAAAACCCATCCCCACGCACCCGCCCCCACCTCCCCCGCCCCCCACCTCCCTGAGCCACCCCTACCCCGCCCCCACCTCCCCGACCCACCCTTACCCCATCCCCACTTCCCCGACCCACCCCTACCCCGCCCCACACGCACCACCACCGCGATTTGCAGTGGTGGTGGCGTCGATTCGACGCCACCACCACTGCAAATCGCGGTGGTGGTGCGTGTGGGGCGGGGTAAGGGTGGGTCGGGGTGGGTCAGGGAGGTGGGGGCAGGGTAGGTCGGGGTGCGGTGGGGGCAGGGTGGGTCGGGGAGGTGGGGGGTTTGGGGGGTGGGAGGGGCTGGGGTGGGGTGGGGAAGATGACTTTTATTTTTTATTTTTTTTTGTTATAAAAAATTATAGGATATACTTTTATATCTTATAAAAAAATTGTTAAGATATACTTTTATATCTTATAAAAAAATGTTATTGTTATCTTATAAAAAAAATGTTATCTTATATAAAAAATTATATAAGATATACTTTTATATCTTTTATAAAAAATTATATAAGATATAAGATGACTTTTATTTTTTATTTTTTTGTTATAAAAAATTGTTATTATTTTTAATATATAAAGATATACTTTTTATATATATTTATATATGTTAAGGAATTAAATTTGTTATTGTTTTTATTGTTATGTTAAGGAATTTATAAGGTAACTTTAATATTAAGTTGAGGTTAATAAAGATTTATATTAAATTATAAAATATAACCTAAATTAGTTGAATTGATAAAGTTTGAGGGCATAACTGCAATATTCCAAATTATTTTTGTAGTATTAAAGGAATTTATAATTGCAAATATACACATTTTAATATTTGGGGGTGTAAGTGTGATTACACAAAAATATTTAGGAGGAAAAATTGAAAAATCCCCAAATTTAAACCAGAATTTTGGCTGGAGGACCAAAATTGAAACTCTTGTTACTTTAGAGGACCAAAAACGGCCCGAGGCACTATAAAGGACTAATTTTGAAAGTTAGTTACTATAGAGGACCAACTTTGAAAAATTCCACAACTCTTATAAACAAGTAAATTTAAATGTCCAATAAATTTTGCCAGTTTTAAGAAGATATATATTGTCTAGGTCCTTTGACAACCAGCGTCTAAAAAGCATAAGCAGTGTAAACATTGAAGATGTATTCAAACAAAAATATCAACATATAACACGAAATAAATAAAACGAACGTAATAAACTCAGTCCAAAGGATTAAATTGTAAATGCTTATTAAGAATTAAGAATACTTGTAAATATGGAATAAGAAGATAGCGTAGCTTATAATATGATTTTTCTCAATATATCTGTTGTGACCATTAGATTTTGGTTCAGTAGAGAAAGAAGATCAAGAATCTTCGAAGTGACCGAGGAGGTGAATATGAGTCGCCATTTGCACAACTTTGTGCAGAAAGTGGGATCATTCATCAAACTACAGTGCCATATTCTCCCGAGAAAAATGGTATTGTAGAAAGAAAGAATAGAACGTTGAAAGAGATGATGAATGCGATGCTCATAAGTTCTGGTCTACCTCAGAACATGCGGGGGGAAGCTTTGCTCTCCGCCAACCATGTGCTAAATCGCCTACTACACAAAAGGTTGGATAAAACGCCTTATGAATTGTGGAAAGGACACGCGCCTTGCTACAAGTTCTTAAGGGTTTGGGGATGTCTAGCAAAGGTCCCAATTCCTCCTCCTAAAAGGACTAGGATAGGACCTAAGACAGTTGACTGTGTATTCATTGGGTATGCGCAAGATAGTAGCGCATTTCGATTTCTGGTACACAAGTCAGATAACTCTAAGATGAGTGTGAATACTATCATTGAGGCTCGAGACGCTTCATTCTTCGAGGAGATATTTCCCCACAAAACTCGATTCATTGAGGAAACGAAAAGAAATGTGGGGGTGAGAGAATCTCAAGAAGAGGAAGAAGAACAAAGTCCGAGAAGAAGTAAAAGAGCTAGAAAAGAGAAATCTTTTGGCTCAGATTTTCTAACATACATGTTAGAAAATGATCACGTTACTTTCACGGAAGCAATGTCCTCTCCGGACTCGATTCTTTGGAAAGAAGCGATAAACAATGAGATAGATTATGTCTTACAAAACCACACGTGGGAGCTAGTGGATCTTCCTCCGGGAAATAAACCAATAGGACACAAGTGGGTCTTCACGAAGAAGATGAAAATTGATGGTATTGTTGACAAGTACAAGGCGAGACTTGTAGTCAAGGGGTATAGACAAACAGAAGGTGTTGATTATTTCGATACTTATGCTCCTGTTTCCAGTAAAACGTCAATTCGTTTAATCATTGCTCTCGCGGCTTTGTTTAATCTTGAGATCCATCAAATGGATGTAAAAACGGCGTTCTTAAATGGAGACTTAGAAGAGGAGATTTACATGGAACAACCCGAAGGGTTCGTGGTTCCAGGTAAATAGAAAAAGGTGTGCAAACTTGTCAAATCCTTATATGGGTTAAAACAAGCACCTAAACAATGGCACGAAAGATTTGATAACGTTATGCTTTCAAATGGATTTCGTATAAATCAGAGTGACAAATGTGTTTACGTGAAATGAGAGGAAAAAGACTATGTTATAGTCTGTCTCTACGTAGATGACATGATCATTGTCGGTAATAATAATAACATTAATATTACCAAGAAGATGTTGTCACGCAACTTTGACATGAAAGACTTAGGTCTTGCAGATGTCATACTTGGGATGAAAATCACCAAGACACCAGATGGCTACGCACTGCCCCAGGGTCATTACGTCAAGAAAATTCTTGACAAGTTTGACAAGGGAAGCGATGCTATTGCAAGAACACCAATAGAAGTGGTGTGTAATTTGCACAAAAACTATGGAGATAGTGTGCGTCAGTTAGAATATTCAAGGATCATAGGCAGTCTCATGTACCTCATGAACTGTACTAGACCTGATATTGCAAACTCGGTGAATAGACTGAGTAGGTATACAATCAATCCCAGTACTGAGCACTGGAAAGCGATAGTTAGAGTACTTAGATATCTAAGATACACTGCTAACTATGGATTGCATTATACCAGACATCCAACGGTCATAGAGGGATTTTCGGATGCTAACTGGATCGCAGACTCCAAGAATATAAGATCTACGAGTGGACACATATTCATAATTGGAGGTGCATCGATTTCTTGGAAATCATGCAAGCAGACGTGCATTGCAAGATCAACTATGGAATCTGAGTTCATAGCGTTGGATCTTGCAACTGACGAGGCTGACTGGCTTCGGAACTTTCTTCAAGATATTCCGATGTGGCCAAAGCCAGTGGCTCCTATTAGCGTGCACTGTGATAGTCAGGCAGCTATAGGAAGAGCACAAAGTAATGTGTACAATGGGAAGTCTCGACACATACGTCGAAGACATAAGAGTGTACGACAGTTGTTGAAAACTGGCGTAATTTCCTTAGACTTTGTGAGGTCTAAAGAAAATATTGCAGACCCATTGACGAAAGGTCTAGCGAGAGACCAAGTAGAAATTTCATCGAGGGGAATGGGATTGAAGCCCACGGAAATGACCTCCAACCACGATGGTAACCCTACCTGAATTGTAAACCCCAATTTGTAGGTTCAAAGGGACAACCGAATTGTGAGAGGTGAGGTCGAACAAAGCACTCGGGAAATTGAGTTCCCAACCCATTTCTATGATGAAAGAGTGATAGACCTATACAGTGAAGGAGAACTTGAGGTTCTAATGATCCTTATGACTTGTTATAACAAGTGGGGTATGACAGGATATCCTTAATGACAGATCACCTATGTCGAATGTGAAGGGGCCGCTTCGTTGAGATGAGTTAAAGGGCTAAATCTCTAGAGCGTTCGATGAATTTTGCCTAGGCAGTCCAGGGCCGAAATGGACAACAACGAAAGGACGAAAAGTAATACTCGAATGAGTTGTGTGAGTATCATTGTCTTGGTATACACAAAACGCCGAACAGTTCAAGGCATCACGTCCACTGGTTGGCAAGTATATCTGATGGTATTTCACTAAGGAAGGTTCAAGGCCCAAAACCACATATCTTGATGCAACAAGTTCTGGCAGAACTCAGAAATTGCATTTAGCATTGCTAGGCTCACGTGCATTTCAACCAATTACATTCATGTGGGGGATTGTTGAAGAATATTTGGAATTGTGTCCAAAAATAATAAGTGCAAAGTGTGTGAATTGTAATTGCTTATTGAGAAGCATTTTATTTGTGAAATAAAAATTCAATATTCGTGAATATTTTGAATTTTGAAGACACACTTATTATTGTGCTTGAATGTGGTCAAAAATCATTTGAATGCATTCAAATGGTTATGGATGACAAGAGTAATCACCCCCTTTAATGTCTTGTGGTTGTTACATTTTTTCTCACCTATAAAAGGAGGCCTCCACTCTTGTGAAAAATCATCCAACAAACATACAAAACAAAACATTCTTTTTGCATACATAGCATACATTTTTCTAAGTTCTGCAAGTGTTACGAAGTTCAATAGAGGAATTGATCTTAGCTTCAAGACTTTTCCACCGCGACGGACGTTGTACCTTGGGAGGTCGTTGCCATCGAGGGTTCGAAGCTGAACCGGCAAATTGATCTTAAGGGGAGAGGTTAAACTTTCAACTCGTCCAATTCACTCCAAAGAATTTTCTGACTCGCCTAATCCACTCCAAAGATTTTATTATCAGTTGCTGAGAGGTATATCTATATTCATTTTCATAATTTGTTGCGATACATATTATATGAAATCACCTGTGTAGGTTTATGTGTTTGATACTGGAATTATAATTATAATTTTATTGTTATTCATACGTGTAAGTGCACGCACATGCCCAACAAAACTAGCTGTCAGGTGTTTTATGACTGCGCCACCATTTTGTACTTAAAGAATTCATCAATTTTTGATAGTCTCGATAGGTTAAGAGCTTATAGACTTTTGTGCGATTGCAACCACCAAAATAAAAATAGCCTCGTTGTCTCGTATAATACTAACAGATGAGGTTGAAACAATGTTGTGCTCAAAAGATCGATGTAGCTAAACATGTTATGTTATGTATACAATGCACAAGAATACGAAAGATAAAAGAAAATATTCTAGAAACATGGGCATCACTCTCATTAATGAGAAAATGATAGTAGGCCAATTACGATCACTTGATTAGGTAAATTACAAACCAACTATTACACTATGACGACATGATAATACTCTCGACTTACGACAAATGTATGAAATACCTAAACAATCGAAGAAACTGTTAAATGGGTTTCATATGAAATACTACCATAATCATCCAAACAAAAGAGAAAAAGAATTCATGTATTTGAATTTATACGAGTCTCATTTGATTTGGTCTAATTAATTGTTGTTGTGGTAGAAAAGGAAGTCGACTTTCTCTTATTGTTTAGGGGTTAGGACTTAGGAGATATGATGGAAGTTATCTAGTTATTAACAAGTCTTTGAGCTTTCAAGATGAAATAAGGAACTTTATCTTTTCCTTAATTATGTTTCATTTTGGGAAAAAGTACGGACTATACCCATCGTTTAGCCTCTTTTACGAAACTATACCCAACCTTTGAACTTTTGCAACACTATACCCAACCTTTGAAAATCGTAACTATACTATACCTATACTAATTTTTCGGCCAAAATTCAAAATTTTGAGGGGTAAAATAGGTATCAACTATACTATATCATAAAAATAGAATTTTTTTATTACTGAAAATAAAAAAAATTAAAACAAAAAACAAAAAAAGAGCTCCTCCCCTACCCCCCCCCCCCCACCCCCACCCCCACGGGGCTGCACCAGCGGGTTGCAGCCCCCTACCCACCCTCCACCCCCACGGGGCTGCACCAGCGGGTTGCAACCCCCTACCCACCCCCCACCCCCACGGGGCTGCACCAGCGGGTTGCAGCCCCCCTACCCCCCCCCCCCCCCATCCACACCGCTGCACCAACGGGTTGCAGCGGTGGCAGCGTCGATCGACGCCACCATCGCTGCAACCCGCTGGTGCAGCGGTGTGGGGTGGGGGGGGGTGGGTAGGGGGGCTGCAACCCGCTGGTGCAGCCCCGTGTGGGGGTGGGGGCGGGGGGGGGGGGGTAGGGGGTGAGCTCTTTTTTTTAGTTTTTTTTTAATTTTTTTTATTTTCAGTAATAAAAAATTATATTTATGATTTTTTTTTATTTATTTAAATATACCGAAAAGACTATATTACCCCCCTCACTTGCCGAGATATGATGTCACTTTGTCTGGAAATGACGTTTTTTGGCCGAAAAATTAGTATATGTATAGTATAGTTACGATTTTCAAAGGTTGGGTATAGTGTTGCAAAAGTTCAAAGGTTGGGTATAGTTTCGTAAAAGAGGCTAAACGATGGGTATGGTCCGTACTTTTTCCCTTTCCTTTTTAAGAAATTCAAGATCAAAAGAACACAAAGTATCCCTCTTATCTTACATTTTCTTATCTTTGTCAAACTAAAGCTTAACTAACACAGTTATTAAATTTTGGGTGTGTTGGCCTAAATGAAATGTCGGCTATGTAGCTAGATTTAACAACTTTAACTTAGCAGCGCGGGCGCACTCATTTGATCAAACGACATTATTCCTCTTGCCAATCTTTCTGTAGATATTTTTTGTGATGGAGGTTTTCCTATCGTGGAACCTCTATATTTTAACTTTTTGTTAGTGAATCAAAACAAAAAAAAAAAAACAAAAAAACACATAGGTCTTATTAAGATTTAACTTTTAAGTAAGCCGCGATTAGTAAATGAATGTGATAACTGATAAGTCCCTTAAACGCGACTTTAACTCAGTCTGAGGAAAACCCGCTCTATCCAAAGTCCAAACACATTGCCAACACCAACAATGAATCTCCTCAAAATCAAACACAGCCTTCACCACCACCATTTCAGCCGCCGCAACCACCAGACGCCGTCGTATTTGGTCTTCACCCCAAAAAGACTCAATCTTTCACTACCCCTTAACTACCCTTTCACCAATTATGCCAAGTCGTCGTCTTCAAATATTATTAATGCTGCCAACCCACTTTCTTATTCCATCGAAAATTACGAAAAAGAAAAAGAAAAAGAAATTGAAATAGAAGAAGAGTATTTAGCAGAAGATGGTGAGGTTTATCAGAAGACACTGAGATTGGTGGAGTGTGCAATGTTTGCTGCCGTTTCTGGCTTGGCCTTTCTTTTGAGCACTTCTTTAGCCATTGAGGTATACAAAATCATTTACTTTTATATCGATATATATATATATATATATATATTTTCAATTTGTTGCTCTATAATTTTAATTTTGATTTCTCAATGATTGAGTGTAATTTGGTGGCAGAAATACTTTGCCTGTTTCTTCTCTTTGCCAATTGTGTTGTCCACTATGAGATGGGATATTGCAGCTGGAAGGAAAACCATGGTAGGTAATCGATTACGGCATAGGTTGATCGATTTCCGATATTGTTATTCTGTAATTTAAGTGAGATGTGATGTAGTCATAGTGTTGTTCTTTCGCCATGTTCAGGTGGCAACTTCCGTGTTGTTGTTCGTATTATCTGGTCCCGTTAAAGCGCTAACCTATTTGGTGAGTTTCGTTTTACGTCTTTTGGCTAACTCTACTAAGCCTGTGTATCTCGTGTTTGAACTTGTTATGTATTATACTTAGTGGTTCACTTGGACAATGTCGACCACTTGAATTTTATTTACCTACATTCTAATGCGGTTGCTAGAGTGGGATTTAGGAAGGAAGCTGTATATACATAGTCTCGCTTTTTCGTAATAAAGCGTTATGTTCCAACGTTTCTAGTAATAGTTTTGTTCATTTATCTTTAGATTTCTGAGCTTTTGTATAAGTTTTTCTGTTATGGCCACTCATTATTTGTTTGCTAAGTTAAGGTTAATGTACGACACTGATTTATATTTATATTTTCTCCCAGTTACTGCATGGTTTGCCTGGTCTCGCCATGGGAACTTTATGGAGGTAGGCATCACATATTTACGAAGCTTTCTCTTGTTGTTGCTTTGTCTTTACTCTTTAAAGAAAACGGAAAATGGGAAATTATGTAATAAACATTACTTGTTTCCAGTCTTGTTTTTTGTGTTATACATTTGTATATCTGTGTGGAGAATATTGTTCATTTGCATTGGGGCTCTTTTATGTGGACATTTTACTTTCCAGACTTGAAGTGTGGTTTTTCCAATTCTCCATCTCTTAGGATAACCTTTAAGTGCTGCAGTTCGACCTACTAAATCTTATGTAAAGTTGTTATCTTTCAAAACTATTAGAACCTTCTTTGATTAGTTTTAAGATCATGCAATGACGACACACCGTTGGGTCAATTCTTATTAGGTTGAAGACCAGATGGGGCCCCTCAGTCTTGTTATGCTCAATTGTAATATTTCCCCCCTTTTTTCTTCTCTGTAGTAGTCTTGAAGTGAACCTAAAAGTTTCTTCTGCTGCAGGTCCGAGCCGCGGGAGCTATGTGTAATATTGTAATTGTATCGTATTTGATTGGAGAAAACATACTAGGATTGGTAAATCACAGTTCTTATATCTTCAATTATTTTCTTTAACCATTTTGCTGTACCAATTGCTATGAAACTTATTTTCTTTTTGAAAAAAATATTAAATATTCTTTTTTTTCCTTTTTTTATTTTATTTTTTGGTGTCATGGAGATCACTATAAATGCTCATGCTGCTGTGACATACATTCTTGCCTCCTTGGGCGCCATCGCAGTTCCATCAATGAACTTTATATACTTCATATTTGGATTCCTGGTACTTATGCTTATGGCTTTGCTTCTTTCATTTTTTCCCCCTTTCCTCTTATCACAAGAAACTAAAGCTTTAAATTATTATTCCAATGCTTTACTTGTTTGTTGACAGCTGATGCTAAATTGTGGTTCATATATGTTCTTGCTACATGTTCTATATGCCATATTCTTTACGAGACTGGGAATGAAGGCTTCGATTAGATTACCAAAGTGGCTTGAGGCTGCAATGTGAATGGGATAGCATTTCAAAAAAAAATCACGCCACAAAAAGGATTTCTCACGCATATCACAGCATAAGCAGAAACCAAAACTCGTCCGACTAACCTTTGGGATGAATGCACATTCTTTGGGTATAAACTTTAAGGATGCCAAGATTGAAGGACAGGAACGACATTCGTTCCATTATAAATATATTGTTCTTTTGAGTATCATGTCGTCAATGAAGCCTAAAAATTGTTCTTGGAGAAATACTTTCTTGTATGTAATATCCTTGTCCTTAAATTGTAAAATGCCGTTTTTTCTTCAAAGTTCATTCATATCTGTCCTTAGAATTTTGATTGATGAGAGCTGAGTTTGTCAAAATAAGTTCAAGTCGGTAGGTTGGTGCGTTACTTGAAGTCGGAGAGCTGACTGGTTCCTCATAGGGGAATCATGTCAAATAGCGCCTTTACATGATGTGTAGTATGAATTGCTGCCAGTTCAGATTTTATGCAATAATGACCTCCAATATGGCATCTTCAAGTGGTGTTTATGTTTCTATGATGCATTGATACTTTAAAAAGCGACGAGTGTTTGTGTTGTTATGGCGTGTCTGACACCGTATCGGACACACATGAGTAGAAATCTGTTTATAAAATCTGTGTCGTGTTCGTATAAAATCTGTGTCGTGTTCGTATCCGTGTTCGTGTAGCATAAGTATGCGTTTATTTTTTAACGCATCATACTTACTTTTGATATGCATATGGCGAGTCTGGTAAATGTTTTTGATTTTAGGGGGGCTGTTTTTTTTATTTACACATATTATGAAAGCAAGTAAGCAACCTGTTCAAATATTTTCATTTTCTCGAGTAAAGAATAAAAAGAAGTTGCCGCAAGAGAAGCTTTCATTCAGTAACATTGAAGAGTCGAGTTTTACTCTGTTTCTCAACACGAGACTGTTGCCAGGAGTTGCAAGATGTAAATTACATTGGCACAAGAGATGGATGCTAACAAATAATTACTTGTAAAGATATTTCCCACTGATAATATCATAGAGGTAGTTTTTACAATGTTTTCACCAGTATAAGAAAGAGATTATAACTCATCAAAAAAAGAGAGAGAGAGATTATTATAGATTCAAATTTTAAAGTTAAAATTGATATCATTTCGACTACAATTATGTCATTTTTCTTAGATAAAGTTAGATATTTATTAAATATTCATAAAGTTATAAACTTAAAGAACACTTTATTTATTCATAAGTTATTTCCCAAAAAAAAAAAAACAGATAAAGAAAATGAAAATAAAACCAAAGTAAAATAGAAAACATGGGGCTGCCTCCTTCATCTTAATGCTGGGCCGGGTTCATGGGCTTGAGGTTGTGGTAAATAAAGGAGAATAATTTTTAAGTTATTAAAAAGTAAATCTCATAAAATTGATATATGATTGATTGGTATGATCTATTATTATATTAGTATTTAAGTACTAACATCATTTTTAGGTCGCTTGTTTTTTTATAGTTTACATGAACTAATAAATGGCATGGATTAAAGTTTCGGTTTCGGAGTAGGTTTCGGTCAGCTAAAAATTAGAAACGTATCGAAATATTTCGAGAACTTTTCAGAATGTTTCGAAAAATTCGTAAAAATCTTGGTTATAGCTATCATGGAAACTACATATCGTTTTCGTTTCGATAGAGTCAAAAACAGAAACATTTCGGTACTTTTCGGAGAAACGCACGGAAATTTTAATCCATGATAAATGGGAAGGGCGAGCAAATATTAAAGAACGCATAGATAGAGTGTTAGCAAACTCGGAGTGTGTGGAAAAGTTTCCTGATAATACTGTTTTTCATCTTTCCCGCACGCATGTAGACCAACATCCGATTCCCAAGAATTGTTTAGGTTCGGTGGTTAACAATTCTGATGGACCCTGTCGTTTCGAGGCCATGTGGTTCAATCACCTGGAATGTGAGCAATTGACTCGATCCGTCTAGGAAAATTGAATAGGAATTCTAGAGGCGATAGAGAAAATTCATGAAATTATGATTTTGTGAAACAAAGACCGTTTCCTTAATAATTTTAAAAAAATGAGGCTTCTAAGGAGAATTGAGGTGATAATTAAAGCGCTTGCGCGCGGACCGAATGCTCGCCTCGAAACAGTAGAAAAGGATCTCATACTAGAATATAGCAAGACTTTGAGATAAGAAGAAACTTTCGGCACCAAAACTCTCGTGTCAAGTGGCTTGCGAACGGAAAAAGGAACACGACATTTTTCCACCGATAAACCTTAACCCGTAGAAAGAAAAAAATAGAATCTTAATGTTAAAGGTTGAGACAACATGGATTAAGGACCATGAGATTCTAAAACCATATGCGATTGCTCTCTTCAAGAACCTGTTCACGGGATTGAATCAACAAATGCATGCATTTCTACCATCTCATTTTCATCAACGCCTCGGTTGAGAGGAGGTTGAAAGGGTCGAACATGAGGTATCCATCTAGAAATTAAAGTAAACGGTTTGGGGGACACATCCTCTAAAAGCGCCGAGTCCGGATGGCATACAAGCAAAATTCGCCCAAACGTGTTGGAGTTTGACCCGTGACCGATGACTCCTTTCTTGAGTTTGTGCAAGGAGCGTTCCAAGATAAGTGCTTCGACCGACAAATTTGTGCCGCTCATCTCTGTCTCATTCCTAAGATGCCCAATCCCACACTTATTCGCTATGTAATGTGATTTACAATTTTATTACCAAATGTATTACATTGAGATTGAAGGACCTTATGTCGGTAGCCCCTACCTAGTCGAGCTTTAAAGAGTGAAACACAAAGGATAATATTTATGTGATGCATGAGATTCTCCACTCTTTAAGATCCAAAAAGGAAAACAAGGTGGGTTGCATGGTCCTTAAATTGGGCCTTAAGAAAGCGTATGCTAAGATAAGTTGGGATTTTTTGGAGGAGAATTTGAGGAATTTTAATTTCCCAAGCAATTTGGTATGACTGGTTTTATTCTGGTGGAATGCATCAACAAAAACCATGTGGAATGGTGAACCGCTTGAATCTTTCAACCATGGATGTTGCTTACGACAAGGAGACCCCTTGTCACCTTACCTCTTTGCACTTTGTGTAGAATGATTATCTTATCTCATTCAGGAAATGGTAGCAGACGCAAAACAGAATCTATAATGCCGTCTAGAAGGGGACCGCTAGTCTCTCATCTTTTCTTTGCAGATGACCTTATTCTCATGAAAAAAAAAACGAGTGCTTGATATGTTCTGTGCGGCATCTGGGTTGAAACTCAATGAAACTAAATCAAAAATTTACTTTTCTAACACAGGTGGAGCAAGGATCAAAAGAAGAATTAATGATTATTTGGGTTTCGCACATACTTCTAATCTGGATACTTAGGGGCGAGTGATCAAAGAACAATTTAATGACATATTTGATAAGCTTCTTTTCAGTTTGTCGAATTGGAAATGCATGACTCTATCTATAGCAGGGAGGGGCAAATCTCATTCAATTAGTGAGCACGACGATCCCTATACACATCATGCAATAGAGTTGGTTATAAGAAAATGTATGCGCAAGGATAGATAAAATGAATAGGAATTTCCTCTGGTCAAATGATACGAACGTACGAAAACTCTACCTGGTGGAATGAAAGAGTGATGAGCACTAAGAAAGAAGGCGGGCTCGGATTACGCGCAATGCGTTTGAATAAATAAGCCTTGTTAACAAACCATGTTGGAATAATTTTCAAAACAAAAAGTATGTATGGGTGGATCTCTACATGCCAAATATTTGAAGAAATCTGGAATTACCAATTATCTTGTGAGGCCGGGTGATAGAGAAACATGGAACGGTATAATTTGATGTATGTTGTTACTTAGGCCTTCAAACGATGATGCATGGCAACTACAACAATAATGAATCTCCTAATACTCAAACACAACCTTCAACATCACCACCATTTCAGCCGCCGCAACCACCACCTCAGCCACCACATGTCGTCGTATTTGGTCATCACCCCAAAAAGTCTCAATCTTTCACTATCCACTCACTGCCATTTCACCTGTTATTATTATTTTGTCAAGGCTATTTCAAATATTTATTTATGAGTGTATATCATACATATCAAACAAACTATCCATCAATTCATAAAACATCATAATCAAACATTATTATATTGCATTGAAAGCACTCCACAAATTAAGCAAATGAAATAACTAAATAGCAACAATGTCGAACAAAATCAATGAATTCATAAAAGAAGGGAAAAAATAAAAATCCTTTCATCTTTATGCATCTGAACACAGTTTAATAACACTGGACCTTGGCCTAGCATAATGCACTTTCAAATTTCATATAAATTGGGCTGTTTTCGATTTACTTGGGTTAATTAGGGTTCGATTTTAAAAGAACTCCAAAATCCATAACCAAAAATTGAACCAAGTCGCTAAATTCGATTATGATTCGGCCTAAAATTTCGTTAACATATGATATTTCGATTGGGCCGAACCGTGAACACCCGTAAGCTAAAGTTACTTTACTCTAAATGAACTATTAATTTTTTTAAAGGAAATAACTCAAAGATTGATTAAGCCTTTGAAGTATTTAAATAATTGAATTTTTCTTTTTTAGCATTTCAATAAAATTACCATTACTTCGAAAGCCCAACTTTTTTTGATAGTATTCGAAAGCCCCAGTTATTTTGTAAACATTTCCTAACACCACAATTATTTTAGTGACCATATATTATGAGAAATTGAAAATAATATTTACTTATTAAATCTCGACACCCCAAAATTTCTCTTACCTTCTTCTTCTTCCACAACTTTAAAGTTAAACCATGGAAAATCCGCCACCTGAAAGCTGCAAAAGAGATTTATCACCAAATTCGTCACCTCCCCATCACTTAAAGAAAACCAAAATCGAAACCCCAGTTCAAAATGAATCAATTTTCCCCGAAGAAATCGTCATGGAAATCCTCCTCAGGCTCCCCGTCGAAACCCTACTCAAATTCAGGTGCGTTTCAAAATCATGGCTCTCCTTAATTTCCACCCCACAATTCATCAAAACCCATTTCGCAATTTCGTCAAAGGAACAATCTTTTTCTAATTTGAGAGTCATGGTCACCATTTGTTACCCTCGTTTCAACCTCAAGCACTGTTCAGCTCTTTCCTTAATTAACGAGCCCCTGACCGTTGCGGTCGACGTCGATTACCCGAAGAAAAACAAGAATCGAGCTGTTTGGGTTGTGGGTTGTTGTAATGGATTGGTGTGCATTGCCATAAGTGAAAAAGATGTGTTCTTGTGGAACCCTGGTACCAGAATGTCGTATAAGTTGCCCGACGTGGACGTGAAATTGAATCCGGGGTTCTATAACATATACGGGTTTGGTTACGATGAGTCCACCGATGATTACAAGGTTCTTGGTGTTTTCTGTGCGTTTGGGAATGTGGACGTGTATGAGTCGGTTGTGATGTTGTACAGTTTGAGGACTAATTGTTGGAAGAGGATTGAGGATTTCAAGGCTGGTGTTCCGTTGGATGATTCGGGCAAGTTTGTGGCTGGGAAGATTCATTTGGCCACCACTTGGGCTCTTAGTATGGATTTTAGATGGGAAATTGTTTCTCTTGATCTGAAGACCGAGGCTTACGGGACGGTCGAGCAACCAAACTATGGGGAAGGCTTTACTGAAGCCTCGTTGGCGGTGCTGGGAGGTTCGCTTAGTGTTCTTTGTGATTACGCAAAAACTCGTGCTGATTTGTGGATTTTGAAGGAGTATGGTGTCAAAGAGTCGTGGACTAAAGTGGCTGTTATTCCTTACACTAACGATCCTGGGAAATGCTTTTACTCCAAACCGTTGTGCATGCTGCCGACCGGGGAAATTTTATTGGTCTTTGGGTCAGATTTTGTAGTTTACAATATGAAAGATAATTCTGTGAGGCGTTCTGTGACTAATAACATGGGTGAATTTCTAGAAGCGGATGTCTATATCGAAAGCTTAGTTTCACCTATTTCCGATGCAAGATCAGTGATTCTGAGAAAGTAAGGCAAAATAATTAGATGTGATGTTGATTTGAAGTATTTCTGATTTGGACTTGTAACCATCATTTATCTCTGTATGTTTAATGTATTATGTTTTCTGTTTTGATGGCTTTTTGAGCAGTTAATCACATATGAAAAATTAAGTCTACAAGCTGAAGGGAGTGTGGCATCTTAGTGTGTGCGACTAATTTTCCAAGCGTTGATGAGCATCTTGGACTGTGGCATCCTAAACAGATGCAGCGATGGGAAGGTTGTTAATTTGTATGGATCCTTTTGATGAACAGCCGTTTTTGGTACTCACTTTATTAGTTCAAAGGACCACCCTCGAGCTGTATCTTGTGGCATGGAGTACCTATCTGAGAAAGTTTCTTGAAACCATGTACTTTGTTATTGTGAGACAAATTATGACATGTTTGTTATATATCTGAACTGTTTACTGTTGTACATGTGTGTTTCAAGTGTTGAAGCTTCCCATGGATCTCTAAGGACTGTCAACATGATCCTAATTTTTACGGAGAGGATTACGTTTTGGACCAAGTCCGCAAAACTTGTCTTCCGATGCTTATCTGCCTTACTGAATCCTTATTCAGATGCGGTTAGTTGGGTTAAGATTTGCATGTTAAGAATATTATGTAATGTGTTTCATTTGACGTACTAAAATTTTAATTAATGGGATATTGAGCTGTGGGTTGCTTGTAGTTCGTAACTGTAGTATCAAAAGCTGATTTTATGTTCAAGGGGGGAACAAGGGTCAAGGGTGAAGGGAACTTTTACTTTGATTGACTGGTACATCGGAAGGAGAAATGGATGATAATTGTCCATGTCCTTACTTTAAGGTTAAAACAAAACCTTAGTTGACATCTGTATGTATACTCATTAACATCTTCAAGAAAAAAAAACACAACATAAGATGCAAAGTGGCAATCAAAATCATTCCATAAGATCAACTCAAGAAGCATGGTGCCAGTTCACGGTTTAGTAATTGCATTTTTATCTATTTGTTGGTTTATCTTTTTTTTAGCTACTAGAATTCGAAGTGCAACGCAATAAACTACAACTATTCTTGCTAAAGTTAATGCAAACAAATATTGTTTATTAAACTTAATATATATAATATATTAATGGTTTTGCTTTTATCCATTCAAAAAAAATGTTTTGCTTTTAACTGAAAATCCAATAACAGGCGGTAATTTAATAAACAAAATTGAAATATTACCATTTGTATGGAGGGGTTTTTGGAGATTAGTTATTAACGCAGATTTGATAATAAAAATAACAGACAAAAACTTACCTTTTTCAAGCCCATTAAACATTACACAAGAGAGATTTTTGTGCAAGACACTAATGCATGGCAATTGCGATTTCCAGGCTTGGATGACGAGTGCAGTAGTTGTAACTCGGAGATGAGTTGTGTTTTGCACACAAATACACAATCGTAAGAAAATTACCAAGCTTTGAAGACTTCACTGTACTGTAGTTAGGCATATGTATGTATCCATAACATCTTCGATTGGACTTGTTTATATGATTCACCATGTATGGTTAGTCCTTACATCAGTTGTTACAAATGGATTATAAGTCTCCTCTCACTTCTATTTTCATGGTCACCCTCCTCTTTTCCCCTCAGATTAGTCCTCTTTCTCTTCACCCCAAATAATCCTAGGCTCTTAGTGCATCAATTTATAATCCAAAATAAACCTTTAGTACCAAACTAAACTTATACATAATACAGTTACATAAGTTGCAGCTTGTGGACGAAGAGTAAGCTCTCCGAGATCACATGTAGAGATTAAAGAGTACTATCAGTGAAGTAGTAAGAAGATTTTACGAAAAAATAAGAGTTGGATCGAGTTTGCTGAGTACGGGAAGCAAACCTAATAGTCACAAGAGCCAGCCAGCTTCAGAGATATAATCACCTCAAGCTTCTTTCCTTGTTATCCTGCATCAAGTAGTCGGAAATTTTAAAATAAAATCATTGCTGGATGAAACAAGACATTACAGGGTCTACGATTATGGGCACAGTCTTATGAGCTCATTGTAGATTAGTTAGGAGTACAACCGGATCAAGGTAAGACAAAACGTCAGGAACTAATAATATTGTCAAAATGCAGCAGTTACAACACTGGAATATTATAAAATGAGCAAAATCTAAGGCCGGCGTCGGGATAAATTGCTCTAGGAAAGTACTAGTAAGTGAAGGACTCATAAGTCGTAACTCATTTGACGTGAACACTAACCAAAATGGTCTCATAGCTAAGCATTCAGCCCTATCCCATTTAGTATATATCTGCTGTGGGAATAATTTACCGAAACAGTAAATTCCCAACCCTGCATATATCTGTTGTTATCTCGTGAATGACTGTTGTGGCACGACGTTGATTACCCGAAGCAATAAATGAATCGAGCTTTTCAGGTTGTACTGGATTAGTGTGTGTTGCCTTGTGAAGCCTATTAAATTGAAACGTGGTTTCTATAACATATACGCTTTTGGTTACGATGGTCCACTGATGGTTACAAGGTTCTTGGTATTTTCTGTGCGTTTAGAAATGCGGATGTGTATGAGTCAGTGGTAATGTTGTACAGTTAAGGACTAATTCGTGGAAGAGGGTTGAGGATTTCAAGGCTGGTGCTTAGATGATTCAAGCAAGTTTGTGGCTGGGAAGATTCATTTGGCCACAACTTTGGCTCTTGGTTTGAGTCTTCCATTGGATTGTTTCCTTTGATTGTTGTAAATTGGACCCTTCTCAATAGAGCGGAAAACACGCCAATAATTGAAAAGACGGAAAAATACGACACACAGATTTTACGTGGAAAACCCCAAATTAATTTAGGGTGAAAAACCACGGGCAAGGTAGAAGAACTTCACTATGAGTGTAAAATAGGAATTACAACTCTCCGACTTTTACCGTAGTAAAGTCGTACAAACTCTCTATTTTTACCGCACACTAACAATTCACTAAACCACTCTTTATATAATTAACACTTAATATATAAGAGAATGAATTGTGCTTTTGTTTTGGGATGAATTGAATCAACCGAAGGCTACATATTTATAGGGAGAACAAATGTTGCACCTTCATTTAAATAATACTCCACTTAAAAGTTAATGCTCCACAATTAGCCGTCCCACAAAACTTGGTGCTGCACTTGTGATTAAATTAAATCATCGCCCCATCATTCTCCCACTTGAAGATTTTGATTAGGGATTAATCAGATCTTCACACCATTCTTTCTATCTCGCCCTTCATGTTGCTTACGTTTTCACCAGACCACACGAGGACCGACACTGACTAAACTTGTCAGCATTAACACTCTTCGTCAAAAAATCTGCTATGTTATCTTTTGTGTGAATCTTCTGCACATCCACAGTACCCTCCTCGACTTTCTCACGAACAAAGTGATACTGGACCCGAATATGCTTTGTCTTGGAATGAAACGCTGGATTCCTTGCAAGATGCAACGCACTCTGACTGTCACAGAATAGAGAGATACTCTCTAGTTTGTGCCCGAGTTCCTCCAGAACCATTTTCAACCAAATCGCCTCTTTACTGGCCTGCGTAGCTGCCACGTATTCAGCCTCCGTTGTTGATGTCGCAACAACTGACTGTAACTTTGAAACCCAACTCACTGCACCTCCAGCAAGAGTAAACACATATCCTGTCGTGGACTTGCTTTTGTCAAGATCACCTGCATAATCAGAATCAGCATAGCCCCTGACTGTAAAACCCGATCCTCCATAACATAATGCAACATCTCAGGTTCCCTGAATGTATCTCAGAACTCTCTTTACTGTATTCCAATGTTCTCTTCCCGGATCCACCATGTATCGACTAACCACTCCCACTGCATGTGCAATGTCTGGTTTAGTACAGATCATAGCAAACATTAAGCTTCCCACTGCTGATGCATACGGTACTCGAGACATCTCCATCCTCTCTTCTTCACTGCTAGGACACATACTTGAGGATAACTTCAAATTAACAGGAAGAGGGGTAGAGATTGGCTTACAATTCTGCATACTGAACCGCCGCAAAATCTTCAACAGATAGTTCCTCTGAGAAAGCCAAATCTTTCTGCAATTTCTGTCTCGGTGGATTTGCATCCCTAGAATCTTGTTTGCTGGTCCTAAGTCCTTCATTTCAAATTCCCTAGCCAGTTCAGCCTTCAATTCTTCAATACGAGCTTTGTTGGGGCCTGAAACCAACATGTCATCAACATACAACAGTAAAATAACAAAGTCATCACCAGATCTCTTGAAATATGCACAAGGATCTGCATTCAGCCTGTTGTATCCAAGGCTCATTATGAATGAATCAAATCTTTTGTACCAACACCTCGGCGCCTGTTTGAGACCGTACAAAGATTTGGTCAACCTGAAAATCAAGTTCTTTTTTCCTTCTTCAATAAATCCTTTCGGTTGGAGCATATAAATCTCTTCTTCAAGATCACCATGATGAAAAGCCGTCTTTACATCTAACTGTTCAAGATGTAAATCAAATGTAGCGCACATCGCCAGAACCACCCGCACAGTTGTCATTCGGAACACCGGAGAAAATATTTCGTTGAAATCAATCCCCTCATTCTGAGCATATCCTTTCACCACCAATCGTGCACGATACCTCTCCACTTGGTCATCATTGTTACGTTTGATTTTGTACACCCATTTGTTGCCAATGGGTTTCCTCCCTTGTGGTAGAGACACAAGTTCCCACGTCTTATTCTTATGGAGTACTTCGATTTCCTCCTGCATTGCTGCCATCCACTGAGCTGCATCTGAACTGCTCATTGCTTCCTGGAGAGTTGATGGCTCCCCGTCCTCAGTTAAAAGACAGTATGCAACATTGTTCTCCATAGAATAGTCTGAGTGCCAGCCTGGTGGTCTCCTGACACGTGTCGACCGACGTATCCCCGAGACTCCAGACTCCGTTGTCTCCTCAGGTTCATGCTCTGGTTCAGCAGGACCCTCATGTTCGATATCCTTCTCGGCTACTACTGTTGTAGTTTCTAAATCTTCCCCTGTACTGCTATCATTTCCTTTCTTATCTTCCGTGAAGATAACATCCCTGCTTACAACAATCTTGTGGGCAGTGGTGTCCCACAAGCGATACCCCTTCACTCCTTTAGCATACCCTAAGAACAAACACTTCCTCGATTTTGGGTCCAGCTTCGTTTTCTCTTGAGTATTAAACATAACATAAGCGGGACTCCCAAATACATGGAGATTAGAATAATCAACTGGTTTACCTGTCCACACCTCCATCGGTGTTTTCAGCCCCAATGCTGTTGACGGAGATCGGTTCACCACATAACAGGCGGTATTGATTGCTTCTGCCCAGAACGACTTTTCTAAGCCTGCAGCCTGCATCATGGCTCTTGTTTTATCCAACAAGGTCCTGTTCATCCGCTCTGCCACCCCATTCTGCTGCGGAGTGTATGACGTAGTAAACTGCCTCTTAATCCCAGCATCTTTACAGAAGTCTTCAAACTCCTTGCCAGTATATTCTCCTCCATTGTCAGATCTCAGGCCCTTGATCTTTTTTCAGATTCAAGTTCCACCAGCGCTTTGTACGTTTTGAACATCGAGAACACCTCGGCCTTACTCTTGATCATGTGCACCCAATATCTCCTGGAATAATCATCTATAAAAGACACAAAATACTTTGCACCTCCCAGGGATAGTACTGGTGCTTGCCACACGTCAGAGTGAATCAATTCTAGAATGACTTTACTTCTAGAATCTGAACTAAGAAACTTTATACGATGTTGCTTGCCAACAACACAATGCTCACAAAAAGCTAAAGATACCTTTGTGAGGCCCGGAAGTAGTTTCTTCTCTGCAAGAACCTTCATGCCTTGTTCCGACATATTGCCGAGCCGCTAATGCCAAATCATTGATGATTTCTCAATCGACTCGGATGAAGCCACTGACGCTTCTCCCACTTGCAGAGCCCTCCCCTGTACCTTGTATAAGTTTCCGGCAATCTTGTCCGCCTTCATCAGTACAAGCGCACCCCTTTTAACTTTCATGATCTTGTTTCGCAAACCAATCTCACAACCAAGATCATCCAGTTGTCCATGAGACAACAAATTCTTGCATAATCCCTCTACGTGTCGGACATCTCAAATGGTCCGAACAATCCCGTCATGCATCTCCAGCTTGATCGTACCAACGGTAACAACTTTCAAAGGTTCATTTTTACAGCTATACACAGATCCTCCAGCGATCGGTGTATACTCATGAAACCACTCCCTCCGGGGAGTCATATGAAAACTGGCTCCTGAATCAATAAGCCACACATCATCGAAGCCACGCATACCTCGAATAGCTGTTGCTGCTTCACAGCATAGTACATCACCATCATCTGAAGTGCTAGCAACGTTCCCCTGAGGATTAGAACTCTTCTGGTTTGAATCCTTAAGATTCCAACAGTCCTTCTTCAAGTGACCTTTCTTGCCACAGTGCCAACAACTGCCCTTGGTCCTTGACTTGGATCTCCCCTGTTTCTTACTCTCACTTGCACCGCGCTCCGTCGTTCTCCCTCTTGTCACCGACAAGGCACCTGCTTGTTGCGAACTTGCCTCTCTGTCTTCTCTGTTTTTGCGCCGACTCTCTTCTTCCAGAATAGCGGCTGCAATCTTGTCGAAGACCAAATAATCCGTGAGGACATTATTTGTTAAGTTGATGACAAGCTGGTCATACGAATCGGGCAGACTTTGCAGCAGAATTTCAGCACGTTCAACCACTTCTATTTTATGACTCAACGACGTCAATTGAGAAAATAGAGTATTTAGAACATTGAGGTGCTCAGTTACCGGGGTAGATTCCGCCATCCTCAGTGTGTACAATTTCCGTTTAAGGAAAATTTTGTTGTGTAGGGACTTTGCCTCATACAGCTTGTTGAGATGATCCCATATCTCCTTAGCTGTCCTCTTCTCCTCAACGCTTGACAACACACCATCACCTAACGCCAGGTGAATATTTGCGATAGCGTTGCCGTCCATCTCGTTCCACTTCGTATCATCTGTGATTTCCACCGGCTTGTCGCCGATCGCCGCGAGACACCTATCTTTCCGCAAGATGGCTTTGATCTTCAGCTTCCACAACGAGAAATTACTCCCGTTGAATTTTTCGATCTCGAATTTCGCCGTCATTGCTTCTATCACGTACCACCGTCACTGAAAAATAATTTCAGTACGATACCCACAGATATCACCGAGACCCCGGATATGAACTGAGGCTCTGATACCACTTGTTGTAAATTGGACCCTTCTCGATAGAGCGGAAAACACGGCAATAATTGAAAAGACGGAAAAATACGACACACAGATTTTACGTGGAAAACCCCAAATTAATTTAGGGTGAAAAACCACGGGCAAGGTAGAAGAATTTCACTATGAGTGTAAAATAGGAATTACAACTCTCCGACTTTTACCGTAGTAAAGTCGTACAAACTCTCTATTTTTACCTCACACTAGCAATTCACTAAACCACTCTTTATATAATTAACACTTAATATATAAGAGAATGAATTGTGTTTTTGTTTTGGGATGAATTGAATCAACCGAAGGCTGCATATTTATAGGGAGAACAAATGTTGCACCTTCATTTAAATAATACTCCACTTAAAAGTTAATGCTCCACAATTAGCCGTTCCACAAAACTTGGTGTTGCACTTGTGATTAAATTAAATCACCGCCCCATCATTGATTTGAAGAGCGGGGTTTATGGGATGATCGAGCAACCAAACTATGGGGAAGGCTTTACTGAATCCTCGTTGGCAGTGCTGGGAAGTTGCTTAGTGTTCTTAAGTCTACAAGCTGAAGGGAGTGGTGGCATGGCATCTTATCATGTACAACTAGTTTTCCATGCCAAGCGTTGTTGAGATTCTCAGCCTGTGCTGCTTGAGGCTGAGACAGATTCAGAGGTAAGGAGGTTGTTAATATATATGAAGCCTTTTGAAGAACGGACATTTTCAGTACTCACTGTGCTTGTTCAAATATATCTCAACTGTATACTGTTGTACATGAGTTTCAAATGTAGAAGCTTCCCATGGATCTCTGAACTGTCGACATGCATGATCCTAATTTTCACAGAGGAGATTCCGTTTTGGAGTAAGTAGGCAAAACTTGTTTTGTGATGCTTATCCACCTTATTTAAACCTTATTCGAATGAGCTTAGTTAGATTTACTTTTTTACTGTAAAGAATGTGATTGCTAACAATATAATGCCATGTGTTGAAACCTAAACTTTTTGATTGCATTACTTATTCCTTCTACCTCGGCAGTTTATGTCGGCACTTTATATAATTGGAAAGGACTTGGACTTGTAACTGTGGAATCAGACTTTTCGGGTCAGCTTTCTTCCGGCGTAAACTAATTAACATTCTCATTGACGGGATATGAAGCTGTAGCTTGCTCGTAGTTGGTCACTGTAGTGTCAAAAAGGCAATCTATGTTCGAATGGCGAAAATAAAATGGCAAGGGTAAAGGGAACTTTTTTTACTTTTGGTTTGGCTTTGTATGTCAAAAGGAAAGGAATGTCAATAGTTTGTTACTCAAGGGCTTTAATTTGATTCAGACCAGAATGGTTCTTTGTAGTAAAAGGCATTTACGGACGGTGTCAATCACACTGGGGGTGTTTGGCTGTAATCATAAAGCTTATGAATTTGCAGCAAACTTTATGTTATCTTGATTCATCGGTTTAAGGAATCAATGGTTCGTCTCCATGAAATTTCATTTACTCGCAGTAATAGGCTGACCTGCATTTTTTTTTCTCTTTCCAATAAGAGCATGCAAAAACCACTTGTGGCTTTCTTGGGGATTTTTATCAAACTTAGCCCACTAAATTGACACATTTTTAAATTACACCCACTATGTTGGCACTCGTCAAACTTAACCCACTATGTTGGCACTGGTGTCAATATTCACCCACTGCTGACACATGATTTGTCCACGTGGACAGCGCGTGACGCCACGCGGCTTATGTGGCATTTTTTTATTTATATTTCCACATATTTTTTTATTTTTTTCTCCTATTTTCGTTTTTACTTTATTAATTAAAAAAATCCAAAGGGGGGGCGGGAAATTACTTACGGGGAGAGAGAAATCAAACCACAAATCATTTCATCTTTTCTCTCTCTCCCACCATAACACTCCACCACTTCACAAATCAATTCATCTTTTCAACTGGTGTTAGAATTAGATGATTATAGTTTTAGTATTATTGCGAGCGGATTTAGCGTTAGGGTTCTTACGAGGGAAATTGGGAGCAATTTGAAGATGAGCGGGAAGAGAGAACAAAGGGTGGTGGAAATTTGAGAGATTTGACACAAAATTGGCCGATTTACAGGTTCATGTTTGAATTTGGGGATTAAAGTTCATGATTTAGTGAATTGGTGAAGAATTTTGGTAGGGAGATAGAATGGGAGAAATGGGTTTGTGATTTTGTTTCTTTCTCCCGTAAGTCAATTTGTCCTATATTTTTTTTCTTTAATTTTTAAATTTAAAACGAAAATAGGAAAAAAAAAATACGTGAAAAATGAAAAAAAGAATTAAAAATGCCACGTACGAAAAAACCGTCGCGCGTGGCACAACGCGCTGTCCACATGGGCAAGTTCAGTGACATGTGTCAGAAGTGGGTGAATATTGATACGAGTGCCAACATAGTGGGTTAAGTTTGACAGGTGCCAACATAGTGGGTGTAATTTGAAAATGTGTCAAATTAGTGGGCTAATTTTGATAAAATAACCGTGGGTTTCCAACTACCTATAAATTGGCAAAAATGTTCTTGTTTTATTTACGTCATAACAAGTTATGGCGTACAGAATTGATCGGATGGATCAAATCATTAAAAAAATGAGTCAAATAATCCGATACAAATATAAGATTGAGGATTTGATCCGACCCACTCTAATAAAAGTTAAAAATATAGATTAGTACATCAAATATAGTATAAACAAATTATAATAAAATACATATAACACCATAAAACTCTTTGATTCAGGTCACTTTAACATAACACTAAGGGATAATCCTGTTTGATTAAGATTAACTCTGCTTTAAAAAAAATAAGAAAGAAAAAATTAAAAATGAAACGAATCAAATCGAAATCGAATGATTCTGATCCATTGAAACGGAACATTCTAATTTGATCCGCTTTTGACCCTTCTTTTGCTAGAATCAAAATTGACTACTATCATCAATTTTGAATTGGTTCGATCCAAATGCACAGTCCTCGTGTTATGAGGGACTAATTGACAAAAACCACCTATAGAATTGCTTTTTCGTGATGAAAAGCACCAAGTTATCCCCTAATGGCCTAATCTATTAAATATATGAACTTACTCAATATAAATTGTACAATTATTTAAGCTTAAAATATCATATTTGTAAAAATAGTACTAACAAGAAAAATGGAGAACATAACTACATAGTACAAATGCAATGACTACAAAAGAACATACATAAAATGGGAATAGTTCTGCTATTTAATAATAGGTGGTAACTCGACGATTCAAATAATAATATACGCGTGGGGAGATCTCTGCGAATTAAATTACCAATGAAGAGGTGTTTGATAATAACAGTAACAGACAAATCATTTTTCTTTTGCCAATTCCACTACAAAAGCCTGACTTTTGCAAAATACTATTTCCTTTTACACGCTAAAATGAAAACGTTGAATTTCTCTCCCCAGCCTTGCATGCGTGTATAGGTAGTTGTAAATTGTAATCTAACATCATGCATGTTTTGCATGAAACCCCATGGTTCCCAAAGTTCACACAATTGTTGCACAAAATCCCAAGAAGATTGCCAAAGTTTGAAGACTACTTTACTTTAGTTAGGGATATATACGTACTGGCAACATCTTCCATCAGGGTTGTGCAATTTCATCTAAATACACGTGAGGTGATATTCGGTCCCCACACCACTTGTTGCAAATGGTTAATTCTCCTCTCATTTATGGTTTCATAGTCACCACGCTCCTGCTTTTGCCCTCAGGTTGGTGTTGGTCCCCTTTCTCTTCACCTCATATAGTCCTCAACTCCTAGAGTAGTGATGTGCATGATTTTCTTTTTTAGTGCAAAAGGCAGCACATTACAATGAATATACTTAAGTTTCATTGACAGGTACCAAGATATTGTTCATCGAGGCAATTGAATTAGGGATGGACTGTTTCAAAGATGAAGACTGTCACAAAAAGAAGTGCCCCTCCCCAAAATGCATATGTACATGTGATGGCAAAATTCCATGCCGTACAAGAAAAGACTCGACTAGACGGGAAAACATACCGATGTGTAGGTTCAAAACATGTCCAATTCCAAGCTGCAACCATCCAGGTTGCTACTGCTGTTGCGATTAGTTAATATATACGTAGTAAACTTCACGAGCAAGAAAAGATTAATCTGCTAGAAATCTAAATAGTTGATAATATTAGTATTAGTTGGGAAGTTTGTGAAAGATTTCATTAACGCCTAATTTATGATTATGGTCATCTAACTGCAGTTCAGCATGTTTGACCAAAGATTTGGTCATTAGGAATTTATGACTAAACAAATTCAAGATAGAGTAAAACCATATAGAAATCTATCACAAATACACAGGAGAAGACTTAAATGATTAATAATAATTTGTAAAAGAGTGGGATGTTTATATATGTATCGAGCTACACATTATATCAACTAAATCTGTCTCACTAGATTCTACAACACAACCTAATAAATAGCAATTCTGGAACATAGGCAATGTAGCAATTCTGGACGACTCCACGTGGCAAAAATTGCCAATAGTTGCCTCATTACAAGCTTAACAATTACATCAGCAAATCCAAATAAAGCCTATAATACCAAAACATTCAGCCAATATTTTAGTATTTGCAGTGCAGCAGTTGCATCTTGTGGGCTGCTAGTGAACTCTCTAGAGATCACATGCAAGAGAACGGAAGTACTATTACTAAAGTAGCAAAGACATAACAAGGAAATAAGTTGGATTGAATTTATTATGGAAAGCAAACCTAGAGGTAACAAGAGCCCGCCCCAGAAATGGAATCACCTCAAGCCTCTTTCCTTGTTATCCTGCATTAAGTAGTCGGGATCAAAAATCAAATCTTTGATGGGTGAAACAAGATATTACATGGTCTACCATGGTTGACTAATTCTTATGGTCTCAATATGGAATAAAGAGTTCACAAGAAGATGGAAAAAAGACAACAGACAGGGATAGTCAGCAGTTTACAAGGCTAACTCATATTATAGAATGATCAAAATCTGAGGTCAACACCAGGAAGATGGGATCTGGAAAAGTGCTAATGGGGAAAGGACTCATAAGTCAATAACTGATTTGACGTGAAACTATCCAAGACAGTCTCATAGCAATTAACCCTATTCTAGATTAGTATATATCGGGTGGAATTACCTGAAACAGTAAATTCCAAGGGCTGTTGTTATCTCATTAATGACTGATGTGGCAAGATGCATATAGAACCCCCCTGCATACAGCAATCAAGATTAGATACTATGCACTATGTAAAAATAGGGCCAGGATAGCCACAAATTTTTTTTTAGCGAAAGATGAAGAGACAAACACCTACTGTCTGTAATTAAACTGAAGGCGTAGAAAATCAAAAGAGGCTGGACTTACAAGTGGACACTACTCAAATCAAGAAACTTTAGAAAGTAAATAAATTCTTTTGGTGGTGTAATGTTATACCTGTGTATAAGCAGTAACCAAGAAGAACCCAGAACTCATCAACTAATGGAACTCTGCCACAATACGAAGATCAAAAGGCGTAATCAGAGAATATTCTCTCAATTCTGGTGGAGGTTACATGTGAAAGCAATTAATGTCACTAACCCATCATTTAGCCTGGCAGTGAGGGCATTTGCAATGGCAAATGGTAGATATAACAAAGCCTGCAAATGATGATACACTGATATAATTAGATGCAATAGAAGAAATATGGCTCCAAAACTATGTCTAACATTTTGGCAAGAGAATGAGCCAAAACTGAGCCATCATTGTCAAATGTGCAAGCAACACACAGAAAAATGTAAGAAGCCAATAACAGTGTAGGCAAATATGGCTCAATTGCATAAGCTCTGCAGGCACCCGATAAATTACCTTAGAAAAATCATTCATCGAGTTAAACTTATCATTAGCCATTTTATAATTTCACAAGGAAGTTTACACCAACGCATAACAATATGGTCAATTTCTGCTAAAATACGTAAGCAGAATACATCGTACCATGCACATGTTTGTTTTCAAGCCCTTAGGTTCCTCACATAGGTGAGCGAGAATCATCCTGCCCTGCAAAAAATGAGCAATAATCAACAATATAAGCACCTCTCAATTCAAGTAAATAAGAATACTGCTCGGGGGAATTCTTGCAGAGCAACGTAAACACATAGAATAAAAATAAATAAAACCAAACTTAGAAAACCCTTGTGTCAATTTTTTCAAGAGAGATTGAAATAAAGCCTAGAGTCCACTGAAAAGGATGATTACACATTACAGAATTTAGTACTAATCTTTCAAGTTGTAGAACATGTAAGATCTTTGTAATGATTCGAACTGCATTTAAATTATGTTTAATCCATAATTATGCGTAAACAACAAACTTACCACAAGAAATCCAAATGCAAGACCAGTACCCATTACAACCAGATGTGGATAGCGTCCCATAACATCATTAGGGGATAAGTAATCCCTGCAACGCACATAATCAGTAGCCGACCATAACAATGCTGGAAAAGCAAAAAAGGAAGGGAAAATAAAATTGAGGACAACCGGGACGTACCACAGAAGAACTCCACCCAAAAGCACGACAAAAGGATAAAGCTGTAACAAATAAGAAGAATGCATTAATTCAGAAATCTGAACAAGCTGTTTTAGGAGTAAGTTATCTAAGGGTCAAAAACACACCATTGCCAAAGCTAGCAACATGCTTCCTCTCCTTGCCTGAACAACTTTATGAACATTGATCACACTGCATACAACCATCACATACTGTAAAGCATATTCAAGCTAACAGCAACCAAAGATCAATGTGAAACAAGCAAATAATGTAGAGCATAATCTTTCAATCCAAATATAGATATCGAGTATCCAAATACCCGTATAAAAATGTTAAAACACTTCCAATTTCAGTTTCTGCTAAGCTTGCTTTTGAAACAAAACCATGAATTCTACTCAATATCGCAGCCACAAATTCCCAACATTACTTCAAGGGTTTCTGCTGATATGCATGAGGATGAAGTGTGACCAAGATTCAGACTAACAGTCAAGCAGAATAGGAAAAACCTAATGAGCTATCAACAGTTTGCATGACAAAAGGTTCAAAGAATTTCCATATTAGAACTCTACTCACTTGAATGAGACTGTTGGAATAACAGCAAAGATTATCATTAAGAACAGCACGACTTTATACATTGTGATACCTGCGAAGAAGAAAAAGAAGGAAACTTAAAGATCGAAGAGAATACAAGAGTAGCTAAAAATAGATACCATAACAATCACAGAGATTGTACGTAAGACATATAAAGCAAGAAGCCGAAATTCAACACAAAAAGTTAGAATGGATAGACAAAAACAAGTTAGCAACTCATCTTATGAACTGTTTACATGACAGATATTATCACTACAGCAAAGGTTCCTTTTTGAAAAATTATGATACTTACCACTTAAAACTGGTACCCAATTCAGAAATGGGATAGACAAGCCAAACTGTTGAGCCCACCACTCAGAACCTGGATAGAAAATCATTCAGATTCACATCACAATGTGGCTAACTGCAGACTTGCATTCACACACAGCAAAAGACAAATCTACTTGGTTAGAGTGGGTAAAATGGTTGAAGCAATACCAACAATAGAGGTGAAGAAATGTGTCATATATATCAACATAAGTCCTTCTGTAGGTCCATTAAATGCTGGAAGAATGAGAGTGTTGGTGAAATAGCTGAACAGAAAAAAAAAATTTGCAATATTAGTAAAGAGCGACAGCTTTAGCAATTTGAGTGTCATACAAAGATGCGTAAGAAATTCTTTAAGAAAATGTCCATAAATCCTTTTTACATAATGTGTGAAACTGCATAATTATCATCAAAATACTCACCACTCTAATGTTTTAAAGACTTCTTATCAAGTATTTTCTAGTACACCAACTGGTACAAGGCAAAAGTTGTATAGTATCTTTCTAAATGCTATTTAACCAAAGTAAACCAATTCGGGAGCAAATGGTAAAAGGGACAAAAAGATTCAGTAACAAAAAGTTATCTGCAGCAGAAGCACGCATGGTCTAATTACGAGGTTTACAAAGCCACTGCCATAAACTCATCACCAACATGAGATATTCACAGACATGATAAAAACCAGGGTCATGAAAAAGAAAAGCCACTTACTGTTCCCATGTAGCACAGTAGAAAGGAACAGCTGATATAACCCAGAGCCAGAAAGTATTTCGTCCGCACATAGCGGTGCTTCCAAATGCCAGGGCCTCAAACTAGAAATTTGGCATAATTAACTTCCAGTATATTATCTAAATATCCAGAAAAAGAAAACGTGACGATTCAAAAACATACTGCACATGCAAGGGCGTCACATCCTGCAGTTTTTGTAAAGGATAAACTTGTTCAGTGTCGGACCAAATGAAGGGGCGGGGGATGGATGAAACCAAGAGAATAATGAAATTTACCGTGATCGAAAAGCTCCCCTAGTGGACTAGAGGAATTTGTTCTGCGTGCTTGTTTTCCATCAACAGCATCAAAAGTCTGGTGATATTTCAAAAATCAAAAAAGAGAGGAGAAAAAACTCTTGAATTTAAGATATTTGGGAAAGAAAAAAAAACAACAGTTTAAACTTTCGAGGAGATAAGAAAAAACATAGCAATGCATAACTACTGGATATGACCCTAGAAGTTCCAGCACTGTAAAATGATTAACAATTAAACATATCTAACAGCTAAGATAACACCATAAACAACACCACAGAAAGTGTTTGCATGTTAGACAACGTAAGTAATAGCACCCAGGTCAAAACAATGAAGGGGGAAGGACGAACTTCCCAGGCATAACTGTTACAAAATCTTAGCTTCGTTTAAAATGCAGTTATAAGATATAAGCCTGCATTTCCAGAAACTTGAACGTACTTGATATAAGAAGAGAAGTAATCCATGGGCAAAGTTCACCCATCTTGGAGGAGGTGAATCCAACTGAGGTGAGTATATCTGCATAAGAAGCATATAGATGTTCATAAGCAGGAAGAAACAATATTCCAAAGACAAAAAACGCACCAGAGTAGATTCAGAAGTCAGTATGATACTAAATAAACTTGGAATAGTCTTAGTAGCCTATTTGGTACACAACAATACTATAATGAGAAAGAACAGTCAAACACAAATCCCAACGGCAAACATGGGGTACAAACAAGGTCTCATTGCACTTTACAACATAACAGCATAAAAATGAATGAGATTTTCTGCAGAATTGGCACATGAAGAAATGGGTGAGTGGCATTCAAAACGACAGGAACCGCTCTTTGTATCTTTCTTGATGATGAATGCACTCATCTGGAGAGAACCCAAAAGGTATTCAAGTGCGAGGATCTTGAACCCCTTGATTCTTAAAACTGATTTTCCATTACAAAAGATGTTTCATCAGGGATGGTAACTTAACAACATGCATAACAGAAAGGGCGAAGGATATGTTCTGTTTTTCTACATGTGTTTTTGCATATTCTTCAACGAACATAAGTCTTTTTCCCGGTCCATTTGTTGCTAGTGTTATCCCCTACTCACATATCCAAATGCCATACCACCACATTTGAGTAACAGTTATTCTTTTAGCACATCACCAAATTATTGAACACGGAACTAAAAGTATCCATAACCAGAAGGAAAAAATGAGTCTTCTGAGTGTAATAATTAGTAGAAAAGGAGAGAAGAGTTAAGCAGCCCTCCAAGAATGAGCACAGGCGAGTTAGCACGACATGAATACATATAACAAGGTTGATAAGCCCTCATATCACTGTAGCAATATCAATAGTAGACATGACTAGATGATGAGTTGAGTTCATTCTACAATGTGCATAACTGAATGAAACCGTGAAATTCCTACAAGGCTTTTCGACAAGTTTTAATAGAGAATGAGTTCGTTGGTAGGACTCACGTATCCAAGCAATGCGGATGTAAGCAAAAACATGAATCCTGTAAGTGTAATCTGCGGAAATACAGAGACCACAAATTAGGAAATAAAATCAATAAATCATTAAAACAAAAAAAAGGGAGTAACAACAGAGGAATGATTTACCATGTTTGGTCTGAAAGATTCCATTCCAAGCGCAAAATGCAGAATAATAATTAGTAACAACCATTAGAAGAGAACAAAAAAAAAGGGGGAATTAAACAAAAATAGTGTGTTGACTTACGGCATCCAAAGAGGGAAGAAATGAACACATCTGGTCCAAAATGGCTGAAGTACGTATTTAGCTACGAACGAGTGATCCACTCCACTGTATTTGTACCGATGCAGAGCCGCGATCCCATGCGAACCTATGTATCCCATTCTTTTTTATCAAATCAAATGCCAATTGCCAACACAACAATCAACAACAGATCGATCCACTAGTGTAGTGGTCAACAAATTTTATTGCAGAGGTCGGTCAGATGAAGAAGAAGAAGAAAAGGGGAAAAACAAAGGGATTCGAGTTCTTCTTATGTGGTTTCTTTTTTATTTAAATTAAATAATAATTGGAGTTCCGATGCGCTAAAACAACTGGGAGACCACCACGCCTTTCTTTTTTAAGAAGAAAAAAAAATAAACAAATTAATTAATTAATAAATACTTCTCTCATTAAAGCTTCAAATGCAATTATTATATAATATATTGCACATCAACATAAACTATTACCTTTTTCTTCTTATTAGAAGATTAGATACTGTCAAATCATTCAAAGGACACTTTCTCATAACTTCATATGTTCATACCACATTATATTTATCTCAAGTTTTGTTAAACCCTTCAACTCTTGAGGGTTTCGCATATTATCCTCAAACTTTGAAAAAATAACAACTAAAACCAACCCTAATCTATTCTAAATATATATATATATGTACACACCACTTTTGCCCAGATTTAACCAAAAAAATTGAAGACACATGTTATTTTAAACAAGAGTTGTTTTCACTTTTTAATAGGTTTAAGGAAATGCCCTATAATTTGGGGGTTTTATAGGATTTATAACATTTTTCTCCCAAAAACACTATATGCATAAATAATATAATTTTTAGTGCTTAAAATGTCGCCTATTAATTTTTATATAATTATTTTTTTTTTTTGAACATCTTATATAATTATTATTAAAAGATAGCAAACATTTTTTTTTTTGCTTTTAACCAAATATAATTTTTTCATTGAAAGCAACTAAAGAATTTAATTATTTCATTAAAACTCTTGGAAGCACGAAGAAGCTTGGTGACTGATTGTATTTGTATTATATTAGATATAATATAATATTTTCTATTACATCATATACGTGTGATGTTTGATCTAGTTATATTCATATTTTTATAGGGTTGATGTTTACTTACAACAACGCACAAGTACAGAACACATGATTGAAACTTCAAAATATTGAAAAAGTACGGGGCCAATGCAGAACGAAGTAACTTTTCGATTTATGGATGTCAATTTTATTATTCAGATTTGACCTTCAGATTGTAAGCAGTATTTTTATGTGATTAACAGTAACAATATATAATGTTCCTGAAATAACAAGTACTGTTTACTGAAGCTCGTCATTTCAAATCATAACACCATTTATTTATAAAATATCAAATTGTACATGTACGGAAAAAACATATACATCTAATTATTGTACACCCTTCACGGAATGCCAACACAATAAAACTAGCGATGTACCCCCTTAAATGTACTCGATAACATGCGCTCTTACTGCGTACTGATTATTAAAGTGAAGTCAAACATAATTTGTTACATTATGTATGATAGTTCTTTTTCTTTCTGTTTTTGTATGTGCAGAATTATTAAATATTTAAACATATTTAAGTTTTAGAACGAATTAATCTTACACTTAGTGCTTCGTCATTATCACCAACTGTTTAAACTTTAAATTGATCATTTCTCTCTAAAACAAAATATCATTATCTACCACAAACAAATATCCGATGACTTTATCTTTGCCGACATACTGCTATATGCTACTGCTATCCAAAGAGCAATTGTCCTTAAGAATATTCTCCCATTTTATTTGTAGAAAAGCTTAACTAGCCAAAAGAAAAAGTTTTCACTTTTTCATCGTCCCCTACCCGTCCTAATATATTTGACTGAATATAGAAAATTATCAGAAAAAAGAGAAAGATAAAATATTCCGTACGTAATCAATTCTTAAAAACTTCTAGACCTTTTTTTGTTACTCTGTAATGAATGAATACATATGGCAAGTACTTTAGAACAATATGTGTGCATGTGGGTCAAAAGAAATTTGTCTATAAATTATTTTTTAGATTCTTACATATTACAACATGTGGTACATTTTTATTTGTTATATATACAATGTAATGTAATGTTGTAAATGAAATTGTCCCAACTCCTAATTAAATGCCGACGTGTCTGTCTGTTTGTGTATATTCGCTAGACATCATCCACACGCACGCCACACGGTATCGTGTTCTATGGAACCTGCTTAACATCTAAGCAACCTGAAGAAAATTATTTGAGAATCTGGAGGTTTCTTACGCAAAAGTTTTATTTTTATTTCAAAGAGCTCATACGTACTCACTGCATTGTAGATTCATTAGTTAAAAAGGGATTTATTGCTTTATTAGTATAAGATTCATGTATCATGTTGTACTTACAGAATCGGACCAGTCATAAAATTGTTGATCTTGTTGATTATAACTATTTTGGTCTTATTTCGTCACGATAATAGAACACAGTAAAACAATACAATTGGAATATAAATAACCAAAATAATGTTAATCCAATAAAGTAATCCGGACCAACTTTGTCCGAAACACCTACTATTTATTACAGATCTTACACAGTTTTAAATATATAACTAACACACATTATTCAACGCATCGAATTGCGGTCGTTCGATGTGTGCCTCGAACAGGGCTGATTCGATACGGCTCTGATAAAACACTGTTGGTGTCGAATTCTGATACGTGTCGAACGAAGGCGCGTATCGAATTGGGGTATTCGATGTGGCAAGGTTGGACTTGGGTTCGATCTGCCTATGAAGACTAAAAATCGGGGTATATATAATAGTCTCGTTCTGCGGGACCCATAAACAGCTGTATAAAGCGCATCGAATCATATTGATTCGATGCGCGCATCGAATCCAGGTCATTCGATGCGCGCATCGAATCCAGGTCATTCGATGCGTTGAAGGTATCGAATTGGGCCAGTTCGATACGGTTTTGGGCCGGCCCAATCCGCAATGATGGGTCAATCCTAAAATACCCCTATCACATAGTCCCCCCAGTTTGGGAGACGTTCTCAAGATGAGAACGGTTTCCAAACTTATGATTATACTCATTGTTGATCGATTTGAAGGCATCGAATTGTGCCTATTCGATACGTATTATTGATAGGCATCGATTTTGACAAGTGCGATACGACGCATCGAATTCGATGCGTCTCCGACAGTTGTCGGCCCATGGGCTGTTCTCTTTCACAAAAGGGATTTTTTGTTCGTTTGTAAACCGCATCGAACAGAGGCTGTTCGATACGTTTCGCATCGAATCTTGGAAATTCGATGCGCTCTTAATTCTTTTTTAACGGTGTAAAGCAAAAAAAATTATTTGAGGCTTCCATGGCCCACACAAAATCTCGAAATCGGAGCAAAATTGTGATGTCACCCGAAAACATTTATGATACTCAGAGACGAGTCGAGCAACATGAGCCCTCGGAGGTGGGCCCATCTACTGCCAACCTTGCCCCGGAAGACAATCTAGAGGCATTTGTAACAAAAGATCTTGCGTCCACAACCCCTAGAAATCTTTCCGAGAACTGGGGTGCAGGCCCTTCTGATACTCCTCGAGCTGATTATACTACCATAAGACTTGGTGGTATTAGTGCTGGCACTCGGGTGCCTATAGTGAGGGATTTTGAACGTCATGAAGATGCTACTACACGGAGATTGGTGTTAACGCCAACCTCTGTTGGTGGACGCATAAAAGTTGGGATTAATTACCAGATCCATATAATGGAAGATATTGATGCTGAAGACGAGAGAATTGCTGCCAATCTGGCCAGGTTTAATGCGGCTAACCCTACATTTAGGAATAAACGAAAAGTAGATGAAGCGAGCTCCTCTCGTTCAGTCGGTGAGGATTGGTATTCTTCCGCTAAAAGGAAATTGGCGGAAGAAGAATATGCGCAGGATGCTCAAGATATACCTTCGCCTCCATCTAGACGGCCTCGCCCTTCAGGGAATCCGAGATCGGCCCCTCCAGGAAGTCTTGTTAATTATGATTTTCTCAATGATGAAAATTCTGAATCATTAAGCGCCACACTGGGCAGTTATAGGTTAAGAGAGGAGCAAGCTGGAGAGATAATGCAGAGTCTATGGCCTCAGCTGGATCGGCAAGCCGTAATAAAACGTCTAGGATATCAAGGTTTAGCTCGCTTTGGGCGCCTATTCTTTGCTGCTGTCATTCTAGCAGTATATCGGCTATGCAGAGATTATAGCAGTTTGGTTGAGGTACAGAACCAACACAATGTTGTCGTCGACAATCTACGTGCTACTATTCATAACGGGGATTATAGTCGCCGAAATGCACTGAAACGTGCTAGGGAGGCGGAAACAAGGGCATCTAAAGCCACCCGCGACAAACATGATGCCGAAGTTAAGGCCAAGAAAGTAGAAGAGGATGCTGAAGCCTTGCGTGCTGAAATTATTGCACTAAAAAAGGATAACGAATCCTTGAAACACGAAAATTGTTCTCTTCAGGCTTCAAATGTGGACGCGGAAAATGCTATTTCCAATTTGCGCCGTCGAATCCAATATTTTGAATCTGAAGATTACAAATGTGCAATCGTCCGAGATTTTACGCAAAGTAACGTATATAAATTCTTGGAATTACTTCGCGGTGCGGCTGATATGAAATACGGAATGGAAGTCGGTGTTGATCAAGCTGGATATCTTGGGTACCTCGGAGAGGGTTTTCGCAATGACATGCTTGATGCAAGTCGTAACTCAAGAATGGAGATCCCGGAGGCTAGCAGTGATGATGATAATGACGATTTACATACTCCTAGGCCTGGTGATTCATTTTATGCCGTGTGGTGCGATCGTAAAAAACCAAATGTGACCGGCTCAAGCTCCTTAAAATCGAGCTCACCTCTGACCCATAAAGGAAAAGAGAAAAGCACTCCTAACGCTACTCTGGGCGATTAAGAGAATATCAAAAGAGCTCTTCACGATGCTTTTGGTCGAGCGATGATGATTCAAAATTACCTCCGAGAACTTCTAGGTCTACAATTTTTCTCCGAAGTCCTCCAAAGACGACGGGTTTTGAAAATGTTCTCCCTATAACCTCGAAAAAAAAAGGGTGGCAAGCGCCTCTAAGACTTCTGGTCGTATAACAGTCTTACCAGGCATAACGCCTCCTACTCGAGGTGAAAGGGTTACTGCTCTGGCCAGTAATGTACCCGATCCATCACTTAGTGCACATAATCTGATTTCTCCTAGTAGATATCAACTCAACGATCCTACTGAAAGAGTTGAAGTTGTCTTGCCCGATAATTGGGCACAAACTGATGAATTGATTCTTAAAGAGGATCAAATTCACAGCAATTGTGCCAACTTTGCTCGTTCAGTGGGTGTGGTTCTTCGTCAGGAGTCCCCTCATTCATCGAATGAGTAGTGATATCTAGGTTATATTATTATGTGGATATTAGGCCTTTTGTTGTGTATAGTGCCTTGTAACTTTTTAGCGATTGCTTTTTTAATGAGAATGATTCAACCTTTTGACATTATAAGCTTTGATTTACGTTTACTCGCATATTGTTTCTTTCGAATTCATTCCAAAGAACATTGTTTCATTCATTTGCTCGCTGTTGAGTCAATATTTTTCTGATGTTCGATAATGGTGTTTGATGTCACGATGTATATCTAAATTTTTTTAATTGTGTTTGATATGATAGGTATGAGCCATTTGAGCTATTATTATTATCATTATTAAGACATTCATGCTTTACCTGAGAAATCAGATCTTTTGGGCCTTTATCGCGCTGTTATTATGTCGACGATGATCATAATAATTTAGGTCACATTTGATCTTTTTATCCCATCGTCAACTTCTTCCTCCTAGCATGAGGGGGTGGACCACTTTGGGCCTTCTTATCTCTCCATCATGTTCTGTCTTCTGTCATGAGGGGGTGGACCACTTTGGGCCTTCTTATCCCTCCATCATGTTCTGTCTTCTGGCATGAGGGGGTGGACCACTTTGGGCCTTCTTATTCCTCCATCATGTTCTGTCTTCTAGCATGAGGGGGTGGACCACTTTGGGCCTTCTTATCCCTCCATCATGTTCTGTCTTCTGGCATGAGGGGGTGAACCACTTTGGGCCTTCTTATCCCTCCATCATGTTCTGTCTTCTGGCATGAGGGGTGGACCATTTTGGGCCTTCTTATCCCTCCATCATGTTCTACATGTGTCATTGGGTAAATAACAATTTGTAGTTAATAATTCATAAAATATTAATATCAATTAAAGTGTATGTAAGATAATGTCTGATAAAATTTATTCAATTTTATGCATAATAACGCCTGAGATGTTGCACATTCCATGGGCGTTTTTGTTGAATTCCTCTTAGTGATTCCAAATAATAGTATCCACGTGAACTTGCTCGCGTAACTCTAAAAGGCCCTTCCCATTTTGGTTCAAGCTTTCCGATATGCTGTTTAGCTGCAATACTTCTCAGAACCAAATCTCCTACTTCAAAATTTCTGAATTGAACTCTTTTGTCATAATTTTTGGCCATTGCTGCCTTAAAAGCGACAGTACGCTGATACACATCCTCCCTTGTCGATCCTATCATATCCAGATCCATTTGTCGCAGTCGGGCTGATTGCTCTGGATCATAATCAATAATTATGCGCGTTGGCATACCTATCTCTGCAGGCAATACAGCTTCAGTGCCATAAACAAGAACGAATGGAGTCTCCTCTGTGGATGTTCTCGGAGTCGTTCTATATGCCCATAATATTCCTTGAAGCTCCGGCCAAGTTTTTCCTGTACTCTTCACCCTCCTTTCGAGATAATCCTTCAATGTTTTGTTAGTGGATTCCGTTTAACCATTGGATTGTGGATGATATACCGAAGTGAGATTGTGTGATATTTTTAATTCTCCAAACCATGATTTTATCTCCTTTCTAGTAAATTGCGTGCCGTTATTACATACAATGGACCTCGGGATGCCGAACCGGCATATGATGTATTTCCAGATAAACTCGATCATATTCTTCTCTATGATTGACATTATAGCTTCTGCCTCGACCCACTTAGTATAATACTCAACTCCTACTATTAAGTACTATTTTTGTCATTTGGTGGGTGGAAATGGACCCACAATATTAATTCCCCATTGATCAAACGAACATGCCACATCGATGGGTTGTAGCTGACGCGCTGGTCTATGAATGAGATGAGCATGATATTGGCAACTATCACATTTCCTCGAGTAAGTTGTTGCGTCTTTAAGTAGAGTTGGCCAATAATATCCCTAACGCGATATTTGTTGAGCTAAAGCTCGTCCCCCAGAATGATTTCCACAACAACCTGCATGAATTTCTTCCATAACATACTCAGCTTGAGTAGGAGTCAAACATCTTAACAATGGTCCTTCGAAAGATCTTTTATATAACTATCCATTGCTGATAGTAAATCTGTAAGCCTTATAACTCATTCTGCGTTGTGCATTCGGATCTGCTGGTAGAATGCCCTGTTGAAGATAAATCATGATTTCGTCCTTCCAGGATGGGTCTTCTTGTATTGCCATTATAAACTCCACCCGGGCTTCCGTGGTAATATATTTTGATATCCCAATCGAAGGTTTATCAGCGACCACAAGTGTGATTCGCTTTTCCACCAGAATATCTGAAGAACTTGCGAATTTAGAAAGCGCATCTGCTTTTGCATTGTCGTCCCTAGGGATCTGAGTTATATCAAAGAATTTGAAATTCTTTGCCAATTCTTTAACCTTAGCGGCGTACAGCTTCATAGTTTCCTCTCGCGTCTCATATCTTCCCGAGAAGTGATTTGCCACCAAGAGCGAGTCGGTGAATACGTCCAGATGTTCAATGTTGAGTTCGAGTGCCATTTTGACCCCAGCAATTATTGCTTCATATTCGGCTTCGTTATTTGTTACCATGTAATTCAGGCTAATAGCAAATTCAAATTCCCTTCGCTCTGGGGACATAAAATGTATTCCAATTCCCCCTCCGTGAGTTGTAGCAGATACATCAGTGTGTAGTATCCACGTCGTTGTTGCCCTGCTGGTTCCAACTTGGTTTGATATAGAAAAAATACAACATGCGGTCTCAATTACACTGTTTCCCAGGGTCTCGGTCATGAAATTTTCTAGAGCTTGCGCTTTGATTGCAACTCGTGGCTTAAACTCCAATCCGAACTCACTGAGTTCAATTGCCCATTTCACCAATCGACCAGAGGTTTCTGGCTTTGCCAACACTTGCTTCAATGGTTTGTCCGTTACCACGGTAATTGGGTGAGACTGAAAATACGGTTTCAACTTCCGAGCTGTTACAACAATTGCCAATGCAAACAGCTCTATCTCCAAGTAGTTTCTCTCCGCCCCTTGCAGTACTCTACTTACATAATGTATGGGTAATTGCTGAGCTCCTTTTTGCTTGAGTAATACTGTACTGATCGCATTTGCGGATACTGCCAAGTAAAGATATATCATTTCATTTTCCTCCCGTTTTGCTAACAATGGCGGGTTTACCAAATAATTCTTCATTTGTTTAAATGCCTCTTCACAATCCGGTGTCCAAATAAAATCTTTGTTCCGTTTCATCACTTTAAAGAAAGGAAGATTCTTTTCTGCATACGTTGATATAAATCTTCCTAAGGCTGTTAGACGGCCCACCAAACATTGAACATCCCTCACCGTTCTTGGTGATGGTAGATCCAGTACTTCATTTATTTTATCAGGGTTGGCTTCAATTCCTCTTTCATTCACCACATATCCTAGAAACTTCCCAGTCGTTACTCCAAAAGTGCATTTTTTAGGGTTTAGTTTCATTCCGTATGTCATCATTATAGTGAAAGCCTCATCCAAATGTCGCACATGCTCATCGGCTTTTAATCTCTTTACTAGCATATCGTCAATATATACTTCCATCGATTTTCCAATTTGATGGTAAAACATTTTAGCCACCAGCCTCTGAAAAGTTGCTCCCGCATTCTTCAACCCGAATGGCATTACCCTGTAACAATACACTCCGGTATCTGTGACAAACGTTGTCTTGCTCTGATCTTGCACTGCAATGAAGATTTGATGAAAACCACTCTTTGCATCCATCATGCTCAACAGTGCACATCCTGCTGTAGAATCCACAAGTCGATCTATTCGAGGCAACGGAAAAGGATCTCTCGGGCAATGCTTGTTCAAGTCAGTATAGTCTACACACATTCTCCAAGTAGCTTCTTTTTTCAAGACTAACACAACATTGCTCAACCATTCTGAGAATCTTATAGCATAAATATGTCGTGCTACTAAAAGTTCTTGTACCTCTTTTTCAGCTGCTTCATTCTTTTTCTTGCTGAAATTCCACTTCTTTTGCCGTATTGGTTTCACACTCTTATCTACATTTAAACGATGTACTATGATCCTCGAGTCTATCCCGAGAAGGTCAGAATCGGACCATGCAAATATATCTGAATTACGCGGTAGACAGTCTACCAACGCAGCCTCTATTATCCAGTCCATCTCTGCTCCAATTTTTATTACTTTCTCAGTACTTTCTTTAAAAAGCTGAACAATTTGGAACTCCCCTAAAGGATTCATCTTGCATTCTTGCCATTGCTTTAGCAACTGACTTTCTGTTTTGTCTCGCCCCTGTTCTTTAGGCTCAATTCGCTCTTGACTCTGATATGTACTTATTTTGATCTTTTTCTCTGTTTGCCTTTTTTCAACCGCATTCATGCGCCGCTTATTTGTCATCCTAGCTACTTCTATCTAAAACAATGTTAACGGTGTTCCCACAGACGGCGCCAATATTTTGGTCTTATTTCGTCATGGTAATAGAACACAGTAAAACAATACAATCGGAATATAAATAACCAAAATAATGTTAATCCAATAAAGTAATCCGGACTAACTTTGTCTGAAACACCTACTATCTATTATAGATCTTACACAGTTTTAAATATATAACTAACACACATTATTCAACGCATCGAATTGCAGTCGTTCGATGTGCGCCTCGAACAGTACTGATTCGATACAGGGCTGATTCGATACGGCTCTGATAAAACATTGTTGGTGTCGAATTCTGATACGTGTCGAACGAAGGAGCGTATCGAATTGGGGTATTCGATGTGGTAAGGTTGGACTTGGGTTCGATCTGCCTCTGAAGACTAAAAACCGGGGTATATATAATAGCCTCGTTCTGTGGGACCCATAAATAGTTGTATAAAGCGCATCGAATCATATCGATTCGATGCGCTGAAGGTATCGAATTGGGCCAATTCGATACGGTTTTGGGCCGGCCCAATCCGCAATGCTGGGCCAATCCTAAAATACCCTTATCAATAACCTTTTAAGTTTTACTTGTTAAAGAAGACGAACAACTGATACGACTGTAGTGGAAGTTTCTTTTTTCTTTTGGTATAAAGCGGAAAAACAAAAAGCCCTTATTAATCTACATCATTCGACATAATTGAAACTAATTAAGGGGAGGTGTATGCATAAAACATAAACCTCCATATGTATCACCCTTATACTTGGATATAGCATCCACAAACAAGTTCCTCAATCTAGCAATTCATTTAAACTCTTGAGTCCACGGCATAAGAAATAGCATTCGCCAATCTTCCCCCGAAGTTGCTCCTAATGGCGCGTCAAATTTGTAATCAGGTAGTAGGCTTCATGTGAGTCAATTTCAATGACCATTTACGTATTCTTTTATCCCATGCAAGGAGAAGTCTTCTTCGCATCGCTTCAATTTCCGTTTCAAGCACAATTGGTCATGCGGATACTTCTTTAAAGCCCCATATCCAGTTTCCTTTGTCATCTCTAAGAACTCCACTAATAGAACCCGAGTTCGAACGAGTATAAGCACTCACGTCCACATTCAATTTCATCAATCCTTCTCGCGGTTTCTGCCATTTAGCAGTCATGTTTCCGCTAGTGCTATGATCTACATTCATACGATCAATATATAAAGAAATTTAAAAGATCTATTATTATGGATGTGTTTTGATGATGATAACAGAGGTATACAAGGGACTTATATAGAAAACAGTATAAGCTTAATTAGGAAAACTACTAACGGTATAATTTATCTTGGGCAACTTGCTTGATAGAATAATTAATGGGATTGCATCTAATTTATTGATCGATGGAATAATTAATGGGATCTGCCAATTTGTTTAATTGGCAGAATCTTCTCATTTTCGTTGTTATCCCCCATCAAACTCAATTGGGGCACAAGAGTGAGTTTGGCACGTAAGTACTGGAATTGAGAAGATGATAGATTTTGGTGAATATATCCGTTTTTTGTTGCTGCAAGCACACATATTTAGTTCGAATATCACTGCTAACCACCTTTTCACGAACAAAATGAACGTCTATTTCAATATGTTTGCTGCGTGCGTGGAAGACCGGATTGGCTGCTGTAGTGCCTCAAAAATTTAGAAGAAAATAAATTTATACTTTAGTCCTTGTAACTTTTGAAAATTTTCATTTTTGACCCTAAATGTTTAAAAAAAATTGCATTTGAGTCCCTAAGCTTAAAAGTTAGTCTTTTATTATTTGTATAGGTCTCTAATCCTAAAACATATATTTCAATTTTAAATCTTAACCAAGATGATCGAATTATCTAGAAAAATTACATGAATAAATATGTATGTAACAAAGAAATCTAATTATACCTACTTGAATTTTAATCATAAATAATTGAGGGACTTGATATGCAATTAACCAATTAATGAAGTAAGCCATGACATCTTTTTGATGAGGCAAGCCATGACATCCTTATGAGCATGATTAAATTCAGATTTTTTGTGATTTATTATAAAATAATCAAGGTGAGACCTAAATAAGTATGATTAAGCTACTATTTTCGCCTATAAATACTCACTCTTCTTCACCCTTTTTTACAGCCCAAAAAATCCGATCTGCAAAAGTAAGTAGAAATAAAAGTTGTTCTTTTTTGTTCTTTCGTTCGTAAATAATTTTTCCAGATTTTGATCTTGCCATTTTCTACCCAAAAAGATGCCAAAATTTTTACTGCGCAGGAAATGTCGATTCTGTGCCTTAGAAAAATCATATCAAATAGTAGAAACATTATTTTACTACCAATTTTCGGCTGCATACTCTCATTGGTGTCCTCTATCTTTTGTATGAAGGTATCTTTCTCAAATAATATGATCTAGGAGAGCATAATCCATAAACCGTAAACTGCTGCTAGGAATTCCGATAGCAACTCTTATGTTGCAACAATTATTTAGCATAACAAACCTTTGTGTTTTCACAAAATCTTGGATTCCCACATTTCTCATGATGCTATAAACCATAAAGCATAAAAACATTTGAAAAAACCAAGTTCATTTGGATGTCTGATCAAAGGTAAAACCAAAACTGCGGTGATTTTTCAGTTTATTTGGCACAACCTTTGTTTTCTAAATTTATAAGTTTAATCGCCATCACAATTCAAGTATATATCACACACATAAATTTAACATGATATAGTATTAGTTATAATTATATTATTATGATTTATAATCATGAATTGACATTTTTGTGATTTTATTTATAGCATTTAAATGGTATATTTATCATGTTTAACATACCATTTTCATAAGTCTTACAAGGTTATTCTTGCCACTTCATGACCTAACCATCAAATAAGATTATTTATCATAATAAACATTCCTTATCACATGTTTTGATAAATTTACCATGTTTATATCTTTATATTTAAGTTATAAAACAAGGGTGTGCATTTTAAACTTACTAGGTAAAATAGAGTAATAATTGACTAAGTTAGACCTTTTAAGGTGTTACTTCATATGATACTTATTTGATGTGTGGTTATTAAAAGTTTTGAATTGATTAAAGGTTAAAAAACGAGTTTTCTTAGAGTTGGTTAAGTAATATATTTTTAAGGATTGATTATGCATCGAATTGGATAGTTAATCAAACTTTACTTATTATCGTTACTTGCCGTCGAAATGGCTGTAACATGAATACTCACAGTCATAAGGTTAAAAAAAGTGGTTGTTTAAGATAATTTTGAGAGATAAATAAGGTGGTTAAATCCAGTGTTTTCAAAACTAGACCGAACCGGCCGGTTCAACCGGTTCGACGGTTCGACCGGTTCGACCGGTGACCGGACCTTGATCCGGTCCGGATGAAGCTATAAACTCGCGGTTCTCTTCTGGCGAGTTGAACCGCGAAAAAACCTGGTTCAGCCGGGTTTGACCGGTCACCCAGACCGGACATAAAACCCCCCACAATGTTCTTCACACGTCTAATGAAAAAAGACTGAAATTGATATAATAAGTTTCTCTTGTTGACATAACAACTAAATTCTGGATATAATCTGCAAATTCTTCAATGAAATAAAATCATTGAAAAGAAAGAAAATATTAGAGAATAAGAAAGAACGATGAAGAAGAAGGAAAAATGAATAAGCGGCGCAAAACTTATGTGGTGAACAACTATCAGTAGGTTTCAAATATATTTTCTACTATTTTATTATTAAAATATCATTCATTTGGGCTAATTAACTTCTTTAAGCATGCAATATGGGCCTGAATAATTCTCTAAATGTTATTTGGGCCCTTTAAAAAGCCATAAAATCACTATTTCTTTTACATTAATTGACATAGTGTAAATTGCAAAATAAACCCTTTGTTTCTATTTATCAAGTAGATATTTGAACTATGTAATATTATAATTAAGAGCCTAATACAAATTATTTAGTTCTGATTATTACTTATTATAATTATCTTATGTTAGCGGTTCAACCAGTGGTTAAACCGATCCAACCGATCCAACCAGTAATCAGTAAGCTTGCCGGTTCGGTGCCCGGTCCGGTTTTGTAAACACTGGTTAAATCAATAGATATTTGATATTCAATTAAAGCATATGGTTTTTTTTCTTTAAACTCATAATCTAAGATTTTCATGTTTTGTGTAATGACATAAATTAACTTATGTGTTATTTACTAAGATTTACATTACAACTAGCATTCTTAACAGAACGTTCTCAATTTCACCAACATGAGAACTGAAGAAAAAGTACTAATATTTGTTGTAGGAAAATTATAAATTCAGTTGATTAATATTATTTAAATTTGTTAAAGGTTTGGCGAACTAATCAACGACCTCAAGGTTGCCCGTACGAGTAAATGTGAGGTTCCATTTCTGATTTGTTCTAGCCCCGTTTGGCATCCGGGCCTTAAGAACTTGGACAGAAAAGTCACTACTCCATTATCAAACCTCGAACAACCTATATTTCATCATAATCTTGTTTGGCATCTCATCTCATAACATGATTTTCTTACTCATCGTTAAATCATATCCAATCATTTATTATTTATCATATCTATTCATAATCATGATAATTCTCCAATATTATAATCTCATCTACTGGTTCTTGAATTGTGCAAAGAGCAACGAACTATGTTCGGGACATGTAGCTTAAGGAGCAACGGATATTACCAGGTTTACTAGCTTGTTTGTTTATTTGTTATACCCATCAGGACGTCTTTAGGAAGTTGAGCCCAGTGATTGAGTCGAGTTACTACCGGGCAGTAAGGACTATCAGTTTAAGTAATTTCGCTTGATACCCATCTATCTAGGTGCCGCTTGCAGTCAGGAGTTGGCTGTAACCCGCGTGCTGGATCGACATGTACTCGAGCATGTCTCTTGATTGTTTGCGAGGTCGCTCCTCGTCGGGAGGTATAAGGTAGAATAATATAAGTCGTAAGGCTAAATTTGTTTATTGTTAAACACAAGTTCATTAACTATTCTATGAAAACTCTAGTACCATTGCTACATCAAATTGTCTAGTTGAACTGTTTCTACCGATAAGACCACTTCCGAAATGTATCCAGTAGGTCACAGTTCATTCTTGCATTACCAGTCTTTTATATGAATCTCACTAAGTCGTTAAAGACTTATTCCTCGTTTCTTCTGTCCATTCCTCAGGATAAAATCAACATGGTAGCATGTACCAAGTGAACAATTGTTCAAGCGTGAATTTTGGAATATTCATATTTTGTCATTAGTGCATAACCATTAAAATAGTCACATTATTTGTAATACCAAGACTTCCGCTGTATATATCAAAATATAATTTATAAAATGTGTATGATTTTGATTATGAACAAGTGAGACCCCTTCCTATGAGTTGCGCTTTAGTCTAGATTGGGTAAAGTGGCTGGCCATCACTGAACCAACTCGGATCGGAGCATGGCTCGTGGGGCGCGGTCGTCACAGCTGCCAAAGCACTAGCGCTCTCATTGTCACACAAAAGCAGAGGTTTTGAAGGGAGGGATATTCCCAGGTCACGTAAAGGATATGAAAACCAAAGAACTTTTGCTACAACATGTGCCATGGCACGTTATTCAGCCTCGACGGTATATCGAGAGACGGTGGACTGCTTTTTGGATGACCAATATATGATATTACAACCCAAGAATGTACAATATCCAGAAGTGGGCGCCTTGTTGTTGAGCAGCCTGCCCAATCAGCATCCGTAAAAGCGAATAATTGTAATGTTGAGTTGGACCGTATTTGTAAGCCAAGTGTTAAAATTCTTTGAAGGCACCTCAGAATTTGTTTGAGCATCTGAAAATGATTGTTAGAGGGGATGTGCATAAATTGAAAGATATAACTTACGTTATGTGAAATATCAGGGCGAGCGAATGTTAGGTACTGCAAAGCACCCACGGGGCTCTGAAACTTCGTGGCATCCGTAAATGGAGCATCATGTGGCATACCAAATTGTTTTCGAGTCATGGGAGTTTTAACAGGCTGGCAACCAAGCATGCCCGCAAGTTCTAAGATTTCCTTCGCATAGTGTTCTTGAGATAGGAATAAACCATGCTTGTTCTTTTTCACATATGCACCCAAGAAATAATGGAGATATCCAAGATCTTTCATCTCGAATTCCTGTTTAGTATATGGATAAATTGAGTGATCAAATTTGAGTTTGAGCATGTCAAGATGATATCATTAACATAAACAAGCAATACGAGTATGTCATTGCCTTTCCGATAATGAACAAAGAAGGATCAACAGTGCTACACAAAAATCCATATGTGTTGACATCTGTACTAAACCTTGAAAACCAAGCTTGTGGGGCTTGTTTAAGACCGTAAAGAGCCTTGTTAAGTTTTCACACGTGTGTCGGAAACTTATCGTCAGAGAATCTCGGAGGTTGAGACATGTAAACAGTTTCAGATAAGTTACCATTTAAAAAATTCATTTCTCACGTCAAGTTGTCGAATTTCCCAATTCTTAGTAAGAGCAATAGACAAAACAACACGAATAGTTCATTGTTTGACCACCAACGAAAAAATTTCATGATAATCAATACCATCAATTTGGTTATAACCAGTGGCAACTAGCCAAACTTTTAATCTTTCTAACGAACCATCCGAATTGATAGGAGAAGTTGGAGAATTAATAGGACATACAGAGGATATATTAGGCATGCAAGGGGGAGAAACACATGTGTCATTAGTAATACATGAATCAACAACAGAAGGTGTTAATGTAGGCAAAATATATGGTACAACACAATTGTTTGGTGAGACATCAACTATCTTTTCATTGTGTGAACCATGATGATTTTCATGAAGCCATGTATTCATATCAAAGACTGGGGGGCCTGCAATTTTCACATTTTTGTTAGTAAAGTTAACTTCATCAAACACAACATGGCGAGAAATATAAAATTTAACCAATGGAGGATGAAAACAAATATAACCCTTATGTCTCAAGCTATAGCCCAATAATGTACACGACAATGATTTTGGGATCAAATCTTTTTTTTTCTATCCCATATATGAGGATAACTCTTGCATCCAAAGACACGTAGACATTGATAATTACGAAATTAGCCGTAAGCAAGATAAAATGGAGAAGAGTTGGAAAGTATCGATGAAGGAAGACAATTAATAAGGTATATTGCGGTGGAGAAGGCATAAGGATTTCTTATGTAAAACGCCATGATGTAACATAGCCAATCTAAGTTCTCTGATCGTTCCATGTCGCATTTCAACCAAGTCATTTTGTTCAGGCGTATATGTGCATGACAACTGATGGACAATTCCCTTTTTCCTACAATAGGTTAGAGAACATCGAACTAGAAAACTAACCACCATCATTAATTTGAAAGATTTTAACTTGACGTGAGAAGTGGCGTTCCACATAGGACAAAAAATGCGTAAAAGTAGTAAAAAAAATCAATTTTTGCCTTTAAAGGGAAAAAATCCATACTTATCTGGAAAAGTCATCGACAATAGTATCATAAAATAAATGTTTAGAATGCGATAATAGGAACAAGGCCCCATAAATCACAGTGTAATTTGTCTAACAATTTGTACAAACGTTTTGTAGAGGAAGAAATGGCAATTTGCACATTTTTTCAACTTGACAACTTTCCCAAATAGTATTTTAATATGCCCTTTTTATTTTAATAAGTCCGTTAGAATGTAAGATGACAATAGTTGAGTATTGAGGATGTCCCAAACGTTGATGTCATATGGTGTTATTCCTTAATTTTAAATCGCGTAGAAAAATGAGCGTCGTGCAAGTCCTTGAGAGTGTACAAAGTGTCTTTCTTATTTCCTCGTAGAAGGACCTTGTTCGTTTCCCTGTCCTTTATAACTAAACGAGTACCAAAAAAGTCACATTTTAAAGGAAAATCTTCAGTTAATTGTCCCATAGAAAGTAAATTCCATTCAAGATTAGGAATAACAATAACATTTTTAAGAGGTAAGTCAACATAACTATGAGAAATGGCCGCATCACCCATGTCAGTAATGGGTATTAATGTGCCGTTTCTGACCATAACATTTTTACTTCCATGATATGGTCGAACATTTGATAAAATACCTTTGTGGAGGTCATGTGAATGAAGGCACTAGTATCCACTGTCCACTCTTGATCGTCTTCATCGTCATGGATTGCGAGAGCATCATGGGATGCCTCCTCATCTATAGATTGATCATAGTGCCACCAACAAATTCTTTGCTTCATGTCCAGGATTTTTGCAAATTCGACCGCGGATAGTAGATGTATAGGAACGATATGCTGACTTACGTTTCTCATGGTGGGAATTGTTCATGGGAGATGCAGTGGCTTTTGATTGAGTAGTACCGTCATTTTTATGTGGGGTATTAAAATGTTTTTTCCGTTATCTTTTGCGACCTTTTTGAGTGTAGAAAGTAAATATATTTCACGCGGTATCATTTTCGTCTTCATTAATATGAGAATCAAAACTTTGTAACAAAGGTATTACCTCAAAATATGCGGGAATTGATGGTCAGATCATGGAAGCAACAAATGGTTCATGGGATCGTCCAAGACCACGAAGTAAGTAAAAGACTTTTTCTTGGTCTTCCACGGGGTGCCTGATTGCTGATAGATTGTCCAAAACTTTCTTGAATTCAAGCAAATAATCAGAGAGACCGAATCTTGAGAATATATCCCACATCGCTTGGGAATGGTCTCGGATTATACTTAATAAAGAGAAGTTACCCCTCCACTTAACAATGTCTTTTAAGTGGAGAAACATGAGCTTCAATTTCTATCATGGTATCAAAGCCAACCTAAGACGTATGTGGACCGCAAACTACCCGCGTGATGGCACCGAAAGATAATACTGGGCCACACGTGAGGGGGCGTATTCAGACTATATCCCACATCGCGTGAGAACGGTTTTGAATTATACTTATTAAAGAGAAGTTCTCCCTCTACTTAACAAGGTCTTTTAAGTGGAGAAATATGGGTTTCGATTTCTATCATCTGTATATTTTATAAGCAACCACGCGGTGATTTTAATAGGATTGGCCATGTGTTGGGTCTAGCATTCGATGTTGTAGCATAAATCAAGTCTTATAATTGTGAGGTAGAGTAGTCTTCCCACAAGTCTTCTGTATACAAAAGCATCTATAGAACATGAGAGCCATCTTTCTTCGTCTTGACTTTTGAAACCATATGTGTGTTGCTTGGTTTACAACCAATGTATTGTGCTTTAGTTAGGATATTTAATGCATATTTTCTTTGACATAGGTTAATGCTAGCTTTGCCTCAAACTACTTCTATACCAAGTAGGTATTTCAGAGTACTAAGGTCCTTAGTAGTGAATTTATTATCTAAATGTTGCTTGATAGCAAAGATTTCATATATGTATTAACTGTTAACATGATGTTCATTGGATTTTGAGTCCTTGTTGGAATTCATCGCAGAAACCATTGACCAAGCAGAAGTTGTGATTTGTTGATCGATTAATGTCTTTAGAAATTAGGGTTTAAGAAGTAGAAATATTAATAAAAAAACGAGTGTAGTTGAATCAAGATTGGACCATATGCGATTTATACCATGTTAACCTGTGGATAATCAATTGAGAAAAAAGAATCCTGGGAATCATTACTCATGAACACTTATAGAGTTTACAAATCTAATTTCTTATAGGGAAAGCTTTTCTCCTTGAAGTGTTTTTGGAAAGTAGTAAAAATGAGCAATGTGAAGTTATAACTGGGATTTAAGTAATAAACCTCCTTAACACAATAATTAAATGGCTTTTCATTCACGAATCGTTGTTATACAATTGATATTTTTTTTTATTTTTTTTATTTGTAAGCAACTGAAATGCAATTACCTTTGAAATTAAAATGTTACGTTGTTCCAAATATCAGTTAAAAACATTATACTGTAAATAACATAATAGGTCGTGGTTATACGTTTATATTAGAACATTTATGCATATGCACAATCTACACCAATCTTTGTTTTATTTACGTGCCCTCTACTTGCAAATCATCCAAGTTGACGTGTGTTCATAATGTAGTGATTGATGTTTTTAAGCAAATGTTTATGAGTACATACAACATTTAACCTTGCAGCCTTGCCGCATTTGATTACATCCGAACGACTTATGTTACAATGTGCCAAACCAAATAAAGAGACCTTGGGAATTAGTCCTAGACTCCTAGTCCCAAAGTCCAAACCCATATATCTTGGTTAATCCCGCCAATCATGCGGACTATAGGTTTCAATGTTAACTAATATGCATTATGTCTTACCAAAAAAAAAAAAAAAAACGAATGCATTATATATGCATATCTATACTATAATAATAAGAATCTAAGCAACTCTTCAACGTCCATTTTTTTTTCCATTTTTGCCCTTTTGCCCCCAAAGTCTTCTATTATTTACTTATGCCCCCCAATGTAAATTGAAAAACAACCCTTTAATAATTAATTTTCCTTTTTTGGTCCACTATAAATTGCCAAATAGTCGTTGCAGTTTTCAACTCTCGCCATCCCACCTCTAAACTTTTCTTTTACTTACCTATGGATCAACCATAAATTATAAAATAGTCCTTCAAATTTTAAAATTTTTTTGCCCCCCCAAGCTTTCTTACTTGTCTCATTCCACCGTTCGTCTTATTTTGCAAACATACGTAATATGTGAAATACAAATCTGTAGCAAAACTACCCGATGATATTTTTTTTGATAAGAAAATAATTTCATTAATCGAGTACAAGGGGTACTCAACCCAACAAAATTACACAAAACAAAGAGGACTCCAAAACCAACAATGATTCTAACTTAAACATTCTCTAGGATTAGTGTTCCATTCGATGAAAGAAAATACAAATGATCTATCATTCACTTTGATCCAAGTCCACAATCTAACTTTCACCATTTCACAAACCTTACTAATATCAATCTCATTTCCTTGCACTCTAATCCTATTTCTTTCTTTCCAAATCGCCTACAACCGTAGCCCATAGACTCCCACCTCCAATGCATCTTTTTTTTTGTTGGTATTAAGCCTTTGCTTTGTCGCATATGCAACTCCGGAGCACCCTGTAAAGCCAATTGAATACCAAACCAATCCCATATCTCTGCGCAAATACGGAACGTCACTCCACAAACACCAAACACATGTAAACTACTATCTTCACATAACCCACAAAAAACACAAGATGTATCATTCGGATCATGTAAAACTCCTCTACGCAGCAAATTACTTCTTGTTGGCAGTTTATATAATATTAAGGGAAAAGAACACCTTACCCCCTAAACTTTCTACCGCTTTGCACCTTGCCACCCTCCCCTCCCCCTCCCCCCCCCGTTTGTTTTATTGTACATTTCTCCCTCAGCTTTGCAAACGTTAGCACATTACCCCATTCGAAGCACTTTTCGTCAAATTTGACAGAATAGTCCATGGAACCTCCACAAGCCTCTCTTGACAATTTGACGGAATATTCGGTCAAATTTGATGGAAAGTGCTTCGGGGGGTAACATGTTAATGTTTACAAAGTTGGGGGGGCAAGGTGCAACAAAACAAACCTGGGGGGGGGGGGGGTGCAAAATGGTAGAAAGTTTAGGGGGTAAGATGATTTTTCCCCTAATATTAATCTCCATGCAAAACTCAAAATTTGAGGTGGGACAGAAATTGACCATAATAACTTACAGAAATCACCCTTGTTACAAATCGTCGTTGATCTCATGATCTCATATGTGGATCTCACCATATATTGCCTGACGGATCTGCCTTCCAGCTCCACGCATCTTCCTTATCAAATTTGTTAACATGATGATAATTCACCTGCTTGAAAGAAATAATAAATCAATTACTGGAATTACCAGGTATATTATTATATGATTATATGACCTGCAGTCACCATACAGGTATCACGCCTCAAGTATCCCTCGGAACACATCTCCCAAACATCAAATACTGGAGCAAAGTCAACATGAGGAATACGAGACCAAGGCAGGCACCTATCGGATACACTTCAGCATTGGGCAAGCACTCCGCCCCCTCATTCCGCCTCTCCAAGAGATATGAACTCTCGGAAGGGATGAGCTAGAAGAACCAATCTATCAAAGCCCACTGAAGCTATCGGAAACCAACAGAGCCCCAGAACCATGACAAAAACACTTCCTTGTTATGCACTCCCAACACAAACACTCTCGGAACACTACCACAGTACTTCCCTGCTACGCATTCCCAGCACAAATACTCTCGGAACATTACTCCTGTCGACCAACCCAGAGATCGGAACATTACTCCGGGCACTCGGAGAAAGAAAACACCTACCCACGATAGCTAAAAACCTCTCGGAGATCAACCCATGAACGAACACCCCCTCGGAGAATATCCTGAAGCAAACACTCCAGAATACACACCTCTCGGAGAAACACTGTCACTAAGAGAACACTCAGACTCAGCCCTCGAGTCACCATTGGAAGCAATGAGCTCTCGGAAGCCAAGAAGGCAGTCTACCCCTTATCATAAAAAAGACCAAAGCCCTCGGAAGGAGAAATAATACAGTCAGCACTTCAGATAAACACGTTATCTTATTGGTTAAATGAACATTGTAACACGTGTAGAACACCACCACATGCATAACGACACCTGTAAAAACATGCATAATGACACCTGTCCCTGAAAACTCTATATAAACAGAGGAAGAAGGGAGGCAATTGAGAGGTCGGAGGCAATTGAGAAAAAACACATAGACTCAGAAATACACATATCAACTCGGAAAAGAGAGTGGATCATAGTGAATAAAAGGAAGGAATGTTTTTGTCAGTTTTCTCTCCCTTTAAATAGCCTTTAGTTTTTGAACCACGGACAAATGTGTTCCAACCCAAATAAATAATTCAGTTAATTAGGTCTTAATTCAAAACCCGTTAACAAAATGGCGCCATCTGTGGGAACGCCATAAGACTTGTCTTCAAGAGTGCTCAAAAGCGATGCCAATCGGGGAGGAAATATTCTCACGGTCATTAAACCCTTAAGCAGGTTCGTGGAACCATTGCCACAACCAAAAGGGAAAGCAGGTGCTACAGCAATGAAATGACACACACCAAAGATAAGTATCCTTATTTCATTAGTTATAGCTCGAGTAGTTCGAGTCAGATTTTGGCTATCTTTGTGAAAAATCGTAAGATTCTATAATTTACTATGTAAATACGTGAGGAAAAAGGGGAAGACACGGTCCAGTGGACTACGAGAATATCTCCGAGAGCAGTTATTCTGGGAAACTTCACTCGTCAAAGGCTTCCCGAAAGTCTACATAATTAAAAAGTGACAAGGATATAAACAATTCTGTTGGAATGATTCTTTGAAAGGACGTGAAAATATTCACTAAACTCTAAGCATTTATACATACTTAGGACCCTTTCCTCGAATAACTGAATTAAGTTGAGCTGCCCAAAGCATACTATAAAAGGCTACGAAGGCGTGTCAGGGGATACTCCTATTTAGGAAAGTATATTTCCCCAAACTTGCACTGCAAATAGACACGCTATGCTAAGAAAGTTGTTTGGCCAGTAAGAGTGAGATACTCTCTCATTTCTCAATCTTAAAATTCTACAATTGAAGGAAAGGAACCAAGTATCCATAATATGCTAAAAAGTTATGTGACTATTAACACGAGAAAAAAGTTTCATTCCAAAGGAGATGTTTCATTCCAAATAAAAGTTAAAAGTACCATTACATAAAATACCATTACCTACCATTACCTAAAAATATAAAAAGTACAATGGTCCTTAATAGAAAAACAAATTAAAAACCCCTAAGGCTGGGGGGGTTGAGCACTCGAGGGGACATGAGATAGTTCAGTGGCGGAAGGAGGAACCGGAGCACTTGCAGGAGAAGGAACGCCAGAAGAGGTAGCCTGGACTCCCACTCGAAGAGGGGAAAGCACCGAGGGCCGCGGCAGTACAGCTGCCAAGGGCACCCGAGTCGGGGAAGAGGAGGAGGGAGGAAGTCGAGAGCTACTCTTTTTAAAGAGGTCGTAGGCTTCCTCCAAAGTAGGCATCTTCATCTCCGCGATATTGACTACTCGCGGGTCTAAATTGGGAGCCACTTTACTGCTCACCTGCCCGAAGCACTGAAGGAACCCCCACATAGCAGATCCTGCTAAGTATCCTTGGTGCTTATTGATATACAGTTCCTTCACACGAACAGTAGCGTCCTCCCGAGCTTTCTTGACCGCAGCATCCACCCTTTGCTGCACATCCTCGGAGGTGACACCCCCTAGACTATAGCCTGTGACAGCTTCTCGTTAAGAGTGTCCACCTGACCCAGCGCTTCCGACAAATCACGCTCCAACTCTTTCTGCTTGGCCTCCCAAGCAACTTTTTCCCCTTCGAAGAAGGTCACCCTATCTTTCAGCACAAGCCCGGAAGCCTCCATATCCTTTACAGAAGAATGGAGCTGCTTATTCTCCTCCCTCAAGTCGTGGTTTTGTTTTGAAAGCATAGCCCACGCCTCGTTATACTTCCCCATTCTCTCCCGGATATCCTTATTCTCAACCTCCAGCTTCCGAGACTTCTCTTCAGCGGCACTCGCCAGTTTTTGCAGCTTCTCGACCTCGAGTAACAGAAGAGGAAGCATTTTAGGTGCCTAAGAAAGCAAAACAAAAGAATAAAGATCCCGACACAGGATCTTAAACGAATTAGATAAATAATAACTTACCAACATAGCCACATTGTTGGTACAAGCTCGGACGAATTCCCACCCATCCGCTGGCAAGGAATTGGCAATCGACAAGTATCGGGTGACCGTCTCGAGTGCCACCTGGGCATCTTCTGAGCTAGGCTCCCCTTCTGAAACTGGAGCTTTAGAAGATGAAGGCCTCCCTGGATGTACTCCCCCGATAGCAGAACCTGAGTGACCACGGGGCTATCAGACTGGATAGTCGCGAGTGATCTCGGAGCAGGAGCACTCGTAAGCGGGGGACCCGCAGCCAGAAGCTCGTCTAGCAGACTCATGGTGTCAAAAGCTGGAGGAGGGGCGAGATCCGAGGGAAGTGACCCCCCTTCCAGACCAAAAAAGTCTTCACCTCCTACAAAATCAGAAATGTTTCTAAGTAAAACTATCCCTTCGTCTATCTAGAGCATCTTCCTATACAAATAGAAGTGTATACTGTTTCAACTGTCTAAAGACTAGGGAAAAACGCATACCTTTGGGAGGAGTTGACAGTAATGCATAAGCAGAATCCCCCGATAACTCCGAGGAGGAGGGCACACTGATAACACCGGGGGGTGGTAAAGTCATCCCCTCCAACCCAACCTCCTCCTCACCACCCTCTATGATGAATACCCCCGCAGGGCCTACATCTGCAGAAGTCACGCCTAACCCCGCCTCCTCAGGGGTATCGGAAGTTCCGCTAGACGACCGGGACGTAGCGGTAGCAACCTTTAAAGGAGTCCCCCTTGCTCGTCCTCACCAGCACCAAAGTCTTCACCCTCTCTTAGGGTAGACTTCCCCTTCTTGGTCACTACATCCTCGTTCTCCACCATGAACGGTCGCAGAACATTCACTATAAAGACAACTACGAGTTAGATAAGATAGAAAAAAAACACGTATGCTATAAGAGAGAAATACTTACCAAAGGTATCGAAGAGCTCCTCGGGGATAGCCATGGGAGTCTCGATTTTGTCTAGGGGATAAATGTGCCTCAATCCTGCGGTCCGATAGAGTCGAATAAAATTCTTTGACTCCACGAGAGGCTTCGCGGAGAATACCGGTGAGAACATCAAGGTATCGTCCATCACTCTCTCGGGAAATGTGGGCTCCCTCCAAGTCAGGGGTATGCCCCACTCTCCCTTACCAGGACAGATGAAGAAAAACTTGCTTTTCCATGAGATGTGGGAGGTGACCATGCCCTCGGAGATCCGGTCGTCCTTATCCCTATGGGTGAAACAGTAGAAAGGACCTCCTCCCGGAGATGGCTTCAACTCGAAGACAGCGAAAAATCTGTCTCTCGTGCACTCGATGCCTCTCACCAAACACCAAAATACAAACAACGCCAACGCCGTGAACGAGTTGGGAGTGAGTTGGCTAGGGCAGAGATTACAGTAGTTGAAAATATCACAATAAAAGAGCGGGAAAAAAGAGCGCAAACCCGCCTTTATGTGTGGATAATACACCGTCAGGTGCCCCGGCGGAGGAGAGTCACCCCAGTGGTGGGCCTCCGGCACCATCACTTCCACGTTACGGCCAGACGCGCCATATTCAATGAAAAGATTGCGGATTTCCTTCTCCGTGGCGGTGCTAACCGTGTCACCCACCTTCTGGGTAGCCCGCGGAACACCACCCTTATCGGCCTTCTTCTTCATCTTCTTCGCTTTTCCGGCACCACCACTGCCGCTTGCCCCCGTCGTCGCTGCACTCATTTTTCGTGAAATTTGAAACGTTGCCCCCACTACTCCTCCGGTACCGGAAGCGGCTGACACCAAATTAGGGGTTGGATTGTGACGCCATTATAGTAAATTCTTAAAAAATTAGAAAGTACTTTGGCAGAAAATTTTTTTCAGAGAAGAGAATGTGTTTTCGCTCAAAAATTGCAAGTGAGGCTAATGAAGGAAGAAGAGGGTTTATAAACCATACACCCACTAAGTGTCTTAAATGACCACTAAACCCACCCACGCCCCACGATTAAAAGTCGTGCCTAGTGCTATTAAGTGTCACGTCTCCTCGGTTAACGGAAATACAACGGTCAAGACGCTTCGATTCCCGCACAATAGATAAACGTGGCATTAAAATCACCATTAATTGCATTTATATCGCAGTTAAATAAATGCCATAACTTTAATTTATAATTAATGCCCCGATAATGATCCAACGAGGGCACATTTCAGAATACGACGGGAATCACTCGGAGAGAGTAATCACGATACTCCTAGCCTTTTTAAAGGTAATGCCAAGAACGAGGTAAACGTCGAACAAAACATAAATGTCACTGACGAGTGTTTACGACATCCCTGAAGAGTTCTACGAGGCCTTGTGAAACATTCCCAGTATACCTGATAAAATTTACGATACCAGAGCCTTCATACCTTTTAAACTATTAAGTTTCTAGTGCAGTAATAATGACCAACTGCATTAAAAACTGGGGGGGGGGGGGGTTTGTTAACAGGATGATAATTCACCTGCTTGAAAGAAACAATAAATCAATTACTGGAATTACCAGGTATATTATTATATGATTATACGACATGCAGTCACGATACAGGTATCACGCCTCAAGTATCCCTCGGAACACATCTCCCAAACATCAAATACTGGAGCAAAGTCAACATGAGGAATACGAGACCAAGGCAGGCACCTATCGGATACACTTCAGCATCGGGCAAGCACTCCGCCCCCTCATTCCGCCTCTCCAAGAGATATGAACTCTCGGAAGGGATGAGCTAGAAGAACCAATCTATCAAAGCCCATTGAAGCTATCGGAAACCAACAGAGTCCCAGAACCATGACATAAACATTTCCTTGCTATGCACTCCCAACACAAACACTCTCGGAACACTACCACAGTACTTCCCTGCTACGCATTCCCAGCACAAATACTCTCGGAACATTACTCATGTCGACCAACCCAGAGATCGGAACATTACTCCGGGCACTCGAAGAAAGAAAACACCTACCCACGATAGCTAAAAACCTCTCGGAGATCAACCCATGAACGAACACCCCCTCGGAGAATATCCTGAAGCAAACACTCCAGAATACACACCTCTCGGAGAAACACTGTCACTAAGAGAACACTCAGACTCAGCCGTCGAGTCACCATTGGAAGTAATGAGCTCTCGGAAGCCAAGAAGGCAGTCTACCCCTTATCATAAAAAAGACCAAAGCCCTCGGAAGGAGAAATAATACAGTCAACACTTCAGATAAACACGTTATCTTATTGGTTAAATGAACATTGTAACACGTGTAGAACACCACCACATGCATAACGACACCTGTAAAAACATGCATAACGACACATGTCCCTGAAAACTCTATATAAACAGAGGAAGAAGGGAGGCAATTGAGAGGTCGGAGGCAATTGAGAAAAAAACACATAGACTCGGAAATACACATATCAACTCGGAAAAGAGAGTGGATCATAATGAATAAAAGGAAGGAATATTTTTGTCAGTTTTCTCTCCCTTTAAATAGCCTTTAGTTTTTGAACCACGGACAAAGGTGTTCCAACCCAAATAAATAATTCAGTTAATTAGATCGTAATTCAAAACCTGTTAACAAAATTAAAATTAACTTGTCTAAGATCCTCACAAAGATTGCAAAGTAGTTACACTTCCCGCTCTAATGATCCCTCCTCCACTTTCATTTCCACTTCTATTCCCAACCTCCACATGCATTGTCCCCCATTTCTGAGATGGTCGCATCCTTCATTCTTGATAGGAGGAAGAGCCTCTTATACTTATCTTCTAATTTAACTTCACCTAACCAACAGTCCTTCCAAAATATTGTATTTTTCCCATTTCCAATATTTTTCTTTACGTTATTTGCAAATGAGCAAACCCCTTTTTCCTTTAGCTTTTCTCTTTTTAAATCTTTCCACCACTACGACCACAATCTTTCTTGTCGCCTAGGTCTATCCACACTCACCTCGTTCTATCTATTCCCATACTTGGAGATCATAATCTTCTTCCATAACTGATATGGGCATTTCTCGCATATTGGGCCAGGCCCAAACCAGGCCCATTTTGGAGCATATCGGGGATAACTTTTGATCTCATATCGGTAATCATCACCGATATGTTACTGTGGTCCCCGGATCCCGAGGTCTATAAATACGCGGTGCCCGGATCCCAAAACAAGCAATTATTATCCCTCAGCTACCACTCGTCAGATTGAAACATATCACCGATATCCCTTTCGATATCTTATTCGATATCGGGACATCCACGTGCACCTGTGACACGTCATACCACCTCATTCTCGACATCACATCGGGGTCATCACATCGGGGGTCATCTCCGACATCACATCGGGGGTCATCCTCGACATCACATCGGGGGTCATCCTCGACATCACATCGAAGGCAATCACTGAAGTCCGTTCGATCTATTCACCGACATTCCACTCCCATCCAAGCATCGAAGCGTTGGGTCTGAGGTGTTCCGGACCAAGCCTACACGAGACACGTAGTGTAGGTCTGATTTGAGATAGACTCGTTGTATTGCTAGATCACATACTTGTAACCGACACTCGCATATATATATATATATATATATATATATATATATATATATATATGTGTGTGTGTGTGTGTGTGTGTGTGGGAACCCAGTTCCCGGACAAAGACGCCGAGATGCAAGGAAGGAGGACTCGATCCGAACTTAGCGGAGTGGTGACTAGGAGCGCCAGGATGGAGAACATGCAAACCCCACAACACCCGACTGACCGAGAACAGATAGTGGCTCGAGCCGAGATGGAGCTCCCTCCACCACAAGTGCAACGAAGGCGTGGGCCTGGGAGGCCGCCGCGAGCTACAAATGCAGGTCCGACCCTCGTTGCACCAAGTGCGGCAGAACCCGAGACTGAGGGCCTGCCCATCGAAAACCACGCAACTGACATTCCAATGACCAAAGCGCCAAATACGGATTTTCCCGGCCAGGAGGAGACAATGCCCGCGGGACAAAGCACCGTCCATCCCGCCGCTATAACCCCGGAGATGCAAGCTCAGATCAACGCCACTGTGAGAGCAGTGCTGAATTCCACATTGGAGATCTTGCTCCCACGTCTGGTAGAGCAAAGGGCAAAGGACATCCGGGCGAGGCCCACTGAATCCGGAGCGGATGAGAGAAGGGCAAGGCAAGGATGCAACGAACATGAGGATACGAGGGACTCTTTTAGGGAGATATCGCCTGCTGCTTACGTTAGGGTGGAAAGACGGGACCCCGGGGCCCTTGATCGGAAAATAGCAAGGAAGATGGAGCGGCTTGACCGCGAGAGGGAGGAAGTAGTCCGGAGAATGGAACACGGTCGTGACCGTGCCGAGGTCGCCTATTCAAAGAATGAGGATGCAGAAATGCTACGGGTAATCTCAAGAAGGATGGGACAGCTAGACCGCGAGAGGGGGGAACTGTCGAGGAAGTTGACTCAGAGTAAGGGGAAAGGTCGCAGTAGGACCCCGTTCTCGGATGAGATAGAGGCCGAGGTATTGCAAAGAGGGGACAAGATCCCGGTAATCAAGCAGTACTACGGAAGAGGTGATCCTACGGATCATCTCCATCGGGTTGATAGCATCATGAACCTGCACAACTACTCGAGAAACATAAAGGCAAAGATCTTGTCCACCACTTTAACGGGCACTGCGCTGGATTGGTTTGCTAGGCTGGAGGCCAGATCCATAACGGACTACGAGCAGATGAGGGAGAAATTTGAGAACCAATTCTCTAGCCAAAAGAGAATGAAGACCAACCTGCTACACCTCGGCGCTGTGCAGCAAAGAGAAATGGAGAACCTCCGAGACTATATGAAGAGGTTCAACGATGAATTATTGAAGGTGGATGAGCCGCATGGCGGGTAGGTCATGATGATGTTGTTTAAGGGTACGACCCACCGTAGGTTTGCCGGGGAGCTAATCAAATTAACGGAGCCCACCATAGCATAGATCAACATGCTTGCCAACCAAATGGTCTACGAGGACGAAATGATGGCAACACGTCAGGGTTCATTTTCCAGCGGGAACACAGACAGAGAGCGCAATAGGGAAAGGCCCCCATGAACGTACACCCCGTTAAACAGAGGTATTCTAGAGGTGATGGCTGTGGCGAAGAGAAACAGATGGTTGACGGAACCCATGCCGTTGAATGAGACTCCCGGGATGAAGTCATCGGGGGAATACTGTGCGTACCACCGTCAACCTGGACATAGGACGGAAGACTGCACACACCTGAGGAACGAAATCGAAAGATTGATCAAAGGAGGGAAACTGGTCGAGTTTGTCAGGGGCGCCAAGGAGGATGCTAGAGGATCAGAGCATTCCTCACCCCCTAGAAGGGACTACTCACCCAAGAGAGGAAAGTAGAAAATGATTGAGGCACCCGAGGAGCGAGGTAGGGCCATAGTGAATGCCCCGAGCAGAGGCGTTATAAATGTGATCAACGGGGGAGGCTTGGGAGCTGACACGGCTCACGGCCGAGAAACCATAACGCGAAGACTCCAGGGTGGAGCCTATGTTGGGTACACCAACGCAATCATGCCGGAAGCATACTTGGAGCAGAAGATCTCCTTCACCAAGAAAGACTTGGAGCAGCTTAGTCCATTGGCCTTGACCGCAGGGAAGCTAGATTGCCCACTGGTTATCACGATTAATGTGGATGTCTATCAGGTGCATAAAGTGTTGGTGGATAGCGGGAGCTCCGCAAACCTGATATTCTCAATGGCCTACGAGCAGATGGGGATAGCCCCGGACCGGCTAAAGTCGATATCCACCCCGTTGACCGGATTTGGTGGAGCAGAAGTAGTACCGCTGGGACAGGTTATATTTACCCACCATGTTTGGCAGAAGCCCATGCACCCGGGTCACGCCGATAAAATACACGATTGTCGACACTCCGTTTCCCTACCACGCCATTATTGGCCGACCGGCGCTCAACCAGATCAGGGATGTGGTCTCTACTTATTATCAGAAGGTTAAATTCCCAACGCCTCAAGGAGTTGGTGAGATAATAGGTGACCAGGTACAGGGATGGATGTGATATGTGGACTCGCTGAGGCATCCAAGAATCAGAAGAAGGCAGGAAATACAAGTCCCACACCAAGAATACCTTCCCCGCACGGAGTGATCGCAATGAGGAGCAAACAGAACAATACTTTAAATTTCCGCACTTTTTAAATTGTGTCGAACATTTGAAACATTGCCCCATCGTGGGTTGGTCTATAAACTTAAAACAGGGGAACTACGCCGGTCTGATTCCCCACTTAACGGGATACGTAGGCGGGTTAGGTTTACCTAGCCCTCGACCGTTATCTCTTATTTAGCCCCTTCGTGGGTCGGCATGTAACTTAAAACAGGGGGGACTACGCCGGTCTGATTCCCCATGCAACGGGATACGTAGGCGGGCTGGGTTACCTAGCCCTCGACCATTATCCTTTATTACCTTTTTATCTGTTGCTTGGTGCAATCTCATATTTCATGCAGGGATATGTCCTAAGCGGACATTATAGAAGTGCAGAGAATGGCACAAAGAATTGGGGAATGTTCCCCTAGATATATGTTTAGCACATCTCCCTCTTACAGGTACATGGCTCAAAGGATCGCCCATTACTATGTCCGAAAAGGACATAGAGTATATTAAAAGGGTGATTCATGGGGCATTGCCCCAGATTATTCTATATTTTCTATTTAAACAGGTACAACAGGTACAAACAGATACAACAGGCGCGATAGAGCACAATGAAAACACTGTCTCTCGTATGAACTGATATTTCCATATTGTGGGAACACCCCGCAGATAACACATGCACAACATTTTGTGCTTCCGTATTAGCGTTTACATCGAAATTTTTTCTCGTCTATGCTGTTTTACAGGGCTCAATGACCTACATATTCAATGACGACAGAGTCACCAAGAGATATAGTCAAAAAGACAACGAAAAGCCTCGCCTACAACACAAGAAATATCCCCTGTGATAACGTGGTCGATCAAAAACAATTCAACGGTAGTGGGACCCCTGTGATAACGGGGCCAGTCCAAGATTCAAGAAAAAATTACGCTAGGTGAAGAGCATATTGGGTGAAAATCCCATAAATCAAGCTAGGAGAAGAGCCTATTGGGTAGAAATCCCATAAATTACGCTAGGTGAAGAGCCTATTGGGTGAAAATCCCATAAATCAAGTTAGGTGAAGAGCCTATTGGGTGGAAATCCCATAAATTACGCTAGGTGAAGAGCCTATTGGGTGAAAATCCCATAAATCAAGCTAGGTGAAAAGCCTATTGGGTGGAAATCCCATAAATTACGCTAGGTGAAGAACCTATTGGGTGAAAATCCCATAAATCAAGCTAGGTGAAGAGCCTATTGGGTGGAAATCCCAAAAAATTACGCTAGGTGAAGAGCCTATTGGGTGAAAATCTCATAAATCAAGCTAGGTGAAGAGCCTATTTGGTGGAAATCCCATAAAATTACGCTAGGTGAAGAGCCTATTGGGCGAAAATACCATAAATCAAGCTAGGTGAAGAGCCTATTGGGTGGAAATCCCATAAAGTTACGCTAGGTGAAGAGCCTATTGGGTGAAAATCCCATAAATCTCATCAAATACGAGAACGAAATGAATGCAGAATCAGACGTCGAAATACTGCATACTCTATCACCATGACAATAAAAAGCAACAAACTATCAGACAACAAGGCCACGACGAGTCACAGATTATGAAGATAACAGAGAAATAAATATTCGGTTACAGAACCACGAATGGGAAATAGTACAGAAAGGGATAAATTCAAGTTACAATGAGGGCAGCAAATAGCTACTCCCACAGGGACCCTTTAGTCTTCGTCTCAACAACCTCGGAAAACACATCAGGGTCGGCCGCACCCTCCTCCACCTCGTCTAGCCCACCAATCGGCATGTCGTGATGATCATGCCTTGGATTCAACCCGCTCAATTCGAGGGAATCTTTGAAACCATCAATTTTCAATACCTGCCCTACGCAAGCATGAAAGGCTACCTCCCGAACCTTCAAAACCAAGTCACGGAAGCTCGAGCTTTCCATAAACTTCTCCGCTCCGACCCGGAGGAGATCAGGACGACGTTCCTACAAATTGAACTCTATTAAATACAAGAGGACAAAAAACAGAAACAGATATCGTACACAAGATATATACCAGGTCCAAGGGAGCTGATTTGGCAGCGGAGAGCTCCAACGAGAGACGTTCGTTAGCAGCCTTCACCGCCGACACCTCAGCCTTCAGTGTTTCCAGCTCTTTGTTGACCGCAGATTCATGCGCCTTTCCTTGATCGAGCTCAGTCACTAATGTCTTGAAGTTGCCCTTCAACAAATCGTACTCCCCCCGGAGCGTATGACAGTCTTCAATGCATCCTCTTTTTCAGCCTCTAACCTCTCCAACACCATGGGGTTGAACTCCCCCATCTTCACGATATCAGCCTCGAGCTCGGCAGCAACAGCGTTAGGGTCACCCTTGGACTCGCGAATGGTCTTCAGACACGAGACCACCAGCTTGGCCGTCTGCACAATACAATACATAACATTATGCTAAACATTAAAATGAAAACAATCAAGGACGTGCTTAGGCACGTACACTTTGGAACAGGTGAGTGTTGCGACGTATGTTCTGGGCCCGCTCAAATTCTGAAAGCACCCGCACATTCGCAGGCGGAGGAAAAGCCCGCATCATGCCCCGCACAGCGTCTGCTTCAGGAAATTCTACTAATTTGGAGGGTTTTACCGCATCCACCCTCCGAGGGCCCGAGCTCGAAGACGAGTGCATACGGTGGACAGTCCCCTCACGAGACCTTTTATTACCTGATATTCTAGTCAGGTCAATGACAGGTTTCTTAACCAGAATCCCGAGAAAAATAGGGGCAAAGCCCCCCAATGTCGAGGGCTCCCGCAACGGCCCCTTACCCTTGTCGGGCGTACTTGAAACGGTCCCTTGTCCCTTAATAGGGCTCGAGTGTGAAGAACCCGACCCCGCTGTAGAAGGCGCATCCAGAAAATCACCCACGTTGACATGGGTATTCGATTCCGAACCTCCAATGCCCTAGCTCAAAGGAACGTCGGCCAACGGTTCAGAACGTGGAGCAACATACCCACCAGAAGGAGACCAAGCAAATGCTCTCTCTCTCTCGCCACAGACCCGTTAGGTTGAGGAACCACACCCTCTTGTTTTGAGGTCAATACTTCCAAAAGGCTGGCCGCACCATCAGGGCCTCTCACCACGTCTAGGATGTCCTGGCTAAGGGACCCAACCATTGCAGAAACATTACTAAAACATTCTTCATTAACACGTTCAGGCACCACAGTGCTAGAGGGAGGTCGCTCGACTCCCGACACCTCTGCCGAAAACTCAACAGCTGCATTATTCAGGTCAAAGCTAGACGCATACCTTATTTCAGGCGCCACTGCGACGACCGCCATTTCTGCAGCTTTCTGAGCCTCACGACCGGCTTGAAGTTTCAGCATCAATTGTCTGAACCCCATTCTAGCGCATTATCTCAGAAAAAGGTAATCTACCTGCGGAATAACCAGACTATCAGCATGACAAAATAATAATAAATAATTCAAGTATCACGGCGAGGTCGGAACACATGTCGGGGATCATATCGAATATGATTACCGATATACTTACCGATGTGGTTACGCTAAACGACAGAGAAAACGCATAAAACTATGAACTTTAGAGTCTCTTGCAAGCCCTACTTATAGACAGAGGCATCAACTACATCGAAATACACTTTCGACATCATATCGAATGTGAATTTCGACATAAGATCGAAGCTAAAACTCGACATCTTACCCTACTACGCGAAGAGCCGCGAGGATATAACAACAGCCCCGGCAACCCCATCACAATTTTCAAGGAACCCAGATACCAAGGGAACTAGAATTCAAACGAGGACCTCAAACTCGGCGATCATCACAAGTGCACTCCCCACAAGTTTGATCTCCATCATTTGAACTGGCGGGACGAAGGGTACAGGTAACCCAGAAATTTTAAATTAAATTTGCGAATCCTTATCTCTAAGATAAGAATCCCCAAATTGGGGGACTACATGATATGGGCATTTCTCGCATATTGGGCCAGACCCAAACCAGGCCCATTTTGGAGCATATCGGGGATAACTTTTGATCTCATATCGGTAATCATCACCGATATGTTACTGTGGTCCCCGGATCCCGAGGTCTATAAATACGCGGTGCCCGGATCCCAAAACAAGCAATTATTATCCCTCAGCTACCACTCGTCAGATCGAAACATATCACCGATATCCCTTTCGATATCTTATTCGATATCGGGACATCCACGTGCACCTGTGACACGTCATACCACCTCATTCCCGACATCACATCGGGGTCATCACCGACATCACATCGGGGGTCATCTCCGACATCACATCGGGGGTCATCCTCGACATCACATCGGGGGTCATCCTCGACATCACATCGAAGGCAATCACCGACGTCCGTTCGATCTATTCACCGACATTTCACTCCCATCCAAGCATCGAAGCGTTGGGTCCGAGGTGTTCCGAACCAAGCCTACACGAGATACGTAGTGTAGGTCTGATTTGGGATAGACTCGTTGTATTGCTAGATCACATACTTGTAACCGACACTCGCATATATATATATATATATATATATATATATATATATATATATATATATAAAACGATCTATCGCCAAATCAATAACGACTCACCTTCATCAAGAAACTCCCATCTCCATTTCCTCAAGAGCGCCTTATTCATCCACTCCATATTGCGAATATTATGTCCCCCATCTTCATTTTTATTGAACAATTTCTCCCACTTAATCCAACAAATCTTTCTATTCCCTGATCCTCTTGACCACAAAAAGCGTTTTTGGATTATACATATTACCTTAAGAATTTTCTTCAGAGCAAACTGAAACGACAGATAAAACCAAGGAATCCCTACGAGAACCGAATTATTCAATACCATTCGTCCACTAAACGAAAGATTTTTGTTGCTCCATGGTGACAATCGTTTTTCGATCTTGTTCAACATCAAATGAAATTTTACTATAATTTCGCCCAATTTCCACTCCTAGATACTTGAATGGCAACGATTATGTACGACAATGTAGCACTTCAGCAAATCTGCCCAATTCATCCTCATGAATATTGATTCCTAGCACTGCACTTTTTTGAAAATTGACTCTCAATCCTGAAACTAATTCAAAGATTCTGAGAATACTTCTCATTGCCCACACATTCTGCAAGTCCGGCTCGCCACACAGCTACACATGACTCAGCTCCTGCTCTTCAACAACTAAGTTTTGGTTTTTGAAAGTTGCGGACGTTGATTTTTCGGGTAAGCAAGCTGCGGGCGTTGATTATTCGTATTTCGATTTTGCCTCTGTAAGTTTGGGCCTTACTGTCAATTGTTAAATGGTCTGTTGAATTTTATCATTTGTTTTACTTATTTCGTTTAAACCTTGTAACGTAAATTAATGACTATACCAAATAAATGTTTGTTAATCAATGATATTGACTATTGAGTATTTATGCATTTTTACCCATTGTGAATTTCTTAGACTAAATCTATTTTTTTTAAATCTAAAAAAAAATGTTAACAATGATAAAAATTATTAGAAAATTAGGTGTTAAAATTTAAACGGGCATGTTCCTAGTATGTCTATATGTTTCTATAAACAAAACATTTAAATGCATGCACTCCGAATGATATCGTCTTGATCTAAATTCACCGTGGAGTTTATACGAATCATATTATCCTTCCTCGTGACCAGTCGTTAGCGGTTAGTGTAACAACAAAACCATAGCATATTAAGAAGCTAGTTTCGTAAACATAACAACCGCAAGGAACTTCAATTAATCGCTACTCGATTTATAAAAAAGAATTAGTCGCTACTTTCTAACCTAATCACGCACTAATTCTCATTTATCCGTGCCTCATCAATAGTCAAAACGTGTTGACAAGAAAGTTTGGCATTGCTATCCCTTACACCTTTTTTCAAGGAATCAAAGAATCTTTATGCTTTAAATAGTTTGAAATAAGACCTAAGGACAAGAAAATACAGCTCATTGTGTGTCAGAGTCAATTTGGGTTGTTTTCTATGCTCCCACTAAACTCCACCAGACACCTTCTATGAACCTTCTTTCCGCCGAATTTTACTCCTATCTTCTTGCTGAGTTGGTGATAATTACGGTTAAACAGGATTTGATGAAATAAAATGAATTTTAAATGCAAAAGGTTGGAAAAGAAAGTAGCCATTAGTTATAATTATAAGATTTTTTAAGTAATTATAATTATTCAATTATTAAGGAGTTTACTTGACCTTTCAGAATTCAGGGAGATTTTGTAATTGAATAAATTCAGCGGTAATAAAAAACCTTGCACTTGCAGATAGTAGCCACCCAAAATCTTAAATAAAGTAATTCGTGCGATTTGAGATAAGAAGCAGGAGAAATAGATATTGGCCCACGTATCGTAATTTCATAACTTTTGTATTAACTTGGGAAAACAATAATTTAAAAGACCAAAACAAATAAATTATTCAAAAAGACCCAAATGGTTGAGTTTTGGTCCAAAAGTCAAGTTAATTCGTCTTTTTTTTTTTCGGTAAGAAAGTTAATTCGTCTTGGTACCTATATATATATATATATATATATATATATATATATATATATATACTAGCAAATGTAGCACGCGGTTCCCGCGAGCATAATTATTTTTTCAATGTCATTCTATGTGGGTTAAAGAATAAGATTTATCTAGATAACATGTCCCATTAATTCTGAGTAGAACAATGGAAGAAAAGCAGATTATGGGAAAAGTAAGTCATTAATTATAATTAGTAATCTAATTAATTAGTCTAACTTAATTTGTAAGGCTATTTTGGGGACTTAATAAGAAATTTTCACAATATAGCTAAAACACAAAGGTTAAAGTTGGAAATCAAAAGATTGGTGTCACACTGGGTTTCTTTATATAATAATAGTATATAGATATTCAATAGGATTTCGATCTGGTAATTTGATCAACGTACCCAATTATACTTGAAAGTTGAAAATAATAGATTTTTTTATTTTATTTTTTTATATTCATGAAGTTTTGGGCACAAAATACCATATAACTAATGAATGGCAGGTCCCAAAAAAATGTCTCTAATAACCCAACAATATAGTTGTAATCCGGGCCCATAAAATCCTATAATTAAATTGGTGCTTATTTCCTATTACTTTAATTCCGGAGTGTAAATAGCAATAATACAATAATGTCATTACCAAGAAACAAGAAAAGAGAGAATTCATTATAAATTTAGAATCTCAAAAGTCAAAATAGCTAATCTTAGTAAACAAACCACATAGTTCAGAAAATTATTAGCTTGTACTGTAAGAAAAAACTGAGGATCCCATACGACATTATTTTCGGATAATTTTTCATTAAAATGGAAATACAATCTATCTCGTAATGGAAATTACAATAATTATCCTTATATGCTAATAGCATTATAGCAACATATCATACCTTATTGTATAATATATTGGATACCATATTAACTGGAATAAATAAATCATGATTTATTTCCTTAATCAATGAAAAATATAATCTACGTAAAATGATTATTTTAAATGAAGAAGGGCGCTACTTTCCCTATAAAAAGGATCCAATCATCAGAACTCCACATTCATTCATTCACAAAAGAAAATCTGTAAACAAACAAAAGAACATAATCCAAATTGTTTCTAGGATTTCAAGATTTTGTTCAGCAGCCATATAACCAATAGTTTATCTTGGTGAGTATATTTTTGTAATTTATGTCGTGATAATATATAATCGATCCTAATTAATCAAAAAGCGGTGTTTTACTATAAGATTTTTGTTTGTACAGGAATTGTTCCAGACATACAAAGACTTAACAACCTTGTTAAAAATGTGAGTATTGACTTATAAATATTAATCGTGAGAATACATTAAGATTTTTGTTCTTGGCATTACTTTTGGCAATATGGATAAAAAATGTTGTAGGTTATGTAATTCAGATTTTGATGATCAAAGTCATTTAGATCTATATATACGATTCTTTTACGCGACAAATCAAATTGTAGTCCATACTCTTGTGGCCTATCTATATGAATTAAAACGGTTTATTACCTTTCTTCGTTTGTTGTTATAATCACGCACCTGATCGACTGTGTTTGAATCTGCAATCTCATGTATTTGGTCAGTTGTGTTTTTCTATTGCTTCAGGATGATTCGTAATGCTAACATTCAATGAAATTGTGCGTGACGACCTTTTGGATGTTATGTTGCAATTTTCTGAGAGTACCCGGCTGGATATCTGTTGTGACCTCTTGATGCTAACAATACTACAAAATCTTGAAACATGCATGCCTTCCCCTTTATACATTATGTTTAACAATCCAAATTGCGCCCTCAAAAGATTCATTTTAAATAAAAAAAGTCAAAAAACGTTAATGTTTTTCCATCGTTATAGCCTCTCATTTGTCACTACCCCTTGCCGAAATGCTATAGTTCAGAACATATCTTGGATAACCCAATGTAATATATAACACACAAATTTTGTTGTTAATTCTGATATGGAACCTTCAGGGTTCCTGCCTGCTTGATAATCCATCTCTGCACATGAAGTTATATTATGAGGCTGATTTTGTCCCCATATGAATCGCATAAGAGACTCTGATTCACATCCAATTTATTTAAGCACAGAGTCCACTATAGTCAATAAATGATAATAGCTTGTGGAGTTCCAGGAGGAAAAATCAAACTAATTTATCTGTGTTCAATATTTGTATTTTGTATCTTCCTCACAACGTTGATCACTTTGACATCTTCCTCAAATTTTTGAGCAATTTTCTTTTCTTGATTCTATAATGTTGTATAGAGCCTTCTATGCTTTCGTGTTTTATTATATTGCTGCAACGTTTAGAATCATGCCTGCTATATTTTTCCAGATAATCTTTCTGAGTGTATACCTTGCCATAGTATCCATTAATGTATGGATCTGTGTGTGCTATGCTTATGACGGTATTGCCTCTTAGCCTTAATTTTTGCATCCTATTAACTTTATTTGGTCATTATGCAGCCAAAAATTGATGATCTGATCTAATGGAGTCGAAAGGTGGGAAATCGAGGTCTAGTAGTAGTAAATTGTTATCCTACGAAGCTCCCCTTGGATACAGTGTTGCTGACATTAGACCAAACGGTGGCATCAAGAAGTTCAGATCTGCTGCATACTCCAACGTAAGTGTTCTACTTGCCAACAGTGTGCGGCACTCATGGTTTTATTTCTCTTCATTAATTGGTAAATGCTGACAATTAAAATACTTTACTCTTTCCACAGTGTGCTCGCAAACCATCCTGACATTCCTTCGCTAGTTTCTCAACACGTCTGCTGGACGTACTGAAAACAACAGCTTATTATTAGTTTAGTTTTTTAAATTTCAACCTGCACCTCCTTTTCCTCATCCTACAATCACCTTCGTGTTTTCTCTTTCTTGCTGTGAAGTTCCTTACCTTGAAATGGCCCTGCCTGTTTCTTCAATCGGGTTTGAAGGTTTTGAAAAAAGGCTCGAGATATCCTTTTTCGAGCCAAGTATCTTTGCTGATCCTGAAGGAAAGGGACTTCAATCTCTTTCTAGAGCACAGATAGATGAAATTCTAGAACCGGCTGAGTGCACCATAGTTTCTTCATTGTCGAACAAACATGTTGATTCATATGTCCTCTCTGAGTCGAGCCTCTTTGTTTATCCTTACAAGATTATCATCAAAACTTGCGGAACAACCAAATTGCTTCGTGCAATCCCGCCCATACTTAAGTTGGCCGAGGGCCTCTCTCTTTCGGTTCAAACTGTGAGATACACTCGTGGAAGCTTCATTTTCCCAGGAGCCCAGTCTTACCCTCATCGTAACTTCTCTGAAGAAGTAGATGTTCTTGATAGCTATTTTGGTAAGCTCTGTCCAAACGGCAGCAAAGCTTTTGTTATGGGAGGTTCTGATCAACGAGAGAAATGGCATGTTTATTCCGCGTCTGCTGCTGGACCTTCTGATACTCCCTGTCCTATTTACACATTAGAAATGTGCATGACTGGTTTGGACAGAGAGAGGGCTTCTGTTTTCTACAAGAACGAATCAAGCTCTGCAACTCTTATGGCTAATAAGTCTGGTATACGAAAGATTCTCCCTGAATCAGATATATGCGATTTTGAGTTTGACCCGTGTGGCTATTCCATGAACTCTATTGAAGGAGCTGCATTGTCTACTATTCACGTCACGCCTGAAGATGGTTTTAGTTACGCTAGCTTTGAAGCAGCGGGGTATGACTTTGACGCTATGAATCTAGGCCTGTTAATTGAGAGGGTTCTCCGTTGTTTCACTCCAGGAGAATTTTCTGTATCGGTGCATGCTGAATTTGGTCTTAAGTTGCTCAATGATATGAATCTGAAAGGGTACTCCATGGACGAGGAGAGCCGTGTGGGGCTGGGAATAGGCGGCTCAGTCGTCTACCAGAAGTTTGTGAGGGCAGTAGGGTCTCCTAGGTCTATTCTGAAATGTTTCGGAGACGAGGATGAAGAAGAATTCGATGATCAAGAAATATTATCTGCCCTCTTGAAGGCATAACCGTTGAAGAAAAAGAGTTGCATTCATTTTACTGATATGCTTTTAAATCGATGGCATTTTCCATTACTTTGTTGTTTTGTTTTGAGTAGTCTGCTCTGCTGTGTATCATTGTGCTTCGGATTTCAAGTTAATTTGTGTGTCTTCATATGGATGTTACATTTCTTGGAAATAAGATGTATCAAATGATCACAATAAAAATTAACTTCGAAAACTACTGTTAAAGCTATAGACAGACACATACTTCAAAAACATAATAAATTGTCTCTCGACGTCACTGAACTGATTTGAGATAGTTTCTTGAAGATACATACTGGCAATAAGGTAATTCTGAGTTTCTTTCTAAATTAGAAAGTGGCTGACAATTTAAATGAAGGATTTGGAGAGTGTTTAAATCGTGGACGAAAGCTTTGTTTCCATCTAAATGTAATGAAGTTTTTTAGCATTGTCCAATCAACTCATTTGAAACATAGAGCCTAATTTGTTTATACATTGCGGAATATTTATTTATTTATTAAAAATACTAAGTTTCTAATGATCTTTATAAGCTAATTACAACCAATATTTAGTGCTATAAGAAATTATAAAAGTGTAACATGAAATGTGTCGAATAAATATTCTTTTCATGTTGATATGGGTAATTTCCGTATGGGGCTGGCCCATGGGCCAAGCCCTTGTTCAGCTATGTCCCCTGCCGATATGTATATCGAATGTAATATTCGATATAGTACAGGTCACGTGGAAGTCACGTGTGCGGTCCCCGCATCTCGATGTTTATAAATATATGGGATGCGCTAATCAAGGTAAGCTTTAATTATTGACAAATATTGTACATCCGATATCGAATATCCTTGATATCAATCCTGATATAATACTCGATATTATACTCGACATAACCCTCGATATATATCACCAACATCATTCCCGACATCCATTCTGACGTCCCTCTCAACATGGATTCATCCCCGACATAGAGGAGATTCGACATCATTCGCGATATCACATTTGACATCGCCTTCGACATCAGGCAGTGCATCCAACCGTTAGTCTGAGGTATTCCGGACCAAGTCTACCTAGAACTAGTCATAGTTATAGTAGACCTAGTTTGTAATAGAATCGTAGCAGAACACTTGTAACATCTCACTTCGTTATCAATATACGATCTATTGTCCAATTACATGTTTGTTTGAAACTCTACTTCCAACGGTGAGAATGATAGTTTTCTGTATGATTTGCATAGTGACAACTTGTAATTTCCAGCCTCTTTTGATAGTCGATCGATTAAACCTCAATATTGGGTCACATAAACCTTCACATCGTCAAAGTTTTCGGCGCACCGGTCTTGCACTAGCGCATTCAGTACTCGTGTTTCGCAGTGAGACGCATTATAAATTCTTAGTTCTCGCACTAAGATTTCTTAGTTCTTTTATTCAAATTTAATGAATAATCGTAGAAAATTTGTAAAGAACAAAACAAATGAATGATAATAAAGAAGAGTGGAAGCAGATGGAGAACAAACTAGGTTGTAAATAAGATAAATATATAATATTAAAAATAATTTAAGACTTATAACAAAACTAAGTTGAAAACTAGGCTGTATACCAATATTCAAATTAATTTTAATTAATTACTAATAATTATATATACATGTTCATCACTAATTCACTATTATCCATTTCTACTAAATTTGCAAAAAAGCAAGATGGGTCATAACCCTTTCAACAAGCTATCAAAGTGCAAAATCGTCCACAAGAACACTGCGATGAAGAGTGAAGGAAATAGTTTTTATTAATTCTTACAAATAGTTTTCAAGATTTTAAGAAAAATAAATTGTTTGTATATGTATGTATATTTTGTGGTGCAAAGTGCAATTTATTATGGGGTGCAAGTACAATTTTTTAAACTACAAGGATTTGTGTAAAAAATATCTTTTGACTAAAAAAAGATGACTTGGCGAAGCGCTGACTAGGACGAGCAATTTGTTAACTGGACGACCACGTCAGCATTTTAGCCATAATAAGAAGATTTAGGCATTTTTAGTAGAAAAATTGAAAAGTTACGGGACATATTTAATCGGCCCGAAACCAAAGGGCATTTAAGAATTTTTGGAAAAGTTACGAGCTTTCTTATTTTACCCCTCTACCCTAATTAGTTCATCATCTTCATATATATATATATATATATATATATATATATATATATTGTATATAGAAAAAAACTGTATATATATGTAGATGATGAATTAATTTTTTTAAATGTATTTTTTTGTTTGTTATACTTTTTATAACTTTTATAAATGGTTAAAGATATAAAAAAATTATATATATATATATATATATATATGAAGATGATGAATTAATTTTTTTTAAATGTATTTTTTTGTTTCTATAATTTTATAACTTTTAAAAATTGTTAAAGATATTAAAAAGTTTATATATATATATATATATTGGGGTGCAAAGTACAATTTATTTTGGGGTGCAAATGCAAAAAAGAAAAAAAAGGGTCAAAATCCCCAAATTTGGCAGAAATTTTGGTCGGAGGACCAAAATTGGACCAAAAAACACAATAAAGGACCAAAATTGGACTAAGGCTCAATAAAGGACTATTTTCGTAACGAGCCTACGATAAATGACCAATTTTGAAAAAAAAAAGCCCATTGTAAATCATATTAAAGTGTACAACTGGACTGCATTTTAGAGCATTGTTTATGCATGTATCATAATTTAGTCTGTATTCGAACATAACGAGTGTGTACATGGCACGCTACTCACTAATGTGTAATTTGCTGCTCAAAATAAGAACATCAAAGCTTGTCCAAAGTTTAGATGTTAATATCTTTCGACTTTGTCAAATATTTTAAAACTTCAAGGATTGCATTTCTTTACAACTATTATGAAAGTAATTGTGCATACACTGGAGGGAGGAAATAGCCTTTTTGGTGAAAATGGGTAGTATTTACCAATTTGTCGCCCCCATATGCATACTCGCACGCTTCTTTAATAATGTCAATTTATACCTATATATATACACACTAATAAATCAACAATATACTAATTTCAAATAGTATGACATATTTTGCTAAGATCATATATTTTATAATTAAGACTTAACTAACTTCAACTAACTAATACAATATCAATTTATTTTATTTGAATTGAGTTAATTATGTATCACGTAGTTTTTATTGTTACGGATGAATGATGAAGTTGGTTTTGAATACCTATTGGATTTGATTTATTATGGTATTTTAAAATTTTTAAAGAATAGGCTGGTCGCTCAAGTTTAATATGCTTATACAATATTAAGATAGAATAAGAAAAACTACAACAAATTGTTGGATTATATTCTCAGTCTTTCGTAGGGTTGACAATATGTCCTATACGACTAAAAAACAGAAAATCATGAAAGTAAATGGCAGAATCCTTACCGCGATATTCTTTTTTTTTTTGGGTGACAAATGAAAACTAAAGCAATTAAGCAATATCCGCACGCAAAATAGCCGCTAAACTAGGGGGAGGGTAGACGTTGACTAACGACATCCTCTAACAAAATAGGTACTTTCACTATAGCATCTGCAACTTTATTCGCTTCTCTCTTGATCCAACGGAATTGTTTGCCACATGGCATGTTCAAGAGTGCACGACATTCATCAATCTTATGTTGTAGCTCGTGGTCACGGACTATGTCATCGTTGATGAGATTAAACGCTTCTTTCGAGTCCGTCTCGACTTCAATACGTTGCACCCTCCTTTCCCAAGCAATTGCTAAACCCACACGAAGAGCTTCTAATTCCAATTCAAGAACCGTTGGGTTCGCAAGCAATTTCATGAAACCCCACAACTACTCTCCTTTCTCGTCCCTTAAGACTCCACCAGCCGATCCCACATTATTTCTTGGCCGAACGCTTCCATATACATTAAGTTTACACCAATCCGTGCTCCGATTCTTCCAACGCCCCTTATATATACATAAGCGGAGACAGAATAAAGCACCCATAATAAAGACATTTACTGTTTGTTCATGATTCAACACACTTCCACTGCAGTGTCCGAGTAGATACTGTTACTTTCTCTCGAACCATAGTAATATTATTTTATTTTATTGAATTATTTATTTCTCTAGTTTCTCTTGAAATTTATTCACTGTTCATTTCTACACACGTCTTTTTTTTTCCGGAAGTCTACAACCATTATGTGGCACAGGGGTTACATCCCGTACGAAAGTTAATAGTATACCACTTCTACGAATAGCTCGTAATGTTGCCTCTCTTCCGAGACCGGGACCTTTTATCATGACTTCGGCTCATAGAATACCTTCATCAATAACTGTACGAATAGCATTTGTAGCTGCAGTTTGAGCGGCAAAAGTTGTTCCTCTTCTCGTACCCTTGAATCCACAAGTACTGGCGGAGGACCAGGAAACCACCCGACCCCGTAGATCTATAACCGTCACAATGGTATTATTGAAACTTGCTTGAACGTGAATAACTCCCTTTGGTATTCTATGTGCACTCTTACGTGAACCAATACAACCATTCCTACGTGAACCCGTGAACCGATTCTCGGCATAGCTTTTGCCATATTTTACCATCTCATAAATATGAATCAGAAATATATGGATATATCCATTTCATATCAAAACAGATTCCTTAATTTTATTGGTACATTGAACCCTTTGGCGAATCTTATTATCCTTGTCTTTGTTTATGTCTCAGATTGGAACAAATTACTATAATGCGCCCCCGCCTGCGGATTAGTCGACATTTTTCACAAATTTTACGAACATAAGCTCTTATTTTCATATTTGTTATTCCTTAGCTTAATTCTAAATCTACTTCTTGGTAGAAAATAAGTTTCTTTGGATTTTTTTATCTCGAATCGTATTGAATAACAACCACCTAATCTTTTGAATCCTTATTTCAGAGTCGATAAATTATACATCCTCTTGTTGAATCATAACGACTTACTTCAACTTTGACTTTATCTTCTAGCAGTATCCGTATAAAACTACGTCGGGTCTTTCGTGAAACATAACCTAGAATCAGATCCTCATTATCTAATCGAACTCGGAACATGCCAATGGGAAGCAATTCAGTAATTAAACCTTCATGAATCCATTTTTGTTCTTTCATTCCAGGTAAAGCCCCCTTGAAATCTCAACTAATGGAGCAGAAAAAATATTAGACAACGCACCTTGTTTTTGTTTTTTTTTAATAAATAGGAAGAGGTTTGGAATCCCATTTGGATATTAAAAGGATTACCATATATAACACAAAATTTCTCTGCCAATTCTTTCTAGTCGAGCCTCCCGGTCTGTCATTATACCTCGAGAAGTAGAAAGAATTACAATCCCAATCCCACCTAAAATTCTAGGAATTTGTTGCGAGTTGGAATAGATTCGTAGACCGGGTCGACTGATCCGTTTTAAATTTAAAAAACTTATATAGAGATTTTTCCTATTCCTTCTATGTCGTAGGGGTAAAACCAAAAAAAGATTTATTTGTTTCTCAATGTTTTCTTACGTTTTCGATAAAACCTTCTCGGAAAAGTATTTTAACAATATTTTCGGTGGTATTAGTAGATGCTATGCGAACAACTCTTTTTCTATCCATATCAGCGTTTCGTATAGAGGTTATTATCTCAGCAATAGTGTCTCAACCCATGATGAATTAAAATTACTCGTGCCTCAAAATTGAATATAATCAACATGTTTTTTTTGTTTATGATATATGAATCTTTAAAGGTATATGCGTGAAACACAATCTACAAATTGATCTAGTCCTTAATTTAATTTATTTCTTTCAAATAAAACTATTTTAGTAAAATTTAATTGTCTCAATTCTCGGGGGATTGCACCAAAAATTCGAGTTTCTTTTGGATTTCTTTCTTGATCAATCACAACTGCAGCATTATCATCATATCTTATTAATATTATCATACCGCTGTCATGATTAAGTTATTTACAGGTACGAACAATTATAGCTTTGACTACTACTGATTTTTCTAGGGGCATGTTGGGTACTGCTTCTTTGATCACAACAACAATAACGTCTCCAATATGAGCATATCGACGATTGCTAGCTCCTATAATTCGAATACACATCAATTCTCTAGCCGCGCTGTTATCCGCTACATTTAAATGGGTCTGAGGTTGAATCATATCAATTTTTTAGTCTATTCTTCCAAGGAAGAAGAAAATAAAAGAAATATTGATTTTCCAAAAAAAAGAAACCTGCACTTTTGTTTCATATTCAAGACTCATTTATATCGGTTCTACATTTTCTTTTTATCCCGAAATAATAAATTGTGTTCGTATAGGCATTTTGGATGCTGCTATTAAAATAATCCTTCTAGCTATATTTTCAGTTACTCCACTCATTTCATATAGTATTCGCCCTCGTTTAACAACAGCTACCCAATATTCAGGGGATTCTTTACCCGGACCCATACGTGTTTCAACAGGTCTTATTGTAACAGGTTTGTCTGGAAATATCTGCACCCATATTTTTCCACTGCGGCGTGCATTTCGTGTCCTTGCTCGTCAACCTACTTCGATGTGTCTAGATGTTATCCAAGCATGTTCAAGTGCTTGAAAACCATATTTACCAAAACAAATATTATTACCTCGATAAAACATTCCCCTCATTCTTCCTCTATATTGTTTACGAAATCTATGTCTAGTATGCCAACCCCCACAGATAGTAGTGATTTAACTATAACAAATGTAACAGAAGAGTCTAATGATAATGATCTTGATCCAACTCAAAAATACAAGCATTTGTGGGTTCAATGCGAAAATTGTTATGGATTAAATTATAAGAGATTTTTGAAGAAAAAAACTTGAATATTTGTGAGAAGAAAGTTTGAGCTTAATGCAAATGGCTAAAATATTGTCTGCCTTGTATGATTATCAATCAAATAAAAAGTTATCTATGTACCCATCCTTACATCTCTTACTATAGGTGGGGTAACATCTAGTTTTGGTATGTTGGGAGATATCATTATTGCCGAACCTAACTCCTACATTGCATTTGCTGGTAAAAGAGTAATTGAACAAACATTGAATAAAACAGTACCTGAAGGTTCACAAGAGGCTGAATATTTATTCGAGAAGGGCTTATTTGACCTAATTGTACCACACAATCTTTTAAAAAGCGTTCTGAGTGAGTTATTTCAATTCCACACCTTCTTTCCTTTGAATTCAAATGAAACCGAGTAGAGCGCACTAAGTTCAATTGTTTGTAGTTAACAAGTAGTTAGCTTTTCGGAATCAAAGAAAATGAGAATGGAGTTTTCCTTGGTGACATAAGATCTAATTGTAGAAAGAATCAAAAGTTGTGAATAACTCTTTATTTTAGTTTTAGCAATATTTTCGATTACTAATCAAGAAGTCGCTATCAATCCAACAAGATAAAAGGGTGAGTTGTTCCTTTCGTGAAATTGGGCAAATAAAACAAATTGAGTCTTATTTATCTAATCAAATTCAAATATAGAAAAGATAGATATATAATTTTTTTATCTTTCTCCACCTCTCGAAATTAGAATTCCAACATGTAAATAAGTGCTATCATAAAAGACAATGTAATAAAACATCCATTTTAATCTCGTTCATGTAGAAAGACGAATAAGTTCATTTATTTAGTTCTATATTCCTTTGGCTTATTCTTTGATACTCACTTAGATATATAGATACTTATATCTCTATCTCTACTAATACTAGGAATTTGCAAATCGCATTCATTAATTATAATTATTCTTAATAGAAAATATAAATTATACAACATATTAATAGAACTCAAATAATTTATAAACTGTACATCCTAACTTCCTGACATGTTGCACTACTTACCCAGGAATCTGTGACAGGTTGCACTACTTACCCAGGAATCAGCTACTGCACATTAAGACAGGAAAAGAAAAGACTGGACACAAAACCAAAAAATAAAATAACATAAAACTCTTCAACAAAATGAAGACGAAGTAATAAGAATTTCGCTCTGGCGCTCTCCTCCGTAATCTTCTTAAGTCTCATCGTAAGGTTTTTTGGTGATTGCCGACTTTTGGTATCGGACATGAACAACTCCATGATTTTCAGTAAGAGAGAGAGAATAATGGGGGAAGAAAGGAAAGTCTAACGAAGATAGTTTCATATTTAAACCATTCAAAAGCTGAAAATTTTGAAATTCAAATGGGCCGCCCAATTTTTTATTTAGTTTTTTTGCTGAGTTAACCATAGTTGAGTAAAAGAAAGTTGGGGGAGAAGGCCTTTACAGATGTCAAGGTTTAATTGGGAGGAATTATAATTAGGTAGGAAAATAAAGGAAAAGGCTGAAAACACACGTGGAGAAAGCTGAATGGTTCGAGAGCACAACTCTCGTCCCTATCATCTAATTGCACCGTGACAAAAATTGACCAAAACCAATGCTCGTAAATCGTAATCAATAAACTGGTAGGAAAATGCACGCCTTACTTTAAAGAGAAACTAAAACAGACACAAGGTGGTAGCGGCCATGGGGTTTTCCCTTCATAGATATTAGATATTAATGTACATTATTGTATCCTAGTTTAGTTTTATCTTGTTTCCATAGTTATCATATCCTAGATATTCTGTATAGTTTACCTTATCTTGCTCATTGTAATTGTATTTATACATTCTATTGATTAATGAGAAGACACACAGAAAATTATAATCTTACATGGTATCAAGCCTTCTCTTTTTCTCTCATCTCTCTCCTAAATGACTAACCCTAATGAATCTACCCTAGAGTCGGCCGCCCCTAACCTCTCTTCCGCCTCCACCGCCACCCAACCGCCACCAATGACCACCACCAAAGTCTTTCCGGCCCTCACGGTCACTAATATTAAAAATTTCATCTCCATCTCTCTGGATATTGAAAACGGCCAATACAATTCTTGGTCAGGACTCTTCAAAATTCATGTTCGAGCCTATCAAGTCCTCGATCATATTCTTCCTCCTAAAAGTGGCATTTCTCCCCCTCTTGCCGACTCTGACGCCGAAATCTGGGACCTCCTCGATGCCATCGTCCTCCAGTGGATCTATGACACTATATCCAATGATCTTCTTCATACGATCATTGAACCCGATTCCACAGCCATGGGAGCATGGAATCGTTTGGCCGACATCTTTCAGGATAATAAAAACTCACGAGCGGTGCACCTCGAACATCAATTTTCGCACACTTCCCTCGATGAGTTCCCTAATGTTGGGGCCTACTGTCAGAAACTCAAGATGATCGCTGACCAACTTGCTAACGTTGGTGCTCCTGTGTCCAACCAACGTTTAGTTCTACAACTTGTCGCGGGTTTGAACGAGAACTTCAGTGGGGTCGCCACTCTCATCCAACAAAGCGACCCCCTACCCCTTTTCTCTAAGGCTTGGTCAATGCTCGGCTTGGAGGAAACCAGCATCAACAAACGGGCCGTTAGACAAGCTGACTCCGCCCTCGTTTCACATACTGCGTCGCCCGCTCTGGACAGCCCAGTCACCACCCTTCAACCGCAGCGGTCAGCCCCTCCTCGCGGGCGCGGCTATGCGGGCTGCGGACGCGGTTCAGCCCATCGCGGGCGTGGCGGCCGCGGTCTAGGGCCCGATCCGCCCCCTTGGGCTTGGCCCAACCCGTGGGCCGCCTACAGTCTGCTACAGCAGTGGGCCACCCCACTATCACCATATCCCACGGTCCAGTGGACCCCCCGACCCACTCTTCCACCCGCGGCCCGCCAACAAGGGATCATGCCTACCATGCCGCCGCCTCCACTGCTGGCTGTGCTCCGACCACTCTTGACATCGCTTTCAGCACCATGTCTCTAAATCCACACGATGAGCAATGGTACATGGATTCGGGGGCATCTTCACATATGACGACGAATAACGGTACTCTTACGTCTTATTTTAATTTGAGCAACTCTAATGGTATTACTGTAGGTAATGGCAATTCTATTCCTGTTGTTGGTACGGGTAACATGTCCCTTCCCTCACCTTTTTCTCCCTTATCTTTATCTAATGTTCTACATGCACCTAAACTTGTCAAAAACCTTATCTCTGTTTGTCGTTTTACTATTGATAATTCTGTGTCTATTTAGTTTGATCATTGGGGTTTTTTTGTGAAGGATCTCCGGACGCGCAAACACCTTATGAGATGCAATAGTTCCGGCGACCTCTATCCACTCTCCCCGTCGCCCACCTCTTCCTGCCCCTCATCTTTTGCCGCCTTCTCTGCCGACCATTGACACGCTCGTCTCGGCCATCCCGGCCCCGTCGTCCTTGCCTCTCTCCGTCAAGCCAATCACATCTCATGCTCCTCGGCACCGTCTTCTTTTTGTCCATCATGTCCATTAGGGAAGCATATTAGGTTACCTTTTTTGTCATCTACTTCTCGTACTTTACTTTCGTTTGATATTGTTCACAGTGACCTTTGGACTTCACCCGTTTTGGGTTCTTCGGGTCATCGTTATTATGTCTTGTTTTTGAACGATTTTTCTAATTATTTATGTACTTTTGCCATTGCTAATAAGTCACAAGTTTTTTCTACATTTTTAGCTTTTCGCGCCCTTATAAAAACTCAATTTGAACGCGAAATTAAAAGCTTTCAATGTGATAATGGAAAAGAATATAATAATGCTCCTTTTCATCAATTTTGTGCTAAAAATGGGATGGCTTTTCGCTTTTCTTTCCCTTATACATGTTCTCAAAATGGAAAGTCCGAAAGAAAAATTCGCACCATAAATAATATATTGCGTACTCTACTTTCTCACGCCTCCCCCCCCCCCCCCCGATTTTTGGCCTCACGCCCTACAAATGGCCACTTATTTATTAAATACTCTCCCCACTAAAATACTTAACTTCTCCTCCCCTCGACAACAACTCTATAACAAAATTCCCTCTTACACTCATCTACGTATTTTTGGGTGTCTATGCTTCCCCCTATTTCCCTCCTCCACTATAAATAAATTACAAGCCCGATCTGGCCCATGCGTCTTCTTGGGCTATCCATCAAACCAACGTGGCTACAAATGTCTCGACTTAAAATCCAATAACATCATTATATGTCGTCACGTTGTTTTTGATGAAAATACTTTTCTAAACCACAACCGTCCTCATATACTTTCCTTGACTCGGACGTCTCTCTTCTCCTCCTTCAACAAGTCCATCACGTGCCTCACGCGCCACCAAACGGCCCTATTGCCGCCCTGCCTTCTCCTCCACCACCATCACCCGACGGCAACCACAATCCTCCTTCCCCACCACCTCATCCTCCCTCTTCGTCTCCTCCTACTCACGACCCCTCTTCTCAAATGGTGACTCGCAGCTGTCATGGGATCTTTAAGCCTAACACTTTCTCGTCCCCTCTCCTCTCCCTCGCTCTCCTTCGGCCGCTCTATCCGACCACAATTGGAAACTTGCCATGCTTGATGAATACAATGCTCTTATTAATAATAATACGTGGGAGCTCGTTCCTCGTCCGTCAATGTTAATGTCATTCGTTCTATGTGGATTTTTAGACATAAATTTAACTCTGACGGTTCCTTTGAGCGGCATAAAGCCCGTCTTGTTGGTGATGGCAGGTCTCAACAGGTTGGAGTGGATTGTGACGAGACTTTCAACCCAGTGGTCAAACCCGCAACCATTATGACTGTCTTGAGTATTGCTCTCTCTAATTCATGGGACATACATCAGATGGATGTCAAGAATGCCTTTTTACACGGTAAGCTTCATGAAACCGTTTATATGCATCAACCCATGGGTTTTCGTGACTCTCGCTTTCCTAATCATGTATGTTTACTCATGAAGTCTCTTTATGGCCTAAACAAGCCCCTCGGGCTTGGTATTAGCGGTTCGCCGATTATGTAGCTACTATTGGTTTTATTCATAGCATGTCGGATCACTCTTTATTTATATATCGTCGCGGGGCTAACACAGCTTATTTATTGTTATATGTGGATGACATTATTTTGACCGCCTCTTCTCCCACTCTACGAATGTCTATTGTGTCCCTTCTTGGTTCCGAATTTGCTATGAAAGATTTAGGGCTACTCAGTTATTTTTTGGGCATTGCTGTCTCTCGGGTTTCTAGTGGTCTCTTCTTATCTCAAAGGCAATACACCGAGAGTATTATTGAGCGCGCATGTATGGGGGCGACGACCAGTCCTCCATTTTCCGACCCCACACTTTTTCGGAGTTTCGCGGGTGCCCTTCAGTATCTCACATTCACCTGTCCAGATATATCATATGCGGTTCAGCAAATTTGCTTGTCTATGCACGACCCTCGGGATTCTCACATGCAAGCTCTGAAACGCATCATTCGGTATCTTCAGGGGACATTGGATCATGGTTTATCTCTCTCCAGTTCCACGGTTTCTAGCCTCATTGCTTACTCCGATGCTGATTGGGGTGGATGCCCGGATACTCGGCGTTCTACCTCGGGTTATTGTGTTTATTTTGGGGACAATCTCATCTCATGGTCCGCCAAACATCAGCCCACTCTCTCTCGTTCTAGTGCCGATGCCGAGTATCGCGGGGTTGCTAATGTGGTCTCTGAAGCATGTTGGCTTCAGAATTTGCTTTTTGAGCTTCACTTTCCTATCACTAAAGCAATCATGTTCTATTGTGACAACGTCAGTGCTGTTTACTTGTCGGGTAATCCGGTTCAACATCAATGAATCAAACACATTGAGATGGACATCCACTTTGTTCGTGAGAAGGTTGCCCGTGGTCTCATTCGGGTTCTTCACGTCCCGTCTCGGTACCAAGTCGCCGATATCTTCACGAAAGGCCTTCCACGTGTACTTTTTGAGAATTTTCGTTCCAGTCTCAACGTCCGTCCTCCTCCCGTTTTGACTGCGGGGATGTATTAGATATTACTGTACATTATTGTATCCTAGTTTAGTTTTATCTTGTTTCCATAGTTATCATATCCTAGAGATTCTGTATAACTTACCTTATCTTGCTCATTGTAATTGTATTTATACATTCTATTGATTAATGAGAAGACACACAAAAAATTATAATCTTACAAAAGACATTCCAATCTCACAATGACTCTTTATTACTAGTTCAAGCTATGATACTCTCACGTCCCATCAGAATACGCGAGAAGATGCAAGAGAATGAAGCGAATCTCTTCAGTTTGCAAGGGAAACTCCTATAATGAACAGTCCTTACATGACAGAAACAGTTACAAATATCAAAACATTTATGGGATTGATGATCACTATTTGAAGTATTAAATATTCAACTGAGTTAGTTTTTTTTTTCCCATTGTGGGTAACTTCTTAAAGGACAAAGCCCTGAGTAAAAAGAGCAATGAGATCCCTCAACATTCCTATCAGTGAACATGACAAAATATGAAAATATTGGCAGAAGAAAACAGCAGCATAACATTCCGGGAGGTGGGAGTATTTCTTGCAAGGCTTAATCTATGTCTCAAGGAAACAACATTAAGACGTTCAATCATACAAATACGTTTTTGCATTTTCTTCTTAAGCAGCAAGAATCACAATCAAGATAGCAGGGCACAGAAAAATCAAAACAAGCAGCACAATTCAACCAATAGATGAAATGAAACCACCATTACTGGGTCATTCTTATGCATATTCAATATTGCAGTACTCAAACACCAATGAGGCTAAAACTGGTAACCATAAAACAAAGAGTAACTAAATGTCTACAATGTAGCCTTGGTTTTACATTGCAATCAAATATGTATTTACATTTCGTACAAAATAAAAGTAAGAGAATATAGTATCAGTTGATGTGAACATAATAGATGAGAAAATCCACGACGCGAAACAAAAATTTGAAATTCTGAAACTTGTGCCAGTGTTAGTACATCTGTAAAAAGAACTTATAGGAGTAATGCCAAAAGAAAAGTATTTGCATATATTAGCAGCAAATCTCACACTGGTTCATGAATGAAAACGATTGATGCTTGAGAAGAAGCCCGCCGAAAGCTCACCAGGTCAATCAACATACATAACCTTCCCTCGGTCACATAAACACTAGGAGTAATACTCATAGTTTGTAGAGCTGGTGAATGTTCAAGTAGATACTTCATAAATTTCATTTCATATGGCACACCGGAAACATCAGTCAGTTTCACAGTTTTCAACCTTTGGAGCATGCAACCGGTAGAGGATGTTCCATCCCATAATTCCAAATCGGGGCCTCCCATTGAAGCTGATGCATTTGAGGACCCCTAAACAATTAGAGGAATTCAAATTAAATTCCAACAAGAAGGAATATAATAAAATAAGATACGTCGAAGCCAACTCACAGATATTTGAAGTTCCTGCAAATTTGGTGAGTTAACAATCAGCTGGAGCACAACAAGGACCTCTTTCATGTCATCAAAGCTCACTTGATATAACTCTATAAACTTCAAATGGTGATAAGTACACGGATTTCTCCCCTGGTAATTACCTATACTTAAATACTGAAAAACAAAGAAAATCGTGAGTTTATACTGTTCAAGAAAAGTTAAATGTGAAGGAAAAATCATTTATCACATTAACATTGCAAAGGAATATATTGAGGTATGATTGCTCTGCCTTACCTTGGTAAAGTATATGTGACCAATCAGTCTCTCAAGCTTTGGAACACCACCAAGAAATTTATCAAAATTGCAGCTAGAGCTCTGCTCGAAGTGCTCCGCTATGTCGTCAGTCATGTACATAGCAACCGATATAGCTACTAAAAGTGGGGCGTTTGCAAGACATAAATCCTTAAATTCACCTTCGAGAATCAAGTACTTGAGGTTTGGGGCACGGACAGTCAACTCCAAGCTATCAAAGTACGACAACGTAAGACTCTCAAGGAGCGGGCAGCTTGAAATAAGACACTCAATATCATCTGGTGGAATCAAAACTTGTTGAAGAGTGAGGTGTTTCAAGCACAAGAACCCTTTAAAGTTGAGCGGAGGATCCAACTCGCACCGAACGAGCTCCAAATGGGTCAACTTCTTACAAGAAAATATACAAGAAGGGGCCCTAAACCACTCACCTTCCCCTAACTCAAGAACCAACTCTTTAACGTCTTTTCTCGAAATAAAGAGTAGCCACTGATCGATATCGGGAGAGCTCTCCAAATACGAGCTAGACAGAGAGAACTTGTGAATCGGGCCATCGTGAAGAAACAAAAACCGGGTGATGAAATTCACAATGCCATTCTGAGCAGCACCCCTGTCGTCGAATTGGGTAGCACTGCTGTCGTTAAAGACAATGTGAGTCATGGAAGCCCATTTGTAGCGCCACCGTGTCGATAAGAGGCTCGTTCTTACCGCGTCTCTTACTGGAAGCTTCACGAGTACGGTTTCTATAATGCTTTGAGGAAGCTCGCTAATCAAATCACACTCGAAATCATTTTCCATTAAGAAACCTGTTAAACAAAAAATCAACAAAAAACAGTAAAACCTAATAAGATCTTTCTCAATTCTCTTATTATATCCTATTTATAATGCCCAAGGCTCCAAATTTATCGGGGGGGGGGGGGGGGGGGGGGAAACCCCACAAAAATTACAACAGGTTTCCCTAATCTGAATTCACTAAAATGCTTTCAAAATAGAATGATCAGTTCACAGTTCAACCCCATTTTATAAAACTCCAATTAAATCAAAAATAAATTTCTGGAATCCCTTACACACAAAACTGAACGGTTAGGGAAAAAATCAGATCAAAAGGAAAGTGGGGATCTGGAGATGAACATATACAGAAATTATACATTGCAATTTTACCTTAAAGGAGAAAGAAATGGCAGCGTCGGTTTCGGTTAGAAGAAAGTGGAGGAGTAGGACTTCTCTTGCTACTTCTACTTATTGTTTTGTTGGACTCAGCAAAAAAATAAAATGAGTACAAAAAAAAAAGCACAATATTGTAATTTTTAGAAGCATCTCGGGAATTACTCAATTACCCCATGTTAACATATAAATTGATAAATTATTTTATATAAAATATATTTATGCTCTAAAAAACAGAAAATTATTTCATGCAACGTCGTATTGCTTACCACGTGCAACAACTACCGATATACTGATGTATATAAAATATATTTATGGTCTAGAAAAAGAAAAATTATTTCATGCAACGTTGTATTGCTTACCAACACATCTACCGATACAGTGATGCACTGATTATTTTTTATATTCTAAGAAAAATTAGATCTATATATAAATGTCAGATTGCTGTCATGGCGTTTACATAAAATAATTTATCCTCAAGAAGTAGCACATTATCTATCATCTACACATTTAGGTCCAGTTCATTAGCCCACATTTCTTTTGCGCCTAAAACTTCCTCTATGCCTGTGTTTCTTTAGAAAAAATATATGTATATTTTGTTTTGATACCAAAGAATTACGAATTAGAAACAAAAAACTAAAGTGACGGTATTATATTTTATGTTGTATTGTTTAGTTTTGTATTATTACTTATTATTTTTGTACTTAGTTATGTACGTTTATACCCTTGTATTTACATTTAAGTACTCTTGGTGATTAATAAGAATATTCATTTACTCAAATTATCTCTCTTATATTGTTTTTCCAGATCATACTTTCACGCTTGATCATATACTCTACGTTCCATGGCTCCATCTGCGCGGCGTAATCTCTTATATGTGCACAAATTTACTAAGGCTAACAATGTATTTATTGAATTCTTCTTGTCCCACTTTGTTGTTAAGGGCCTACGTATGAAGAGTAGTCTATTTCGTGGTGAGTGTGTGGATGGGGTCTATTGGGTCAAGCTTTCGGATTTTCGGCGTCTTTCTGTTGTGGCAATGGTAGGTGGGCGTACGCGGACTGGTTGTTGGCATGATCGACTTGGGCATCCATCAGAAAAAGTCTTGTCTTTAATTCTTAGGCGTTTTAGTTTACCCGTTTTGTCGTCCGCTACGTCGGACTCTAGTCATTGTTCTTCTTGTTTTTTAAACAAGTCATTGTTTAGTTTTTCGTGAGACATCTCTTATTTCGACTCATGTACTTCAATTTATTTATGTCGATGTTTGGGGACCTTCCCCCGTTGTGCCTAAATCGGGTTTTTGTTATTACTTGTTATTAGTTGATCACTTTAGCAAGTATTGTTGGATTTTTCCGATGCATGCCAAGTCTAAGGTGCTACAGTTATTCATGCAATTTCGTGTTCTTGTGGAGAAACAATTTGGTAACTCCATCAAGTTTTTTTATACTGACAATGATGGGGAGTTTTTATCTATGCGTTAGTTTCTCTCTTCTAATAGTATTTTGTGGCTTACTGCTTCTTCTCATACGCCACAACAAAATAGCACTAGTGAGCGACACCATCGTGTTATGGTCACCATGGGTCGCACACTTCTGAGTCGTGCTAGCTTGCCCCCAAAATATTGGGAATTTGTATTCTCTACTATTGTATATCTCAATACCCGACTACCTACTCAAGTGTTGGGTTCTCGCTCGATGTTTGAGGTCTTAAAGGGTCGAGTACCTAACTATTTGGGGCTTCGGGTGTTTGGGTGTTTTTTTTTCTGCACTTACGGCCCTATAGGCAGCTTACACCGCCATCTCGAGGTTGCTTAATTCTTGGCTATTCCACGTCTCAGGCTGCCTACAAGTGTCTTGACCTTAACATGAGTCGTATGTATATTTCTCGTCATGTGCAGTTTGTGGAGAGTATTTTTCATAGGGTGATCCGCTCATTCCGGGTTTGACCCCCTTGGCTCGGGCTCCTAACACGCCGCTCATGGCTGGTGCGCCGCCTAGGGTTTCGTTGGGCCCTATATCGCTAGTTGGTCCACCCGCGACCTCGTCTAATACGCTGATGCGGCCCATACGGCGGGCACATGCGGTCCCAATATCTGGGTCTACCTTCCTGATCTATGAATGCTCTAGGGCTCTCGTTTTGGTTTGCACCACGTCGCCGCCGTCTCTGCGGTCTCTGTGCACGCGTTCTGCGACACGGGCTTCCCTATTGCCCGCATCGCTTGTGTCGCCTCCACCGTTGGATCCATATGCCGCCCCTCTTACACCTGCGGCTCCATCCACGGACCGCTTCCATCAAATGATCACCAGGTCTCTAAATAACATCTTTCCACCGAAGCAGTTCTATGCTGCAATGAAACACCATGTTTCCCTTCCGTCTTAACCTACCTTGGTCGCTTAAGCCCTCACTGACCCTCTTTGGCGTGCGGCTATATCCAACTACCTCACCACACTCACCAATCATGGCACATGGTCTTTCGTGCCCCGTCCACCTCGTCATTTTGTTGTTGGGGCCAAGTGGGTTTTCCGTATTAAGCACAACCCTGATGGTTCTATTGATCGTTAAAAAGCACGACTTGTGGATAAGGACTTTCATAAACGTCCCGGAGTTGACTTCAAGGAGACATTCAGCCCCGTGATCAAACCTGTGACGATTCGTACTATTCTATCTCTTGCCATCATACACGGATGGCCCTTGAAGCAACTTGATGTGAGTAATATGTTTCTTCATGGAGAACTTTCTGAGACAGTGTACATGAGCCAACCACCCGGGTTTGTTGATAAGTTCCAACCAAACGTTGTGTGCCTCCTTCACAAGTCCCTCTATGGCCTTAAACAAGCATCCTGAGCTTGGTACATGGCTCTTAGTGTTGCACTACTTGCCTTCGGGTTTGTTCAATCTGAGTCGAATAACTATTCATCCTCAACAAAGACAAGGTTTGGTTGTATGTCCTTGTCTATGTTGACGACATTGTTGTCATGGGTTCGTGCGTCTCTATGGTCTCGACCCTTATTCGACAACTCAGTTCTCGCTTCACGGTCAAAGACTTGGGTGTCCTGAGTTATTTCTTGGGGATTGAAGTCTACAAAACTCGGGATGATATTCTTTTCTCCCAACACAAATATATCCTTGACTTGTTATCTCGTCACAAGATGGAGGGTGCCAAACCTCTTACTACGCCCATGGCCCGCAACTCGGGGGTGTCGAGTTCGGATGAGTCCTTTGATGCAACCACTTATCGTCAAATCATTGGTGGCCTTCAATATATCACTCTCACTCGTTCGGACATTGCCTTTTCATTCAACCATCTTTCCCAAAGTATGTCCGTCCCGAATTAGATAATTGGGTTGCTCTAAAGTGTGTACTTCGTTATCTCAAAGGCACGCTCTCACTCGGCATTGCTCTTCGTCGTGACTCTAACCTTACTCTCACAGCCTATTCGGATTGGGGAAGAGACACGATGCACGGTACGTCGACTTTGGCTTACCTTATTTTCTTGGGTTCTAACCCCATCTCTTGGTCTTCCCTAAAGCAGAAGGTCGTATCTCGCTTGTCCACGGAGGCGGAGTATCGTGCTCTTGCCTCAACTCCCGCTGAGATTCGGTGGCTCCAACACCTATTTATGGAGATTGGCTTGTCACTTTGTTCGGCTCCTACTATTCGGTGTGATAATATGGGTTCACTTCGCTTATCATTACATTCGGTTCAACACTCACGTATGAAACACATCTCCATTGACCTTCACTTCCTTCGTGGTCTTGTTAGCAAGGGGTTGTTGAGTGTAACTTATGTAAATACTCTTGATCCACTCGTCGATGTTCTCACTAAGCCTCTTACTCGCTCCCGCTATGAGCTCCTTTGTTCCAAGATTTTAGTGGCTGATGGCACGTTAATTTTGCGGGGGCGTATTATATAGTATTATATTTTATGTTGTATTATTTAGTTTTGTATTATTAGTTATTATTCTTGTACTTAGTTATGTACGTTTATACCCTTGTATTTACCTTTAAGTACTCTTGGTGATTAATGAGAATATTCATTCACTTAAATTATATTATGATAAAGTATCATGTGCTCCGCACGGGCGGGTTCCTTTTTAAGCGATTTTTTTATTACTATTATAGAAAAACGATAAACATTTTTTATAAGATTAAAATATGATATTTAAATTTTAATTTTCATATGCCTTGCGAATATAATATTTACAAATTCTTTGAAACAAAACATAGTAATTTGTTGAATTTATAGTGGCAAAATCAGAACAACGAAAGATGGATGAGTGTAATATTAGAAGGGGCCAAATGTTAATATACGTGGACCCCAAAGATATTATAGTGTAAACAAAAATCGATTATAGTGAGCTATTAGTTTCTAAATGTATCTATAAAACACACATATATATTCCTTATAACTTTTTTGTGTGTTATAGATCTGAAAGGAACAACGGGATTAAGTCGGCAACACCATATGAATGCCCCAAGTGTAAGGAGTATCTTTCAGTCACAATGGGATGGAAGCTGGGTGCGCCTACACGAATTATAGGATAACCATGCATTCATATTTTTTTAATTAATTTTGACAAGGGTTGAGATTTGTTGTGATTATGTCTCCTAACATCAATCAAAAGCAAGGTACTTTGTCACCTTGTTTCCCACAAAATTCGGGCGTAAGACTCACAATTATTTTTTCTTCCATAGATATATACATCATATAATCAAATATTAAGTTGCAAAAAATGTGGTAAGATATTTTTGAAAGATGTAGAGTGATAATTATGTGCTTGTCTAAAGTTACAAAATCAGAACCAATAATTTATCTTATGAAGAACGAGACATTTCTAGGGGAATGTTTTGTATTGTTCACAAATCTTAAGTTATGTTATGATTGACATTCTATCCTTATTTATACTAGCCCACCTCTTAAATAGACGGTGAAAACAATTTGATATAATCACACTAGATGAGTTTCCACACATTTGTGCGAAGTTCCTGAATTTTATTTTTTTTAACTCTGGAAGCTCCTAAACTTCCTAGCAATTTCTCGCTCTTTATATATTTACATGAAGCTCCCAATACACTCAATAAAATTAGAAAGTTTCCCAAACTCTTAGTGAGAATCGTCTATGTTATATATGGGGCCACTTTTCGTGCTATTTAGTTGTGATGGTAACACATGTCTCAATCTTAATACATGGATGGTGGTCGGTGGATGCTTATATGACACCTAGAGTGTGACACAATGTAGTCTCAAGCCCCAAACTTTAGTAATTTGATTTTCGCTGAAAGAGGATGCACGGATACTCAAAAAAAGTGCTCGGTCAGCTCCGGATACGTATCGGACACGGATACGCGTCGGATACGCGCGGGATACGTATCCGATACTCCAAATGGAGTATCCTGAATTAAAATTAATTAAAAAATATGGATACGAGTATCGGATACTCTCTTGAGGAGTATCCGATACGTATCGGATACTCTCTTGGAGAGTATCCGATAAGTATCGGGGCCAAATTTTTTTTTTTTTTTTTTTGATTAGCAAAATAAGGTTTTATTCAAGAGAAAAGAAGACACTCATGAAATGAGTTGGACCAAATGACATGAGAATATGCAAACCCTTTAAACTTAGCATTAAACTATACCCAAGCTCTAATTTTGTTATTTGTTATGTTTTAAAAATATGCTAATCTAGTATTGTTATTTGTTATCGGATACTCTCTTGAAAAATATGCTAATCTAGTATTGTTATTTGTTATGTTTTAAACTCTTTAACTTTTGTTGTTGACCATGTTTAATGTATTTAACATTTAGCCATTAGTATTTTGAGTTTTTGAGCTTATATGAATTGCCTATGGCTATTAGGAATCTTTTATATATGTTTATATTTTTTTATTGTGTTGAAATTAATTTTGCAAGTGATTACATATGATATAATATATCATTTGACTTTTTTTTAGTTATATATTTATATAATTATTATTTATTAATATTAAATATTTGAAGTATCCTACACGTATCGTATCTTGTAAATTTTAAAAAAATCGTATCCACGTATCCGTATCCTATGGATACGGATTCTCGTATCCGTATTTCTCAACCAACCTCTAAGGGTTGAGTAGTTTGTGCAAGAATCTCATTTCCTATATATAGGTTAACTTTGTTCTAGCAGGAATGCTCAAAAGTCAAGGTTAAGCCTCGAGATGCCGCCTTCTAAAGTTATTTTTTCTTTAGAAACTTTGTTTTAAACATTGATTGATATTAACAACAATGAAATTAAGTTTTAAGTTCAATGTAAAGTTTTGACTTATTAATTATGCATGTTTTAAAGTCATTGGGTATAAGTGGCACCAAGTTTAATATTTATTTTTTAAAAAATAGATTGATAATAAAAACTAACAAACAAAAAGAGAACATTCAAATTTTTAGAAATAGTTTGATAATAAATAATAACAAACACAAAGAGAACGACATTAAAATATTCTTAAAAATACTAATATTTGTGTAAGTATTAACTTACAAAAAAAAGACTATTCATAATTCATATTCATTTTCCTTACACATTATCTAAGATTTATAAAATTAATTGATAAAACTTAAAATTAGAACGTTAAAATTCATTTGAATAACTAAAAATAATCTCATTGAACATCGATGATAAATTCAATGTCTATTAGTAAAACAACGAATTTCGAATTAAGCACTATTCTATCTATAAAATTAGGAAAAACTTATTAATATTTTTTGACTATACTTACTAGGAGTATCCAAACATCATGCATAAGTAATATAAGAATGAAAATCATAAATAAATAAATAAGCAAAACATACATTTTTTCTTTTCTTTTCTGAAGCTTAAGACCAGTTGCTTGGGATGTACAAGGTGCATGTTTTGTACCATGTGTATACCCTAAACATGGGAGTAAGTCCTATAAAATTTAAACCCCACTTTCTAGGAGCGTTTCGAGACCAATGGCTTTGCCAGTCTTGAGGCAAAAGTCTTGGATTAGTTCTTTAAAATGTTGATATTTTTAGTTTATTACTAAGATCTGTTGTTAATCAAAAATGTTATGAATAATCTCTGTTATTAAAGGCGCGCTCCGGAGCACGCCCCGAGCGTGCCTAGGGCGAAAATCACTGAAAAAAGCCTTAAGGCGTTGAAAATAGGCGATACATTTAATAGGCGCACATCTTTTGATGCAGGCGTGCGCTCAGAGCGTTAAATTATCTTTGCGTATGCACACACTTCCCAATTTTGTGAAAGCAATATTAAATGTCCAATTCAAATCTAAAAGAAATCGTGGGCCATGGCAATAAGTAAGTAACAGGTCAAGAAAAAAGATCCACTCATATAATTAATTAATAAAAAATGTCAAAGTTACTTGACCAAGCTCTGAAGCTCATCATGAGTTTCGTCATTTCCTTCTTAACTTGAATACTATATAGATAAGCTTTTTAATTTTTATTTTATCTTTTCAGTATGACTCTTAAATAAGATAGAAATCAGAAAATCACATTAATAAGTTTCTTGGAACAATTTTCTGATTAACTTTTCTAATGTTTTTTTGTTGCTACTTATTATATTTTTACTTAATACTTGGTACATTTATATGTTATAGGCTATTATATTTCTTTAGATTATTTGTTGATATTTTCTCTATTGTTTTAGTGTTTACTTACATTTTAACTTATATATTTTTTGAATACTCTAAGGCAATAAGTTTATTTTTGGTTTTATCTCATATTTCTTTTATTATTATACACTCATTTTATAATATTTTGCTTAAAATAAATTATAATATCAACATTTACTGGGCTTACGCTCCACGCCTTGAGGCTTACGCTTCGACTCTAGCTATGAAAAACGCCTCGTTTACGCCCAACGCATTTAACAACACTGTGGATAATACATAAAAATACCAATTAGGACTCTTTTGCGGAGCATACAAAACTCAATTATCATAGTTCATATAGATTGACGTGTTACGTGAAGCCAACATATTATGCATTACTATCAAACATTTGGGTCAGTAATATTTTTGCATCTAATGTTGTCGTTTGATTGGTTTGGGTTCTAATCTTTATTATTTTTAGTTTTAATTTGAGGAAGTTTAATTAGGTCTTTACTCCAAGGAAAATATGAAAACAATATGTTTGTTAATGGATCTACTCATGTTGATGAACATAGAAAATTTGAGAGGACAACCACTTCTCAAGTTGCTCTTCTTTTTGGACACTATCATCAACAATGGATTGGGAACCTTATTCTCAGAAATCTCATCAAGCCCCATCGCTCAAGTGTTGTAAACAGCAGAGAAACTACGCCCACCAAAATAGACGTCCCCTTCAATACTAAAATCCTACGCCACCACTGTCAGTCCCACTTCTATACCCACACCTATATGCTACAACAAAGCCAGGATATCGGTAATGGCATGTACTAAGTCGTCATAATTACATAGCCATCCTTCAATCAACTCGTACAATTATCCAAATTCTCATTGATCAACAAAATTAACCTTTGAAAAGAGATAAACTATAACAACAACAAGGCAAAACTCAACAACTCTGGGACACTAAACATATATTAGCATCTAATCTCCTTAGGAAAGGGGTTCCATCCCATAGTTCCACTTAGACATCCTTGCGGGCATTTTCGAATCGTGGCACACTAAACCTCAAACTCGAAATTATTTGACTTACACGATGGTCTGAATTTTAATCCTTCAACATGGAATTCCACTAAGACATAGGTTTGAGTAGGCGTCTACAAACTATCATGAAATGCTGGTATAAGCAAAATGATCAGTGGCATTGGCATCCTGCAAAAAATAATGATAAAAAAACCACATTGAACGGGGAATTTGACCACTACCCATAATTATTGTTGATATGGATCTTCAAAATCATTAATGAAAAGATATTTTGCTCTCACGTTTTCACACAAACATGCTCTCCTCTCTTTCCTCACCGAATCTGCATCACCACCACTCTGAAATGGTATCAGAGCAGTGAGAGATCCATTACTACCACTCTTTCCGCAAATACCCCATGCCTTTTATTTTTCTTAGTTTTTCTAGTCATCTTCTCCGATGACAAACACAAAAAATGGGTAACGACGGAGCTGTTACACCTGGCTCTACATCATGCACACGTAGACCAACATTGTGGCCACCACTGCGGTGAACATAATTCACCATAGAGGATCCATCAAACCCTCTATATTTGCATCAATGGAGTCGTGGAATGTACATAGGACTACTAGCTAAAAACAAGCTAGGGTTCGTAGGTGGGTCAATTCCTGAACCATCAATTGGAGATCCAACCCATTCAGCTCGGGTAAGGTGTAATTACATGGTACTGGGCTGGATCTCTACTGCTCTCTCAACAGAAATTGCTAACTGCATTGTTCTCAGATTTAACTCAATAGGTATGGAATGAGCTTAATAGGTGCTTTGCTAGAACGAGTAACAATCGTATATATATACTTGCACAACAACTGATATCTAGAAAACAAGAAGAGAACTATATTAGCTTGAATTTTTCCAAATTGAGAACTATTTGGGATGAGATCTAACAATTTGACATGCCTGATACATGTTCTAATCCATCATGTGGTGTGCTGACTGATATGCATAAGAAAAATGAAGTTCAAAAAGTGATGCGCTTTCTTATAGGACTTGATGATGTGTCTTTACAAGTTAGAAATCAGATCCTATTGAGGGATCCTTTGCTAGGTTTGGATGATGTTTTTAGCATGGTATTGCAAGAGGAAGCCAACCTTGAGCCCATTGTTGTTCAACTTGTCAAAGCAATGGACTCTGCAGCCATGGCTACAAAGGTTCAACAATCACCACCACAACAACAACCCGCACCATCTGCTGCCCTTATGGGACAATCACAAAAGTCTGGTAGCAAACCATGGCGGAAAAACAACATCAACAAACGAGGCTTACATGTACCAAATGTGGGAAGAACAATCACACAGTGGAGAATTCCTATGAGATCTATGGGTATCCACTAGGTCACAAGGATGTAAAGTTCAAAGGGAATATGCAACTTCAAAGGCCTAACTGCACCAACAACTACAAGTCTACAACAACAACGGTACCTATAGTAACATCAATCAGACCTCACCTATGACACAGGTTGCTGGGAAAAATGTGCCTAATACCCAGGACCAATACAATCATTTGTGCAACTTGCCACATGGGGCAAACATTGGCTCTACTTATGAAAAACCTGGAAATCACCGTTTCCCTCTTCGAACTTTTCTTCCTTATGTAGTCTTTCTAATGTCAGATTATCTTCTCACTATTGCTCTTTGACCCTAAGTCCTACTACATGGATATTGGACTCAGAAGCTTTTGATCATATCACCAGTGATGTTTCTTTGTTCTATGAGAAGCAACCACTTCAAAATCATTTTGTGAAGCTACTAGATGGAAACACAAATGTTTCCACTCATTTTGGAACCATTCACTTGAATTCTGAGATAACATTGCAGAAAGTTTTGCTTGTACCTACTTTCACTTTTAACCTGCTTTCAGCAAGTGAAATTGTGCAAAACCTTGGATGTTGTCTAATATTTTAGTCTAATTTGTGTGTTATCCAGGAGCCAAAATAGTGGAAGATGATTAGGATTTCTAAGGAAGAGCAAGGGCCATATCTTCTGACCATTGATAAGGAGTTACCTAGTTCTAGTAGTTCTTCTTCTGTTCTTTCTGGATTTTCTAGTACTATGCTTTGGCATCACGGATTAGGACATCCATCTGTAAATAGATTATCACTATTGAAATCTAATGAAAACTTTTTACTATTCAAGCTTGATTTTGTGGTGTATGGTGCTTATCATCTTGCTAAACAACACGGGGTGCCATTTATTATTGAACCAACCTGCTGAAAACTTTGACCTACTTAATGCTGAATAAATCTAATTATTTCTTAACATTACTGGATGATCACAATATATATACACATATATATATATATATCTAATGTATAACAAAAATGAAACTAGACAAATAATGATTAAATTATTTCATCTAGCCCAAACACAATTCAACACACACATCAGAACCTTCGGAACTGATCAAGGATTAAATTTCAACATGAACGACTTCATTGTCACTAATGGAATAGTTCACCAACAGAGCTGTCTTTACACTCCGCAACAAAATTTTGTTGTCGAACGCAAGAATATACACCTTCTGAATGTTGCCAGGGCCCTAAGGCTGCAAGCCAAGCTACCTCTTGTTTTCTGGGATGAATGTGTCGTTACTACTGCTTATATGAATAACAAAATGCCCACTCCTTTACTAAATAATCTCACACCTTTTCATCTGTTGCTTTACAAACCTTCTAAACACTCTCACCTAAGGGTGTTTGGTTGTCTAGCCTTTGCCACTACATTGATGCAGCCACAAAACTGCATCCTTAAGCCATCAAATGAATCTTCATTGGGTATCCTGCTAACATAAAAGGATGCAAGCTTCTTGACCTTACCTCTCATCAAATATTCATCTACAGGAATGTGATCTTTCATGAGGGTCACTTTCCATATTCCACTCCTTCTCCTCCCATACAGAATCACTCCTTCTCACTCCTCTTTTCATAGATGATCCTTATCCTAAACACTCTTCTACATCTCCTCCAGTCACTGACTCCTCTCCATCTCTGATCAGTGAATCATGTCCACCTCATCACTTTCAATCTTCTTCTCCTCCCATCACCGCTCACAATACTCTTCATATTCCTGATTTCATTCCTCTTAGAAGGTCCACTAGAAACAGAAAACTCTCCACTCATGGCAGACTATCAATGCAGGCTTGCTCTTATTTTTGCAATCTCTTCTTCAACCACTGCACGACCCCACACTCATGTATTCTTTCTCCTTCTACTCTCAGTTTAACTATTAAACATTTGTCTCATTCACATATTTCTTTCATACTTTTCGTTGCTTCTCACCCTACACCTACCGCTAATGACCAAGCATGTTTAAGCCCTCAGTGGCAGGATGCAATGCAAGCTGAATTGTATGCCCTTAAACCCACTCAGACTCTGCAACCTTTGCCAACTGATAAGTCTGCAATTGGATGTAACTGGGTCTTTAAAGTGAAACATACCTCCATTGGGGCTGTGGAGAGATATAATGCATGGTTAGTAGCCAAGGTCTATAACCAACACTTTCAGTCCAATGACTAAGATAACTACTATCAGATGCCTTTTGGCTTTTGCAGTTGCTCATAATTGGAGTATTTACCAATTAGATGTTAACAATGCTTTCCTTTATGGAGAGCTAAATGAAGAAGTTTATATGTCACCTCCACCTAACCTTGTCCCTGAGGAGGAGAACATTATCTATAAACTTCATAAATCCCTATATGGCTTGAAACAAGCCTCCAGACAATGGAATCACAAACTTACTCAAGTTATTACTCAACAAGGCTTAAGCAATCTAATGCGGATCATTATCTCTTCATTAAGCAATATGATTCTATCACATTGATATTACTTGTATATGTAGATGGCATTGTTATTATAGGAACCAATGAACATGCTATTCAAGAATTGAAAGCATATTTAGTGAACATTTCAAGATGAAAGACTTGGCATGAAATACTTTCTTGGGATTGAGGAGTTCCAAGGGAATTTTCATCAACCAAAGACAATATGCATTGGAGATCATTGAAGATTGTGGTCTATTATCTGTGAAGGCAACAACTACTCCAATGGAACAAAATTTGAAGTTATCACAGACATATGGAGACATAATTGCTAATCTTACTGAATACAGAAGGTTGATAGGAAGGCTACTGTACCTTGAAATGACAAGACTAGACCAAACATCTCCTATGTTATGCAAGCTTTGAGTCACTTTCTACCAACTCCACAAAAAGCTCACATGTATGCTGCACTCACAGTTGTGAGGTTTCTTAAAACTTCACCTGGGCAAGGACTATTCTTTCCCAATAAGAACTCTATTCACATAAAAGGTTACTGTGATGCTGACTGGGCAACATGTATTGGCACCAAAACATCAGTAACAGGCTAGTGTATATTTCTAGGTGATGCCCTTGTGTCTTGGAAGTCCAAGGAGCAGCACAATGGGTCAAAATCATATGTTGTGGCAGAATAAAGATCTATGGCATCAACTGTGTGCGAGATTGTATGGATCATAAGCAGCCATGATTGGTATACTGGTGATAACAAAGTTTCATGAATATAGCCTCAAATCTAGTCTATCATGAAACGACTAAACACACAAGGAAGAAATGGCAACAAGGGGTGATACAATCGTTTCATGTGTCCAAAGAAGAACAATTGGCTGATATGCTGATAAAAGGTTTTAGTGTTCAAAGATTTAGGAAGTTGATATGCACGACATGAGTCTTAGATATCCGCTGCTATCTTGAGGGGGAGTATAGAGATTTGAATAATAGAAACATACATTACTTAGCTAAAAATATAGTAGGCTAATACTGACTCAACTACGGGTGGGAAACGGGAGTCCCCCATTGGATACGGGATTCCACGGGACCGGGATGCCGAAACGGCTTCCCGTTCCCGCGATCAAAAAACTGGGATCACGCCAATATGGGATCCCGTTTCCCGCGTGATCCAATGCATGATTCCTTTTTTCCAACAACTGGAATCGTTCCCAGTTGTTGGAAAAAAACGACGTTAGAACTGAAAATAAAGAAGCGTTGGTCGACGGTGTTCAGCGCGGATAGAGGGAGAAACCGTGAGTTTGAATTGTTTGTGACTTGTGAGGGAGAAACCGTGAGTTTGAGAGGAGATTAAAGAGATTTTGTTTTTTACATTTTACAATCCTTACTTTTTTACTTCTTCAAAATGCCCCCACCCTAATTAGGTTAGTTACAATTACACCACTAACCCCCTCCCTCAAAGAAGTAGTCTGGAAAATAACGGGAATCCCATTTCCCGCGTGATCTGGAATTCGATTCTCGTTCCCGTTTCGTGAAATGCGAGATTCTCATATATACCATCCCGCAGGAATTTTCCGAACGGGAAATTCTTGCGGGAATGGGACGAGATCCCGCAAAACGTTGTCCCACTCCCACCTTGGACTCAACATATTTGCAAGAATCTTGGTCGTTAGAGTTTGTTAGCATTTTGTCTTTTAGCTAAGGTATTGGTTATAAATAACGCATGCATTGTAATCATTCATCATCATTAATGAAAAGATACTTTGCTCTCATTTTTTCACACAAACATGCTCTCTTCTCTTTCCTCACCGAATCTGCACCACCACCACTCTGAAATATACCAAGCACTGGAAAAAGCCAGCTTCTCTATATTATTTGGAGAATCAAACCGTTGAGAATAATCATCCTCTTTTGTTTTGACCCATCAATATTTTATATCAAATATTCAATTTTCTCTTAAAATGTGTTTAGTGAAAAATGATACACTTAAAGTACTTAGCTTATAGTACTTGGAAAGGGTCAATTATCATTACACACAAAATAATTTTGTTAATGATCGATGTTGAAACATGAATGTCACTTTGTCACAGAGTGTCATTAACATCAGGGGCGGATCTAGTGGGGGTGCAGTGGGGGCGACTGCACCCCCTCAACTTTCACTAATTACTTACTTAGTTCTAATTAGACTATTAAAAAAATATTATTTGGCTTAACACACGTTATTTCGCACCCCCGTTAGAGTTTTAAACCAATACCTTAAAATAGCCCATGAACTTTATTTACTTTATCTAAATTGCGCCCACACCATTTATTTAATATGCAGCTCAAAATCTAAAACTTTAAGCCTAATTGCATTGTTTTTTCGTTAGTTAATAATCGCACATGTAAGAAAATAATTACATAAAAGCTCATAAAAGCAAGAAATAATTAGGTATTTTTTTTCCAAGGGTTAAGATCAAAATGCAAATTTTCTTTGGCATAATCTCGCCCCCCTACTTAAAAATTCTGGCTCCGCCCCTGATTAACATTATCAAGATTTCCATAGATATGATATATGCTAATAATGTTATTCATAACATTACTTACCGACTCTTAGTTGAGTAATTTCCTTTAGATTAGACTTGTCACACTGTTGTTTAACTTGATAAGTAAAAATAAGCAAATAAGTTGGAAAGTTCTGTAGTTACTCAAATTGTCTTGTGTAATGAAATAGCCATTAGCCCGTTATGAACTATCATTTTGACCTTCATAAGTTTGTTAGAGCATAGTGATAATTATATCAATGCCAAAAAGTTAATTAATTATCAAATGAAGACCAAATCAGGGGCGGACCTAGGATTTTTTCTTTATCTGAGCTACGTTTATACTCAAGAAAGATAAAAAAAAACAAAAAACAAAAAACTTAAGTACAGATATATTAAATAAAATGAGAAAGTCATTGTTCAATACAAGATTATAAACGTAAAAACTTCATACTATTAAACACTAGAAATAACAATACTATCGAAGATGAGCTCTTCGATCCTTCATAGAATAAAATTCATCAATTACAGAATCTACATCTATATTTTTTGATAGTTCTCTTTCAATGTAAATAAGCATATTATTCGTCAATGTAAAATTCAACTTATTTGTACTAATATTCTCACAAAATATACATAGTTAACTTTATTACAATCACTCAACAAAAAAGCAACACACTTAGGGGGATTGATTTGGAAATAAAATAATTAGGGTTTATCTCATTTAAAAGTACCACACTACCAATAATCTACAATAAAATCAAGTTTTAGGATTAAATAATAAGAAGAAATTACCTCTTTGATGTATTGTGTAATTTCTCAATTGATTGGAATCTTCAAATAATAAGGAGATGGTCCCCTTTTGGCACATGTGAAGAGGAAGTGGAGGTGCTCTGTAATTTGGCTTTCTGCCAACGGCCAACAGGTGAGTATATTTGTTTTATTTTTATTTATTTATTATTTTATTTGTTAATTAAGTTTTTAGGGCCAAGTTGTGTTATTGTCGTGAGCTTTTATTCTTCCTATAAAGAAGTGGGCCTAAATATTTGTCTATTTATATTTTATTTTTTTCTGGGCCTGTAAGAGGTTACATATATTATATATAAGTGCTACTAATGGGCTACTAAATTTCTCACATGGGCCCAGCCACAGGTCCGCCCCTGGACCAAATACATGATTAAACTTATCAAAATAGTTCCAAGCTAAGACCATCTTTATGCATTATGAAAACTAAATCAACTTGATGGAATTTCTATACGAACATCTTCCTTTTGGATATTATAGTTAGATAAATATTATTATTAGGGATGTGTGGGCCGGGTCGAGACCCGGGAACTCGACCCGCCCAGGCGGGGTTTTCCCGCCATTTTCTCGACCCAGTGTACCGAGAATTAAACCCTGACCCCGCGGGTCGGGAACGAGATCCGATCGGATCCCGTTCCCAGCCCGCGGGGTCTCGTCGTCCAAAACACATTTTCTTTCCCCCCTCTGTTAACTTAAGCCATCGCTTCCTTCCATTAAAGATAAGAAGCTAGCAGTATAACACCACATACAAGTGCAAAATAAATACTATTGAGAAAAATATATTATACAAATTCGAATTTATGCATTGAACAAACAGTAAGAGAACCGTAACCGTCGTCTCCTTCCCCGTCCTCCACGTCGCTACCGAGAATCGCCTCTAAGTCACCGTCGTGGTAATACGCCACTTCGGTCCTCGTCCACCGTCGTCATCGTCCGATCTACTCCTCTTGCGAAATGTTTCACCGCCGTAATCGGATTCATATTCTTCCTCAACGGCGTCGTATTCCGCTTCATCGTTCTCCGACTCGCCGTCGTCTCTCCGCCGTGGCATTACTGTTCTATTTGTTTAATAGAATTTAGAGTGGTTTTTGTGACTGATAGGTTCTCTAAGAGTTGGGCCTGCTAATGGGCCAATAGATAGATGCGCTTATTGACGGGACTCCTGACGGGATTCCCGTTCCCGCAGGGACTTCCGTTCCCGGCGGGAGGGAACGGGATCTGGTAACCATATCCCGTCCCATGCTAATCCCGGGGGCCGGGGTCCCGAACCCGCGGGATCCCGACCCATAACACCCCTTTTACGTGCTCCGTTGTAGCTGAAAATACCGTAGGACAATTCTTTTCCTTTTAAACTTTTTTTTATATCTTTCAAAGATTGTAGAAATGCTTATAACAGTACTTAACCAATTTATATTACTATTCAAACTTCAAGTTGTGTATATAGTTATTTAGATGTTACCCGACAATATTATAATCATATTAATCAAACTCAATAGTACGTAAATGTAATCGTCATGTGATGTTATTAAATTAATCAAATCACTTCAGATGAATAGTTTCTGCACCTCCAGTTGCTATAGTAAAGATTGTTGAGGAAGAAGTGAAGGACACATATGATGGGGCAGTTAACAACACTTATGATGGTACAAACATAGTTGAGGATGGGGAATGCGAGGAAGAAACAGACACCAGTGAAGCCAACGATATGAGCTCGGATGATGATATAGCGGTCCGAATTCATGAAGACTCGGCCAAGTTGAGGTCAGGAAAATCAAAAGTGAAAAGCAAAGAGAGTAACACTGAAAGTGATGCCGGTGCATCGCATGGGAGGACAAAGTTTAGGAACAAAATCGGGAAAGTGGCGAAAGGAACACGAAGCGGCATAAATAAGTATCTTGCCACATCAGACGAAGAAGAGCCAAGTAAAGCAAGAAAGAAGAAAAATAGGGAGCAACGAAAGGCAGATAAGTCATCGGATAAGGGCCAACACAGCAAGGGGCAAGCACCCCGTCACACTGGTCACGAATGACACACATCCTTGTGTGCGAGGGGCCGTGAAGGACACCGCATGTGAACATGTCCACGACCTCAATAAGAAACATAAGCCGAAAGTATTGGTTCTACTGGAACCGATGGTGATGCTCGATGCGATTAGATATATCCGTCGTTTCGACTATGCTGCGGTTCATGCCAATGTCAATAATAAGATTTGGGTCTTTGTCGACTTCGCGGTCCAACTTCAGGTACTTATTGATCACCCCCAGTTTATTCATTGTAAAATTCATTCTCTAGACCATCCGTTTGACTACTATGGCACGTTCGTATATGCATCGCAAAAGAGAACAAAGCGTCAAGAGTTGTGGCGGGGTCTTAGGGGCGCCAAAACAGACGCTCCATGGATGGTGGTCGGTGATTTTAATATCGTTATGAGCGAAGCTGATAAAATTGGGGGTAGCGGTATTAAACGTGGTGCAGTTAATGAATTCTGCGAGATGGCGCACGAATGTGATCTCACGGACGCGGGTTATGAAAGAACCCTATTCACTTGGGCTGGTAATGGGGTGAGTGTACGACTAGATCGAGCTCTTATTAATATGGGGTGGATGCTTGCCTTTCATGCTACGCTGGTCCATCACTTGGCACGACGACAATCCGACCATGCCCTTTTACTCATTCAGTTCGAGCGGACTAAGCCGACGAAGCCGCGTTATTTCAGATTCCAGAATATGTGGATCCATCATCATCTATTTCTTAAAGCGGTGGCATCCAATTGGGCACATCCCACGGACCGCACAGGGGCGACGACGCTTAAGGAAAAACTGTTTAGGCTCAAACAACACTTAAGATGGTGGAACAAACATGTTTTCGGGGATATTCACACCAACCTCAATAACAAGGAGGAACAACTCCGTCTAGCCGAGACAACCTTCAATGAGAACCAATCGCCGCAGAACTGAGCCGAGATGCATCGACTCAACGGTGAGCATACTCTCACGCTTCGCATGGAGGAAGCATTCTGGCGACAGAAATCGAGATGTAAGTGGCTTATAGAGGGCGAGCGAAATACTAAAACTTTTCATGCTATGGCCAAGCAGCGGCACGTTCGTGCCAATATTTTTCATATAATGGAGAATGGCGAGCCAATCAAAGATCCGGAACTTGTGGGGCAATCGGCTGCGAATTACTTCGAACACTTATTATCGGCACCGTTAGAGCCGTTGGTTTGTCACATCCTCTACTTTATTCCGCAAATCATTAGCGAGGAAACCAACACGTAGCTTTGTCGTGCCCCAGACTTAGAAGAAATCAAGTCGGCAGTTTTCGGTCTCGGGTTGGACAGCTTCGCTGGCCCCGACGGGTTCAACACTCTTTTCTATCAAACATGTTGGGACGTGGTTACATCCGATGTTCACACACCGGTCTTAGATTTTTTCGATGGGACACCCCTAACTCTCTCTTATAAAGCTACAAACACTGTCCTCTTGCCAAAAAAGGAGAGTCCCGAAGAATGGAAAGACTATAGGCCTATAAGCCTTTGCAATGTCTCGTATAAGATCATCTCTAAGGTTCTCAACAATCGGTTGGCTACCGTCTTGCCCAATATTATATCTCCATCTCAGATTGGCTTCGTCAAAGGGAGATTAATTGGCGACAACATCCTTTTGGCTCAGGAACTTGTCACTAATCTCTGCGTTCGTAGGGACAAGTACAATGCGGTCCTTAAGCTCGACATGGAGAAGTCTTACGACCGCATGGACTGGAGGTTCATCTACCAAATTCTTTACAAGTTCGAATTCTCAGAGTCATGGGTTAATTTAATTAAAGCTTTCATTGAAGAATGCCATTTCTCGATGTTGGTTAACGGAGACACTTATGGTTTCTTCAAATCTTCGCATGGGGTGCGACAGGGCGACCCATTATTGCCGGCCATCTTTATCATTGCGACTGAGTTTCTATCTAGGGGCCTCGACCATCTTTACCGCACGCATACTGAGATGCATCTAGCTACAAGAGAAGGTTTACCGGTCTTACACTTGGCTTATGCGGACGTCTGTATCGTATTTCTCAAAGGCACCGAGGAAAATTGGGACATGCTATGAAACTTTCTCAAGCTTTACGAGAAGGTCTCGTGCCAAAAGGTCAATGTAGGGAAAAGTTGCTTTCTCACAGGAGACAGAGTCGATGAGGATCACAATCAGGCGGTCATTAGACTTACGAGATTCACCAAAGGTACATTTTCGATAACCTATCTTGGTGCACCGTTATATAGAGGACCGTTGCTTGAGAGATATTTTGATAATTAGATTGCTCATGTTAAGGATCTAATTCACGAGTGGGGCAGTAAATTCTTAAATCTGGGCGGCAGACTTACTCTTGTGGGAAATGTTCTTTGCGCTATACCGATATACTTGTGCCAGATTTTGAAACCACCGTTATGTGTCATGGAAGAACTTGAGTGAATCTTTGCCAAATACTAAGATTCGAAGGATACACTGGCGCACCTGGGACCGCATGTGTTACCCATATGACCAATGGGGCATTGGTATCAAATCTATTCAACATATGGTTGAGGCTTTCAATATGAAACTTTGGTGGCGGTTCCGCTGTCAAGACTCTTTATGGGCCAAGTATATGTTGCAACAATACAATCGCAAAAAGGACACTTCCATGGTCGCGGGATGAGAGTCTAGAGGATGGAAATGGCTTGTAGAGATTTCGACTCGTTCACAACAGCATATATACTGGGCCATCCACGACAGAACAACGCTGTTTTGGCAAGACCATTGGGTCAGAGCCAGTGCTCTCATGCATCATGATAGGGTCGAGATGGGAGCGAGAGTCCGCAAGCTCAATGAGAAAGTGCGCAACTACTGGAGCCATGGCGAATGGAACATATCCAAACTCCGAAGAGCCAATCCAAATGACTTAGTCAACAAAATTTGTGCCATACCGATCAATAGGGCGACCCAGATATTTGCACTTGAAAATCGGAAACCAATGGTTTATTCTCGACGAAGTCAGCGCACAAACTCATCACTCCGGCTCAAAATAGGAATGAGGTTTTCTCTCTCGTGTGGGACAAGTTGATCAGCCCAAACATATCAATTTTTGCCTGGTGCTATATTCTTGGCCTCATTCCAATCGATAGATATATGCGGAACGTGTGGAACTATTGCATTCCATCAAAGTGCGAGTGTTGTGCGCATGAGGATACATAGGAGCATCTTTTCTGGACTGGTCCCTTTGCCCAAGAGGTATGGAAATTTTACTTCGATATTTTTCATCTCAAAGTGCCAAGTCTTAATAGTTGGCAAAGTATATATGCGTATTGGTTCAAATCAAAAAGAGGCACGAAGTCGGGGCATATTCAAGTCATTGTCCCAGTTCTAGTCACTTGGAATCTATGGGCTGCTTGAAATCACTCCCGTCATAGGGGTATTCCAGTTAGAGGTACGCGGATCCAAAAATGCATTGGCGACTACATGAGGGGCATATTTACAGCCAGTGGGACTAATGAGAAGAACTGGCACAGTGATGCACACATTGCCAAAGTCTTTGGCGTATGCATCAACAAAGCCAAATATAAACCGGTCCGACAAGTCATATGGAGATCACCGCCCGAGGGAAGCTTCAAACTCAATGTGGACGGATGTGCAAAAGGCAATCCGTGCACCACGACAGGTGGCGGAGCTCTCCGAGGCTACTTTGGAGTGATCCAATGGGCATTTCACTTAGCGCTAGAGGACATGTCCAACATTGGGGCAGAGATACTTGCCATTCATAAAGGGTTGGAAATCTATATAAACTGAAGGGTCCAAAACATCATTGTGGAAACCGATTGCATAGTTGCCAAGCAGATCATTGAACAAGGGAGTTGAAGCAACTGACGAGTGGTTAACCAGATTAGGAATATTAGGCGATGGCTTTCACAAGCACATGGCACCATGATACATGTGTTCCGTGAAGGCAACAAAGTTGCGGATCTTCTTGCAAACGAGGCATGTGCCATTCAGGCGACTTGCATTCTTGAGCCTCAGGAGCTTAGCAACAAAGTTAGAATGCTGGCGGAAATGGATAGACAGAAGTGGCCCAACTTCCGCAAATGGCTAAGAACGCAGGTATGAACTTAATTAAGTTCACCCCTCCACTTTACTTTATTGTTTATAATGCATGCCGTTTTAGTCTTTCTAGCTCATGCCTCTCCCCCATTCTTTGGTCTAATAGGAAACGACTTCATACCTTGTCGTTTAATCACGACAATGCACGCCACCCAATATTGTGCCACCATATTACACGCATTGTCTCATTTCTCAATTACATACATCAAGACATGCATGGAATATCTATTTCATAGTGTTCAGGGGCCGACAAACGCACACTTGCACATCCTGCATACTTCTTCTTGATGAGACAATGCAGATCAACACACTACTTGATCATACCGGAGAAATACATGGGCACTTTGAAAAATACCGTCAAAGGACTTACATTAAGCATCGTAATGACAATGAATATGGGATCGCTACAAAAACTCAATCTTTGAGTAACAAGTTAGCACTTTATATTTATTTTCATAATTTTGCTTCTTTTTGTTTTGACCACAGTAGTATTTTTGTTACCGGTCCTCTTTCTCCTCGTCTCTCTTATAGGTTGTGGTCCGATATCATTTAATGGCACGCTCACTTTCATATTTTGTGCCACTGATCACGCCGTGTGCTAAAGTCGCCCTCGTTCACCTCCACACTCTGCACCCGCGCATGCCTTCGTACTTATATTCTGGCAATAGCACACGGCAGCTCCTCACACATGAAACATATGAGTTGCAGCGGCAAAGTTCTAAGTATAACACTGGCATGAATCATCAGCCGGAGCCTCAGGGCGCAAATCACACGCCAATGCCTTACTCAACGACATAGCATCCGGAACACTATGGCTTAGGGCAAGACTATAACGGGCCAATCTCTGGTGGGTTCAAACACCGTCACATGCCCCATACCTTATACAATAGTCGAACCCTTAAGCCAAAGAGCCGCGACAATTATCAACAGCAGAGCACCATAAGGGACCAGAAACACATTAAATATGGCGGGCACAAACGCTACGATGTGCGATTTGAATCTCAGGCTGAATTCGTTTGGAAAATCGGGCAACACAATAAGAGCCAACATGAGGAAAATTATGGCACCAACACTAGCGGAAACAGACGCTCAAGTGTGCCGCATGTTCTAACCGACCGATCAATTAACAAGTTGACAGAGACCAAGCTGCACCAACCAGGCGGGCACAGAAGGAAATTACGAAAAGTGCATCAAATCGATGGAGCGGGATCAAACGCTCACGCACGATCATTACCGATAAGGCACTCTGGAGCGACAGTGACTGCATCCGTGGTGGGGACAGACACCACAACAAGCCGGACATCACAATACCTCGCGCTTCGACTCGGACACCGTTATTTGGTAACACCACACACTTTTGCAATTTATTTGATTATCCGACTGTCAAAATTCATATTTGGTCCATCTACTTGGGCCACATCTGTTCGACTAAGGATCACGCTCGTGGCGATGCACACACTATTTTCTGCTTGTCATGGGCCAATTGTAGTTCTTGTTTTATTTACGGGGTGCCCGGTTTCGGGTATGCCCTTGTTTGTAATAGAGTAGGATTTAGGGGAAGCAGCTCAATTTTCGCAACGAAAAATATCGGCCCCATAGGCTCTCTATGTATATGTGTTAACGAGTTCCGCAATTCTGTCAGCAGTAAAGTCCAGAATCTGCTAATTACTTATGTGGGACCCAGAGGCGTAAGCAACGGAAAAATCAGTGCCGATATAACTGTTAGTCATCAAGAAAGCATACATCCCTTGGAAAATACCGCAACAACATTTCCATCCGCATATAAGAGGCATATATATAGTCCGCCCGAAGATAGCCCCAACATCGAGTTATTATTTTGAACAACCTAAATGCGACAGCATATTTTATTCTTTACTAGCTAGTTGGAAAAATAAATAATAAATAATAAATAACAAATAGCAACGCAGAATTGTTTAGCAGAACACGTGAACACGACGGATATTTAACGTCTCTGGGCCCCACCGTAACAACCATACATATAAATACCACTGGCAACCGTCTCCTCACTCACTCACTTACTCTGTTTCATTTCATACACACGCCGTCACGCACGCACAAATTCCGCTTCCACAATTCAATAACGGTACTTTTCCATTCTCTCTCTCTCTCTCTCTCTCTGCAATGAAGCGAAAGCTTGCATTACGAGCTACTGTTAATGAAGCTAAAGTAGATCAGCAGTCGCCACCTCTCTACTTCACGATGAAGCAACTCCGCTCGCGCCTTCCTCGCCGCCGCCGATCTCACATGTCTCCGCTCATTCTCTTTTCCTCCGCATCTAAACCGTCACTTTTGACATCAGAAGTTACTGAACAAGTCTCCAGAAACAACAGCTTCGCCTCCGTCAGCAACCACAAGCCGCCGCCGGTACTACGGTATGATTTAAGGAGAATTGCAACTCGGTCGTACTACAAACAGTGTGATGCACAGCTCGAGTTATCTGAGAATTCGTGTGTTGAATCCTGCTCTGTGCTGCAACTGAAAAGAGCAAATGAGGAGGAGAAAATTGTTACCGGAGGAGGCGAGTTCGCGAAATCGGAGGTTTCGAGTGCTTCTCCGAAATTCTCGTCGGCGGCGGAAAGCAACGCCGTGAAATTGATCGGAGACGAGAGCTCTGTCGGAGGAATTGCTGTAGACGAACTCGTCTTCGAGGTGAATCAGATTTCCGGTGAGAATTTGAACTGTTCGGATGGAAACGGCGGCGTATTAGCTGAATACAACGCCGCAGCGTGTTCCTATGACCTGGCGTGCTCGGAGCAGTTCTCAAACGGCGGCGATTTGTATTACGGCGACGAGGAGGAGGAGGTGCAGAACTCGTCGGAAAGTTTCGTGCATGTACTCTCCGATTTGGAGTATATAAATTCAGACTATACGTCGTCGTGTTGGTCCTACACTTCAGGAAGTCAATTCTCTGAGAATGAAGAGAGACCGTCGCCTTGTTTCCTGTTATTCACCGAGTTTATGCAACAGTTCTGCAGATCGACCTTTCCGTTACCTGTCCGTACTGATGACTGCAGGTTTCCTGAAATTAACGTGAGTTTCTGTGATCTCATTATTTCTGCTATTGAAGTAATTTTCGTGAAATTCACTGTGATTTTGTGACGAATTTGTGATTGCGTCAGATCTCTGTTTTTTACTGCGACTTAATTACCAGTAGTAGAGATCTAGATAATCGGATTTAGTAATGATCAGTCTAATTATTACGAGAGAACACTAATTTTGTGGTATGTGAATTGCATAAGTTACTGGATGAGGAAGATGGAGAAGATGAAGAGAGCTTCAGGTTGATGATGGAAAGAGAGAGGAGACAAGTGTATTTGCGTGACTATGCTGTCGAATACTGTAATGCCACTGCCTATGGCCACCTCGTCATTCAGCAACGGCTACTCATGGTCCACTGGATTGTTGAGGTCAGTATGATGTAGTTGCTCATCACTCCTTCGATTTGAATTTCGTTCTATTGAGTGCAAAAAATTCTATCAAACAATACGATAGATGAATCGGAATAACCGAACCACATTTACAAATTTATATAGATGTCTGAAAGTGCAGGGATGTTTATTAGACTGGATCAGAGTTTTTGAACTGTCAGCTATCTTTTGAGAGTTTGAATTGCAACTCAGGACTACTTTACAATTGTGTAATCTAATTGTGCAGCAAGCCAGCAACAAGAAACTTCAGGTGGAAACAATGTTTTTAGGAGTTAGTCTTCTTGACAGACTGCTGACTAAAGGATACTTTAAAAGCATGAAGAATCTTCAGATTGCTGGCATTGCATGCCTCACCTTGGCCACCAGGATAGAAGAAAATCAGCCCTACAACAGGTACTCTCCTTTCATTTTGAGTTCCATGTGTTATGTTACACGATAAAGAGAATAAGGACAACTGTTGCTTTGCTGAGATGGGATACCACGGCTTTACAATGTATTTCATATATAGTTTCTGCTAAATTTGGTTCAAATTAGTAGATAAGAAGAACTCTTTCTGCAGGAATAGCATTAACCATCTGAATGACAATATATTAATTATAAGCCATTAGCTTAATTTAAGTAAATAACTGAGTAAGTAATTGATATATCACCAGCACAGAGAATTGGTCTATACTCTGGTATAGGAGCAGATGCTCTTGGAAATTGTGTTCATAAGTAAGAACAGGTAGAAAATATTATGGATCATTGACTTCTTTTTTACTCTCTTTTTAAGATACTTTTGTTATTTGAACTTTTTAGATGCTTGATTCATTTGTTATATGAATCTTTCCCAAAGCTTTTGATATATGCATTTGCTCTCAATTGTTGAACTTACTTGGCCAAAGCATTTAAAGAAACTTCTCTCAGAATCCTTGTTATTTACTCGTTCTCAATGTCCTTCCCTTCTGGCTCTTGCTCCTCGTTTTAGAAACACCTCCTCATAGCAGAATCTGAATTGAGTAAATAATGTAACCTTAAGGTAGTTTATTTTCTGAATTGTTCTGAAATCCATAATCGTTCATACTACCGGTGCCATCATACTTAATAAGCACCTTTGTTTGTGGCCTAAGTGAAGAAACATGGGCTTTTCGTAAAACTGGAGATCTTAGATAGTGTTTTCTCTAATTCATTCTATGTACACGCAGTAATACACGCAGATGTTACTGTTAGGAAGAAGAGAGAAGCATTGTTAAGAAACTAATTCTTGTTGAACTTTCATTTCTCATTTTTGAAACCACATGTCTAACTTTTATTGAAAATCTTGGCACATCAAATTTTTTATATCAGTGTGCAGACACGGACATTTCATGTTGGAAAAACTACATATAGCCGGTGCGAAGTAGTAGCTATGGAGTGGGTGGTGCAGGAAGTCCTCAACTTCCAATGCTTCCTGCCGACCATGTACAACTTCTTAAGGTACACACCTTTAGCTATCACATTCCCAGAAGCCCTCTGTTAAAACTATAAAGAGTCATTGTTGTTAATTGGTTGACATGAATCTGTGCAGGTTTTACCTCAAAGGTGGAAGAGCGAATAAGAAAGTGGAGAAGACAACCCAATACATTGCAGTACTCGCGCTAATGGGCCATCAACAGCTATGCTACTGGCCATCAACTGTTGCAGCTGGGCTTGTTATCCTTGCTTCTATAGCAGCAAATCAAGAAGCCTCTTGCCACCTGATTACTGCAGTAAGCATTGCCATTTTACTTAAATTTAAACATCTTCAATTAAATTAAGCTGTCGAGAGCTTTGTTCAAAGTTCAGAAGCCTTACTCTTGACTTTCCATGGATGATTAGACACCAAGCAACTAATCCTATATAAAATAGAGCAATTACATTTTTATACAAAAAGTTGCAACTGAGATGATGAGTGACTTGACCATCAGAATGAATAATACTTTTTTTTGATGAAATTTGCAACTCCATCCTGCAGATTCATGCCCGACAGAAAGATAAGGACCTACCTGAATGCATAAAGGTATTAATTATCTAAATGCCAAATAAACTGTGGTATCCTAGAGTTCACTTGCTCCTCTTATTTTGACATAGTGTGTGGTCGAGGTAAAGATTTTCAAATACATGGTAATATGACTCATGTCATTCTCTATACGCCATTACCTGAAAATTTTACATCATGTCAGTTTGTTTGCATTTATTCATATTGAAATTAGCTTATAGTTAAAAATATGATTCTCTGTTGACAGAGCCTGGAATGGTTGGTGAAGTACCTGTAATAGCCAAAACTTTCGAGCTTTGTTAGTGTCCGTATGGAGCAAAATTTTGAAGGTCAATAAGGTAGCATCATTGTTATATACTTTTTAGCGCAATACCTATAGTTTACACTGTCCATAGAAAGATTCTATACACAACTTTGTGAACTAGAGTAGCATCTGTAAGCAAGGTTGTATATTCTTTCATTGAGAAAACCTCTGATAAACTCTGTAAGAGAAATATTTTGTTACTGTTACAATTCAATAATCTAATAACATTTGCTCTCGGGGAATGAAATATATGCTGTTTCTTTCTAGTAAATTGAAGAATACTACTGCTGTTTGTTGTTGTATTATTTGTTTTGTAAATACAATGGAAATTAGTTTGATCAAGCATACACGAAAAGGGGGGTTAGTTACTTTCTATGCTTCTTTTTCAGTGAACAAATCAATTGTTTGTGCTATCCAAGTTCATTTTGGAACTCATATCAATGCTATATAATGTTTGTTCTTGTTGGTTAAATTTAGATCGCCTTACTTGCTCTGCCATTATCTTGGCATGGTGCCTGTCATATGATTTGGTTAATCAATTCACAAGTCTGTTTGTGAGGTTATTGATAATGGGATGTTAGGATGCATGATGTTGCAATTAGAATGCTGCCTTTACTGCTATGATGATATTCTGTACAATCTTTGAACCATTTTATTCAAATTTTCAATCTTTACTGACAAAACTCTTCTTGCCTGAGTTTCAAGGCATTGCCTCATACCCAGGAATCTTTACATACATTCTTTTGTTTTCTCCTCATGTGAGACATTAGCCAACACTTGCAAAATCTTTGACTACTCACATTTTTCTCTAAATTTGCCTTGGTTCTCCAACGTCAGTTAGTGCTGTTGTCGACAGCTCAGTTGCATGTCTTCATGTGTTGGGTGACTTGGCGTGAGGCGTTGTCTGTTATTACTTGAGGCAGAGTTAGTGAGCCGAGTAATAAGTATCTTTGATGTATCATTGCATTGAACCTGCATTTCTGCCCATATTTTAGAAATTTACTGAGAGTTATGCGATGTCGTTTTGCTAATATGTCATGGTAATTGTTATTTTAAAGTTTCATGACTTCATCTTTCTTTGGTAGAGCGAGCAATCTCTGTTACCACAACCATCTTGAAATTCTTTCATGCTTAAATTTCTGAAATGCCCTTTGTTGATCTTTGCTTGCTTCCCACAATTCTATAGTTTTACGGTACATGGATACCTAATTTTTAAACTGAGATCCAGGTTTTGAGTCCTCGCTTGAAATCTGTATAATAGGTTGGATTGATGGGATCTAGGCCAAACTTCATTATGATGAAATATTGAACATTTCTTGCAAGTCTTTTTGATATGTTTGTGGTGCAAATGTTTTCTCGATGATGCTCCTTCCCTGGCTTTCAAATTAGGATAGTTAGCTTTTTTATTGTTCATTTGTGTTGTCCATTCATTTTTTGGGCACGTGTTTGACCTGTCCTCTTCTGTCTCATTTCATTCTTTCTCTGCACTTTGTTTCCTTCTACATGCTTGCAAGGCAAGCATGATTTTCGTGTTTCACTTTCGCATCACTTTTAAGCTTTATGTATGTTGTAGTGGATGTATCAGTTTATTAGTATTACTAGATTATTCCTAAGAATAATTACATTTACATTTCTATCAGTGTTGATTAATTACAATATTGAATCATTACAAGGAGATTACCTAAACATCATTTTAAATCTCCAGCTTAGTAGTTGTTGAGATATATATAAGACTACATACAGTTAGAAAGAAAAAAAAAAGAATAACTACATGAAAAAAATAGTGACAAACTATAGAAGAAATTAAAATTAGTACTATAGCGATCTCCCAAAAAATTGATGGATTAAATTGTCAAACAACAAAAACCTAGTTAGAGGAAAATAATAACTCGATGATCTGTATTCTGTACCATACACTTAAGTTATGCTTTGATAATTTGGCCGTATAAAATATAAATAAAATTATTTTATAACTATCCGGAGGTATTCCACTTGTACAAGCATGAACGTTTACTAGAATGTTTAATTACTCGAATAGAAGCTTAAAAAGAATTGCAGTTATCATCCCCCTTGTGCTTAAGTAAGTTGAATCAAGCCCATTTATTCGATTTATGGCGAGGGTCTATCACTCTATCTTATGATGAGTAGCGATGCTTGGATGGTACGGGCCATCGGGATTTGGGCTTGGATTTGGGCAGTGGTGGTAGTAGTGGGGAGTGGTGTTACCGGAAGGGGGTGATGAAGATGAGAAATTAATTTTTTTAATCAATGTATTTTTTTTATTCATAAATTATTAAAGTATTTATTATTTTTTACAAATAGTTTTCAAGTTTTTAAACAAAAATTATATATATATATATATATATATATATTTTGGCGTGTAAAGTGTAATTTATTATGGGGTGCAAGTATAATTTTTAAAATAACAAGGGTTTGTGTAAAAAATATTTTTTGGTTGAAAAAATACGACTTGGCGACGCATTTTTTACCAGGCAATGCGTTTTATTGACTAGACCGCCACGTAAGTGATTTAGCCCGAATAAGATGATTTGAGCATTTTTGGTAGAAAAATTAAAAGTTACAGGGCATATTTAGTTGGCCCGAAACAAAAAGAACATTTAAAAATTTTAGAAAAAGTTACAAGGCAGGAAATCCTTTTATGTATTTTTGATTGGTATACTTTTAACAAGTGATCGAATGAATAAAGATAAACCCAATCCATTAACCAAAAAGGCTTATGAAGACCAAATTTGAGGCTACAATTTTGCCACATAAATAATTTTTTTTTGAAAGTTTCATAAAATTGTAGCTATAGATTTAATTACATGACTAGTAGTAATTTACGTTTATATACAAAAGTGACAATTATACTCTTGGGCAAGTGTACATTATTACTTCTAAATAATGTATTGCCTAATTAGAAGTAATAATGTACTGTTGGGCAAGTGTGCATTATTACTGCTAATTAGGCAATACATTATACTTACTAATCCTTTCAAAATGCCCATAAATACTCATTCCAAAGTGTAGGTTTATCTTATACAGTAGGAAGGCAAAACCCATTTTCCTCTGTAAACTCCTTTCCTTGGAGCAGCATAACAAAAAGAAAATTGTCATTTAATTTGAAACAATCAGCACAAAATGTCACAATAAAAAGACTTATACCATTACACCCATTCTTCACACAAATCTAACACTTGAAGTAATACATTCACAACTTCTGATAATAGTGAGGGAAAAAACACCAAAAGGGCACATGCACTGGCATAATAGAAACTATTTGCGTCTTAACCTCTGACGATATTATTTTCAGGATGCAAAGTTATGACTTATGACAGACTTGGGAAACCCTCATGAATACATCATACATGGGAAGTTTGACATCTGGTTCGAATACCACTACAGCTTCCTTTGATGCTCGCGAAAGTTGCATCAACTGCTTTGATATGCTTAATACCTCACTGACACTGGATGATGCAGATTCTTGGATGGCCATCGTCTTAAGCCTTGGAGAAATAGAAAGTAAAAGCCTTACGAATAGCAATTCAGCTTTATTGCCACTAAAATTCTCAATAATTACAGTTTGGAGGCAATTCATTGTTCCAACGGCACACCGAGGTTCACTCAAATAATCTATAACTGATTCTCTTGCGACCAATCCATCAAAACAATAATATCCTATTGCGACCTTCACAGAGAAATCAACCAGCAACGTGACATGACAAAAACAAAACATAATTAGTACGGTCTTGAAAGAGCCAAACGACGAAGGAGATTAATTAAAAATTCTTACAGAAATTTCAAGCTTGGACAAGAGTGGGGAACTTCTGAGCAAGCAGAGAATGAGAGAAATCTGATGCATATCACCAAACTTGATACGCTCTACAACCAAGTGCTTAAGGCAGTTACAAGCTGTTGGAAGCCTCTGTAGCTCGTTGTCAGCGGCTAAGCACTTGAAACCAAACAATAACCAGATTAGATACAACAACCGAGAAAAGAAACTAGATTTAATTTAAGAAGTAGTGTGATCGTGTCTCACCATAAGAGTAGGTCCAGTAATGCATAACCGAGAAATCATTGACCAACTGCTAAAGATCTGGGCGAAATCAATCCTATTAGTAAGTAAAGGCTTCTGAACCGTAACAGCAACAGAAACCTTTTCCAGCTGTTTGGAGATCAGAAATCCTCTCAAGTCAGCATCATCGTTGTCACAAAAATACAAGGTCTGAAGTTTTGGAGCAGAGACTTTGAAGTGACAGACTCCGCTAAACAAGTAACAAAAATATTATCTGGTGATGATAAAATACCCAAAAAAAAAAACACGAAACGGCTAGCAAGAATTACTAAAAAAATATAAAATCATCCTTATTACTATCTTCCATGAATCTTAGTGTTGTATTAGATTTCGAATGTTAACAGGAGAAATATATAGCTAAACCAGTATTGCCTCAATGATGAGATATATATAAATAAGATTTAACAAAAACTAACAAGTCAAAATCCTGTTTTCTCTCATTCTCCCTATTCTTTTTCCTTTTTGCCATTTTCCTGGGAACCAAATGGAACATTAGAAGAAGAAATCACCTCTCTGGAAAAAGAAAAAGAAAAATGATTAGTTACTACCGTTGGTAAAGTTGATCGAGTAAACTCTGTTAATGATTAATAGTTCAGGTTCAAAATAGTTCACCAAGTTTTGATTATTATAACAATAATCACCAAAAAAAGGAGGAAGCAAGAATCCAACCGTGATCAAATTCAAGAGCGAATTGGAAAAGCAGTAATTGGCGTCTACTCAAAACCTTTCTGTTAATAATAATAATTTAGACAGAATGAAATAATCAAATAACTGCTAAATATATATAACAACTTGGCTTCCACGAAATCGGGAGAAAAGAAAAAGAACTCATGAAACTATATCTTTTCCGCTGTTTGACAGCATATAAGATTTTTTTCGGATGTAGAAAAGATATGCTATATACTAGGTAACCAATTTATCATCAAATCTATGATATATTCAAAGATTTATCTTTATCTTCCTTACAAAAAAAACATATATCTTTTTTCCTAAAATATTATTAAATATTTTAATTTATTCTTCTGCATAAATTGAGTAAAAAGTAAAAACTCTCTATTTTGTTGTAGCATTGGTATCTCTTGTCAAGAACAGGTTGATTGTGTGGCTTGTCGTCCACTGCATGCCCATTATATTAATTAACACAATCGATAGCGTAGCCCGTGGAATCTGATTATTATTAATAATGTCATGAAAAACCCCGCCAATGTTGAGCTGAATTAATGTAGATTTCATGTCTTCCGCTCGCCCGACAGACTCATGCATGATACAGGAAATAGGCTTATGGACCATTTTTGTTCAATTTTTACGTCCATAAACCCAAGTGAATCAGATCTTGAAGGTGTCATGGAGGTAATAAATACGAGAGTTACACCAGACATAAACCACTGCCTACTCCAGTCTTATCACGAGAACAAGGTAAAAAAGGTCTGTGTTTTTTATGTTTCCACTAAAATCCCCCTCCCGCGATGGTATCCCTGTTGTCTTTCTACCAAAAGTTTTGGCATATTGTGCATGATGAAGTTGTCAAATATGTGCTTGCTTTGTTGAACACAAGGGAATTTCTACATAACATGAAGGACACACACATTGTCTAAATTCCTAAATGCCGCGATCCAACACTCATGGCCCATTTTTGACCTATTAGCTTTAGTAACGTGATTTTCAAAATTGCACCTCGTGTTTCACATACGTTCTGTGAAAGTATGAAAAAGCTTCGGGTCAACAAATAAACTTAGAAAAATCAACAGTAGTGTTCAGTAAAAATTGTGGCAACGCTAAGATCAACCAGATTCGGGAGATTCTGAAAGGTCAAGTTGAAGAACGCAATGAGACATATCTTGGTCTATCGGCGCTGATAGGCAGATCAAAGAGGGAGGTTTTCAATTACATTCGGGACCTGATGTGGGAGCCTGCTAAAGGCTTGGAGGTACTTTTCATTTCGAGTGACGGTAAAGAAGTACTCATAAAAGTATTCCTTCAAGCCATTCCTACTTACGCAATGAGTGTCTTCAAGTTTCCGGAAAACTTAATTGAGGAGCTAGAACGCATGATTAGAAACCTATGGCAGGAGACAAGAATAAGAGACACATTCGCTGGTTAAATTGGAAAGCAATGTGTAACAGTAACGTGATGGTGGCATTGGATTTCGTGATCTCGGTAAACAGCTATGGAGGATCCATACCAATCCGGAAAGCCTTATTGCTAGACTCTTGAAATCTTGATACTTCAAAAACTGCTCTATTTTTTAAGCAAATCGCTACAGCTCGTCATCTTATACATGGAGATGTTTGTGTGAACATCGAGTTCTAAAGGATACGGGTACTAGATGGAGAATCGGGATTGGGGAACGAGTTAACATCTGGGGTGATAAGTGGCTGTTACGCTTCAAGATTATAACACCACCAGTGGAGGAATTTAGACACGAAAAACGCCAGTAGACTGATAGACCAACATACAAGTGGCTGGGATTTTAAGCAGATCAACTTTGTGTGTTTTGGAAGGAGGATGTTGAATCCATCCTGAGTATTCCACTTGGAGACCGTTTGAACTAAGATAGGAGGAGCTGGCATTATAGCAGGAATGGTATCAGGTGTGCTGTGCTCATCACTTAGCGCTTGGTAGTGTTCTGGAGTCTGGACAGAAATAAAGCCAAGGGGAATGCATTCACAAGGTGGTAAAAAACTGGAATTATATTTGGAATATGCAAGTACCAAAATTAAGATCTTCTTATGGAGGGCTTGTCGGGGCATTTTACCTATGTGGGAAAATCTGAAATCTCATATTTCCACCTACCCAGTGTATTTGGTGTGATGATGAGGCTGAAACCGAGTCTCACGTGTTGTTTGGATGGCACTTCTCCAGGCAAGTTTGTGTGTGGAGTGTGATAAATAAATTAAATTCAGATGAAACAAAGAAATTTGCATGTTTATGTCGGGCCATATGGTGGGGGAGAAACAATATACTCATGAACTCTCATTACATAAGTCCATAGGATATTAGAGATTTTGCGTTTAACTATTTCAAGAATTTGTTGGATGCAGTATATAAGTCTCCGGAGAAAGTGAACACAATACCTAATACATGGTGTCCACCTCCAGCGGGTTTCATCCAGCTTAATTTCGATGGGGCTTGGAGCTATAGCGAGAGATGCAAACGGAAAGACGCGGGGAAAGAAGGGTCACTTATCGCCAGAGATTGCACTGAAGCTTTAGCTGAAAAACTTGCGATTGAGATGGGGAGTGAGTATGGATGGCAGAAGATAATCTTGGAAGGAGACTGACTGTTCAACCGTAATTAAAGAAGTGGAACAACAAGAAAGTCACCTCTCTGTTGCTGGAAATATCATTGCCGAGTCTCCCACGTCTTTGATTCTAGGACGTACATGCTGAGGCTCACAAGCTAGCAAGAGAGGCAAAGGAGGATAAGGACTGGTTTTTGAATCTGCACGAGATTAATTCGGATGAATATGCCCATACATGTTCAGTTTCTGTCCATGTTTTTTTTGTAACCTGTTTCTTTGGCATTTCTGAGACCAGATGGCTAACTTTTATTGAAAATCTCGGCACATGAATTATATTTTTTATACGTGTGCAGACGCGGACATTTCATGTTGTAAAAACTACATATAGCCGGTGCGAAGTAGTGGCTATGGAGTGGGTGGTGCTGGAAGTCCTCAAGTTCCAATGCTTCACGCCGACCGTGTACAACTTCTTAAGGTACAGACCTTTTGGAGCAGCCTAACAAAAATAAAATTAACATTTAATCTGAAACAATCAGCACAAAATGTCACAGTAAAAGACTTTTACTATTACACCCATTCTTCACACTAATCTAGCACTTGAATTAATCCGTTCACAACTTGTGATAATAGTGAGAGAAAAAACACCAAAGGGCACAGGCATTGGCTTAATAGAAACTATCTGCATCTTAACCTCTGATGATATTATGGTATCAGGTTACCAAGTTATGACAGACTTGGGAAGCCCTCATGATACATCATACATTGGAATTTTGACATCTGGTTCGAATACCACTACAGCTTCTTTTGATGCTCGTGAGAGTCGCATCAACTGCTTTGATATACATAATACCTCACTGACGCTGGACGACGCAGATTCTTGGACAGCCATTGTCTTAAGCCTTGGAGAAGAAGAAAGTAAGAGCTTTACGAATAGCACTTCAGGTTTTCTACCACTAAAATTTTCAATAGTTACAGTTTGGAGGTTATTCATTGTTCCAACTGCAAACATAGATTCACTCAAATAATCCGTGACCGATTCTGTTGCGTTCTCCACAGAGCAATCAACCTGCAGTGCGTGACAGTAACAGATGTCAAGTACAGACTTCTAAAATCCATAGGGCAAAGAAGATTAGTTCACAAATCTTACAGAAAATTCAAGCTTGGACAAAAGCGGGGAACTTCTGAGCAAGCAGAGAATGAGGGAAATTTGATGCATATCACCAAACTTGATACGTTGTACTACCATGTGCTTAAGGGAGCTACAAGTCGATGGAAGCCTCTGTACCTCGCAATCTGCGGCTAAGCACTAGAAATTAAACAATAATCAGTTTAGAATTTATAATTGAACTATCATCAACCCCCCGACCCCCTAAACTAATCCAAGAATAAAAGAAACTAGACTGGAGGAGTAATGTGATCATGTCTCACCATAAGAGTAGGTCCATCGATGCATAACCGTGAAATCACTGGCCAACTGCAAAAGATCTGAGCGAAATCAATCCTATTAAGTAAGGGCTTCTCAACTGGAACTGCATTAGAAGCCGTTTCCAGCTGTTTGGAGATCAGAAATCCTCTCAAAACAGCATCATCGTTGTCAAAAACATACAAGGTCTTAAGTTTTGGAGCAGAGACTTTGAAGTGACAAACCCCGCTACAACTTGATAAGATTAAACACTCAAGAAGTGGGGTACTAAGGACCGATGCTGCGGCTTCGTTTAACACAAAGCTGACGCGGAGTAATTTGAGATAAGAAAGTCCATAAAAACCTTGAAAATTATTTGGGGATTTGAAAATACAGTTGGTGAGGCTCAAATGGAGAGTTGTCGAACAGAAAATACACAAAATGGTAGTGAATAGCCTTTTCCATTAGGATCGTCTAGAGTAATTTCCTTAACACCATTTCTGGATAAGAAGAGCAACAAATGGTCGACGTATGGATAAAACTCCTTGGTTCCACCGTAAAGAGATGGGAACTTAATGCTAAACTTTTGAATGGGGCCAATGTGTTGCAAAAATATTCCAGTTGAGATGTTGACAAAATCATTTTGTGTCTGAGTTTGCCCGTCTACGAAGCCGTTTGGGTGGATTATGATAGACGGATGAGAAGCCGAGACGTATCTCCATTTTCTTGACAAAATGCTAGTTCTTGCTGCATCTCTAAGAGGCAAGAAGTCCAGTATATGATCAATGACCGCATTTGGTAGGTCACTGAATCTGTCATGGACATCACTTTCCTTACCAATGCTTTCGACATCGTTACCTTCCATTGATAGAGTCTGCTAAACTCGAAGTATCAACAAATGGTTACATTCCAATATAGCAAATAATCAAACACGAGGCAGCTAAATCATAATATAAACAGGCAGAAGTATCTAATGAAAAAAAAAAAAAAACTAAAATGACAATAAAAAAAGAATTTAATGGAATATAAATCGTTTGAGTGCAATTACAAACAAAGAATTTATCCATTAAAACCAAATATTAGGGTTTAGAATCTAACCGTAAAATTGAACTTGAAGTAAGTCCCTGTGCTTCAGAACCTCAAAAAAAGTAGTAACCTTTACTTTAACCCTTCTTTTCTTTATTATATTGGAGTTAAATGCAACAAATTAAAAGATACACACACCCCTGAGATTTGGTGTAATTACGGATACGTCTCCTTTTGTTTGAAAAACTATATATAATCGCCTCCCATCCAAGAAAGATATATTGTTAAATGGAGTTGCAATTTTTTTTTCTTTCTTTTATCAATTAAATTATAATAAATGTACGTTCCAATATCTTTTTATTAAAAAAAGTAGGTAATAAAAGAAAAAAGGTCAAATGTTGATCAGATCAGGTGGCCATTTTTACAATTTTATTTATTTCATGATAAGTGTAAGACAAAAAATAAAGAAATTATTGCGACAAATTATGAATGAACTATTTTGATGTAAGTAAATAATAATAAGTCAAAAAACAGAATACATACAGTTTTAGGTGTGGAAATAATTTTGTAAGCAAGGTTGTGTATATTCTTTGTTTCATTAAGAAACCTTTGATAAACTCTGTTAGAGAAATATTTTGTTATTGTTACTGTTAGAATATAAATTAAATATATAATAAATGTGGTAGGTGTAGTAGTGATTCATTCCCTATTTATGTATGCTTCATCCATATCAATCATATCAAGTTATTTTCCTTCTATTCTATTATTACATGGTATCACACCCTTCTCTTAAAGAGTAGATCTTGTGGCCTAAACATTGCGCCGCCGCGGCGCCGCCACTGTCAGTTCGCCGCGGTGGCCTCCAAACTTCAAGATTTCCTTTTTTTTTTCTCCTTTGCTTTTTTTTTACCCTCTCTCCAGTTAGTTTTTTTTTCTTTAAAGAAAATAATAAAAATATGTAGTTGAATTCTAAAGGCATATGCTGACAGCAAGTCTTCCGACCACAAATCACTGTCGTTGTTCGCCATCGAGGCACCACCTTCCGTTGCTAGGGTGATTTCAGTTCAGTTGCTGTTCAGTTCCAGTTTCTGCGTGCCATTTCAAGTTCTGTTCTTGTTTTGCGAGCAACCCACATAGTGTGTTGCTCAGGGGGAGTAGGGAGCCAGTCGTTGTTTTTTTGTTGTCGTTTTTCAGTTGACTACATATTTGAATTATAGTCTTATGGATTAATGAGTTTCTGGTGTGGAAGCACACGTTTGAGCATTAAGTTTGTTGGTGAGTGTATCGAAAGTGTCGAACACTGGAACTTGAAAGTCGCCAACTAAAGACGCTTTCCTTAAAGCGTAATTCGCCCCCACCTCGTGTGTGCCAATAGGGTAACAACGAATCGCTTCCCATGATACAATTTAAGCCCAGAAAATAAAATGGTAGACTGCGTATTGGACTAACGAAATCTACCGACAGAAAAAGAAACAAGAGTGCAGAAAATACAGACTTAATTTCTGCAGCAATTAAAGACTGTATATTATTTGAGAGATACGTTTTTTGTGATAATGTTAGATCTGATAATCCTGCGTTTTTAAAGAAGGCGAAAAGCTGCAAGGAAAAGTCATAACTTTTCCTAGGTATTCTTTCACAGAAGGACACAACTTTCCTGATAATTCTTTCACAGAAAAGACACAACTTTCCTGCTAAAATATGTGATTGTTGATATTTAAAATCTGAGTTTTAAATATTCCCTCCATATTTTTCCCGGATTAATCTGAGCCGTCGGATTTAGATCTTAAGTAAGATTAAATCCACACCATCCAATTTAATCTATATTAATTTAATATTCAGATTAAATTACAGCCGTTCATCTTAATTAATTAATTAAATAAAATCTACGACCTAGATCGATGAGCGATGCAAGCGTGCAAAGTGCTAAGTGCTTTTTAAGTGCGCCAAACAAAAGCGCCACTTAAGCGCCACAAGCGCCACGCGCATGCGCGGGCGCGGGCCCGGGCTCAGCTTGCACTCTTTATTACCCAAGTAATATAGTGCAAACATATATAAACCCACAAATATGTTTTCATTTTTCCTATGTGGGACACTTAAGCTACTTTAGTAAAATTGGCCTATAAGAGCTAAAGCTCTTAAAGCCCATAAAAGTCCTTATAGTTATCATGAGTTAGAGCACAACATACTTTACCAATGTAGGACAAACTCAAAAAAGGCTTTTATTATACTTTGCATTCACATCATATCAACGAATAACCAATGTGGGATACCTCTCACAAGATTTATTATTTGGAAACTAAATCTAACAATCTCCATCATTTCCGAATGACAAATCTTAGTTTGCACCTCAAGAAGTTCTATGAATAAATAAAGGTGTCTTTCGACTTGAACCTTCACTTAGTGGATACCTATCAAAGTTAATCAGAAAAGCATAGTAGACTAGTCTTTGAACTAGCAATTCTATATCGACCAACCGGATAAGTACCACACACAGTTCCTCTACTTGTTCTTTATTCTAACAAGCCGACACGTTAACGGCCCTGTGTCTATATCCTGGTATCATGAGTAGTTTTTAGAGTTAAGCCCTGAACTCTAATGAAGCGGCCTCACTTCTACTACTCACTTAGGTAGACTTGTCAAGGATGTCACTGTAATTATGACATCCCAACATTTACTGTTACAAGTCTATTAAGAGTATTAAACTCAACCTCTACCTTTGACATTACATGTACCAAGCACTATACTTAGATGGAACCAATTAATAATTGAATTATTAATTTAAAATACTAAGTGCTTGACAATCACAAAAATGAAGTACTTTACTCATTGAACCCAAGTTTGATATTTCAAGTGTTGAGTTGAGTTTCCCTCATGTGTGATCACTATGTATGGGCTTTCAGTCCCATCGCTCTAGAAGTCTTATGCACCATATCTCTAGGAAGACCTTTAGTCAGAGGATCAGCCAAGTTACTTGCTGACCTCACATAGTTAATTGTGATAACACCATCACTGATTAACTGTCTCACATAGCTATGCCTCAAACCAATATGTCTAGATTTTCCGTTATAGACATGACTATAAGCTCTAGACAAAGTCGACCGACTGTCACAATGTATTAACACGGGAGGCATTGGTTTAGGCCATATTGGTATTTCCAATAACAAGTTTCTCAACCATTCTGCTTCTTTGCTTGCAGAGTTTAATGCTATAAACTCAGATGCCATGGTTGAATCAGCCAAGCATGTTTGTTTCTTAGAACCCCATGATATTGCGGCTCCACCAAGAGTGAATATCCAACCACTAGTTGATGCGTGGTCATCACTCTCAGTAATCCAACTAGCATCAATATAACCTTCCAAAACATTTGGATAGCCATTATAGCATAAGCCATAATCAATGGTCTTCTTAAGATACTTGAAGACTCTAAATATTGCTTTCCAATGTTCTCTACTAGGATTACTTGTATACTGACTCAGTTTACCAACTGCAAACGCAATATCAGGCCTAGTACAAGTCATGCAATACATTAAGCTTCCTATTGCACTAGCATACTGGCTTTGGGAAAATGCTCTCCCATCATTTGGCATTAATTTAGTACTAGGGTCGAACAGAGTACTAACAGGTGTACAATCAAAATGATTAAATTTTTTCAATACCTTTTCAACGTAATGAGACTGTGATAACATAATACCTTCATTACTTCTAATTATTTTAATCCCTAAAATAACATCAGCTTGACCTAGATCTTTCATATCAAATGTTTCACATAGAAATTTCTTAGTATTATTGATTTGATCTAGATCAGAACCAAAGATAAGCATGTCATCAACATATAATCAAATAATAACACCTTTATTATTTTTAAATTTACTATAAACACACTTATCAGATTCATGGATTTTGAATCCGTTTGACAACACAGCCTGGTCAAACCTTTCATGCCATTGTTTCGGTGCTTGTTTAAGTCCGTACAAAGACTTAACAAGTTTACACACTTTATGCTCTTGTCCTTTCACAACAAAACCTTCAGGTTGTTGCATATAAATTTCTTTTTTTAATTCACCATTCAAGAATGCAGTTTTGACATCCATTTGGTGAATTTCGAATTTATATATGGAGGCCAAGGATATTAAAATCCTAATTGTAGCAATTCTAGCCACTTGAGCATAAGTGTCGAAATAATCAAGTCCTTCTTTTTGAGTGAAGCCTTTTGCAACTAATCTTGCTTTAAACTTCTCAACGATTTCATCAACTTTCATTTTCTTTTTGAAAATCCACTTACATCCAACGGTTTTAAAACCAGGAGGTAAGTCCACCAATTTCCAGGTGTCATTTCCCATGATAGAATCCATCTCATCTTGTATAGCCTCTTTCCAAAAACTAGCATCTTGAGACTTCATAGCTTCTGCATGGGTTTTTGGATCAGATTCGGCATGTAAAGATAACAACACTTGATTTGTTTCTTTTTCTCGTGTACCTTCAACAAGATACATGTGAAAATCAGGCCCAAAGTCTTTTTGTACTCTAGGTCTTTTACTTATCCTATGTTCTTCATTCTCTATTTCAGAATTCCTTATATTTATAGATTCGTTATTATTATTTTCTGGAATTCTAGGAATATAAGAAAACCTGATTTCATCAAATATGGCATCTGTTGATTCAATTATTGTATTTACTTCAATCGAGTAATTTTTCTCAATAACCATAAATCTGTAAGCTTTACTGTTTAGCGCATAACCAAGAAAAATACATTCTACACCCTTTTCTCCCAACTTCTTTCTTTTAGGATCATGAACTCTAACTATAGCTCTACAACCCCAAACTCGCAAATACTTCAAGTTTGGTTTTCTTTTCTTCCATAATTCATATGGAGTTGTAGAATTTTTATTGGTAGGCATTCTATTCAAAACATAACACGTTGTTAAAAGTGCCTCACCCCAAAATCCTTTGCTAAGTCCAGATTTGGACAACATAGCATTAATCATTTCAGTTAATGTCCTATTTTTTCTTTCATCAATTCTGTTTTGTTGTGGAGTATAGGGTGCAGTAACTTCATGAACAATACTAACATTTTCAAAAAACGTAGGATCATAATATTCACCACCTCTATCAGTTCTTAAACGTTTTATGGTGGTTCCACATGTATTTTCAACTTCAGTCTTAAATATTTTAAATTTATATAATGCTTCATTCTTGTGATTCAAAAGATAAACATAACAAAATCGAGAGTAATCATCAATAAAAGTCACATAATAACTTTTTCCACCTCTAGTAGGAGTGCTATGAAAATCACATAAATCACTATGTATTAAGTTTAATATTTCTGATGTTCTCTCGAGTTTAGGAAAAGGCATTCTGGTTATTTTTGTAAGCATGCATGTATTACATTTATTCATATTTTTATCAATACTCGGAATTAAACTCAGATTAGACATATGATGTAATTTTCTAAAATTAACATGCCCAAGTCTATCATGCCATAAAGAACAAGAGTCAAGCATATAGGCAGAATAAGATACTTTATTAATAGCGTTCTCAGTTACATTAAGTTTGAACATTCCCTCACATAGGTATCCTTTGCCTACAAAGGATCCTCCCTTAGTCAGAATAAATTTATCCGACTCAAATACAAGTTTGAAGCCAAATTTATTAAGAAGGCTTCCAGATACAAGATTTTTCTTAGTTTCTGGAACATGTTAAACATCAGTGAGTTCCAGTTCATGCCCCGAAGTAAACTCCATCAGCACTTTCCCTTTTCCCTTGACAGCAACACTTGCGCCATTTCCCATGTAGACAGAGCAATCATTTTCCGGTGTATACTCCACAAACATGGACATGTCTTAGCAGACGTGCCTTGTTGCTCCAGAGTCGATCCACCATGACCGGTCATTCCCAACAAGATTGATCTCAGCAAATATTTCAGAAATCATCACCACAAACTTCTGCTTGTTTGTATTGTTTTCTGTTTCTTAGCCTTGTCACGACAATCTTTCTTTTGATGGCCCTCTTTCCCACAGTGCCAGCAAGCACTATTGGTACTCGCTTTTCTCTTTTTGGGATTCTGATTTGAGTTCTTCTTACCATTTCCTTTGCCCGGATTATTGTTCTGCTTGCTACTACTTCCTCCCTCAAACACCATGACCGTGGAACCATCTCCACCATCTCGGTTTCTGTCTTCTTCTTCGATTTTAAGATGGCTCTCAAGATCTGCAAGAGAAATATCCTCTTTCCTGTGCTTAAGTTCCTTCCTAAAGTTTTTCCATGAAGGAGGAAGTTTGTCTATAACAACAGATACAATTATAGTTTCATCCATATGCAAAGCATGCTGTTTAAACTGATTAACTATTTGTTTTAATTCGTAAAACAGCTCAAGTACCTTTCTGTCATCCACCATGAAATAACGAAAAAACTTACTGGTGATGAATTTCTTACTAGTAGCGTCCTCCACCAGATTTGTTTTCTCCAGGTTGTCCCAGACTTCTCGAGCGGTTGGTTTCTCATGGTACATGTCGAACAGTGTGTCTGACAGCGAGTTGCAAATGTGTCCCTTGCAACAGTAGTCGTCTTGTTCCTATTTAAGCCTGCTTCTGGTTTCAGCAATGGTCTCGTCATCCTTTTGTTCTGGCTTCGGAGTTGTCAGCACGTACACCACCCCGAGTTGCGCCAAAAGGAAGTGCAACTTTTTCTGCCAGCGCCTGAAGTTGTCTCCATCGAACTTCTCCAATTTCACAATGTTGGTAGCGAAATCCTTCAACGATCCTCCTCCAGACATTTTCGAAAAAACGCAGAATTACGCTTTAAGTTTGTTGGTGAGTTTATCGAAAGTGTCGAACACTGGAACTTGAAAGTCGCGAACTAAAGACGCTTTCCTTAAAGCGTAATTCGCCCCCACCTCGTGTGTGCCAATAGGGTAACAGCGAATCGCTTCCCATGATACAATTTAAGCCCAGAAAATAAAATGGTAGACTGCGTATTGGACTAAAGAAATCTACCGACAGAAAAAGAAACAAGAGTGCAGAAAATACAGACTTATTTTCTGCAGCAATTAAAGACTGTATATTATTTGAGAGATACGTTTTTTGTGATAATGTTAGATCTGATAATCCTGCGTTTTTAAAGAAGGCGAAAAGCTGCAAGGAAAAGTCATAACTTTTTCTAGGTATTCTTTCACAGAAGGACACAACTTTCCTGATAATTCTTTCACAGAAAAGACACAACTTTCCTGCTAAAATATGTGATTGTTGATATTTAAAATCTGAGTTTTAAATATTCTCTCCATATTTTTCCCGGATTAATCTGAGCCGTCGGATGTAGATCTTAAGTAAGATTAAATCCACACCATCCAATTTAATCTATATTAATTTAATATTCAGATTAAATTATAGCCGTTCATCTTATTTAATTAATTAAATAAAATCTACGGCCTAGATCGATGAGCGATGCAAGCGTGCAAAGTGCTAAGTGCTTTTTAAGTGCGCCAAACAAAAGCGCCACTTAAGCGCCACAAGCGCCACGCGCATGCACGAGCGCTGGCCCGACCTCGGCTTGTACTCTTTATTACCCAAGTAATATAGTGCAAACATATATAAACCCACAAATATGTTTTTATTTTTCCTATGTGGGACACTTAAGCTATTTTAGTAAAATTGGCCTATAAGAGCTAAAGCTCTTAAAGCCCATAAAAGTCCTTATAGTTATCATGAGTTAGAGCACAACATACTTTACCAATGTGGGACAAACTCAAAAAAGGCTTTTATTACACTTTGCATTCACATCATATCAACACATAACCAATGTGGGATACCTCTCACAAGATTTATTATTTGGAAACTAAATCTAACAATCTCCACCATTTCCGAATGACAAATCTTAGTTTGCACCTCAAGAAGTTCTATGAATAAATAAAGGTGTCTTTCGACTTGAACCTTCACTTAGTGGATACCTATCAAAGTTAATCAGAAAAGCATAGTAGACTAGTCTTTGAACTAGCAATTCTATATCGACCAACCGGATAAGTACCACACACAGTTCCTCTACTTGTTCTTTATTCTAACAAGCCGACATGTTAACGGCCCTGTGTCTATATCCTGGTATCATGAGTAGTTTTTAGAGTTAAGCCCTGAACTCTAATGAAGCGGCCACACTTCTACTACTCACTTAGGTAGACTTGTCAAGGATGTCCCTGTAATTATGACATCCCAACATTTACTGTTACAAGTCTATTAAGAGTATTAAACTCAACCTCTACCTTTGACATTACAGGTACCAAGCACAATACTTAGATGGAACCAATTTATAATTGAATTATTAATTTAAAATACTAAGTGCTTGACAATCACAAAAATGAAGTACTTTACTCATTGAACCCAAGTTTGATATTTCAAGTGTTGAGTTGAGTTTCCCTCATGTGTGATCCCTATGTATGGGCTTTCAGTCCCATCGCTCTAGAAGTCTTATGCACCATATCTCTGGCAAGACCTTTAGTCAGAGGATCAACCAAGTTACTTGCTGACCTCACATAGTTAATTGTGATAACACCATCACTGATTAACTGTCTCACATAGCTATGCCTCAAACCAATATGTCTAGATTTTCCGTTATAGACATGACTATAAGCTCTAGACAAAGTCGACCGACTGTCACAATGTATTAACACGGGAGGCATTGGTTTAGGCCATATTGGTATTTCCAATAACAAGTTTCTCAACCATTCTGCTTCTTTGCTTGCAGAGTTTAATGCTATAAACTCAGATGCCATGGTTGAATCAGCCAAGCATGTTTGTTTCTTAGAACCCCATGATATTGCGGCTCCACCAAGAGTGAATATCCAACCACTAGTTGATGCGTGGTCATCACTCTCAGTAATCCAACTAGCATCAGTATAACCTTCCAAAACATTTGGATAGCCATTATAGCATAAGCCATAATCAATGGTCTTCTTAAGATACTTGAAGACTCTAAATATTGCTTTCCAATGTTCTCTACTAGGATTACTTGTATACTGACTCAGTTTACCAACTGCAAACGCAATATCAGGCCTAGTACAAGTCATGCAATACATTAAGCTTCCTATTGCACTAGCATACTGGCTTTGGGAAAATGCTGTCCCATCATTTGGCATTAATTTAGTACTAGGGTCGAACGGAGTACTAACAGGTGTACAATCAAAATGATTAAATTTTTTCAATACTTTTTCAACGTAATGAGACTGTGATAACATGATACCTTCATTACTTCTAATTATTTTAATCCCTACAATAACATCAGCTTGACTTAGATCTTTCATATCAAATGTTTCACATAGAAATTTCTTAGTATTATTGATTTGATCTAGATCAGAACCAAAGATAAGCATGTCATCAACATATAAGCAAATAATAACACCTTTATTATTTTTAAATTTACTATAAACACACTTATCAGATTCATGGATTTTGAATCCGTTTGACAACACAGCCTGGTCAAACCTTTCATGCCATTGTTTCGGTGCTTGTTTAAGTCCGTACAAAGACTTAACAAGTTTACACACTTTATGCTCTTGTCCTTTCACAACAAAACCTTCAGGTTGTTGCATATAAATTTCTTCTTTTAATTCACCATTCAGGAATGCAGTTTTGACATCCATTTGGTGAATTTCGAATTTATATATGGAGGCCAAGGATATTAAAATCCTAATTGTAGCAATTCTAGCCACTGGAGCATAAGTGTCGAAATAATCAAGTCCTTCTTTTTGAGTGAAGCCTTTTGCAACTAATCTTGCTTTAAACTTCTCAACGGTTTCATCAACTTTCATTTTCTTTTTGAAAATCCACTTACATCCAACGGTTTTAAAACCAGGAGGTAAGTCCACCAATTTCCAGGTGTCATTTCCCATGATAGAATCCATCTCATCTTGTATAGCCTCTTTCCAAAAACTAGCATCTTGAGACTTCATAGCCTCTGCATGGGTTTTTGGATCAGATTCGGCATGTAAAGATAACAGCACTTGATTTGTTTCTTTTTCTCGTGTACCTTCAACAAGATACATGTGAAAATCAGGCCCAAAGTCTTTTTGTACTCTAGGACTTTTACTTCTCCTAGGTTCTTCATTCTCTATTTCAGAATTCCTTATATTTATAGATTCGTTATTATTATTTTCTGGAATTCTAGGAATATAAGAAAACCTGATTTCATCAAATATGGCATCTCTTGATTCAATTATTGTATTTACTTCAATCGAGTAATTTTTTTCAATAACCATAAATCTGTAAGCTTTACTGTTTAGTGCATAACCAAGAAAAATACATTCTACACCCTTTTCTCCCAACTTCTTTCTTTTAGGATCATGAACTCTAACTATAGCTCTACAACCCCAAACTCGCAAATACTTCAAGTTTGGTTTTCTTTTCTTCCATAATTCATATGGAGTTGTAGAATTTTTCTTGGTAGGCATTCTATTCAAAACATAACACGCTGTTAAAAGTGCCTCACCCCAAAATCCTTTCCTAAGTCCAGATTTGGACAACATAGCATTAATCATTTCAGTTAATGTCCTATTTTTTCTTTCATCAATTCTGTTTTGTTGTGGAGTATAGGGTGCAGTAACTTCATGAACAATACCAACATTTTCAAAAAACGTAGGATCATAATATTCACCACCTCTATCAGTTCTTAAACGTTTTATGGTGGTTCCACCTGTATTTTCAACTTCAGCCTTAAATATTTTAAATTTACCTAATGCTTCATGCTTGTGATTCAAAAGATAAACATAACAAAATCGAGAGTAATCATCAATAAAAGTCACATAATAACTTTTTCCACCTCTAGTAGGAGTGCTATGAAAATCACATAAATCATTATGTATTAAGTTTAATATTTCTGATGTTCTCTCGACTTTAGGAAAAGGCATTCTGGTTATTTTTGTAAGCATGCATGTATTACATTTATTCATATTTTTATCAATACTCGGAATTAAACTCAGATTAGACATATGATGTAATTTTCTAAAATTAACATGCCCAAGTCTATCATGCCATAAAGAACAAGAGTCAAGCATATAGGCAGAATAAGATACTTTATTAATAGCGTTCTCAATTACATTAAGTTTGAACATTCCCTCACATAGGTATCCTTTGCCTACAAAGGATCCTCCCTTAGTCAGAATAAATTTATCCGACTCAAATACAAGTTTGAAGCCAAATTTATTAAGAAGGCTTCCAGATACAAGATTTTTCTTAGTTTCTGGAACATGTTAAACATCAGTGAGTTCCAGTTCATGCCCCGAAGTAAACTCCATCAGCACTTTCCCTTTTCCCTTGACAGCAACACTTGCGCCATTTCCCATGTAGACAGAGCAATCATTTTCCGGTGTATACTCCACAAACATGGACATGTCTTAGCAGACGTGCCTTGTTGCTCCAGAGTCGATCCACCATGACCGGTCATTCCCAACAAGATTGATCTCAGCAAACATTTCAGAAATCATCGCCACAAACTTCTGCTTGTTTGTATTGTTTTCTGTTTCTTAGCCTTGTCACGACAATCTTTCTTTTGATGGCCCTCTTTCCCACATTGCCAGCAAGCACTATTGGTACTCGCTTTTCTCTTTTTGGGATTCTGATTTGAGTTCTTCTTACCATTTCCTTTGCCCGGATTATTGTTCTGCTTGCTACTACTTCCTCCCTCAAGCACCATGACCTTGGAACCATCTCCACCATCTCGGTTTCTGTCTTCTTCTTCGATTTTAAGATGGCTCTCAAGATCTGCAAGAGAAATATCCTCTTTCCTGTGCTTAAGTTCCTTCCTAAAGTTTTTCCATGAAGGAGGAAGTTTGTCTATAACAGCAGATACAATTATAGCTTCATCCATATGCAAAGCATGCTGTTTGAACTGATTAACTATTTGTTTTAATTCGTAAAACTGCTCAAGTACCTTTCTGTCATCCACCATGAAATAACGAAAAAACTTACTAGTGATGAATTTCTTACTAGTAGCGTCCTCCACCAGATTTGTTTTCTCCAGGTTGTCCCAGACTTCTCGAGCGGTTGGTTTCTCATGGTACATGTCGAACAGTGTGTCTGACAGCGAGTTGCAAATGTGTCCCTTGCAACAGTAGTCGTCTTGTTCCCATTTCAGCCTGCTTCTGGTTTCAGCAATGGTCTCGTCATCCTTTTGTTCTGGCTTCGGAGTTGTCAGCACGTACACCACCCCGAGTTGCGCCAAAAGGAAGTGCAACTTTTTCTGCCAGCGCCTGAAGTTGTCTCCATCGAACTTCTCCAATTTCACAATGTTGGTAGCGAACTCCGTCAACGATCCTCCTCCAGACATTTTCGAAAAAACGCAGAATTACGCTTTAAGTTTGTTGGTGAGTTTATCGAAAGTGTCGAACACTGGAACTTGAAAGTCGCGAACTAAAGACGCTTTCCTTAAAGCGTAATTCGCCCCCACCTCGTGTGTGCCAATAGGGTAACAGCGAATCGCTTCCCATGATACAATTTAAGCCCAGAAAATAAAATGGTAGACTGCGTATTGGACTAACGAAATCTACCGACAGAAAAAGAAACAAGAGTGCAGAAAATACAGACTTATTTTCTGCAGCAATTAAAGACTGTATATTATTTGAGAGATACGTTTTTTGTGATAATGTTAGATCTGATAATCCTGCGTTTTTAAAGAAGGCGAAAAGCTGCAAGGAAAAGTCATAACTTTTCCTAGGTATTCTTTCACAGAAGGACACAACTTTCCTGATAATTCTTTCACAGAAAAGACACAACTTTCCTGCTAAAATATGTGATTGTTGATATTTAAAATCTGAGTTTTAAATATTCTCTCCATATTTTTCCCGGATTAATCTGAGCCGTCAGATTTAGATCTTAAGTAAGATTAAATCCACACCATCCAATTTAATCTATATTAATTTAATATTCAGATTAAATTACAGCCGTTCATCTTATTTAATTAATTAAATAAAATCTACGGCCTAGATCGATGAGCGATGCAAGCGTGCAAAGTGCTAAGTGCTTTTTAAGTGCGCCAAACAAAAACGCCACTTAAGCGCCACAAGCGCCACGCACATGCGTGGGCGCGGGCCCGAGCTCGGCTTGCACTCTTTATTACCCAAGTAATATAGTGCAAACATATATAAACCCACAAATATGTTTTTATTTTTCCTATGTGGGACACTTAAGCTACTTTAGTAAAATTGGCCTATAAGAGCTAAAGCTCTTAAAGCCCATAAAAGTCCTTATAGTTATCATGAGTTAGAGCACAACATACTTTACCAATGTGGGACAAACTCAAAAAAAGTCTTTATTATACTTTGTATTCACATCATATCAACAAATAACCAATGTGGGATACCTCTCACAAGATTTATTATTTGGAAACTAAATCTAACAATAAGGATATTAATCTGTTGTCTTTGTTGACACACTTGTAATTCGCGTTTGTTTGATTGGTATAGCCAATTGTTGTGTGAGGTGTTTGTCGTCAATGGAGCTAGTGACCACGTTTGTTGATTGGTGTATCCAATCGTTGCCGTAAGGTGTTTCGATGACGTTTCTGGTGGGCTTGGTGTTCTACGTTTGTTTGGTATAGCCAATCGTTGCCGTAAGGTGTTTCAATGACGTCTCAGTTGGTGGAGCTAGTGATCCATATTTGTTGATTGGTGTAGCCAATCTTTACCGTAAGGTGTTCTGACGAAGATTATATTCAGAAATGTCAAGATGAGATGGTCGCACTCGCTTTCTATTAAGTATTGTAACTTATTATGTAGTTAAAGTTACTTTCAATTATGTGTGTTATTTGTAACAAGCTTAGAGCGTAGTACGCTCTAGCTTGAGGGGGAGTGTTAAAATATAAATTAAATATATAATAAATGTGGTAGATGTAGTAGGTGTAATCGGTATAGTGGGTGTAGTAGGTGTAGTAGTGATTCCTTCCCTATTTATGTATGCTTCATCAATATCAATCATATCAAGTTATTTTCCTTCTCTTCTATTATTACAGTTACAATTCAATAATCTAATAGCATTGCTCCCCCAGAAATATTTTGTTACTGTTACACCCAATCTGCTTTTATCGTCGGGTCTTATGATCACGAATAATGTTCTAGCTACATTTGAAATAAATCACTATCTTAAAAACAAACAAAGATTGAAAAATGCCTTATTGCACTCAATTAGATATGAGCAAAGCCTATGATAGAGTGGAGTGAAGTTTTCTTGAAAAGGCAATGATTAGGATGGGTTTCGATGAGAGATTTGTGTCTTTGATTATGCTATGCGTTAAATCTGTTGCGTATTCTGTTATAGTCAATAGTAATCAATGTGAAAGTTCAAATTGAAGAACGCCATGAGACATATCTTGGTCTACCGGGCGCTGATAGGCAGATCAAAGAGGGAGGTTTTCAATTAGATTCGGGACCGGATGTGGGAATGTGCGAATGGCTGGAAGGAACATTTCATTTCAAGAAGTACTCATAAAGCAGTCCTTCAAGCCATTCCTACTTACATTACATAATGAGTGTCTTCAAGTTTCCGGAGAACTTAATTAAGGAGCTAGAACGCATGATTCGAATTTAAACCTATGGTGGGATGACAAGGATAAGAGACGCATTCACTGGTTAAATTGTGAAGCAATGTGTAACAGTAAACGTTATGGTGGCATGGGATTTCGTGATCTCCACGCTTTCAACCTTGCGCTACTCGTAAAATAGCTACGTAGGATCCATACCAATCCAGAAAGCCTTATTGCTAGATATTTCAAAAGCTGCTATTTTTGAAGCAAAGTGCGGCAGCTTGGCATCTTATACATGGAGATGTTTGTGCGAAGCTCGAGTTCTTATGGATACGGATGGAGAATCAGGATTGGGGAAAGAGTTAACTTCTGGGGCGATAAGTGGCTGTTGCAGGAGGAATTTAGTCACGAAAAAGTTAGTAGACTGATAGACCAACATACAGGTGGCTGGAATTTTGAGCAGATCAGCTCTTTGTTTGGGAATGAGGATTTTGAAGCCATCCTGAGTATTGTAATTGGAGACTGTTTGAACTCAGATAGGAGGAGAAAACTGATGCAGACTAACTTGAGATAAGTAAGTCGTATTAAGCAATTGCATTTTTATACAAAACAGTGGTACCTGAGATGATAAGCGACCATCAGATGAACAATACTATTTATTTATCAAATTTGCGACTCGATCCTGCAGATTCTTGCCTGACAGAAGGATAAAGATCTACCTAAATGCATAAATGTATTAACTAAAGGCCAAATACGCTGTGGTATCATATACTTCACTTGCTTTTCTTGCTCTGTCGAGATAAAGTACTTCTAATCCATGGTCATGTGACTCATATCATTCCCTATACGACATCCTGGAAATTTTACGTAGTGTTAGTTCCTTGAAGTTATTCATATCGAAATTAGCTTATAATTAAAAAGATGATTCTTCTTTGACAGAGGCCTGGAATGGTTGGTGAAGTACCTGTAATAGCCAGAACTTTTGAACATTGTTTGAGTTTGTATGGAGATGAACTTTTTCAACGTCAAATAGGTTCCACCACCATTGTTATATTCTTTTTAGTGCAATACTTACACTGTCCATAGAAAGACTTGATTTACAACTTTGTGAACTAGAGTAGCATCTGTAAGCTAGGTTGTATATTCTGTGTTTCATTGAGAAACCTCTGATAAACTCTGTAATAAAATTATTTTGTTATTGTTACAAGTCAATAATCTATTAGCATTGCTCCCCATGAATGTAATATATACTTCACCGCTGTTTCTTTCTAGTAAATTGAAGAATACTACTACTGTTTGTTTGTATTATCTGTTATATAAATACATAAAAAGTACTTTTGATCAAGCATACACGAAAGCGAAATATATCATAGAATTAGGATGTTTTATATCCAAGCCTGTTTTACGAAGATTATCAGAAAACAATGCATTCATATCAGAAAGCAATGTGTTCATATTGTTATAGATAATATATAAACTGAATGAAGAAGAAATATAAATGAAGACTGTTGTATTGAATTTCTAATACAGTTGTGATAATACATATTACATTGATTGTCTTCTATTTATATACAACTGAAAAGTACATTAGATCATGTAAGAAACATAAAGAATTCTGACTAATATTCTCTTTGTCTAAAGTGTTCTTCCACTACTCAAATCCACAAATCCAGGTCAGTCGACATGTGCTACCATGTGTTGATCCAATGAAGCAAGATATTGCTTCTCATGTGCTGATTCAGTTGCTGAAGATGGAGCTCTGATATCCAGCCATTGCTGATTGTTGTTTCTGATAAAGATACCAACAAATCCCAAGTTCTTCGACTCCGGTTCTTATTAGACATGTAAATGTAACTACATAAAACTGCGAACATGCTAAACATTCTAATGAACACATCATTGTTCTTACTGTCTGACTAGGAAAACTAACTTATTTGATGATTTGATCCACATCTAACTGAAGATACTAGACCTTTAGCTTTTGGGTGGACGCAAAAACAATCTTAAGTCTTAACATCATTTTTTAACTTGCTAACATATTCAGCTATCAGTATTTGATTGCAGGGATTTACGTTTCTACTTTTTCTTTTCTTGGAGTTTAGGCCTTAAATTCTTTTGTATGTTGCAAATACATACTTTTATCTTCATGTGCTTTACAATTTACATATGACTAAGATCATTTTACCAAAGATAAAACTGCATGAAATCTATGAAAACATAATGTAAACATATAAGCTGAACGAAGATAAATGATTATTCATAACTTGCTGAAAAAATAAAGACTAATATTAGGGAATAAAATGAGTAAACTCATGACCAGTAACCAGATGCTTACGTAGACCATATATGTGGCTATATATAATTTTTTCACCTAAACAATGATTTTAAATGTTTGATAGAATTGCAGTTACAAATTTGAATACATTACTAATTGTGACCACACTTATAATGGGATATAGATCAACAAATGACTCGAGACATTATCCTTTACCTCAGAAAATACTCACAGGAGTTGAGTCCATCAGCAGCTCATAGATTTGTGATCACACCATCTTTTAAACAAAAAACTTTAATATCAAACATGTCTTCAACAAAACTAGGGTAGCTTAAATACCACTGTTACTGTGATAGTGCAATTCAATAAAACAGTTAATTTTGCTTTTCTGCAACTGCGTTATCCGCCAAAGCAAGAAAACAAGCCCCTTGGAAATCCTCTCCGAATGCAAAGCTTTTCCAATATAAACATATAAAAAAAATGAGACACCATAAACACAGACATAGTACGAAACACTCAGAAGAACCAAATATAAATAAACATTATATAAAAACTGAAGTTTGTTAACGATGTTTTCAATAAAAAACATAAGAGTCTCCAGCTTCCTTTAAACCAACATGACCTCAATATAATTGTCCATGTTTTTGGTTTTTTACTTGCTGTATTCATTTTGATCTTTAGAAAACAACGGAGAAAAACGGTGGGAAAACAGAAGTAGACATTGAAAAAGATGTAATTGTTAAAGAAATGCACTGATGCTATAAAGTAATTAGGGTACGTTTCATTTGGGTTAGTCATCTTTGTCTAATACGTTAACATGATTTAATGGTGGCCACAACGTCTATGAGCCAATGCAACACACAACTCATATTTTGGCACACTTACAAAAACTTAAATGTTCTCATCTTATTATTGGGTATTCCGATGTAGTTTTTTAACTTCGTTTATATACTGAGAAGGTCATAATAATATTTGGCCTGTGTACACTTTTACTTCTCATTTAGCTTAAATATGTACTGCCTAATCCTTTTAGGATGTTCATAAATACTTATTCTAAATGCAGGGTAATCTAATAAGTAGGAGGGTAAAAGTAATATCCTTTTAATTTTCTAACCACAATACCATTACACCTCTTGTTGACACTAATCTAAACCTTGAAGTAATACATTCACAGCTTCTAATAATAGTGAAAAAAGCACCAAAAGGGAAGGCACTGGCATACCAAACTCTATTTGCATGCATCTTAAAGTCTGATGCTATGATTATCAAGCTACCAAGTTTACGACAAACCTGGAAAGACACCATCATGATACAAGGGAATTTTGAAATCTGGTTCGAATACCACTAGAGCTTCCTTTGATGCTCGTGGAAGGTGTATCAACTGCTTTGAGATACTTAATATCTCACTGACACTGGAAGATGGAGATTCTTGGACAGCCATAGTCTTAAGCCTTGGACAACATGAAAGTATGAGCGTTACGAATAGCAATTCAGCTTTTTTACCACGAAAATTTTCTATAGTTACAGTTTGGAGGTTATTCATTGTTCCAACTGCACACCGAGGTTCACTCAAATAATATGCGAAGGATTCTGTTGCGACCTCCACAGAGCAATCAATCTGCAACGTGACGAAAACAGGAGTTAAGTATGGTCTTGTAAAATCCAAACAGTAAAGGAGATTAATCAACTATTCTTGCAGAAACTTCAAGATTGGACAAGAATGGGGAACTTCTGAGGAAGCAGAGAATGAGGGAAATTTGATGCATATCACTAAACTTGATACGCTCTACTACCAAGTGCTTAAGTCAGCTACAAGCTGTTGGAAGCCTCTGTAGCTCGTTATCAGCGGCTAAGCACTTGAAACCAAACAATAACCAGATTAGATATAACAACCGAAAAAAGAAACTAGATTTAAGAAGTATTATGATCGTGTCTCACCATAAGAGTAGGTCCATCAATGCTTAACTGTGAAATCACATGCCAACAGATGTCGGCAAAATAAATGCTATCAAGTAAGGGCTTATGATCAACTGCAATGTAAGCCGATTGCAGATGTTTGGAGGTCAGAAATCCTCTCAAGTCAGCAACATCGTTGTCACAAAAGTACAAGGTCTGAAGTTTTGGAGCAGAGATTTTGAAATGACAAACCCCACAACAGCTTGATATGATTAAACACCTAAGAAGCGGAGTACAAAGGACAGACGATGCGGCTTTGTTTAAGACAAAGGTTACGCAAAATAACTCGAGATGAGAAGTTCATAAAAGCCTTGAAAAATATTTGGTGATTTGAAGATACAGTTGGTGAGACTCAAATGGGAGAGTTTTGGAACAAAAAAAGACACCAGGTGGCACCGAATAGGCTTTTTCATTACCATGATTGTCCAAGGTGATGTCCCGAAAACCATTTCTTGATAAGAAGAGCAGCAAATGGTCGACGTATGGGTAAAATTTGCTGGTGGGTGCACGAAGAGGTGGGAACTTAAGGCTAAACTTTGGAATTGGCCCAATGTGTTGCAAAAATATTCCAGTCGCGATGTTCACTAACGCATTTTGCAACATAAGTGTCCCTCGTGCGATACCGCCCATTTGGGTGGAGTATGATATTCAGATGAGAAGCCCACACGTATCTCCACTTGCTTGACAAAATGCTAGTTCTTGCTGCATCTCTAAGAGGCATGAAGTCTAGTATATGATCAATGATGGCATTTGGTAGGTCACTGAGTCTGTCGTCGACATCACTTTCTTTAGCAATGCTTCATTAGTATCTTCCATTAATACTCATTTTGCTAAACTCAAAATTTAATAAACGGTTTGATGCGGGGTGCTTTCGTCCTGTTAACTAGGCACTCCACGTCATACCAACTCAACAAGCTCCGTACATGTATTGAGTTAGCTTTGAGTTCGGAAAACCTGCACTATGAAATACCGAACGTGAAGTAGGGGTCTATTGATTTCGGACTGAACTTGGACAAAGCCAATCTGCCTACGTATCCCGTATAGGGAATCAAGTCGAACGTAGTTCATTGTTTCTGCGAATGTCGATCCGTGCTGAATGGTGCATCGCACAAGAGCTTGGTGGGTCAATGGACCATGTCGGATGAGATGTCGTCGGACCGTGATGGTCGGATAGGATGTCAATCCGTGTTGGATTGTCGGATGAGATGTCGTCGGACCATGCTGGTCGGATAGGATGTCAATCCGTGTGGATTGTGCATTATGTCTAGAGAGAGAAAACTCTGACTTAGAGAGAGAAAGTAGAATCTCAATTGTGTGTGTTTTTACCTTCATGGGGTATTTATAGATACCTCACGGGCCATTGGATGGGATTGGCCTAGCTCCATTGGATAGGCTTAGGTTCTGATGGGCTTGGCCCAAATTCATTAGATAGGGTTGAGTGATGATGGGCTTGACCCAACTCTATTTAATTTGTATTCTGGGATTGGCCCAACCTTAATGGGTTTGTACAGTAGGCTTGGCCCAACATTAATGAGTTTGTGGTGTACCTTAGTAAACGATAACGCGACAAAGCGACAACTTATGTGACACGTGATCAAACGAGAGAATCCCAAGTGTAGATTCCAAAATATGCTACATCAGAAGTCCCCCACTTCGCAGTGTGTTATCAGACAGATAAGACAATGTGAAGTAGATTACGCATTTATTGGTTCATATTTTGCTTGTCTTCTTAATCTTGCTTGTCTTTGTCTCCAAATGTCATTATTGGTTTTCGCATGCCTGACTTACATTGATGGCATACTCAATAGGCTCTTCATCAAGTTTATTTGGCTATGGCTTGACATTGATGCGATAGAAGTCGTGGATGGTGCTACATCTGCGGGAAAAGATGATGTTGTCGATGATGGTCAGTCTTCTTAATAGTTGAAGGTGGCTCTGTTGGCCTGACTTTTTGGTGTCTGCCTTTTGTTTCATTCCTATACTTCTGGTACATTTGATTTGTCTTTTCTAGAACAAGTATGATTTTGTTTTTTTGTGTTTGGTGCTTTGCTTTGGTAGACGTATGTGCTTCTGGATCTCTGCTTTTGTTACCGAAGTGTTATTGTTTCTTTCTTCCTTCCTTGATTTTGCTCTCTTCCTTCCGTGTTTTTGTTTTCTTCCTTCCTTGTCTTTTCTTTCTTCCTTCTTTTTTTTTATTCATTGATCTTGCTTTTTTTTCCATTCTCGATCTTGCTTTCTTCATCCCTTGATCTCACTTCCTTCCTTTCTTGATTTTGTTCTTCCATTTGTATAAGGCTTCATGTAGGCTCTTTCGCTTGTTTAATATGGTAGGGATATTGCAGTTCGCTTACTTTATGTGTTTTCACCCAATAGGCCCTTCACCTAGCTTAATTTGGTAGGGTCGTAATAGCTCGCCTACTTTATTGAATTTTCACTCAATATGCTCTTCACCTAGTTTATTTTAGTAGGGCTTACAATAATGGCCTACTTTATGAAATATTCGCCCAACATGCTCTTCACCAATTTTATCTTGATAGAGCTTACGATAATGGCCTACCTCATGATATATTCACCCAATAGGCTCTTCACCTAATCTGTTTTGGTAGGGCTTACACTGATAGCCTACTTTATGGGATATTCACCCAATAGGCTCTTCACCTAGTTTATTTTGGTAGCGCTTACGCTAATAGCCTACTTTATGGGATATTCACCTAATAGGCTCTTCGCGTAGTTTATTTCGGCAGGGCTTACGTTGATAGCCTATTTTATGGGATACACCCAATAGGCTCTTCACCTAGTTTATTTCGGTAGGGCTTACGTTGATAGCCTACTTTATGGGATATTCACCCAGTAGGCTCTTCACCTAGTTTATTTCGGCAGGGCTTACGTTGATAGCCTACTTTATAGGATATTCACCCAATAGACTCTTCACCTAGTTTATTTTGGTAGGGCTTACGTTGGGCCTACTTTATATTTTACTTTGTAACCGTGGGCAACTTGCATAGCTATAATAATTTGTGTTAGTTGTTTTGGCCATATGCGGAGTCCCTTAGTTCCATACTGCAGTTGACAATGATGAAAGTGCCTGGAAAGCCTTGTGCGAGCTATTTTGGTGTAAGTTTCTTAATGAAGCATTGTTGATGCGAAAGTCGCTTAATGAAACTCTATTCTTGGCGCGGGTTTCTTACTGAGGCATTGTTGATGCGTAAGTCACTTCATGAAGCGCTTTTAGTAGTTTGATGAGAAGGTACTAATTTGTAGTTTGATGTAGTTATACTCTTGATGAAGTTCTTTTTGCAGTTTGATGAGAGATATGTGTTCATAGTTTGATGTAGTTGATCGAGTTTTTTCATTCATTGAGGTAGTTGATATGTCGACATGCAACAATCACGTCGTACTACCTTTGCTTGAGTTGAGGCACGCGTCTACAATAATAACATAGATGACATCCCCCACTTGTTTGCTTTACAAACCCTCTTGGCCTGCATTTAATCTTTACTCTATGTGCCCTCTATGATTTCAATCTTCATTGTGCACATTCTCTTGGAGTCACATCCAATCTTCAATGGCTCTCCCCCTCTTTGCGGTCGCATTTAATCTTGAGCAGTGCATACCTTCTTGGGGTCACTTTCAATCTTTAACCGTGCATACCCTATCGAGATCACATTTATTCTTTAATCGTGCATACCTTCTAGGGGCCACATTCAATCTTCATGAAGCCGATCTTGAGCATCGTAACTTTCACTTGAAAAATTTTGAAGCAGTCAATCGTAGAAGTTTTATGAAAGAATTTGAGCCTTCTGTTAGGTAGTATCCTGTAAATCTAATTTTGGTCCACTAATTTCTCGAACCTCTTTTTCCTTAATTCTTGAGGCATTAATCGAGCTTCCAAAAGGCTAGATTAAATGAGCATTGAAAAGTCTAAACCTTCATGAGCTTGGAGAAAGCTAAGTCTTGTTCATCTTTGAAAATTTATGCCCTCATTTCTTGAGCCGTGGAAATGCTAGATCTTCTTGAGCTTAACAAGAGATAAATATTTATCGAGCTTTGAAAAAGCCAAGAGTCTTCATGAACTTTGGAAAGGCTACGTCTCCATAAGCTTTAGAGACTAAGTAGTCTTCAATACTTCGAATGTTATAATCTCGAGGCTGACTCAGTTGTACTCGAATTAGATCTCGTGTCTAGGTAGTTGTATTAAAGTGTTGGACCATACTAGCCATATGAGAAGATTTCGGACTTCGAGAGGTGGTTCGTATGATGCGAGTGTGTCCGTTTAAGAGTAGACAAGTCAAATTAAAATATAGCACGTATTAAATCCCCCCACTTCGCAGTGTGTTATCATGTTGATAAGCTAGTGGAAATTAGTTTCAGTAGTTCCAGATCTATTTCGTCATTTTCTCTTCTTCTAAGTACCATTCTTCAATTTCAGAGTCGAAATCTTCTTGCACAATTTGTATTCGGCTCTTAAACAATATCCAACGCCTCAAGAATGATTTTCTATTTTTTCTATCCTTTAAAGATCTTTGTGTAGTTCCTTTAATCTCCAAGGACCCTTTAAAGATCTTTGTGTAGTTCCTTTAATCTCCAAGGACCAATCATGCAATATAACAAGGGAGGATTCTTTCTGCAATTCACCGCTGCTTAGCAGAAAATTTTCTACGTTGGTTTGCTGATATTAGTCCAATTTCATTTTAAATTCAACCGTGGGTCCCAACTTTTATTTTAAATAATAAGTAACATATTTTATCACTTATTTATTGTGAATAGTGGTTTATATGAACCAAAACATGTGATATTCCCTCTGTTTTCCAACTCTTACGTACGTTGAATAGAGAAACAAAAACAGAGTTCCAACTGAACTCTATCTTCTCACAGATTCCAAACAGGGGATGCTGAAATCCCTATAACTCTCTTCATTTCTTCCGAAAACTTTGCCTTATATTCACATCTGAAATATTTTCTCCTCCTTATCTCGTCCAAGAGTTTCACGGATCATATAATTCTTCACGGGCTCTTCTTCCGAAATCTTCTATAAATAAGTCTTTGCCTATTCTTTATTCATCGATCTGTTCGTCGCTAGAGAGTTCGTTAGCACCAAGGACTTCGAAGAAGCGGAGCGAGACAATGCTGTGGGAGTTCGTCGAAGGGAGTCGTTCAAAAAACCTTACTGGTTGTGGAGTTTATTTGAGCGAGCACGAGGTGGAGATCAAGTGCAGTGCTGCGGGTTCAGTTCATGCGTCCTCGGAGTTCTCGCGCAACCTGTTAGTGTGGGATGTGTTCGTGCAAGGAGAGATCGTTGGCGGCGTTGATTTGGCTGTGCACAATGAGGACTTCGAGTGAGGGAGGAGAGATCAACCACATGGAAGAGTTTGTTCGCAGCGGTGGGTTCGAGCGTTCTGCTGTTTGTCGGCGTGAGGAGTTCGGGTGAGCTGGCGTGCTTCTGTTTGTGCAAGGGGTTCAGGCGGAGCTACTCTTCATGCAAGGAGTTCCGGCGGAGCTGCTGTTCGTGCAAAGAATTCAAGCGAAGCATGCAAGGAGTTTAGGCGGTGTTGCTGTTCGTGTGCAAAAACCAGTTCGCCCAAGAAGGCTTGTTGAAGAAAGTGTTGCGGTGTTGTTAGTTTGAATTAGATCCTTCATAAAAAAGGCTTCCTTGGCTAGCAGAGCCTTATTGTAGCTTTCACAAGGTACTAACTCTAGCATGAAGTTGGGACGTTGAATGAGATGCCCTACCAAACGCTTCCTTGGCTGGCACAACCTTGTTGTAACTTTAACAATGTACTAACTCTAGCATGGAGTTCAGACGTTGAATGAGATGCTCCACAAAGGCTTTCTTGGCTAGCACGGGCTTGCTGAAGCTTTAACAAGGTACTAACTCTAGCATGGAGTTGAGATATTGAATGAGATGCTCCACAAAGGCTTCTTTGGCTAGCACAACCTTATTGTAGCTTTCACATGGTACTAACTCTAGCATGGAGTTTGGACGTTGAATTAAATGCTCTACCAAAGGCTTCCTTGGCTAGCAGAGCCTTATTGTAGCTTTCACATGCTACTAACTCTAGCATGGAGTTGAGATATTGAATGAGATGCTCCACAAAGGCTTCCTTGGCTAGCACAGCCTTGTTGTAGCTTTCACATGGTACTAACTCTAGCATGGAGTTAGGACGTTGAATGAGATGCTCTACCAAACGCTTCTTTGGCTGGCACAACCTTGTTGTAGCTTTAACAAGGTACTAACTCTATCATGGAGTTGAGACGTTGAATGAGATGCTCTACCATAGGCTTCCTTGGCTAGAAGAGCCTTGTTGTAGCTTTCACATGGTACTAACTCTAGCATGGAGTTGGAACGTTGAATGAGATGCTCTACAAACGAGAGAATTTGAGAGTAGAGAGAGTAATTGCAGAGTAAGCACAAAATAGGAAATAGTAAGCACAATTAAGGAAAATAGGGTTTTGATTTTTGAAAATAACCGCGAATAAGGAAAGAAGAGCCTTATATTTTCTTCTTTTAATAGAAGTACCATGTTTGATCTCTAGCATGGAATTAAGTTGTTGTGAAAACTTTGCTAGTTTATTCACAAATTTTGATCAGATATATTGATAGTCCATAATATGTGAGGCGCGGTGAACACGAATGTGCTCCATCAGGTCTAGGAGATCGACGATGCTGGTGGATCTGGTCTAGTTTGATTCTGGGAACGCCCATACTCTTGTTGGAACTACAAGTAGCACAATCGATGCGACTCGAATAAAAGGTATTGCACCTCCAAGAGTGGATTGCAACTTGAATGAGTTGAGCCACATGTTGCGGTTTTGTAGTTGTTCGGCCAGCGGTTGTTGATTTGTCATGGGTGGAGTTTGATTGCCGATCTTCATCGCAATCACCTAAGCTTCATCAAGTTGTTGCAGCTCTCTCAGAAGCTCTCGTCGAAGATTCCTCTTGCTGCTGAGTATTCGTAGTGACGTTGGTGCTCTCAGTTGCTCTTGAAGACCTTGCCATGGTGATGAACACGTGTGTTTCTTCTACAGTGCACTTAGTGGTTTCCCACATACGGCGCCACTGATGTGGGGTGCTTTCGTCCTGCTAACTAGGCACTCCACGTCAGACCAACTCAAGCTCCGTACATGTGCTGAGTTAGCTTTGAGTTCGGAAAACCTGCACTGTGAAACACCAAATGTGAAGTACGGGTTTGTTGATTTCAGACTGAACTTGGACAAAGCCAAGCTGCTTACGTATCCCGTATAGGGAATCAAGCCGAACGTAGTTCATTGTTTATGTGAATGTCGATCCGTGTTGGATGGTGCATCGCACAAGAGCTTGGTGGGTCAATGGACCATGTCAGATGAGATGTCGTCGGACCGTGCTGGTCGGATAGGATGTCAATCCGTGCTGGATTGTCGGATGAGATGTTGTCGGACCATGCTAGTCGGATATGAATATGATGTCAATCCGTGTTGGATTGTGCACCGTGTCTAGAGACAGAAAACTCTGACTTAGAGAGAGAAAGTAGAATCTCAATTGTGTGTGTTTTTACCTTTAGGGAGGGTATTTATAGATACCTCACGGGCCATTGGATGGGCTTGGCCTAACTCCATTGGATAGGCTTATGTTCTGATGGGCTTGGCCCAAATTCATTAGATAGGCTTGAGTAGGGGTGAGTTGGGTCGGATTCCCGCGGGGATCGGGAATCCGGCCCACGGGAATTGCCGGGATCGGGAGCTAGACGTAGTTCCCGATCCGACCCGCGGATGGCGCAACTTCCGCGATTGCGGGAGTTCCGCGGATTTCGGGATCCCTAGTCGGGATCCCGAAAATTGGACCTTAGAGTAGCGGCGGAGCGGCATCGTCGGCGTCGGAGCTGGTGAGTGGTGCGGCGGTGTCGGAGCTGGTGAGTAGGAGCGACGGAGCAGTGTTGTGCGTGTGTAAGCTTCACCCCTACTGTCGGAGCTGTGCGTGTGTGCTGCTCGGAGCTGGGCAGAGCTGTGCGGTGCTGTCGAAGCTGTCGGAGATGTGCGTGTGTGCTGCTCGGAGCTGTGCAGTGTTGTGCGTGTGTGACAGTGTGAGCTGCTCAACTTTTTTTTTTTGAAGACTCTTTTCACATCGTGCTAGTCACCACCACCGCCACCCCTTCCCCTTCTTCTTTCCGCTGCCCTCAATGTCACCACCTCCACCTCATCCCTCACCACACCGTCTCTCAACCACAACCTCCGCCGCCAAGTACCTCAAACGCCGCCGAACTCTTCATCCACTACACCTCCGACGACTTCAACGACGACGACGACGAAGACTCCGATTACGAGTACGAAGAAGACGATTCCAATAGCTCCGGTTGTGGTGGCGGTGACCTCTCCTTGGGAAAATCGGGACCCGCGGATCGGATCAGATTCCAAGCCCAAATCCCGATCCGATCCACGGTAGTTGCTGCGGGAGATAATTCCCGCAGCAACGGGTCGGGAAGACGATCGGATTTTTCCCGCCCCGGGAAAAATCCGATCGGGTCGGGTCGGGTTGCGGGATTCCGACCCGGCCCTCCCACCCCTAGGCTTGAGTGATGATGGGCTTGACCCAACTTTATTTAATTTGTATTTTGGGATTGGCCCAACCTTAATAGGTTTGTACAGTGGGCTTGGCCCAATATTAATGAGTTTTTGTTGTACCTTAGTAGACGATAATACGACAAAGCAACAACCTTATGTGACACGTGATCAAACGAGAGAATCCCAAGTGTAAATTCCAAAATATGCTACATCACGGTTAATTACACTCCCATAGATCAAATAATCATACAAGTGACAGAAGTAGCTAGCAACAATTATTACTAGAGTTCTATTAGATTTCTATAATCAAATAGGCGAAATAGATTTGTCTTTCTTCTTACATACTATGTGATATTTTAAGATTGGGATAATTCCATCAACCCCTCAAAATATGACACTTTTATCCAAACAAGGTCAGAACTTTAATTTTCGCAACAGTTCTCCCTAATGTATCACATTCTATTTGAATTGCTTTTGTGCATTTTTCTGGGGATAAAATTGTCCCGTCACTTAAAAGAATAAATCAAAGTTTGAGGGGTAAATGTGCCATAGTTTGAGTGGTTTGATGGAATTGTCCCTTAAAGATTTATCTTTCTTCCTACGAAATAGGTAGAAAATATTACCAAGTATTCAAATCTGTGTTTTCAGACCGGGCCCGGTCACAAAACCGGTGAGACTATTGGGTAGTGAGTCAAGAGGTCGGACCGGTTGGACCACTGGGTGGACCGGTTTGTTGACTTTAGTCAACGTTCAATAAGAAATATAATATAAAAATTATTTGTATAAAAAATTATAAGATGGTGAGAAATATTTTAAGTTACTAATATTTTGTTATATTATAATAAAAATCAGAATATGGTTATCACAATACTAGGATTTGAACACGTGACCTCCAACAAAACAAGTTCTTGTGAATTAGTGGAAACCATTGAGCTATCCAACAATTTAATAAATAATCCAACAAACTATATATTTAATACAAGTTAAAAAATAGTTTTGGAGTTTTAAATATTGGCCAACCGTATTACAAAATCCAATACAAGAACAACAATATGTGAAACTAAAATCTAGAAATTGAACTTAGCATCGGACGAATTACTAGGCTTGAAATTCTAGAATGCATGCTCGTTTCGCTTCAAAATCAAATTAAGTATGAAAAACAACGTTTTTTTGAAAATTTCTTGGGCCAAACCGACGTAGGCAGTTTGCGGTGGATAGATCTCGTGTAGATACCCCAAATTAAAAAAAAATGCGTCCAAAACGGACGCTCCTACGCAAAGTTATGGCATTTCAAAGTTTTGCATTTGTTTTTCAATTTTTGAGGTAGGATTGTATTTGGCAAAAAAACAGGGGGATGGTTCGCGATTGACCCAAAAAAAAAGTGGGCAGACCGGTTCGTAGACCGCACCGAGTCGACCGGGTCGGCCGGTCCGACGGGAAAAATTTTCGGCCGGCTCACTGGAGGCATGCAACCTGTTTTTGGGGCTGAATCGGACCGGACTAGGCACCGGTTTCCGGTCGGACCGGCTGGTCCGGTCCGAGTTTCAAAACAGTGATTCAAATATCTAAACTTTCCACGAAATTTCTAATATTTTTATATTTTCAAAACTTTCACCTTTTTACTAATGTAAAATTGAAATACTTCAGTTGTTACTTCATCTAGTGTAAAAATATTGATTTATGTTTCGTAAAAAATAACAATTAAAAATTTGCTTTCTATTGCTTATCAAAGAAAGAATTGTATATTGTAGGCTTAACATATGAAAGTTTTTTTTAAAAAAATAAATATTGTCGTAAAATAATTAAAGTTGTAGAGAGTTAAAAAAAATAGTAATTTTAAGAACTCCAATCACAAACAAATACCAATTTGTCTCGTTGATACGGTTCTCAAGATATAAAAAAAAATAGTAATAAAGTATAATCATAATTTTGAATAGTTAACAATAGAAATCTTTTCCGAAAATCTCAAGGTAACCTAGGGGTGTACGCGGGTGGTCGTGGGCGAGTTTATCCAAAAAAAAAATCACCCACCCACACTGCAGCGGATGATACAATTTACAAACCATGCGGTTGGTTTTTTTTTTATCAAACTGTGCGGGTGCGGTTTTGACGGGTGGGCGGTTTGCGGGTGATGGCAGGTTATCCAACGAGAAAAAAAAATCATACATTTTAGTCCTACAATAACAAATATACAACTTCTAAGCTCCCAAAATATTAACAAAATCTAAAACATCAATTTAAGTTTCAGCGAAACATAGTTTCAATAGCATCAGGCCATCAAGTTTTATTATAAAGCATTAAAATACCATATGTAACATCATAATTCTGCCTCTAATGGTTTCTTTTCTCTTTTTCTTAAGCTTTAACAATATAAAATTATGATTTCTAAGTAATAAAAATACTTTAATTTTATTTTTTTATAGTTATGCGGGCGGGTGATAAACGCGGGCGAAACAATGTCTAAACCCGCCACCCACCCATTGTCCTTCCTGGTTACAAAAGGACCAACCGCGTGTGAATTTAAAAAAGAAAAACCCCACGGGTGCGTGCGGGTTTACGCGGGTCGGGCGGGTTTTCGCGGGTCGCGGTTTTTTTTGTTCACCCCTAAGGTAACCCTACCTGACTACCTCCAAATGCATTGAAAGCATTTTCTTTTAAGCCAAAATAGATATATTTCATACCCATCGTATTCACGCCAAAACATCGCCAAATACAATCAAAAGAAACGCCCAAAGAACCAAAAATAAAACAATATTACTAGTGTTCTGCAAAAACAAGATAATGAGGATCAAGAACATCTCCAATCGTCGTGCGTGCTAAGTTATGCGCTACCTTGTTAGCTTCCCTTTCAACCTAGCGAATGGAGAACCTATTGCGTGGCTCAAACATTTGAAGAAAATCCGCAATGATATTAACGTAGCTCGCATCCTCTTGAGTCTGGTATAGGATGTCGTGAATAATGTTTAGGCAATCACCCTAAAAATAACTTGCTTCCAATCCATACCTATTGCCAATTTTATTGTCCACAAAGTCGCAGTTTACTGCCTCGATACCCGATGGAGCAAGAGTTGACGTGAATCGTTTTTGAACCCGAGCGATATTGTTACCCTCATGGTCTCGGACAATAACTCATATTCCTAGTGCCGCATCCTCTTAGAACCGTGCGCCATCAAAGTTAATCTTGTACCAACCCTCTCGCAGTGCTTCCCAATTGACACTCCTTGTTCGCGCGACGACTTGTGATAAATCTTGCCCAATCTCACGCCAAGATGTCGCAAAACTCATGGTGAACTCAGCAATTTCTGCAGCATTACGAAAGGCCTCCCCACCGAGGATCAAATTCCTATTATGCCAAATAGTCCAGCAAAGCGTGATCGCAACACTCACTCGATCCTTCCCCTCATCTTACCAGATTCTATGAAACCACTCTAGCAGTCCCTCGTTCGCATGACGCATGGAATTCGTAGGGAAATTGACCAAGCCCACGTTTGGTGCACCACGTGACATTCGAAGAATACATGTTGAGAGTTTTCCTCCTTCTCATTGCACAACACACATATAATACTCTCACCAATCTTACGCGCACGAGATTCATGCGAGTCGGTAGAATGTCAAAGCAAGCTCTCCACCAAAATAATTTAATCATGTTCGCACATACCAATTTCCAAACCTTTTTTCAATTAGTCTGATCGCTTGAGCTCTCCACCTCCCAATTACCGAGAGCAGTCAACCCTTGTGACATGATCACATAGTACGCGCTACGAACCGTGAACCACCCATGTTTCTCATAATGCCAAATTTGGCAGTCCACATGCTCTATACTGCCCAACGCTATAGCTAATATAACATTATGCATTTTAAAATGTTACTTTTGGTAGACAACCCCGAAAAAAACATAATTTGTCGATTTATCTTTTTCCCCCTTTCTCGCGAACCAAACTATATAGTATCTCAAAAAATAAAAAGGGGTTCCGAGCTAACGTTGACAACATATCTCAAAAAATAGATTTAGCACCACATATTGTCTACTGGAAAAATCTTTAATTGCGTTTTATTCGTTATGAAGACATCTTATTGAAATTAGATTCAAATATAGTATTAGATGGCGATTTGACACCTTTTACGTGAAGAGAGTAAGACAAAATTAAGAAATTAGTACAACAAATTGTGGATCAATAATTGTGAAATTAAATACTTGAAGGGTCCCTTACAAGTCATGACCAAAAGATTAAAATCATCCCATCACCTGTTCAACACCCTTCGAAGTCCAACCCTTGAAGTGACAACATCATAACATATATACATGATCAGTCTCAGTACTAACAAGCAAGGTGTTTCTATGTAAATAATCATGGTACACAGGCATCTTAACATCTGATTCAAATACTATTGCTGCTTCTTTTGATGCTCGAGAAAGCACCATCAACTGCTTCGATATGCTAAATTTATCAGCGATACTGGTTGATGGAGACTCTTGAACAGCCATAGTCTTTAGCCTTGGTGAACAAGAAAGTAAAAGCTTTACAAAAAGCAATTCGGCTTTGGTACCAGCAAAACTTTCGATGGTTACAGTTTGGAGGTTATCCATTGTCCCAACTGTGCACTGAGGTTCGCTCAAATAATTTGAAACTGTTTTTGTTGCATTCTTCTCCGAGATATCAACCTGCAACGTAAGAATAAGTGGTCAATTGATGATTTATGATCATTTTAAAGAAGAAACAACCAACTAACAATTCTTACAGAAATCTCAAGTCTGGATAGGAGCGTGGAACTTCGGAGCAAGCAGAGAATGAGAGCAATCTGATGAATATCACCAAACTTGACGCGTTGTACCACCAAATGCTTCAAGGATTTACAAGTTGTTGGAAGCCTCTGTAGCTCGAAATCTGCCGCTAAGCACTTGATATCAAACAATCAAAGTTTAGACATCATAAGAAATTATTCGTGTTAACTTAAAAACTACTATCATTATGTCTTACCATAAGAGTAGGTCCGTCGATGCATAACCATGAAATCAGGGGCCAACTTTCAAAAACCTTAGTAAAATCAATCCTATTAAACAAGGGCTTCTCAACTGAAACTACAACGATGGCAGTTTGCAAATGTTTGGAGATCAGAAAACCACTCAAGTCCACATCATCGTTATTACAAATGTGCAAGGTTGTAAGTTTTGGTGCAGAGATTTTAAACTGACGAACCCCACTGCAACTTGATAAGATTAGACACTCCAGGTGTGGAGCACTGAGGACTGATGCTGAATTGCTTAAGAGAAAGCTGACACGGACTAACTTGAGATAAGTAAGTCCATGAAAGCCTTGGAAATTATTTGGTGATTTGAAGATACAACCAGTGAGCGTCAAATGAGAGAGTTGCGGAACGGAGAATAAGTAAGAAGGTAGTGAATAGGCTTTATCATTATTCGTATTTTCAAGAGTAACTTCCCTAATCCCATTTCTTGATAAGAAAAGCAACACATGGTCAACATATGGGTAAAAACTGTTGGAAGTAGAAGGATTTGGGAACGTAAGGCTAAACCTATGGACCGGGCCAAGGTGTTGAAAAAGTATTCTAGTTATGATTTTCATATAATCGTCTTTTGACACAACGTACCCAAGTCTAATACATTTTGGGTCGAGTACGATGGTGGGATGAGAAGCCCACGTGTATCTCCACTTTCTTGACAAAATACTAGTTCTAGCTGCATCTCGCATAGGCATGGAATCCAGTATATGATCAATGATGAGAGTTGGTAAGTCGCTGATTCTATCATCTTTAACATCACTTTCTATAGCAATGACTTCACTACCATCTGCCATTATATCCTGACAAGATCATCATAATCAAGCAACCAAGCAATATATGTATATATATATATATATAGTTAGAGCGTCGTAAATATATAGAACAGCAAAGGCAAAAGACGAAACAGCAGCTATCCTCAATCCCTTGGTATAATAAAAATGAAATGATTTTTAGAATATCAGAGCTCTTATACGCCTAAAATATAATCAATCACCTTGATAGTTTAAACGAATGCGATACAATGAAGAAGAGATCGAAACAACAACTGAAATGTTAACATAAGAAAATCAAATGTAACTGAAATGAAATACAATTAGAAGTTGAAAAGATTAAACAAACACTTGATGATCAATCAAACACTAACCCAACAATTCACCAACATGGAAATCAGATAATAAGGTTCAGGCAATACCAGAAAGATAATCTTGCAGCCAAAGTTCACGAATCAACTACTTTACTTTGAAATTTGCTAACGAATCAACTACTTTACTTAGGGCTAATGATTTATTTTTTTTGGGGGGGGGGGGGGGGGGGGCTTAAAAGTAAGGTTACTACTGCTTTAAATTATTAGAGCTTCAATTGCGGGATATCAAATTTCGGTTGGTAGGATTCACTTTAAAGATATTTCTCTTAATGCGGGACCTTTTGGTCTAAGGGATTCAAATGTAGGAAAATGAATTTTTGGTAGAGAGTGACTGCAAGAATATTTATTATATTTGATTGCTAAAAACACCAAACAGGCACAATCATTAGAGCAAGGTGTTGTTTGCAAACTCTTAGGGTTGTGCAAAAAGAATCAGATCGATCGAATCGGGTGAAAATCGATCGAATAATCCGATTCGATGATCAGATCAAATATTTGATCCGATTTTTGATTTTTGCCTTAGGATCGAACTCCCCCTTTGATTCGATCCTCGATTTTAAAGGCTGAGAATCGGATCGGATCCAATACTCACCTTATTTTTTTTATAAAAAAAAAATATATATATATATATATATAATAGTATATATATAATATTATTTTTTTATATATAATGCTAAGCCTATTAAGATGTCACTAAGATATTTCTATATGTATTCAGATAAATATATGTAGAAACAGATATATGTGGAATTAGGTAGTTAACTCGCAGTTATGTAAGTGCAGTAGTTGTAGTCCCCGTGTGTTGTATTTATCTACCAAATGATGTTTGTAACATTAAGTACAAAATTTATTAAAATTGTTCTTCTTTTCTCTCTACAAACTTCTGGAGTTTCAATCTGACCTAACTGTACATAAATATTTTTTTCGAAAACAAAACAGACTGTCACCAAGACTAAAAGACTAAGACCATCACATCCCAACAATATATTAACAATTTACAAACAGAAACACCAAATAGCCGGCACTGGCGTACCAGAAACTCTGTATCATAACGTCTGATAAGGTGAAATGGTAGATATTAGGCTACCAAGTTAACTTAAAACACACCAGGACTCAAAAAATCATGATATACAGGAACTTCAACATTTTACTGAAATACTATTATGGTTTCATTTGGTTTTTTGAGCTACCTAACCAAAAGAAAGCACACAATGTCTTTCCCGTAGAACATTTTGATCTCAAACAATATAGGTCACTTACACGTCACAACCAAAGATTAAAATCATTAACGCCTCTGGACACTTGAAGCAATAATATCCAAACTTGTGATAATCATAGAGAAATACAACAGTGTCTGCATCAAAAACCAACAAGTTCGTTGATACATAAAGCTACTAAGTTACAATAAACCTGAGAATAAACCATCATCATACACCGGCATTTTGACATCTGGTTCGAAAACTATTACAGCTTCCTTTGATGCTCGAGAAAGTTGCATCAGCTGCTTTGATATACAAAATTTTTCATTGAGACTGGTCGACGAAGACTCTTGGACAGCGATAATCTTCAGCCTCGGAGAACAAGAAAGTAAAAACTTTACAAAAAGTAATTCGGCTTTTGTACCATTAAAATTTCCAAGAGTTACACTTTGGAGGATATCCATTGTTCCGACTGTGCGCTGATTTTCACTCAAATAATTCGTGACTGATTCTGTTGCAGTCTTCTCGGAGATATCAACCTGCAACGTAAGAACAAGAGGTTAATCGAGGTTTTATGAACTCCAAAGAAGAAAGAACATCTAATTAACAATTCTTACAGAAATCTCAAGTCTGGACAGAGATGGGGAACTTCTGAGCAAGCAGAGAATGAGAGCAATTTGATGAATATCACCAAACTTGACGCGTTGTACCACCAAATGCTTTAAGAATCTACAAGTTGTTGGAAGCTTTTGCAACTCCAAATCTGAAGCTAAGCACTAGAAATCAAACAATCACGGTTTAGACTTCATACCAGAGTTATCAATCATTCAACCGCCAAAACAACCAACAGACAAAAGAAACTACTCTGCTTAATCATTCAAAAGGTACTATGATCATGTCTCACCATAAGAGTAGGGCCGTCGATGCATAACCAAGAAATCAGGGGCCAACTTTCAAAAAGCTTGGTGAAATCAACCCTATTAAACAAGGGCATCTCAGCTGAGACAGCAACAATAGCAGTTTGCAAATGTTTGGAGATCAGAAAACCACTCAAGTCAACATCATCGTTGTTACAAATATACAGGGTTTGCAGTTTCGGTGCAGAGATTTTGAACTGACGAACCCCAGTGCAACTTGATAAGATTAAACACTCCAGTTGTGGAGCACTGAGGACTGATGCTGCATTGCTTAAGAGAAATGTGATCCGAACTAACTTGAGATAGGTAAGTCCACAAAAGCCTTGAAAAATACTTGGTAAACTGAAGATACAACCTGTGAGCGTCAAATGGGAGAGTTCTGGCACAGAAAATAAGTAAGATGGTAGAGAATAGGCCTTTTCATTCGTATTTTCTACGGTAATTTCCATAATACCATTTCTTGATAAGAAAAGTAACACGTGATCGACGTATGGGTAAAAACTATAGTCAACATGTGTCTGTGAGTAAAACATGTGGTCATCGAGTGAGTAATAATTGGATTGTGTTGAAGGAGCACGTGGGAACTTAAGGCTAAACTTATGAATCGGGCCAAGGTGTTGAAAACATATCCTGGTTATGATTTCAATGAAATCATTTTGCGAAACAACCTGCCCGTGTTTAACAAACTCTGAGTCGAGTACGATGGTGGGATGAGAAGCCCAGACGTATCTCCACTTTCTTGACAAAATACTAGTTCTGGCCGCATCTCTCATAGGCATGGCATCCAGTATACGATGAATGATGGGACTTGGTAGGTCGCTGATGGTGAATAGCGAATGCGCTCTTTCAACAAGAGAAGGGTCTTTAACATCAATTTCTATAGCAACGACTTCACTACTAACTGCCATTGTTACCCTGGCCTGATAAAACAAGGAACCAAGCTAATTGGGGTTACAGCGAATAACAGAACAAGTTACAGAAACACGACGAGACAGACGATGAATGAATAATCTACAAAACACACAAATTCATCACCAGCGATTGATTATTAACTCAAATGGTGATAGATACAATGAAGAAGAGATGAAACACAAATTAAAGGCTATGTCTGTATGTATCATGAAAAATAAAATGGAAATATCAAAACATATATATATATATATGATTTAGTAAAGTTAATTAAACTCGAAAAATACTGAAGATGAACTCTAATTAACACAAACAAGGAGGGATCAATCAATATACTAAGATTAATAGTTTAACATTGAAAAACAGATTTTAGGGTTTAGGGCTAACCAGAATTCTCCACTCCCTTTTCGAATTATGGTTACTACTGAATCTCTCCCAGTCCAGTAAATAAAACCGGAAAAGATTTTCGTCAAATCATACTTTCAAGTTGGATCTTTTTTCAAAGGCAAACTACTAAATATATTTTATTTCTCTTCATAAACTATATAAAAATATATATATTTTTTTTTTTATGTACAGATGCATTTATCATATGAAACTGATATTTAGTAGTGCCGTATGTAGTATGTAGTACTAGTATCAGAGTATGTACCCTATACCTTTTCTTAAAGAGGCACAAAATAAAAACTCAAAAGAGAGTCACCAAAATATAAAAAACAACCATTTGAAAGTTAAACGAGATACGTTGCAGGATACTAGGCATAATTAGATGCCATTATTATATAATTATGTCTAGTTTAGTTGAATAGACAATTAATGCAATATCTTTCTCCCACAAAAATAAAAATAAAAAGTTTTTGGCATTTCAACCCCTGTAATATGAGAAATAGGCACATTACCCCCTGTAAAAAAAAGAAATGACATATTACCCCTTGTGATATACGAAATAGGCATATTACCCCCATGTAATAATAAAATAGACAGATTACCCCCATGTGTTATGTTTAATAAGCGTATTACCCTCTTGTGTATTTTTATTCGGTGCAAAACACCTCCATTTATACACATGTATTAAGGGGATGTTGTGCAACTTTTTAAAAATTATAGAGGGTAATGTACCTTTTTTCATATATTACACGAATGTAATTTCCCTATTTATTTTTTACATGGGGGTAATACGCTTATTTTGTATTTTACATGGGGTAATATGCATGTTCTTTTTTTTTACAGTGGGTAATGCCCCTCTTTCCTAGATTACATGGAGTGTTGTGCCAAAAACCCAAATAATGCAATATCTACTTCCGGGGTTGAGTATGTCTTCTTCTTCTTCTTTTATTTTTTATTTTTATGTCTAAGATAACTAATTTTACTTATTTATTTATCCATAACCTTAATAAACTAATTCCATTTTTTAAACTTACTTTGAAAATTTAAATAACAAAATAATTAAATTTAAATGAGATTTCTTACATTTAACTTGGACATAATAGGATTAGGGGATGTTTGGTTCGATATATTAAGTGAAATAAGGGGCCTAATTTGACTTAGTATACGGTTTGGTTCGAGAGAATAATGTATTAAGCTTTGACCAAAAAGTGCGGGGTCCAACACTGTAGCAAAGCTCACTTTTGGTTACTAAATTGCTTGATGCAAAATGACTCATTTGTCCTCGCTTTTCAATTATACATCATAATTATATCTATTAATGTACATTATATTTATATATATTACAAATGATGAGCATGCATCTTGTAATTATATACGTAGATACATTATAATTATATATACTTAAATTATATATGTATCATAATTATACGTTATAATTATATATATTACAAATATTGGGCATGCACATTGTAGCTATATGCGGAGATACATTATAATTATATATTATAATTATATGTTGCAATTATACATATTACAAATGATGGGCATGCACATTGTAATTATATACAGAGATACATTATAATTATATATTATACTTTATAAATATATACTTAAATTATATATATGTATATTATAATTCTACGTTATAATTATGTATATTACAGTTGATGGGCATGCACATTGTAATTATATTACGGAGACACAAATATAACACGGTTCGAGCACGGTTGATAGTTTTATGTTAATAATTTAATATAAGCATATCTATAAAAATGATCATAATGAACATTGTTTGAAAATTAATATTTTGACTTCAATCACATATTAATATAAAACATATTCAACAATTAGTGCAACACTAACTATTTTGATGTGACAAAACTTAAAAAATCATTCAAATGTAAAATATAAAAAGAATGCAAATCATAAGATCTTAGAATGCCTTTTAATCCTAAGATTCCGATTTTAAATAGACAAAAAGGTGAGAGAAGAACAAATCGTGTGACTTGATGAAGAATTTACACGTAAGCATGTATTTGAAGAAAATTATACGTTTCAAAAGTGAAGAAGACCAGGGGCGAAGCCAGGATTTCATATTAGGGGGGGCGATATTCGTTAAAAAAAAAATTATACGCACACAACTTATTATTTTCCGGCAGACAACTCTAGAGTGAAGAATCGTTACCTAGCACCAATAGAAAGTTGTCGATTTCGATGAATCTGAGCTAGGCTTTAACTTAGCATAAAATTTAAAACCATGCAAAATATTATTACGCTAAAAAAATTGTATCAAAAAATACCTCAACAAATATATATTGAATAGAGAAATACAACTTTGATTTCTTTATAAATGTCATGTTATATAATCCACAGAGTATCATAAAAACATTAGTCAATTTTATCATATGCTTCTATTGAACATATATATTAATCGTGTTTAGTGTATATTCAAACTATCTCGTAGATAGTTTTAGTAATATAAACAATATAGCTTATTTATAAAGTATAGTAATATCAAAAAATGTGCATATCTCTTAATACGCATTATTAAAATCATAGGAAATTAAGTATTGTTGTCCATAGTTCTGCATTCACTTGATTTATTGAAGAACTAATCGAAATGCCTTTGATAATTTAAACTAACTCATCTACTATATAAGCTCGATAGTATTAATTTGAGGTCATATTTGTTTTTAGTTTAAGCTTTAGGCTTTAAAAATGAAAGACTAAGTAAGACACAAATAAGAATATAAACCCGGAACAATTCAAAAGGTTGTTAAAACTACTCCAGTAAATTATATATATAATTACTATAAACCAATAGTAAGATAAATTAAGTTTAATATATGTGGAAAGTAGCCAAACACTCATAGTGGAATTGGTAGGTCCATTTTCTTCTCTTCTATGGGTAGCAGGCTATTATTGGGGGTGCAAAGATTATCACAATGCAACAAATTATATTTTATTTATACATGTTAATTAGAGAATCATGAGAGGTTGGGGGTGCAGGGGCACCCACATGCACCCCCCGTGCCTCCGCCCCTGAAGAAGACTACTTAATATTTATGCACCGGATACTTTTCTTTCAGAACTTTCAATTGCAATAAATAAACAGCTAAACACTTAATTATAACCTATGATATATTGAGGTCAAAAACTGTACATCCTAATCTTTTTTTCTCAAAGTCGTCTATTAATATGTGATTAAAAAAATAGAGGGTAATATAACTTGAATAGGAGAGGCGAAATGTTTATGGAGAGATCAACCTGCAACGTAAGAATAAGAGGTCAATTGATGTTTTATAATAAAGTCCAAGGAAGAAAGAAAAACCAATTAACAACTCTTACAGAAATCTCGAGTTTGGATAGGAGTGGGGAACTTCTGAGCAAGCAGAGAATGAGGGCAATTTGATGAACATCACCAAACTTGACTTGTCGTACCACCAAATGTGATACGGCCCAAGATGAAGGCCGCAGGGTTTACTAATTAGGAAATTAGTTTATTAAATTATGTTATTCTTATATTAGGAGTCTAATGTTAGTGTTAGATTAGGAATCTTTATTTAATTTGAGTAGTATTAGATTTCTATTTCCTTTAGTAGTTTGGGTTTAATTGGTTAAGGAATTATTAGTTTTAGTATAAATAGTCCAAGTCTTGTAACTTTTATTCATTCAAGAAAATAAAAGTTTAGTTCTCTTAAATTTAGTCTCCCTTCTCTCTTAAATAATTCTTAAAGCTCGTTCTAGCTCGAATAGAACTCTATCCCTAACAATTGATGCTTTCATTATTGATACGGCCCAAGATGAAGGCCGCAGGATTTACTAATTAGGAAATTAATTTATTAAATTATGTTATTCTTATATTAGGAGTCTAATGTTAGCGTTAGATTAGGAATCTTTATTTAATTTGAGTAGTATTAGATTTCTATTTCCTTTAGTAGTCTGGGTTTAATTGGTTAAGGAATTATTAGTCTTAGTATAAATAGTCCAAGTCTTGTAACTTTTATTCATTCAAGAAAATAAAAGTTTAGTTCTCTTAAATTTAGTCTCCCTTCTCTCTTAAATAATTCTTGAAGCTCGTTCTAGCTCGAATAGAACCCTATCCCTAACAAAATGCTTTATGGATCTACAATTTGTCGGAAGCTTGTGTAACACCAAATCTGCGGCTAAGCACTAAAAAACCAAAAAATCGTAGTTTAGACATAACAGAGTTATCCATATCACTTCACTCCCAGACGAACAAATAAAGCTACTCTACTCGATCATTAAAACGGTACTGTGATTATGCCTCACCATAAGAAAAGGTCCATCGATGCATAACAGTGAAATGAGGGGCCAACTTTCAAAAAGCTTGCTGAAATCAATCCTATTAAAAAAGGGCTTCATACGTGAAACTGTAACAACGGTCAACGGCCGTTTGCAAATGTTTGGATATCAGAAAATCACTCAAGTCAACATAATCGTTGTTGAAAACAAACAAGAATATAAGTTTTGGTGCGAAGATTTTGAAGTGACAGAGTCCAGTGCAACGTGATACGATTAAAGATTCAAGATGCGGAGCACTAAGAAGTGATGGTGTATCTGTTAAGGGAAAGGTGATGAAGAGTAACTTGAGATAGGTGAGGCCATGAAAACCTTGAAAATCAGTTGGTGATTTGAAGATACAACGCTTGAGAATCAAACGGGAGATAAAATAAAGAGGGCAAAATCAGAGGGCAAAATCAGAGGGCAAAATCAGAGGAGATAAAATTAATTTTGACTAAATCTTGCTACATATAGATATGAAAAGAATGAAAAGTCTTTATAAGTATCAGTTTCTATAGTTGGAGGAATATTCAAAATCTTTGTACAAATGTGTAGAAACGCATTTATAGTTGTTAAGTCAAGTTAATCTCCCACATTGATTGAGGAGATGGCCTAGAATAAATAAGAGTATATCTCACTTGCAAAGCATCTCAAAATTTGTAAGCAATGCTAGATTTTATTTCCAAAACTCACATGTACATTTTCTTAATTACTAAATTAGGTTTGTTTATATTTGGTGATTTGTTTCTTAATTACATTTTCTTATTTTAAATTAGAGGGCAAAATCAATCAATTATTTAGCAGATCCGGTCTGCTTTCTGCAATTTTACCTGTTCAACAAGTAGATTTTTACCAAATTTTACCTGCTTTTTGCAATCAAACTAGATCTGAACAATCCCCCTAGAATATGTGCCATTTATTACATGTTAAACAATAATTGAATCAGATTTATATGTTAAACAATATCAGCGCATCACCGCTCAGATATGTCCAAACAAAGGCATATTAAATAATGAATATATCAGACCATTGCACTATATACAGATCTCTCCAAATAAAAGCATTAAATAATAAACGAATCGGATCTGTGCACATAAGGTCATTTAAACATAGGATTCGTGCAAATTTTATATTAACTAAATGTCGATACGTAGATCTAGTAATTATTAAGTCAACAATGGGTTTAATTTTTACCCCATTACACTGCTTTGTGTGAGCTCTCCCTGCCTCAAGTGTTATCTTCAACTCAACCTTGCATTTTGGGCATATGTAAATGCATGCCGATTCTCTTGATGCGGTCTTCTTAGTGGTGCTTTTTTCAATGATCTTAGACTTGTTGACCTTACTATAAGGATTGTGGCCCATGTTATCGAAGGAGGAGCTTGCAAATTGAGGGATTTTATCTAATATTTGGTGATGAAGGGTAAATAGTATTTATAATGAAGGGTTTTTTAATCAAAAAGTATTATTAAGGACAAATTAATATTTGTGTCCTCTAAATTTATCCTTTTGAAAATAATGCCCATTAAGTTTCAAGTTATTGGAAATGTTGTTTGCTGAATATGACTGTTCTTATGGCATGCTGCCTTATTATCCAATAGAGGCCCTAAAGTAGTAGTAAAGAAAGACACACACGAACTTTTTTACCAATAATCGTTTCACTCGTTTCGATAAATGCGATCCACGAACACTTTAGTCCATTACAGGTTCATGTCACATAACCCACTGCAAACTATTACACGATATGTTATGGGGTCAGTAAAATAAAAAAGGCTTCTTATTAAGCCAAACATTGAAATTGAGATGGTGAGTGGCCATATCTGATTACACTTTGAGCCATCTTTCACCTACTAATTCAGGAAAGAATAACATTATGTATATCGATTTTAGGAAAAATAAAAAATTGATTTAAAAAGGCAAAGAGATTTGGACTATAGACAAAACATAATAAAATGGGAATGAAATAAAGGGTCAAAAACACATGAATTGAGATGGTGAGTGGCTTCATCTGTCACAAAAAGTCAGAACCAGCACATTAAGATCTCCAAAATAACAGTAAAATTATGTGATTGATTTCGAAAAATTGATTCAAAAGGGCGAAAAGATCTGAACTTTAGACAAAACAAATTTACATATGCCCAAAATGCAAGGTTGAGTTGAAGATAACACTTGAGGCAGAGAGAGCTCACACAAAGCAGTGTAATGGGGTAAAAATTAAACCCAGATTTGACTTAATAATTACTAGATCTACGTATCGACATTTAGTTAATATAAAATTTACACGGATCCTACGTTCAAATGACCTTATGTGCACAGATCCGATTCGTTTATTATTTAATGCTTTTATTTGGAGAGATCTGTATATAGTGCAACGATCTGATATATTCATTATTTAATATGCCTTTATTTGGACATATCTGAGCGGTGATGCGCTGATATTGTTTAACATATAAATCTGATTCAGTTATTGTTTAACATGTAATTAATGGCACAAATCCATAGGGGGATTGTTCAGATCTGGTTTGATTGCAAAAAGCAGGTAAAATTTGGTAAAACTCTACTTGTTCAAGAGGTAAAATTGCAGAAAGCACACTGGATCTGCTAAATAATTGTAGGGATTTGGTGTATTTATTAATCAGAAAACAAACAAAGTACTTTGTTTAACAAAAACCAAGTACATACTCTAGAGATGTAAAATAGAGTACACATAGCTCGATTACAAAATGATTTTGCCAACCAATAAAGTGTGTTTATATTCCAGATTGAAAATGAACAATGAAAGGACACCAGATTAGTTAAACAAATAGCAAAATCAGACAATTATTCAACAGATCTTGGTTACTTTTTGCAAATGTTACCAGAAAATGTTACCTGATCTGAACAATCCATCCCCCTAGGGATCTATGCAATTAATTATATGATAAACAACATATTTATTTTAAATCAAAGAGCAAAATCAGCCAAATATTTAGCAGATCCGGTCTGCTTTCTGCAATTTTACCTCTTGAACAAGTAGAATTTTGCCAAATTTTACCTGCTTTTTGCAATCAAACCAGATCTGAACAATCTCCCTAGAATATGTGCCATTAATTACATGTTAAACAATAACTGAATCAGATTTATATGTTAAGCAATATCAGCACATCACCGCTCAGATATGTCCAAGCAAAGGCATATTAAATAATGAATATATCAGATCGTTGCTCTATATACAGATCTCTCCAAATAAAAGCATTAAATAATAAACGAATCGGATTTGTGCACATAAGGTCATTTAAACATAGGATCCGTGCAAATTTTATATTAACTAAATGCCGATACGTAGATCTAGTAATTATTAAGTGAGATCTGGGTTTAATTTTTACCCCATTACACTGCTTTGTGTGAGCTCTCCCTGCCTCAAGTGTTATCTTCAACTCAACCTTGCATTTTGGGCATATGTAAATGCATGTCGATTCCCTTGATGTGGTCTTCTTAGTGGTGCTTTTTTCAATGATCTTAGACTTGTTAACCTTACTGTAAGGATTGTGACCCATGTTATCGAAGGAGGAGTTTGCAAATTGAGGGATTTTATATAATATTTGGTGATGAAGAGTAAATAGTATTTATAATGAAGGGTTTTTTAATCAAAAATTATTATTAAGGACAAATTAATATTTGTGTCCTGTAAACTTATCCTTTTGAAAATAATGCCCATTAAGTTTCAAGTTATTGGAAATGCTGTTTGCTGAATATGACTGTTCTTATGGCATGCTGCCTTATTATCCAATAAAGGCCCTAAAGTAGTAGTAAAGAAAGACATACACGAACTTCTTACCAATAATCGTTTCACTCGTTTCGATAAATGCGATCCACGAACACTTTAGTCCATCACAAGTACATGATTTCATAATTCACTGCAAACTATTACACGATATGTTATGGGGTCAGCAAAATTAAAAAGGCTTCTTATTAAGCCAACATTGAAATTTAGATGGTGAGTGGCCTTATCTGATTACACTTTAAGCCACCTTTCACCTACTAATTCTGGAAAGAATAACATTATGTATATCGATTTTAGGAAAAATAAAAAATTGATTTAAAAAGGCAAAGAGATTTGGACTATAGACAAAACATAATAAAAATGGAATGAAATAAAGGGTCAAAAACACATGAATTGAGATGGTGAGTGGCCTTATCTGTCACAAAAAGCCAGAACCAGCACATTAAGATCTCCAAAATAACGGTAAAATTATGTGATTGGTTTCGAAAAATTGATTCAAAAGGGCGAAAAGATATGAACTTTAGACAAAACAAATTTACATATGCCCAAAATGTAAGGTTGAGTTGAAGACAACACTTGAGGCAGGGAGAGCTCACAAAAAGCAGTGTAATGGGGTAAAAATTAAACCCAGATCTGACTCAATAATTACTAGATCTACGTATCGGCATTTAGTTAATATAAAATTTGCTCGGATCCAAAATTTGCTCGGATCCTATGTTTAAATGACCTTATGTGCACAGATCCAATTCGTTTATTATTTATTGCTTTTATTTGGAGAGATCTGTATATAGTGCAACGATCTGATATATTCATTATTTAATATGCCTTTGTTTGGACAGATCTGAGCGGTGATGCGCTGATATTGTTTTTACATATAAATTTGATTCAGTTATTGTTTAACATGTAATTAATGGCACAAATCCATAGAGAGATTGTTCAGATCTGGTTTGATTGCAAAAAGCAGGTAAAATTTGGTAAAATTCTACTTGTTCATGAGGTAAAATTGCAGAAAGCAGACCGGATCTGCTAAATAATTGTAGGGATTAGGTCTATTTATTAATCAGAAAACAAACAAAGTACTTTGTTTAACAAAAACAGAGTACATATTCTAGAGATGTAAAACAGAGTACACATAGCTCGATTACAAAATGATTTTGCCAACCAATCAACTGTGTTTATATTCCAGATTGAAAATGAACAATGAAAGGACACCAGATTAGTTAAACAGATAGCAAAATCAGACAATTATTCAACAGATCTTGGTTGCTTTTTGCAAATATTACCAGCAAATGTTACCAGATCTGAACAATCCATCCCCCTAGGGATCTGTGCAATTAATTATATGATAAACAACATATTTATTTTAAATCAGAGGGCAAAATCAGCCAATTATTTAGCGACCCGGTCTACTTTCTGCAATTTTACCTGTTGAACAAGTAGAATTTTACCAAATTTTACGTGCTTTTTGCAATCAAACCAGATCTGAACAATCCCCCTAAAATATGTGCCATTAATTACATGTTAAACAATAATTGAATCAGATTTATATGTTAAACAATATCAGGGCATCACCGCTCATATATGTCCAAACAAAGGCATATTAAATAATGAATATATCAGATCGTTGCACTATATACAGATATCTCCAAATAAAAGCATTAAATAATAAACGAATCGGATCTGTGCACATAAGGTCATTTAAACATAGGATTCGTGCAAATTTTATATTAACTAAATGCCGATACGTAGATCTAGTAATTATTAAGTCAGATCTGGGTTTAATTTTTACCCCATTACACTACTTTGTGTGAGCTCTCCCTGCCTCAAGTGTTATCTTCAACTCAACCTTGCATTTTTTGGCATATGTAAATGCATGTCGATTCCCTTGATGCGGTCTTCTTAGTGGTGCTTTTGACAATGATCTTAGACTTGTTAACCTTACTGTAAGGATTGTGAGCCATGTTATCGAAGGAGGAGCTTGCAAATTGAGGGATTTTATCTAATATTTGGTGATGAAGGGTAAATAGTATTTATAATGAAGGGTTTTTTAATCAAAAAGTATTATTAAGGACAAATTAATATTTGTGTCCTGTAAATTTATGCTTTTGAAAATAATGCTCATTAAGTTTCAAGTTATTGGAAATGCTGTTTGGTGAATATGACTGTACTTATGGCATGCTGCCTTATTATCCAATAAAGGCCCTAAAGTAGTAGTAAAGAAAGACATACACGAACTTCTTACCAATAATCGTTTCACTCGTTTCGATAAATGCGATCCACGAACACTTTAGTCCATCACAGGTTCATGATTACATAATTCACTATAAACTATTACACGATATGTTATGGGGTCAGCAAAATTAAAAAGGCTTCTTATTAAGCCAAACATTGAAATTGAGATGGTGAGTGGCCTTATCTGATTATACTTTGAGCCATCTTTCACCTACTAATTCAGGAAATAATAACATTATGTATACCGATTTTAGGAAAAATAAAAAATTGATTTAAAAAGGCAAAGAAATTTGGACTATTGACAAAACATAATAAAAATGGAATGAATTAAAGGGTCAAAAACACATGAATTGAGATGGTGAGTGGCCTTATCTGTCACAAAAAGTCAGAACCAGCACATTAAGATCTCCAAAATAACAGTAAAATTATGTGATTGATTTCGAAAAATTGATTCAAAAGGGCGAAAAGATCTGAACTTTAGACAAAACAAATTTACGTATGCCCAAAATGCAAGGTTGAGTTGAAGATAACACTTGAGGCAGGGAGAGCTCACACAAAGCAGTGTAATGGGGTAAAAATTAAACCCATATCTGACTTAATAATTACTAGATCTACGTATCGGCATTTAGTTAATATAAAATTTGCACGGATCCTATGTTTAAATGACCTTATGTGCACAGATCCCATTCGTTTATTATTTAATGCTTTTATTTGGAGAGATCTGTATATAGTGCAACGATCTGATATATTCATTATTTAATATGCCTTTGTTTGGACATATCTGAGCGGTGATGCGTTGATATTGTTTAACATATAAATCTGATTCAGTTATTGTTTAACATGTAATTAATGGCACAAATCCATAGGGAGATTGTTCAGATCTAGTTTGATTGCAAAAAACAGGTAAATTTTGGTAAAATTCTACCTGTTCAAGAGGTAAAATTGCAGAAAGCAGACTGAATCTGCTAAATAATTGTAGGGATTTGGTGTATTTATTAATCTGAAAACAAACAAAGTACTTTGTTTAACAAAAACAGAGTACATACTCTAGAGATGTAAAACAGAGTACACATAGCTCGATTACAAACTGATTTTGCCAATCAATCAAGTGTGTTTATATTCCAGATTGAAAATGAACAATGAAAGGACACCAAATTAGTTAAACAGATAGCAAAACCAGACAATTATCCAACATATCTTGGTTGCTTTCTGCAAATGTTACCAGCAAATGTTACCAGATCTGAACAATCCATCTCCCTAGGGATCTGTGCAATTAATTATATGATAAACAACATATTTATTTTAAATGAGAGGGCAAAATCAGCCAATTATTTAGCAGATCCGGTCTACTTTTTGCAATTTTACCTGTTGAACAAGTAGAATTTTACCAAATTTTACCTGCTTTTTGCAATAAAACTAGATCTGAACAATCCCCCTAGAATATGTGCCATTAATTACATGTTAAACAATAACTGAATCAAATTTATATGTTAAACAATATCAGCGCATCACCGCTCAGATATGTCCAAACAAAGGCATATTAAATAATGAATATATCAGATCGTTGCACTATATACAGATCTCTCCAAATAAAAGCATTAAATAATAAACGAATCGGATCTGTGCACATAAGGTCATTTAAACATAGGATTTGTGCAAATTTTATATTAAATTAAATGCCGATACGTAGATCTAGTAATTATTAAGTCAGATATGGGTTTAATTTTTACCCCATTACACTACTTTGTGTAAGCTCTCCCTGCCTCAAGTGTTATCTTCAACTCAACCTTGCATTTTTGGCATATGTAAATGCATGTCGATTCCCTTGATGCGGTCTTCTTAGTGGTGTTTTTTTCAATGATCTTAGACTTGTTGACTTTACTGTAAGGATTGTGACCCATGTTATCGAAGGAGGAGCTTGCAAATTGAGGGATTTTATCTAATATTTGGTGATGAAGGGTAAATAGTATTTATAATGAAGGGTTTTTTAATCAAAAAGTATTATTAATGACAAATTAATATTTGTGTCCTGTAAATTTATGCTTTTGAAAATAATGCTCATTAAGTTTCAAGTTATTGGAAATGCTGTTTGCTGAATATGACTGTTCTTATGGCATGCTGCCTTATTATCCAATAGAGGCCCTAAAGTAGTAGTAAAGAAAGACACACACGAACTTCTTACCAATAATCGTTTCACTCGTTTCGATAAATGCGATCCACAAACACTTTAGTCAATTACAGGTTCATGATCACATAATCCACGGCAAACTATTACACGATATGTTATGGGGTCAGCAAAATTAAAAAGGCTTCTTATTAAGCCAAACATTGAAATTGAGATGGTGAGTGGCCTTATCTGATTACACTTTGAGCCATCTTTCACCTACTAATTCAGGAAAGAATAACATTATGTATATCGATTTTAGGAAAAATAAAAAATTAATTTAAAAAGGCGAAGAGATATTTGTACTATAGACAAAACATAATAAAAATGGTATGAAATAAAGGGTAAAAAACACATGAATTGAGATGGTGAGTGGCCTTATCTGTCACAAAAAGTCAGAACCAGCACATTAAGATCTCCAAAATAACAGTAAAATTATGTGATTGATTTCGAAAAATTGATTCAAAAGGGCGAAAAGATCTGAACTTTGAAATTTAGACAAAACAAATTAAATTGAATGAAATTAAAGGGCAAAAAACACATAAATTGAGATGGTAATTGGCCTTATCTGTATAAAGATACAAGATATTGAAATCTCCGGCATCACACCATCATTGGGTTCAAATTATTAATTTAGAAGAAGAATTGGCCGAGGATTGAGATCTGAAATTTGAGAGAGAGAGAGAGAGCGAAGAGTCCAAGAAAGGAACGACTTTTTCAATGCCCAAAACAACAAGAATAGAGAAAAACGAAAATCCGTCAAAAGTATCAACCCAACTTAAATACCTGATTTGCGCTTGTAAGAATCATTCATAGGCAGCTCTCACTAATCACTAGGTAATTAATTACCTTGATTTAGGGTAGTAATGTGTTTTATTTCTAGGCATAATTACAGTTACACCACCAAAGAGGTTCCCCTCTAGTAATTTACCTCCCCTCCCACCACAAAAAGATAGAAATGAGCTTTCAATTTTATACTTATCAACTTATTATGTGTTAAAAAAATTAGATTTAATCTTCAACAAGAGGCTATTTAATAAATTTGGCACCATTTTAATTTACAAGCTATGGATAAATTCTAAAACAATATTATAATAGACTGATTTAGTTTTGTTTTTTTTTTTTGTTTCTCAGTGGTGTCCGCTTATGTGACTAATCCAGCCGAGCACCGCCGGACCCTTTTTGAGGGGGCGGCTCTCCCAGCGGTTTTTTTTACATCCACAATACTCAAACCCGAGACATTTCTTAAGTGAACTCAAGTCCCTTACCACTTGAGCCAACAACCGTTGGCGACTGATTTAGTTATTTATTAACGTTATTACTATCTATAAATTCTAAAATCAATCTAATTTATCCTCATAATAATTGTATCTTAGATCCAAGGCCGTTATAATGAGTTAGTTTTGGTGGCCTTGGATGGCTTCCTACAAAATTGTTTTACATCTTCTTCTACATCATATAAATGAGTGCCATGCAGAATAAAATTAAAGTTCCTTAACGCCATTATAACTGCCCACACTGCCTCATTAATTATCAAAAAGAAAAAAAATTGCCCACTCTCTCAATAACTTCACGTAGGGGTGTTTGCGGTCGGGTTTTGGTGGGTTGTCATAAGAAAAGACACTATACCCAACACTTGCGATTTACCAATTTTTTCAATCGGGCGGGTGAATCTATTTTGAAGGACATGTTGGTTGCGAGTTAGGCGGGTGCGGGCGGTTGACGGGTTATGTTATACATCAAATCAAAAAAAAAAAAAAACTTCCATGTTTTAAAAAACACAAATTATGTGCCGCAGTGATCCTATATTATTTGTATTTAAGAAATATCCTCTAATTTTTTTCTTGTTTTTTCTTTCGTATGTTTATACTATTTACAAGTTCAGTGTATGCATTATTATTATCGAGTTTCAACCATATGTATGTAAAGTCTTTCCTTAATACGCATCAGATTATTAAATTTTCAAGTCATAGATTAACTAGAGTGTTGTGTAGTTATCTCTATTATTTTGCTAGTACACAAATATTTTTTTTCTCATTGAAGTGTTTAGACAAATGAACTAATATATTTTTTATTTTCTATCATATGCAGGTAGGCGGTTAGCGGGCGGGCGTATGTCTCAACCCGCAACCCACCCGCTCAACGGCCGGTTGCCATCTTTTCCAACCATGATACAAGTTAAAAAAATTAAAACATGCAGGTGATGGTTTGTACGGGTCAGATTTAGGCGGGTAGGGCGGGTTTATGAACACCCCTAACTTTACGGGAGTTTAAAAATAAAATGGAATAACATTGAAATTAAAATTCTAACATCCCTTGATTCTCTCCCCTATTTAAGCAATTGCCAAACTGTGACTCCCTAGTAATTGATTGCTTTTTTTATGACTGAACACTAATTTTTCCTCTATTGTTTTACTTTTTTTTGTCTAACTATTGTTTTCTTATTTATTTACATGTGCATAGGTTGATAACAGTGAGTCCAACATAATTTTGAGATTTGAATCATTGACAAACATGGTATTAAGAAATTTTAAGTTTATTCCTGCCACTCATCTAGATGATGATGTTGCACAATTTTGTAGGAGAGAATTCAAGTCCAAATTTTTCTACTGACAAAATCTTTAATTGTGTTTTATTCGTTATGAAGAAATCAAACGATACTCAAAATTTTCTCAAAAAAAAAAAAAAAAACGATACTCAAAATAATTTCAGACTTTGACTTACATGAAGAAAAGAAATCTGCAGTTTGGTCGACAACTTTGTTTTCGTTAGTTCTCAATATAATAAACATGCATGTTCGGATATTTTCAAGACTTCAAAAGGTATTAAGACATCTTATAAAAATTAGATTCGATCATATACGTTGTATTATAGATGGCGATTTACAATTTCATTTTATTATGTGATGAGAGTAAGACAAAATAAAAAAACGTTAGTACAGCAAACTGTGGATCAATCATTGTGAAATTTAAATACTTGAAGGGTCACTTAGAAGTCATGCTCCAAAAGATTAAAATCATCCCATCACCTGTTCAACACCATTCAGACTCCCAAGTCCCAACCCTTAAAGTTACAACATCATAGAAATACAAAAGTTTCAGCACTAACAAGCAAGGTGTTTCTATGTAAATAAACCATCATGGTACACATGCATCTTAACACCTGATTCAAATACTATTGCTGCTTCTTTTGATGCTCGAGAAAGCAACATCAACTGGTTCGATATGCTAAATTAATCAACGATACTGGTTGATGTATGTGCATCAACTACCAATACACGGTGGGGATGGGGTGTTGAGTGGTTATTCCTACAATTATGAGATCTCATTTTAATCTCAATTATCGGTTGTACATACATCGAATGTATATATTAATTTCTCTTTGAACAACCATAGTCTTTAGCCTTGGTGAACAAGAAAGTAAAAGCTTTACAAAAAGATTTTCGTCAAATCATACTTTCAAGTTGGATCTTTTTTCAAAGGCAAAGTGGCAAACTATTAAATATATTTTATTTCTCTTCATAAACTATTAAAAAAAAAGCTATATTTTATGTACAGATGCATTTATTATATGAGACTGATATTTAGTAGTGCCGTATGTACTATGTACCCTATACCAGACACGTTGCAGGATACTAGGCATAATTAGATGCCATTATTATAAAATTATGTCTAGTTTAGTTGAATAGACAAACAATGCAATATCTTTCTCTCAAAAAATAAAAATAATGCAATATTATCTTCTTCTTTTGTCTAAAGATAATTAATTTACTTATTTATTTATTTATTTATCCATAACCTTAATAAACTAATTACATATTTTAAAATTACTTCGAAAATTTAATTAACAAAATAATTAAATTTAAATGAGATTTCTTACATGTAAATTTTATTTTTATTTTTTGAAGAAAATATTTCATTAAACTGCACGAGAAAGTGCAAAACGTTCAAATACAAACTTTGTAAATCATGAAACGCAATCGCAACAACTAAACTAAAAACTCCTAAGGCTACTAATGAGCTGCAAAACTAAGATCAAGAGGATCAAAAGAATCGCCAACTGTCGTTCGTGCTAAAGAATGCGCCACATGATTTGGTCTCGCCCAATCCAACGGATTGTAAAGCCATCCCTTGGTACGAATAAATAAAGGAAATTCGCCACAATATTCCCATAACTAACATCACTTTGAGCATGAATGATGTTCAAACAATCGCCCTCAAATATAACATCGCGCCAACCCATTCCCACGACTAATTTTATTGTCCAAAGAACCGCCACGACCTCAATACAAACCGGAGTAAGTGTCGCCAATCTTTTTTGAACACGAGCGATCGTGTTACCCTCATGATCACGAACCACCACGCCAATCCCTACCGCCATCTATTCCTCAAAGCGCGCGCCATCAAAATTAATTTTAGGAACTTTCTCTCGTGGAGCTTCCCATTCTTTATTACCGACGTGCGTAAGATGAGTATAGTTCCGCCCAATATTATTCCATGTTGCCGCATATGACAACGCAACATTGACAATTTCTGCTGAATTATAATGTCCCTCCCCCGCGAGTATTTAATTTCGATTATGCCACATCATCCAACACAATGTAATCGCGGTCTCCGTTCTCTCCTTTCCCAGTTTCTCCAACATCTGATGAAACCACCCGACCAGTCCCTCTGTATCCCGTCGCATAGAGTGTGTAGCAAAATTTGCAATCGCCCATATTTGACGCGCAATATGACATTCAAACGAGACATGAATCGTAGTTTCTTCCAACTCCCCGCACGCTACGCACATAGACGAATCGCCCAATCTCCGTTGCGCCAAATTGGACAGTGTTGGCAAAATATTCGAGCAGGCCCTCCACCAAAACAGCTTTATTTTATTCGCACAGCCCAGGCACCACAATTTTTTCCAAGCCACTTGATCGCTCGAGCTTGTGACATCCCAATTCCCGCGAGTTGTTAAACCTTCGGAACAGATCATATGATACGAACTACGTACCGAGAACCGACCATGCTTCTCATAATGCCATAGTTGATGATCCTCTCGGTCCAAACTACCCAGCGGTATAGCGAGGATAATATTAGCGTCAACGTACCAATAAAATTTGCCGCACCAAGTCGACGTCCCACCAGCCCGTCGCATCATCAATTAAATCACGAACTCGCTCCACAGTTGGTTGGGTAGGTCGCGGCGTTATAGACCGAAACGTATCGTGGCAGCCATGCGTCGACATAGTTAATCTTACCAAAAGCATCTCATCTATATTGCTCGAATGGAGACTCATATATGACACGCTACGAGCACGATTGAGAATTTTATGTTAATAATTAAATATAAGCATATCTATAAAAATTATCACAATGAACATTGTTTGAAAATTAGTATTTTGACTTCTATCACATATTAATGTAAAACATATTAAACTTGAAACACAATTAATGCAACACTAACTATTTTGATGTGACAAAACTTAAAAATCATTCAAATGTAAAATATCAAAGAAAGCAAATCATAAGATCTTAGAAGGGAATGCCTTTTAATCCTAAGATTCCGATTTTAAATAGACAAAAGGTGAGAGAAGAACAAGTCGTGTGACCTAGGTCACATAATTCGCGCACCCCCCCTCACGCACTAGCGCTCGATTCGCGAACTCACGAATTGAGTGCGCGTGCGGCGCTCCAGTGCGAATTAGTATTTACTAATTCGCGAACTAAGAAATACTAGTTCGCGAACTAAGAAATACTAATTCGCGAACTAAGAGATACTAATTCGCGAACTAAGAAATACTAATTCGCGAACTAAGAGATACTAATTCGCGAATTAAGTGTAAATGCGTAATTTGTGCACAAATTTTCCTTTTTTTTTCTTTTTTTTTTCTTTTTTTTTCCTTTTTTTTTTTTTTTACTTTTGAAATTCACATGAACAAAAATCATATATAGTTAAGATTTGGAGGAATTTTTAAATCTACCCATTAAGTTTGCCATTTTTCTAAAACTACCCAAAAGAATTTTGGGCTTCAAAAATATGCCGTAACTATATGTATACCTTGTCAAAAATACTCAATCTCTATTATTTGGGCTATTTGGTCCACGTGGCGGCCACATCGCCGCCACGTAGAATTTTTAGGACATTTTCATCAAAACTTACAAAAATTCGTTCATAATAGAATAATAGAATAATTCTACTTACAAAAAATTAACATATACTTTCAGAAAGCAGAATATTTTCAACAGACATAATTGTTTAAAGCTATTTCGAATTAAAACATCAAGCTTAAAAAGTATTAATTAGATTTGTTGCAAAAATTTAATTTCTGAAAATTTATATCGTTTGATCAAGATGAAGTTTTTTCTGAATTATTAATTAAATAAAAATCTAGTTTAATTAATGGAATTCTTATTTTTTTGAATTTTCTTTTTTTATCACGTTTTTAAATAGTATAATATAAAAAAATTTAAGATATAAATATAAATAGTAGTTAAGTTTTTAAGATATAAATATAAAAAAGTAAGCAAAATAATAAATACTAGTAGTTTAGTTTTTAAGATATAATATATTTTGTTGATGCTTGCAAGTGAGTGAAATATAGCATGTCACCACGTCATTCATTTTCTGAATGTAATAGCAAGTAATTTAGATGCTGTGATGAACAAACTGACATTTTGATGAATGAAAAGACTTATCTTGTTTATGATTATTAGTATTGTTTTGGGGGAAATAATCATTTTGTTGCCTAATATTAAAAAAATTACTTAATATTATTAATATTTTAATATTTTTTAATAGACGCATTAGAGGCGCATTAAGAAGTGAATTTTTGAAAATAGGCGAACTGGCGCACCCGCACACGCACACGCACGCGCTCGCGTTTACGACTTATGTGACATAGCGTGTGACTTAGAATTACACGTACGCATGAAATTGAAGAAAATTACTTTTCACATCAGATTCTTCTATCATAACAAAAAAGGGCAAAAGTGAAGAAGACTACTTAATAGTTAATACTTATGCACCGGTTTACTTTTCTTTCACAACTTTCAATTGCAATACATAAACAGCTAAACACTTAATTTAACCTATGATATATTGAGGTCAAAAACTGTACAGCCTAATCTTTTTTTTTCTCAAAGTCGTCTACTAATATGTGATTAAAAAAATAGAGGGTAATATAACTTGATTAGGAGAGGCGAAATGTTTATGGAGTAAAGCAAAACTCTAGTCTTTTCTATCTCACAATTAGGATATAGCTTACCAAAAGAAAACGAAAACTTCTTTCTCTCATTTACTATGTTTAATATCTAATTACATTACTCCCTACATAGTTGAGTTCTAACTATATATATTTCTCTTCTCCCCACATGATTGACTAGTATGAAATTGAAATGTGACAAAGCTATTCTAGTCTTATTATATTGCTGCTGACTATTTTTCATGTTCACATATGAGTCATAGTCATAGTTTAATTCAGTGCGCCTCATTGAGGTGAACAAACAAAGGATTCTTAATTCAATTTTTTTAGCATCTATTGTGAATTGTTTGATATCTTTTTCTGTCTATAGGAAACAAAGCGAGATAGAGAAAGTATACCTTGTGGATCATGCAAAAAGGAATTAATAATAATGATAATGACTAAATACATTGAAACTCCTATCTCAATTAATACATAAATTCGAGACTAAATTAACATATTTTAATGCAAGTAATCATACATTTCTTTGATTTATCACATGAATAAATAAATAGCACAAAAAATATTCAGACTCGTCTTCGATTAGCTATGTAAATATTTTTATTGTTTTCAAGCGCAAAAAAAACGCACTCAAATTCACGTATTTGTAAATTTGACGCTTGCACACTCGCATTACGTGACCCAGGCCCACATATGAGTCATAGTTTATTAGTAGTGTTTTTTTTTTTTTGGTCACAAAATAGAGGATTTATTCCAGACATAAGTTCAAACATGCAGTACAGAAGGAGGAAGAATCCTCAATAATCTCTGGGAAAATTACAAAAGGGAAAGATACAGAATCAAAAGTCCCACTCCAATTATTTGAACACGCCCACTTTGCAAGATTGTGTGCACTTGAGTTACCAAGCCTAGGAATATGCTTAATTCGCCACTTTGGGAAGAATTTCCAAATTGATCTAATGGAGTGCAGTTCAGGGGCAGCAGTCCAAAAGGAGTTCCATAAGCTTTTGGAGATAGCTGTAGCTGCGGCGGACGAATCAGTCTCGAATAAAACTCGATCGAACATTCTGGAATGGAGAAAGGATGAGGCTTCAGCGATAGCCATAATTTCTGCCGTTGTAACATCAAGGCACGGTTTAGTGACAGCAGCAGCGCCGAGCAATCCATTGCAGTGATTCCGAATGATAAAAGCAACCGTGGCAACACCATTAGAAAAAGCTGCATCCGAATTAACTTTAAGCCAACAAACAGGAGGAGGTTTCCATGAGTATGAAAGCGTAGCGGCACGAGAAACCACCTGTTTGCAAATCTGAGCATTAAAAAAATTTGCAGCTTCATTTTGCGACCAATCTGTAACCTGCTCAACAGTAAACGCAACGAGATTATGCAAAATATTATTCCTAGTTTTCCAAATGTAATTCATCGCACAAAGTGAGAATGAAATAAACTCTGTATGAAGCGAGGGACAAGGGAATAAACTGCCTGATATATCCAGAATAACAGTAAGCCATTTCCTAATATCAAGATGAAGCACATTTGACAATTTAAAGCTCCATTTAGATGAAAACCAGACTTTTGTGGCAAAAGGGCATTCCATAAAAATGTGTTCGAGGCTTTCAATAGAGTTATCACAAAGCAAACAACCGGGATCCATCGAGGGTAAAAATGTGCAAAGCTTAGATCGAGTTGGTATAGCGTTACAACAGATTTTCCAGGCAAACAGTTTCAGCCTTTCATGAGTAGGAGCAGTCCAAATGAGTTTGAAAAGCTTTGCGAGGTCCGGAGGCGTTGAGGCGAAGCGTCGTTTTTGATCCACCATATAGGCGCTTTTAGAAGTGAACATACCAGATTTACTAGGTGTCCAGATCGCACGACAAAGTTCCCGAGAAGAGGGAATATGAATTTTGAGAATTTCTTTAACAATTGAAGGCGGGAAAAGAGAGTGAAGCCGAGTCACATCCCACTCATTGCCACTATGCAGCTGCAAATCCTTCACTAAGGCGACTGTAGGACCTGCTGTGATTAAATCCCCGGGAATTCTGAAATCAGGCAATGAAGGTATCCATGGGTCCTCAAAGATGCGAGCAACAGATGCCGGGAAAATCCGAAGGCAGTAGCCTTTAGGGAGAATATCCCTAACTTCACAGATGTTCTTCCATAATCAAGAGTCTCCATTTTTGATTGGAAGAGTAATGAAATCTTTATCTCGAATATATTTTGACATTAAAAGCTCAACCCACAGCTTAGAGTTACTAGTGAGAATCTGCCAAGAAGCTTTGGATAGAAGGGCACGATTAAAATCATGTAAACGTCTGAAACCCAAACCCCCCTTACTCTTCGGTTTACAAATAGTATCCCAGCTCTTGAGAGCCAGGAAATTTGTAGAGTTATTTCCATTCCACCAAAAACGACGAATTTTCTTATCCATCCGATCACAAACAGGTTTAGGGATAAGCACTGACGACATGGGATACACTGGTTGACTGAGAGCCACAAATTTAACAAGAACGGTACGGCCGGCTTGGGAGAGAAGCTGAGATTTCCAGCCCTTGAGATGAGAATCTAACTTGTCCTCGATATCTGAAAAATTTCCAGCTTTGCGATTTGATAAGCAAAAAGGCAGCCCCAAATGTTTTAGCTTGTGATTGCATTTTTTCATTCCAAGAAGGTTACGGATAGAAATCTTTGTGAGCGGGCTGGAATTCTTACTGAAATGGATATGAGATTTTTCATAGCTGATTTTCTGCCCAGTCCATTCCTCAAAGAGAGAGAGGCATTTTTGGACTTGTTTGGCTTCGGCAATATTAGCTCGGCAGAAAATAACTAAATCATCCGCATACATAACATGGGAAAGGGGAGGAGCCCCTCGGCTGACTTTCACACCATGGATGAGTTTAAGGGACTCGGCACGGGTCAATATTTGAGAGAGAATATCCGCCACAAGAATGAAAAGGGTAGGGGATAAGGGATCCCCTTGTCTGATGCCCCGAGAAGGGGTGAAGTAACCAAAAGGGGAGCCATTGACGAGAGTGGAAACGGAAGTGGTGGAGACACACTCCATGATCAGTTTGGAGAAGTTTTTATCACAACCAAGCTTATCCAAGATATGGATCACAACACTCCACTCAACCCGGTCAAATGCCTTCGCCAAATCAATTTTAATAGCCATCAGCGGATTCTTCCCCCTTTTAGAATTCAAATGGTGCATCAATTCTTGCACGATGATAATATTTTCCGCAATGTTCCTACCTGGAACAAAAGCTGTTTGGAGGGGAGAGATAATCTTGTGGAGGAGGGGTTTTAGCCGATTAGCAAGTATTTTAGAAATAATTTTGTAAATCGTGTTACACAAGCTAATTGGCCTAAACTGCTCCACTTTAGATGCCATGTTTTTTTTAGGGATAAGAGAGATAAACGTGTGATTAAACGCACGCATAAGCTTACCCGAGGAAAAGAAAAACAACACGGAATTTGTGACCTCTTTTTCCACTATATGCCAATGATTTTTGAAAAACACAGGTGAGAATCCATCGGGGCCTGGACTTTTGAAAGATTCAAAGGAAAACACAATGTTTTTAATTTCTTCCACGGAAGGAGGGAGGAGCAGATCATAGTTCTCCTCTTCACTGATGATATTAGGAAAAATATTTTCAAAATCTAGAGGAGGGCAGGGATTGACTGTGCGGAAAAGAACTTTGAAATAATCATCAAAAACTCTCCCAATCTGACTCCACTCATCAACACAAGAATTAGAGACAGGATCAAATATCAAAGAAATACGGTTAACGCGTCTACGAAAAATAGTAGATAGGTGAAAGTACCGTGTATTAGCGTCTCCGTGTTTCAGCCATTCCTCATTTGCTCTTTGCCGCCATTTGATTTCCTCAAGTAGGAGGATATCATCAAGCTGCAACTGTAACTGCTCTTCCATTTCTAGAGTAATGGTTGTTTGAGGTAAGGCTTGAAGATTATCGATCTGGGATCGAAGATTGGTTATAGCAGGCCGGGAAAGATTGAAATTATTTCGACTCCAACTTTTGAGAGCGTGGCGAGTGGACTTGATGTCATGATGGAGGATTTGATGAGGAGATAGAGAAGGGAGTGAGGACCAGGCATTAAGAATTATGGAGTCGCATTCGGGGTGTTTTGACCAGTATGCTTCAAAGCGGAAAGGCTTGGGGCCAGAAGTTCTTTTTGGTAGAGTGTCAAGTAGCAGGGGAGAATGGTCAGATTTGATAGCTGGAAGGTGAGTCAGTGATGCATTTGGGAAAGAGCTGTTCCAGTGTTGGTTTGCCACAGCTCTATCGATACGTTGTCGGATGTTTGCCACTCCCGAACGTTTGTTCGACCAAGTGAAGTCATTTCCCCGATAGTCAATATCCTCAAGACCCACTGTGAGCATTAAGTGAGACAGTCCAATGCTCGAACTGGCTTGAAAAGCTCGACCCCCTGATTTATCTGCATGTGTGGTGATATCGTTAAAATCTCCCATGAGAAGCCAAGGCTTTGGATCATCGTTCAGGTCATATAGGAGGGACCAGAATCCAACTTTTTCCAAATGAGCACATGGTGCATGGACAGTAGTAAGCATCCAATCATTATTAATTTCCGCATGAAAAAGCCAAGCATTTTGGAGAACGATCCGAAGACTGATATGATGTCGCCAACCGATCAGCGTGCCTTTAGCGATACCTTGGGGAGGAATGAATTCTACCTGAGTATAACTAGCACGATTGAGGATTCGAAAAAGAGTTCTATTTTTGGAGGTTTTAATTTCACTAAGGAAGATGATATCTGGAGAGTGGGTCGATAGTAAATCTCTGAGTTCACGTCTCGCCTCGGGTCGACCCAGCCCGCGATAGTTCCAGGAAAATATGAGCATTATGGCGTTTGTCCCGAAGGACCAACGTGTTTCAGAGACTTGCGAGATGGAGGAGAAGGGTATTTTGAGAGTTATTAGTAGTGTTGTATGTAGTATGTGCCCCCATACCTTTTTTTTTAAGAGACACAAAATAAAAACTCAAAAGAGAGTCACGAAAATATAAAAAACAACCATTTGAACGTTAAACGAGACACGTTACAGGATACTAGGCATAATTAGATGTCATTATTATAAAATTATGTCTAGTTTAGTTGAATAGGCAAATAATGCAATATCTTTCTCTCAAAAAAAAAATAATGCAATATCTACTTCTTCTTCTGTCTAAAGATAATTAATTTACTTATTTATTTATCCATAACCTTAATAAACTAATTTCATATTTTAAAATTACTTCGAAATTTTAAAGAACAAAATAATTAAATTTAAATGAGATTTCTTACATGTAATTTTTTTTTAAGAAAAGATTTCATTAAACTGCACGAGAAAGTGCAAACCGTTCAAATACAAACTCTGTAAATCATGAAACACAATCGCAACAACTAAACTAAAAACTCCTAAGGCTACTAATGAGATGCAAAACTAAGATCGGGATGATCAAAAGAATCGCCAACTGTCGTTCGTGCTAAGAATGCGCCACATGATTTGCGTCTCGCCCAATCCCTTGGTACGAATAAACGAAGGAAATCCGCCACAATATTCCCATAACTAACATAACTTTGAGCCCGATGAATAATGTCATGAATGATGTTCAAACAATCGCCCTCAAATATAACATCGCGCCAACCCATTCCCACGGCTAATTTTAGTGCCCAAAGAGCCGTCACGGCCTCAATACAAACCGGAGTAAGTGTCGCTAATCTTTTTTGAACACGAGCGATCGTGTTACCCTCATGATCACGAACCACCACACCAATCCCTACCGCCATCTCTTCCTCAAATCGCGCGCCATCAAAATTAATTTTAAGAACTCTCTCTCGTGGAGCTTCACATTCTGTATTACCGACATGCGTAAGATGAGTAGAGTTTCGCCAAATATTATTCCATGTTGCCGCATATGACAACGCAACATCGACAATCTCTGCTGAATTATAATGTCCCTCCCCCGCTAGTATTTGATTTTGATTATGCCACATCATCCAACACAATGTAATCGCGGTCTCCGTTCTTTCCTTTCCCAGTTCCTCCAACATCCGATGAAACCACCCGATCAGTCCCTCCGTATCCCGTCGCATAGAGTGCGTAGCAAAATTTGCAATCGCCCATAATTGAATCGCAATATGACATTCAAACAAGACATGAATCGTAGTTTCTTCCAACTCCCCGCACGCTACGCACATAGACGAATCGCCCAATCTCCGTCGCGCCAAATTGGACAGTGTTGACAAATTCTCATAATGCCATAGTTGCTGATCCTCTCGGTCCAAACTACCCAGTTGTATAGCAAAGATAATATTAGCGTCAACGTCCCAACAAATCTGCCGCACCAAGTCGACGTCCCACCAGCCCGTTGCATCATCAATTAAATCACGAACTCGCTCCACAGTTGGCTGGGTAGGTCGCGGCGTTATAGGCCGAAACGTAATGGGTCGAGGCAGCCATGCGTCGACAGAGTTAATCTTACCAAAAGAATTTCATCTATATTGCTCGAATGGAGACACCGATATGACACGCTACGAGCACGATTGAGAATTTTATGTTAATAATTAAATATAAGCATATCTATAAAAATGATCACAATGAACATTGCTTGAAAATTAGTATTTTGACTTCAATCACATATTAATGTAAAACATATTAAACTTGAAACACAATTAATGCAACACTAACTATTTTGATGTGACAAAACTTAAAAATCATTCAAATGTAAAATATCAAAGAATGCAAATCATAAGATCTTAGAAGGGCATGCCTTTTAATCCTAAGATTCCGATTTTAAATAGACAAAAGGTGAGAGAAGAACAAATCATGTGACTTAGAATTACACGTACGCATGAAATTGAAGAAAATTACTTTTCACATCAGATTCTTCTATCATAACAAAGAAGGGGCAAAAGTGAAGAAGACTACTTAATAGTTAATACTTACTTATGCACCGGTTTACTTTTCTTTCACAACTTTCAATTGCAATATTCTCATGGGTAAAGCTACTTTACCAACCTCGCGCTATATACGGGATACTCTTGACAAATTCTGCAATGCGCCCGACCTTAAGCTAAGTCCACAAAAATCAAAATTTTTCTTCTCAAAAGGAGACGGGGCTTGTTTGAAGCGAGCGATCAGTGACACCTTGGGCTTTGGCCAAACTTGCAACCTCGGGAAATATTTGGGGGTGAAGCTTGTGCATGGGAGAATCAATCGTGAAACTCATGCTGAGATTTTTGTGTAAGTTCTTAACGCATATATCGGTGAAATCATCACACGTAAACCGTATACATCATGTTAAACTATCGAGATTCAATAGAGATAAGATAGCGGAAGCGTACCGGATTCCATAGCGATTGATTGATTGATGAATTGCGTAGTTAGTCTTCCAAATCAGCACAAGCCCCAATGGAGAGTTCCTTAAGTTCTCTCATGCTCTATCTATTGACGGGATATAGAAAAGAATGTAACTTGTGTGACTTGGGGACCAAGACCACCTTTATATACTAAGACATATTGCCCTAGCTTTGTAACTTGGGTTTTAGCCCATCATTGTAAGGCCAACACCCTTTAAGATACATAAAGCCCAAATTAACTGTAACCTTAGATCACTTTTAGTTGGGCTATAATTTACGATGTACTGCATTTCACAATTATTTGCATATAAGTCCAACGTTGGATTAACGATCCAATATTATTGGATTTATGATCCAACATTTTGATCGAGTTATGTTGCGCTTTAGCGGTTGGAAAAGCCAACTCCTCTCCCTCGCGGGGCGAGCAACCCTTATTCCATCGGTTTCATCGTCAATGCCGGTCTATACCATGCAGTCGGCATGGTTACCCGAGAATGTTTGTGATAAATTGGATCGCCTCAACCGCGATTTCCTGTGGTCGAACGACATCTCAAAGAAAAAACTGCACCTTGTCGGGTGGGAAAAAGTCACACGACCGAAACAAGAAGGTGGGTTAGGACTTCGTCGAACTCGTATTTGCAACGAAGCGCTACTCGGGAAAATTTCTTGGAAGATATTGAACAGAGAACACACGGTTTGGAGTGATCTCATTAATTCGAAGTACCTAAAGGGGGAGAGCCTTACTTGTATCACGGCTAAACAAGGTGATAGTGCGATGTGGAAAGGAATTCTGAGATATATGGGGTTGATGCGGCCATTCATCCGTTGGAAAATAGGGAGGGGCGATCACATCTCGCTATGGTTTGATAATTGGAACGGGGAAAGAAGGCTTAGCGAGGAGAATTTTGTCATAAACCCACTGGACGTAAATATCAAGATTTGCGACGTCCTTGATGGTGAGGGAGACTGGAATTGGGATCGCCTATCTTCGGTAATTCCGACTCATATTCGCACAACGATTGAAGGGAAGGGATACCGAACTACCTGTGCGGAGGACAAAGCCATCTGGACGGAATCGTCGAGCGACGTCTACACGAGTCGTTCGGCATATTACTACTTCCTGAAATATTATGCGAATGACACGCAACGCCGCGTGGATTGCGACTGGGTTTGGAGCGTTGATGTTAGCAATAAGCTTCAACATTTTTTGTGGCTCGTTGCGCAAAGTCGATTGGCAACAAACCACCTTAGAAGAGTGAGCAAAATCTGCCCGACATCGCTATGCGCCCACTGTGATTATCCGGACGAGACAGAATTACACATCCTCCGTCACTGTCAATCTGCTCGCGAAATATGGGAAAGAATCCTGACAGGCCCTGAGTTACATAAGTTCAATAACCTTGGGGATGATGATTGGATCAGGACCAACTCGAAGGCTAAATCGGGTCGCAACAGCATTACCACGGACGAGGGCTGGTCAATTGTGTTCGTTGCTGCGATTTGGATATTATGGAAACGAAGAAACGAAAAAGTGTTCAGGGGGAGGAACAACTCAATCAATAGCTGCATTCCAAATCACCATGCTTAGCACATATTTAATGGCAGGTCGAAGGCGAACAACCGAGGGGATTGCATCGCGCTGCAAATGGTCAAAATCAGATCCGGGTTGGGTGAAATTTAACGCCGACGGAAGTCGATATGCGCATGAAAACTCAGGTATTGCAGCAGGGGTTCTTCGCGCAGCGAGTGGCGAATGGTTGTGGGGTTTCCGGAGAAATCTACTTGCTAATACCGTGGACGAGGCGGAGCTAGAAGCACTACATTGGGGGATGACTAAAGCTTGGGAACAACGAAGGCGAAGGATTGTTGTCGAGACGGACTCGTTACAAGCTTTTAGGCTCGTGAATGGAGAGCTTGAACCGAATAATACAAACGAGGAGTTGGTAAAGAAATGTCGAGAGTGTCTACATTTACCGTGGGAGATAAAGTTGCTTTGGATTCCAAGAGCGGCCAACACCCTAGCGGATGCCCTTACAAAGAGAAGCTTTTTAAGCAATGAGCGCGATGTCTTCTGGGATACGGCGCCTCAAGAGTTAGAGAGTTTGATTAGCTTAGATATGGCCTAAGGCTAATTTTTTCCTTTCTTACCAAAAAAATTATATATATATATATATATATATATATATAAACAGCTAAACACTTAATTTAATCTATGATATATTGAGGTCAAAAACTGTACATCCTAATCTTTTTTTACTCAAAGTCGTATACTAATATGTGATTAAAAAAATAGAGGGTAATATAACTTGATTAGGAGAGGCGAAATGTTTATGGAGTAAAGCAAAGCTCTAGTCCTTTCAATCTCACAATTTGGATATAGCCTACCAAACGAAAACGAAAACTTCTTTATCTCATTTACTATGTTTAATATCTAATTACATTACTCCCTACATAACTATATATATTTCTCCCCACATGATTGACTAGTATGAAATTGAAATGTGACAAAGCTATTCTAGTCTTATTGCTGCTGACTATTTTTTACATATTTAACAGATCTTTATAATCTTGATGACCACTTAGTTTTACTTTACTTCTGATTGAGCTCAAAACTGTAAAGCCCATTCTTTTTCTGAATTTCTTTCCCATCCCCTAACTTTTTTGATCTGTAACAACATACAAGGTCTCACAAGTCATAACAAAGGATTAAAACCATACCGTCCCCTGTCAACAGGGTTTCCACCCTTGAAGTAAGAAACATCACAACCTCTGATAACCGTAAAGAAATACAACAAAAGTGTCGACACTAACAATCAAGGAGTTCTCAGATACATAAACCTGCGAAAATGCAGGCTATCAAGTTATACCAACCCTGTAAATAAATTGTCATAATACTTAGACACCCTGACATCTGATCTAAATTCCACGATTGCTTCGTTTGATGCTCGAGGAAGTCGTACCAACTGGTTCAATATATTAAATCTGTCACTGAGACTAGTCGACCAGGAATCTTGGACAGAGATAGTTTTAAGTCTCGGAGAACTAGAAAGTAAAAGCTTAACAAAAAGCAATTCAGCTTTTGTACCATTAAAATTTTCCATCTTTACAGATTGGAGGTTATCCATTGTCCCAACTGTGCACTGAGGGTCACTCAAATAATTTGAGACTGATTCTGTTGCATCTGTTGCATTCTTCTTGGAGATATCAACCTGCAACGTAATAATCAGAGGTCAATTGATGTTTTACAATAAAGTTCAAAGAAGAAAGAAAAGCCAATTAACAATTTTTACAGAAATCTCAAGTCTGGATAGGAGTGGGGAACTTCTGAGCAAGCAGAGAATGAGGGCAATTTGATGAACATCACCAAACTTGACTTGTCGTACCACCAAATGCTTTATGGATCTACAAGTTGTCGGAAGCTTCTGTAACGCCAAATCTGCGGCTAAGCACTAGAAAAACAAAAAAAATCATAGTTTAGACATAATAGAGTTATCCATATCACTCCACCCCCAGACGAACAAATAAAGCTACTCTACTCAATCATTAAAAAGGTACTGTGATTATGCCTCACCATAAGGATAGGTCCATCAATGCATAACATTGAAATCAGGGACCAACTCTCAAAAAGCTTGCTGAAATCAATCCTATTGAAAAAGGGATTCACAGGCGAAACCGCAAGGACGGCAGTTTGCAAATGTTTGGAGATGAGAAAAACACTCAAGTCAACATAATCGTTGTGGCAAACATACAAGATTATAAGTTTTGGTGCGGAGATTTTGAAGTGACGGAGTCCAGTGCAACGTGATACGATTAAAGACTCAAGATGCGGAGCACTAAGAAGTGATGGTGTATCTGTTAAGGGAAAGGTGATGAAGAGTAACTTGAGATAGGTGAGCCCATGAAAACCTTGAAAATTAGTTGGTGATTTGAAGAAACAACGCATGAGAATCAAACGGCAGAGTTGTGGCACAGAAAATACGTAAGATGGTAGTGGATAGTCTTGCCTATTTGTATTCAAAAGAGTAAGTTCCCTAATTCCATTTCTGGATAAGAAGAGCAACAGGTGGTCAACAAGCGTGAAAAAATTGTTGTCAGAGTATACAGATGGGAACTTAAGGCTAAACTTGTGAATTGGGCCAAGGTGTAGGAGAAATATTCTGGTTATGATTTTCACAAAATCATCTTCTGTTGCAGTTGACTCGTCTTTAATAAGCTCTGGGTCGAGTATGATAGTGGGATGAGAAGCCCAAATGTATCTCCACTTTCTGGACAAGATACTCGTTCTAGCTGCATCTCTGACAGGTATGGAATCCAGTATACGCTCAATGGCGGGACTTGGTAGGTCGCAAAGTCTGAGTTCGGTACGTGCTTTTTTAAGAACGTTAACAGCATCTCTGTCAACAGCAATAATTTGACTACTACTATTATCTGCCATTATTATCCTGATTGATAAGAAAATTAATGGTTAAAACACCTGATAGAGCAAAGCAAATACTCGAACAAGTAATGGAAAGTACATTGTAATAATTGTTAAATACAATGACGGACGAAACGAAAGCCATTGCTAAATTATCCCCATTTGATAGTAAGGAACACGAGAACAATAATTATAAGACTATCTTATCTATCAGACTTGTTAGGATTGAATGGAAAAATAAACAAGATTGTTATCAGTTAATATTGATGAATAAACAAAGCGTTATAAACAATTAAGATGCTAGAACTCTGACACACAAATATCTGATAATGAATCAAGCACAAACAAACAAACAAACAATTGGTGAGCGGAATAAACATTCTATTATTAGGGTTTAGGCCAAACCAAATAAAACTCACCTGATAAAATATTGAGGTATGTATCAAATACTGAGAATGAAATTATTAGGATTTCTCGTATCAAAAAAAAAAAAAAAATTATTAGGATTTCACTGAGATTTTCGCTGCTTTATGCATTGATAACAGCTCTAGCGACTGGTGAGTGAGAAAGTGGTATTGTTTAAGGGGTGTTTTTAAGAGTTTTTATAATTTTTATGGGCTTTAATTTACTGAAAAACATTTAATTATATTTACAATTGCAGATTTTGTTTATTTTTCTATTAAAATATAAGTCAAAAGAAACAAAAAAAAGTAAAAGCCTGAAAATATATAATCGGGTGTTTCCACAAGGAGCTTCTTTCACAAATTTTGGCGAATATCATATTTAAATTTATCAATTCACTTCTCTCTTTCCTTATTTTTTTGTGAAAATAAGAAAGTGCACTGCCATCTAGGCTACATCAGACTTCATAAAAGAGCTACACTAATCGGAGGATTAATCAACAAGTAAAAATCTCCATTAGTCTTGAAAGCGTGCTTCGTCAATGCATCCGCGAGCTGATTTTTTTTTTTTTTTTTATCTTAGAATCTAGCGAAATGTGTTGTTTCGTGGATTTCTGAGTAATGTGCGGCATTCGTCTATCTTATGTTGGAGAGCATGGTCCTTTATACGTTCATCTCGGATTAAATCCAGAGCCTCCTTCGAATGTAAAATTACGAAAGAATGCAAATCATAAGATCTTAGAATGCCTTATAATCCTAAGATTCCGATTTTAAATAGACAAAAAGGTGAGAGAAGAACAAATCGTGTGTCTTGATGAAGAATTTACAGGTACGCATGAAATTGAAGAAAATTACTTTTCACATCCGATTCTTCTATCATAACAAAGAAGGGGCAAAAGTGATCAAGAAGACTACTTAGGGGATGTTTGCAAGAGCTTTTAAAAAGAGCATATGAGCTTTAAGTCACTGAAAAACATTTATTTAGTGTTTGCAATTCATGCTTTTGCTTCTCTTTCTCTTAAAAAAAGTCAAAAATAAGCAGAAGCCCAGAAGCATGTCATGAGGTGCTTCCATAAACTGCTTCTACTTATATATTCTTTAAATTTCTCTTAATATCTTATTTAAGTCTTAATTAATGAGAAAAAAATTCTCATAATTTCTTTCTTTCCTCATTTACGTGATATTCTTTATAATTTTAAATTGTGGTGTTTTAATTAATAATAATAAAAATTAAAGAAAAAGTAATAACGAAAAAGAATACAAAGAAATTCATAGAAGAAAAAAAATTACTTAACAACAACATATTTATATTAACAACTTTCAAATAAAGTTATACTTTCTAAAAATAAATGCTTACATCAAATAAATTGTGAAATTTAGTGTAATAAGCGTATTAATTCAATTATATTATTTTATTTTTAAATATAACCATATTTGTGCATGTGTGGGTGAAACATTAATATTATGGATACTTTAAATATAGGTAAATAAATTTTATTGCATCTTGATCAATATTCAAAAATTGCATTTCGCTAACTATTGCAAACACCACAAAATTATTTTAACTGCTTTAAGTAACTTTTAAAAATACATTTGCAAACGCTCACTGCTTTAAGTCAAACGCCGCTTTAAGTAACTTTAAGTAAAAGTTATGAAGAAGTAGCTTTCATAAGCTCTTGCAAACACCCCCTTAATACTTATGCACCGGTTTACTTTTCTTTCAGAACTTTCAATTGCAATAAATAAACAGCTGAACACTTAATTATAACCTATGATATATTGAGGTCAAAAACTGTACATCTTAATCTTTATTTCTCAAAGTCGTCTCTTAATATGTGATTAAAAAAATAGAGGGTAATATAACTTGATTAGGAGAGGCAAAATGTTTATGGAGTAGAGCAAATCTCTAGTCTTTTCTATCTCACAATTTGGACATAGTTTACCAAAAGAAAACGCTTTATCTCATTTACTATGTTTAATATCTAGGGAAAACAGGGATACTAGACCCAATCTATTCGCGTTTTTGCGATGTTGTACCCAACCTTTGATTTTTGACCCCGCTGTACCCAACCTTTCATTTTTAAAACATGTTGTACCCAAACTAAATTTCCGGCCAAAATTCGAAATTTGCAGGGGTAAAATCGGTACTACACTCAAAAATTAAAAAAAAATTAATAAAAAATAAGAAAAAACAACCCCACCCCTCCTTCCCCCCCCCCCCACCCCCAACCCGCCAATTTGCAGCCACCCCGTTGCAAATCGCGGTGAATCACCGCGATTCGCAGCGGTGTTGCTGCAAATCGCGGTGATGACCGCGATTTGCAGCCGTGGTGGCTGCAAATCAGCGGGTTGGGGGTGGGAGGGTGGGGTGGGTGGGGGAGGGGGGCGACGGGGAAGGAGGGGGGTTGTTTTTTCTTATTTTTTATTAATTTTTTTAATTTTTTTAATTTTTATTATAAATAAATGAAATGACTATTTTGCCCTCGTGCAAATCGGATTGCTGATGTCACAAGATCATAATATGACGTTTTTTGGCCGAAAATTTAGTTTGGGTACATGTTTTAAAAATGAAAGGTTGGGTACAACGGGGTCAAAAATCAAAGATTAGGTACAACATCGCAAAAACGCGAATAGATTGGGTCTAGTATCGCCGTTTTCCCTAATATCTAATTACATTACTCCCTACATAGTTGAGTTCTAACTATATATATTTCTCTTCTCCCCACATGATTGACTAGTATGAAATTGAAATGTGACAAAGCTATTCTAGTCTTATTGCTGCTGACTATTTTTCACATATTTAACAGATCTTTATAATCTTGATGACCACTTAGTTTTACTTCTGATTGAGCTCAAAACTGTAAAGCCCATTCTTTTTCTAAACTTCTTTCCCGTAGGACGTACATTTTTGATCTGTAACAACATACAATTAGGCCATTCACAAGTCATAAGAAAAGATTAAAACCATTATTTCCCCTGTCAACAACATTTCAACCCTTGATGTAAAAAACATCACAACCTCTGATAACCGTAAAGAAACACAACAAAGTGTCGACACTAACAAAGTAACAATCAAGGAGTTCGTAGATACATAAACGATAAACCTGCGAAAAATGCAGGCTATCAAGTTATAATGAACATGTAAATAAATCCTCACAAAACACAGACACCCTGACATCTGGTCTAAATTCTATGACTGCTTCTTTTGATGCTCGAGGAAGTAGTACCAACTCGTTCAATATATGAAATTTCTCACTGAGACTGGTGGACGAGGAATCTTCAACAGAGATAGTTTTAAGTCTCGGAGAACAGGAAAGCAAAAGCTTAACTAAAAGCAATTCAGCTTTTGAACCTTTAAAACGTTCGATCGTTACAGTTTGGAGGTTATCCATTGTCCCAACTGTGTACTGAGGGTCACTCAAATAATTTGAGACTGATTCTGTTGCATTCTTCTGGGAGATATCAACCTGCAACGTAAGAATAAGAGGTCAATTGATGTTTTATAATAAAGTCTAAAGAACAAGAAACAACCAATTAACAATTCCTACAGAAATCTCGAGTTTAGATAGAAGTGGGGAACTTCTGAGCAAGCAGAGAATGAGGGCAATTTGATGAGCATCACCAAGCTTGAATTGTGGTACCACCAAATGCTTTATGGAAATACAAGTTGTTTCTGTAACGCCAAATCTGCGGCTAAGCACTAGAAAACCAAAAATCGTAGTTTAGACACAAACAGATATTTATCCATATCACTTCACCCCACAAAACGCCACTCTACTTAATCATTAAAAAGGTAGTGTGATTATGCCTCACCATAAGAATAGGTCCATCGACGCATAACAGTGAAATCAGGGGCCAACTTTCCAAAAGCTTGCTGAAATCAATCCTATTAAAAAGGGGCTTCACAGGTGAAACTGCAACGACTGCTGTTTGCAAATGTTTGGATATCAGAAAATGACTCAAGTCAACATAATCGTTGTGGCAAATATACAAGGTTATAAGTTTTGGTGCGGAGATTTTGAAGTGACGGAGTCCAGTGCAACGTGATACGATTAAAGACTCAAGATGCGGAGCACTAAGAAGTGATGGTGTATCTGTTAAGGGAAAGGTGATGAAGAGTAACTTGAGATAGGTGAGGCCATGAAAACCTCGAAAATTAGTTGGTGATTTGAAGAAACAACCCATGAGAATCAAACGAGAGAGTTGTGGCACAGAAAATACATAAGATGGTAGTGGATATTCTTGCTTATTTATATTCAAAAGAGAAACTTCCCTAATTCCATTTCTTGATAAGAAGAGCAAGAGGTGGTCAACAAGCGCGAAAAAACTGTTGTCAGCGCGAAAAAGCACGAGAAACTTAAGGCTAAACTTATGAATTGGGCCAAGGTGTAGGAGAAATATTCTGGTTATGATTTTCACAAAATCATCTTCTGTTGCAATTTGCCCGGGTTTAATAAACTTGGGGTCGAGTACGATAGCGGGATGAGAAGCCCACGTGTATCTCCACCTTCTGGACAAAATACTAGTTCGAGCCGCATCTCTGACAGGCATGGAATCCAGAATACGCTCAATTGCAGGACTTGGTAGGTCACAGAGTCTGAGTTCGGTACTTGCTTTTTTAAGAACATTAACAGCATCTACTTGACTAGTAGTATCTGCCATTATTATCCTGATTGATAAGAAAATTAATGGTTAAAACACCTGATAGAGAGAAAATAATCGAACAAGTAATGGAAAGTACATTGTAATAATTAACGGACGAAACGCGAGAACGATAATTATAAGACTATATATGAGACTTGTTAGTATTAGATTAGTCAAACAACACAAATAGGAGGAGTGAATGAAAAAATAAACAAGATTATTATCAGTTAATATTGATGAATAAACAAAGCGCTAATAAACAAGATGCTAGAACTTTGACACACAAATATCTGATAATGAATCAAGCACAAACAAACAAACAAACAATCGGTGAACGGATTCAAACACATGCATGACAAACCGGACGTTATCAGGATTTAGACCAAACCAAATAAAACTCACCTGCTAAAATATTGAGGTATGTAACAAATACTGAGAACGAAATTATTAGGTTTTCACTGAGATTTTCGCTGCTTTATGATACAGTGTGGCTACGAGATTCTTATTATTATTCAAGTTTAAATTATATATATTATCATTATTATTTAAAGTAATTCAATTAAAATGTGGGACCTAAGTTTTTTTTGCTTCATTGCCGTAAGTATATTTGTTATTTAACTTTCTTTTATGCCTATAATGAAAGGTCTAGGTCACATAATTTTCCTATTATACTGATTGCACTAGCGCATTAATCGCGAACTGGGAAGTCAGTATAAGTGCTCCTCTTTAAGGCGAACAAATCTATTGTGAATTGTTTGAGGTCTATGAATGATTTTGTTTCTCTAGGGAAGAGAGAGAGAGATAAGAAGCATATCTTGTAGATCATGACAAATTCACGTATTGCGTACTCGCATTATGTGACCCGGGACCGCATTTGAGTCATCTATACTTATTATATAAAGGAAGCCATATGATGACATGTTAAGACTAATTTTTTGATTTTCTTATTTATCTTTGAACACACTATTAACGTTTGTCATTAGCTAGGATATAATTGTAATTTATATTAGGTTTATTATTATTTAAATCTTTTCATTAAAGGAAACAATTATTACTTTATTCTTCCTTACATATCTATATAAAAAGAAGGTTAAGATACGTAGATTCTATATCTATATTTACCTTATATAATCTTAACAACACAAATTGATTATGTTATACTTAAAAATAAAGATTAACGCGCGGGAACCGCGTGGCAACGTTTCTAGTAGTATAAATTAAAACTTAATTAACTTAAATCTTTAATGCCAACCCTTAGTCAGTTTCGGACAGAAAACTTTTAATATCTTCACCGTTCGAATTGTGGAAGAAGAGTTTCAAACAAACATGAAAGGAATATTTATTCGACATGTTTCATGTTACACTTATAATTTCTTATAGCACTGTAAAGATCTAAACACTATGACTTCCCGGATCAAATTTGTAATCATGAAACTGTTTCCCAAATAAACTTTTTCTTCTCTTACATATTTGCTCTCAAGACATTTTTCTATTTAATGCATTACCTGCATAAGAAAGACAATATATATAAATATATGGATGTATTGTTTTTTGATGAATAAATAAGACAATATTGTGAGACACGGAAAACTCTGGAGTTTTGTCTCGACACTACAGTTCTACAACGATTGAGACATACATAGGACTATTTTCCTTTTACAATTTGCTTGACACCATGTTTATGCAGGGTTTTTGGCACAACACCCCTTGTAATATGAGAAATAGGCACATTATTCCTCTTAAAAAAAAAAGGCATATTACCCACCTGTGATACACAAAATAGGCAAATTACCTCCCTGTAATAATAAAATAGGCAAATTACCCCCCTATAATATGTTTAATAAGCACATTACCCCCTTGTGTATTTTTATATGGTGCGAAATACCTCCTTTTATACACATGTACTAAAGGGATGTTGTGCAACATTTTAAAAATTATAGGGTGGTAGTGTACAATCGACCGTTGAAGCCTTGAAGGGCGTTGTATCAGCATTGAAATGATAAGTGTCTTAACAAGGAATAGTTCCTACTATCGGTACACGCTTTTACTGCGAGTAACATTCCAACATTCTTCACTAGGTAATCATGCTTATTCATGCATGATACATAAAAAGATTCCCAACACAATTTCCTAACAAAATTACTACTACATCAAGAAAAAAGAAAAAATGATTTCGTGCTATACTCCAAAATTAAAGCAAGAAAAGAAAAGAAATTACACGCGTTTCATTAGAAAGAGATCAAATTTTCTTTTAATGTAAATTGGCACCAAATGCTTGTTCTCTATTTCATAGCACTGTATCTTAAACTTGTCAAGAAAAAACAGTAAGAACCTAAAAGCTACAAAATTTGCTTCAAGTACACCCTCCATTGACAAAACTCATCAAGAACGATGAGAGAAACAATTCTCCTCCCAACAGCTCAAGAAAACAGATCAAATCGATCCCGCGTGGAGTCTAAATTCCCGATCAGAAGGGTGGCGTCACAAAACATTTGGCGAGATCCAGTAGTACGAAACCTATAATCTGGAGAAACTAAGATTTTCATGTCGACTAATGTTAGTTCTGAGTATACTCAGCGACGGGATAAGATACCCCTGATTAGAAAAATTGCCACACCACCAATAGCCAATGACGCTAAGATTGTGGGTAACCGAAATGAATTAACTTCTGATATTTCACTCTTTTGGCGCTTTAACTCCCGCCGTGACCTCTCTCCAGAATTCTCACGAAGAAAAGTGCTCAGATTGTCGAGTTGATGTATAACTTGGCGTTGTCCCCGCACTATACTTGACAACTGTAAGATAACAGAATGGAGCAGATCATCAACAATAATTATATTGAAGAACAGTATAAATCAACTTGCAAACAATAGGAATGAATTAAGTTATACTAATACCAATATATACTATGGTAAGATTGAAGAACAAAACAAGCCGCAAAAATAAGAATGATATTGATGTGAGCATAATGTTTCTTATCACTTTTCTTATATTCAGGTTCACATCAAAATATATGCTGCGTTATGCTCATGCTCAAGCTGGCAATACGTTAGAAAATGGCAGTTCCACATTGTCATTACCTATTCTGCTCTGCATAGGTATAGTCACTGGAGCTAAAGGGGCTGTCACGACCTAAAGGGGAAAAATATGGTTCTTGGCTGATACATGAATCCTCCTATACTCCAACTAGCCAATCTTCCGAACCATGAGTTCAATCCTTTGTCAACTAAAGGTTAGTACTTTTGCATCACTCCACTGGGTACATCCTCAGAGAACAGGAATGCCTCGACATGCCAAACTACCTCAATCAGTTTATGCACAATTTGTCATAAACATGTAACTGGGTTACAATGCTAATCTTCTCTTGCAACTAACACAAAGAACATAATATATCAAGTATCCTCCGTTCTGATGCCCACTAGAGGACCTCAGTCACCAAAATGTTAACACAATCATAAAATTCGGTTTATCAAATTTTTCTCCGTTTAATTTAAATTCAAACATATTTTTTTACAATGCTAAGTCGATTTAGAATTCTCTCCACGTGTAAGATTACAAGGCAAAGGTATCACACTCCCCTATGCTGTTTTGCTTAAAGAAAACATCCTATTTTCTGCTTTATGGGCAACCATGACTACCTTATCAATATTAGACGCAGCAACAGTCCTGAAAGTGGTCAAAATTATTTGAAGGTTGTTATGGACACAAAATCTGTAGTCTTCAAAGGACCACCACTAAGAGGAAAAAGAATTTAAATTTTCAATGATCTTGTGTTATTATTTGAAATAGAGTTCACATAATCCTGGATACCTTTTGTATTCTAAATCAAAGATTAAACAACTTGAAGTTAAAATATCATTGTCTAATGGTAATACATGTATTTGCCTTGATTGACTATCTAAAAGAGAGCTTATGTCCAAATTTAGCCGAAGAGACTATGAATAATACCTCATCAATCAAAGAAGAGTCTTTCGCTAAGTGAGAGGAAGATGAAGAATTTGGCATTACTGATCCAGTTAAAGATCCATTTCCCAAGCTACATAGGAAGTAAGAAGTTGGGGCCGACCCATTACAGGCTTCAGATTGCAATGCCATATTTTGTGAGCTGGGAGAACCTTTTTGGCTTGTTAACTTTGAATTTAGTTCCTCAATGCGAGACGTAAAATCATCCATCCGATCATTTAGCGTTGATATTTGTTCTGATAGTTGAGTGATAGATCCCTGTTCCATGAGTGTGTACAAAGCCAACAGAATTTCAAAACTTACTTTTAAGTATTACAAACCTCAATAAAGTTTTAAATAGGACTCTATTGAAATCCGACCTGGTCCGCTAATAATGCTGGAGAGTCTGTTGTTCTATCCTCAAACCTTCTGCTAAACTTCGACAGATTTTTGTCCCTTTGCGTTGAATATGAATGTGAAACACCCCTATTAAAACAAATGATAAAAAATCAAGTTCAAGGGTAGTACAGAACATCACTTTGCTATGTAGAGACACAGAACCTGATAGTACAAAATCACAAACCAAGCTGCAGAACAAAAAGAAGCTGCATAAAAATTATACACAAGCTAGACTTTCAGCAAGTACATTCAATCTGAAAATCATGGGAGTTAAGAAAAGAACTGCAAAATCTAACATCAGGTAATTATATGTCGTTCCACACCATATCACTTTAAAGTTCGACAGATACCCATCTCGAAGACAATGTTGACAAAAATAAGTATCTCTAGCTTCACCGATGATCTTAGGAACCATTAATCAGTAGATGATGCTTGTTGAGTACTCACAAAATATCAGAAAGCCCTCAGATTTCGCATGGCAATGACGAATAATGATCCTTCGAACTCCTTACATGATTCTCTGAAGCTTTAGATAATATTATCTACCTTCTTTAATTATTTGTGATGTTAAACCTCAGTTTCTTATGGTTAATTTTGAAAATGCATTTGAGTGCATTGAGCTCCACCCGGCATCTTATCTTCACAGAATAATCAGAAACGATAAATAACATATTACAAAGAAGAATATAGACACAACACATTTATAGCTGTGCAAAGGTATGTTCAGAGGCATGGATATGTGTGTTTGATGATCTACTCAAAAGTAACAGAAAAGATGATGAAATAGGGGTCTCAGATTAAAAACAATGAACCAATGTAGAAATAAGAAATAATACTTCTACTCAAATATACAAACTTTAGAGCAACTGACGGAGGAGAGAAACCATAACGACCAAACTTCTCTTTTCTCCAAAATTAACATCTTAGTACCATAAAAAGCTACCTGGAACAGTACGTCAAATGCACCCCAATAACAAACCCGTAATTTCCCATGATTGAATAGTAAACTTCTTATACATAGTAAAAAGATGCAGTACAAGACAATTTATTTTTGGGATAAATGACAGAAGACTTGGAAAAGCATAAGAGAGCAAGTGCACCTTTTGAGATTTCTAGCTCTTGTTGACGCCATTTCAGCTGAGGCTCGAGAAAGTGCCTCTTTTGGACTAGAGACGAGGTCCTCATCTAGGCTAAGCTTGCTTACTAAATCATCAGGCAGTGCCTGTCAATAACTGAAATTATAAACACATCCCAGAAGAATTAACCAAGGCTTGGCTAGGTAACATACCATAACTTCATTGACGAGTTTCTCTAGTTGTATTTGTTCAATATAAGTACGTGGAACATATGAACCATCCAACCCCAGTTGTTCAGCTACACTTTTTATAACTAGGCGATCTCTACCTTGTACCTGTGTCAAAGAAAAGAGTTTCAAAGACAGCTTTAACAATCACATTGCAAAAAATAAATTTAAGAAACAGCTTGCAAATATGCTTGATAGAACAGATTCTCTATCGATGGATCTCATGCCACTTATATAACTAGTACGGATATTCCACGCTAATCAATGCTTACAATCATATATGGGTCAAGAAAAGGTAAGTAACTAAATTATTAAAAAGCGTACTTGTCATAAATAACGAACAGAAGTATCAAATTACAATAGAATCCTCGGTTTGTAGCTCAATCTAGCATGCCAATAGAGGCTGACGTATTCATGTGACGAGAATGATAAGAAAAAAATGATGCATAATCGATACTGAAGAAGATTGCGCACAAAAATTGTTCTAGGTCCAGAATGTTGGCCCCTTAGGCAACGACATACTCAAAAGATGAGTGGAGCTAAAGATATGCCAGTGGTGTTGGATGTGCAGTAACACGAGATACTGGTAATACATGAATATTTTTGCAACAGAATAAGTTTAGTACTCATCAAGAGACCATGTCGGAGAACTGTTCACGGTAGTATAGTTATAGGAGATGTACTCCTAAATGCCAATCTAGCACATGATTACTCTTGATATAGGGCAAATGTCTAAACTACGTGACTACTAAAAAGAAAATGCTGTTGAAAGTGTTGCAAAATGATATAACCACAGAAGACTAAATGAAGACATTCTATTCAACTGAAATGGGTAGATAAAGAGGATTTAAATGTACGACTCGACGCGGTTCTATTTTGATTCGTTTAGCCTAACTTGATAAATTAGAATTACGGATGTGTCGTTTTTGTCGTCGTATTGATACTAAAGACAGAATATTCTACAAAGATCAAAATGAACCTATATCCCAGAGTAGCCATTTCACCAATATCCACAGAATCCTTTCATGAAACTAGGGACTGGCCCCATTCTTGTGTCAAAATGGATAGTTCCACTACACAGCTATCATTCAGTTATCAGCCCACATGCAACTATTGATTCAATAAGAAAGCTAACTAACGTAGATGACTAATATGCAGACAACTAGAAAATTTGAAGCTTAAAACCATAGACAGTCTCTCTACATAAAGAATAACAAAAAAATCATAGACCGCAAATAAGCTTGATTGAACTAAATATCAATCATCAAAAGGGAAATCGCCGGCCGCACAAAATAGAAGAACATATGGCAAGACAAATAGATAAGGTATACCCACCTGAACATAATGGCGGTTCAACTGTTCCAGCCAGTCAATTTTCACAGATACCCTTTCATCAGAAAATACATGGCTGCTTCTCTTGAGTATGGCTGCAATTGTGTATCCCAAGGCCATTAAACCCCCCAGAAGCCGTACACTAACTTCAAAAGTTATTCTTGGAGATATGACAAAAGGAGCATCGGTGACCCATTCCTGCAGTCAGAAGCTCGGCCTCTTAGACATACGAGGAAATAGTATTGCATTCAACATTGCAATACAAATTCCAGAAAGAGATCAATGAGACTCAAATTCTTGCTATCCACAGGTAATATGACACAAACACAACCTCCCATTTTCATTAACTCCACTCCCAGATTTCACAATTTTCAGCAGATCATAACGCTCGTACAAAAAAGCGCGACCACAAACAGTGCTCCTAAAGAAAAGTTAATTAATTCATATATAGAACACAAAGCTTTTGTATGTGAGAGAGGAGAGTGAAGATTATGATCAATCTTAACCGCCATATCTTAACCTTCCAACTTTCCACTTAACACTGCATGTGAGGGCGATTGAGAGAGAAAGAGGAAGAAAGAAAAACAAAACTTCTTGTCTTCTGACTGTTCTTCTTCAGCCATTTTCTAATTTCTAAAGTAAGTGAAACTCATGTCCATCTAAAGGTGGATGGATCAAGGAAGACAACTAATTTTGAGTTCAGGATGAAACAATATCAGCTTTCATATGCCAAATAAATCTAAGGCCTGAATAGACGTAATTAATATAATATCAAACGTAAAAAAATGTACCAATATTGGAATTTTGCACGTTGAGCAGAAAAGACAAATAGATCTTGTTCAATAACCTTAATCCACAGAAATAGGTGAAACTAATGTTCTAAGTTTTCTTTGAACATCGTTCCAAGTTAGTACAGTATGTGAAGTGTGTGTTACCAAAGCATGATCAAGTACATTCTTGACACATATCAGTGCCCAAAATACATATGAAGTTGATCGATACTCCAAAATAAGTGTTATTCACTCAGCATTAGAAGCAGACCTCAAACATGAGATTGTATTTTCCATCTTTGTTCCGCATCCTTAGGTACGATTGGCAGGTCTCTGGATCTTCACCAGGTGGTAGAAGATATATGTCATATGTTTGTTCTGTACTTTCTTCATGTGCGTCAGACATAACAGACTTGATTTGCTCCACAGTGACATCCTTCGAAGACTAAAAGAACATGTATACAACAGTAAATTCCAAAATCTGCTGCAAAGTTCCCTTAACAACTCAAGTTAGTTAGTATAATTGATCCAGGATGCTACAGAAAAGTCGAGAGTTACCTTCAGTATATAAGTAGGGCTCTGAAATCCAGTGAACGGATTAAATTTATTGATAATCTTTATATGTGCAGTGAGAAGATCGGGCTCAATAAAAGCCTTATACATTGGATATACCTGTGGAAAACATGTTAGATGAGAACTAGCAGGCCATTATATATTTCACCCAAGCTATATTAGACAAGCGGAAAAACAGACTGTTTCAGATATTTGATGAATTATTTCCTCTGGTTCCTGCCCAGCACGTTGAATGTCCCGTAAAACCCTCTTCACTAGATCAAAGTGAACGCCGCCTGTAACAGATATCCGCAGATCCAGTAAAGGACGCAGTTTTTCACTTAAAGCATAGATGCCCTCAATAATCACAATGCGGGAGCTTGGGACTTCAAGAGTCCTGCCATTAACATGATATATCGGATGATTAAGAAGATGAAAAGAAAGAATGAAACATTCCATGGAAAGTGAGATGCATCATTTATGCATACACTCTGCTTGTACCGCACCAAAGACATGAGGAAGTGATTGTTCATTCAAGAAAGAAAACATCACAATTAGAAAAAACTGGACGAACTCGAACGATTTTGGAATCAAAAATACCACGTTAACAAAACTTGACTCATCGAATCGCAGTATCCAGGCACAATAACAGCCCAAGCTACATTTCTTGACAAATAATGTTTGTCAGGGTTAAAAGACAGCCAACCTATTCACAAGTAACTGGGGAATGTAAAAAGACCAGGAGAACGAGGATGATTGCTTTATAAATAAAAAACATGCACAAACTGTCAGCATACATCACACCCTAAAATCTACTAAAACAAAGAACATCAAGTTAAGATTTTAAGTGCAATCAGCAGGGGAAAGTTAGATTGGCACCTGTATCCTGTGCGTGAACTGGATTTGAAATCATATATTGGGATCTCAACTGATTTTCCAGCCTTCAGATCATGAATGTTTTGTAGCAAAGTCTCATAGTCTGTCAGGCGTGGGTCTGTGACATTATATGACCAAGAAATATGTCATCTTCATATTGCATCACACAAATATGATAGCTCATGGAATCAACGATGCCATCAATTGTTTAAGTATTCCATGCCAATAATCAAGAAACCAAAAAATGCTCCATCACAGATTCTACATCGATATCTCTATTAAAACTAAAGCTATAAAGGAGAAAAAAGGAAGGATGTTCCCCTTTAAAAAAAAAATCAACTCATATGGAGAATATCGAGCTAAAAACAGTCTTACGGTAAAAAGAAAGGTGACATGTCTTACCATCAAAATTTCCATCAATAATGCGACTTGCATCATTATAGTTGTCCATTGATATGACACCAATGCTGGGCATAAAATTAAGCATCTTTTCTGTGAATACAGTCTTCCCAGCACCAGATGGACCAGCTACCCCTATTAAGACAAGCCCTTCGTTCTTCTGTGTCAACAACTGGCACGCGCGGACTACGGCAAAGAATCCTTTCTCGAATGACAGTTTATCAGGAATAGGTGCAACCTCATAGCGATCAGACTCTTTCCTTTTGATCAATCGAACTTGATCTTTTAAGAGTCCCTGCCTCCTCGGATTTGCATCAGCATCACTCGCATCTCTAGGCATTTGTACTATGCTTGATTTTCTACTGGATAAGAAAGGAAGAGTATAACAAAGTTGAGCATTAGCAGTTACACAACAAGAAAACAGAATAAAAACAAGTACTCCATGAGCATTTTACAGCTGGAGAACCCCAAATCTGCACTTAAACACTTCCACACACTGTGATGTATTCAAAAGCACTGGTCTATACATATTCCAGAAAACAACAAAACAATACACAGAAGAAAACCACTAGAGAAGTAACCACTAGTGCCCACCAATCTAATCCAAAGTCAGAGTAAAAAGAAGCCAAAATTACACATAGAGAACAATATTCAGACAAAATAAAACAAAAAGTAATCGCAACAGATTCATAGAGCTGAGCTGACATCATACAAACTAAAAGTGACCCACTAAATACAACACTGTTCACCCATTTCCATTTTGTGTGAAACAGTTTCGGCCCCAAAGAAGGATCTTTTCCGAGTTTCAAAACAAACTACAACAAATCCTTATCCATTGCAAAATCCAGTGACCAATTAAACTTCCCAATCCACCAACAGTGCACCAATACAAACTAATGTACAATAAGAGTAAAAAGATCACAACTTTGGACCGCAGGCATCAAAATTAGACAACAAGGAAGGATAGTATTAAATTGCATAAAAATAAAAAAATTAAAAAAAAAAACGTGAATAGCGATCAACATTAGAAGAATGCAGAAAAAAACAAACACGGGTTCCCAAATACTTCAAAATTGGATCTAAACACCAAACCAGACTTACCTTTGCTAAAAGAAAAAAGGGAACAATTCCAAAATCAGATAAAATTGAAAAATATATATATGAATTAAATAACATCAAGAAAATAGTGACCTACCCTTTTACAATTTGTACGTCGGTTACAAGTGGGGTTCCGCAAATTAAGGAAAAAGAAAGAAAGAAAGAAGCTTTGTGAAGAAGCAGCAGCAGAAGAAGAAGCTGGTAGCGTACGTGTGTGTGTTTCTTGATTTTTTTTCTTTCTTTCTGCTGATTTAATTAATTAATTATTATTCTTATTTCTTGTTTTGTGTGTTCTTCTTTCTTCTGTTACACAAACACACACTCACTCCTGGAACAAGTAATAAATAACTATTTGGGAACTGTGATTCCGGAAAAATCGCCGTGATATTCTTTTTTTATTCAACATTTATTATAGAATCTACCCCTTTTTCAAAATAAGATATATATAAGTATTTGCTGGAACCAATGAAAAGTGAAATATCTTTAATTCTATTTTATTATCTTCGTGCATATGATGATTATCTACCTTTTGAGTAACTTGCATGTAATAGTCGTGTTTTTTTTTTTTTTTAATGACGTGAAAATCCTTCGCTGCTATCATTCGGGTGCACACTGGATAAATTCTCGAGTCGACGAAACAGCATGCAAACCTCGTCAATCAGATAAACCACACTAGGCTAATTATGTGTGACAGACTCAGACCTAGAAGACATAAAATCAATTCGCTCCCAATGAAATTCAAAGTTGAGATCAATGAAAGGAGACCCCTCATTTTAAACCAACCAGGCCACCTTAAAGGGGTTTGTAATAGTCGTGTTAACAACCTTAGATAAAAGAGACACCAGAAATTTTGATAAAAGCCTTTTTATTTTTCATAAGTAGAATACTGCAAATACCGGCCACATAATTAACTAAAAACTTAATTATTATTTTTATGAATTTACTAAGTTAATTCAAGGTCCGATCGTCTTTATTTCAATTATAAATACAGCTACGCTTGTTCGTGATGACTCATTCATTGGTGTTGCTACTATATAAAGAAGCACCTTTACAATTATAATACAGAAATATAGAGTGTTCTTGTTTTGTCCAGAAATATTAATTAATACAAAGATATGGATTAAGCTCTGTTTGGGTGGGAATCCAGGGATTTAATAGTGTTACCAAATAATTAGCTGTTTATCATTCTCATGGACGTGACATTATTTTTGGTTTGTTTAGTTGTCAAACTAGCTGTTTTAAGCATATTTAATATTCTTTCGAAGCATTAAGGAACAATGTACTTAATGAAGTATATATATATATGGTCTCGTTTTCTGGAAACAGCTTTTGATAGAAAAGAAGGGAAAAGGATCCAGCAGCTCAACAAATTCTCAATAATTTGCAATTTCCAAGTAAGTCAGTTTATGTAATTTAGTTTTCCATATCCACTCTAAAAAAGGTACAATCTTTACTGAAAGTAAGATAAGATAAGAATAAAAAAAAACTTAATAAGATCAAAAATCACCACAATTTTAAATAGTGAGGACAATTCATTACTCACAATCAATAAGTAAAATATGATAAAATGTCATTATTTGCCTAAAAAGGTCAATTAAATGTTGTTCATTGTCTCAACTCTACAGAATTTTAACTTAAAAGATGGGAATATTATTATTTCAGTGAAAAGTGTGTAAGTACACACATTTAATATGTAATTACATTATTACTAAACATTGACCACAGTGACTTCCAAGTTTATCACAACAACAATAAAGGCTCGTTTGGTTGCAATATGACCTAATAGCAGTTTCCATTTAGTGCTCAATAGGATCCATTTTCATGAGTAAAAAACAGGTTTGGTTTTTCATTCTCCCCTTTCCATTAAGCAGTGAGCCCTACAGTTATATCTTCTTTGGTAAGTCTTCTACCATCCTCAAGATACTAATATGACTAATATAACGTACTAAAATCCAATTCTACCCCCATCAATTTGGACACCTCACCACTAACGCCACCCTCTTTTTAAAAATCACTTTTTCCTCAAAATCCCCAAATCAAGTTCAACAGCAAAATTCTATTCAGCCGCTTGTCCAAACTTGTTACTCGTGGTCCGATCTAACACGCACTTGTCCAAACTTTCACCATCAATTTTCCACGGCCTTCAATAGGGGTGGCATTCCACATGTTTCTCTAATAACGTAAGATTGGATCGAAAATGGTGAATGATACCATGTTAAACTCCAGAAAGTAAAATAATGGAGAAATTTTATTATGAACTGGAAAATAACGGAATGAGAAAAACTAACTAACAACAACTACAATATTTACAGAAAAGCTCCTAGTGACCAAAAGCAATTAGAGAACAATTATAAAAAAGCCCTAGTGACCAAAACAATTACAGAACAATTGCAGAAAAGCCCTACCCTCTAATAACGTAAGAATGTGGGTTTTAGAAGGCACAATAATTTGGGAGAAATGAGTTTCCCGACTGTGTAAAGAGGAGAGGGGTACTCATGGTACTAACTATCAAAAATCAGTTTTATAACTAACATTTCGTGCCGCCAAAAAAATAACTGTTGAGCCCATATTAATAAAATGTACCCTCGGGAGCAGATTCATAAGCTGGGCTATTCTCGGGTTGGACGGATTTGCGCGGGTCGACCCAAGATTGGGCCTGACACACCAAAGCTATTTAAAAAACTGTTCAACCCACATTGGAGCCCATAAACAGCCCTATAACCATCAAACAAACGAGCTCTAAGCTTGATAGTCCATTATGATTTATTAGTATTAGCATTTATACATAAATCAAGCATCCAATAGTAACATACAAAAAGCAAATAAAAATCAAATGAAGATATAAACTTTTCCAAATTTAACAATATATAAAACTTCAAATCAAAATTTTAAAACAAGTAAACAACACACCTTTTCTTGATATATTTATTTCTTACGGAAATTCTGATCTTCTGAACTAAAAGTACATGAAAATACTGAAGCACGGACCAGTCAACTACTTGCAAGATCCCATTTCACATTTTACGAAACGTAGTACCATTATATTAGTTTTTTTTTCTTTTTTCTTTTTTTCAATTCATTATATTAGTTTTCTTTTAATGGATTTTTTAGTTTTAAACGGGGATAGAAAATAGAATCTTCAATAGCTTTAGACTTTCCGGTGGAATATTAATACGATTTGTACAGTCGTTTCAATTTGTGTATAAGACTTATGAATTAACTTTAATACTGATTTATTCATCAACTTAGTTTTAGATTTTGGGATAATTACAGCTACACCCCCTGAGGTCTGGTGTAATTACAAAGACCTCCCTGAGGGTTGAGTAATTACAATAATCACCCATCAATTGTAAGGGATGATTACAATTACACCCCTTGAGGTTTTGTGTAATTACAAAGACCTCTCCTCAAGTTTAAATAATTACAATTACCTCCCCTCTAACTAGTAATTGTGTGTGCACTTTATTTTGGTCTTATTTCGTCCGGGTTACAATACACCAGAGATAATTACAAATGGGTCTCACAATGCCAAAATAATGCTAATCCAATATAATAAACGGACTAACATGGTCCGGAACACCTACTGTCTATTACAAGTATTGAATTGCTCTAGATATCCTAATAAGACAAATAATCGTGTAGATCGAATAGAGGGCGTTCGATGTGCGCATCGAACGTGGCCGGTTGATGCTGTTGTAAGTCGAACTCGATTGGTTCGAGAGTGTTGTCGGTCGAATTGATGAAGTGTCGAACCGTCCTGGATCGATGTTAGTGTGTCGAACTGAGCCAATTCGATACAGTAGAACCTCGAAAGGGGATCGGTTCGATCTTAGTTAACGTAAGTTGGGTTTAAGTCGAACAATAAAGTATATCGAACCCTTGTGTTCGATGTGGTAGTATGTGTTGTGTGTGTGTGTATAATGAATCGTCAGAAGGTTAAGGGGAGGGTATTTATAGACCCCATCTTGCGGGACCTTTTAGGCGTTGGAGAGTAAGCGTCGAACACGCGTGGTTCAATGCTGAATCCGCATCGAACTTCCTCCGTTCATTGCACCAATTTCTGCGGGCCTTCACTACTGTGCCGGCCCAATGTCGAATTTGGGTCTATCCTAAATAATCCCCATTACACTTCCAACTTTGCCCTTGATCAATTATATTGTTTAAATGAATTTAAATGTCTTGTTGAAAATACATGATATTTATTTAATCTTAAATAAATTAATTTATGTAATCTTAAATAAATTAATTACTGAATAAAAAAGTATTAAGGAATATACTAAATTAATTTTAATTATTCTCACATAAATTTGATTTTATTGCTCTTATCAAAAAGAAATTAATTTTATTACTCAATATTTCTTGACGAGAAAAATAAATTGGTGCGAGAATAAAAGATAAACACTTATGTCATAGTAGTAGAAAATATTGATTGTAATTTTATATTACAACATAATTTCTTCAATATTTTAAAAAAAAAATGTAGTTATCTCCACTTTTAAACAATTGTTAGGAATATCTTTTAAACTACATTAAATAATATTTATTATTAAAGAAATTGTTTTGTAGTATAAAATTACAATTAATATTTTTGACATTTATGACATAAGGGCTTATCTTTTATTCTCGCACTAATATAATTTTTTTCGTTTGAGTAACAAAACTAAATGTATGTGAGATTGAATAAAATTAATTTAGTATTTTTTAATACTTTTTATCCTGTTATTAATTTATCTAATATTACATTCAATCTCTTGAAATTAAATAAAATATCAAGTACTTTAAATAAAAGTTTTAAATTCCTTTAAATAATAGAATTCATCAAGGGCAAAGTTGAAAATGCATTTATAATTACTAGTTAGAAGGGAGGTCTTTGTAATTACATCAAACCTCAGAGGGTGTAATTGTAATCATCATTACAATTACTTTTTAGAGGGGAGGTGTTTGTAATTACACCAAACCTCAGGGGAGTGTTTGTAATAACACCAAACCTCAGGGGGTGTAACTTTAATTATCCCTAGATTTTAATAGTACGGTACTTACCGTCACGATCCCATGTGCAAAATAAGGACACACGTCATAAGACCACATGGTCTGGTGGCCAGTAACTATGAACGTCTAGAATGTCTTTTGAATTATTAAATTCGTCTTAGATTTTAGTAGATACTTGATTACTTGTTAAATTAATAAAACTATTGGTAAACTTAGTTTAAAATATAGTTGTCGAATAATATCTAGCTATATCTGTATCTTTTTTTTTTTTTTTTTGAAAACAAGATGTTATTACTTCAAAAAAAACCTTAGCCCCTCTAAACCAGAGGATGTCCACAATTCGTCCAAGAAAATCACAGCCAGAAAAACAGAAAAACACTGCTCATGCGCACAAATCATCAAACTCCGAGTCACGGCGGATCAAAGCCTTCAGCATTATCCACGGCATTTCTTGCAAGAGCGTGTGCCACCGTGTTTGCTTCTCGTCGTACCCACCGAAAGAAAAACTCAGTATGCTCCCGAAGTCGTTGTCGCACGTCATTGGTAATATTAGCAACATGCGCGTTTTCTTCGGTGCCATAAACGATATCGTGGATAATCCTCAAGCAATCGCCTTCAAATAATACTTCTTGCCAACCCTTAGAAATTGCCCAATCCACTGCCCCCAACACAGCCATGGCCTCAATCCCACTCGGGTCCATAAACGACGCAAACCTTCGTTGACGCCATGCAATTAACTGTCCAGTACAATCGTGCGCTACCAACCCGAAGCCTATCTCCCCATCCTCACTAAAACACGCGCCGTCAAAATTCACCTTAATAACTTCACCCACCGGAGCCATCCAATCCGCAGCATCCCGATAATGCGCAACACGACCCTTGGTTCCGTATCGATTTGTCCATGACGTATCGAACACCTGAACAAATCCAACAACCTCATCCGCCCTTCGTTCCTTCTCACCAGCTAATATATTGTTTCAATTGCTCCAAATAGCCCAGCAAATCGTGCAAATAAAGCTCACTACTTCCGGTCGAGAAGACTTAACGATGCGTACAATCCAGTCCCCCAAAAATTCCATATCCTTAATCCATAGGGTCATAGGAACATGCGAGAGCGCCCAAACTTGACGAGCAAAGGGACAATCGAATAAGAAATGCCTCAATGTTTCTTCGCCCCCCTCCCCCCCCCCCCCCCCCCCGACACACCACACACTCCTTATCCACGCAAACCTGTCTCCTCTCCAATTTCCAACGCGTAGGTAGAATATCCATGCAACACCGCCAAACAAAAAGCTTAATTTTATTCGCGCAATCAAACTTCCAAATTTTCTTCCACGACGCATGTGGTTGGGAAATCGATGTCGCTTCACCCGTTCGTTGCAAAAGACCATGCGACATTATGAGATGATAAGCGCTGCACAACGAAAAGGTCCCATTCTTCTCATAGTGCCAAATACGCCTATCACAGTTTCTACTATCGCCCAACGTAATAGATAAAATAAGCTCAACATCTACCTCCCATAGGAAACCACGCATCAACTCCACATCCCACTGCCCCTTATTATTGTCAATCAAGTCACGCACCATAAGGAAGGGCTCATCAGGGTGGATTGGAGAAATTGAACGAAACGACGTCGGCCTCGGTATCCACTCATCATGCCACACGGAAATAGTAGCGCCATATCCCACCTGCCATCTCACTCCTCGTTTCACCACTGGAATCGCTTCCCAAATACACCGCCACGAGAACGATGGCCCCGTTCCCAACTGAGCCTCAAAAAAATTCAAAGTCGGAAAGTACTATGCTTTATAAATCCTACTCACCAAGCTATTCGTCTTAGAGAAAATTCGCCACGCTTGTTTGGCTAGTAACGCAAGATTGAACGCCTTCAAGTTCCGAAAACCAAGACCACCCTCCTCTTTTCGCTTACATAATTTATCCCATGCGACCCAATGAATCTTATTTTGCTCCCCACTGCCCCACCAGTAATTACTAATGATCGACTCAATCTCTTTAATTAAAAAATTCGGTAATCGGAAACAACTCATAATAAAAGTAGGGATGGATTGCATGACTGATTTCACCAATACCTCCTTCCCCGCTCCTGATAATGTTTTTCCTTTGTACCCCTGAGCTCGCTTCCAAATATGCTCCCTAATAAAATCAAATAATTCCTTTTTTGATCTTCCCACGACCGATGGCATCCCAAGGTATTTTTCATGTCGTTCTGCCATTGTGACGCCTAAAATCCCTTCAACCTCCTCGCGCATCAATTCATCCGTATTCTTGCTAAAAACCACCACTGACTTATCAAGATTAATTTTCTGCCCCGATGCTGCCTCAAACCTCTCCAAAATATCCCGTATGCACTCCGCCGACGCCACATTCGCGTCACAAAACAAGAGAGTGTCGTCTGCAAATAAAAGATGAGACACAGGCGGTGCGTCACGGCTGATCTGTACCCCCTTGATGGATGCGCGCTCCTCGGTTCTAGCAATAAGAGCTGAAAAAACTTCGGAAACGAATAAGAAAAGGTAGGGGGATAGTGGATCCCCCTGCCTAAGGCCCCTTTCGGGGGAAAAAACACTCGACTCTCGCCCATTAAGAGGAATAGAATATGACACAGAGCGAACACCAAGCATGATAAGGGAAACAAATCTCGAATCAAATCCTAATCTAATCATTATGGCTCAAGAAAGGGCCACTCGACTCGATCATAGGCCTTACTCATATCCAGCTTCAGCGTCATGTGACATCGCTTCCCTTTTCTTTTATTTTTCAAACAATGATTAATCTCAAAAGGCACCAAAATATTGTCAGTAATAAGGCGACCCGGAACAAACGCTGACTGAGAGGCAAACTGTGACACCAAATTTTTAATTTTCGATTTTAGTCTTATAATTTTAGGTGCTGATACTTATTTTATTTTAAATTCCTATTCTAGCCTTAAGATTTAAATAGAATCATTAATTATAATAATTATTATGGTAATTGATGATTTAGTTTCCCAAAATTTATAATTTCTATATTAACCATCTATCCTTATATATCAAACATTTACTCAATTAAGATATTTTCTTCATCATATTAAGATAAATTCTTAGTCACACGGGAAATGCGTGCTGGCGTTTCTAGTACATAGATAAAAGATATGTACAATTTAAGTTTTAGCCGACAACTTGCTTGTTTTATACTATATATACTGCATAAAAGAATGTATCAATAACATAACATAAGTCCTCGAGACACAAAACAAAATTAGATTTATAGTAATAGCAAATTTATACGAATCGGAGTATTTTAAAAATAGAGACGACGGGTTTCTATCTCAATCAAATAGTAACTTTAAGAAAATTATTTTGATACTATTTGATAAAAGTTTAAAAGTCTCTTGTAATTTTCGAGATTTTGCATAAAAGTTTTTTTATGATATCTTAAATTCTTTATAGAATTTTCTTTTCATTTAACTCTGTTAAAATGGCATATTCACTCGTGTGAACGCTTGTATTTGGTCTACTTCTTTTTTTAAAGAAGTGTATTCTGCTCTTTTGGATTATGGCATAAAATTACATCTTGATTTGAAAACATGCACAAAACTCTATTATGATTTGAAAATTGGTACTATAAGATCCGGAAATCTCGGGTGCGGTCCTCGCGTCCCTAGATCTATATATACCCTCTGCTCCGTATTTTGAAGTATGTTCATTAACTGCTCTGCACTGTTCACACATCGATATCAAATTTCCGACTCTCGATATACACTCTCACCTGATATATCCATTTTACTCAATATACTTTCTACTCGATATTGAGATATTGCTCGGTGTCTCATGAGCCCGACATCCACGTTGCTCGATATTCGCATTCGCCGACGTCAGCCAAACTCACATCTTATATTCGATGTCCGCCAGATTCGATGTCAGATTCCCGACATACTTGGAGTGCCTTCCTAGACTTAGTCAGTTGGTGTTCGAAATGGAACGAAGTTGATCTAGACACTTGTATAAGTTTTGGATTGACATTAGTTTGTATTAGTTTCATTGTAATTCCTGTAATTTCGCATTTCGTGTGTAATCTACGAATCTGTACCAAACTAATACGTTTATCCACGAATGAACATGCATGAGATATAACTCCGGGAAAGATGTGTGATATATCATCCATGGCTTTTCCCTTGGTTGCTCTTGTCATTTCCATAGCAGCGTCCTTTGTGTTTCCATACAAAAACAGATAGGAAGCGCCTTTGGTCCTTTGATGGTGATCTATTCTGATGGATTCAGCAATAAGTTCTTAAGCAATTCAATTGATTTTAGCAGGATATAGATGAAGAAAGGACTTAGAATCAGAATCACTGTGTTTCCAAGTACTATAGGCATTCTAGTTTGATTGAAATGTGTACAACTAATTTTGTACATTTATTGTACATTCCATGTACATAAGACTTGATTAGTTTATGTTCAGCTGTCTAATTGACTCACTTTAAACTGGGAAGCACCTTCAATATCTGACTTGTCTAACTCAATTCTACTTTTCTCTGTTTCCACTTTCCATGTCCAAATGTTACCCAAACAACTGACATGCAGAACTCGAACCCAATAAAATTTCTCTAGGTCAACAATTAACAAAAGATAGTATGTTTAGATAAAGAAAGGTGATAACAGAGTGAACTTATTACATTTCGTAAACTGGACATGCTGCACTCCTTTCCATCCACTCATAAATACAGCTAATAAGGTGATAATGATGAGAACATTTTGTTAGTATCTTGGGGTGGTTCGCTTCGGTATATTCTGTGAAAAAATAAGTACGAAAGAATATAATACACGCGAGTTGAGCTGTAGAAACACTGCAAACTCCTTGCATCAGCACATTATCTTACAATTCTTAAAACTCAAACTGTATCTGGATGAGATGCACATTAATAATTGAGCAATTCCACTCTCCACTCCAAATGACAAGATTCCGACAGACTTAGTTTGTGAACGACTCGTGCCTTTCTCTTGTCTCTCCAAAACAATATTATGTTGTTCTGGATGATCCAGAAGACCTGCATTGCTTGGCTGTGGCACGCAAGAAGAACTACGTTGGTTGATAACCATTTCAGAAGAAGTTTCCTTTTAACTATCTAAAGTGGTTACACGTGTTGCTCGTCTACCATATAGATTTACATGCTGTTGACAATATATTGACCATAGTTACTTTTCTTGATAAGAATATTCTACTGGTACTATGGAGAAAAAAATTAAGCAAAAAATTCAAAACAAAATGGGAGAAGAAAAAGTATGCAACAACAAATAACACTTCACAAATACAATCTGGAAAATTACAGTTAATACTTTCATTCCCTGTTCTGAAATAAGCTCTCCTTTTTCCTTTATGGAATAAGCTTTTACTTCCAACAAGATTTTTTTAAGATGGTAAACATTAAATTACCAATAAGAGAAAAAAAGACAAGATGTCCTGAATTTACCTTGTTCATGAACCGTTTGATACAACAGTTTGGACACAAGCAATTATCGGAACTTGAATTATGCGAGGTGGGAATTATTGTTTTCATCAGTGATATGAAAACAACTACAGATCGCAGTCATAGCACCCATGCTGCAACCAAAAACTCTGTATTTGAAACACCAAAACCTTCATGTAAGCAAAAGAACAAATTCAATTCAGCTTTTGCCCATCACTTCCCAGTAGATGTACAGGAAAAACCATAAAAGGAAGTTGTTACTAAAGTATGATAAGTAAATTACAGATAGAGAAGGGTTTAAGCAATATATCGATATGACATCAAAATCACATAGCCAAAAGATATCCATTACTCTTCAAAGGTCAAATAACTGATATTACATAGCATTAGGAAAGGGCTAACATGTACATTACCCCTGCATTATATTATATATGCCAATAATGCAGACATTTGAAAAAGAAAACAACACAATCTCATATGTTTTGAATATAAATAGAAAAAGTGGAACCAAAACAACTGCTTGTTTTGCTGCGATTGTGAGGATATCGGCACAAGAAACAATTCCGCGTCAATTGGATTGGACTTTAGACTGCTATTTTATTTTGAATAAGCCTCTTAGGTTAATATGCAAAGTGTGATTGTTTCGTCCAGAAAGACCGCTTCATTGCGCCCCTGCGTTTTTTTCATCTACAAAAGCTCGATATTCCATGAAATACTATGATAAATTCCATCTTTGTCTTAATAGTTAACGTAATCATGTAATATACTTTTGCAATATTATTTCTGAATACCGAACAAGCAACCAGACCTAAAATTTGGTTTTTTTTGGTCCTTCACATTTTCCAAAACTCAATAATAATATCCCAAATTTCCACCATTTTGCATCATATATAGTTATTTTATTTAAGCCAAGTCCCATTAAGACTGGAGATGAAAAGAACAGAAAGCAACTAGTAAAAGTTCGAATTTTTGTCATTAGCAAAATCATGGACCAATATATGAGACAAAAATTCCCACTAGCTTTTGTTAGAATTTAGTCTGTTATGATATGAGCTTGAATCTTGTAAATCTATTCCCGTCTTCTATCCTCTCTGTGTTATGTACTGGAAATGTCTTCTTACGAGAAAAAAATATATCGTACATAAAGTTCGAATAAAAAAAAAATTTGAATTTCTGCATCTTCTTCTAAACTTAAATGGAGTAAGTTTCTTCCCAATGGCCAGTTCAAACCGAGTTAGAAGCAGCCAACTTTTTTTTTTCTTTGAACAAGGATTTTACTATTTTACTTGTTATCGTTCCTTACTGATATATGAATTAAGTCTAAAAGAGATGATTCATTTATTCAAATATGACTGACATTTAATGTACTTGATTTTATGTGGAGTTATCTGTGTACAATACTAAGCTTACGCTCCATGCAAAATCTGGATATAAACAACACAAACTGAGACACAATGTTATCAACTACGTTTACCATGCCTTTTTATGCAGGAAATTATGCAATACACATGGCATATAAAATAAGATTGTCAGTACATTTGTCAAAATAAGTATTAACTGGGTGAATTGTCTGATTACACACACATACGGCACAAACATGACTGATCATGATGCAATTGTCGTGGACGATAAGCTTGAATTATATAGCCGCCGCTACTAACTGAAGAAGATATACTTCATTCCAACAGCAAATTAGAATTTATAATTGTTCAAAAAACAACTAATGGCGCTTCGCCTGAGTGAAGGGTGACAATTAGAAAGCCAATATCAGCAACATAATGATAACAAAGCTACATATCATGATGGAACTAAGAGTATAGCAACAACTACAACACGTTCGATTAAGGGCTAATGTTTGCTCAACAGATCAACACGAAACAATCAAGAAACAAAAAACAGCTGATACCGGTGTGTGTATCTTGTGTGCGACATAACTCTTACATCACGTGTACAAGTCAGAATCAACACGGCCCTTCCTACGACTCAACTTTAAGTACTCATCCTCATAATCCCCATCAGTGCTGTAATTTATGCCGGTCAAAACATTCCTCACCAGTAGAGACTTTATCAGGGACATCACCTGAATGCCCAAATCGGGCCACGAGACACACAACGTTCCCTTGATCTTCTTCAACTGGCATCGACTCAACAGAGCAGCAGCCAATCCATCTACCACACTTCCAGATGGAAAGTAATCTAACCCTTTTACTAGTGACTTATCCTCAGTATCGGAACTGTTTCTTTCTAATGTCGACTCTAACTTGAAGGCGATCGTCTCATCAGGAGGCAGCCTACCCCGAAAATTCTGTCTTTGAACTGAGTCCAAAACCAAAACCCTTTCAGGTACGATTCTTTCACCAATGAGCAATTTGGCGACAGCGTGAGATCTCTCGGAGGTAACAGGGAACTGCACCAACGCAATCATAATCAGTTTTTCAGCAATGTCTAGGGTGTATATGTTGCACGATTTATCTGAAAGTGAGGGCTGGATGGCGTTTCCGGCAAAAGGGATCTCGGGCAGCACAAGTGTCCCAACAAGAGTTTTGGGTGATAGGTGGTGTAGAAAGTGAAGAGAAGGGGTAGACATGGCGATAATTAGAAGTGAGGGACGGAAGTTTTCCTTAGAATCGGTAGACGAGAATACAAGAAAGGGTGATGGAAGGGAAGGGGGTGGAGGTGCGAAGTTGTTCAGGTCTTCCAACAAAAACCTCGAGGGTGGTGGGATATCTGTTATCACATCATCCATCTCAACAATCCAAGTCCTGTAACCTGAGACCTTGCATAACAAGAAGAAATCAGCATATCCGATTAATAAGAGAGTTTCCTTGGGCATTAATAAATTAGCTCATCAAGGAGTGTGTAGTGTAGTATGAAAAGTTGTTTGTTGTGCGTTTTATGGGCAAAATTACGCAAACATTCATGAATTATTATGATGTTTACTGAACTGAAAAGCGTGATACACGCAAGCAGGCTCAACCGCTTAACAGATTCAAGATACCTCGAATTGCTAGCAAATTCGCAGATGCAAAAAGAATAAATAAATTCAACAAAAAAAAACATTAAACCAAAAACAAAATCAAACCTAAAAATGAACTTCCATATGAAAGCTAAATTAATGGTCGGAAACTAACTAGGGTTTATCAAGCAGAAAAAAGAAGAAGAAGGGTAATTACTGTATCACAACAAAACCAGGTGTTCTTCTTAAGAAAGAGGATGAGTTTTATTTTATTTTACAGACAAAAAGAAAACAGTGTTGCCCTTAAATCTTCTTATTCACTATTATTAATCAGGCAAAAGGTTTAAACAGAAAAATGTTCGAGAATCAATCAATTCATACCAACCGTAACTAAAAACATATACATAACACAATTAATTATTAAGGGAATATTGATTTGTTCACTTACCTAGTGGCGGTAGAGAGGTGGGGTATACGACGGCGGCGCACGGAGGAGAGAAAAACAGATCTTTTCTTTTTCTCTTCTGTAACTTAAAAAACTAAAATCTCGGTTTGCAAAAGCTTTTGCCGCAAGTTATAATGTTATATTACTATTTACTATTTTCTATTATCATTTATTAATTATTACTGAAAGTGAAAAATGGATGCTGGCTGGAAATAAAAAGACAAAAAATAAATAATAATAAGTTTAATAATACGAAAATGCTCAATTTCGTTTTCACCAAGTTTACAAATTGAAATAGGCTTCCCACCCTCCAATTATTTCTCAAATTTTTAAGAAATTTTTATGTCCAAGATTCTCCAAGTATTTTATATTAACAAAAATGTAAAATCGGTATTCATTATGGGTTTAGAATTCAGATTGTGTCCTCGATAGAGATTGCAATCATGGATCAAAATTTTCGTGCGCTTCCCCGAAAAGTATCAAAATGTTTCTGTTTTTGACTCTATCGAAACGAAACATATATGTAGTTTTCATGTTAGCTATAACCACAATATTACAAATTCTTCGAAACAAACCGAAAAGTTCTCGAAATTTTACGAAACGTTTCTAGTTTTTAGCTAGCCGAAACCTACTCTAAAACAGAAACTTTGATCCATGATTGCAATGCAATAATCAAAAGTAGTGACAATGGCAAAGCTATTCTATTCATTTAAGGGGTGTTTGGTTCGAAAGATGGCTTAGTAGCTAGAGATAGCCCCGAATTCCTCATCTCTGGAGATTGTCGCTTTATCACTTTCAAAGTAAATCGTTTGGTTTGTACGATGAGCACTAAAGACAATGGTCCTAACACCCTATTATCATGTTTGGTTTGAAATCTAGACCGACACATACGTTTTTAAAAAGACTAAAATTACCCTTGCGTCGTTTCATTTCCAAAGCGACACGATCGGTCAAAACTCACCTTTCACTCTCAATTTCCATATTTGCTCTAACATTTCACACCAAAAACACTAGGGTTTCCTAAAATCGTACGTGTGGTCCAAATCTCGTCATTTTCGGAAGAAAATCACGGTAAGATCCTAGAATCTTTGTCAATCGTTGTAACAAATCTTATTTTTTACGATTTTTTTGGTCAAAATCAAAAACTCTAAAATCCCAAATTCGATTTTTTTCTTTGAATTTTTCTAACTTTTTCCGTTTTTGCCATCTCATATGTACAATGCAATGCTTGTGTATCGGTGTGGCGTGCATGGAATACCCAGCAGTTCCAATTAAGGTAAAATCCTTATAGGGTTTAATTGTACTATTTTTATATGTGAATGCTTAATAATTCGAATTGATGACATGATATTGACTGTATATGAACAAATTAGTTCAATTTTAGGCATTGGATGTTATTTCATGAAAAATAAAATTACATGTTTCCTGATATTATTGGTTAATATTAAGCTAAATCATGTTTTAATTCTATTTGATGACATGTATATATTCTGATGAGTTATGATATGTGCCTTCAATGTCATTACATATCTAAAATGTTCAGTTTCTTTATTGTTGTGCCATGTGTTATGCTACATCTTGTTATACTTTGAATTGTTGACTTATTGTTCAATCTATTCACATTTCTTGTTAGTTTAAACGTAGTGCTTGAATGTCATAACATTACCAAAATCTCATGCTTCTCAATATGCTTCATTGGTGAGTGTGGAGGAGGGGTACATTTTATAGGCAGTAGTTAGCCTTAACTCCATTCAGGTTTGATCCTTCAGCCCCTCCTATATCTACTGTAGATGGCCCTTATTGTGCCTTTCACTTGTGGAGCTGGTCCCATGATGTACCTTCTTGCTGGTCCTAATTCAACGCGCCCCGAGTGTCATTACTACCTGTGTCCAAGGAACCGTAGGCACAAATTCCATTTTGTGTGGTCTGATCAACTAGATAGCTTACCCACACCTGGGAGCCATGGATTCCAACACACACCCCGCGCCCGCAGCCAACATCAGAGCCATACATGTCTCGAAGAACCCCTACCTTCAGTGACTCAACCAACAACCAACATGATCCACAATCCAGTCAAACTGTTAACCATAGTGGCCCAACATCAACCACTTCTACAACTGATTGTGTCAAAGGAGAAAATGTGACTAGGAAGTATTATGACCTGATGTGGAGGGAAAATAAGACAATTGCTTGGATTGATGCGTTGTGTTGTTTTCTATGATGAGTGATGTTTTTCATTATATTGTTGTTTGTTGTCTTTTGGATGTCGATAATTAGCAAAAAAATGTAGTTTAGCCAGTTTGTTAACTGCTAGATTATGAACAAACATTTTTTCTCTTTGTTTGGTGTTGTTTGGTTGGTTTGTAATTTTGTTGCTGCTGTGTTGTATTTTGATTCATAGACTGTGGTGAATGTAATTAAATTGCAAAGTTCAAATTTTACCAAGTTGATTATCTTTACAGAACAACAACGTGTTATCAGTTAAAAAAGAAGATGTGAAACAACTAGAGCCGATCTACTAATAGATACTCCCTTTAACTTGAAGTTCTCAGTTCAATATTTCCTTCACCGTTTGGGTTAGATGACAAGGCTATTCCCCCCAAACAATAATTAATGGCCTAATATGAAGGAGGAGTACATGTAGGAACACCCCATTCTATCTCTTATTATGTTGTTTCCTTTTATTTTGGATGTCCTATAAAATATTCTCATTCCATTTACTCCTCCAACTTAATTAATTTTCAAATTATGCAGCTTGGTCGGATAAGCACACCATGCACGAAAAATAGTTTTGTCATGAGATAAGAATCTAATTACAATTAGTGGTATACGACTATTTTCTCATTTAATTTCTTATTATTTCAATTTTATACATTGTATTCACTTTTTGAATTCATTGGCACTCCACTCACAGATATATTTGCGCTCATGAGTCATGGTTAAGAAAATAAAAAACGTTGTTTTCGGCTGCTACTAAATTATAGGTTGTTTTTCTTCGCATATTTTTTAATAAATTCATAATATTTATTAAAAGGTAACATAAAATATATATTGTTTGTTATAAGTTACTGTGTAATAGTTTTGTTTTGCTTTAGAGCTTTCCCCCCCTTTATTTCTTCTTTTGAATCCTATTTGCGCAACATCATTCTTCATTCTTTTTTCCTTTGGCTACTCACGCATTGTGCTAATAGTATTGGAGGCACACATTTTTTATTTTTTCGTGGAATATAACACTTTTTACTACGTAGTATAAGTCTTGCTACTGTTTTTTTTTTCTTTTTTTTTTTTGGTAAAAAGGAATTATAGAACAAGTCTAACTTCTATCTATTAGATAACATTATTATTAGAATATATTCTTTTCCTTATTTGTAATTATTCTTTCCTTAGTTCTTAGATAGCATTTATTCTTTTTCTTATTTGTGATTATTCTTTCCTTAGTTCTTAGATAGAATTTATTATTTTCCTTATTTGTAATTATACTTTTCTTAGTTCTTTTTGTAACCTATATATATGTTGTACTCTTGATGAATAAAAATCATTCACTTCCATTTACATTATAATCCTTATATGGTATCAAAACGCCACAATCTCTCACGAGATCTTGATCCATAACTAATCCGACGGATTCCGCCACCTCCCCGTCCGACTCCAACACCAGCGACCCCACCATGGACGGATCCTCGTCCGCGATTCAGTCGCGCCCGCTTCCCATTGCGGTAGGCCCCGCCACGGGCACTCGGGCGTTGATTCCGATCGACGCTCACCGACAACTCCCGCTTCAACTTACTGGGAGTAACTACGCCTCATGGCGTTCACAAGTCCGTTATCTCCTCTTTGGCTATGGACTATTTGGTTTCTTGGATGGCACGACTCCATGTCCTCCTCTGGGTTCCACACCGGAGAGCTTGGCGGCTCATTCTTACTGGTTGCGACAAGACTCGCTTCTCATCTCCGCCCTATTTGGTTCGGTTTCGCTGGAAATCGTTCAACTCATCTCCAACGCCAAATCATCGGCATATGTGTGGGGTATTCTTCAACGTACCTACGCTAATCTCTCTCGCTCGAGAGTCATGCAATTGAAGGATGACTTGACCTTCCTCAATTGGGTTCAAAATCAGTCTCGGAGTTCCTCCACTTGGTGAAATCAAAAACGGACGAACTCGCCATCATCGATGGTCCATTGAAAGACAACGATATCACTCTCTACATTCTTAACGGCCTCGGATCTACCTATAGGGATATTGCCGGCACTATTCGCGCACGGGAAACCTCTATTCAATTTCCACAACTTCACGACTTGTTGGTGGGTCATGAAACCTATTTGCGTCGACTGGAATCCGACGCGGCGACCCTTGTTGCCACCGCTAATATGGCATTCGCGCAGCAGCACGTGTCCGCGCAGCAGCAACAGCGCTCGGGTCAGAACCGTGGCCAACAACATGGCCACAACCGTGGCATCTCTCAGCATTCCCGTGTACCATCTCGCGGACAACCTCGACCCTTCAATTCCAACAACAATAGGCCTCCGATCACCTGCCAACTTTGTGGCATTTATGGGCATGGTGCGCGCACGTGCAGAAAATTCCCAAATCTGAGTGCCAACTTTGCCGCTTCGCCATCGGCCCCGACCACATCCAACAACGAGTGGCTCGTTGATTTAGGTGCATCTCACTCATTGACATCCGATCTCAACAATCTTTCGGTTCATTCTGAATATGAGGGGCCCACAAAAGCACTTCTCGTTTTCTCTATGCCGATAAAACGTTCAAACTTGATAATATATTATGTGTGCCTCGCTCGCGGCGAAATCTCTTATATGTTTATCAATTTACTAAGGCGAATGATGTTTCTATTGAATTTCACTCGTCACATTTTTTTGTTAAGGATAGCAGTTCGGGGGCTAAACTGATGCGTGGTGATTGTGTGGATGAGGTGTATTATGTTCGTATTCTGCGCAACTTGCGCCCGCCTATGACAGCCTTAGTTGGAGAACAGGTTCGTAAAAAGTGTTTTTTGAACAAGAGTCAACAATTGGTTTTTAATAACTCATCCCTTATTTCGGATCATGTGTTGCATTATATTTATGGTGATGTTTGGGGTCCGTCTCCTGTGGTATCTATTTTCGGTGCTCGCTATTATCTGATACTTGTTGATCACTTTACGAAATAATGTTGGGTTTATATGCTATCTGCGAAATCTGATGTGTGCAGGATTTTTATACAATTCCGTGCTCTTGTTGAAAAGCAATTTGGCATGCCAATTAAAAAAATTTATTTAGATAATGGTGGAGAATTTTTGGCACTTCGTACATATTTATCAATGAATGGCATAAGTTGGTTAGCTACGGCACCACAGACACCTCAACAAAACGGTACAAGTGAGCGTCGCCATCGCCACATTGTCACTATAGGCCGCACCCTTCTCACGCGTGCAAACTTATCTCTTAATTATTGGGATCATGCGTTTTCTACGGCCGCTTACTTATACAACAGGCTTCTTACTCCTGTATTGCATAATAAGTCACCTTTTGAGGTGCTTCATGGTCGTGCGCCTAATTATGGTTGCCTCTATTATCCTTATTTACGTCCGTATTATTCGAGCAAATTAATTCCACCATCTCGGGCCTGTATCTTCATCGGTTATTCCACCTCACAGGTGGCTTATAAGTGTCTTGATCCAAGTTCTGGCCAAATTTTTATTTCTCGACATGTTCGCTTCGTGGAAACTATTTTTTCGGGAACTCTGCCCCTGGCCTCTCCCACCATCAGTCCTACCACTGTCGTGTTATCACTTCCGCTGCCCTCACCGCGGCCTGTCACTGTTCCCGCAACGCCTCCCCCGCCTCCAGTTGCTCCACCACCTGCCTCATCGGTGCATTCGGCTCCTGCTGAGCCCGAACCTCCATCGGAGCCACCTTCCACGACCATTGATGTACCATCCCCTATTCCGGATGCGTCTCATCCACTGGCCCGCACTCATTCTATGGTCACTCGGTCTCGCAATAATATATTCAAGCCTAAGGTCTTTCATCTCGTCACCAAACATCCGGTAGTTGGTCCCATTGAACCAACTTGTGCGACTCAGGCTATGACCGATCCGAAGTGGCGAGCGGCCATGGCAGAGGAAATCACTGCGCTCATCGTATTTCTCGTTAGGTAGGCACTCGAAGAAAAAAGTCACAAAGCATGGCACGTGGTCCTTAGTTGCGCCACATGCTGATCGTGGAATTATTGGCTCCAAATAGGTGTTTTGCATCAAACGGCATCCTGATAGGACTATTGACAAGTACAAAGCACGCCTTGTGGCGAAAGGCTTTCATCAGCGTCCTGGCATCGACTATAAGGAAACGTTTAGCCCGGTCGTCAAACCGGTAACTATTCGCACCATACTTTCCTTATCAAATATGAATCAGTGGTCTCTTCGTCAGTTGGATGTTAGTAATGCATTTTTACATGGTGATCTATCTGGGACTGTTTACATGCGCCAACCATCCGACTTTGTTGATAAGGCCTTTTCCGATCATGTTTGTCTTCTTCATAAGACTATATATGGCCTTAAGCAGGCCCCACGGGCCTGGTATCTCGCCCTCAGTGCTGCACTCATCTCATTTGGTTTTGTTCAAACCAAATCTAATACATTATTGTTCGTGTTCTCTCGTGTCTCTATTCGCCTCTTTGTGCTTGTATATGTGGACGACATTATTTTGACTGGCTCTTGTGATTCTACGATAACTTCTCTTGTGTCACAAGTTGCCACCAAGTTTGCGGTTAAGGATATGGGTGCTCTTTCCTATTTCTTGGGCGTTGAGGCTATACGATGTCGCGAAGGGCTGTTTCTATCTCAGCAAAAGTACATTCACGACTTGCTCTCCCACCACAAGATGGATGGTGCTAAGCCACTCGCTACACCTATGGCGACCAATCCTCCTATCTCGCCGTCCTCATCCTCAGTTGGTGCCACCGAATTTTGGCAAGTTATCGGGGGTCTACAGTATCTTGCTATTACACGCCCCGACATTGCATTTTCCGTTAACCGCTTGGTTCAACACATGACTTCTCCGTTTGATGCGGATTGGACGGCTCTCAAACGTGTCCTTTGCTATCTTAAGGGTACTCTTGCTTTCGGTATTCTTTTTTGAACAGAGAAGTCTCTTGCCCTCACGGCCTTCTCGGATTCGGACTGGGACGGCGACACTAGAACTGGCACCTCTACTTCGGCCTATATTATTTTCCTCGGTCCCAATCCGATCTCTTGGTCTTCTCGGAAGCAAAAGGCCGTTGCTCGTTCTTCCACTGAAGCGGAGTATCGTGCACTCGCTACTGTCTCGGCCGAAGTACGTTGGCTACAACATCTCTTTGGCAAAATTGGTCTCTCGCTTCCTTCGTCGCCACTTATTCGCTGTGACAACATGGGTGCCCTTCGTCTGTCTCTCCATCCGGTCCAACACTCTCGGATGAAGCACATCTCTGTTGATATCCACTTTGTTTGGGACCTTGTTAACAAATGACTTATTCGAGTCTCTTATGTTAACACTCTCGATCAACTTGCGGACTTTCTCACCAAGCCCGTTGCTCGCTCTCGGTTTTGCCTTCTTCGTTCCAAAATCTCCGTTGCTGATGAAAAGTCCATTTCGCGGGGGCGTATTAGATAACATTATTATTAGAATATATTCTTTTCCTTATTTGTAGTTATTCTTTCCTTAGTTCTTAGATAGCATTTATTCTTTTCCTTATTTGTAATTATTCTTTCCTTAGTTCTTAGATAGAATTTATTCTTTTCCTTATTTGTAATTATACTTTCCTTAGTTCTTTTTGTAACCTATATATATGTTGTACTCTTGATGAATAAAAATCATTCACTTCCATTTACATTATAATCCTTATATTATCCGCTTCTAACAAGCTCATCGCACTTGGCGGTGGAGTATCCATGAATACATCCCGCTCCTTTTCTCCAATATCCATTTTTGCAATGTGGTCAGCAAGCATGTTCGCGTCCCGTGAGATCCACTTGATCTCGATTTCCTAAGGCATCCTTAAGAATTCCCGGCATTGCTTTACTAACGCTGCATTCGGAGTTGTCACCTGGTTGACACCGGTCACAAGCTTCAAGCATTCTTGAGAGTCCGTCTTCAGGACAAGTTTCGGCACTATATGCTCCCAAGCAATTTGTAGACCTCTTCGGATAGCTTCACGTTCTGTCTTGTGAACCATGGGTATCGTAAGTATCTTCTCAAATCCCATATCCAACTTCTGTTATTCGACCTCAAAACTCCCTCGGCTGTACCTTGATATGTAATATTGCAAGGACTACCACCGGCATTCAGCTTACACCACCCTACCTTCGGTTTAACCCATTTGTCGCACGCCCCGTCTTTTGCAAACATCTTTTTAAAAGCAATATCAAGTCCATAGCTGAACAATTCGATTTGATGTATGATGGTGTCTATATCCTCATGTTTACCTCTAAACACCAACTCTTTTCTTGCCTTCCATATGCACCAAAGCACTGCCGCAAATACATGACTCCAACACGCGTTAGGAACCACAACACTTGTAAAAAGCTTCCTCTTTAAGTTAGAACGCAACCACTCCTCATCCGTAATCTTGTCGAACTAATGATAGAGGCATCAGACAATAGCTTAGACCAAACTTCCTTTGCTAGCTCGCAATACCGAACCAAATGAAGCACAATTTCATCTAGATCGTTGCAAATTGGACACATCGCTATGGGGGTCATCTTCCGGGCCTTCCTTAGGTGATTTGTAGCCCACCTATTCTTGAGCGCCAACTATATAAAATATTAGAGTTTCAAGCTCAACTTCACCTTCTATATTCAGTTACATCTCACTTGCATCCGACCCATACAATTTGTGAAACGCGTGGTAGGCTGAGTTACACATGAATACGCCATTCTCGGTTTCACTCCATGTTATCTCGTTGCATTCCTCCTTAAGTATAATAATTCTTTTCTGGATTTCGCACATAATTCTTGGGGGAGTCTCGGTCTCTAGGCTATCCAAAATCCAACTGCCACTCTCGGACACCACATCACACAACCTTAAGTTTTTATCATTCAGCTCAATATATGGGACCTCGTCGCAAAGTTTCCTATTTCCCAGCCACGAATCATACCAAAAGGGATTTTTTTAGTCTCATCCTCTAACGTAGGAACGACTTCATCAATTTAAAGCATCTTACGATACCTTTCCAGGTTACGCTCGCTCCCGCTTTCGATTTATGAAGAAAAAAGGACTCATTTTTAAGATATTTGTCCTGAATCAAGTTGCTCCATATCGTCTCTTCTTCCTTCAACACTTTTCACGCGAGTTTCGCCAAGAGACTCTCATTGCATGTCCTACTCGTCCTAATTCCCAAACCACCCTCAGATTTCGGTTGAGTGACTTGATCCCACCCGACTAGGTGCACTTTCTTGTGTTCAACATTAGTTGACCATAGGAAATCTCAGTTTAGTTTATCAAGCTGGTCGCATATGTTCCGAGAGCCACGAGGCTTGCACATGATAAATAAGCATAGCAGACAAGACATATTGGATTAATGTAGCACACCATGCAAGAGATAAAAGGCTGCTCTTCCACCCACCAAAATGCTTTATCACACGATCCATCATCTCGAAAAAATCTGATCTATTCATGCGGCGTGAATCAGCCGAACACCCAAGTACTTCCCCAAATTGCACATTTGCTCAAAGCCTGGCATCTCACTGATTTGTCTTTCAATTTCGAACCCGAGTCCTTCGAAAAAAAGACTTTCGACTTGGGGAAGCTGATTTTTAACCCCCAACCTCAATCTTATCATCCTAGGTGAGCTTTCTTTGATATGCCGCGCCCGAGAGGGTTCCCTGATGCAGCGAATTGTTAGACATGAAGAGACACACAAAGTATGACAATGCATGTTCCTCAAGAACGGAGAATTGTTAGACGTGAAGAGACACACAAAGTATGACCGTGCATGTTCCTCAAGAACGGATCCTTCATTCTCCCATATATCGTTGATCTTGAGAATAGCAATTTTATTTCTTCTCCTTCTAACCAAAGTGGACTTATGAAAAAATATTGTGTTCCTCTCCCCTTCTTGTATCTACTTTACCCGGGATTCCTATAACCAAAGAATTTCTCTTGCTTCAGTATATCATTATACTCCGGAATTAGCTCGTTTTCAAAAGATGCAAGATATTTATTGTGGCCACGACTCTTTGCCTTCTGAATCCCTCCAATGCGCGCCATAACCCTTCTTTTTCTTTGAAAATATTACCAAACGTGTTTTTGTTCCACGAAACTAACACTTTCGGTACTTCTTTAATATCATCAATAATCTCCGGCATATCGGCCCAAATTTGCCTGAAGATAGCGTCAGCACTCGGGATATTGTAGCCATGCTGCTTCGAACCCGAATGGACGTGCCCCATTAGAGACCGGCAACTAAGTCTTGCTACTGTTGTTACAAGGAATACTCGACCAATATTTTAGTTCACAAACTATCAACATTGCTGACCAGTCGTAACCTAATTTGTTTCCTATATTTGTGGAGGTAGATAAGTTTGGGATCTTAATGAAATATTAATACCTTGAGATATGACATAATATATTGATAAGTAACGGTTTTTGAGATACAGTATTACGCACATATTTCATTACTTATTTATTACTTTGGACATCAAAAAGCATAATTACTTATATTCAAGAATATTGAATAGATTTTTTTTTCTTTAGTAAGCTTATTAAAAGATTGTCGGTATCTGCATTACAAATTTTGGTTAATTTGAATCAATAGTGTACATAAAAAGAAATTGAGTACGTTTATATGTTTTTATATATCACTAAACATTCCAAAGTAACACTCAGACGATACGACAAAAAGACCAATATAAAATGAGTCAGTTCAAAAGGACATTACGTAACTAAATTATAATTTGTTTCATGTTTAATGAACATTCATGTGGACAAAAGAACATAACGCATTTGTATCATCAATAAAAGATGTTGAATTATTGATGTAACAGTCTTTTATATGTTACTGATTTAGTTAGTACATTAAAAAAAAGTATGCATGACTGGATAGCCGATAGTTATTAGATGAATATTCATCATTGCCATGACTACGATGAAGACTTAGGTTTATGTAATGTTACTTCTTACTATGTATTGTGTCTAATTTTGCACACTATTTAGGTAATGTATTTCTTACGATAGTAAAATATGTTAAATCAACAAAATATTTACACTAAAGACTATTTGCATGCGGTTGCTAGTCCATTAAGAGAGAATGAAATATTGAGTTTGTTCTTTTCGGCTTTTCCTTTCCTCTTGAAACCATTCTTGATATATTGACATAGTTGTTAAGAAATAATGGAACAGTTCTTATATAGTAAGGGTTATCAAATAATTTTGCATTTCCATGTGCTGTTCATGTACTTTAGTATAATTAATTTGGACGTACGTGTAAATGAAAGTTAATTTTTCAGGATCAATCTTCATGCTGATCTTCATCTTCAGAATCTGCACAAACACAAAGGATGTGGTTAGCATAAAAATTATGAGGTTCAAAGAGACAAAAGTTTTCAATTATACTAAATTGACATTCACCAAATTTGGAATTATATTGCAGGTGCCATAGATCATGATTCATGAATAGTGATTGGTGGAGAAAAAAGAGAGCAAATGGGTAATTTTCAGGATGATTCTAAAGCTATTGTCTGACGCGAATGGTGCACATGCATATGCTGGCATGGATACAGTAATCCAACCGATAGAGATTTGGACCTAATGTAACTTAGAAAACATCGACATGGAATAGTGGCACTGAGATTTCTACAACCATCAAATGGACAACTGCTTTTTAACTCACCAGATCGAACATCTTCACTGACTTGGCCTCTAGCTTGGATTTGCCTGACGAGCATCCGGTACATCAACACCCACCAGTAGATATGAAGAACAAGCAAAGAGAACAGAAGGGAATTGAAAATGTAATAGTAGACAGGTCCATCCACATTGTGTTTCTCCCTATCCAACTTCTGAATAGATTCGTAGCTGCAAAACCAGAAAAGAAAATTTATATGATGCAAAATTACTGCAGGTAGTGTCAGCGGAGAGAATAGATACTCTAAAGTGAGGCTATCCAGTTGATAGCAGAAATTATAAATAAGACAAGCTTTTTGAAGGCTGTATACATCTTACAACATTCCATTGATAAGTTAATATTAATTTCTTTCCGACTAGTCAACATCTCAAACAAGAGGGCTAATTCTTCTATTATCTGGATTCACAAGAGTGCAAGAGTACATAATGCCACTTTGTCAGGAGAGGAGACACATGCCTCATGAAATTACTTCGAATTATAGTTACACAAAGTAAACGTAAAGCACATGATACAAGCATAAGCAGGTATCTTCAATATAAACTTCTTGTTCAGCAAGAAGTAATCGGTAGAAATTACAAAAGACAGTCAGCAAAATCATATCGCTGGACAGAAACTGTTAGTGTCTAATTTTTCAAGACATGCACAAATAATCACAAAAAGGTTCAAATGAAAAAGAAACTTAAGTATTGTATAAATTTTGTGGCCTGGCGAATTACCACATTTCCTCAAGACAGATTCAGGCAAATTAAAAAATCCAGAGAAATGTGAGCTTAATAACAGACCTTGTGCTCCAGAGTATCCAGAAAGGGTAGTAAATGAGGCGAAGTAGGAGCCAGGACAAGACAAAAAGAACAAATGAGAAGCTAGCCATTGCTTCTTTTCCACTGTATTTGGACATCTTCCCTACTTCAAGAAACACATCACTAGCATCGTGAAGAGCTAAAACAATAGAACCGACACGTGCAAACCTAAAAGAACCAGAAAAATGGAGTGAAATGGGTTCATATGTAGAGCAGAGAAAATGTAATAGGATGCCATACTGCAATAAGTAGTCAATATGTCTGAGCCTATTTTGAGAACAAGTAATCCCTTTTTTCAAGATATAACGTCCTTAATTTGATTTTTTGGGCTAACGATTGAGCTATTTTCTAAACTCTCTTTAGGATTTCCATATACACTAATTGCACAAGCTCACCTCTACAAAACACACCTGAATATATAAGATAACATAATGAGGATGCAAGTAGCAACATGATGGCCCATGGAAACTCCAAAGTCAGAGCGCCTTGTTTCCCAAAATATCAAAGCAAATATGGAGTACGTGTAGAACCCACCAGTATACATATAAAGGCCTTTCAACTTCAACCTGGCCACCAAAAGACAGTGCTATACATTACTGTTTTTTCTCAAATAAAAGCCAAGGCAAATTTCATTAAAGGAAATGAATGTCAAGGCCTGACCAAACAGTAATCAGTAAGATATCATGAGTATAAAACCCAAAGATAATGGATTCAAAGCTGACTATTCTTTTCCTTGGAAAAAGTTTTGATGAATTATTGTTTCCATAAGGTAAATAACAGAACAAAATCTTACTTATATCTTTGATCGGGCCAGGTCTGATCTCCAGGACCTACCCAAAAGTATTTCGTATTTGTGAACCAAGGTTCATTGTAGGTCACAACAATTGCAAAAACCTCAGCTGAGAGATAATACACACACTTCCATGCTGACTCCTTGAACTTACGGACCTTCTTTATTCGTTCTTCGCTCTCGTTTTCCACAACTTGCATTCCCTTCTCAAATATTAACCGCCTACCGAATTTCTGCAGCATTCACATTCATTCTATATTGAGAAAATGGTCTTAAAAGCGATTAGGCATTGGTAATTAGATACCACATGTTCACAAAAGGTGGAGACTTCTAAGCTGTACGATGACAAACAATGGAGATAACAACTTGTAAAGATTACGAAGAAATACAGATAGCCACCATACAAATAATGTTAAACGTCGAGAAAACTTAATAAACCCAGCATAAATATATGCAGAACTCAACTCCGGGAAAACGAATAACACAAAAGGATGAACTAAATGGATTGACAACCTTATTCAGATGCCCTGTAAAAAACAGTGATCAACATCACCCTCAAAAGACCTACATTGCCATCTTAGTCCATGAATCCTCCTTTTTGTATTTAACAACCAATTTTAGAACATATATAAGCTACTGGACTATCGGATTTTGCTATCAAATGACCACTCAATTAAATCAAAGAAGCACAACATTGCTAAATAGCTCAAAAATCAACAATATTAAATAAACACACACAATGCATTGACCTTACTAACGAATTTCAGCACAAACCCATTACATTAAACAGGAAAATAGCACATGGGTCATGAATAAAACAGTGAATAGAACGTGTTTGATCGATCATCACCCCAAAAATGGAATTTAACAGTTGAAGGATTAATAATAAATAGTACCTCAAATAGAAATCTGTCGAGGAAGAATCTAACAGTTGGAAAGAAGAGGGCGAAAAAGGGAAGCACAAGGAAATCTTCATAGTGAGGGTATGATTCTTGCGCCAAATCCAAATCCAAATCCACCGCTTCAAGCAAACCCATAACACCAAATTTAACTACAGTTCATTTTCATTTAATGAAAATATATTAAATTTACAGAAGTATTGTTTGTTTGCAGTGGTGGAATCATAGAGATGGGACTTGGTGATGATGATGGTGACAGATAAATATATATATATATATATATTGGCCTCTCTCTTCTCTCTACCAGTTGAAAATGACTTTTTGGATCTTTAACATGTGATGTGCCTTTTCGCCTTTCTAATTGGTTGTCAGGTGTTTTTGTAGGCCTTTGATTTAGTGATATATTACTATAATACCATCATGATGTAGTTGACTTTTTTTTGTCTTTAAAAACAAAGGTAACAATATTAAACTACAACTACACCCCTGAGGTTACGTGTAGTTAGTAGTTACAAAGAATTCTCCAATTTTTGAAAAATTACAATGATCGTAAAAGATAATTTTGATTCTGTCCCATTTCAATTGAAAACCCTAAGGATGTAGAAGTGGTGTTGATGTAGAGTGCGGAAACCATAAGGGAAGATGAAACAACACAAGAAATTAAAGACTCGTTGATTCCGCAGAATACCGAGAAATTGATAAAAACCCACAAAACTCTCAAGTGTAGCTTTTTTCTTTATCCAATCAACAATCCAACTCTCAAAACGACTAACTTATAAAGACAAAACCCCATATTTAAACAAAACTTTACTAAAAGTTACAAACAAAAAAAACTTCTCAAATAAATTGAAGTGGATCAATCTAAACTTTATGGTTATACGCCTTAAAGTGGATCCTCAAGTTGTCAGATTCAATACTTCAAGTCTCTCGATTCAAATTCCTTTTCAGGTCAAGATTTTTACTAAACTTTTAGCTCAATAATCATATTTTTGTCATTATTAATGCCTCATTCGATGGCCTCCATCGATTTTATTGCACTGTGGTTGTTATCTAACATAACTTCTACTATCAATCTGTGATTTGCATTTTTGAATAAGTCGTAGATGTTCTTACACATATAGCTTGACTTGTTCTTTCGTAATGTGACCATTTTTGATTGGAGAAGCTCCTCCATTTAACTCTCGTTTTAAGGTTAAGTAATTTCTAGAACCACTTAAGTCATCTATGCAATAAATTTGTTCTTGTCATCTTCAAAGCCTATGGAAAATTAAACAATAGTGCTATATGTGTGCGTTAAAACACTTACCAACCTAGTTCCTATCTTCTCAGTCCACCCTTGAAGTGTGCATGATAAGGTAACATCATGTTTACATGGGCAAAGTTAGTTTTAACAATGTTCAACCTCATAGGTTGTAGAAGACCTAAATGAAACATAATTCAAATCATTTGAATCACATACATATTTAGTTTATTTTTCAACCGCTTTAGGAAACATTAGAGACTTATAAAATTTATCTTTATAATCTTAACATTTATATAAAAAAATATTTTATGTAGTTTGCTAATTCATCTCTAAACTTGATTTTTATCTACTTAGTGTAACTGTTATAACTTCTAAGAATTAGATAACATGTGGTTTGTATGAACGAACTCAGATTGCATCTCACTTCAAAGCTCGTTTGAATGTTCTAAGACGTACACATAAATTATAGTTCAGCGTGTGTTTACAGATTAGAAGAAGCTATTGTGTTGTTTGGTAGTATTTATAAGAAAGTTGGATATATTTGGGGGTGTTTACAAATTATGAGAAGTTATTTTGGTGTCTAGACTATTTTTGAACTTTTGGGGGTGTTTTTGAATTTTAAAAACATTTGCATACGCCATCCTCCCGCCATATGACGCTTTTTGGCCGAAAATCTAGTTTAGGAGCAACAGTTTAAAAAAAGCTAAGGTTGGGTATAACATTCAAAACATTTAAAGGATGGGTATAACATTGGAAATGTGTCAATAGATGGAGTCTAACTTGCATTTTATCCCTTCTATCTATGACTAAACCTTTGTCACTTCTATTTTATGTAAGAGTCCCCTTGTTTTGAATTATAATATTGAATAAGCAAATAAAGAGCAACTAGGCTTGCCACTCAATTATCTACGATTTCATGAAAAAGATCAAGTGTCTAATAAATCTTGGTAATCTGTCTTTTCTTTCTTATTGTCTCTCTTATTTGGAGTTTTACTCTACGAGTATTCACAACAATTGCCACAATTTTTTTTGAACTTTAAAATTTCATTAAAACTTGCACAAAAAAGTGCTTAACCACCAGTCACAAAATAAAACTTCAAACATGCGACCAAAACTAAGGATAAAAATTGAGTTATTGAGGGTCTTCCGCATTTGCAAACGTATTTCTTGCCAAACAACGCGCGTCATTATTTGCATTACGCCAAACCCAAAAATGGTAAATCCACTCCTTCCCTGATATAATCTTCTAATATCCGCAAGAAGCACATCACGATGCATCTCACTTGTCGTGTGATGAATAATGTCGTGAATTGCATTAAGGTAATCATCTTCAAATAGAACCTATGTCCACGTCATTCCCACTGCAAATCGAACTGCCCATAACCCGAAAGAGCCTCGACACCAGATGCACTTAAATGTGACTCCATACGATATTGCACCCTAGCTACCACCGTACCTGCCGTCTCCCTCGCAATCACACCAATCCCCACTACCCCTTCCTCCTCAAAGGTCGCCCCGTCAAAATTTATTTTAATCACTCCCTAACGCGGCACAACCCAACTCCATAAATCCTCTAACCCTAAATGTGTACCATGTCACGATATCTCCATCCAACAATTCACATAGCTAAGTGCGAAGGACGCAATACTCCTCGGTCTTTGTGGTTTCTCTCCCACCAAAATACGATTCATATTCTCCCATAATTCCCACAACAAATCGTCGATGCCAAGCTAACCACTGCCTTGGACTCGAAGCATGAAACCCGCATGATCCAATCTATAAAATATTCGTGCTCCTTTAACAAGATAACAACCAAGCAATCTGTCAATGCCTACACCTGTCTCGCCACGTGACATTGAAAAAGACAATGGCTCATTACATCCTCGCCCTCATGACACACCATAAACGCAATATGTGCAAATCCTTCTCCGGGAAAATTCCCATCGAGTTAGCAAAATATCCATGCAAGCTCTCCATAAAAGTTCTTTTATTTTACCAACACTGTAAACTTGCCAAATATTTTTCCACAACTTATGTGCAACCGAGCTAAGATGGAACCCCCATTAATACCGCATGCAACGATGCTCTATGTAACAATGATGTGATAAGCACTCTGTAATGAAAAAAAACTGCTCTTCTCGTAATGCCAAATCATAGTCGTGAACAATCACGAACGACGTCATCAACTACTTTGGAGTAATGAGATGGAAAGAAATAGGCCGTGGAATCCATGGATCATCACAAATCAAAATATTATTCCCATTCCTCATACTTCACCGCACTCATTTTTTAACCACTGGAATCGACTCCCATAAACAACATCATGAAAAAGATGATGCGTTTCTCACTTGTGCATCAAGCCCCAAATTGTTGGAAAATATATAGCTTTATAAATCTTACTAACCAAACAATCACGGATACTTAAAAATGTGCCACACTCGTTTTGCAAGGAGCGCCAAGTTAAAAGCTCTTAAATTCCAGAAACACAAACCTTATTCATCCTTCTTACGATAAATTTATCACACGCCACCCAATGAATTTTATTTTCACTACCCCGCAAAACAATCGCTCAATATCGATTTAATCTTCTTAATTAGTGAGTTAGGAAGCCAAAAATAACTCATAGCAAATGACGGGATCGACTCCATAATGCATTTAATCAAAAATTTCTTCCCCAGTCCAGAAAGTATTTCCCCTTTTGAACCCTACGCTATTTTCCAGATTTTTCCCCGGATATAATCGAACAACTCCTTCTTCGATTTCCCAACCACCGATGGCAGCCCTAACTATTTATCATGTTGGTCCGAAATTGCAACACCCAGAATATACCCAAATCCATGTACCACCTCCTCCCATGCATTCTTACTCAAGACCACCATTGACTTCTCCAATTTCGTTTACTGCCCCGATGCTGCCTCATACTTTTGGAGAATTCCATGGATCACAAAAGCCGACTCCTTATTAGCATCACTATAACAGAAGTGTATCATCGACAAAAATAAGATGTGACACATGTGGTGCGCGCCTACAAATCGCAATACCCCGCAGCTCCCCCCACTCTTCCATATTAGATATAGGAGCTGAAAAAACTTCAAACACAAAAATAAACAAATAGAGGGATAATGGATCCCCTTGTCGAATTCCTCTCATAGAATAAAAAATACTCGACTCCTCTCATTAATTAAAGTCTAATAAGAAGCAGATCGCACACCCATTATGATAGAAACAAAGCTAGTTTAGCGATACTATCAATAATCAATCGACCTGGCATTACAGCAGATTGGGATGCAGAAATAACGTTAGCTAGAAAAGGTTTAAGGCAGTTAGCAATGGATTTTGAGGCCCCTTGAAGCTAATGTTACTCAAACTAATAGACCGGAACTGAGTTTATAACATCAGGGCCGATTAACACATTTACGAATCAAAACAATGTGAGTAAAATTAACAACGGGATCAAGAGTACGATCATTAAGAAAAGCAAGAGCACAATGCGTGATATCCTGTCCAACAATCCCCCATAATTTTTGATAAGTAAAGTAGAAAACCCACCAAGACCCAAAGATCATAGGGAATAGGGATACATATATTTTAAAGATTTACGTACCTCTTCCGGTGCAAATGGTTGAAGTAAGATTTCATTCACCCCATGGCTGACTGGCACGCCTACATTCCGTAATACCTCGTCAATGAATTCACTCGAAGGTTTAGTGGAAGAGAAAACATTATTAAAATAAGCCTCGATGATCGAGTCAATCTCCTCCGGACTTGTCCTTAAAACCCTCGTGTCATCCTCAAGCCCTTAACCCCATTCTTTTTCGCCGTTCATTTGCTCTATTATGGAAATGTGACGTGTTTCGATCCCCTTCCATTAACCACCTCACATTGGCTCTCTATTTCTAATAAAGTTCCTCTGAATCATAAAAGTCATCTAACCTGCGCATAAGTTCCTTCTCCTCAGCCTTAGACTCAATCATAACTTTCTTCTCCCTCAATTCATGTATTATAGATGTAAGCATTTTTTCCTCTTCCTCATCTCTGCCCCAATGATCATGTTCCACTTAACCAGACCCACACTTATCTAAGTTCTGTTTCAGCCCCTCGCCATCCTCTCCCTACCCCACTTCTGTCCAGATTCTCTTCACAATCTCCTCACACTCATTTTTCTTCACCCAAAACGACTTCAAACGATAACATACTAACCCTATTTTCCTTGTTCTCAAGTCAACTATTGGCTTCAAGTGAATTTCAATCACCATATGACTAGAGTGGCGAGTTGTGATATGTTTAACATACTCCATAGGATTGGCTGCCAGCCATTGCGCATCCGCACAAGCCCGATCTGGTCGCTCCCATACCGTGTGAGAAAACGGTCGTCAACTACACCAAGTAACTCATGTCCTTCTAAAATCTAACTCACTCAGCCTTGTCTCTAGCAATGTATTCCACAAATTATGCATCAAAAAATTCTAGCAAGTAGATAGCAAATGAAGGCATCGAAGAAGATTCCATGTCGTCATGCGTTGGGTTGTATTCGACTCCCCACAAAAACCCATAAATCTTCAATCACCCTCCCCATTCTTATCTGAAATCGCTACGTCGATATGATGCTTCGACATACTAATCAATTTAACCACCCAATCCTTATCTCAGTGAAAGGCTAAACCCTCATATTTTCCATTCACCTTAATGCACACACCAAAATGATTCATCTTTCGTTTCAACACCTCTATTTTCCTTGTACGACACTTCAGTTCTGAAAGGAAAATAAGAGGGGGCGAAATCAAGAAACCAAGTTTCTCAGTTCTGGAACTGTCCAAAGGTTCCCCATTGACACCTCCAGCATAACAGACACATTGAGAGTGCGGAGCTACTCAACCTAAGATGTGTTTTTTTACACAATTAAGTACCCTTTCGCTCCTCACTAATTTTTCCTGGTCGTATCCAATTCACCCTCTAGAGCTGACCGTTTCAAATATATTCCTTGTTTCTTATGTGTCGTTTCCTCATTCGACTTGTTCCCTCGCCGTTGAATATGACCTTTCAGACTTGTCGTCCCCCTATCAGATGTAATCAAGTAGTAGATAATTGCTCATCGAATTTATATCATATGACTCTTGTATCCGTTCATCACTTGAGGCCCTAACCGCGGGTGTCAATTGAAGTGACTTGATTGGTTCGCATGTAAGTTCATATGTGATCATTGCGTTCAACCCTTTTGAATTTATGTGTGTGTCATCTCCGTGTGGTTTCTATTGCGCCACAAATTTCAGAGTCTGTGTGCATGGCGTGACAATAACTCGATCTGAAGTTCCCTGATGTCGTGCACATTCAACATTATCTGACTGAAATTCAGCTAACTCATGTGTGGTCCCCTTGCCATTATCTGTACATCGTGTAGCTGCAGTACGCTGAGATGAGTTGTGCGATGAGCTAAACTTGTTGGTGCTCCACGATTGGTCAAAGTTGTGGCCCTAATTTTGTCCATTCGAATGGTTCCAATCAGATTGAGAAGACCCTTGCTGAGTAATACTGTCAAAGAAGTCTTGACGCTGAAACTTACACGTTCTGTTAATTTCTTCCCATAACCATGGCCCATATGCAAGTTGCATCGTGTCAATGTCTGTCACTAGGTTATACCGTTCCTTACAATCTGCCGCAATGTCTCAGAGGATACCAAAAATGTAACAAAAGTTAGGGAGTCTCTCGTATTTGAATGAAACAGGCATCTCATGTCCCCACGAACTTCGTATTTTCATGAACCAAAACAAAGTCTTCTTCACATTAACCCAAAATCTGATCTGCATAGTTACCCCCCACGACTCAGCCCAATCAATTGTTTGAATAAACTCAGACGGTGACCAATATAGCTAACAATGTCCTTAGCATGTCGAGCTAATGGCAAATTATAAATCCGAGCATAGAAAGGGGAATAGTTAAGACTAAAAATAGTAGGGTTATCATCAACTTCAACATCACTCAAGACCAGAACATGTTTATTAGACGACCAACGGCACCCTGCAAGTGCGTCCTTCTTATCAACTGCATCAAAAGATTAGAACAAGATATGTTCTTCGTTAATGGGGTTGATTTCAATTCCCCTATGTACATTAAACAAATCCTTGATGACTGTACATATAGCCATGAAATTAAAGTTACAATTCATAAGGAGTCTCCCCCCAGAACAAATTCCGATGATGGTTTAGTATTCAGCCATGATGCATCGGGCAACATGATGCCATCTTCCTCAAAGTCCTTAAAAGATAAACTCTTATGCAGGTGCTAGCCAACTTCGCCTATTGAACCCTGATTTCAAAACCCTGACAAGATATTATGGAGTGTTACGGGCAAAACAACCAAATAGTGAATGATTCCTTGCAACAACAATCTGCACCACAAGAGAAAACGAAAAACTATAAACGAAAGAACCCTAAAAGAAGGACCAACGAAGGAAAAAAAAAGACAAGATGGGAAATGAAAAAAGCACAACGAAACCCTAGCACCAATGCGCAAGATTCAATGGAAGAAACCAAAATCCTAAACCCTAGCACCAATGCGCAAGATTCGGTGGAAGAAACCAAAACTCTAAACCCTAGCGGAGCCTAGGATATATCACCATTGGAGTAGAAAGCAATCACAAATTGAAAACTAAAAGGAACGGAGATGATGTCTTTGCCGCCTACGATTCATTGAAGCGCTCCTGAGCTTGGTAAAGGCCTTACCGGAAGGCAATGCACTCAACACTCTTGCCCAAGAGACCCAAAACCCCTCACAAGAGAGAGACTTTGTCACATGATTAATTGATATCTACAAGCCATATATGCACATTGCCCATTATATCTACCCATCTTTTCTATAGAAATCTGAAAATTTGTTAGATGAGTCTTTTATGTACTCCTTATAAATCTGAAAATTTGTTAGATGAGGTTCCACATTGGAACTGTATGATGAAATAAGGCTGACATTTATCTAAATTGTTTTTTGTAAAAACTAGTGATATGGGGTAATATGGGGCTCAAACTAATTTGGGGCGGCCTACTAGGCAGCATGGAAAACTGTTCATTTGGATACGTCGAGTATTTATACTCCATGTATTTGGTAGTTATATGTTGAGTATAAATACTCGACGCATTCGACAAATTTGACGTGGCCAAAAAGTGCGATGCGTGGTCCCACATCTCAAGACTTATTAATATTCCGAAGTCGATCAAAGCAAGTCATTATTACATCCTACATCCACTAGCTCTTATGTTGAGTATTTATACTCGACATATGTAGAAGTTCGACTTGTTCCAGATATTCGACATATCCAGAAGTTTGGCGTGTATATTCGACATATCCAGAAGTTTGATGTGTCCTAAATATTTGACGTACTACATAGTCAATCCGTTCTATTAGCCAAACAAAGTTGGTCTCAAAGATCCGACATAAGCTCAAAATTAGCACGGTCAGAGTACTTAGACTTTTTTATATTGTTTACATGTAACCCAAACGAGATTGTACCAATCTAACTAGTCATAATGATATGTTACTGTAATAAGAATAGAAATAACACTACAAGACTGGGCGGTCAATAGGGACCGCCCAGTAGCGACTCAAATGCAGTCGCTAGTCTTCAGCGACTGCTGAAGACAACAACGACGACATTTGAGTCGCAGAATATCCATGAAGACAACAACGACTCAAATTGAGTCGTTGTTGTCCTCATGGACTTTCAGCGACTCAAATTGAGTCGCTGAAAGCCCTTATATTCTTGGGCCACACATTTTGGTCCGAATTGGGCCAAATTGTGGGCCAAAAGTAGGGCCTCAATCGCCCTAATTTTGGAGGAAGACATCAACGACTGCATTGCGGTCGCTGATTTTTCTCTATAAATAAAAGTTTTTTTTATTCCAAATATCTGAAGACCTTCTCCACCCATTTCCGCCCGTTTCGACCCGATCGACGCCATTAGCGACCAAATATCCATATTTGCGACCCAAATTGAGTCCCCAACCCACCCAAACCTTCCCCGCCCCTTTTCTGGCCCATTTCCGCCCGTTTGTTGCCGTTTTCTGTCCCGTTTTCCGCCCCATTTCCGCCGTTTTCCGCCCCAATTTCGCCCCTCTTCGTTTTCCATCCATTTCCGCCTCTCTTCGCCGCCGGTGCTAAGGTAGCTTCGGTTTTTTGTTTTCTTCTCAATTTTGTGTTTAGTCCAAAAATAGTGTTAATATTATGTTAAGAAATTGTTAGATTGTTAATTTGTGTTAATTTGTGTTAATTTTGTGTTAGATTGTTAATTTGTTAATTTTGTGAAGAATTATTAGTTAATATTGTTAGATAGTTAATTAGTGAAGAATTTAGGATTGTTAAATTAGATTAGTGTATGATTAAGAAAAAAAATAGATTTGTGAAGATTTTTAAATTTTTAAATTCGATTAGTGAATGATTAAAGGAAAAAAGATTATTGTTAGATTAGATTAGTGAATGGTTAAAAAAAAGGCTTAGATTAGTGAGGATTGTTAGATTGTTAGATTAGATTTAGATTAGATGAGATTAGTGTATAATTAGTAGGTTAAAAGTTAATTTGTAAGATTATTAGTTTGTTAGATTGTTAAATTAGATTAGATTAGTTTATAATTAGATTATGAAAATTAGATTAGATTAATTTATAATTAGATTGTGAAAATTAGATTATTAAATTTTAATAAGTAAGATTATTAGATTATATAGATGTTGAATGTTAGATTAAATGTAATATTTTTATTTAAATATTGATTTGATATTTAAAGGTGATATTTTTATTTTTACCGTATATACGTATATTCGGCATGTCGTCACGTAAGACCACTAGTGGTACTGGAGCTGGAGCTGGAGGTCGTAGTGGGGTATCAGGTACTGGTAGTGGTGGGCGAGTTAGTGGTAGTGGTAGTGTTGCCCGTGGAGGTGGAGGTCGTAGTGGGGTATGGGGTACTAGTAATGGTGGGCGAGTTAATGGTAGTGGTAGTGTTGGCCGTGGAGGTGTTGGTGGTAGTGGTAGTGTTGGATGTGGAGGTGTTGGTGGTAGTGGTAGTGTTGGCCGTGGAGGTGTTGGTGGTAGTGGTAGTGTTGGCCGTGGAGGTGTTGGGGGAGGTGTAGGGCGTGGTGTTGGTGCTGGTGTTAGTGGTAGTGGCGGTGTTGGTGGTGTTGGTGCTGGTGTTAGTGGTAGTGGCGGTGTTGGTGGAGATGTTGGCCGTGGTGGTGTTGGTGTTGGTCGTGGTGGTGGTGGTGGTAGCGGCGGTCCGGGTAGTTTCCGACCTATACGGATTGTCCTATCGGGTCGTCGTGCAGAGCCTATCGATCCAACCGAGCCATCCGTCCCGCCACTAGGGTCAGGCGACGGATCTACATCGAGGACTTCTGCATTGCAGCGGCTGTTATTTGTAGAGGATGAGGCAGCCGTCCCCAGAGCGGGTGATAGACCCCGATCATCAGAGTCAACCACATCCCAGCTACCACGACCATATACTTCAGCTTCATTTGGGACTCACGTGCCCCCATCAACCAAGTTTGGCAGACTTCAGACTCCACCACCTATAGACGACATCGGAGCTGGACCGAGCCAAGGGTTAATCGAGACTCCAGGACCGAGCCAGACTCGACCCCCGAGGGGACCAAATATAGGGGTTACGATGCTTAAACCTGAGTAGAAGAAGCAACTTATAGAATTGAAGCGAGGTTGTTTTTCTAAAACCCCCGGTCGTGAGATCGCGAAGACGATCAGTACACTCATTCGACAATTTATGAGTGAGTTTTGGCTCTCCTACTTGAAGGTTCCTGCGAAAGTACAGAATTTTAACATTTCAATTATAAATAGAATTTTAACCAACTATTACTTTAAATTTGAAGGAGAGGAATCAGCCCAACCGCGCGCACCCTATCAGACATGACGAGATTTACAAGGCAGGTCATACGAGGAAGGTGTCAGGCATTGGCAGAGGTACATGCATACCGTTGAGGCGGGAGTGGAAGTCTGAGGCGACCAGACTTATTTACGTAAGTATTTTAAAATTTATAGGTGTTTACCACTTATGAATTCTAATTTAAATTTAAAATTATCCTTGAACTAATTTATCTTTTTAATTATCTTTGAAAATTCAACAGAAGACATACAAGAAGGAATTGAGGAAGAAAAATCTAAACGCCGTAGAAGACAAGGACTTGCCCGAATGGGACGCCGATTCGTGGAAGAAGGCCATAGGGAGGATCAAGAAGGGGAAGGCGCAGGGTATACCGAGCTATGCAGATCCACGGGACTTCGACATGGAGTGCGATAGGAAGCCAGACTACAGACGGGAGTTGCTCAGGCAGGTCCGTGAGGAGAACAGAGAGTTGAGGACGACACAGGACCCGAGAGTCGACTCACTGATGTCCTGGCTACATGCTTTTAGAGAGGACATGCAAACGGAGATAGGCCGACCAGTGCGAGAGCTTCCGACAGACTTGTTCATGGGGAACGCTATTAGGAGTGGAGGCGCATTAGGGTTCCGAGGACGATACGTCAGAGACCAGACCCTTTTGCTCCAGGTACTTCCACCGCCACAGAGTATGTCGAGGATTTTGATACTGATGAGTCGGGGAGTAGTGATGATCTCGATATGATGGGTTATGAGGCAAAGGACCTTGGTGTAGATGATGAGGGCGATGGTGTTGATGAGGGTGGTGATGGTGTTGATGATGATCCACTGGCGATCCTAGATGAGATGTACAATTTGGCGGAGAGTTCTGGTGATGAGGGGGTCGTGTATCCGCCTAGTGATAATGAGGGGGGTCAGTGATCATGTGGCGGGTAGTTGTTTGTATTATTTCTTTTGAATTATGATATTCTGGTTTTTCGACTATTTCGTTTTGAACTATGGATTTTCTCACTATTTCGTTTTTTCGTTTTGGTTATGGTTGTGTTGGTTATGGTTATGATTGCGCTTTGGTTATGATTTGTGATGGAACATATATATGAACTATATTTGTGATGGAACTATAATTGTAGTAGTTTAAAGTATGAATATCAATAGGAACCGCAATGCAGTCCCTATTGAGTCAATAGGGACCGCAAGTAGGTCCCTATTGACAAAACAGGGACCTAACTGCGGTCCTTATTGACATTAGCGTTGTCAATAAGGACCGCAATACGGTCCCTATTGTCCATATTTGTGACCTAATTGCGGTCCCTACTAATATTCATAATTTAAAATCTATATTTTAAGATGGTTCGAGGTGCCACGCTGTTTGTTTAGTTCATAATAACCATTGTAATAGTTCAAATAACAATAATTACAACGACGCATTGTAAATCCAAACATTATGTAAGTAGAACGGACCACTTTGAAGATTCTCTTACTATTTTGTACGACGAATGTCATAATGACAAACTAATTCTATATGCATACGTAAGTATAATGATTACTTGATCTAATGAGTATACCTCATAATCATATCTATTCTAACATTAGTGAATAAAGCATAAAAACGAATAACAACTACAACTAACTAGTGATAATTAGTTGTAGAACATGAAATATATCTTGAACGTTAATAACTCGCTCAATCTCAATGAATCTATTAATTCATAACTAAACTACTAGTCTATTATGAGGTTGGTTTTGCAATCATTTATTACTTCAATTCACATATTACAATGAACTTGGTTGCTAAGAATCACAAACACATCAACCTCAATAAAAAAACAATTTTAAAGTATGAAACTAGTAGGGACTGCAATTCGGTTCCTATTGAGTCAATAGGGACCTCAATAGGGACTGCATTGCGGTCCCTAATAATATTCATACTTTAAAATCGATGAATATTATTAGGGACCACACTTAGGTCCCTAAAATGGCAACAAGGACCGCACTGTAATCACTACAAAAATTTAGAGACCTAAATTCGGTCCCTACTTTTTATTATTGACCTAAATGCGGTCACTGAATTCAAAAATTTGAAATTTGGCGAAAATTTTAGGCGGGAAATTTGAATTTGGAAATTTTTTGAAAATTTCACCCTCCCCTCTATATATATATACTCACCACTCTTACACATCTCATTTCATTATCTCCAAAAAACACCCAATACAAAAACACTATCTTATTTTCCAACACAAACACACTATCTTCTTTTCTCCATAAATCACTCAACACAAAAACGTTTTTTTTCCTTTCACCAACACAAATCTAAAAAACAAATCACCAACACAATCTTTCTTTTGTTTCTTTTCTTTCACTTTCTTTATTTTGGATCTACACTTTCTTTTCTTACATTTTTTTCACTTGTTGTTTTATTCATTCATTTTTTTTTTGTTTTCATTCATATTTTATTAGTAGGGACCGAATTGCGGTCCCTGTTTTTGTTATTAGGGACCGCATTCCGGTCCCTATTATAAACATTAAGGACCGCCTTTAGGTCCCTAACACTCAATCAATAGGGACCGCACGACGGTCCCTAATTTTTAAGGCAATAGGGACCGGAATGCTGTCCCTATTGCTATTAACTCATCAGGGACCGGAAAACGGTTGCTGATTTTTCGGTCCTTAATGACCCTCATCAGCGACTTAATTGCGGTCCCTGATGGCAAGCGACCGAGGTCAATAGGGACTGCGCAGTAGCGACTCAAAGGCGATCCCTATTAACCTTCAGGAACTGCATGAGGGGTCAATAGGGACCGCATTCCCTGTTTTCTTTTAGTGTAAGACAATGAAAAGCTGCTAGCTCAAGTTAACAATATCATTCACCATGACAACAAATAGTGACTACATAAAGCTCCAAATTGCGCAAACGTGTTACACAACGAATTGTTGTAAGTACAAACTTTAGTCTTTAGGATGTTGTTTACTAATATTTACAATATAAGAAAATATTATTATCATGCAACTGCTGTATAAAATAACTTATGTAGGAGCCTTTTTCTCTTTCGCTAAATTCCAATGAATCAATTTATTTAAATATAGCTTTTTAGCTTTAAGCTTCATGAACTGATAAGTACAGTTCCTGATGAAAGCCCCCCGGCTCAAATCGATACAATTCACTGTGTTATTACAAAAAAATTGCAATCGCACTTGCTTAGTTTTTAGCATCTTTAGGTTAGAGAGTTTTTAGTTTTTCATTTTATAAAACCAACACAAAACTCTGAGAAACTATACTTGAAAACACTTGTAAGTAAGCTCTTATACTCATGAATTAAAGTTTCACTAAAACTCATTATAGGCAACAAGTTCTTAGAAGTTAGAACTACCCCACTAAGGACTTAAAACTTAGAATTTGTTCGATAGATCGCTTCTTCTCTTCTAATAAGTTCTTTAATTTGTCGTCGATATATATATATTTATATATAGGTCAAAAAACACAAGAAAACAAGTGCACGAGCAATTTGTACTTGAAACAAATTTAATTTCCCTTTTTATTTTATTTTTACTTTTCAGATAAAAGGACACTTCTAATTAAATACCTCAAGTACTATCTCACTAAAGTTTGGTTAACCTAGAAGTTTTTGTTGCTTCTGAGTTCAGGGGTTCAATCATAGTTATGAAATCAGAATAGGCAACAGTTGGCAGTTGTCCCCTTGCACTAAATTTTTGTACTGCTATGTGCATGCCTAGCCTACCATATAATTTTATACTTAGCCTATCTAATCTGTGCTTTAAATTAAAGGCTGAAAACTGTTTATAGAGAACACACAGTTGCACAAACATGGACTTAGTTTATTTACTGCTGATGAATTAACAATTCCATAGCTTGGGGGCTATATCGATCTTCACATTTTACAATGAGATTGAATCTTCAGATTCGTACACAACTCTTTAAGTTTGGGTCTTTAAAGCAGACCGTCAGCAGCTACCCTTTCAAGCTCTAACCTTATAAATGCTGAAAAGAGCAAAACAATACAAGGACAGATTTCGAAAACTAATCACCTAAATGGGTTTATTAAAAGAGATATTCTCGAGCAATTTTACTAAACCAAAACAATTGAAGCATAATTATCTTCGGATGACACATTCATAATCTTAAGGTATCCCACGGAAATACAAAAGAAGGGACGTCTGGAGAAGAGAACAAGTGAAATCTTAAAACTTTCAGTTAAATTTTACAAACAATCACAACAATGAGACGAAGGTTACAAAAAACTCGCCTCACAGTTGTGTTAGAGCTCGCGCAAAGCTAATTTAACTAGAAAAGCCCCAAGATAGATGTTGGAGTTTTAAGTTCCTTCAACTTACACTAACATGATTTTAAGGACTACACTGGGGCACCAAAAACACATATTTTACTCTCAAACCGTCGAGCTTACATCTCGATATACAAATATGTTAATAATTATTTATTTACTATTTTACTTACAACTTTTCTTATCCTTATTTTTTCTATGTACTAGAAACGCTGGCACGCGATCCCCGCGTGATTAATAATTTATTTTAATTTATATGGTAAAAGAATAATTTGAATAAGTAAAGATTAAATAAATAAGGATAGAGACTTTATATAGAAAGTTTTAAATTTTGGGAAACTAAATATTCAATCACAATAATTACTATAGTTATTGATTCTACTTAAATTATAAGGCTAAATTAGGAACTCAATAATTAAACTATTGTGCTAACAATAAAATTATAAGGCTAAAACCGGCAATCAAAAGTTTGGTGTCACAGTTTGCCTTTCTTTATATAATAGTATAGATGAAATTGACATAACAAACATATCTTGAAAGATAATATATGTTCTTATTAGAATCTTTAACTCCGAGATCTTCTAGAAAATGTCATTTTATACATTTTGGTAGTATAAATCAAATTAATTTAATGATTATATTTCAACATTAAGTCTAAAATATACAAGCAATGTCGAAGTACACTTCAAACATTGAAATTACAGAACGATACTTTCGTTTTGTTCTAATTAAAACACAACTTGCATATGCTTGAGAGCATAAAATAGGAAAAAGTAAATAACTCGACCTAGAGCGACTCAACTCATAATGAGCGACTTACACTACAAGACTGGGCGGTCAATAGGGACCGCCCAGTTAGTGACCTAAATTAGGTCGCTCTCCTTCAGTGACCGCTGAAGGCAACAATGACCTAATTTAGGTCGCTGAAAGTCCTGAAGGTAACGGCGACCTAAATTAGGTCGCTGATAATCAGAAGGGACTTTCAGTGACCTAAATTAGGTCGCTGAAAATGAAAGAAGACCTTCAGCGACCTAATTTAGGTCGCTAAAAGTCCTTTCTGATCATCAGTAACCTAAATTAGGTCGCTGATTTCCTGCTATAAATAAAATAAAATAAAAACTTTTTTTATATACCAATAGGGACCGCACTTAGGTCACTAACTTTTTATATACCAATAGGGACCTAACTGTGGTCCCTAATAACATTAATAGGGACCGCAGTTAGGTCCCTATTGACGAAAAAACAATAGGGACCGGAGTTAAGTCCCTATTGTTTTTGAGTCAATAGGGACCTAAAGGCGGTCCCTATTGTAAGAAATGAAGGAGACCTTCAGTGACCTAATTTAGGTCACTGAAAGTCCCTTCTGATCATCAGCGACCTAAATTAGGTTGCTGATTTCCTGCTATAAATAAAATAAAATAAAACTTTTTTTTTATACCAATAGGGACCGCACTTAGGTCACTAACTTTTTATAGGCCACTAACAGTCAATAGGGGCCGCACTTAGGTTCCTATTGGCAACGGTAAGTATCAATAGGGACCGCACTTAGGTCCCTAACGACTCAACAGGGACCAAATTGCGGTCCCTACTAATATTCACACTTTAAAAACGTTACTTTATGATTATTTGATGTATATCGTTGTTTGTTTAATTCATAATTACCACTGTAATAGTTTTGAAGCGTGAAAAAACGTACTTTGAAGCATGAAAAAATGCGCCGCAAGAATGTTGCGTACACCACGATTACCCTCGGTGTGTGTAATATTACCTATCATTCAATTTTTATTTTGCTCGCACACTATTAGGGACCGCAGTTAGGTCCCTAATAATATTCATAGAACTCTATGAATATTATTAGGGACCTAACTTCGGTCCCTAATAATAGTAATAGGGACCGAACTTAGGTCCCTAATAAGGCAACAGGGACCGCACTGCGGTCCCTATTTAAAATTAGTGACCTAACTGCGGTCCCTAATTTTTAATAGTGACCGCAGTTAGGTCACTAATTTTAAATAGGGACCGCAGTGCGGTCCCTGTTGCCTTATTAAGGACCAAAGTGCAGTCCCTATTAATATTCATCCTTGGAATTTGATTTTTTTTATTGATGTTGGTGTGTTTGTGATTCCTAGCAACCAAATTCATTGCAACATGTGAATTGAAGTAATAAATGATTGCAAAACCAACCTCATATAGTAGTTTAGTTGTGAAATAATAGATTGAATGAGATTGATCGAGTTATTAACGTTCAACATATATTTCATGTTCTACAACTAATCATCAATAGTTAGTTATAGTTGTAATTGTTTAATTTATTGTTTAATATATATGCTAACATTAGTGAGGAAAAGAATAAAAACGAATAACAACTACAACTAACTAGTGATGATGAGTTGTAGAACATGAAATATATGTTGAACGTTAATAACTCGATCAATCTCATTCAATCTATTATTTCACAACTAAACTACTATGAGGTTGGTTTTGCAATCATTTATTACTTTAATTCACATGTTGCAATGAGTTTGGTTTCTAGGAATCACAAACACACAACCATCAATAAAAAAAAATCAATTTCAATGATAAATATTAGTAGGGACCGAACTTAGGTCCCTAATAAGGCAACAGGGACCGCGCTGCGGTCCCTATTTAAAATTAGTGACCTACGTGCGGTCACTATTAAAAATTAGGGACCGCAGTTAGGTCACTAATAATTAATAGTGACCGCACTTAGGTCACTAATTCCTGTTGCCTTTATTAGGGACCTAGGTGCGGTCCCTACTAATATTCATACTTGAAATTTGATTTTTTTTATTGATGTTGGTGTGTTTGTGATTCCTAGCAACCAAATTCATTGCAACATGTGAATTGAAGTAATAAATGATTGCAAAACCAACCTCATATAGTAGTTTAGTTGTGAAATAATAGATTGAATGAGATTGATCGAGTTATTAACGTTCAACATATATTTCATGTTCTACAACTAATCATCAATAGTTAGTTATAGTTGTAATTGTTTAATTTATTGTTTAATATATATGCTAACATTAGTGAGAAAAAGAATAAAAACGAATAACAACTACAACTAACTAGTGATGATGAGTTGTAGAACATGAAATATATGTTGAACGTTAATAACTCGATCAATCTCATTCAATCTATTATTTCACAACTAAACTATTATGAGGTTGGTTTTGCAATCATTTATTACTTCAATTCACATGTTGCAATGAGTTTGGTTGCTAGGAATCACAAACACACCAACATCAATCCAAAAAAACCAAATTTCAAGGATGAATATTAGTAGGGACCGCACTTAGGTCCCTAATAAGAAAACAGGGACCGCATTGCGGTCCCTATTAGAAATTAGTGACCTAACTGCGGTCACTATTAATAATTAGGGACCGCACTTAGGTCACTAATATACAAAAATTTGAAATTTTGGCGAAAATTTTAGGCGGGATTGAGGGGGAAATTTGAATTTCACAAAAATTTGAAAATTTCACCCTCTCCTCTATATATACTCACCACTCTTACACATTAAATTTCATTAATCTCCAAAAAACACCCAACACAAAAACACTATCTTCTTTTCCAACACCAAAACACTATCTTCTTTTCTCCAAAAATTACCCAACACAAAAACTTTTCTTCTTTTTACCAACACAAATCCAAAACAAAAATCACCAACACAAAAAAACAAATCACCAACTCAATCTTTCCTTTCTATTATTTTGGATCTACACTTTCTTTTCTTACTTTTCTATTATTTTGGATCTACACTTTCTTTTCTTACTTTTCTATTATTTTGAATCTACACATTCTTTTCTTATTTTTTTGGATCTACAATTTCTTTTATTTCACTTGTTTTTTTTATTCATTCATCTTTTTGTTTTCATTCATATTTTATATTCTATTATTAGTCATATTTCATTCATTTTTTTACATTTTTAATACTTTCATGTCATTATATTAAATTTTTCTTTATTATTTTATTGTTTTGATCTTGTTATAATCATATTTCTACAAAAAAAAACAATAATATTTCGGAATATTTCCGGAATATTATTGTTTTTTTTTATTTTTCTCGCAGACTATTAGGGACCGCAGTTAGGTCCCTAATAATATTCATAGAGTTCTATGAATATTATTAGGGACCTAATTGCGGTCCCTATTACTATTATTAGGGACCGCAGTTAGGTCGCTACTAACATTCATAGAACTCTATGAATATTAGTAGCGACCTAACTGCGGTCCCTATTACTATTATTAGGGACCGCAGTTAGGTCCCTATTAACAAAAAGTAATAGGGACCCAATTGCGGTCCCTATTGTGTGAAAAACAATAGGGACCCAAAAACACAATAGGGACCGCCGTTAGGTCACTATTGGTTTTAAAGTATCAGGGACCGGAAAGCGGTCCCTGATACTCCGGTCGCTATTGCCCTCATCAGGGACCTAATTGCGGTCCCTGATGGCAAGCGACCGAGGTCAATAGGGACCGCCCAATAGCGACCTACGTGCGGTCGCTATTGACCTTTAGGGACCGCTGGAGGGGTCAGTAAATAACTCGACCTAGAGCGACTCAACTCATAATGAGCGACTTAATAATGGTTTTGTTACCGTTTCATTTTGTATAGCTTAAATACAGCTAAGAAATATATAGCACTACTTTATTGTTAATTAACATTGATAATCTTTTTTTCCCCATAAAATTTGACCACATTTGGAAAATGAAGATTCGTACCGACTTTTTCCATTAAACATTTAACGAAGGTCGGTCCTCCTGCTAGATTAAATGAATGCTAACTAAAGTTCTCAATTATCATTGGCAGATATTATCAACCAACTATTATTATTAGCTCAGCAATTAAATATAAAATATCAATAGTCTCATGGGATGAACTTTTTGTTACCCTCCACAGTCCACCCTAATCCTTTTATAGTGCATTTTAGCTGTCCTTAGTACTTACCAACATGAAACTTCTCATCAGTTTTATTACATGTTAAACAGAAAAGCTCAAAATATAATTCGATTGAAATGTTCCACGTGACGTTGTTAATACATTAAGCTGCAGCACAAAAAGCACGTAACTGTCAACATCCTCCAAACACACAGCCTAGCTGCCAATTAATGATATGATTAATCAAGCAAAAGAATAAAACACATGCAGCCCAACATGTTTAATCAAATCCCCCAGCTAAGGGAATATTGCTGTCCCACTAATTTCATAAAAATTCCAAAGTTTTACCTAAAGATCAAACCAAAAATGAAGTCAATGTTCCAATCGAAAAACAAATAGACCGACGATTCGACTCTGACTACGTGCAAGAACAATATAGAGGGGGGGACTCATTGTCTGAATCCAAACAGATAATAAGCCAAGGAACGAAAACTATGGTAGGGATCCATTGAGGAATACAACCAAGGCAACTGTGCCTTTCATACCACCAGCTATGTCTTTTTCAAGCGACATTGTATATCTCAAACGATTGCGAAAAGCCAATAAAATGATGATACATAATGGGAAAAAAGCAAGACGGTGCTGATTACACGTTTCGGTTGCATGAAGATATTTTCTTGACAATCACTAAAATACATAAATAGAAGAAATTAATAATAATAAAAAAAAGATACATTTTTTAAGATGGCTTTCTTGACTTGAGTAGTTAAAATTGCATAATCATAACAACATGCCAAGTTTGTCTCTTTGAAGCCTGCTTTAAGGATAATGACAGCATTAAAAGTGACTAATTTATAAGTAAAATGATCATTAAAGGAGGGTTGTGGTTGAAAAAAAAAAGGCCCATGCAGCATCATAACTCCTTCCCTCCAATTTAACCAGATAGAAGAGGCCAAAAAACACAGTTGGATTACACTGGATTTTCACATGAAAGGCTGCTCTGCTCTTTAGTTGATGACAAGACAGAGAATTAAAGGTCTTATGGCAATAAAAAGGGGTGGTGTAGTGAAAGAGGGCGTCTTATAGCTATTTGAAATCATTGGTCTTATTACATTCTTTCCCATTTGTAGAGTGGGCCTCATCTGTATCCCCATTCAAAAGCAGCTTTATATTTATGAAGATGACAGGGGAGTAAGTAAGTAAACAATATCAGGGGGTGAGGTGTTATGAGTAAGCATTTAAGCATCTCCTAATTCTAAATATATCTATTAACAAGCAAAGATTAGTTCACCTGTAAAGTATCTCATGGTAATAAAAGCCAGAGAATTTATTGTGCAGAGACAGCTAAGAGTACTTTTCTCTTCAGTGATAGAAGGTTTTTTTTTCATGCATGAAATAGTCAACTAGATAGATAAAAGGGCATTTACCTCCATCCAAGAAGAAGTTTGCAGATTGTTTAATCCACCCTTAAGTTCTCTGCTCAAGAGTTCAAACTTTCTGCAATAAAAAAAAAGAGTACTGAAACAATGGATTCTTCTAAAATCCATGAAGTTACTGAAGAATGCAGCAGCAGCGAGTCGGGGTGGACGACATATATAGCTTCGCCGGATCACGAACTCGATGATCAATATGATGATGAAGGTGATGTTGAAGACCACAGCATGGGTGAACAAGAAAATAAGCAATATGTTGATGAAGATATTGACAGTGATGACTCAATGGCTTCTGATGCATCGTCTGGCCCAAGTCATCAAGGGAACGTCCACGTCGGTAGAGGTCTCCATCCAGGGAGCAAAGATGAAAGGAAGATTGCTGGTCAGAAAGAGAAGAAACAACATGATGAGCAGAAAAAAGCTGCAAAAGACAAGTTTGGACACAGAGTGAATAGTGCTGGAAAATCGAAGAAAAAGTGACTGTTTCTTTCTTAAGGCGCCTCCTTATGTTAAAACTTTTCGGGTGATTTTATCCCTGGAAAGTTGAAGCTGGTATATGAATTATGTAGCTTTTGCCTCTCAGTTTTAATGCAGTGCCAATTAGCATATTGAGCAAGTTAAGCAGCGTGTGTAGGCTGTAAGTTTTGGGTTCCATAAAATCATTTCACTAGTGATGTTATGAAAAAATTAGCTTGTGGCACTTTTGTAGATGACATCAAAAATTTTCAATATATAAACCTTTTTGTCGTGCATATGGGATATTTTGTGTCATAACAGAAGCCGATATGAATAAAGTTCATGTATGTGTTTAAGGAGAGTAGTTATCTACATAAATTTGCAAATATTAGTTTCTCAGATTGATACACACAGGCATGAAATGTTCATAAAGAGTGGTAACATGCAAGAAAGCAGAGTTGAGCTCTCTTGTAATGGCCATAGATAAGATAACAATACTCCCAATGGCACAGACATAGCTGTAGGCACACTCTACACTACTCATATTACAGAGTTTACAACTCAAGTCATAATAAATACAACTTGTTGTGTTCAGATAAATGTAATCCAGACACTCAAGGGAAAGGTTTCTAAGGGTTCTACTTGATTCACATATGGATATATGCATTAGAAAGCGACAAAAAACTCGTAAGTACGACTTTCATTCTTCGAGTTATTATCAGTGAACTAGTTGAGTCAATACTTTTCATTAGTACTTCCAAGGTGAAAAATGCCAAAACATCCTTCAAAATTGGATCTTTACTGGGTATGGTTGTCAACTTCAGCAAGCATTAAACAAACTACTGAAGGGGGCTCAGTGTTAGTACGTAACCCTGATTGCCACGACCCAGAGAGTCCAGCATTGCTATAGAATACCCGGTGTCAAGAGATAGGTCCGTTGCTAGAGCTCACCAAGATGTTAGCCAGTAGGAAATTGCTAAGTACATGGTTAACGGACTACTAGAGAAGTAACGGGCCAGTCTCATTCATAACGACAAATATTGACAATGGTTAATGTTGTGTTGAGTTGTCAAGATTAATTCAGGTACAATGAGATCGAAGATACTCTCTTAAACCTCACCAGTAGTACACGTACCCAGTGGCCAAGATGATACAAGAACACATTCGTCGACCATGAAAAATACTTTGTTTAGAAATTAGGGGAACATAATTCTAATATATACATAAGTTTTGTCCCTTTTGTTGGACAGTTACGCATCAATATTGTCTAAGTTCAATCTCTTCCCAGCCACCCAAAACTGCAAAACATATAGGAGGAGTCAATGAAACACGCAATTTGATTTCATTAAAAGAAAGAAAGAAAAAAAAAAGGAAGGAAATCATCCCAGTTGTGAAACCTCCAAGCACATGAAGTTATTGCAACTGAATCAACAATAATAACAATAACAGCTATAAGTGTTTGGACACTTCCTTGTTTGAGAGAGGATACGTACAAAGGGTTCCAGAATCAGAAACCTGAAAAGGACATTTCCAAAATCATTATTCAACAACACAATTAAGAAAATATACTAAAATTGAATGAAACATGATGCAGGCGCGCAAAGAACAATTAAATTGACCTCATATTTATTAAGCGACAACTTCCAAAATTAGGCGTGCTATGTTTTTGTTTAGCCACACAAGAGGAATCTTGCATCTATCTGATTTTAGGTGATGAAACTGTTCGTAATATATTATTCCACATCACTTGGTTATGGTCTTCGATTAGTCTTAATAAGAAAGAGTTTCCCTCTATTTAATAAGTCCCTCTAAGTGACTATTAAAGAGAATACACATTTAATATTTATATATTATCTCCAACCGAAACATCGAAAATTAGTTCTAATAAGATTAAACCTTGAATGTATGTGTCATTTTACCTTGTAATCAACAAGCATCCGATGAAGGGGAGTGGCATCACCATTTTACTTTGTATTATTGGTTTTTAAATTTGCTTAATAACATATATATTTCCATAAAGTTCTCTTAAATATACCATTTGTTTTCAGTTTGATTCTTGTTAAACAAGAAAAATAAAAGAAAATATCACCATTATGAGTTATTGACAGACATAGGTAAAAGCAAACAATTTTATAGTAGTATTATTCATATTGATTTATAATATAATCTTAAGGCAGCATTATTATAACTCTTGTATTTTTTATTTTTTGCCCTGTAATTTTTCGGGGCAATGAAAATGCCTAATAGCTCCTATTTTTTCTCCTAAATATGTCATATTGGGCTTTCAGCGGCCTCACATGTTAAAAATGCATGTAACTTATATAGTTACAAGCTATGATGCACGAATACTCTAAAAAAATGGTCGGTCAGTGTCGAATACGTATTGGATACCGATACTCTACGAATACTCTTCGGTTACAAGCTTTGATATGCTTAATAATAGTATGTGACTAATGACTATGCAAGTGATTTGATATAATATTATTTGATATTTTTATTTAAATTATATCCATATATATAATTATTAATATTAAATATTTGACATATCGCATACGTATCGTATCTTGTAAACTTTAAAAAAATCGTATCCACGTATCCGTACACGGCAGATACCGATACTTGTATCCGTATCCGTATCCGTGCAATATATAAATAAAATTGTCAAAAAAGATATTTTTAGTATTTTTGTTGTTTAAAATAATATTACTCTTAATTTTAAGTTCATTAAATATCTTTAAATATTTTTAGTTATATTTTTTAAGTTGTTAATGATTTAATATAAAATTATCAAATTATTACAAAAAATGCCCCATAACTTGTAGTTACAAGACCTTTTTAACACGTCGGACTGTTGAAAGCCCAACAAGGCATATTTAGGAGAAAAATAGGAGTTATTAGACATTTTATCGGCCCAAAAAGTTACAAGGCAAAAATAAAAAAATGCAAGAGTTACATGACATTTTCAATAATTCTGCCTAATCTTAATATTACAGGATATGGTTGTCACAATGTTTCCTGTGTATACACCATATTTTAAAATTGACAATATTATACAAACTTAGACAAAATTAATATATGGGAACTAATAAATCCAGGGCAAATTAAAATAGTCATTTGCAGAACAAGATTGTGTTAATTTAAAATCTTTATATAGATTTGTCATCTATATTAGTTCATCAATTTTCCTATTTTTTTCCCTTTTTATTTTAAGGTAGTTCTTGAGTTTTTTTTTTGTTTTTTTTTTGATGGTTAAGAGATATTCATTGCATATTATTAAAAACGATTACATCAACTAATTGAAAATCAAGAGTTTTTTCGTCCTTGCCAAAATATAGAAAATCTAACCCCCGTCATTAGTGGAAAGCCAAAATAAACAAAGCCATTCCAAAGCTTCTTCCTTCCCCAACGAGCAAGATTCCGTGCCTTTGTGTTAGCTTGTCTTGGGATAGAAGTCAATGTCCAGAATGGCCCCAAAAGAAGAAAATCTATGAGATTGAGAATGGAATTTTCAGTTTCCAATTGATACGAGCTTCCTTTTCATTGATTTGAGACACCTCCTTTGCATCTGTTTCAAAGCAAGCAAATTATTCATGAGTTCTACTCTTTTCTGAATGGCAACTATGATAATTCTTGTTTCAACCGCGTGAGCATCAAACATTATAGTTCCCCTGCCGTCCCGTCGAGTGATTTGACTGTTATCGTTATGAATGATGAATCCTCCCCATGCATTGCCTGATAATTGGCAAAAAATCGAGTCTGAATTAATTTTGATCCAACTTTAGGGAGGTGGTTTCCATAATTATGCGCTCTAGTTTAGCTCTTTACGTGTTGTACAGAACGATGACACAATTCTAGAGATCTACGAACAATCAACTCCAGTATTGTCTCAACATCGATCTTCGTATTACAATGGATCACTTTGTTACGAGTAGACCAAATTATCTCCAGATCTACGAACAATCAACTCCAGTATTGTCTCAACATCGATCTTTGTATTACAATGGATCACTTTGTTACGAGTAGACCAAATTATCTCCATATCTATTGATGTGCCATAATATATTAACAATCCATAATATATTAACAATACATGTCATATCACGTGGATGCCACAAGGGCATTGATCAACCAATAAATGCCAAAAGCATAAGAAACTAGAAAGTAGAACTACGTGAATCGTATAAAGATCACCAATATTTGTATATACGGACTAGGCATCTTATAACATGTCCATGAAAAGCCATGGATGTCTAGGTAGTAATGCAATAAGTGGATTACAATTTGGAGGTCGTGAGTGAAAGTTATGCTCAAAACGGTGGGACTGCGCAGATCTGAACCAGCATGTCGAGTTTCGACCTAGCACTGCTTTTTGCCTATAAATACCCCTTCATTTGCCATAAAAGGGGAGAGAAAGTTAGGAAAGCACTCTGCAGCCCCAGGTCGAGCATTTATGCTCGACATGTCCCACGTCGAGCATAAAATGATCAACGTGTAAAACTCGACGTGTTAAACTCGACATAAAGAATACTTGATGGGCGTGTAGGATGTAATAAAATAGAATATAAGTTAAATCTATATCTCAACTTTTCGTAAGTGCACGAATCAAGTAATAATAAAATGGTAAGTATAGTTACGAACCAAGTATCGTATCCTAAGGGAGTGGTGGATGTATGTATGAGTCACTTATATGCAAAAACACTAGCAATTGTCACTATCTTTTCTCTTATGCTTGCAGGATGTATGCTTATGAATGCTTTCTAAACTGAAGATGCTTTGAATGCTTTTCATTTTAAGAATGCTTAAACTAGAATGCAATAGGAAATAATCTAAAGATGCAAAACATGAGTTAAATATCTTTTTTGGTTTTTGATTTTGAATGCAAGAAAATAATCAAACTAATGAAAACAACTAAACTAAGAATGCTAGGAAGAGAGATTGATTAACCAACTAAATTAAGCTAAACTAAAGAACATAATTTAATGATTGTAAATGTATGAATCGGGATTGGTATCATTTTTGATTCACGCGCTGTGTTGAAGCAAAATGTTGTGCCAACACCGATTGTACTTGGTGTTGTCCCAACACTCTTTGAAGAGTAAATTGCAGCAGAATAACAAACACAAGGTATGAATTTAAAGCAAGTTATATGAATATAACCTGCCGAGCCTTTCGGCCAAATAATTACTAAATATGTATCTAATGATCTTACAAAACTCAACGGAGTATGGAACTCAATCCTAACACTAACTTACTATAAGCGATGGAGTTTATAGCTTCGTTAGATAAAACTCAGTATAAATAGGACTAACAACTATTACAAGAATATCTCTAATCTCTTAGAACCTATTCTAGTCTCGTTATTAATCTTGATGTCAAGCACGCCTTCTTATAGGATTTGATCATCCCTTCTTGTAGACGTGTTTGACATGAACGTGATTGCTCTCTAATTGCTTGGATAATTCCAAAATCTCCTTTGATGTTTATCTTCAAGAGATCTTCTAATATTATCTTTAATTCTCTTCGGCTTATCTTCTTTCTTCAAGTATTAATCCACACGATCCTTAAAGTTCTTGATATCCTGAAATATAACACAAATAACTACAACTTGTAGAACTAAGTGAGTTTATGAATAAAAGCAAAATAAAATAATATTGGGAAGGCAATATCGTCCGGGCCCACGAGGTCGGGGTATTCAGGGATATCGTCACTCAATTATTTTGTTCGGAACACCACTCTCGAATTCGGGGGAAATGAGGCACATTTATTTTATTAAAAACTTTGAGTGAATTACAAGGAGTCGTGTAATGAGATAGTAAGAGCTAGTGGAGTATGTAATATATCCTAAGTACAATAATGTTGCGATTTTGACAGAATCTCGATTGAATCTGCGGGTGTGGGTGTAGTTGTCAATTTTTCAGACTTGTCCTCTGGAACTGGAATTGTGGACTATTTATAGGGTAAACCTCGGGGTCTTCAGCCAATAGGAATTGGTCTTCGCGTCTTAACTCCGAGTGGCTGTGTCGTCCAATGGTGTGGGGGTCTTCTGCGCCAATGGGGGATCACGTTCAGGGGACGACCAATGGCATGAGTTGACTAATGTTCGTGTGAGCGGGTGTTGATGGCGTTTGCTCCAATGGTCTTTCGAGGTGACTCTGGACCAATGAAGGAGAGTTGTTCTGTCCCAATCACTGGTCTGCACCGGTAAAAAAATGTCGCTTTTTGCCCCCAATGGGTGATTTTGGACAATGAGGGACAGTCTTTGGTTATAGTGAGGGTGGTTGAGAGTTATATTGAATAAGGCCGGTGGGCACATCTTTCAAGTCGGGTCGTACTGGCTGCTTTTGTTCGGAGGGTCGCACGGTTTTCTTGGTCATTTGTAGGGGTGAGACCTGGGGGGTCATTCTTCATTGTCGAGTGACTATTAAGCCATCTCATGAGTTCTTGTATCGAGTGGTCTAGACTCTCCCTAGTATTCACTCGTGTCATTAATGTTGTTGTACTATCCTTCTTCTCCCCTGAATATTTTGGCTAAGTGTTGGATTTTACCTCTCGGGGGTCCGAGTGGCACTTAGCGGCTTGGGAAGTGTCTACTCCTCGGTCTGGGGGCTCTATGGTCTTTTCGTGTGGGTACCCAGATTTTAGTCTGACTTTAGGTCGTGGAGGAAGGTGTACCCGAGTCTCTAGATCCGAGCTGTATCCCCTTTTAGGGGAGTCAATCGGTCAGGATACGGGGGTACCTTCTCCGGGCGTTTAAACCGAGTGCCCTCTTTGGGGTGTGTGACGACAAATTCTTGAATTCTGAAATTAAAAGACAAGAAAAGATTACAAAGTAAATTTGAATATATTTAAAGTACAATTGTGGTGCAATCTCTATTTAATCACTGATTCTTTTCTCCAACAAATGATTTTGAAATTTGGTTGACTTGAGTGGGTTCATTTTGATCTCTTCCACGTGTATTTGAGTTGAACGTTAATCCAAGGGCGTTGAGCTTGATCTTGAATTGACGATCTACTTGAATTGATATTTGCGAAGAACAATTTGATATTCGTCTTGAACTTGTTGAATGTCAATCTTCTTTGGAGGAATCTTGATCTTCAAAGTACTTGGATATTTGACAAATGTTGATTCGAGGGCTTGACAGCTTGATCTCGGATCGAACGAAAATTTGATTTGGAATTTGACTTGAAGGTTGATGAAGATTTGTGTGATCTTCGTCTTCAGTTCTTTGGATTTGTTGGATTTTGATATTCTTGAATGGACTTCAATATTCAAAAATGATTTTTCGATGGTCTCGAGACTTGATCTCGGATTAAACAGATTTTTGACTTGAAGACGAATGAAGAACGATATGAACTTGGTTTTAGATTTGTTGAACTTCTTGGAGTTTGATCTTCCTCGGCAGAAGTACGATCTTCAAAAAAGCGGTTTTTGGATGAAATTGAGACTTGGCGGCAGATTGAAAGGAGTTCTTTAGAAATAACACCTTGAAGATTGTAGAAGAACGCCTTGAATGTCGCGAAGAACGCTTGAAGATGGATGAATTTGGTGCAGCGAAAAACTTAGAGCTTTTCTCTCTTCAACTTGTGAATATTTTGTGTGTCCTTTTTTCTTTATGAGAGGGGCTCTATTTATAGTTGTAAAAACCTAGAGCTCCTTGCTTGTGATTTGTTGGTTTTATTTTCAAGATAAGCATGGATTTAGTTTGACTTGCTTATCAAGAAACACATCATATTTCCACATGGCTTAACATCATTGGTTGAAATACTCCATTTTTTCACATGGCTTTGTTTGATTGGTCGACAAAATATGAATTAGAAAATCAATTAATAAATCAATTTTCTATTGGAATTTAATTTAGTAAAATCTCAAATTTAAAATAGAAATAGTTAATTTAATTTCTAATAATTATTTTGACAATTGTCAACATTCAATTGGAGGAGACAAGTTTTGTTTGTCTACAAATGCCCCATTGCCACTTGTCACGAATAGCATTATAAAAATGCGTCTTGAAGTGAATACGTCGCAATATTTCCTTTTTTTGTGGCATCGATGAGATTGGTAGAAGATTGTGTGCCTTTACTCTAATAATCAAAGCTTTGGTGGGCTTCCATGGCAATTTTTTTAGGGACCATAATGAAATTTTGGCACCAAAATCACTTTGTGCATCATACGGCTTCCTCTTTTTTCTTTTGTTTTTTTTCCTTTAACTGGTGGTCCATGTAGACCCATCACACTAGAGTGTTCCCTTAGTCATCTTCCTCTAAACAAACACCTTCGCACGTGATTCTGCATATTTGAGTCATTTTTCAACTTGATTTCTTCTTTAACTAAAATAGTGACAAATCTATATAAGAGACCAACACCACTCTTTTATTCATCCTCGATTTATTTCTTCGTCTCAAATTTGTTAAATCCAGCAAACAAATCGCAAGACATTAGGCAAAAGAGTTCTCCAGCTTTATTAACCGCAACTTGCAAGCTCTTTCAAGATTATTTTTTCAATCGACATATTCAGTGTGTCCGATCCATTAATTTTAAGTTTTGATTTGTTTTCCTTTTGTACAGTGGACACTTGCGACACCAATTTCAAGTCGTGGCTTTTGGCAATTGGAAATCATGTGAAGTTGCGGCCAACATTGATGAACTTCGGTGAATGGACTGACGAAGTTGTGGCAAATATTGATGAACTCCGATCAATTGAAAGAATGACATAACGAGTATCAGCGGTCCTCCAACCGTTCTTCATCGTTGTTCATGCTGCGTTATTCTCATCATCGAGTATCAAACGACAATTCTTCCTTTGATCATTGAAGCGATACATTGCCAATAGAAGATGCTACGGAAAGAAGACATCCTCCATTGGTGCAATAGACAACGACCTCCACAAAGATACATGGCAACCCTTACATATTCACGCAAATTGCAACTTGGAGATTGTGAAAGCTTAAAGGGCATATAATTTTTTGACAAAATCCGGATATCTTGCAAGCAAAAGAAGAGCACACTCCAACCTTAATTAACACAACCTCATTGGTGAGCTTGATGGAGGAGACATTCTTGTCACAACTCGAAATCAAAGAAACCTTGAGAGATGAGACATTCATTCGGCGACTCGGCATCAAAGAAGCCTTAAAGGAGACATTCTTTACACTATTTGGCATCAAAGAAACCTTGAAGGAGACATCGTCTTCAAGACTTGACTTCAAAAGGCATCCTAAAAGGAAGAGAATCACTTTCAAGACTTGGCATCAAAGACATTCATCGAGATTGGACTTGTCTTCAAGGCTTGGCGTCAAAGTCGTTCAGTAAGAGTCAACTTGTTTTCAAGACTTTACATCAAAAGGCATCCGAAAGGAAGATATTTGCTTTGAAGACTTGGTTGCGAACTCATACCCATGCGTTCTTCTTGTTGCACTCCACCCCGATTTTCCAAAGAACCTAGCCGATACAGGAATAGTCAAACGACGTACTTGTCAAACTCTGTTCCATCTTCTTGAAGAACTTCTCTAGTTAAACATGCAAGGCATATCCTTTTTGTAGTTGGAATGATGTTTGGAAGTATCGACTTTGATCAAACAACACAGAAGTGCCTCGTCAATGATCAAGTGAGCTGGGAGGGAGCATGATTGCATCTATCCTCTTGGAGCGAAGTGATTGAAGATTGGAATCAAGGCACACATTAAAGCATCATATTGAAGTTTGCAGTATCAACTCAAGAAGCGCTCAAAAGCTTGGAGCATGATTTCGAGGTCAACATTCAAAGCATTGGTGTTTTTTATTTCCTACTTGACGGAAGCTTTACTCATCTTTATTAGAACATCACATCTCAATGAGCTTCATGTAACATCTTCGACTCAAGATAGCTTGGTGAAAGGATATGACAGAACTCAGAATTTCTGAGCTGCCTACGTATCCAACAAAGGAATCAAGTCACAACGTAGTTCAAAGTACATCAACTTTGATTTAGAGATGGTGCAATTTATACTAATGCAAGCCAGGAGTAACGTGCAGTTCAAACTCGTGCGTCATAGAGCAATTGGCCTGCTGACTTGAAGACGTGTACACTTGAAGAACATGCAAACCTTTTTGCTCGTGCCTAGGAGGACTTGAAGACTTGAAGGATTTGCAGACTCTCGACGTGTCTAGAAGACTTAACGCATTTGATTTGAAAACTTGAAGGACTCGTAGACATTTTTGCTAGTGTCTAGGAGACTTGAACATTTGCTTTGAGGACTTGAAGGATTTATAGACCTTTTGGCTCATGTCTGGGAGACTTGTGCATTTGTTTTGAAGACTTGAACTTGAAAAATTTGCAGACCTTTTGGCTCGTGTCTAGGAGACTTGAAAACTTGAATGTTCACTTTGAAGACTTAAAGAATTTACTTTGAATTCAAATATGCAAACAGTTTATACTTGTGTTAAGGAGAATGTTGGAGGTTTATACTCTTATCAAGGAGTAAATATTTTGGCGCTTACTTTGAAGATTTGAGATAGTTTAAGCTCATATCAATGAGCATATTGGTTGTAATGAAATTTGATTTCACACCCTCTTCATCGTCGGTGTCATCCATATCATCACCTTCAGTATCAAGGACACGAGTTGAGCTTTCTTCTTTAGTAGGTGTCATACTTGTTTCAATGTCATGCGCACGCGTCTCCAACTCTTCAAAGTTTCTTGGTTTGATTCCTTGAAGTTTGTAAGAGAGACTATAATTCATCCCTTTAATGCAAATCTCCATAGCTGAAGTTTCAGACAGTTTTTCTTTGCAACTTAAGGATAGACTTCTCCACCTATTGATGTACCGAATCAATGCTTCATCTTCTTGTTGATGAGAATTTGCAAGTTCAATCATTCTTACAGTACGCTGAGTGCTATAAAAGCGATTGAAGAATTTGGTTTGTAGATTGTTCTAGTCGTCAATGGGGTTTGATTCAAGATTAGTGTACCAATCAAAGGCAAAATCTTCTAAGGATCGAACGAATTGCTTGACTAGATGGTCTCCATAAGTTCCAGCGCTATTGCATGTCTCAATGAAGTGAGCAACATGTTGTCTTGGGTCTCCATTCCCATCAAATCTTTGAAACATTGGAGCTTGATAGCTTTTCAACATTTGTAATTGCTATATTCTTTGAGTATAGGGCTTCATGTACGCTTTGGTCATTGCAGGTTGAGCTTTTAAATCCTTTGCAACTTCTTGAACCAAGTTCTTCAATTGATCGATGGAGATGAGCCCTTTGGAAGAGACTTGAATTTCTTGGCTTGAGACTTTTCTACACCCTTCTACTTTAACCAAATTTTGAGTGGTTTCTCTCAAAGGCTTTGTCGCACGCACCATTCTTTGATTGTCCTTTCTTGAGAGAGTGGGATTTTGGAAGTGAAAAGTCGTTTGGCTTCCTCTGCCGAGGACTGCACCAATTTCTTGAGTTTCGACCTCTTGAGCAACCTTTTCACGTGCCATGCTTTGATCGTCGTTTTCCACGAGTTCTTGCTTTTGGAGGTGAGGGGAGACTTCAACTTTGTTGATTGTAGTCTAGATGTATCCTTGAACTCCAATGTTGTTGGTGACTTCTTCAGAATTTTTAACTCCTTCTTTGCGCTCTAAATTTTGGAGAAGGCGATTCAAGTGGTCTTCACGTTTTTAAGCTTGAGCTGTGAGATTCGCAATGGCTTTTGTCAGTGCTACAACTTGCTCTTCTAGTGAGGATGTCTTGCCCCCGGTGTGAGTGTATCTTTCATTATCGATTGCGAAGAGCCTCCGTTTGTTGCCCCCATTGACTTGTCCATTGTTAAGCAACACTGACTTCTTGTGACTTCAAATTTGAGACTTGCTGGAAAAAAGATGAGAGGTAGAGATGGTCCCACCGGGCGTGCCAAATTTGTAACGACAAATTCTTGAATTCTGAAATTAAATAACAAGAAAAAATTACAAAGTAAATTTGAATTAATTTAAAGTACAATTGTGGTGCAATCTCTATTTAATCCTCTAATGTTTTTCTCAAACAAATGATTTTGAAATTTGGTTGACTTGAGTGGGTTTGATTTTGATCTCTTCCATGTGTATTTGAGTTGAACGTTAATCCAAGGGTGTTGAGTTTGATCTTGAATTGACAATCTACGTGAATTGATATTTGCGATGAATAATTTGATCTTCGTCTTGAACTTGTTAAATGTCAATCTTATTTGGAGGAATCTTGATCTTCAAAGTACTTGGATATTTGACAAACGTTGATGCGAGGGCTTGAAGGCTTTATCTCTGATTGAACGAAAATTTGATTTGGAATTTGACTTGAAGGTTGATGAAGATTGGTCTTCGCCTTCAGTTCTTTGGATTTGTTGGGTTTTGATATTCTTGAATGAACTTCAATATTCAAAAATGGTTTTTCGAGGGTCTTGAGACTTGATCTCGGATTAAACGGATTTTTGACTTGAAGACGAATGAGGAACGGTATGAACTTGGTTTCGAATTTGTTAAACTACTTGGAGTTTGATCTTCCTCGGCAGAAGTGCGATCTTAAAAAAAATAGTTTTTGGATGGAATTGAGACTTGACGGCGGATTGAAAGGAGTTCTTTAGGAAGAACACCTTGAAGATTGTAGAAGAACGCCTTGAATGTCGCGAAGAACGCTTGAAGATGGATGAATTTGGTGCAGCGAAAAACTTAGAGCTTTTCCCTCTTCAACTTGTGAATATTTTGTGTGTCATTTTTCTTATAAGAGGGCCTTTATTTACAGTTGTAAAAACCTAGAGTTCCTTGCTTGTGATTGGTCAGTTATATTTTCAAGATAAGCATGGATTTAATTTGGCTTGCTTATCAAGAAACACATCATATTTCCACATGGCTTAACATCATTGGTTGAAATACTCCATCTTTTTCACATGGCTTTGTTTGATTGGTCAACAAAATATGAATTAGAAAATAAATTAATAAATCTATTTTCTATTGGAATTTAATTTAGTAAAATCCCAAATTTAAAATAGAAATAATTAATTTAATTTCTAATAATTATTTTGACACTTATCAATATTCAATTGGAGGAGACAAATTTTGTTTGTCTACAGGGTGTTTGCTGGTCGTGACCTGGGGTACCTTCTCCGAATTTCGGATCGTATGCCCCTATCTGAGTAATAGCTGGTGGTGTCCTAGGTGTGTCCTTCCTCTAGAACGCGAGTCATTTTTGTGGGGTACCCTTTATCCGCCCATGTCCGAGGGCGTGGAGGATTATGCATCATCAAATATTATTGAAAATACTTGGATAGTGAAGTGTTGTGCCAATACTAGTTACCAGAATGTTGGACTAACACTTCACTGCAACACTTGCACTTTCAATCTCCCCATTTTTTCTTTCCTTCAAAAAAAACTCCACATGAATCCAATTTTGTTTAAGAACTTGTATTTCAAAATATATAGCAACATAACTTATTCTAATTTGCTCCCCCTTAATATATGAATGATGAACTGCAGTGTTGGGTCGACACAGTTGATAACTGTGTTGGCCTAACATTCTCATCTGACATTTCACACCCTGCAGTTAGATCAGCAGAATAAACCAAAGCAAACTTAGGATAACATAAAACATGCATAGTTAATTATCCAGTTACATACCCATTCAAACACATAATAGAGAACTTGTTATCTGTATCAAACAAAAATTGTTCAGACTATTAAAAGACTTCTAAGAAACCAAAAAAGTAGTGGCCTAATCTCCCACTTTTTGTGAGGAAAACACCACCAACAGGTGCTTCTTGATAGTATCAAGCTCTTTCATCTCCTCCTCCTTGTCAGTTATCTCCCTTTGCCTATCTGCAATCATCCTTTCGCACAAGTCAACCTTCTGCTGAATGAATGTGGAGCTGATAGGCACAGTAGGGACTGAATCATCCTCAACTGTTGAGGCAGTGCTGAAAGTTTGTGCCTTCTTCTTCCCCTTATGTGTTCCAATACCTCCAGAAGCATTAAGATCCTTCCAGGGCAAGTCATTAATTCTGTTCCTCTAAAGTAGTTCTTTGTGATAGGGAGTTGCCCTGTCTTATCCTCAAAGACCTCATTCACTCCCTTCTGGAAGAATCTTGTAGATCAAGGAAGAAAAATGAAGTATGGCTTCCTTCTTGTGTGCAACATCAGATATGGTCTTGAAAATTCTTTCCCCATGTTCACTGAGAGCCCTTTCCTCAGTTTGTAGATCAACACAGCCATCTCATGAGTGAGAGTTATGGAGCTTGATGAGGGCATCCAGTTGTATGAGGCGATCTTGCACATGATAGCAGTGAGGGATGTCAGCCTAGTCACATTCAATTTCTTCTTCCAAATGTTCACCAGTCCACCGGTCAATTTTCTCATCATCTCATTGTCATCAATTTCCTCAATTGTCTCCTTATTCCTTGACATCGTCCATGCCTTGTTAATAATTGATGGACTGAATTTGTAGAACTTGTTCCTCACATACACTCTCCCATATTTTGGTGACCCTTCCGCATTAACAAACTTATAAAGATTATAGTAAAATTCCATAACAACTTCAGGGACATAAGGAACAACATTAATGAGAGAATACATCAGACTTCTATAATCAAGAAACTCAAATACTCTATGCTTTTTATAGTCATCAACAATTAAGGTTCGTCCAGCCTACATTTTCCGTACTCTAACAAGATCATAGTACTTGTAGTTTTGATCAAGAAGTACCAATTGAATCGATCAGTGGGAAAATCGGCTTCAAATGTCTCTGGTGCCTCATCCTCTGACACCTCATTAGACTCCAGCGTTGGATCAACATCCTGGTCCACATATGTTGGATCAACATTATGATGAATAAGTGTTTGGTCAACATCTGGGTCGGCTGATGTTGGCACAACATCAAGCTGGTTTGGTTCACTAACTTCTTCCTCCTCACCTGTTCCTTCCTCCTCGTCATCCTCCTCTTCTTCATTTGAACCCTCCTCCTCATCTTCATCATTAGAGTCCTCCTCATCGGAGGATTCCTCGTCCTCATTCGTAGTAGCATCATCGTCATGACGTTGCACCTTTTCAGCTTCTTTATCCTTCTCAATGTCAGCAGGTGGGGCAGATGATTAAGTCTCTTCAGTTTCTACAGCCTCTGTGCTCACCTGTTCATCAATGAGAGGAACATCCTCAGTGATGTTAGATGAATTCAATGTTGCTTTGATATCTGCAGGATCCTGTGTTGCGACAACATCAGCAGGTTCCTGTACTGGCACAACCTCTTCTGGAGTAGGTGTTGGCTCAGCATTGGTAGAAGCGCCCTTTTTCGATTTCACATTCCTCCTGGTGTAAATAGGAGTTGCCTTTCTTTTGGGTGGTTCTAGTGCAACTGTGGTGGTGTGTTCGCGGGTGCTTGTTCGGGGTTGAACCCCCCCTGCATCAGATGCCATTGCTGCAGCAACGTTGGCAAGGTATGCAATTGTGGATTTCTTTCCCATTATAGTCTGCGAGAGTAAATAAGGAAGATAGTGAGTTTTAGGGTTTAATTAGATTTTCCGAATCTAAGCACAAATTTAAGGAGGTGAAAAGGAAAGTGGAGGTGAATTAGGAGTTGTAGGCGGGTAAATGTTGAGAACGTGTGTAATTCTCGCCATGTTGAGTCAACACGTGCAGTCGTGTTGCCTTGACACGTGACTAGAGCAGTTAACGAGATAGCTTATAAGTCACCATATTGGAGCAAATGTTAAGCCAACATCCGGGGTGGGAAGTGTTGGCACAACATTCTAGAACAACATCATGTCAGCACTGAGGCAAGTGGCTATGCGGTATGGGTCTTACCAAGGCCTTCTTCACATAAAGGCATAAGTAGAATCTGAGCAAGATACCTGGAACTCAAGATTTAGATATAATCACTCATAAATCAGTAGCTTAACTTAGATCTGTGGAGAAGTATGGAGTTAGATAACAAGAAACACACCATGAAAAAGCAAAGATAATACAGTGAGAAATAGTCTTGTGTGTTACTAGCAGCTAACAACCCAAAAGATCAGCCTTTCATATGAGATTATGACCTGATGATAAATAGATATACTCCCCTTAAGACCATAACCACTCAGCATTGGATAAGAAGAAAGAAGAGAAAAGAATCATAAAAGCAGAAGATGAATGTTTGGCCAACATGTATGAGTAGAGTGTTGTCTCAACATAGCATACCAGCAGAAACAGATACAAACTCTTTACTTATTCATTTTAGAACCAATAGTAAAAACAACTTTCAAACATTACACTTTAAGCCAAATAAAGGATTAGGTAATCACTGAATGTAGGCAATAACAAGACCCTTAACACCCCAATTTCAATATAATCAATGAAAATGCACATGCAAGTACATATGACTGAATGCATGCAGTACAAGACCCCAACACCCTAGTTTCCTAACACATACTTGTTCACTGAGCAACATAAAGAAGGTTTTAGCACCAAGTGAACAATTATACTGCATGAAAGGCAGTGCAAGACCCCATACACCCCAATATAAGAATTCACTATCCTATGCCCCTTCTGCAAGCAAAACCAATACAAATAAGACACAAGTGAATACATCATAACTGTCAACTCTATGTACCCCAGCTTCTTCATATTGTTTTGTGTATCTTTAACCTGAATATGACACATATGAATAGAACATAGCAGTCAACTCTGTGTACCGAAACTTCTCGAAGTTAAGACACTACCTCAGAGTAAAGAAAGTTAGTTAAGAATTTCAAGAAACATTTGTAAAGATTAAGATATCCAAAGTGTGCTGACAAGCTAGTAGGACTCACACGATTTAAGTATGTAGGAAAACAGACATGAGTAAACAAGGAGAACACAAAATCCAACCAACCAAATAAGAGAACAATCTAGGTATATCGCAATCAGTCACTAGTGTTGGCATGTGATGTTAAGGCAACACATGTATGCATTGTGTACTCACAACACACTCATACCAAGAGCCTTTCTCAAGCTGAAGAATCTCTCATTATCCAAGGGTTTTGTGAACATATCAGCTAGTTGGTTGTTAGTTTCAATATGTTTAATTGGAATAGTTTTATCCTCAATCAAATCTCTCAAAAAGTGATGTATTATGTCAATGTGTTTGGTTCTAGAATGTTGAATAAGATTTTTTGATATGCTTATAGCACTTAGGTTGTCACAGAACATCAAAAAATACTAGTTAACCCATAATCATAAAGCATATGTTTTAACCATATCAATTGGGTAACACAGTTGCCAGCTGCAACATACTCAGATTCAACAGTTGATAATGAAACATAGTTCTGTTACTTACTGTACCAGGAAACTAAATTATTTCCTAGACACAAACACCCTCCACCAATGGATTTTTTATATTCTAGATCCCCAGCCCGATCAGAGTCACTAAAGTCAACTAGATTTGAATTTGTATCATGAGAGTACCAGATTCCTAAATCTGCAGTTCCAGATATATATTCCAAAATTCTTTTTACTGCAGTTAAGTGAGATACCTTTGGTGCTGACTGATACCCAACACAGACACAAACTGAGTACATGATGTCAGGTCTGGTGGCTGGTAAGTACAGTAGACTCCCAATCATGGATTTGTAGAGTGTTGAGTCAACATCTTCTCCAACTTCATCCTTCTCAATCTTCACAGCAGTGGACATATGTGGGCTTAGACTCCAGTAAGCCGAATGTCTTCACCAAATTCCTAGCATATTTCTCCTGAGACAAGAACATCCCAATCTCCTTCTATTTCACTTGTAGTCCTAGGAAGAAGGTGAGCTTCCCTTTCATACTCATTTCAAATGTACCTGTCATTGTACTAACAAATTTTTCCACAAATGTACCCGTCATTGTACTAACAAATTTGTCCAAAGTAGACTGATTAGAAGATCCAAATACAATGTCATCTACATATATCTGAGCAATGCAAACATCTTTGTTATTCTTCATAATAAATAGTGTTCTATCACCTTCACCTCTTGAAAAGTCAAAACAAAGTAAAAATTATGTCAACCTCTCATACCAAGCTCTAGGAGCATGTTTCAAACCATATAGGGCTTTTTCAAGTTTGCAAACATAATCAGGATCAATGAACCCTTTTGGTTTCTCTACAAAAGCTTCTTTGTCAATGTAACCATTTAAAAAGGCTCCCTTAACATCCAATTGAAACATTTTAATCTTCAGAAAATATGCTATGGCAAGTAATAGCCTAATAGATTAAATTCTAGCCACATGAGCAAAAGTTTCATCAAAATCAATTCCTTCTACCTGAGTATAGCCTTGAGCTACTAGTCTAACCTTATTTCTAACAATTACATCATTTTCATCACTTTTATTTTTGAATATCCACTTAGTTCCTATTACATTAGCATGAGCAGGTCTAGGAACAATTTTCAAACTTTGTTTTTGGTGAATTTTATAAGTTTTTCTTGCATTGCATTTATCCAGTGTGAGTCTTTTAGGGCTTCATTAACATTCTTAGTAGATACAAAAAAGGAAACATTATTACAAACATATGGCATGAATACACTAAGTTTAACCATATCTTTATAGTTGACTCTTTCTTTGTTTTTGGTCCTTACACCTCCTGTAAGATCACCTATAACATGTGAAGAAGGGTGATTCTTCTGAGTTCTGGCACATGTGTCCCTTCTTACCCTTTCACCAACAAATTCTTCTGTGTCAGAGTCTGTCTATTCTGATGTTGTTCCAACATCAAGATCAATATGTGTCGGCTTAATATCTGTTGTTGCAGCTGCATCTTGTCCAGTTGCTAATGTTGAGTCCACATTATCAGCTAACGGTGTTTGCTCAACATTTCCTGTCAGAGGCAGAACATGTTGATCAACACTGGTATCTGCAAAATCAGACTCATCATCGAACACAATGTACTTTATTGGTATCCTAAATCAGTAGTACCTTCATTGCCAACACTCAGCACTTCATCAAGCTTACTTATTCCCCAGTTCCACTTGGCAATTGTTCTCTCAGCTTCTTCCAGCTTTATCTCCATCTTCTCCATTTGACATTCCTTTCTGGTGAGGTTTCTTTCTAGTTTAGTCACAGTTTCAATTAAGAAACTATTTTCCTTGAATGAACTTCTTTTCCCTTTTGATAATCTTCTTTACTTCATCAAGTAGTTCTTTGTAAACAACCTTCAGTTCATCAATAATTTCACCTTGATCCATTTCTCCTTCAAAGAAATAATCTTCATCCAAATCTACAAAGCCACCAAAACAGACAAAGTTGGAATGTTCCTCAGATTAATTTTTATCAGTAATAAGACATTGAGGATTAGATATATGTTCTTCATCCTCCCAGTTTTCGAAGTAGTCATTCTGTTCTTCTGGATCAGTCTGAGTGTTGAGCTTACATCTGTCAGTCGCAATGTTGTCCTGACATTCTGTCCAGTTCACCTAAGCAGACAAGGCTCTTGTGTGTATTTGTTCAGACACCTGTTCATCTGGAAATTCCACCAAATATGTCTCATCATCAATATCATCTACGCACACACAGTTAGAGATACCTTTGATTCTTAAAGTATTAGCACATTCATAGGCCAAGTGACCATAACCCTTGCACTCATAGCACTGAATTTCTTTTATTTTTTTAGTGTCACTTCCAGAAGGCTTTTTAAAGGATTACTTTACCATTTTACCAGGAAAACTCCTAAGATTATGAGGCACATTCTTTTCTTTTCTGAACCTATCATTCAAAGAAATTTTGTTAAACTTTTTAACCACGAAACCTAAGTAAGCACTTATTTCAGTTTGATCATCTACTTCATCTTTAGTAGCTTTTATAACAAGTCCTCTCTGTTTGTTAGTAGGCTCTGAATTCATTTCAAATTCTTGTAAAACACTTAGAAGAGTATGAAAATTAAGTGATGACATGTGTCTGGCCTCTTGCATAGCTATCTTCTTAACTTCAAACCTAGGAGATAGTGTTCTCATAGATTTATAAACAAGTTGTTTATTAGTTAAAGGATCACCTAAACTTTGACATTCATTTGAAATATCCATTAGCTTCTCAAAGAAAGAAGTGATAGACTCATCATCACCCATGCTAAAACTCTCAAATTTTTGAAAAAGCAATTTGAAGTCTGGATTCTTTGATATTTGCATCTCCCTCACAGGGAGTTTGAAGAAATATCCAAGCTTGCTTGGCAGTTGTGCAGAGTTGTACTAACCTGAATATATGTGGATCAATCCAACTGAAGATGGCATTTAGTGCTCTCTCATTGTAGGCTACTTCATTGACTTCTACTGGAGTCCAATCAGCTGCAGGCTTCAGGTGTACATCATGGTCATTGTCTCTTGCCGTCACTGGTGGAGTGTAACCATCAATGATTGATTTCCAAGCTCTTAGGTCTAAGGATTTGATGTATTGCATGGGTCTGATTTTCTAGTAGGCATAGTTGGTCCCATCCAGCATTGGTAGCCTGTTGTTTGTGTTGGGGTTCGTATTATCCATGGTATGGTATGAAATCCAAACACCAATGAATTAGGTGCTTGGCTCTGACACCAATTGTAAATGTATGGATCAAGATTGATACCCTTTTTGATTCGCACATTGTGCTGAAGCAGAATGTTGTGCCAACATCGATTGTATTCGGTGTTGTCCCAACACTCTTTGAAGAGTAAATTGCAGCGGAATAATAAACACATGGTATGAATTTTAAGCAGGTTATATGAATATAACCTGCCAAGCCTTTCGGCCATATAATCACTAAATATGTATCTAATGATCTTACAAAACTCAACTGAGTAAGGAACTCAATCCAACACTAACTTACTATAAGCTATGGAGATTATAACTTCATTAGATAAAACTTAGTAAAAATAAGACTAACAACTATTATAAGAATATCTCTAATCTCTCAGAACCTATTCTAGTCTTGTTATTAATCATGATGTCAAGTACGCCTTCTTATAGGATTTGATCGTCCTTTGTCATAGACGTGATTGACACGAACGTGATTGCTCTCTTATTGCTTGGATAATTCCGAAATCTCTTTGATGTTTATCTTCAAGAGATCTTCTGATATTATCTTTAATTCTCTTTGGCTTATCTTCTATCTTCTTCAAGTATTAATCCACACGATCCTTAGACTTGATATCCTAAATATAACACAGATAACTACAACTTGTGGAACTAACTGAGTTTATAAATAAAGGCAAAATAATATAATATAATTGAAAATGCTCAGATAATGCAGTGTTAAGCTCAGTGTTGTGCCAACACTAGTTACGAGAATATTGGACTAACACTTTAGTGCAACACTTGCACTTTCAATGATTGATTGATAGATTTTGGTTGTAAACAATAATTAGAAAGATTGTTTAGAGGTCGGATTTTACAATAATTTAACCATAATAGTTTATAAACAAACTATCTATATCTAGGTACATTACTTGATAGTTATTTGATGTTCGCATGTCAAATGGATCCGTGACATATGGCAGGAGCTATACCACCCATACACCTATGAGTCTCTAATACCCTACTGTGTTGACGAATCAGCCCAGTTGTCAGTTGTTTTAGAAAAGATATAAAATCTAAAATCTAGTTAAATCATCTGAATCGTGTTAACAAAACGTACTTAGTCAAGATTGATCTAGTGTGATCTAAATGTTTCGCATCAGTTGCTTCCACAAATTCAAAGTCACAAATTGCATATATATATATATATATATATATATATAACTCCTTTAGCAATCTACACTCCGGGAGGCCCCACTCGGGTGCTTCCGTTTTATCCCAGCGAGAGTAAGGTTAGTCACACAATATAAGTTACTATTTAATCTAAACATTCAAGGTCATCAAACACACATCAAGTAAAGAAAATAAACATATTTATATTATCAGAGTTACTCCCTACTAGGTTAGCTTCTCATAGTCATGGGTTCAACAATCAGCAAAGATGTTAATATCATAGACAAAGTAGAAAGGTAAAGAAAATATTCTCGGATCAGGTGGAACGTTGTTGCTTGACCTTCTTCGTACTCCTTTTTGCTATCTTCTTCTTCACTGGTTATCTTCTCTCAAACAATGACTCGATTAATCTACAACAAGACTTTAATAGTGCTTTCTCTCTGGTGACAACTCTCAAGGTTTCTTTTATTTGAAAGTGGTTCTAAAGGCTATGAAAGTTGTACACTAACTGCAAAACGTAGCTTCTTACTTATAGTTTTTCTTTCTGCTCTGGGCTGCGTCTTAGGGTTTCTGACTTGCGGCCCAAACTTCCACTGATCGCGCCACCCCTATGCGATGTGGACTTGATCGTGTGCCACCTGCACGACACGGTGGTGATCGCACTACCTTCTGATTTCCTCCACACAGTCTCCTAGTGTCTTCTCTTCAATTGCGCTATATTCGGTATCTCCTCTTTTTGTAGTGACGTAGCGCTTGAACATACCAAAATAGTGTCTCTAACCAACTGTTGCCCAAAGCATCCATTTTTGGCCGCGTTTAGCCTCGTTTTATCTTGACTCCTTGAATATCTAAGAAAGCGTGAAATAATATTAAAACAAGTAAATATGCTATCATAAGTATTCAAAAGCATAAGTAAACATATACTTAAATCATGCTAATGAGATGCTTATCAAATAACCCTCAAACTTAAACCTTTGCTTGTCCTCAAGCAAACTTACTTAACTGACTCGATCTAAATTAGAATGTAATCATTGACAAGACAACTTGCATAAGTGAGAATTCCCAAAATGCAACCTACGGTCAGAACAAGAGATGAGATAGAACAAATGAACACGATCACATCAAGTTTAATACAGTCATCTTCAGACCCGTTTCATGTGCTCTAATAGTGTGTGATACTTATTAATGCATAAAAGTTATTTTCATGTTGCAAACTTATAAAAACATAGCTCGTAAAATGTAATCACTTTCTTTTTCACTCCTCACTCTTCTATTGCCATTGACTCAAGTAGATTTCATAGTTGAGCATCATATAGGACTTTGTAAGCTTGTAATGTAGGATAGGGTGTGGGATATAATGGAAAAAGTCATATGTGAGTTCTAGAGATGTATGTAGTAAACCACCACTCATGTATTCCTTTTTCTTCCCTTGTTTGTGCCTTCTTCTTTCGGTCATACATTTTAGGCTCTTTTTGGCATATATTCATTTACATTTTTATTTTTGCAAGTATTCAAACCATCCTATATTTCATGACTTTTCGAGAAACACCCCCAAACTTAAAGTTTTTGCACGGGTTATTTGTGTTTCTATTATATTCATCCTCATTTTTGATTTAGATTTTTATTTTAAGCTCCTACCTTATCACTCCTTGGATCTACTACATCCATATCTAGAAATGGGTTCTTTTCAGCTCATGGTAGAAAAGTAGGCTTCAGAAACAAAGGCTCATAGAAAAGGCTTTAGTGGGGTTCTGTGGATAATCTTATATTCGTAAAGGGTTCTTGGCTTGGAAGGCTAAAACTCAAAATTTTGAAACGATGGCCTATTTCATTTCCTCAACATATTTACATCCACCTTTATCTCAAATAATAGCAAAACAATTTGTTTCAAGAGTCCTAATCACATGCTTCATTACTCTATTCTCATAAATAAGCAACATTCTCTTCCCAGTTATACACAACAACAGATTGAAATGTGCATATGAAACTAAAATATGCTTTTAACCATATTACTCAAGAAGTACCAAAGGTATTCACGTATTCCTTCATCCCAAATTCGTATATACTATCATAGTTTCCTACTTACTCATGCTTTCATGCTTTAAACTCCATTCTAATACCCTATTCGGAAAAAAAAGACTCAACTAGAGTCTAAGGATAAATATATAGCAAATAAGTAAAGCAAACAACGTAGCTACCACCCCACTCCCAAACTTAAAATCATGCGATGTCTTCATTGCATAAAAATAGAAAGAATTAAAGTAGAGATCAGATGACTGCCCTGATCGAGCTCAAAGGACACTCGTCAGACTGGTGGTGGTGCTTTCTTCTTTTGCAAGACTTTATTTAATTTCTCTCAACTCACTCCAATGAAGAGTGTTTTTGTTCTGGAAATGATCCTGGATTTCTTCCAATTGACTCTCTAACTTAGCAATCTCCTTTTCTAGCCACTCCTTCACCTCTTGTAATTGCTCACACACCGTCTTTTGTCTCTTCGACGAAGGTGATAGAGTTTCTTCAATTGACCTAATTGATGATCTCTCGTTAAGGAGGAATGTAGTTTCTATCACTTGCCTCACAATGTGATTGATGTGATATGTATTTTGATGAATATTTGTATCAAGTTCTGGACATCCTTCTTTGATACAGAGCACGGTGATAAGTGCTCCAAAATACATAAAGCATGTAGGACCGTTGATGGTGTGATCCTCAATAGCCTTGATTATGATTTCTCATATGTTTGGAGTGTCTCCTCATTTGATGCATATCATAATCTTGGCTTGTTCCCATGAAACTTTTTCTATGCAATCTGGTGGAAGTATTCTTGAACAAATAAACAATATAGTTCATTACAAATTGTTTGTAGATTTCCATAACCAGCCTCCAAGTCACCGTCTTCATTTTGCTCAAATGTTAGGCCTGATTGTAGGAGACACTTTGAGGCAGGCTCTCTTGTGATATTGTGTTGTGAGCCTAAGTACCAAAGTAACATCTCATCTGACTTCAATTTGTAGTATTTGTTTATGTCTCTTTCTGTGATTGCAACTGATCTCCCCCTAAGAAAAACATTACCATCGCCTTCTTCATAATGAGCATAGCATTCACGAACAATGGTGTTGTTCACAATACCCGGTCACCTCATCATGAGCCCTAATCCTGCTTTCTTCGGTGTCTCTTCCAACCCTTGTACTCTTTTTTTATCAACAAAGTGGCTCTTTAAAAGCTCCTGATACAAACTGAACTAGTTGTTGCTAAGGAATCGATAGCGATCGAATGTCGGTTAAGCCAAAGAGAGTTTTGGTGCTCTTTTTGGTGTTCCAGTAGCTGGTTCAAATGTGTAGTATCTTCCAGACGCCATGTTCTTCTACAAAGAACAATTAGAAAAATAAAGTTCTCTTTCAAGAGATTTTTATTGATAAGAGAAGTAGAGAAGCAATAGCCTTATGAATTTTAAGAGATACTAGAAGTGTAAGAGTAGTTATAGTTATAAATAGGAGAATTCTTAATAAGATTTTTTAGAAATTTTCATTAAGTTGCATAACTTTCCTACAATAAATAAAATTACAATGGAAACAACTCATGTATCAATGGAATTTGATCATTATGAAAATATAAGTATGGTAAGAAAGGTAAGGATAGAGATTGCTCAACCAAATTCCGTAGATTTTGGTTTTTGCATGTCTCATATTGCCCTTCGAACTGAGAGACGTGTGCTGCAAGAAAACTTTTGTTGCGCGATCAAGGCTGATAGTGCATCCTGATCGTGCGACTGAGACACGATCAAAACTTTGAAGCGGTATTGGATGCGGTGTGTTCTGGAATATTGGCACCACCAAATTAGGCCCCGCTACTGATCACGCGTGTAAGGCGCAATGGAAGCAGTGGTCGCGCGACTGGTCTTGCGTGCTACTAGAAAATTTACTGTGCGTGCTTTGATCTATGTTGTTTTCACTTTGTCCATTATCGTCTTGTTTTTTTCCTATTAGCCTCTTCACTTGTGGTTTTTTTCACTTTCTTCGTTTTTCCTATCTCAATTGTTAGCTCAACAATAAATTGAAATAAAATGCTATATATGATTCAAAATAGATATAAACTAAAGACTCAATAATTTAAAACTTACTATTGTGGGTTGCTTCCCACACAACGATGAGTTAGTGTCGGTTAGCTCGACAATTATGGTAAAGAATCAGGGGTCCTTTGGTGCACCAATGGCACCATGGTCTTTTTCTTCCTGTCCTCCCTTCTTCAGTTTCCCTTCCTCAACTGTCATCTACAAGCATCATTAACAATGCTAAAAGTCGCATTGCATGCTGTCAGAATGCCATGCTCTTTTGTGGCTATTGCGACATCGTAAATCAATTAGAATGCTGCATCGGGTGGTAACCGTTGAAATCCTTCTACATGATATAGTTCTCCACTCAGCTTATCCAAGACGTGGCGGATAACTTTACTTAACCCCCAATGATAGATGTCATTCACATGTTTTTCTTCTAACCATGACACATTGAATCTCGTGTTTTCTATTTTAAGGTAGTCATCCAGTGCTTTCCCGAGCATCTCGTGAAAGCTTACCCACGCTTCAACGAAATTTGCACCTCATTTTTGCTTGAAGCTTAAGACTCGCTCCTTCCATGACTTCGTATGCACTCCTCCGTGGAATTTGAACTTGAATTCCTTAATTGATGTAGCCCAATGTTCTCCCCAATTGACTTCAATGTCATACCAATCTTTCGCCTTTCGTGTCAATAAATGGGGGAAAATTCCTGCCATCTTGTACTCCTCTGTAATACCAAAGAAGTTACATGTTTCTCTGGATTCTTCAACATGTGTGTGAGATTTGTAAGATGGTTCTCTGTCAAATTGCTCCTTCTTAACCACCTTCATCAGTTTTTCATCAACATCATCGATGTCGAATCGCGAATGTGATAGAGAAAACTTGTTAATGTGTTCTGTGTATCTCACATCATACCCGTTGGGTTGGTGTTATCCTCCCATGTAGGGTTATTGCATAAGTGGTCCATGCATGTAAGTTTTTCCAATGTTCCCGTATCTCATATTGCTTCCCCATAGTGGTGCTGGTGCTCACCTTCTAGCCCTGTCCATGTGTTAACCCTTACACAAGAAAAAGTTAGTGATTCATCAATTAAGCTTTTTGACTCACACAAAAAATAGGAATAAAGTTACTCTCCGACAACGGCGCCAAAAACTTGATGGGAGCGTGCGTAGGTGTAAATATACTAGAATATATTTTAGCACCGAATTGTTACACCTAAATCCCGCTATGTTGCAAGTGCACTAATCAAGTAATAATAAAATGGTAAGTATAGTTACGAACCAAGTATCGTGTCCCAAGGGAGTGATGGTTGTATGTATGAATCACTTAAATGCAAAAACGCTAGTTACTGTCACTTTCTTTTCTCTTGTGTTTGTCAAATATCATGAATGCTATGAATGATATCTAAACTAAGAGTTCTATGGATGCTATTTTATTATAAGAATGCTTAATCTAGGATGCAATGAAATTAATCTAAGAATGCAAGAATGAAAAACATCTTTTGGGGATTTTTTGGTTTTTGAATGCAGAAAAATAATTAAACAACCTAATCTAATGAAAGTTATTAAACTGAGGATGTTGGAAAGATGAGAGATTAATTAAGCTAAACTAAACTAAACTAGAACTAGAATGATTGATTGATTGCTTTTGGGGTGTGAACAGTGGTTGAAAAGATTGTTTAGAGGTCAGGTTTCAAAATGACTTAACTTAATAGTTCATAAAAAAAAACCACCTATTACTTACATTACTTGATAGTTATTTGATGTTTGCATGTTTAATGGACCCGTGATATATTAACAACAGTTATCCCAACCATATTTCTATGAGGCTCTAATAATCTACCGTGTTAATTGAATCAACCCAGTTGTTAATTGTTTTAGAAGAGATATCAAATCTGCAATACAATTAACTCATCTGAATCATGATAACAAAACATATATATAGTCAAGATTGATCTAGTATGATCTAAAGGTTGCACAATAGTTATTTTCGCAAATCCAAAGTCACAAATTACACACACACACACACACACACATATATATATATATATATATATATATATATATATAACTAACTCCCTTAGCATTCTACATTCCGGGTGGCCCCACTCGGGTGCTTCCTTTTTAATACCAACGAGAGTAAGGTTAGTCAAACATAATAAATAACTATTCAATCTAGACATTTAAGGTCATCAAACACACATCAAGTAAAACAAATAAACATATTCATAATATCAGAGTTACTCCCCTACTCTAAACAACGAGTAGGTTAGCTCCTCATAGTCATGAGTTCAACAATCAACAAAGATGAAAATATCATACACAAAGTAAAAAGATAAAGAAAAGCTTCTCGGATCCGATGGAACGTTGTTGCTTGAACCTCTTCGTACTCCGTTTTGCTATATTCTCCTTCACTAATTATCTTCTCTCAAACAATGACTCGACTAATCTGGAACAAAACTTTGATGTTGTTTTCTCTCCGGTGACAACTCTCAGGGTGCCTTGTTTTTGAAAGTGGTTGCAAAGGCTATGAAAGTTGTACCCTAACTACTGAACGTAGCTCCTTATTTATAGTTTTTTTCTTCATGGGCTGCATTTTAGGGTTTTTGAATTGTGGCCCAAACTTCCTTTGATCCCGCGACCCCTTGCGCGATGTGGCCTTGATCGCGCGCCACCCACACGACACGGTGGTGATCACACTACCTTCTAGTTTTCTCTCTGTGGTCTCCTGGTGTCTTCTCTTTAGTCGCGCTATATTTAGTATTTCATGTTTTTGTAGCGTCGTAGCACCCTTGTAGAGCTTGAACATACCGAATAGTGTCTTTTACCAATTGTTGTTCGAAACATCCATTTTTGGCCTCGTTAGCCTCGTTTTATCTTGACTCCTTGAATACTTAAGAAAATAAGAAATAATACTAAAACAAGTAAATATGCTATCATAAGTATTCAAAAGCATAAGTAAACATATACTTAATTCATGCTATTGAGACGCCTATCACCTCCCATCACCAAGGTTCTAGGAATACATGTCTGCAAAGGACAAAGCTGGTTTTTCTGCAGCTCTGAACCAGTCTGATGTTGAGTGTCTTGTCAACTTGCCAAGTCAGTAGACGATAACACCCCAGAAGTCAGTGGCTACGTGAGTGAGAACACACCGGAATGTACTTAAAAACAAGCACGCAATTCAATCTCAGCCTTTCCTTTGGTGGAACAACAACGCAGTTGATAACATGGAACATAGTGATGAAAAAACAATGAGTTGCACTTACTGGAACAGTCAAATCCACACCAGACCCGAGAAATACTACGTCATCGAAAATTTATTTCATCAAAAAAGGAAAAAACATGAATCGAGTTCATCAAGAAAAATGGCATGGATGATTGAAATATCATTGGACCTAGACTTTACATGAAGCTTGTTCGCCACATGGAGCTCTAATCGAGGAGGAAGTTGAGGTAGTCTCCAACCACACTCATTTTTATTGATTATTTTCTTACTTTTTTCACTTGGTTCCAAGATATTTCTAAACAAACATATGCCTTGTCTTTTTGCAGTAACAACTGAGAAGAACCCCTCATGCGGTGACAAACAACTACACTTCAAACAGTGTATGAATTACTCGTAAGTGGTACCAAAGAATTTTATCCCCAAGTGGTATAAGAGAATCTTACCCATAGTGGTATTTTAAAAAAATAAAAAGAAAATATATATACACTACCTATACGGTAGTATGCCAGAAATGGTAAAGCAATGTCTACCTATACAGTAATATGCCAGAAATGGAAAAGCAACGTCTACCTATACGGTAACATGCCAAAAATGAAAAAGTAACATCTACCTATAGAGTAACATGCCAAAAATGGCAGAGTAACATCTACTTATAGGGTAACATGCCAGAAATGGCAGAGTAACATCTACCTCTACGGTACCATGCCAAAAGTGGCAAAGTAACATATACCGATACGGTTATATGCCAGAAATGGCTGAGTAACATCTATCTACAGGCGAACATGCCAAAGATGGCATAATAACATCCACTTATACGGTTACATGCCAAAATGGCAAAGTAACATCTACCTAAGGTTATATGCCAGATATGGCAGAGTAACATTTACGTATATGGTAACATGCCAGAAAGGGCAGAGTAACATCTACCTATACGGTAACATGACATAAATGGTATAGTAACATCTACATATACGATAACATGCCTAAACTGGCTGTATGTACCTATGCGATACCATGCCTAAAACAGTATAGACATATGTACCTATGCGGCACCATGCGTAAAACGACATAGAAGTATGTACCTACATGGTATCATGCCTAAAAGGGCCAATATATAAGTATATACATGGTACCATGCCTAAACCGGCAGAGAATTATCTACCTACGGGGTACTATGCCTAAAATGGCAAACGAAACATGTACCTACGCAGTACCTTGCCTAAAACGGCAGTAAAACATGATGGCAATGAATCTTGCACCTACGGGGTACCCTAACTGAAATGACAACAAATTAAATACAAAGTCCCTTACATAGTATCCCGTTAAATATAACAAAAATACAAGTTATTTTGAGACACCACGCGTATCACAAAAGTTCACACACAAATATGGGATGACACACTTGTATTAAATAGATAACAAAAATGAAAAATGATGAATCAGATTACAGCAACTAGTATCTACGTTGTGTCCTGTCTCTTACGATGCAAAAACAAGTACCTATGCGCTACCCCGCCTCTTAAGGCGCAATAAAGCACCTGAACGATACCACAATTCTCAAGGGCACATAACTGTTGACAAACACCTCTGCCGAATCTGGAGCGAGGACATAAAGTTCAAACAGTTAGCTAGATGCCTACTCTGCATAATGATAATAAACTGAAGATAACACTTGTATAATGGTAGAACACTGCTAGACGCTCAAAAGCAACATGATAATACGGTTAAATGAATAAATCATTAATGATAGAAATTGTTGTCAATGACATTACATCTCTCACCGTACTGAGACTAATCTTACAAAGAGTAACATGCTCATTATAGCGTCAATTACCATACAAATCTTTGGGAGAGGCGCGAGTTAAGACAAAGATGAAAATCTAAAATATGCTGCAGTCGTAGTAATTATTGTGTGTATCTCCACTATCAGGGTTAAGATCTTCCCTATACTAGTCAATTGATTCGAAATCAATCTACTCTACGTGCTATGATATAGCTTTACCCTTCGATGTGTCGCCAAATCCTAGATGAAGATAGGGCAGACGATGAATTCTCATCGCTAACAGATGAGGATTTTAAGGTGATATGAGATCTCCAATAATACCACTGCGATAATAAGATATATAAAATACGTTAACCACCTTTTATAAATATTGGCCTTGGAAGCCTCCAATCCTCCATGGCAGACTTTAACTCGGTTCTCAACTTTCTCAAATTATTTTTCATAGGATTAGCCTCAATCTTGCTTGACGTCAAGCATTTTCCAATCAATTGATTAGCCTACTCTGAAGGCTTGAATGGCTCACTACAAAAAGTTGCATTAAGGCACATTTGCTTGAACATCACGCTTCAAAATGTAAGTGAAGAGCAGCCTCTAAAAATATAAACCAACCTCCAACTAAACTCGGTGTTGGTGTTAGCTCAAAAACCACAATTTGAGGTGTAAAAATGCTTAAAGCTACACTCTATAATAGCGTTAGCTAGAAGATTTCCCAATCACGGTATAATGTATCATACCTTATGTGGCATCCAAGTCATTTACCTCTCAAGGTACAATGCAACATACCGTGTGCGATATCTAGATCATTTACCTCCCAATGTACCATACAATGTACCCTACGCGGTATCCAAATCAACTACCTCTCAAGGTATACTGTAACACACCCTACGCACTTACCTCTTAAGGTAGGGCGCAACATACCCTGCACAGTATTTATGCGTATGACATACTCAACCTGGTATCCTAGATCATACCTCACAAGGTATGTCAAGAACCATTTGTGATACGATGGCGACTACATCTACCTATAAATGTACCAGAAGTGCACTCAGATGCTACCTTTAACAAAGCTCTACTCGAGTAAATCAAAAAGTACCTACAAAGTTTGATTTGTTTAGGTACCAATCTCACCCTAGCAAGAACCAGTCATGCTAATGCTATGGCTGGGATAGAGCATTCAATTATTATAACATATCACTAATTGTCACGAAGGTAAGATCATAATAAGCATTAAGAATGTTTTCCTCAGTGTGTTCCAAAGTACACTCCAAACTGGGGGCTACTGATGTGTCATAATATATTAACAATAGGTGTTGTATCACGGGGATGCCACAATGGCATATATAGACCAATAAATGCCTAGAAGCATAAAAAGTCTAGAAAGTAGAACTAAGTGAATCGTGTAAGCCAATATTTGTATATAACGAATTAGGCATCTTGTAATATGTCCTTGGAAAACCACGAATGTCTAGGTCATAATTCAATAATGGGATTGCAATTTGGAGGTTGTGAGTGAAAGTTATGCCCAAAACGGTGGGACTACACATATCTCGGCGAGCATGTCGAGTTCGACATAACCATGTCGAGTTTCAGCTTAAACTCGATATAGCCCTGCGTTTTGCCTATAAATACTCCTCCATTCGCCATAAGAGGGGATAGGAAGCCATGGGAGCGCTCTGCAGCCCCTAGGTCGAGCATAAATGCTCAACATGTCCCTATGTCAAGCATAAAATGCTCGGTGTATAAAACTTGACGTGTTAAACTAGCCATAGTGAATGCTAGACATGTACCTTCGACATGTTTCTTATATGGATATAAATCTATTTAAGATACGGTTATATAAGAATAAGCGGATTGAGGTTTCGACCTACGTGCAAGGAGATATGACACAAACGGTGAAGTCACAGAGAAATGCTCGACATACACCTATGTCGAGTATTTATGCTCAATATGTCTATGTCAAACATTAATGCTCGATATGAGCCTTATATTTTTGAAAATCTATTTGATATGTGGTCCTAGAGTAAGAACCAGATCGAGGTTTTGACATACGTGCAAGGATGTAGGGCCCAAACAGTGAAGTTGCGCAAAAATGCTCGACATACACCTATATTGAGTATTTATGCTCAATATGCCTATGTCGAGCATAAATGCTCGAAATGTGACTTATATTCTTGGAAAGATAAAGGAGTATACTTTTTGTATCAAGAAGAGGATACAGATTTCGATCTACCCACAAGGAGATATGGTCAAAACCGTGAAGCCGCGTAATGCAAAAAACAAGTGAATCAGAACCCGGTTAGTGCTCGACTCTTAAAATATACAAACGAGCTACGTTCGACTTGATTCCCTCAATGGGATACATAGGAAGCTTGGGATGAGCTGATTTCAGCCCAAAATCATTAAAGATCCAACCGTCCCTCACCATATTGCTTGGAGTACATTGTGCAAAGGACAAAGTTGGTTCCGATGCAGCTCTGAACTAGCCTGGTGTGAAGTTTCTTGTCAACCTATCAAGTTAGCAGACGATTATACCCCAAATCAGCTGTGATGGTGAAAATACAAAACATTTGCTCATCTTTTTTAGTTCCAAGTTCTTTGGTTACACTGAAACGAAAACTTTAATTTCTTATATATCAAAATGGTTGAATATTTCTTTCTTATAACTAATTACAAATTTAATTTCTCATAAGTTTGGAAATAATTTGTCTTCTTATATTTTTGTATATATGTGTAATGCAGTAACTACTAATATACATGTTGATCACCTAAATTTTATAAACTTTTAGTACATGTATAAGCACCTTCTTCTACATACTACTCTACACTTACCGATCTGATATTCATTATTTCAAAAACCTGTCGGAATCAGAATGCGGTGCTTTCTGGAACTATGGTGCTACAAAATCATAATATAGTTCCGATCGCGCGCGTGAGGCACGGTATGAAAAGTGGTGGCCCCTGGTCGCGCATGATACTGGAAGAATCTGTTCTGCATGCTCTCCATAGTGTTGTGGTTAACTTTACTTAGCCCCCAATAGTAGATGTCATTCATATGCTTTTCTTCTAACCATCACACATGAAATCCGACGCTACCTCTAGCCCTGTAATCATCTTGTGCTTTTCCGAACATTTCTTGAAAATCAATCCATGCTTCGACATATGTGGCCCTACATTTTTGTTTGAAATTCAAATGTGCACACTTATACGGAATCTGAATTTGAATTCCTTGATTGTTGTTGCCCAATCTTTTCCCAAATTGACTTCAATGTCATACAATTCCTTTTCCTTTCTTATCAATGAATGAGGAAATATTTCTTCCATCTTATATTTCTCCATCACACCCAAGTGACATACCACTTTGAATTATTCAATATGCATATGAGGGTTATCAGATGGCTCTCCTTCAAATTGCTTCAGTTTTATCACTTTCATCAATTCTTCATCCACCAAATTGATGTCGAATTTTGGTCGTGGCAGAACAAAATTGTAGATGTGTTCCTTGAGTTGAGCGGCGTACCAATTAGGTTGATGCCGTTATCCCATGTATGGCGGTTACAGTAGTGGTCCTAGCTCAAAATCTCTTCAAATGTGTTGTACCTCATATTGCTTCCCCATGGTAGTGCTTTTACTGACCTTCTTCTTTCCATATTCAATTCCTAAAAAACACAAAGAAGTTAGTACCTTGACAAAAATCTTGATGATTCACACAACAATATGGTTACTCCCCAACAACGGCGCCAAAAACATGATGGGGGTTTGGATTACCTCGATGTAACTCACAGAGAATATAAATTAACAATTAAATATTACACCTAAGTTCCCCTTTGTCATAAGTACACGAATCAAGTAATAATAAAATGGTAAGTATAGTTATGAACCAAATATCGTATTCCAAGGGAGTGGTGGATTAGTGTATGAATCACTTAAATGTAAGACACTAACGGTTGTCACGATCTTTTCTCTTGTGTTTGCATAATGTAGTAAATGCTATGAATGCGGTGAATGCTTTTTATACTAAGGATGAAAAGAATGGCTAAGGATGTAATGGTGATCTATCTATGATGCAGGAAAAAATTAAATCTTAGGTTTGTGATTTGAATGCAGAAAAACAATGAAAACAATTAAACAATTAAACCAATGAATGCAAGGGATGATTGATTATGCTAAGTCCAACTAATTAAACTTAACTAAAGTAGAATTGATTGATTGTGGTTGTAAACAATAATTCTAAAGCTGAATTGATTGATTGATTATGATTGTAAACAACAATTGAAAAGATTGTTTACAGATCGGGTTTCATAATGACTTAACTATAGTAGTTCATAGACAAAACTACATATATTTAGTTACAATGCTTGACGATAATTTGATGCTTGCATGTCTAACGAATCCGTGACCTATAGCAAGAGTTATCCCAACCATAAATATATGAGTCTCTAATAACATATTGTGTAAACGGATCAGCCTAGTTGTCAGTTGTTTTAAAAGAGATATCAAATTCGAAATCCAATTAACTCATCTTAATCGTATTAAAGAAACGCACAAAATTAATATTGTTCTACTGTGATCCAGGTGTTGCGTCTGTTGCGTTATCACATATAACTAACTAACTTAGCATCTACACTTCAGGCGACCCTCAACTGAACTCTTTCGTTATTCGCAACGAAAGTAAGACTAATTATACTGTATAAGTAAGTATTTGATCTAAACATGTAAGATCATAAAAGGCACATCAAGCAAAACAAGTAAAAATATTAATAAATCAGAGTTATTCCCCTACTTTGAACAACAAGTATGTTAACTCCTCATAGTCATGAGTTCAACAATCAATAAAGAAATAAATAACATAAACAAAGCAAAGAGAATAAGAAAAGCTTCTTAGATTTGGTGGAACTTCAATGCTTGACTCTCTTCTTGACTCATTTTTGCTATCTTCTTCTCTCTGAACTATTTTCTCTCAAACAATGACTCAACTAAACCAGAGCAAACCTTCAATGGTGTTTTCTCTCTACAGACAATCTCACATGGTTTATGGAGAAACTTCTGGTCTGCATCAAGGGGCACAACTCTCCCCACTCACAGAAAGGCGGGCCCCACACACATGGGTAAACAATGACGTCATTATGACGAGAGTGGTGGTGGTCGATGGAGATGGTGGTGGTGCTGTTTGGGGGTGGGGTGGGGGACCCTTTTTCTATTTGTTTTTTTAAAAACTATTAGTTATTTATTTTGGAAGTATAAATTTAATTTTATTTATAATATTTATAATTTTAAAAAAAATTACACGTGGAGCCAGGTGGCACCACATGTCATACCGAGTGGGCCCCGCAATCGACACATAGGCATGTAATAGGACCAGGCCCATTGTGAAGCCCGATGGGCACTTTTTTTTTAAAAAAAATTACCGGGTATTTTTTTGGCCCGAAAAAATAGAGGATAAAAGTGAAGTTTGGGATAAATTATCAGGAAGAAAAATGCATTTGCCCTATTATTAACTAACCTTTTTTCTTCTCTTTATGTACAGTGATTAAATAGAGTACCTTCTACGTCATTGCTGCTATTTGCCAGATTATACTACTTGACGAATGATGCTTTAGAAATTTGATTTGTTATAATTATTTGTAATGGTTTTTGAATATATGAACTGAAAAGATAAAGATATTAAAAAAGATTGAATGCCAAAAGAAACTCATCATGCTAATAAGATTAAAATAATGGAAAACAAAATTAAAGCAAGAAAAAATGGTTTACATAACATTACATATTGCAAGAATTGAAGTAATGGAAAAGAGTAAGTAATGAAAAAAAAATGGGAACCAAACAAATTCAGGATAAGATTAAAAAAAATTGTTACCCGATTTTGAATATACAAATGAAACGATAAGATATAAAGAAAAAGATTTGAATGTGAAAACAAACCATACTAACATTAAAATAATGGAAAACCAAGTTATATAAGTAACAAAACATAGAAATTAACGGAAAAATTCATGCAATCAAAACAGAGCCACAAATTCATGATACAAGCATGTCATTGTTTTTCATTCACGTCAATGGATGTTCAGCTAGATCAGAGTGTTATGACTAGCCAAGGAGTTTATATATTTAGGGCACATGGTTCAATCTATCATAGAATTGGTACATTACTACCTCCTCTGGGAATCAGGCCACATTATATACAACTCTTCATTTTTGACACATACCATGAGATTGAGAATCGTCTCCTAGAATGTGGTGACTTGAGTCAAGAGTTGATCGAAAAAATAAAACAAATTCTTGATTCTTATAATCCATTTGTAAAAAAATTTCGTCAACTTGCTCAACGTCCTGATCTTCCTCATTGTAAGTTGGTGATCAAAGAAAGACCTCCTACAGATAGACAATATGTGCTTCCCACAGCATCGCAAGTTGCAGCAATCATCTCTGGCGGGGAAGATTCAGTAGGTGCTACGAATAGAGATATTGTTGTCCAAACAACTGACGGACAACTAATGAGTATTAAGAAATTATATGGATACTATGATCCATTACAATATCCTTTGTTTCTTCCTTATGGTACCTATGGTGGGATACTGAAACACGTACAATTAACAATAACAGAATATCATGTCATGATTACTACGCATATATGCTACATGTAGTGCATTTTTTTTATTAAATAAATATTTGAAGTAAAATAATACTTCTTTTTCTAAATATACTTTGTAAACTCATTACTTCACATTTGATAAAATTGTAGGTTCGGATGAATAATCCAACTATTCTTCTGTTTGGAGGTCGCATACTACAGCAATATGTCGTGGACAATTTTGTGAAAATCGAAACCCAAAAGCTGAGATACATCAGAAGCCACCAGGATAGGATACAAGCTGAATTGTACCAAGGTCTACATGATTGTTTAGATGCTGGAGAAAATATTGCTGGTAATAATTCACGACAACTGTCACAATTTTTTATTTTTCATTTCGATGTCATTCTCAATGATATACTCTAACATTATTCTCTTTCCGTACCTACTTTAATTTTGTTAGGAAATTTCGGGTATCTCGTTGTCTTTCCATCATCTTTTGTCGGAGGTCCACGTGACATGTACCAACGCTATCAAGATGCGATTGCATTAGTGCAGAAATACGGTAAACCGGATATATTTCTTACTATGACATACAATCCAAACTGGACTGAGATAAAAGAACAACTATTCCCGGGACAAACACCTCAAGATCGCCCCGATTTGACAACAAGGATTTTTCGTGCGAAGTGTGAGAATTTTAAAAAAGATCTCTACAAGCGTGGTGTCATTGGGAAAGTAGTGGCGCATGTTCAAGTTATAGAGTTTCAAAATCGTGGTTTACCTCATGCTCATTTTTTGCTCATACTACATGAGGATGATAAATTGAACACTCCAGATGACTACGACCAAGTCGTGAGAGCAGAGGTAACCGACAAAGACAAAGAGCCTGAACTTTATGCTGCAGTATTGAAGCATATGATACACGGACCTTGTGGACATATGAACCAAAATGCTTCATGCATGAAAGAAGGGTGTTGCGATAAGGAATACCCCAAACAATTTGCTGCATGTACGTCAAGAGGAAATGATTCTTATCCGATTTATCGACGTCGTGATGATAATAGGCGTGTTGCTCATGAGAATGATGGCAATAAGGTTATAGACAATAGATGGGTGGTCCTGTAAAATTCTTGGTTATTATTGGATTATGATTGCCATATCAATGTAGAGATTTGTTCAAGCATAAAGAGCGTTAAGTACTTATATAAGTATGTGTACAAAGGACCAGATTGTATATCCTGCGAAGTACGTTCAGGTGTGAACTACGACGAGTTGAATCAATATGTTGATGAAAGATGGGTATTTGCTACTGAAGCTTTATGAAGACTATATAAGTTCACGATGAGCCAGATATATCCATCGGTTGTGCGATTGCAACTTCATTTGCCAAACATGCAACAAGTTCGCTTCTCTGGACAACAAAGATTTTTTGATGTGTTAAATGATGAGCGTAACATGCGAACTATGTTAACAGAATTTTTTAATGTTTACAATGAGGGAAGAGAACCTATCAAGTATCTATATACCGAATTTCCTACATATTATGCATGGTTGTCTGGACAAAAACGTTGGCAGAGAAGAAGAACAGCTCAGAAAAGTATTGGTCAACTTTATACAGCATCTCCAAGCGAAGGAGAGAGATTTTATTTGCGCGTAATGCTTAACCATGTACGAGGACCTAAGTCTTTTGATGATCTTCTCACTATAAATGGTGTACGTTATTCCACTTTTCGAGAAGCCGCAGAGAAATTAGGTTTTCTAGAAGAAGATGATAGTATCCGACAATGCTTAATAGAGGCAAGAGTTGTAAGAATGCCTTCTGCTTTAAGAAGGTTATTTGCAACAATCTTAGTCTACTGTGAACCAATTGCGGTAAGACGACTGTTGGATGAAAATTATCCATACATGATTGAAGACTATCCTTCTTCCACCATAACATATAGTTTGTTTGTGACAAACAAGCTTCTCCATGACATAAACAATTTATTGTTACACCATAATAGAAGCCTAAAAGAGTTTGACTTGCCACAAATTAGCGAGGGTTTGAAGATATGGAAAACATCTCTGATGCCATTGAAGATGAGCTCACTATTCCTATCTCCGAAGATAACTTAAATGCTGTTAATTTATTAAATACAGGTCAAACAACGACATTTAATACCATAAGTGTGCAATTAGGAGAAAGGAAAGTGCGACCTTCTTTTCGGATGGTCCAGGCGGGACTGAAAAGACATTCTTATATCGAGCATTACTTGCTTTCTTTCGAAAAGAAGGACTTATTATGATCGCAGTTGCAACATAAGGTATTGCGGCAACCCAACTTTCTGGGGGTAGAACTGCTCATTCGAAGCTTAAAATTCCTATTGTTTGTCATTCTAGATCCGAGTGCAGTTTTAGCAAACAATCAAAAATGAGTGAGTTATTACGTCGTGCAACGACAATTATTTGGGATGAGGCTCCAATGGCCAACAAGAAGGCAATTGAGACCGTTGACCGCTCTTTGAGATCAATCCGTGAGGTGGACCTTCCTTTTGGTGGTATTGTAATGATATTAGGGGGTGATTTTCGACAAGTTGTTCCTGTTGTTGTGAGGGGTACAAGAGCACAAACTATACATGCAAGCATCGTGGACTCATATCTGTGGTCAAGTATTAGGGTTCTTCACTTGACAGAGAATGTAAGAGCTCAAAATGATCATAATTTCTCGAACTTTCTACTTCGAGTTGGTAATGGTGAAGATCATATCGTTCAAGATGACAAGATAAAGATTCCGGACTCAATGGTGATTCCATGGGAAGGTGACCAGTCAATTGATCAATTAATTTCATCGATTTTTTCGCATTTGGATTCTCATTCACATGATCCTGATTATATGATGCATAGAGCGATAATAACTCCACGAAATGATGAAGTTACCAAGATAAACGAAAAGATAATTAATTCATTCCAAGCTGAAGATGAGGCTACATATTACTCATTCGACTCAGTAGCTGATGATGTGCGTAGTTAATTTTTGCCTGAGTTTTTGAATTCTCTTTCTCCTGGTAATCTTCCACCTCACAAGTTGACTTTAAAGAAAGGTTGCCCGATTATGCTCTTACGAAACATTATTGATCCTAAAATTGGCCTCTGCAATGGGACTAGACTTATTTGTCATGGATTTGGGAGAAATGTCATTGATGCAGAGGTCTTGACTGGTGAATTCAAAGGTACAAGAGTTTTCTTGCCACGAATACCTTTAAAGACAGCGGAGGATGCCGGACTACCTTTTTGAATTGACACGTACACAATTTCCAGTTCGATTGAGCTTCGCATTGACAATTAATAAATCACAAGGGAAAACCATACCTTATGTTGGAATCTACTTACCTGACCATGTTTTCAGACATGGCCAATTATATGTTGCACTTTCCAGAGGTGTTTCTGAAGCAACAACTAAGGTTTTGGTAAAGAAGGGAAACTTAGTTGGTCATGACGGGCCTTACACCAGAAATGTGGTTTATTAAGAAATCTTTGCAAAGTTGATGAATAATAATAATTAAAGGTGTGAATTCTCAAAATCAATGATATTTACATCTTCTATTTTCACTCACATATGATATGCATTTTTTTTCAATGACATTATGAAAATGTTCTTGCAGGGACTTCTAATGGAGAATTAAAGAGGAGTATGCTGGAAAAAGAATTTCGAATTATTTGCATAAGGTGAGACAACTTAAGATAATATTGTCTTTCAAGCTTATATTGCGCATGTAATTATTTGGTTAACAGAATGTTACACGCATTTTTATTATCGATTCTTCAGGATTTGGCATATACAAATTGAACGTTCAATTTTATTCTTTTCTATATGTTTTGTTTTCATTGATAAACAAGCGTATAAATGAAATATGATGCATCTACTTATTATTTCTTACGACATAGAATATGGTTAAATTAAGTTAGGTTCGTTGGTTTATCAATAGGGTGCTTATTGTAGTGAAGATAATGGTGGTTGTTGGTAGCTAATGGTTAAGATTTTGGAGGTAATTGTTTCTTTTGGCCCCATTAGGCTTTGCTTCATTCTTTAAGTTTTATCCCATTTTCACATTTGTTATGTTTTGTTTATCTAGGTGTTAACATCGTACAACTTTGGCTTACATGATCAAATAGAGCTCTTTGAGAGCAAAGATAGTTGGTGGTTGTGATGCATTGTGGAGTATGAATATTTTATTAAGCAATCCAGACACTACAAATCATGGATTCTGCGCAGTATAAATAGTCATATGATGTAATTGTAATCATACGATTAAAATATATAGTAAAATTCCTGGCTTGGTGCGCCCCCAGATGTAGAATAACGAACTGGGTAAAATAATTTTGGCGTCTTTATTTTCGTCTTTTTTTTTTTGTTATCGTATTGCTGCATTATAGGTACTTATTACATAATTTATAGTCACGTCTATTATATAAACTTTTATTTATTGTCTCATATATACGATAACACAATAACACGTTATAACTAATATATTTTTTACACTAAAGAGAACTTTGCACGCGGTTCCCACGTGCGCTTTTTTGCTAGTTATATATAAAAAAAAATATTAAAATTCAACTTGTTTTGGGCTTTCAGTTAAATAGATAAACCTTTCTGTTCTAAAATAAGTAGATGGGCCGGCCCTAAAATTACAAGTATTTGAGGATCCTAACTTATACAAAAAAGTGGGTAAAAAAAAAGCCTATATAAAAAGCAACTGGATTACACCCAAATATCTAATTGTTTAATATACATACATACATATTTGATGAAAATAGACGAGGACTTATTTTTGGGATTCGATAAACATGTGGTGTGTAATATATATATATATATATATATATATATATATATATATATATATATATGCTTGTAGGGTATATTATCAAAGAACAATATAATGTAATAACTATTATATATTATTGTTTAGGACTTTTGGAGTTGTATTACATGAGTTCTCTCATACGGTAAATAATGATATATAGGCACGTATTATGTATTAAGTAATCTTCCAAATTATATAGCTACCGGTTCAACTACTGGTTCAACCGGTTCAACCACTGGTTCAACCAATTTAACCAGTTAAACATGTAACCAGTTGGCTCACCGGTTCAGTGTTCGGTTCGGTTCTGAAAACACTGATTAAACCTAGGATATGTATTAAATTAGGGGGAAAATGAGTAAATTTAATCTATGAAAACTATTCGCGACCGAATTCCGGTCGCCAATAACCAATATTGGTGACCGAATTTCAATTGTCAATACCATGAATATCATTTGCGATCGGAATTTGGTCGCGAATGCTCTTTATTGGCGACTGAAATCTGGTCGCCACTGCGGCATGATTCCGAGCCGCCTCTAAACCGGGAAGGAAATTTTTCCGCCCGGTTAGTGGCGACTGGATTCCGGTCGGCCTATTTTAGGACAACTCCAAGTCCCAAATTCTTGTGGTATAAAACTTTATAATTTTTTCAAAATTTCTCATTAAGTTTAAAAATTGTAAACAAACGTACTCTATTCATTTCAAAACTACACAAGAACTCAACTTCATAAATATGTTAAAATCCAATGGGCTACATTAATCATTTGAGATAGAAATTTCTCACGGACCAAAATTCTTATTATATATATTTTTATAAGAAATCATTTGAAGCTGTGAAACTTAGCACGTTTCTACACTTTCGTGCAAAGCTTCAGTAAGTGCAGTTTAGCTAGATGTAGTGTTCACATCGCAAGACGCAGGTGGTCTTTTGTCATTTAAAGTAACACATGAGTGTTATCTGGTAATGAGATATAACACATGTGTAGTTTTTGCTGCAATTAACTCATTATTACATTGAGATCAATGTTTGCTACAATGAAAAAACATATTACTACCTTGTCTAAGTTTACAGTTGTGTAATGATGTTACAGTGTTACACGCTGTCTGCAAGTTAAAATACTAAAGCTTCGTCTAAATTATAATCTTAACAATGATCTTATGTAAAGAAAGGAGTCTGTATTCCACTGTTTCCCGCTTCTTCCGAGATAACCAATTTGTTCACTAAGCAAAACGTGCACAAAACAGCCTTCATCAACTTGCGTTAATATCCTCCACCAATAATGCTGCCATCAGTCAGTCATCACCATCACAAATTCACGACGACTAGTTTCTTCTATTCCTCGCCTTCGTGCAGGTATAGTTCTCACAGTAGTCAGAATTTTGAGATTTTCCCTTTATTGTCAAGCTACATACCAACTGGTCCAACACCTGAGTTATATTAAGGAAAATCGAATAACTTGCAGTTGTTCGATGCACAACAAAAACGGGGTCTAATAGTGCACGCAGCCAAATGATTGGCTGATTTAACGCTAAAATGCTTCATAGGGCAGATTATTTACCTGAGGTTGGCGATGGTTTCCTCATAAATATGGGTGGAAATGGTTCCTTAATTTCCACAACAACAGCATCGGCTGTCAAAAATGTCTTGGCAACTGATGTCGCATGTTCTAAACAACATCTTACAACCTGTTTCATTGTAGGAGTTTCTTGGTAAACAAATCTTAACGGTAAGCATTATGTCAATCTACAAATGATTATCTGATATTTCTGAAGGTCAAGAGGCTTCTTAAATTACCTTTGTAGGATCCAGGATCCCTGCAGCCATCAAATCCTCGTATCTGTCTCTTGCAGCATTGTACCCAAACCTTATGTCGTCCGACAACAGAATCTGCATACGTTGAAACTTACAAAAATGATTAGTTAAATTCACATTGGTTTTTTAACTTAACAGCTGTGAAGATTCCACCTAGTCTCTCATTAAGTGCAGAAAAATTGAAAGTACGTTATGGACCTTATGTATGACAGTGTTCCCATTTACACCGGCGTTTTTGGCGATCTGTCTTGCAGGATATGCCAGAGCTCGTTTTAGGATATCTGCCCCGATCTGCAGACATACATATTCGGACTTGTATTTTCGTAAGGAACTTGTAAAGTCAAATCGATGTACTCCAGATAATACACAAGGAAAATATAAGGAGGAAACACGCGTAATGGATGAATTTCTGCAACAATTACCTTTTGCTCTTCATTGTCCAAATGTTCTTTGATAGCATCCACTTTTGTAGACAGCCTAAGAAGGCAGCAACCACCGCCAACTACCACTCCTTCCTCGATTGCCGCCTGATGAAAGGAAAGCAAAACACTTGTTCTTGTTAAGCCATATATATCCAGAAGACATGAACAGAAATTAGCTACCTTTGTTGCATTTAGTGCATCTTCGACTCTCAGTTGTTTATCCTTCAACTCCACCACTGTTTGTGCTCCCACCTATGATTTGGTTCATTAAATACAACTCATGACCATTTTCAAAGATCTATAGGTATCTAATCAAGAGGATTTGGTTTACCTGAAGAATTGCTATACCACCTGATAACCTGGCTATTCGCTCGTTCAAAATCTTCTTCTGAAATTTTTCCTCAGTATTCTGTAAAAAGGTGCCATAGTTATAAATCAGAAACCGGAAACTTATCCATGGAAGGTCTCCAGTTTTACAACATGATCACAGCCACATTCTTATGTGATTCAACAAATATTAACAACTTTACTATTAAGGCTAACATACCTCGACAAGCCGCCGAAGCTGTGAAGCCCTCTGTTTAACCGCCTCTTGAGTACTTCCATCAGTCACTATTAATGTCGAGTCCTTCGTTATAACAACTTTCGAGGCAGATCCCAACATATCTTTGTGTGCATGTTCAAGAGTCAGTCCCATATCATCTCTGATCACAGTTCCTATAAAATCATCATCAAATATTCATATCAAAACATTGCATTTACCACCTTCGTTCTGGTATGAAATAAAAGGCTTTAAGCAATGGTGTAATATTAATTTTTTATAAAGAATTTATGCTAACAACATATTCTCTTGGGACAAATTTAACCTTAATGTTTAATTGTATTATCATCTCCTAGTACCTCCGGTGAGGACAGCAATGTCATCCAAATAGTGGCTCTTGCGTTCACCAAATGCAGGAGCTTTGATAGCAGCTGCCTTCAGCGCTCCTCTGAGCTTGTTCCTAATTACTGGAGCCAGTGCTTCCTGCTCGATTCCCTCTGCAACTATAACAATCGGGTACTTCTCTTTGACTGCATTGTCCAGTATCTTAAACAACTCCCTCGGGTACACGATTTTCTTATCAACTAATAGCAACTGCATGAAAAGTTAAGTCTACTTTTTACTGTATCCAATAACGTGGAAGTACTAGACAAGAAATCACTTCCGTACTTTGCAATCATGGAACTCCACCGTCCTCTTTCGTCTATCAGTGACAAAATATGGAGATAAGTATCCTCGATCGAATTGCATCCCTTTAACTATCTCCAGACAGTTTTCAGTGTAATTGCCCTTCTCAATGGTGACAACTCCAGTTCTTCCTACTTGTTGAATAGCGTCTGATATCATATTCCCAATGACATAGTCGTTTCCTGCACTAACAGCAGCTACATCTGCAAGTTCATGGTCCTCAACCTGAGACATTAGAGGCATGTAAAAACAGTAAATTCTAATACTCTAAGATGAATAAGTTTGTCAGTTCCATTATATTGTTGGTATGCAAGATGAGAGAAGGAAGATTGTAGGTACCTCTTTGGACATTAATTTGAGTTCAGAAACGAGGGCTCGGGTTGTTTTCTCAATTCCTCGTGTGACCTGAACTGGGTTCAGACCTGCTGCTATGACCTTCAGAAAAGCTATTGTCATTTTAACACATACTAAAGTTCCATTAGCCTTGAAAAACTGAAGTACTGAATCATGAAATGGTACTGCTCCCCCAGTCTATAATCATTGCAAAAATAGTAGGAAGGGTGAAGCCAAAATATGAAATTGGTACCTTCACCCCTTCGGAAATAAGACCCTGAGCAAGGACAATAGACGTGGTGCAACCATCACCAGCAAGATCATTTGTCTTAGCCCCAGCTTGCCTCACCAGTTTTACTCCAACATTTTCCAGAGGATCTTCCAGCTCAATCTTTACTAATTAGAACAATAGAGTGGGTACATCAAAAGAAGGCGAATGAAATGAAAGAAAATAACTGTTCTACTCCAAATGCTTAATCTATCCAGAGAGGCAGAGAGTAACTCAATCGTACTGATAAGATAAAAATGGCATTAAGAATGGATTACTTTTTACTTGATGCATGTCAGGTTTACATGTTTCACCTACATCTATAACAGATATATGGATAAAACCAAAGACATTTCACCATAAGACGGATTTCAGTGATTACAATTTCCAACGACACTAGATTATATGAGCAATTTAAGTTATCCATATATGACCTATTACTTCTTCTTCGATGGAACAAATTCCATTAAGAAAGAGAGACACTCCTGAAACACCGAACTGAAAAAGACATCCTCTTGAGGCATTGCAAGCAGGTTTCAAGCTACTAATCAGAGAGTTATATAGATAGAAACTAGAGATCAGTTCAACAATTAACGTATGGTCTGAAATATTATCGGCATCAATCAGTTCAAATTCTTCTTTCTAAAGTGTAGGCCAGATAAACTCTTGTGTAATTAGTAAAAGTGATTTCAACTAAGCAACAAAGTATCCTAGTGAAGAGCTATTCAATAAAAATCCAATCTTTGCACAAGAAATGTGTTAGCATTAATTAGCAGTGTAGTGGGTACCTGTTTGAGGACAGTCTCACCATCATTAACAATTTTGGGAGGACCATATTTGTTCTGCAAAACCACATTCCTTCCTTTTGGACCCATTGTCACCCCAATCAACTCTGCCACCTTATTTACACCTGCCTGCAAACATAACAAACAAACAATCCCTTTAATGTTGGTACATACATCACTAATGCACTAATATATTTATATACAAAGAATTGTTATTACCAGAAGCTTCTTAGTGGCTGAACCATCATGGTTGAAGTACAGTTCCTTAGCCACAGCTCTTACATTAAGACTGGAGATTGAAGGTTTCTTTGTAATGATGGGTAATACTAGTCTTTGTTTGTTGAAACCAAGTGCTGGTGATACTGATGGCCTCAGAGACCATCCCATGGTTGTGTGTGTGTGTGTGTGTGTTTCAGCCTGTTGGTTAATTCAGTTTGTGAGCTAATAAAAATTGTGCATATTTTTTTTTTGAAAAAAAGGATAAGAGTAAATTGACAAGGGAAAATATCTTCACTGGTACTGGGCTTTTACTTAAATTCAAATATGTTTTTTTTTTCTTTCATTTTTGGCACAACAGAAATAGACAAATGACCCTCTAGCTTTATGTTAAATTAGGCTCGATTTATATCCCCTTATAGATAATACGTTCATTAGCAAACTATTGTGTTATGCGAAATATGCAATTATCTTACCGATGGAGTTTTCGACGTTGCATAATACAACCGTTTGTACTACACGTAGTGTTAGAAAGTGCGGCTTGCAAACTTGTCCGTAACAGGATGGTACTGACATACATACATGTGTTGCATGGTTGTCTTCAGCTCATATCATGAAATGTTTGGTCAAATTTTTCTAAATAATTTACATATTTCTCGTCATAGAGTAATATATATGTCATGTTTTATTTCAAATAGAAGAGGTCATTGACATATTTATCTTTTGTTTTTATAGCTTATGAAGAATAATGGGCCTTTTGTCTTTTATTTTCGTTCAAATCCAACATTTTGGAAAAATCGATTTGTTTTTATTTTTATAACAAAGCGGCCACTCACTTCCAACACAACCCAATTCTGATCGAATCCAGTTCGGTTTGTGAAGGTATAATGTAATTCAAAGTTACGTACTCAAAAGAAAAGCGACATTAAAAAGTACATTCATTTGATTTTAAAATTTTATAAAATATAGTTGTTTTGTATTTGCGTGTACCTAACTCGATATAGACAATGGGCATGTAAACGAACCACACGTTCTCAATCGTAACTTTTAGACACTTAATTACCTTCATTATTATACAATTATTACACGATTAAGTGTCCAAAACTCGACAATCTTACAGTCATAATCAAGAAAAAATTGCCAAATAATAAACAAATCATATATATATTACCTAACTCCCACAAATTTGAGTGGTCCACAGCCACCAATTAGGTGCAGATTAAGTACAAAGACAAGCCATTATCTCATGTTGCACAAAAACTCACAGTAAAGTATGAATTTTTTATTTCTTAAATCGATGTGTGTACTTTGGCTGTAACCCAAACGTTGTTACAAGCAAGCAACAACCACACAACATGTCATCACATCTGAAAGTTATTTATGATTTCAAAAATGCTAAAATACTCATTATAAAAAATCTAAAAAGTGGTTATTATTGGTTACAACTGAATTACATGTTTCAAGTTTGCATCTTTATAATGGGAAAATAGATAGTCGATTATACAATGAACAAAAGGATTCTTCAAAACCTAGCCTTCGTATAACTTATCGGCACATTAGAAAACTGAAGTGATTAACCTCTATTATTTTTTTGTATCTATAAAAAATCGTAAATTAAAGTTTCCTGAGAAATATACATTTAATTTCTCATGTTGTGTGTTATTGACACAACTTTTGACACAACTTTTGAGCAATATAAATAAAAACAATTCTAAAGCATTATACAAAATATAGTATACTAAGACTCTAAGAGTGAACAACATGTTTGAGAATCGATAGAACTTGAGCATTTAAATGCTACAGAAACTCAATATAACATAAGATCGATCAAGGACTAAGTCATGATTCGAATCCGACTAACACCAGCGTATTAAAAATTATCATGTGTTAGGCAACTTGAAACACGTGTTCGAAAATATATTGTCGATTTTACTCTCTTCTTAATAAGAGAGGTTTTTGGTGCATGCTTTTTTAAAATATGAGGAGATTTTGTGCAAATTTTTAGAAACACAAGGAGTTTGGTGTAGGATTTTTGAAAATAACAAGGAATTTTGTGCAACATAGGTAATTTGGTATGTAACTTTTTTGAAACACAATGAAGTTCTAAGCTAAAAACAAAAATAGCATGAGAATGTTTATGGCGTTTTGGATAATTTTGTCCATTTTTGATCTAGATAATATGACAAATGCAAAACATATAGAAACACCTGAATCGATTAACCATATCTGTATTGGCAAACACAATCGATGACATGGTTGAATTGAAAATCTTGAATATCAGAAAATATCACTAGCTAGCCTTAAGAAAAGACAAAAACAGTACCCATTTGGAGGTAATATTGGAGCAGCGCTTTAATTTTCTTTTTTCATATATGTTTTGCTTATTGTGGTAGTAGCTTCTGAATTATTATGAGCCACTATGACAAAATTGAAATTCATCATCTCCACTAACACAATGTGTCCCACTCTGTTCGATCTCTCTGCAACACAATCACTTAATTAACTGTTGGGACCTTTCATGGTTGTTAATGGATCGGAGGCATGATTTGTTGACCAGCACTCCCGGTCTACTGCTCCCTAGCTACCTTGTTTTTGCCTTAGATGTGTTATTATCATAATTTGATTATCCTATAAAAAATAAATAAGCAAGATGTACTTATGATTTTAGAAGTATCACACCATCCTTAGCTTGAACATATTTGTATTGTACATTTTCTATTTAATAGCAATAATGACATTTCTAATTAATATATTGTTATTATAAATAATTTCATTTGATCATATCACTCTCTTTCTTCGTATATTTTTAGGTTAACATAAAAAAATTAGATAAACATATATACTTTAAAAATGATAACATGGTTCTATTTTTAGTTTTATTTTGTATTCCTTTAATTAATAATTAAAGTATAAAAGTCAAAAGAAGTACACATTTTTTTTTTTTTGAGAAAATGTCTTTGTTCAAACAAACTCCTGCTGTGAAGACAACAAGTATGGGATTGTAAATGACACATCCGTATATAATATGTATGTATAAGAGTGAACAATATTACTGCGTACTTCTTAAAAAAAAACATATATTATCGACCTATTTGTCAAATTATATAACATCGGGTACGTAATTCTCCAAAAGCTATAAATAATAATCAATTTTTGTCTCTCTCATCTCATGTTCATTAGGGATTAAAGGTTTTCTCAGTAATTTTCCATAAAGACTTAAAAACTTAATTGGTAATAATTTGTTGTTGTTCTAGGAGTTAAACGATCTGGGAGTGGGGTAGGATGAATTATTATTGGAAGAAACTAAAAAGTAATAATGATGGGTTCTTGATTTTTTAAAGATTAATGGACTAGGAAGAGAATAACGTTCGTTGCACGCGGCGAAGATGAACTGATCACGATTTGCCACAATCTGTCCTTACAAACTCATAATGGTTTAAAGATACATAAAAAAAAAAAAAAAAAAAAAAAAACTTAGACTATTATCATCAGCGTTTAAACAGTACTCATGACAGAAAATAAGCTAAAATTGATCAAAACTCATCCAATTCCAATTAGTTTAATATATAGCCTTATATATATATATATATATAGATATGCTTAGTGAAGCAGGTTTGTGGTGACAGATTGTGTTGAAGATTCTGCTTTTAGATGAGCCGTGTTGCAAGGAATGTCGTCCTGTTCAAAATCTCTCAAGAAAGTAGTGTAGGAATTGCTGATCTGGATATCCGTCAGCATTTGTCGAAGATCCGACGCTTCCTCCTTGAGCCGCACGTTCTCTTCCAGTACCCTGTCGTGGCTCTCCGACACGTGATTCAGCTTGTTGACGAGGCTGTGATTCTCCGTTCTCAATCGTAGAACTTGTGACCACAATTCGTCGAGGTGTCTCTGTTTCCGCATCCTCGACCTTCGTGCCGATTCCCTATTTGATATCATTCTCCTCTTCTTTCTCTCGTCGATGATCCCCACCTCGTGGTGATCGTCAGCTTCATCGGATGTCGATGAGTTGTTGCTTATGCATGAGCCCATGGGAGCGTAATCTTGGACGTTGAGCGGATTAGGTGGGGTGGTGGTTAAGAATGACCTTGTGAACTCAAATGATGGCATGTTGTTGTTTGAATTCGGGCCAAAGATAGTAGGGAAATTTAAGTGATTTTCATGAGGATTATTACTACTACTTATAAAGTAGCTCATTAATCCTTGAGATTCTGATGAAATCATGGTTGGAAATTAAGTGTTGATAAAGAGTGTACTAGTGTATATCTATTGTATAGTAGTACTTGTTTTTGGAGGAATTTTGAGGTGATTCACTGGCAGAGTGCATGAAGAATGAAGGGAATTTATAGGAGGAGAGAAAGGGTTATTATGACTTTATGATATATGGTGTTGTCTCCAAACAGGAGCAGGGTGCTTACACCAGCAACCTTTTAGAAAAAATCCAGTAACAATTAATTATTATTTTTAACAGATAAAATGGGATGATGTATGCATTCATTCCAATGCAATGATAAGTGTTTCTCTTATTATTTAAGTGGACTTAGCTTGCATATTTTTTGTTTGCCATAATCGTAATTGGATTGTTGTAGATGCCAAAGATTTTTTCTCTTCGAGATGCATCTAAATATATGAAATCTGGATAGAAACATAATTTTTTCGTGTATTTGTGATCGTGAGCTTTTAGAACAGAGAACATGCTATCTAATTTTGATTACTTTATTTGAACATATTTAAACCGATATTTCGTGATTGGATTAATTATAAAGCCATACGCGTGTTTTATCTATAATAGAAGTAAAAGAAGTAAAGAAACGGACCAAGGAGTTTTAAAGTCAATCTTAATTCGTCCAATCTGCCCTATCTTTTATTAGAAAGCTAGGCTCATAATTAAACTCATTAATTATAAACTCATAGCCAATCAGTGATTGATGACGAAATCTAGGTCAATTTAAAAGCTGAACCTTTATTAATTAGACATAAGAATTTAAGAAGTCAATTTTAATACTAATTCGGTGACTCAAAGGGCACTTAAGTTTGGGATAAAAGGGACCCGCAAAATGTTTTTTCCTCTTTTCACTTGCATTTAACACCTAAGTATTTCATGGTGTATGATCTTAATTTATGGCAAAATTACCTTCTCGTCTCGTAGTATTGTCTCCTATGAAATATATACGCAAGATATTGTATGTGATATTAAAAAACTGTAGACTTTCTTTTAATTTTACTGTTTTATTACGTTTAATAATCAAAACACTCTTTTTATTTTTAATATCTTTTAGTAATTTAAATTAATTTTAACACACTTTAGAAAAATAAAAAGTATAAGAAAATATATCATAAAATATTATCTTAATCTAGACTATTATTAAACTTTTATTATTTTGTATTTGTGTATAAGAGCAAGAGATATGCATATTTTGTATTAAAAAGAAAAGAGGTTCGGTTATATATATATGTCTTCTTTTTTTAGTAAAGAAATCACCACGATGCTCTCGAGATTCTACAAGTGACTAGAGTGTGCTATTTATTTTCTAAGGTTACTAGAAACAATAATTAGTTTTTTTATATTTTTAAAAAAATCTCACACAAAAAGTAATTTGCCAAATCTTCAGTTTCGAAATAACTTCATAAGTTTGTTTTCCTCACTCTTTTCAACTTTCAGCGTGCGCAGATGATCTCTCTGCTAAATGGCAATCTGGTCTTCTAGTCAGACAAAAAAAAAAAAAAAACTTTTATAAAATTCAAACCTTCACCTTTTTAATATAAAGCTCCCTCTTTCGATTTATGTATTCTCCAACAATGTATTGGGCCTTTAATTTGGCTTCTCTTTATGAAATTTTAATGACAAGTTGGAGATTCAGTGCTAAAGCAAACATGATCAAATTAATATCCCGATTAACTAAATCGTTCTTTTCTCATGCAACTGTTTGAATCGTCCAACAAATCAATATGAAAAAAGGAAAACGAAAATCAAGAAAATCAACATTCTCATAAGAAGAGAGTAAATAAAAATACACACATTTGTACGCTAGTGCGTGCGGCGTCCCCCCAACTGATCCGGTTCCATCTACACTCCCCAATCAGTAATAGCATGCACTTCACTCTAAAATAAAATAGCAAATGATTCTATATCTTGCTCCAGAAATCGTTGTTTTGACCAACATTAATCATACATTGGAAAGATAAGAGAGTATATTTATGAAAAGAAAACAAAGTTTCTTCATTCGGCATATGTCTACCCATACAATACATAAGAAAATTATTCGGGTTCGTCGCCTTGATCTAATCCCAAGATTTTGCCGTGGCTTTTTTCAATGCTTTGTCGACATTCACTAGCTCCCTCTTGAAAATAAAATTATTTCTAAGTACCCATATTCCCCAAATCACAAAGAACCAAATAACTGACCATTGCTCCGAAAAACCAAATTTGGGGAACACACTCTAAACTGAAAGAAATGTGTCTTAAAGTCACCACCAGGCGCAACATCAATGCCCAACCATTTGTAAGTTGCCTTCCAGGTGTTATGAGAGACACCACATTCGAAAAACACATCCGCCACAAAGAGAACAATGCTGCTTATTTCCATCAAGATTAATCCCACGTTTTAATAGATTAGCTTTAGATGGGATTCTATCAAAAGATGCTCTGCACGCAAGAGTAAAAATTTTGAGCGGCACTTTTGAGTCCCATAAAAGCTTGAGGAAAGATTTGTTTGGGTGCACGCATTGTTCATGAGAGTAAATAATGTTAGGCTGATTTGGTTGTAATGTTCCCCAACGGATCTCCAAGGCAAGTCCACGCGTCATCTTTATGCCTGTTGAGAGAGAAACAATTAATTTCATCATGCATTTGATTAAATAAACAAATTTCCCACTTAGAAAAATCACGCCTCCATTCCCAACTCCAGTGCCAGCGATCTCCGACCCATTCACTCATTTCAGCTATAAACTTGTCTTTTTCTTTGGAGATGCAATAGCGCACTTTGAGAGGAGTAACTCCAGTCCACGGGTCATGCCAAAACTTAGTAGAAGTTCCGTTGCCCACTGTTTTCTTCACATTTTCAGTAAACCACTCATTACCACTAGGGTTCAGCTTGAGATTAGTAATATCCCGCCACCATAAGGAATGTTTCGATTGAAGCCTACTTCCAACTTGAAAGATTTCTGGGTTCTGAAAAGGGCCGTACTTTGAAATGAGAATTTTCTTCCAGAGCGCGTCACTATTTTGCAACAGAAGCCATTTCCGTTTCGCAAGAAAATAGTGCTTAAACCCCTCGAGATCTTTAACGTTGAGTCCCCCATCCTCTTTCTTCAAGTAAACTAATTTCCACTTGATCCAAGAGATTTTAAAAGCCTCTTGTTTCCCTCTCCAGAAGAAGTTTCTTTGGATCCTCGTAAGCTTTTTCAAAATCTGTTTTGGAGCTTTGAGGAAAGAGAATAAATAGGTCGAAAGTCCAATAAGAGAAGAATTGAGAAGAACTAACCTCCCCCGAAGGAAATATGATCGCTACTCCATGAATTGTTTCTAGAGCTCAATAGATCGACAATAGACTTCCAATAAATCAGCCTTCACCCAAAAGAGTTTGCTCCAACCGGAACACCAAGATACTTGAATGGAGTGGAGCCCACTCTACAAAGCAATATTTTCGCAAAAGAGTTCATAGTCTCATCATCAAGATTAAAACTAATCAGGTTGCTTTTGGAGAAATTACCTCTGAGACCCGAGATGAGCTCGAAGTTGAGAAGAATACATTTCAAAACCCAAGCGTTAGAGAAAGTCCTATTGCAGAAAAGCAAGGTGTCATCGACGAACTGGATATGAGTAACCTCGATGTTGTTTCTTCCTACTTTAACACCCTCGAGGAGATGAGACTCTCTAGCTTTAGTGATTAACCCGCTTCGTCCTTCCGCCACAATAAGAAAAAGAAACGGGGAGAGAGGATCTCCTTGTCTAAGTCCTCGAGAAACTGAGAACTCTTCCATAGGACTACTATTGATAAGGACAGAGACCGACGCAAAGTTAAGATACGTTCTAATTCACGATCTCTACGTAGGACAAAAGCTTAATTGCCCTATTATAGCATCAAGAAAGTCCCAATTAACCATGTCGAACACTTTTTCAAAATCCACTTTGAGAATAAGGCCATTATGCTTCTTTCTCACAATATCATCAATAATTTCATTCACTGGCAGGAAGCAATCAGCAATATTATGCCCTTTAATGAAAGATGATTGCTCACAAGAGATCAATATTCCGATGATTTTCCTCAATCTATTTGCCAAGAGTTTTGAGAGTATTTTATAAATACACCCGATCAGCGAAATGGGTCTGAATTCGTTGAGGCTTTGAGGGTTGTGCTTCTTCGTGACACGCACAATAAATGACGAGTTAACTCCCTTTACTAGCTTTCCATTTTCCTGGAACCACGCAGCAAGTCTTTAAATATCAGCTTTGAGAAGGTCCCAAAATTTCTTGATGAAGGAGAAATTGAATCCATCTGGATCCGGGCTCTTAGAGCTGTCGCAATCCCAAACCGCCTTCTTAATCTCATCTTCGATAAAGACACCAGTGAGGAACCTGTTATCATGCTCTTTAAGTTTTTTAAAATTGAGGTCAGAGATAGTTCGCCTAGTCCAATGAATCTCATAAAGAGCCCAGAAAAATAGATTTTGGCTTCTCGTTTATGTCATTACTGTCATGAATCCATCCCCCATTTGAAAGAAGACCATGGATTTTGTTAACAGCTCTCCTTCTCCTAAGACTCTGATGAAAGAATTTTGAGTCAGTATTGCCTTCTCTGAGCCCTTTGACTCTCGACTTTTGGAAGACGAGGTTGTCCTTAGTACGAAGGGCCTTCCAAAGATCGTCACATGCATTTTTTTGTTGAACAATATCTAGAGAACATAACGTTGAGAGCTCACCCTTTTTATCAACCTTTTCAATGATATCCTTCGTAGCTTTAATTCTATCGTCGATTGAGCCGAAGGATGTCTTATTCCACTCTTTGAGATGTTTTTTCAACGCTTTGAGTTACATTTCATCTAACACTTGATATCAAGTTAAATTCAATGCTTTGATCGATGTGACTATTTTCAGAACGAACAAAGACGGTTGTGTGTGCTACATGCTTAGGTGTGTGCGGGAGGTTCAATAGTCATTTGATTGAAGTATTATTAGGTCGAACCACAATTTTACATTAAAGAAATGATAGGAGTACTTAGGGGAAAATGCATAAAACCCCACCGTGGTTTCGAAAACCTGCAAGAAACCCCATTGTGGCTAGAAATCTGCACAAAACTCCCTCGTAGTTTCAAAATCCTGCACAGAACCCCCTCATGGTTTCAAAAACCCTACACAAAATCCTCTCGTGGTGTCATAAACTCTAAAGGAAATTCATTCCGTTCAACTCCGTTAAAGGGTGATGTACACTCGCTCTATACGAGAGTGGGGTTGATTTTTGGGTATTTTTTTACGTATAAAAAGTCTATTACCTTTAGAATGTTTAGCACAAAACCCCCATGTGCTTTGAAAACATGCACGAAAACCTCGGGTATTTTTCATCCACCTCCCCTGAGGTTTGACACATCGACAAATACCCCATGAGGTTTGGTACTTTTTTAAAGGACCCCTTCTATTAGTTTGACCATCCATTCAACAGTTAAAATGAAGGGCAATAAGGGCATCACAATTCACTTTAAAAAAAAAGTCACTATTATAATCTTTATTATCTTTATTCAAAAAAAATCATAATTATTAATAATGCAACTTAACATTACGTGCTTTTTCCTTCTTAGTTCTCAATGTGTATATTATTATTATTATTATTATTACCATTGTTGTCGGTTGTTGTGGTGGTTTTATAATTATACCATTATATAACTAAAAAAATGTATCATGTTTAAAAACTAACAAGAAGGTCTACTGTGGTGGTTTACAAAAACTGCATTGTAGAAATTGTGATTTATATCCCTTCTAAAAAAAGGAAAAAAAAAAGACTTTTTGATTTTTATAAATAACATTAAATAATTCAATTCTTGAAAGAAAATGAAAAAAAAAAGACAATAAAAGTTCCAAAAACTTGATTCATTTGATCGTCAACATATGCAAATGGACAATTTCATGCACAATCTCATTTCTTTTTCTTTCTGTTAACTTCAACCATTTTATATTTCTCATTGTTTCTTTTTCCTTTTTATACTAGGTACAATACATAGAGTTATCTTGTGCATAAAAATCTCACTCTCTGATTTGTTGTGTAAAATCTTAGTTTTAATTTATGAACTGAATTATTTAATGTTATTTATAAAAATCAAAAAGTTTTTTTTCCCTTTTTTTGGAAGGCATATAAATCACAAATTCTACAATGAATTTTTTGTAAACCACCATAGGAGACATTCTTTTTGGTTTTTAAACATGATACATTTTTTTAGTTATATAATGGTATAATTATAAAACCACCACAACAACCAGCAACAATGGTAATAATAATAATAATAATAATAATAATAATAATAATAATAATAATAATAATATACACCTTGAGATCTAAGAAGGAAAAAGTAGGGAATGTTAAGTTACATTATTAATAATTATGATTTTTTTCTGAATAAAGATAATAAAGATTATAATAGTGATTTTTTTTAAAGTGAATTGTGATGACATTATTGCCCTTCATTTTAACTGTTGAATGGATAGTCAAACTAACAAAAGGGGGCCTTTAAAAAAGTGTCAAACCTCAAGGAGTATTTGCCAACGTACCAAACCTCACGGGAGGTAGATGAAAAATACCCCGAAAACCTCTTATGGTTTGAAAAGCCCTGCACGAAATCCCCATTTTTTAATTTATTTATTAAAAAAATGTATTTATCTTTTTAACAGTTTTACGTAATTAACTTTTTTATATTTTTGCAAAAAATAGTTTATTTTATAAATATAAATATATTTGTAATTTTTTTAAAATATATATGTAAAATATAAATATATATTTATAGTAAATAAATTAAGGGTAATTTAGTCATTTGATGAAAAAGTTAACGGAGTTAGTTGAATCTTAACGGAAGCGATCTTGTGCGGTTTTTGAAACCGCAAGGCGTTTTGTGCAGTTTTTAAACCACTAGAGAGTTTTATATGCAGTTTTCGGCCCCGAGTACTGAAAATGAATTTTGGTTAAAGTCCAAAAGGCAAATCGACTAACACAAGCAATACCCAAGGTAAACAATATTACAGCCCGTAATTAAGATTAATTAATATACATAGAAAAGGTCTATAAGGATGAATAGTGAGCTACTCTGTCATATATGCGCTACCCAACCTACATACACAATATATATCATCAATAAACATAACCCATGAGTGTAGTATACAAATAGCTATTTAATTACTGGTTGTTTTTCTACAGTTTGCTAGAAAGAGTTATTAATATTTCCATGTCCCATGGTAGGCAGATATTGGCAGAAATCGCACTAGGTCCAATAGAATAACACCCCTTCCTTTTCCAAAACTCATAGAGAAACATAAAAAGAATATTGTAAGTGCAGAATACTTAATGTTTATATACTGAGCTAAACTGTACGTAATATGCTTATCCGATAACAATACCCAAATACTTTTAAGATTTAAAGTGCTACATTAATAATATGTCAAATATATTGTCCAAATGATGATATTAGTGAATATATTGTTGCATGGAATAGGTTCGCATATTATCTGTCTTAATTGATATTGTGTTCTTAGTGAATAAAGCTTGTAATGAAATGGATGGAATATTCTATAACAGTCTAACGTCATATCTTTATGTCTCCTGCCTACTAAGTACTAATGCTCATAGGGGCGGAAAATATTTGCCAGAAAAAAAGGTGGCACCGGAGGAAGAATAAGATATAGTATATTATGAACATCAAATGGAAAATACGTAGTGCTGAAATATTTATAAAATTCTGAAGCATCTAGTCGAATCATACTTCTCTTGATGCAGTGAAGTCACATCAAGAACAAAATTCAGTTGAGCAGAGTGCTAAAACGTGCAGAGAGATTCAACAACTTTTGTTTCAAATGACATTGCAAAAGGTTTAATAGATAATCATAAGCGTAAAACACGGCAAACCACAAAGTTTACAACCAGATAATTAATGTTTTTTTTTTGTTTTTTTTATAAAAATATGAAACTCTCAACTTATTGGACATTTTGCGACTTGCCCTTGAACAATTCTTATCAGCACTTACTACCCTAACCTTTGCAGACCTATTCTATTTACTCCCACCGGTTTTTTCAGCCAAAATAGACATAATATTCTATTTAGATTCCCCACGTGGCAATCATAGGTTACTTTTGTCCATAAAATCTTTATAGGTTGAAAATTATGTGCAACTATGAAATTATGTGCGACTTTTATATAATAGTATAGATACAGTGAGTCTTTATTTCACTTACGATGTGGATTTAGTAATATATTAATTTACTAACATATAGATTTACAAAAATATTATTTAATAGCATACCAATTTACTTAATATTTATAAAAATAGTGATTTTCTAAAACACTGGCTTATTAAAACATTGATTTATGATATGTTTATTTAATGAAATATTACTCGTTAAAATATTGATATAATAAAATATTTTACGAAAATATTGATTTACTAAAATATCTTACTAAAATATTGATTTACTAAATTATCTTACAAAAGTTTTGATTTACTAAAATATTTAAAAAAATAACATGGTACCAGTTTTTCAAGTTTGATTCGCTTTTGCATCTTTGATTTTCTTCGCATTGATTCTTTTGTGTTTTGCGCTTTCGCCTAATTCTTCTCTAGAATCGTAATTTGTTGTTGTTGATTGAGATCAATGACAACACCATCGTCTCTTCATCTACCGTTCCTACTATGAGTACAAGTGAGGATCTAAGTTATATATACTATCTTGGGACTTATGATTACACATGTTCATCCATTGTGAGTGATCCTCTCAGTGGACAAAATAATATCTCGTGGAGTAAGTGCATTATGGTGGCGCTTAGTATTAAGAACAAGATCAGATTTATTAATGGATCCCTTCCTCAACCTAACCCGTCTTATTATATAACATATTCTTTGTGGATGCGTCCAATACATCAATGTTACCCTGAATTAGCTATGTTCTAAATAATTTGCAAAATAGTCTTCTCGCTTATGATAATGCTCTGAAATTATGGAAAACAATGAAGACTAGGTATGAAAGATATGATGCAATGTTATTAGATATATAATTGCATTGCATTAATTAGAATAAGTGTTGAAATTCTTGGTTGGGCTCAATGAATTCCTACTCTACTGTACGGAGTCAAATTGTGTTGGTTTCTCCCTTGCCTCGACTCTCTAAAGTTTACCTCGACTCTCTAAAGTCTACTCCATGCTTTGTCAAGAAGAGAACAAAAGAATCTACACTACTCCTAATTCTATGGAATCTCCAGCTATATTTACCACAGGAAAATTTCAAACTCTTAAAGATCTGAGAACATACATTTCTCTCAAGGCCAATCCTGTCAAAATAAATCTCTGAAGGAGAATAAGAAACTTAGTGCACATTATGTTGATTCAATGGCCAAACTGCTGATAAGTGTTATCATGGGTTACCCCAAGATGGATTAGTCTAACTGAAAGAAGGCAAAAGATAAACAATCAGGCTAACTCCCTTGCAATTCCTTCTGATGTTTTTTTTTGTGCCTCAAAATAAGGCCCATATGTCCAACAACCAAGAGTTATTTGAAAAATGTATGGCTTTTAAGTGGTCTTAGGATCAATATCTTTCTACCTTAGTTCCACTTGACACTTTCAATCCCTATGCAGTCACAGTTTACACCAGTTCCCTGGTGGTATCTCTGAAAGTACTACTTTCATCTCTAATGTCAGTTAATTCATAATGTTGATATTAAAAAAATGGATTCAGGATCCTGGTGCTACAATTCATATAATCTGTCAACCAAATTGCTTGACTACAACTCCTAAACATGTTTATATTATAAATAGTTTACCAAATAACATTTCTAATTATGATACTCTCATTGGCATTGTTTCATTATTTTGAGGAATTGAGTTACATAATGTCTTATATGTCCTATCATTTACTCATAACCTTTTATCTATAGCAAAGTTAACAGCTAACACTAACATTTGTCTATCTTATATGGCTTTTGTTTGCTTGTTGCAAAGACTACCAAGAGGATGACTGGTTCTGCTAAACAACAAGACAATCTTTCTAAAACACACAAATGAGGCGCGATTAAAGTGCAAAAATTTGTGGGAAACAATCTTCGTTCACCCGAAATGGCGAAGAAGCGAATCAATGATGAAATCGAGCATGAACGGAGGGATTTCAACAAGAAGAGCGAAAACAGAGAGGAGACTAGAGCATTTTTGGAGCACGAATCGGAATCCGATTTTGAGGAAGAGGAGTTAGGGTTGGAAGCTCAATAACAGGAGAAGGATTTTCATGACATACACCTGAATCCCCAGGGGCGAGCTGATGTCGGAGAGTATCCACCGAGGCAGACGAAGAGGTGGAACGAGTTGTTTGTCAAAAATAGAAGACCGGAGAACAGGTGCAAAATTGAGTACACAAAGCCCACATATAAAGAAATGCTAGAATTCACTAAAGAGGGCGTGCAAGAGACACGATATTATTGGGGCAATGCACTGTATGGAAAAATTATTGGTATGAATATTCTGTATGAAGCTATGAAAAGGTACGTCGAAGTTTTTTGGACCCATAAACCATCTATTCATGTTGCAGATAGAGGACTATATGTATTTAGATTTAAAAATGAAGGAGATATGATGGAAGTATTGGGGTAGGGCCTTGGATGGTTAAAGGGAATTATGTGTTGATGTTGAAAAAATGGGAACCAGTGCAATTGGATCCAATCACTCTCCAGCGCTATCTGACCTGGATCCAGCTGCCTGGGCTAGATTTGCAATTTTGGTCCCCTCATATGTTGGGTAGGATAGCAAGCATGATAGGCAAGCCATGTTATATTGATAAGATGACCAAGAACAAGGATAGATTGGCATATGCTAGGATCATGGTGGAGCTTCAAATAGGAGAAAAGTTGGTGGACAAGATACAAGTTAAAGGGCCAAATGTTGAGATGTATGAATAATGGGTGGTATATGAAAGAAGGCCATATCAGTGTTTCAAATGCCAAAAGTTTGGCCATGGGACTAGATAATGTACATCAAAGAAAGAGTGGATAAGGAAAGAGATGGAGGAACTAGCACACTTAGAGGTAGAAACACCAGAAAATCAGCAAAAGACAAATACAAAGAATGATGAAATAGAAAAAGTCAAGGAAATAGAAGTCCAAAAGGAGGCACGGATGGCCATAATAGATATAAGAGTAGAGGAAAAAAAGAAATCACCAAAGAAGGTTATACGTACACCAGAGAGGACCAATCCAACTATGCAGAGTAGGAATGATGAGTCACAAAGTCAATTGAAGGCAAAAGAGAGGGACACAAATAAGATGGAACAAAAAGAAACAACAGGGAAATCACATGAGGATTGGAAAAATGTAAAATCAAAGAAGCGAAAGAGAATAGAACAATACAAAACTGAAAAGAATGGGAAGCAGGCCCAATGGGGTAATGGAGGAGGATCCAAAAGGGCTTCATTCCCTAATGGATAATCTCAATTTTTGTGGGTGGAAATTGAGAGGATTGAATGATCCTCTCAAGCAAGAGGTCTGGAAATAGGCCATGAGGGAGAACAAGTGTAACTTTGGAGCAATTATAGAGACCAGACTAAAGAAGGAAGGTTTAGAGAAAATAAAAAAGAAGTTTGGGGACTAGTGGAGAATGGAAGATAATATTGAGGAAGCAAAGAACTGTATAATTTTGTTGTTTTGGGAAGATAGCAAGGTTCATATGGATATTTTGAGGAAGACAGATCAACTGATTCATAGTAGAGTGAAAACAAAAGATAAAAATGGGAGTTCCTTTGCAACTTTATTTATGCTCATAACAAGATAGAAGAAATAAAAACTCTGTGGAAGGAGTTGGAGGGGCTACAATAAAACATCAACGCACCTTGGATTCTCCTTAGTGACTGGAATGTGGTACTTAGTAAAGAAGAGAAATGGAATGAGCAGAGAGGAGAAGAGCAAGTGGGAGATGAGCTCAAGGAAGTGTTTCATAGAATGAAGTCTCAGGATCACCAGTATTGTGGCCAAAGTTCACATGGACTAATGGCCACACATACTGCAAACTGGACAGAGTTGTTATTAATCAATAATGGATAAAAGCAAGTTTTGACTCTAGTGTGAGTTTCCTTCCCTCGGTTATTTCTGATAATGCCTTAGGATATGTCAGAATGTCAAATGAGAACATAAAGAAGAATGAACCATTTAGATTTAAGAATGCTTGGGCCCAGGATAGTGAATTCATACATATTGTTAAGAAGGCCTGGAGATGTGAGGTGCAGGGTTTCTACATGTACCATCTTGTCAAGAAGACACAACGAGTCAAGGAACTTCTTAAAAATTTAAATAGTAAAACGTTCAGAGACCTGGAAAAGAAGGCTGAGGAGAGTCTTAAAAATTTGAAGGACAAACATGAGCAAATTTTTCTGGATCCAACTGACAGAGTAGGCCAAGGAGAGGTCCAAAATCTTAGGTAAGAGTATGAGGATATTACTAGAATACTTACGAGCCAGATAAGCCAAGCTGCCAAAATGGAATGGATTAAAGATGGAGATAGCTACTCAAGATTGTTTTTCAACAATATAAAAATGAGGAGGAAAAATAATAGTATTCTAGCCATTCAAGACAATGAACGGGAGGTGCTTACTACTAGAGAGGATATCATTAATCACATTATCCAGTTCCATACAGAGTTATTGGGGACTGAACATAGTATTGAGGAGTTTGATCAGGGAATCAGCCAACGGGGCCCAAGAATGAGGATATGAATAGGGTCATTACAAGGCAATGTACAGATAATGAAATAAAAAAGGCAATCTTCAGCATGAATGATCAGAAAAGCCCAGAACCAATTGGGATGGGTTCTGGTTTTTACAAAGCTAGCTGGAAGGAGACATGAAGCTTAGTATGTGCTGCTATAAAGTAGGTGTACCAATCAGGGAAGTTACTCAAACAAATCAATGCAACTGCTGTTTTTTTAATTCCTAAAATTCCTCACCCCTCTAGAATTACCGAATTTAGGCCCATATCTTGTTGCAATGTTATTTACAAAACTATCACTAAGATCCTTGCAAATAGAATAAAGACTATGATGCCTGAGCTTATTCTTTCAAATCAATCTGCTTTTGTACAAGGCAGAGACATGTACCAAAGTATTTTTTTTAGCTCAAGAATTAGTGAGAGGTTATGGTAGAAGAAATATATCTCCTAGAGGCATGCTTAAAATAGATATACAAAAGGCCTATGATGCTGTAAACTGGAAATTCCTTGAAAGTGTTCTGAGAAGCTATGGGTTTGGTGATAAGTTTGTAGATTAGATTATGCTATGTATTACTTGCCCTAAATACTCTTTTTGTATCAATGGGAGCCTTGAAGGAAATTTGGAAGGAAAACAGGGACTAAGACAAGGAGACCATTTATCACCCTATTTGTTTGTGTTTTGTATGGATTATTTAGCCAGATTACTTAAGGATAGAACTGAGAATAATAGAAAATTTCATTTTAATCCTAAATGTAGCATAACTAACCTTAACCATTTGACATTTGCAGATGATCTCTTACTTTTTTGTAAATGGGATGTGGAGTCAATGAAAGTCTTCAAAAATGCACTGAAGGAATTCTCAAGCATGTCAGGGATGAAAATCAGTATTGCAAAGAGCAATATTTTTCTGGTAGGGGTAAGCAATGAGGAGAATGAGAGTATAAAGGAGGTATGGGGTTTTAGTGAGGGAACCTTCCCAATAAGGTACCTAGGCATTCCCTTGAGTCCTAGAAATCTTAAGATTGCAGATTATGACAGTCTGATAAAGAAGATGGTTGGTAAGATCGAAAATTGGCAAGCTAGAAATTTGAGTTATGCTGGTAGACTCCAGTTGATTAAATATGTGCTTATGAGCATTCAAGATTTTTGGTGTCCTAGTTTTATTATACCAGTGGGAGTTATTAAGAAAATTGAGAAGATTGCAGGAACTACTTGTGTGCAGGGAAAGAGGAAGGGAAAGAAAGCTTGGTGGCATGGAAGGATATATGTCAAGAATATCAAAATGGAGGGCTATAAATTAAGAAGATACTAGGATGGAATAAAGTGAGCATGGAAAAGCATATCTATACTAGGATGGAATAAAGTAAGCATGGCAAAGCATATCATGAATTTGAATAACAAAGACAGTGCTCAGACCATGTGGAAGAAGTGGATGGCGACCTATAAGCTAAAGGACAAGAATATCTGGGAATTGCAAAAGAAAGCTAGTGATTCACCATGGTGGAAGCAATTATTGGGAATTAGAGACAACATTAGACAAGTGATGCCTAGAGCAAGGCAGAGGAGGGAGCTCAGGGCAGGAAAAATGAAGGGGGCTCAAGCCTTATACTCACTTTTGATCCCAACAAAACCATAGGTAAGTTGGTAGAAACAGGTATGAAATTCCTACTCTACTCCAAAAACTAAATTTATCAATTGGTTAGCTGTACAAAAGAGACTGGCTACAAAAGATAGAATCAAGAAATTTGGAGTGGTGACTGATGAGAAGTGTGTTTTATGTGAAAACCAACCAGAAAGTCATGATCATTTATGTTTCCATTGTGTGTAGTCTGATGAAGTCTTGTCTAGAATTCTGAAATGTACATGTATAAGAGTAAACATAGAAGGGCTGGATGATTGGATTAGGATGTTTCACCAGTCAAGGGCTCATAGGACACCTATATTTCTGATAAGAGCTGCAATAGTGGGAGAGGTTGTGGCTGACTTCTAGAAAGCCAGAAACAAGATTTTTTTTTAAAACAATGGGCACACAACCCAACAGGTTAGTAGAGAAATTGGCACAGTAATAGCAGGGAGACTACAAAGGAAGGGAGGTAACAATAGTAATCGACTAACTAAAGCTATAACTGTTAAATTACAGAAATTATAAGTGTCTTGGATTTAAACTGTATAGTTGGTACTGAGATGTTTATGCATGATAGCTGGAAGATTCTTTCAGAGGCATACATGGGAAATTGATATACATTTCTTTCTCACTCTCACCAATCCCCCAAAAGGAGTTAGTTGATCTAAAGCACACCAACAGAAGAAGGCAAACTGGGCTACTCTATGATATCCAGAGGATTAGCCACAGTCCTAGACAGAAGCTAAGGAAGAGGAAGGCTAGTATATCTAATAATGTGCATGTCAAGGGCACTAGAGGAGTAGGATAGTACTGATAGCTTAGTGGGCTTTATCTCGAGTCATAGACATAGTCTAGAACTCAGATATTCCCATGCTTGTTGGAAAGATCAGTTATGATTGTTAGCAATGTGCTACTTAGTGGGCTTGGCCCTATATTATCTCTGTAACACTCCGATTTGGGCTCTAATAATATTTTTAACTTTCTGCCAAAAAATAATGCTAGTTTTGTAGACAACATTTGGCATCATAGACTTGGTCACACCTCTTTGGACAAGTTACTGCCTATTTGTCAAATTAATGTAATAAGTTATGATGAAAACACTCACTTTGAGACTTGTCATCATGCTAACCATAAGAGACTTCTTTTCTGTCACATTATTACTAGCACTTCAAATGCTTTTGATTTGATACACTATGATATATGTTTTTGATTTTCTATCACATCTCAATGAAGATTATAGATTTCTTCTAAGCATCGTAGATGATCATACCAGATGCACTTGGGTATAACTTTTAAAAAAAATTACATGAAGTTAGAACTTATCTCTAAAACTTTCATCAATTTGTTCTGACTTAGTTCTCAGTTTAAATTAAATGCATTAAATTTGGCAATGGTATAGAATTCTTGCTCGGTGATCTTTATGATAGATTGGGAATCTCCTAACAAACCAGTTGTGTTGAAATACTGCAACAAAATGGTCATGTGGAGAGAAAGTACCAATTTACTACAAGTAGCCAGATCACTTAGAATTCAATCTGGTGTTCTTCTTGAATACTGAGTGTCAATTGTATGTCAATTGCTACATATATTATCAACATGCTGCCATCCAGAAGGAAACAAAACTCCATATGAGTTGTTGTTTCAAAAGACTCCTGATTATACTCTTCTTAGAAAGTCTTGCTATGCTTCTACTATATATGTTCACAAGAACATAATGTATTTGATCCAAGAACAATCCAGAGTGTTTGCCAAGGGGTACAAAAGTATACCTCTTTCTCGATTTGCTCACTAAAAAAGTTGTTTATCTCAAGGAATTTGTATTTATGAACCCATTTTTCCTTTCAAACACTAAGACCACATGATAACTCTTCTCCCTCTACGTAACACTCAACCACTGTGCACTAACTCATTCATAGACTTTACTAACTTGAATTCTCAGATACATGATGCTCTTATAAATCCTGAGAATGTTCATAGTCTTTCTATCAACTCTTCCACAAATGATATGCTTGATATTGAGGAGTTTAACTCTGAGTATCATCTATTCATGTGCTACAATACAACCTGGAGACAACTAGTCATTTTACCATTGATCCACCAACCACAAGTCATCAAGGTACCTCTATAAACTTCAGCTACTGAGGTTGTCCCACACAGAAAGTCTTCTACAAATACTGCCCCTCCTACTTATCTTGATATTATGATTATGATTACCAAAATCTATTCACAAGTCTAACAATGTCTCTACTTACACTAATAACTCTCCTATCACTAATCACCTTTCCACTCAATTACTTGGTCCCTCTCATAAGATGTTCACCGGCTCTCTCACAGCCATTCAAAAACCTACATTATATACACAAGCTAGTAAATTTAAAGAGTGGAACAATGATATGCAAACAGATCTAGATGAATCAAAAAGAACTCAAGCACGAAGTCTCACTGAACTACCTCATGATACCATTGCATTGGCTGCAAATGGTTGTATAACGTGAAAATGGAATCCGATGACAGCATAGAACATTACAAGGCTCCCTTAGTCACACACATGAGGAAGGGCTAGACTATCTTGATACCTTCTCCCTATGGCCAAACTCACTAAAATGAGACTTTTAATTGCTATAGCTTCTGCTCAGAATTGGTTCCTTACCTAACATGATTTTAATAACTCATGTTTTCATGGTGATTTTGATGAGCATATATATATATATATATATATATATATATATATATATATATATATATATGAAACCCCTCTAGGACATTTCAAATTAAGTGACAAGAGAGTATGTTTATTAAAGCAAGCCTCTAGGAAATCTTACAGCAATTTAACCTTCACTCAAACAATATATGATTGGCACTCATCCTTCACTGCACTATGAACCTATGTAAATGGCATTATTTTAACATGTAACAACCTCTCTAAAATAAAAAAAAAATAAAAATCAAGCAACACTTTGATGATAAATTCATAATCAAGGATCTTGATGATCTGACATACATCAATGGCATTGAAGTAACAAATAGTACAGCTGGAATCACTATTTGTTAAAGAAAGTACATACCGGGTATACTAATGGAAGTAAGGTACTTGGGTTGTAAACTAAGCAACACTCCGATGGACGCAGCTTACAAATCACAACCAGATAACTCTACCTTTCTCCTTGATTCATCTGCTTATACAAGGTTAGTTGGTAGACTATTATACATCACAATAAATAGACCTGACTTTAACTTTAACATATAATGGCTCACTCAACACATGATAACACCAACTAATTCAGACCTTGCAATTGCACACAAGGTATTGAGATGCATGAAGTCAGCTCTAGGCAGTGGCGTTTTTCTTCCGTCTTCATCGAAAATCCACATTAAGGCATATCCAGACAGTGACTGGGCTAGATGTACGAAGACCATGCTCAACATTATTGGTTATGCCATTAACCTTAGTAACTCTCTATTGCCTTAAACGCACAAGAAACAACCTACAATGTGCAGACCCTCTATTGAGGCAGAATACATGGCCCTAGCAATCACTATACGTGAGCTCATTTGGTTAACTCAAATGCTCATCTTGGGACTCAACTTAATTGGCTAGATGACAAACTTCACAGTGATGATCTTTTACAATACCATTTACAGAAATAGGAAAAATGTTCTTGAGCTTATCTAAGGGAGAATACCTGATAAGCGTATATTTAGCGTAATTTATGTATATGTTTGCTTATGCTTTTGAATGCTTATGATGACATATTTACTTATTTTATGTTTTCTTAGGAATTTATGGATGCAAGATGAAACTAGGCTAAATAAGATCAAAAATTGATGTTTTGGGCGACAATTAGTCAAGAAATTATTTTGGGATGTTCATGAGCTACGGGAGCGTTATGGCACTACATAAAGGCAAAATACCAAGCATAGTGTGGTTGAAAATGAAGACACTAAAAGACCGCATGGAGGAAATTGGAAGGTCGTGCGAGCAGCAATGCATCGCGCGTTTGGCGTGGGATCAAGACATAATTTGGGTCGATTGTCAAAAACCCTAAAACAAAGCCTAGAGCAGAGAATCGGTGGCTACATTCAGCAGCTAGGGTACCGTCTTACACAACCTTACAACCACTTTTCAATAGAGAAATCCTGAGAGTTTGGCACTAGAGAGAAAATACCATCAAAGTCTTGTTCTAGTTTAGTTGAGTCATTGTTTTGAGAGAAAATAGTTTGTGAGGAAGAATATAACAAAAGGGAGTTAAGAAGAGGGTCAAGCAACAACGTAGCACCGACTCCAAGAAGCTTTTTTTTTTTTTACTTTTTCTATGATATTTTCTTCTTTAGTGATTGTTGAACTCATGACTATGAGGAGCTAACCTACTCGTTGTTTAGAGTATGAGAGTAACTCTGATTTATAAATATGTTTATTTGCTTCACTTGATGTGTGTTTGATGATCTTGAATGTCTAGATTGACTAGTTACTTATGTTGTGTGATTGGCCTTACTCTTGCTGGGATAACACAGAAGCACTCGTGCGGGGTCACCCAGAGTGTATAATGCTAAGAATAGTTATATTATATAAATATATACGATCTGTGACTTTGAATTTTCTAAAGCAACTGATGCACAACCTTTAGATTATACTAGATTAATAACACGCTTCTGATGAGTTAATTGGATTGTAGATTTGATATATCTTCTAAAACAACTGATAACTGGTTTGATCTGTTAACACGAAATGTTATTAGAGACTCATATGTATATGGTTGGGATAACTTCTGCCATATGTCACAGATCCATTAGTCATGTAAAAATCAAATAATTGTCAAGTACTGTAAGTAGATATATGTAGTTTGTCTATGAACTATTATGGTCAAATCATTGTGAAACCCGACCTCTAAACAATCTTTCCAATTATTGTTTACAATCATAATCAATCAATCAATCATTCAGTTATCTTCTTTAGTTTAGTTAGTTAGTTAATCAATCTTTCTTCTAGCATTCTCAGTTTAATTCTTACTTGCTTTCATTAGTTTAATAGTTAATTGTTTTCTTGTATTCAAAATCAAAAACCAAAAAGATATTTAATTATTGTTTGTACATTCATAGATTAATTTCTATTGCATTCTAGATTAAGCTTTCTTAGCATAAAAATCATTCAAACCTTCTTTAGTATAGAAAGAATTTATATAATCACAAGCATTCATTACATCCTCCAAACATAAGAGAAAAGATCGTGACAATTGTTAGTGTTTTGCATTTAAGTGATTCATACATTCATTCACTCCCTTGGGATATGATATTTAGTTCGTAACTATACTTACCATTTTATTATTACTTGATAAATTCGTGCACCTGCGACAAAGTGGGATTTAGGTGTAACACTTTCGTGTTGATTTATACTCTATTTTATTACGCTTAAAATCACCTCATCAATCCCCAAGTCTAACATGTTATATATAGGGAAAAAAAACACATTACCCCCTAAATTTTCTACTGTTTTGCACCTTGCCCCCCCCCCCCCCAAGTTTCTTTTGTTGCATCTTGCCCCCCAACTTTGCAAACATTAGCATGTTACCCCCTGAAGCACTTTTCGTCAAATTTGACCGAATATTCCGTCAAATTGTCAAGAGGGGCGTGTGAAGATTCCATGGAATATTCTGTCAAAATTGACGGAAAGTGCTTCGGAGGGGGTAATGTGCTAACGTTTGCAAAGTTGAGGGGGTAAGGTGCAAAAAAATAAACCTGGGGGCGGGGGCAAGGTACAAAACGGTAGAAAGTTTAGAGGGTAAGGTGTTCTTTTCCCTTATATATATTTGTTAATGAAACAAAATTACAAGTAACTGAATGTTTGTTCAAATCCAGAACATAGTTGTCTTGCTACCTAGCAGAACCATTCGCCCTCTTGTTTATGGAGTCATGTAAGACGTATGAGGAAGACATAAGCACCACACATAACTTATTGTGAGATTTTAGCTTAGACATAGATAACAAATTATATGTGAAAGCAAAAACATTAAGAACATTGGATAAGATAACACTAGGAAATAGTCTAACAGATCCAATCAAAGTGGCATGAGTTATACTATTATTAGGCAGATAGATGTCAATATGCACAGCCTTAGGTGTGCCAATAAACCAGTGTTTGTGACATATCATATGATCAGTAACACCAGTATTAAGAATCCACATGCAGATTTATTAGAAGATGAATGATAAATAGAAGATAAGGCAGAAGGCATTGAAGTACTAGTGGGTTACAGAAGCAGCATAATGCTGAGATGTGTCAAGTCCAGCTGATGAAGTCTTAACTTGATCATGAGCTTTCTTGAAAGCCATAAGCTGTTCAAGAAGTGCCATGTCTATTGAAACATGAGGCTTCTCTTGGACATGTAGTTCACCAAAAGTGGTTTGAATCGAGTTAGTAGAGGTATTTTGCACCTTTCTCTTGCCTTTAAGTCCTTTCCATACAAGGGATACCCAATCAACTGAATACAGTAATCAATTATATGGCCATTAAATCACAATGAGTACAACGCAATTTCTTGTTGTCTTACTTTGACATAGGACACTTATGATTTCTATTGGGAAGGATTGTTAAGCATGTTGTTGTTGGTAACTCTGAGAATCCTGACCAAATCTTTGTATAGTGCACATAACTAAGGAGTCTGTAATAGCGTAGAATTGTAAAAATCTCTATGTTGTTCTCCTTGTAACAACATGGAATACACCTTAGAGAGTTTAGGCAGTGGAGTGACCAACAAGATCTCACTCATTATAACAGATAATGTGTCATTTAAACCTACCAAGAACTTCAAAACAGAATCATAGTTGTTGCATATTGACCATTGTCCAGTTAACATTGCAGATGCATAAGCCACATGTGCATACTACAATGGGTCTTTTGCTTACAAATTCATCCCAATGTGAATTAAACAAGTTGTAATTCTAAGTTATATTCAAATATCCTTGAGTGATAGCGGAAAGAGACTTTTGTAACTGGTTAACCCTAGATCCATCAGTCCTATCATAGTTTTCAGTTCAAGCTAGAAATCACGCGGATTCTCAAAGTACATCAAACTTTGGCGCACACTTTTCCCAATTGAATTGAACATTTATGACATCACAAGTGTATTTGCACGACTCCAACACACAAGTAAAGCAGGTTCAATATCATCAGGTTACGACAAAGAATTGTGAACAAATGAGAGTTTATTTTTGATATTGCGAGACATCACATTACAATGCCCATACTCCACACAATGTAGTTAGTGCCATCGAATTTATCACTAACAACCGCTTGTCAAGTGAAGTTGTGCGTACCTAAATAGTAAATGAAAGAAAAACCTTCACTTGGATTCTTATTAACTAGGAGAGTAGTAGAAGTAGGAGATGATGAACTAGGAATCGTCATTTGATCTCAATTAATGGCGCACCGTCAGAAATTGCAGAGAACAGTCGATTGGAGATGATGATCGGCGAACGGCTGCGAAAAGGAATTACGATTAATTTAACTCGTAAATTGATACCATATTAACATTTGCACACCAACCGAATTAAAATTCATTAAAGGAAACCAAAAGATGGAATTCATTGATGAATGATTGAATGATTATATTCCACCGGGAAAATTCTTCTCAACCATTGAGAGAGAGAAATCAGAAATAACAGAATGGAAGAAGTGATTCTAATGTTTATATACTGGATTACTTAGACAACTAATCCAGGTGTTTAAACACTAATTAAACAATGAACTAGCCTGATTTGCTAAATCAGGAAAATCATTACATATCGGTAAACAAAAATTAGATAAATTTCAAACAATGGAAAGTAATCAAAATCAAAATATTTAGATAGTTTAACACTATTGCATGTTGTTGCAACTATTGAAAAGTAACGAATAGAATTGTAAAGTGGTTCGGTACCAGTCTACGCGGCTTTGGTCCATAAAACCATTTTTTTGATAAATAACTTAAACACATAAGTTTTACTTTCAAGTCATTCTTGACTCTCTCAAATAGCTTTAAAGCGTCTACTACATATCTCTTTTAATACTCTGGAATTCTTCGAGCTTCTTTAGCCCCAAACTTATGGTCTTGCGATCGCAAAAATATAAGAATGATGTTTAACTTCACGTATAAGTACCTAGAACCTTAACCTTAATAAGGTTCTGTAAGAGCTTGGTTCCTTTTCATACTCAATCTCAACTTTTTATAAGGTTGGTGGAACCTTCTTAAGTCCATGTTTGCAACTAGCTAGCTAGAGATTGTAACTAATAGCTAGTAGATAAGACATACCACCGATATTTGGTTTGACATGAAAGATACACGGTTTGCCAAACATAGCATGATATTATCCAATTGAAGAATATATGAAATTAAAGTAAATCAACTATTAAGCAGCGTGAAAGGTCAACTACAAAACATCGGTTTCCTTTTAATAATCCAAAGATTTCCGAATAAAAGAATATGAAAGCGAGTTGACTTTAATTAATGACTTCCCTATTCTAGATTATTCTAGAAATATTCTTTAACTAATACAGATGAAAAATTCTAGAAATATCTTCACTTCATAAAAAGCTTAAGCATAAAGTTATGGAAATACTTTTACCTTGTAGTAATCATTCAAATTGACATCTAATCTAATCTTCTATGTATAACGAATTTAAGTGATAGATTGATTATCTGTTCTCTATCTTATGATGACATGTTATAGATTAACCTGGATGTTTCTTATGTTAAGAATGTATGTCGTCTTTATTTAGAATTCTTATTAGACTAACCAACTTGTTGCCAACATATATTATAGTGGGCAAAAACAGAAGGAGAAAAGAGGGTGATAAAGTTAACAATTGTTGCAGCTAGCTGGATGAAAAAGGAAAGAGTTCCAGCACAAGTAGCAACTTGCAAACGCAAAAGCTTATTTTTTCTGATAGAATAATCACAACCTTGTTTTGATCATATGTATTCTACATGTCACCAGTTATAATATACATTATTGAGTTTTCAGTTCCGGTTATTCCCCACTATCAAACATTTTCTTATATATGATGTGAATCAAGGAAAGTAAAAATGAATCAAAATTTCGAACAATATATAGTTCCATTCATCAATAGTATGACAACACGAACTCACTAGGGATTAATTTACAAGGATACGTACACTAAAACACGATTCCAAAAAAAATGTACGTCATCTCTCCATAGGAATTTTAACTGATCTTATTTTTAAATTGGGCTCTTGTGAAGCCTATGATTTTCTTATTCTGCGGATTGTTTTTCTTATTTCATTTTTTTCACCTAAGATAACATACATGCAAGGATTTACTATATAGATATTCTTAGTAAAGGTTAGGATCACCAGGAAATAGACGTTGACCAAATAACTCTCGCGCTACAAGAAAAATAATTAAGTAAAGACAATGAAATTTCCAACTATTCAGAATTTATCAATGGAACTTTTTATATTCGTTGGTGAAACTTAGATTTTGTTGGTAAACCTACCATCGATGTTTCTTGATTTTCTTGTAATAACGGGTATTGTTATTTCATATTTTTTTGTATGGATTAATTTTTTCAGAGTAATTATATAGTAGCTAGAGACTTGTATAGCTGAAACTTGAAATCATCATCCCATTGCTGGAATAAGATGAAACTTTATTTCCGTATATTCGTAATTTTCTTTCCAAACCTTAGTATCTTGGTAAGGTTTTTCATAGAGAAATTTACACACACACACATATATAGGGCTTAAATCTCTACAAGTTACTCTGAAAACAAAAACGAAAAACTTTTGACTTGTTGTGATCTCTACACACTACAAGATTTTCAGTCATTAGTTACAACAGTTTGTGCTCCCTAAGTTCTGTACAAGATATCAGCTCTTGAAATCCTATTCAACTATTTTAAAGCTGAAACCGTAAAATCTTTGCTCGTACGTTCATGCCACTACTAATGTTATAATATGAGCTGTAACAATTAACATGTTGCTCATAACATTTTGCGACCAACATTATTTGCAACGCGATCATATATAATATAGCTCATAGAATTTACTTCCAGCAACGAACACTGATAAACCTTAAAGTCGCAAATATAAGGGGTTGGGACTACTTAGTTGTAATTATATTCTCCATCATGAAACTCTTAAATTAAAGGTTCATAGGTTTAAGTTAATTTACGAACCGACGATCTTACCTAACAGTAGAAAAAAAGTTAAGAACTTCTGTGGTGTACAATAATCGTTACAAGTCGCGATACTATTATTATTAAATTTATTTTTGTGGAGCCCAACATATATAATCATGTATCTCAAAACAACCAATGCCGTCGATTTCACAGGACGTTTCATATATACGTCCAACAACTTCACGCGGAGAAAAAGCAAAATAAGACACCAAAAGAAAATGACAATTCATTTTATAGAACACATATAATTTGCCTCCTGTTGATGTACAGTGACATTCATATTAAAAACAGTGTTTAAGTGCTGTTTTACATATCCATCGTGCCGTACGAATTCGTCGGGACTTGGAATACAAATTAATGAATAGTTGATATAATGTGCACCTCCATGGTTGGTCTTTATGACGAGAAAATGTTGTAGAATCGACCGATTTCCAATTTACTAGTCTCATACGAGAAAATGTTGTAGAATCGGCCGATTTCCAATCTACTAGTCTATGAGAGAGCGTTTGCTTGCCCCGAAATGACACGATAAACAACATATCAGGGGTTAAACTCATATTTGGATTACACAATTTCTACTGCCAAAGCTCGCGTCTAACGTCACTTCATCTCCTTGTCCCCCAACTTTCAATCTGGAACTGCCCCCTCCGATTTGCAGTGATGGCTTATATAGAAATGTTAATTCACCATATTACCCTCACTTTATTCCCAAAAGTTGCCGCCAATTCACTAGTAAAGAGAGGGAAATCAGTGGTATATACACCAGTCTTCAGCAATCAGGTCGAGCTGGGGGTTTTTTCATCCTAATTGCCCCTCCGAAGCGATTTACAAGGTTTTTACTACGATTTTTCCTAAAATTCAAAATAATGTTGTTTATTGATACATTGTTGGCCCTCATCTTACTCTGTGGTTTTATTTCTCTTTGAGCTACAACCCCTGAAATGTGAAGGTGAATTGCATTCGGTAAGAACACTAACGCACCTAAACTGATCTAGGAATGACAATATTTTAGAACAATGTTTATATTGCTTAGGCCAAATATTGTTGATTGTGTTTGGTGCATTCTGCAATTAGTTGAGTGTTTTGGACCAGGTGACTTGATCGTTTCTCATTCTTGTAATGATGTGTTCTGTTTATGGCCGTATTCTATTGTGGTCTTATTTTTCCGTTGTAGCAAGGGTTTGTCCAAGTATAGTTATATTTTCAACATGTACGAACATAGTGAGCTATCCGTTTTCTGTGATTTTAACTTGTAATTGAAATACGACCTTGCGCTGCAACTTCCGATGTATTTAGTTTCTGGATTGATGTATTTCGATACAAAAATCCTACTGTTGGACAGGGTAAAATACCTATGGTAACCTATTGTGCAAGTAAACTGGGCTAAATTAGTTACGATGTTTGCTACAAAATTGATTTGTGTTACTGCATGTTTGTTTTGTGTGCATATACAATGTGATCCAGTGCTAGTGAAGATAACAATTTCTTGGAGAGAACTAATTAATTAACGGAAAGAAATTTGCATTTCTGTGATCAAATATATATTTGCTCATTGGCCATGAACATGGGTTCTGCGTAGCAGGGTAACTATGGGGCCGAAAAAGAAGATTTGGATCTTGTTTGTAAGGCATCAAGTAGTCTTTAAGGTGTCCATGTTGGCTTTGCTTGTTGTTTTGCTATATCTCCACCAGTGTGGGAGATTTGGCCGGAAACCTCATCGTTCCGGTATCCGTTATAGCATAGTGTGTTGAATCCCTTATCAAATAAAATACCTAGATACTCTGTTAAACACAGGTGATGCACCAGTTAAAAACGCTCTACGGATGAACCGAGAGTGTTTTAAAAAACTTTGTTACTTGTTACATAGCTATGGGGGTTTGGAAGAAACAAAATATGTTGGTATTTCCTGTCAAGTATCAATGTTCCTAGATGCTCTATCCCATCACACGGAGAATCGTATTATCGGGAGGCATTTTTTTCGATCAGGTGAAACAAATAGTCAGCATTTTGGTAAAGTTTTGATAGCTTTATTAAAATGCCACAACGTCCTCATTTCTACCCCGAAACCAATAGGACCTGGCGAGATAGATCTTATATGGAAGCCTTTTCAGGTAGCTACGAACTGAATCTCATTTAATTATATCGAATCATAATTTCAATGTTGTGAATAATAAAGAAATCCCTACCTCAGTATACATTGTGATTCTTTGTCTTTGCTATAACATGTATGGCTGCCTAGGGGCACTTGATGGTACCTTGCTTCGCGTACGTGTTCCTCTTGTCGATAAGGGTAGATACGAAAATCGTAAGGGCATTTTGGCTTCCAACCTACTAGGTGTTTGCAATAGAAATGGACTGTTTGTTTTTGTACTTGCGGGCTAGAAAGGTACTGCCGCAGATAGTTGTGTCCTTCATGACGCTATCACTAGGCCGAACGGTACCAATCGATAAATTTGTTAACTGAGTTTGTTCTAAAAAGTGTACTATGTTATTGTTAATAGTTAATTAAACATTCCTACACCACAAATGGCAGTAAACACAATTGCCATCCCATTGTTAGGTTGTTACTACCTTGGTGATGGTGGATACACAAATGGGGAGGCGTTCTTTGTGCCGTACCGAGGAGTACGATATCACCTCAGGGATTGGGAAACTAGCCATCGTACTACATAAAACTACCAAGAATATTCCAACTTGAAGCATGCTCGTGCCCGTAACGTAATAGAATGTTGCTTTGCTACCTTGAAGGGCAAGTGGGGGATCTTGCGAAAAAACATTCTTGGTTCTCGCTAAAGCGGCATCACCATATTTTACTCCACAATTTCATTCGCAAGAACATGCCACATTCCCCTTTAGACGAAGACTATCCTAGATCACCTTCTAATCACGACTGCGAACCGGATTACATAGACGTTGTACAACCTTCTAAGGCCTGCACAAATTTCCGTGACACCATGGCCATGCAAATGTACAAGGAGTGGCAGTCTCGGCGTAGGGGACAATGAAGTCTTTGTAACTTATTAATGCATTATCTTCGTTGCAACTTTATCAGACTTAATATGGCTTTGTATTCGACGATTATTGGGTATCCGTTTATTGTGTTATGACTTTGTTGGTTATTTTTTAGTTTATTTATGATTTAATGGAGGGCATTCGATTATGAAATATGACTTATGATGATCTAATGCATGGGTACTCCTATCCTATTTTTTGTACCTCTTCCCTTTGGACCAGTGAAATGTCTAAATCTGAATGGCATATTCAAGTGTTGTTAACTTTATTTTACAGTATTTAATGTGGAATATATGATTTTCCAATTGTATGACTTGGTGTTCAAAACCCAATTAACACACTTCAACACAACCTTCTGATGGTTTTGCCATTTGACAGTTTGCTTCATTATTTGTTGAGATGAAATGTATTGCCCTCAATATTATTAAGTTGTACAATTTCAGTAATCAGATTATATAATATGTTAATATTATTAAGTTGTACAATTTCAGTAATCAGATTATATAATATGTCCTTGTTACCATATGGGGCTTAAATCTACTGACATTCATTAAAATTGTTCTCGACACTATATTATCAATGGCAAATTTTGTTAATACAAACAAGTTTATAGTTTTGCCATTTGTGAACAGATGGATATGTCGCAGAGTAGCTGCCCTAGTGGACTTCCTCCTTTCCGCAAACCAGGAGGAGCTATGAGAGTGTGGACCAAACCGGAAGAGGTGGTCTTAATTGATACATTGAAAGATTTAGTTGTGAATGGGTGGCGAGTGGGGAACGGTTTCAGGCCTGGCTATCTAGCGGCTCATGAGCGCGCAATGGGACAGATCCCCACGGCCGACCTATGACTGAAAAAAATATCAACTCGAAGTTAACTGTTTGGAAAAGGACCCTAGCCAGTCTTGACACACTTGTTAACACAAGCGGATTTGGATTCGTTACTGAAAACCAATGGTCGATGTCCCTTCTGATCAAGTGTGGAATGAATATGTTAAGGTAATTAGAGACTTGTATGGCGTTATATTCACCAATAATAACATTGTTACTACTTTGCAATGTAAATTAACCATTCATAATTTAGCAATAAAATTATTTTGAATTACAAGTTTGAAGAATATGTAGACTCAAGCATTCTGTGTATATACACAAATAATCATGTGATTCATGTTTTAAAAAATTAATCTTGCAAAACCCCGCGTATAATAATGGTTTTTTAGTTCATAAGGTTACTTGAAAAAAACCAAATAAACATCAAACATGGTTCATCCGGGGGTTAGTACGTTTAAACAATGACTCGTGCGGATGAAGAGTCTTTTGTAGTGATAACAAGTAGGATATTCACCTTCATGTTTTACTTTGATTATCTATATACTGACTACATATTCGCCTTCATGTTTTACTTTGATTGCCTATACACTGACCAGTACATATTTCTGTTTGCCACAGACTCATCCTGACGTAGAGAGTTTTCGCTATAAGATCTTTCCTTACTACGAGGACTGGTTGCTAATATTTGGGACCGATCGCGCTAACGGCAAAGCTGCGCAGGGGATCACTGATGTGTCCTTGATTTGGAAAGTCCTCACCAGTTTTATGATGAGGTTGTGGATGACCACGTAAGAAGTGGCACAAAGGGGAAGAGTAAAAGCACTGGCACTTTTGATTTCAATAAGCGACCGAGGGACGCAGAGCATGAAGACCCCGTAGATGCGCATGAGTTCAGTTCTTCTAACTACAACGACGACATGGGTATCAAGAAAACTACGGGTGAGTCAAAGGGGGCATCCGAGCAAAAAAGGAAGTCTCGTGAACCCGTGCAACTGCCTGAGCAGTTGGTACGTTTCATCGGGGGTATGTTCCAAAAATGCAATGAAACACTTGTGGAGATGGCTCACAAGGTCGTAGCCAGTTCAGTTCCTCCAACACCACCGCCTACCAAACCACCACCTCCGGCCCCTGCGTCTAAGAGCAAACAGGTGTTCGACGTAATTACTGACATGGGTCTCATGCCTCTGCAGCTGCGTATACTTGTAGTGCACAAAATAGTCAACAACCCTCAATCCACCGATCTGTTCTTGGGCATGGATGAGATCTGTCGGGAAGAGTACATAAGCATGATCGTTATTGGTTCTTTGGATCCGCCTGCTAAAAATCCCTGAGTTGAAGTCAATATGACGTGTAATTTAACAATTCACAACTACTCTTTTGGACAAGGTGTCAAAATGCGGAGGGATGGTACAATATACCTGCCTCTCATTTGGTTTGACATTTTATTTTCGTGAATTGCAAAAGCAATTACCTTAATAAGTATTATGTAGTAGTGTTTATATTTTGGATCATAATCTGATTTTCAGATTAATACACATTGCTATCCACCACCCTCATTTTGTTGAACTTCATGGTGTTTGTTTTATGTAAGGCATGATGGAGTGGTTATGTTTCCTTAAATGAGGTGGGATGTTTGCATTCGGCTGTATAAACACTAGTTTACTTCAATGTCTTAGATTTGTGCATCCATAATGTTGCCCATACATGTATAATTGTTTTGTATAGTTTCTAGGAATGTGTTATACTGATATATCTGGAATGAAAAACAAAAGGATTGAGATATTGAAAAAGTGCTCTGTGCGAAATGTAAATTATGTTTTCTAATGGGAATGTGGGAGGCTTTGTAGCTGTATATAAATTAAGGCATGTTGAGATATCATTCTTTTTATTTCAAAAAAAATGATATATTTTAATAACATAATAAGGTCCATTACATTACAGTACTCCATGCAACAAAATGGTAGTTGTACATTTCCTGGCACCTACATCAACTGCCGCGACAATCGACAGTGACCTCAACTACCACTAATTTCAAAGTATTAGACAACACATATTGAAACATAACGGACTAATAGGGTGGCTACTAAGTCAGCCATTGCATAATGAAAAGAACACACAAACCCCCCCAAAAATGGCCAAGATTGTACCATAACAAACCTAAAGCAAACACTTGACAAAGTAAGAAATAATATATATAAGCCATAGGTTTTTGAAAATTTGGATTATCCACCACTAGAATCTTGCTACACCATTATCATTCTTGGTACTTCTCATTTCCCTTACCACGTCCACCGCGATCTTTGTTTTGCCATGGAGAATTAACTGAGCTCGTAGACCCTTGCGATCTAGTTCTGTCAGTGGAAAAATAGGTACCTTGGTGGGCGTTCCATGAAAAACCGTTGGCCCTGGATTGTTTTCCAGAATACGGAACAACGGCCTTTGCAGACGTGCACGGATTTTGTCCGAGTCAAAAATGCGGATGTCCCGCGTATCTTCAACCAAAGTAGTAGGCGACGTTGGAGTCCACTGATCTAGGAATGACATCTTCCCAGAAATCGTTATCCGCATCTAAATGATGCATCTCAAAAGTTTTGCGCAAAAAAACCTCGATGCCGAGAGGTGGTGGGGAGTACGTATTTAGCTGTCGAGGATTCAGTCCACCGACAAATGGTGCAATTTGGGATTGTGGCCACCATAACTCGGGGCTTTTGGCCCTTTCACAGTCAGTGTTATCAACGGTCAAATATACAAAGGTTGTACGATTCACGGGGCTCAGTGCCAATGCTGCACGTGTGGGGCCGAACAACACTTGTAGTGTTTGCTAAGCAGGTTCTCCTTTGATCATATATGCCTCACCAACCTTGTACTTCTAATGACAGAAGTTAAAAATGAAAAAAAGTTAATTTTTTGTTAAGATTAAAATTAACTACCATCATAGAAGTAGATTATGTAGAGAAACATTTTGCTTATAATTTAAATGCATTACCAAAACTACATAATCCCAAACGAAGTCTTCGAACGCATGCACCATGTTGCTGGTTTCGTCGTAGTAAACGGAGCTCAAACTGAGAATGATGCGTACACGTTGTACCGCATTTCAAGCTTACGGTATTGGGCTAGGCATTGACGGGTCGTGAAATTTTTGTTGAAGACGGCATTCAACTTTGCCGCATCCACCCTAACCATGTCTAGTGGTTTACGCTGAAACCTTGAGTCGGAATTCTCTTTCTCTTCCGCCAAGTACTCCATGAAAGTGTTGTCAATCACAAATGTCCAAGCGGCTGTGTAGAAAAAGAAGGCTTGTTGGCGAGGGTTCTCTGGCGCCATTACAATTTTTATCAATTGTTTGGTTTATTTTGTTGATTGTTATGTCTACTGATGAATGACTAACCCTTATTTATAGACACAACCCAATCAACTTGAGGTAATCCGCATTAGATATTCTGAATGGTAATTACATGTTTAGATTTGTAGACTCTTGTTTGATGTCACCACCTTATGAATTAAAGCCAACAGACTGGTATTATTAGAGCTTTACATGTTTTGAAACAGGTGTTATTAAATACCACACTATATAAGTTACATGCATGAGTTAACCAACTGCTTTGTAACAAAAGTTGAACCATATTTCCCCATTATCTACATGTTATATGATGCATTTGTTATAGTTAAGTAAATATATATGTATCAAACTCAACTTTAACAGAAGCCTCTGTTCGTTCCATTATTTACTATAGTAAATCATCATCGGGTTGACGTTGATTTTCCAGTGTAGTTGTCAAGTAACAAGACAACACAGTCCTTGTTCTTCCCAAGGAAATATTTGAGTATAAATGGATGTCAATAGGGAGTTGGTTTATTGGGCATTGGTGTTATAAATGGTTAATTGAACTTTATGTTCTATTTTTTCAAAAGGGTGTAATACATTGTAGATGTATGACCCTATATAACTTTTAGCACAGATGAGAGAAGTGGGTATATTAGGAAATGGTATAATAAATACTTATATGTACAAGCCTTGTCACCACCTTACACAAGCGGTATTGAGGTAGATAAGAGATGTTAATGATTTTTGACTGTGAGGCATAAATGGTGATTGGAGGTATATCTGTATTACCTGAAGTTTGCCGAACTTTGCTTGAAAATAAGGTAGTTGTTAAGCAATATTTTATAATAATGCATTTGTTAGTACATGAGGTTAAATGATTTTGATATCTTTTTTATACCTTCCACTCAATTATGCCATTGCACAGGTAAATGTGAATGCATTGCATGTATGGGATGCTCCTCTGTCATCAAATTTTTCGTCACCTACCAACTATTATTTGATTATGATTAGTCCAACGTGCTTCATTGGGATAAGCATTCCTCAAACACATAATTACTTTTTCACTCAGTGGATTAAATTACTCCATTGCCCTTGCAAAATACACATCATGATCAAACAACAAACACAATGTATTGGCACTGGACTCCACAATTTCCTGTCACAAAGGTTCATGAATACAAGAAATATGGAAATACGTCCACAAAAACATGAAAACATTGTGCGTACAAGTTCAGTACCATAGTTTAAGGCCAATTACCGACCCAAACGAGCCAAAAGTTCACAAAAGTTGAGTCATTCATCTAAATTACAAACGCACAAAATCTAGAGAAACCATAGGTACGAAAAGCATCATGAACTGCGTCAACGAAGAAAATCGACCGAAGAGTTTCACTTCTTTTCTTCCATTCCACCCATGTTGAAACAAAACTAATCAACATAGTATAGTCATAACCTAGGTACAATCCACTAATAAACAAGTACCATACGAGTTGCTTAAGAACGGTTGCCGCAACAACCGTAGGCCATCCCATGTAGCAAACGTCACAAAATGCTCTTGTTAACAACAAGTGTCAAAATTTAATAACAAATTGAAACGGGACTTCAATTTGTTATTAACCAAAACAGAAGTTCTAAACCACCACAACTGACATAACATAACTATTTTATCAAAAGGACCACTCTAGACCAAGGCAGGAGCATCACTCTTCAAAGTAGAATCCGACTTCGATTAGGGGCATGTCTCGGATCAGATCTTGGGTTTCTTCGGGAAATAGTGCGGCGTCCTCTTTCACGAAGAATTTACAATGTTGGTGGTAGTTGTTTGGGGTTTGGCAATCAAAGTAGGCTTACGCACCAATCTGTACATAAAAAATATATAGTCATATGACTTTTTAGCTTAATAATCTAATGCAGAACGTAAATAAATCAAATCTTGCCATCCAATTGTGTTTTAGCGACTTACCGGCATATCGTGATAGAAATCAGACATGCAGCAGTTCAGGCCACGCAGCTTCCAACTATCAACCAACTGATGCTCCATAATGAAGTGATAGAATTCAAAGAAGTGATAGCGCCTTCTTCGAATTAACCTTCGAATCTTTTCCGCGGGAAGACTGCAACGTTGAGATGCATAATTTAGGGCCGCCATGAGTCCATCCACAATGGTTACTTGACAAACATATCGGCTGAACCAAACTAGATCTTCAAAGATTGTCTTCTCCTTGAAATGGATCCAGGTGAATCGATCAAGGGGTAAATGTAGCATACGATCACGCACATAATGAAAGTTTTGTTCATCTTTCAAGTATGCGGCGTCGTGCTGGATGAAAACAACGTGCATATTATCAAAGTTACAGAATACTTTTGTGCAAAATTCTTCCTCCCAGTAAGTCTCCTAGGATGCCAGAAAGGGTCAAGTCATTAGATGAAAACATATATGGTAAATGGTGGCTTTCCATGTGTAAACATTTAAGAATTTACTTTTTCTACAACTAAACCATAACGTACCGTTGGAATATATGGCTCATAAGCCGTTGTATCAGTGACGATGTCGGTATCCTAGTCAAAATGGAGTTTATGGAACACGACAAAGTTCCAGAAGGTCAGAAATCACGCACATGACCTCATAAATTTATGCCGAACCGCCATATCGCTAGGAAGCTCAATTTGCCAATTATTGTTGAGTCGCTATGTGGTTTCGGTAAGTGCCCTCTCCATTTCTTTTTCTTCCTTGATCTTATTCTTCGTGACAATGTCAGCTAGGATTGACCACATCTTGTCGGTTCTCCACGGGACCCACTCTTCGTCTCCGTACTCATTTTCCTCAAGCGGCACGTAGTGAAGTGGCTGCAACAAATAGTTTTAAATAACATTCAGCAATTGTACATCTCAAAAAATAAATAAAGATAACACTAATAAAAAATATATACACAATTTAATGCAAATGTATGTACTGGTGAGAGTTTCATGTGATAGAAAGCCCTAGTTTAAGCTATTTTAACATTGCAATGTGACATGATATTCAATTAACAACATTCTCCGGTAATACATTATGTGGTTCACCTGTCAAATGTATTTAACATTGCAATGACAACCTCTTCAATAAACATAATCAGAGAATACATCACAATTACCGTCTTTACGTACTATCGAAATGAGTTCCAATAGATATACATTTTAGTAAGCCGCATAAAAACAAGTAACCTAAACCCGTATGCCGTATAATTTACAGTTTCCTGCGCAATGATATTGAATTTCAGTTCATTAGATAATACATTACAGTAAGGAACATATTCTAAAGTTACTTAACATTGCATATCCCATAATTCTTAATTAAGCATAATGGAGAAAGCATTAAATGGCAAGGCTTTAGGTACTATTCGAAGTGATTAAGAAACTCATATGAACAAGTGAAGTTAATCAAATCAGCTTGTATTTCCAGAATTTCTTTTTAACATCGCACAAATGCGCCGAATGATATTAATCTAATCTAACAGTGGATCGGTTAATATGGTGTGGGTCAAAAAAACAAAATCCTACTTTCAACAAAATCTCCTATCACAGGCGATATGCAATTACCATCAAAATATGGATACGTTGATATTCTTCTAAACATATGAAATTAATACAATACTGCAGTAATTTGAATCACCCAAATTTCACATGCAATTAATTGTTTCTAGCCGACTGCGAATATACGAAAACGGGATAACGTCGGTGATGAATGGGACTGACCTATAATGGAACTTTGCTTGAGTTGGAGCTAATTATCAACGGAGTAGGGGCGCAAGATACATGTGTTTCACCGGGTGGCAGATTCGGGGTGTCGCGATTTCGACGATACTGTGAGTACAAGCATTATCCTTTACACTCCGTTACTTCGAGGGTTTTTCGCGACGATCCTTGCCCGCCGACGACTTACCACCTGTACTAAACTTCTTCATTTCCTAGCCTTCAAAGCGTGGTCACGCTAATTTGGAGTTTACTGTTGAGTGGTCAATTCTACGGTTAGAGTGTGGAGAGTGAATGCTGGGAAGAAAGAGGAGGAATTGAACGAGTTTTGGGAGGTTGAGTGTGGAGAGAGAATGTTTATATTCTATATGGGCTCGGTTCAAAATAGAGGGTAAATAAGGCAATTACTTACACTAGTTGGAGTAACACAACTAACCAAACATTAGAGTACATATTTGTACAACAATTATCATGGCTTAATTTAGTATATAAACAATAGATTAATTGGGAATATAAGATATAGTTTAACCTTATTAATTGAGACATTTACTTATGGCAAGCAAACGTGCTCTAATAATATATGACATGTAAGAGCTTATTGTTTAGTTGAATATATATATATATATATATATATATATTTGATATGCAATCGTGGTCCATAAGTTCATTAGTTATCAATCGAACCAATCAACTACAATCGTAATCGCTATAAGTTTGTTATAAAAATATTGAGTTTGACAAGGATGGTGTGTTTGCTAATAAAACTAACGCATGGGTTGTTAGTAATATAATCACACATGAGTAATTTTCGTAGACCACCTATATACTCTATAAATTTCATTTTATTCCTTGTTAAGCAACAATATATGTCATCATGAAGGTAATATATTCTTGGTACCAAATTTGTGCTTTGTCTCCACTTTCCCTCGCGCCCCACCCCACACCCAACCCCGTTCCCCACTAAAAAAAAACAACTTTTTTTCTCCTCTTATTTCTATTCTTTCATGAGGTAAGCACCGCTTGATTGGTTCTAATAGGATAAGCCACCATCGATTTCATGCTCACTTCATCAATTTTCTTCTTCTACAGATAAAAATGTATAATCCTTCACATCAAATATAAATAATATTCATTCAGTAGATATTCTTAACTTTACAAAAATTAGTAATTTTTTATCATGTTGTCGATTTATTATACATTTTAGCCTGGTGCATTGCCGGTGGGGGATAAGATAATGCATCTATTAATAATAATACTAATTTTTCACGCATAATATTGCCCATTCTAATTACGTATGATCGTAAAAGTCTTAATCCACTATCAATGTGGATAAAAAAGTAGTTTAATGCGGTGTTTAAACTAATCAAGATGTCTTAAATATGCTAAATGGTAATTGTACGATGTTGACATACACAGGCTTATATTTTGTTTCCTATTTTAAATTAATTGTCATTATCAAGATACTATTAACATTCCATGTGGTGCAAATGGAACCACAAACTGAGTTATTTACTGGATAGAACGACCACTCGTTACTGTGTACGAAACCAAGTACCACATAACGTCTAGAATTCTAAGAGATTAGTACCAATAATTAGTCGACACATCTTAAGCGCAAGTAATGTAGTTTATTTTATTCAACTAAATCTAGCTTAGTTTTAGGTAATTGATTCGCAAGATTTCCAGATTTATTATCAGCAAATCAGGACGATTCTTCGAGTATTTTTGTGAACCACATAACCTAAGCTGTCAAATCCATTTACTAATAAAAAATTAAATAGTAATTCTATTATTAGCAACTATTAAAGTATAATTTACTTGCGTGGTTGTGTACAGGTGCTCTTTATACTTATCGTCAGCTTTGAACCTAACATGGTATAAGTGGCACAAACTTTTTTGACACTGCAACTTTTGTTGGTGCCTCCATTAGTAGGTTTTCTTTTGTCTCATGTGCCATAGCCACAAACTTATACTCAACCTCCCTTTGTTCTCCATTTTGTCATTGTGCTGATTTGATAGTACCATTCCATTAATCCATCAGTAGGACAGTAACATTATATCAAATTCGCGTAGTTCTCATATGGAATCAAAGCTATTTATTTTTAGTAACAGTGTATTGGAGACTCCATCCAAAAAAAGATTTTGCAATCGGTTTTGTGCATTTTTATAAACAATTATGTTATGTCCTTAAATTTCAAAAGTTTCTCACGCACACGATTTCGATCGGACACTAGATTCAAAATTACGAGTAATTGACTTGTGCCCATGATATCTCCCTAGTCCCTAGCTAAACCCCAATGACCAATTGCCCTTTAGGAGGAGAAACATTTTCTCCTCTTATTATCTCTTGGAGAGGTGATTGGTTGTTCACACGTCACAACTATAGTAAAGAAAAAAGGTATTGGTTTTCATAACTAATGAACTAGGGATTGAGTTCTTGACTCTACTGTTTTCTTTTTGCTTTTCTCATTGGATGCTTTCTCCACAAATTTCATGTCATTATGATATGCACATAAGTTTCAAAGGACAAAGGGTTATATTAAGATGTAGAGGGAAACTGCAAATAATTTTTTCAGAGAGCAAAGTGCTGCTCTTTGAACTTTTAAGGGGTGGAAATGATATTCTTTGAATTTTTAAGGGGTGGTGTTTATTAGTGTCACGTGTTCTATTGAGAAAACGAAGTACTCTTTTTTAGTTTCTTCATATATTAGTGAAGATAAACAAAAAGTATTAACGAGAATAAACCCGTCATCTATCACGATTCTACAAATTACTACAAATTGCCTCTTATTATTTCAGACTTTCTAGCTAGATGCTCACTATTTTTTTCTTTAAAACACAAATTTGATTTGTCCACTTTCTTCCAATACACAAATCTCTGTATGCCGTTCTTCTCACCTCGAAACTTCTTATACAAGTTATTGTTTTTTTTTTTGTGTGTGTGTGTGTGTGTGTTTCTGCCTAATCATTGTGTTTCTAATATAGTTCCAAATTCTTTCTAATTTTTCCTAGCTACCCCAAATCAAACTCCCCTTAAAAAAATCCTAATTTGTCATTGAATCACACATTGCAATCAAAAATGTCTCAAACTTTAATTTCAATCACCTGTAATTATTATTTAACGGACGACCAACTAGATTACAATCTACTATAATTTGTGAGAGGGTGATGATCAGTAGAATGCAACGTAGGCATGATTTGAGTGAGTCGAGATGTCTGGCAGACAACTATATGCCATGCTTGAAATAAACATGAAGGGTGTGGAAATGAATATGAAGGATGTAGGATCAAGAATGTAAGGGTGTTAAGACTTCTGGAAATGAAGAAAAAGAAAGCTTAGAATTTAGATTTTGTTTTTTATTTTTGTACTTTATTTGTATTTTGTTTACAATTTTGAGTAATAGAATGTAGCAGTGTACTATCCATACTATTTTGTGGACTCTAGTTTATGTTGTTTGTAGTGGGTTGATGTTTTAATGGTATTATAGAACTCTATCATTGGTGCATAATCTTCAATGGTATTTTAACTAGGGATGAAACACCAAATTAAACTACGTACTATGTCCCAATTTGTTCGGTTGGGCACGTATAAGGTATTTTCAACTATATATTTTCAGTGAAATTTTGCAATTTGGATGAAAGTTATCGTTGGTTGGGATTTATTTCAGTAATTGGTGGTAACCTAATTGATCATTTTTTACAATTTTACGGTCTTTTCTAATGCTCTAGAAAAAGCAAGGCCGGATTGGCGTTGTATTTGGCTTTTCACGGTTTGGAAAATTTAGTTGTTGCGTAACTGAGTTTCGATAGAAGGAAAATACAAGGAGTTGGAAGATCTAATAGATATCATTAAGGTCCGACCGTAGTGCTGGATAAGAGCAAACGTTAACAGTTTTTCGTACTCGTTTTTTGAATGGCAGGGCTCTCCTTTTTCTTGTAAAGTTTGAATGCACAATGTACTTTTTTTTGAGTATATCTGATGCTCCTTTGAAATAAAATCATTGTTTATAAAAAAAAAAAAAAAAAACAATTTTGAGTAATAGAATGTAGCAGTGTATGTACTATTTATACTACTTTGTGGACTCTAGTTTATGTTGTTTGTAGTGGGTTGATGTTTTAATGGTGTTACAGAACTCTATCATTGGTGCATAATCTTCAATGGTATTTTAACTAGGGATGAAACACCAAACTACGTACTATGTCCCAATTTGTTCAGTTGGGTACGTAGAAGGTATTTTCAACTATATATTTTCGGTGAAATTTTGCAATAGGGCAAATCTCACATAAGAAGGAAATGAGAAAAGGCAACAAGAATAAGTAGAGGGTGATGCCTAACTTGGTATGTAGCTTGTTCAAATTTTTTTTGTTTTCTCTTTTAGTAGGTGCGCAATTCAGCCGTTTGCAGTTCGTGGAACGCTATGTGGGGCCAGCGCTTACTGATTAGCGCCTGTAGCGCCGGTATATGCTCCTAGTACTTTTCTTCTCCGTCCCTGAACTACTTTTCTGGATTTGCATCCTTAAAACTTTCAAATAAATTCAATCCATACACCAGAATAAGATTTTCATAATTAAAAATTAAAGTTAAAGGTTGAATTTAATCTTGTTATTGAATAATTAAAATTTGATTGGATGGTGGATTTGAACTTTCTAAAGATTTAATTTACCGAGTTTAATTAATTTTGAATAAATGGCGAAATATTTAAAATCTTAAATTTGACATATTAACAATTTATTAATTTGAACATCAAAGTACCTATACATATTATCTGATGGTTAAAACTTTAAACTGGAGAATTATAGCTTTTTTGGAAGGTTTCTCGAAAAAATAGAGGTGTCTATAAATCTACAAGCTAGAAGTAAAAAAAAATCCCATAATTTCTTTTCTATAATTATAATTGCTGGAAATTATGTATGTGTTTTTTTGTGTTCCCCTTCTTCATTTTTAGAATTGATTTTGTTACTGCCAAATCGCTATCAATGATTTATATTTGTCGTACTTAAATTATTCCTGGGAATTAAGCACTTCATTAATTACAACTTTTAGGAAAATGATTGTTTCTCGCCGCTTGGAAATTCCAAAATCTGACATTTCGTACAATTGCACAAACAAGTCTATAGAATGTCTATTTTTCAACAATGTTTCCTTACTTTGCGCCAGCTAGGTCTTCTCCAAAATACAAAATGCAAACATAAGAATGAAAATTAAAGCACATTAACTAAAACATGTAAGCAAATCACGAGGTAAAATAAGTCCTTACAACTGCAATTTATTCGCTACAATCTATTAGAATCAAATTGTAGAGACAATCACTATAAAATCATTCATTCCTTTCAAGAAGGAATTCAATTCTGCATTTCCGGTCGTACTTATTCGAGTTAAGTAAATTTTATATATATATATATATATATATATATATTGACAAATATATATCACCTTGCTGTTGCCACAAACAAACCAATATGAGTGGCAAATACAGACAACCTTCTAGTTGGATGGTTACATTCTCGATTATATGAAGACGTTGTTTAGATTTATTTCGCCTGTTATATCTCATCACGCAAAAAATTGTTATATAAGTATATAGTATAATTATGATCGTTAATTCAGTAAAAAGAAGAATTACAACAGGTCTTAATGAAGAAGATTGTTACAATAAAAGGAAACAGTTTACCATAAAAGGAAACATTTTCCGCATAAGCGGCCATGAAATATATATCTTCGTGGCATGCGTTATAGAAAGGAAAAAAATCAGTCGCGGCATATAGTCCGCGACTGATTAGTTGTTCATCTTTCTACCAAAAAAAGAAAGGAAAAAAATTAGTTAACCTCCTAGATTTTTGTGCATTTTTCACTTCACTCCTTGAACTTTAAATTTTATCGCTTAACCCCTCAAACTTCGTTAATCATGTCATGTTACTCTAATCTGCATAATTATTAATTAATCAAAAAATAAGGGTAAAATGGACATTTTGCTAGAAAATAATATTTCTATTATAAATGAGATAAATATAATTTAAAATTTTATTTTATTTTAAAAGTGTATGGGGTTAACTGATTTTTTCCCTTATTAAAATTAAAATTCAGTACAATTATTTTGGTCGGGCTTAATAATAACGGATTCACCGATGTAAAGAACACATGTCCGTAAAAACCTCAAAGGTTAGCCGGGAAGTATCAAAATTTGTAAACAGAACATTTGTCTACTTCCCAAAAAACTGAGAATTTTAGTAAAGCTGTTTCAATGTAGCTGTAATACGATTTTCCTGTTTTTAGTGGTAGGTATAAATTAAGTAAAGGCATCTGTTTCTTTTAGAAATTGCAACTCAAGATGACTATTGGACCTTAAAGGCCATATATATGTTGCATTATTTACTCTTTAGGTCTTCCAAAGGTCATCTATATACATATATGGTATATATGTGTTTGATATGCTTTATTCAATCGGGTAATGACATATATAATTATATAATTAAACAAACTAAAGTTGATGACCACAAGTTTAAGTGTAAACAAATTTTATGCAGTATCAAATTTATAATGTTGATCTCTTCTAACTTGGGTAGCAGCTATTGTGGTTGACACATACTTTTCATTTAAAATGATATGAGTACTTTTTTTATTGGGCCGGCTCATGGACCAAACCCATATTTAGTCTATATTGGGGATGGCCACCGATGTACATATCGAATGTAATATTCGATATAGTACAACTCACGTGTATGTCACGTGTGCGGTCCCTGCATTCCGATGTTTATAAATACTCGAGTTCTGCTAATCGAGGTAATCTTTAATTATCCTTAATTAATGTACATCTATATCGAACATACCCGATATAGAGTTCGATATAACATTCGATATATATATATATATATATATATATATATATATATCACCGACCTACTATCAGACATCATACTTGACGGGTCCTCGACGTCAGTAGGAGATCACCCTCGACATACAAGGCTTCCGATATCGTTCCCGATATAACCTTTGACATCATCTCCGATATACATTCGACGTCATATTCAATATCCACGAGATACTCGACATAGCATTATACTTGATTGTATAATTAACCTATCACTAATGAAATACATTCAGCTTCATTCCCTCAAGTGGATACGTAGGCAGCTTGGGATAACCTGAGTCTAGTCTGAAATCATGAAAGATCTATCCTTCCCTTCATCGCGTCGCTTGGAGTACATGTGTGCTAAGGACAAAGCTGGTTCCAGCGCAGCCTAGAATCAGCATGATGTGGAGTGTTTCGTCAGCATGCCAAGTCAGCAGACGATAATGGACCAAATCATTGGCGCCGTTTGTGGGAACACACTAGAATGTACTTGAAAATAAGCACGCCACTGTAAAATTCAATCGAGTTCATCAAGAACAATGGCAAATTGGAGCGCCATTGGACCTATGCTTTTCATGCTCATCCTTACAACTCTGGGCTGGCTCAAGCTCATCAAAACCCTGGAGCATACTAAGTTTGGACTCCGCCCGACCAATTAAGATAAGTTATATCAATTACATTATTATTTACCTGCGTATTCTGCAATTAATTACGTTATCCCTTAATTTCTATCTTTAATTATTATTGGAACAATATTAATTTACTTAAATTGCCCCTCCGAAGCTGGCTTGTAGCTAAAACAGGAAGAACCACACAGCTAAAACTAGGATTCACCAGGTTCTCAACTGTTACCAGTTATTAATCTTTATCTTGAGAATGTTATATAGCTCTCTCTTTCATATTGATAGACTGATTGTAGGAACAAACATATTCTACGGGATAAGACAGAAATATACCTTAAAGGGTACAAGTATCTTCTATCCTAAAGGATAGGCAAATCGGAGGCTATCTCGTTCTTGCCTGTTATCTATCTTGAAGTTTTATATTGATATATATTGTTGCATATTTTGTTATCCGTTTAAATGACAGAAACTATACATCCTCCATCAACGAGACAAGGAGGAACATATCCCTATCCACGAGATAGGAAAAAAAAGATTCTGATAAAAGAGCAGAGAGGTATCGCCTTCAGGACATATCACTTGAGAATGTGACTGTCCATATGCCTCCATGGAAAAGATGTCCATAAAACAGCAGAGAGGTATCACCTTCATAACATATCGCTTGAAAATGAGATTGTCCATATGCCTCTACGACAAGGATGTTGGTAAAATAACAAGACATGTATCGCCCTCAGGACACATCGCTTGAAAAGGCGATTGTCCATAAGCCTCCACGATAAAGATGCTGGCAAAACAGCACAGAGGTCTCGCCCTCACGACATATTGCTTACAACGACGGATATCCATATACCCTAGTGGTGGATACGGTGATACAACAACAGAGGTCACGCCATCGTGACTACTTATATGGTGGACGTATCTCCTAGCCTACGGAATACGACAGGGGATTACCTTAAACATGTTATCTGTTTATTTACTATCCTACATGATATGACAGAAAATATTCAAATAGACTCCAAAACCCTCTTTTATTCATGAATTCAAACGAGGAAACGGACAATGTCGACTACACAAACGAGACACGCTAGAAATGGTTGCGTCACTTCTACCAATACAATAAAATGCCAGCAATGGCCGAGCCACATCTACCTATAAGGTGAAATGCAAGAAATGACAGCGTCAATTCTACCAATACGGTAAAATGCTAGAAATTGTATACGGTAAAATGCCAGAAATGGCAGAGTAACAACTACCTATACGTTTTTATTCCCGAAATGACAAGAGTAGTATGTACCTTTACGGATACATGCTAGAAATGGCAAGAGTCACATCTAACTACACGGTAACATGCCATAAATGGCAGAGCAACGTCTACCTATTTAGTTTCATGCCTAAATTGGCAAGAGGAATATTTACCTACGCGGTATCAAACCTAAAATGCAAATAAATCTGTACATACGTAGTACCCTGCCTAAAACGGCAACAAAACATGTACATATGCGGTACCCTGCCTTAAATGCAATGAATCATGCACCTACGAGGTACCCTACAACAAATCAAATACATGATTCCTTACAAAGTATTCCTTTATATATTACAAATAAATGAGTTACTTTGAGACACCACACGAATCGCATAAAATTGCGCACAAATATGAAATGACACACTTGTATTAATCCAAACAACGAATATCGAATATCGGATATACATCGAGGAAATGATGGCGGCAAAGGCCATCGATCACGGTTCTAGGTCTAAGGAAAATGAACAAAGATGAACCAGGTTACAACATCAAATACCAGAGCGGTAAACCGCCTCTTAAGTCACACTGACTAGTACCTAAGTGCTATCCCCGCCTCTTAAGGCGCAATAAAGCACCAAAATGAGACCCTGACTCACAAGGACACATAATCGTCGCAAAATGCCTCCTCTAAATTTGGCTCAATGATGCAAAGGTCAAGCAGTTAGCTAGACGCCTACTCTGAAGATAACACCTAGATTATGGCAGAATACTGCTCGACTCTCAAAACCAGCTCGATAATATGATTAAATGACTAAATCATTCATACCATAATTTTATGACAGTGGCGTTTCATTCGTCACCATACTGGGACTAAGATTACAACGTGAAACACGTTCATTATCGCGTGGGGAACGCGACTCAAGAAAAATACCAAGTTCTAAATCATGTTGTAGAGGATAACAACATGTATATCTACTATGAGGCTTAACAACTTACCCATATTGGTCAATGAATTCAAAAGCAATCCACTCTGGGTGGTACGACATGACTTTGCCCTTTAAGGTATTGTCAATTTCTAAATGAAGCCAGCACAAATAGTAGATTGTCATCGCTAATGAGATCTCCAATGATACCACTGCGACTATAAGATATGTAATGCAAGGTTCAAAATGAACAACTATTGTTCAAATAAATCAGAATGCATTGATTAAATAAAATCGCTCCAAGGCACAAGAAGTGTTAACCGAAAGATCACCAACCAACTTAATATGCTACATTATACATCATCGAAAACAATACAACTTACTCAAAGAGTGACCAACCTACACCACTTAGTAGCGCAAGTAAGCGATCAAATACGCACTAGGCGCAGACCTAAGAATGTCAAGAACCTTTTCTGCATCCATCATCGCATTTATCATTTTCACAATTACTATAGTCGAAGGCCTTCCTTCTGATGACTTATCGCTCATTACCTATCTTATCCTCTTTCAAGATTGACAAAGTGCACATTTAAGTTACGTTGGATAGAATGTTGACATCTCTCATTGGACCTATAAGTGATATGGACGTATATCGTCTTTTACAAACATTGGCCTCAAAAGCCTCCAGTCCACCATGAACATTCTCAAATGATGTTTCATATGAATTTCTCTCTCGCTGAAACCTTGCTTGACTTCAAACACATTACTACCAGATTGATTCGCCTACAAAAAAAGGCAGAAAATACCTCAAACGATAAATGATACCTCATATCCTACCGAAAACGGCAGAGAACACCCTAATGGGTAAACAAATTTCATATCCTATGGGAAAATTCAGAGAATACCATAACAAATCGAATTCTCCCCTATCATATGTTGATATGCCAAAATACACCTTCACCGACATATTTATCCTACAATGTACGACAATAGATGTCTACCCAAGGCAAATGCTAGAATTCAAACAAGAATCAAATATTCAAACAAAATAGCAAAACAAAGATTACGATTATCTAAAGGTTATTAGAAAACCATGGTAGAGGCGACATAGCGCCACTCACACACTTAGTTTCAATGTTGCGACACACACTTCATGCTAATCGACACGAGACTATTTTTCTTGAGAATCTCGACAGCGCCATCAGGCTCAACATTATCATACCTACACGCTACGCTGGCGATAGCTCAAAACCACCCGTGAGATGTAACAATACTTGAAGCTACACTCTACAATAGCTTCAGCTAGAAACTGCCCAATTATGGTATATCGAAACGTACCTTGTGCGGTATCCAAGTCATTTACCTCTCATGATACAATGCCATATTCTCTGCATGGTATTATGCCGTAGGGTATACTGTACACATTATCATAGATTATACCTCACGAGGTATAGTAGCAAGAATCGTTTGTGATACGATGTCTACTAGATCTACTTGTAGAGGTAACAAAAACGCATTCACATACTACATCTGATAAAGTACTCGAATAATTCAAGAGGTAGCTACAAAGTTTGAGTTGGTTGTGTACCCACCTCTCCAACGCGGACCCAGCCACACTAATGCTATGATCGGGCTAAAACAGTCAAATATTTTCACATATCCCAAATTGTTATGATGGTAAAATCATAATAAGCAATAAAGAGCGCTCTCATCGGTGACCCTGAGTGTCTCAATCACCCATCAACCTAACGCAAGCTTGGAAAAAATCTGATTTTCATATACAGTCACGTATACATAATCGCAAGCTATAACCACAATCATACATCCAAACATTACACATACATGACCCCAAGCTGTCCAATTTGTCTCCAGCATTAACGTTTTTGGGGCTATAACTATCTCGTGCGGAGAGCAACCTCCTCATGTTCTACGCTACTCCCTGCTAAGACATATTTGTCCCCATATTATTATGGGCCCTCTTGCCCATCAACCCATCACATGAAATGGTCAAGCACCCACCTCGGTATGCACGCTATTCGACGTAATCCTCTTGCGAGCACGCGTCGCATCCACCTCTATATCGTCATTTGCATCGAATATAAGCATGTTACTCGAAATGCACTTCATTAAGTGATTAGAAAGTAGCAATGCATCTTAAAGTATCACGTCTCAAAAATCTCATCGAATGGCAACAACCTTGATGGCCGCTGGTACATTTAAAGAGCATCACATCGAGAGCCAATCCTTCACATTAAGCAACTGAATATTATATCTTTTTGCAAACATAACTAAAAATAGAGTTTACGGCCTCTACTTACCCGCTGGCGGTCACTTCAACAAATATTTTCTTCTGGACAAATGGAGGGGACCATCTTATATAATAACCACACTCGGGCCTCGACGGCAATATATGCCTTCCATATTGGGGAGATAACAAAAACGCATATTTGATATCTACATGTCATCACTGAATTTTCAACTTCCATCTTAACCGAATTGTCCAGGAAAATATGGGAGTATCTGAGCTTTATTTTCACTATCCCAATGCGTTGTTCATGCAACTCGAAAACTAAGGGGAGTGAAGGGTATCCCTCAATAAAATTCTCGACCATACAAATCAAGTTTACGAATTATCATCTACAATGATAACTCCCAAACTGAGGGTCTACATGATATGGGTACTTTCCGTATTAGGTCGGCCCATGGGCCAGGCCCCTATTTAGTCTATATCGGGGATGGCCCCCGATGTACATATCAAATGTAATATTCGATATGGTACAACTCACGTGTATGTCACGTGTGCGGTCCCTGCATCCCAATGTCTATAAATACCCAGGTTCCGCTAATCGAGGTAAGCTTTAATTATCCGTAATTACTGTACATCTATATCGAACATACCCGATATAGAGTTCGACATAACATTCGATACATATCTTCGATATATATCACCGACCTACTATCAGACATCATACTCGACGTCACCCTCGACATAGAAGACTTCTGATATCGTCCTCGATATAACCTTCGACGTCATCTCCGATATACCTTCCATGTCATATTCGATATCCACGAGATACTCGACATATCATTATACTTGATTGTATAATTAACCTATCACTAATGAACTACGTTCGGCTTTATTCCCTCAAGTGGATACGTAAGCATCTTAGGATAACCCGAGTCTAGTCAGAAATCGTGAAAGATCTATTCGTCCCCTCACCGCGTCGCTTGGAGTACATGTGTGCTAAAGACAAAGCTGGTTCCAGCGCAGCCTAAAATCAACATGATGTGGAGTGTTCGTCAGCGTGACAAGTCAGCAGACGATAATGGACCAAATCATAAAAAATAGAAACAAAATTAATTAATCGAGAAAATGTAACAGATATATAATTTGTGTCAGTAGTAAGCTACTAATTCCTAACCATTCGATTGCAGCAATAAAAGAATATGTGGTCCTAATATTTACTAATTTACTTTGTAATATTATTGTCACAATCCACAATTTAAAATTCAAGCCTTAATTTAATTAATTATTTATACAACTGAAATATGACATATTATTACGAATATGTACAGTCGCGCGCTCATCTAATTCAAATGTCACATTGCTAAAACAAACTCAAATGTTAAAACTCTAAATTGTACGTGCACATAACTGATGCAAAAAATTGAGAGATTTTTCCTAAAGTAAAATTCCGAAAATTATAGATCAAGACGATTTGTAATAGGGATAATTACAGTTACACCCCCTGAGATTTGGTGTAATTACACAGACCTCTCCTGATGTTTAAGTGTTTATATCCCAACTAACACTCATCCATTATATAGAAACTCAATTAATTATATCAAAACCACACAATCTATATATTTAATTTTGTCACTCCAAAATCTAATTTTCTTTGAACCGATATATAAAAGCTAGTTTATTTGTTGGCAAACAAATACTAATGTTTGGTAATAGTTTGTTATATACTTTGAAGAAGTACTGGAATTAAAGATCAATATTATATTTATGTATATATATAGTTACGAATCATATATACTAGATAAAATATAAATATTAAACTGGTACAAAAAGTTAATTGTAATTTCAAAGTAAAAGAAAAATGCATATATAATACCAGCAATGATCAATTATAAGTATTAATTTTGCAAAATCCTTTAGACTATTATTCCTCTTTCCGGTATATTATATTTGTATGTTTAAAATTTTCCAGTTTATTAAAATTCACGTACGACTAGCTAGGAATATTACATTTTATAAGTTATTCTTTCACAAATATAATAATAAATTCAAAGATGCATTATGTTTTACATTATCTGAAATATATAATCAAGTAGTTGTCGGATAAAGTCATGTTCTTTACTTTGTTATTAATTGTACATAATTTATTATTTTAAATAATGATATTATGTAATATTTATCTACCTAGCGCAGTTTCGCATACTTTTGGTTAACGATTAATTCATGTTCTCTTTTTTATTCTAATATTTATTTTAGTGTCTTATAAATTTATAGCTCTAGTTAAACATAATAATAATGACAAAAAGACGACTGTGCACAATCGAATTTAATATTAAATTTAGAGACTACTTTAATGTTATTTGCAATTTAAAGGCTTATAAAAGTACTTTTTATTCTTTAATAATTAGTATGTTTTCCTCATAAACAGTAATTATATTTTATAGTATGGTTTAGAAATTTAACCGGACAAGAGAGTTTTCCTTAAGCAAATTACAATATGATAATGCATTTATTATGGAGAAGATTTAATTTCCATCATATAAGGTTAGTCAACAAATAAATATGGTATCTAAAAAATTAGGATATTATAATATTTCATTGACAGGTGCAAATTAAAAGATAAAAGTTTATTGCTTTGGCAACAACATTTATTGCGTTGGCAATATCGCTAGCCAATAAAATTTATTTATGTCTATGTGTGACAAAACATATATAAATATATATATATATACACGAATATATATATATATATATATACACGAATATTTATTAGCATGTAACGCTCATTTTTGAGGTATATAACTGGACCTTCTAGGCCCAAATAATGACAGTCCCAGAAGTGCATCTTAATTGCAATTGCCAAGAGCTGGATCCAGCTATTCTCTACCATACATATCTACTATAGTTCTTGTATGAAGCTAATTTTGGATCACTATTATTATAAAGGGATAATAACAGCTACACCCCGTTTGGTGAAATTACAAAGACCTTCCCTAAAGTTTGAGTAATTACAGTGACCTCCTCTCAATTATAAGGGATCATTACAATTACACCCCCTGAGGTTTGGTGTAATTACAATGACCTCCCCTCAGGTTTAAATAATTGCAATGACCTCCCCTCTAATTAGTAATTGTACATGCATTTCCAATTTTGCCTTTGATCAATTATATTGTTGAAATGAATTTAAATGCCTTGTTGAAAATACTTGGTATTTATTTAATTTCAAGAGCTTGCATGTAATCTTAAATAAATTAATTACTGAATAAAGAAGTATGGAAGAATATACTAAATTAATTTTAATTAGTCTCACATATATTTAATTTTATTGCTCTTATAAAAAATATAATTTTATTTCTCAATATTGTTTGACGAGAAAAACCTATTGGTGCGAGAATAAAAGATAAACACTTATGTCATAGTGGCAGAAATTATTTATTGTAATTTTATATTACAACATAATTTCTTTATTTTTTTAAATGTAGTTATCTCTACTTTTAAACAATTGTTATGAATATCTTTTAAACTAGATTAAAAATATTTATTGTTAAAGAAATTATTTTGTAATATAAAATTACAATTAATATTTTCTACCTCTATGACATAAGGATTTATCTTTTATTCTCGCACCAATAGGAATTTTTTTTTCGTCAAGAAATAATAAGTAACACAATTAAATATATGTGAGAATGAATAAAATTAATTTAGTATTCGTTAATACTTTTTATTTAGTTATTAATTTATCTAATATTACATTCAAGCTCTTGAAATTAAATAAAATATCAAGTACTTTAAATAAGAGATTTAAATTCATTTAAACAATAGAATTTATCAAGGGCAAAGTTGGAAATACATTTACAATTACTAGTAAGAGGGGAGGTTTTTGTAATTACAGCATACCTCAGGGAGTGAATTGTAATCATCCTTACAGTTACTTGTTAGAGGGGAGTCCATTGTAATTACTCAAACCTCAGGGGAGGTCTTTGTAATTACACCAAATCTCAGGGGGTGTAACTATAATTATCCCTAACTTTTATAACATTTGACCAATGAGGGTAAAATAGGGAGTTTACAGTAATTGCTTTAACAACAACATTTAGTGCTTCGACAATATCGCTAGCCAATCTTATTGTATAAAATTTATTACTGCATTTTATCATAGTACACGCATTCAGTACGGTATAGAATCAGTATTCCCCGCTTTTAGCAGACTTTGACAATCCAAAATCTCATTTGTATTACCAATTTACAAGCTGAAAGCCAAAAAACCACAAATACATCGAGTAGAAAAGAATGTCTACCATACGAATCACAAACGAGAACCAAGATGTAGATCTCCCAAAAGAACGACCCCACTCTTAAACGTGTTCACTCGGCCATTTTATGTTTGAGCTCCATGCCGATTGGTGAGCCACAACATTGTTGAGCGTAACGGGTATAAAACAGAAAACAAACCAGATTTAAAGTCGAGGCAAGAGTTTGACTCTTTCTCTTTAAAACGATATTTGCCCCGCTCGGTGCTTACGGTTTGATCGGCAATCACTTTCCAAAATGCAACGACTATCTTCTTAATATGGCAGCACTTCGAATATTAAAAAACGGCGAACTAAAAAATTGTTTTGAACTCTCGGAACAAAACAAACAGAAATAAAGAATTTTTGTGATTGAATGATTTTGGAAGAGGAGGAGCATGCCTTTTATAGATGTCGAAAGTGGGCCAATGGGGTGACTGGACGGACACATCCTTTCCACGTCACAGCTTTCCCGCCAGAATCTGCACCACATATGCTGACTGTACACCTATTCGGATGAAAGGTGACATTATTTCTGCTGACTGGGTGCGTAAGTGACTGTTCGCTGACTCGACTTTCCCGCCAGATTTTGAGCCACTGGACACACTGAATCGGCCAGATTCTTACACCTAATCACGATTTAATTTATTATTTAATTTGTTGCTTTATTAATTTTCAGACAATTAATTAATTACTTAATTAAACTTTGTCTAAAAAGATAAGTAATTGATAGGGAAGCCCAAGTCCAAGCTCAATCTCAATCTCAGGCCCATGGCCCGATCCAGACGAACGGCGGCGCGCGCGCGCACGTGGGTTTGAATCGAAGCATAGCCCATCTAAGTCTTCTCCCCTTCAAAGACTTGTGGTACCCCTTGGGGTCCAAACCCCTATCACAAATAAGAAACTAATAAGGTGTAAACGTTAGCTCTCTTTTTCCCATGTGGGATGGTGGCTTTTCACCTTCCCACTTATTTTCTTTTCTTCCATCAATATATTTTATCTCAACTAGCTCACTTTATCATTTAATTTCTCATTCATCCCAAATTGGTTTTGAACAATTAAATATACAAGGTTCATCTACACAAAATGTAGATTTCATTGAGCTAACGAAATTCCAATTTTATAAATAGAAATTAATCGAAATAAATTATATAATATTGGTGCAATACCAATTTTCCAGCAATCCCCCACATGAATGAAAATTCAATGTGTACATTCGAGAGAGTTCAAGCGAAATGCTTACTGCATCAGGATAGGTAGCTTTTGGCTTTGAACATTCCTTAGTGAAATACATCGGATTTACTTAGCTGATCAGTGAACGTGATGTCTTGAACCGTTCAGCTGTTGGTGTAAACCAAGACAACTGTATGCACACAGTAACTCCCCTAACAAATTTTAGTTCTCATGGTTGTGTCCGTTTTGGCCTTGGACAACTCTTGGGTTCATAAGTGTTTTCTTATGAAGCGGCCAAACTTCACACTTACATAGGTGATCTCCTTCAAATAATATCATGTCATACTTTGCTTATTTAAGCTTAGGAACCATTAAAAGTCAAACTTACCCTTACCCTTTCTACAAGTAGCACATTCATCGTACACGGGAATGCGTTGGAGTCTTACTTCAAATTGCTGTTTCTGAATCCTTACAATTTCGTTTTCCTATTGAACCAAGATCTTGGGATCTCCAATCTACATGGTTGGGTTCCATCATAAAGATTCTTTAGTGTTGGGTTTTAAACTCATTCCCCTCGATAGGCAGTATGTTTGATCTCTTGATAGGCCTTTAGTCAACGGATCCGATAAGTTTTCCTTTGATTTTACATAATCAATGGAAATGACACCATTAGAGATCAACTGCCTTATGGTATTATGTCTGCGACGAATATGTTTCGACTTACCATTGTACATACCACTTTGTGCCCTTCCAATAGCTGCTTGGCTATCGCAGTGTATTAAAATAGCAGGCACTGGCTTATTCCAACAAGGAATGTCCTCAAGAAAGTTACGAAGCCATTCTACTTCTTCACCAGCCTTATCCAAGGCAATAAACTCGGATTCCATCGTGGAGCGAGCTATACATGTTTGTTTTGAGGACTTCCACGACACAGCTCCACCTCCAATGGTAAAGACATAACCACTGGTGGATTTGCTACATGCTGGGAGATCAACCAACTCCCACGTGTGGTTGTGCAAAATAGACTCTATTTCACTATTGATAGCTTCTTTCCAAAAGGGAGCTTTTGGAGAGGAAAATGCTTCACTTATTGTCATCGATTCGTTTTCTAACATATAAGTTAGAAAATCAGGACCATAAATTGATTGCTGCCTTCGAAATGGTTGAAACTATTCCTAACGCGCGAAGTTATATATTGAGACTCTTTTTCGGTCTTATTCATGAAGTTTCAGTATATTATTACCACTTCACCTTTTAATCAAATAAGAAATTGAAAATACGTTTGGTACATGAAAAAAGGTGTGTGGATTGAGAAAGTCCTAATTGAAGAGATAACCAAGAATCTAGATACGAAGAGAGCCAATTTAAGTAAATAAATTTAATAAATCAAAAAAGCATTTGTTATTAATGCTTACATGAAAATCACACAGTAAAAGGGAAAAGAAGAATATTAAAAGAAACCTCAGAAACCTCTCTCTTCTTCTTTTTCTCTAAGAACTTATTTCATGCAACATTTGAAATATAACGTAAGCTTGTTCAAAAAAAACAAAAAAATATAACGTAAAGTCTTTCCAATAGAAAAAAAAAGAAACAAAATCTCAGGTTTTTTTCATGGGACACAAATGAATAAAATATTGATCTATTCTTTATTGTTTAATAGAGTACAAGTGTTTAATGCCGCAAAAGGGTTTTTTGAATCCTAGGGGGGTCACCACTGGGTCATCCCCTAGGATTCACACACGTGTCAATTTACCATTCTTTTTTTTTTTTTGGTTTTTCTCTTACATGCTTTTTCTCCTTTTGCCCCTTTTCTCCTTTTTCTCTTACATGCTTTTTTTCCTTTCTCCTTTTCTCTTATGTGCTTTTTCTCCTTTTTTTTTTTCTATTTAAATTGTAAATAATGAAGAGTTTTAATAAGGGTGTTAAATTATATTGATTTCCTTATTTTATGATATCCCACCAAATTGTAAATAATGAAGAGTTTTATCCGTAAGCACTAATTTTTAGTTCTAATCCACTGCTCTAATTATTAATATTACATACTAAATGAGGATTAGATGCTATAAATATTTAAAATAAGAAAAATATTTGTACCATAAATTCTAGTTGTCTAAAATATTCATTTCCTAATGTGAGAATATCAAAAGATGAATAAATAAACTATAAGGGTGGTATATTATATTCATTTCAACAAAATAATTATATAAGTTTCTGCCAAAAAATTTTTAATAACTTTACCGTGTGGATTTTAAAAAAATTGTAAATAACGAAGATTTAGATAAATTTTTTGGTTTTTCTTTGGTAAGATAAAATTATTGGTTTGATTGTTGTGATCTTCAGTAAGAAATAAAATATTTGCCGTTAAATAAGAATGCGAACTTGGTGGGATATCATAAAATAAGGAAATTCATATAATTTAACACCCTTATTAAAACTCTTCATTATTTACAATTTAAATAGAAAAAAAAGGAGAAAAAGCACGTAAGAGAAAAGGAGAAAGGAGAAAAAGCATGTAAGAGTAAAAGGAGAAAAAGGGCAAAAGGAAAAAAAAGGAGAAAAAGCATGTAGGAGAAAAAATCAAAAAAAAAAAGAAATTGACACGTGTCTGAATCCTAGGAAAGTGACCCATTATTGGTGAGTGGTGACCCCCCTAAGATTCAGAAACCCCGCACAAGATAAAATAATTCAAATATTCCTTGTAATATTTATAAAGAAATAAAAAAAATTTAAAAAACATGCAACAGTCAACCACCTGCATAAATGTCAAAATAGCTATTATTAGTATAAATCTCCCTCCTTAATCCACCAACGCTCAGCATGCCTTCTTTCTCTCTCCAATGAATTCCTTCACATTATTGAACTCACTATTTCCACTCCATTTTCCACTATCACCACTCCAAACCCATCAAAAGACTGTTATCTCAATCACTAAGCGCACTCCCTGTTCGCTAAAGCCTACTTTCCCATGTTTTACTCACTTCCAATACCGCCAAAATCCCATTTTGAAGGTTGCTCTTGCATAAAGATTTGATTTTTATGTGTTTTACTTTGCGGGTTCTTATCTTTATTACTTAGCGTTTATAAAAATGCTTGTGGGTTTTTTGTAGGTTGTGAGAAGCTCAATGGGGTTAAAAGAAAAAGCGGTGGATGATGGTTATAATGATGCTGCTGCTGCTGCTGCATTGCTGGTTAACACTTGCATTACTCTGAATTTGCCTCCATCTTTGTCGTTGGAGCAAGGATTGGACAGAATTAAGGAGGCCGTGGACGAGTTGAAGGCCAAACCGCCGTCCTGTTCAAGTGGAATGTACAGATTTCAGGTACTAAAAGAATTACAAAAGCTGTGGTTCTTTAGATCTTGTTGAGTTGTAGTAGTATTGGTTTGTGATTTGTATTATGATTTGATCATCTGGTGTTTCATGGAGAAGAAGAATATGTGATGGTGGTGCAAATAGTCTTATCATGCTTGCTTGATCCTCATTCTCATTGTTGTTCTTTGCTTTTCCCTGTGTTCAACTCCTTGACCACTTATAATAAACATTGTCTGGAACTCGTATGTTTTCTCTGTATAAGCGCACAAGGACCTCATAGTGCTTTCTTTAAATTTCTCCGTTTCGTTGAATAAATCAACATGAACATAGGATAATGTCGTTGAATAAATCAACATGAACATAGGATAATGTCGTTGAATAAATCAACATGAACATATGATAATGTCTTCATACGGTGAGATTGAATTAGGCTTGTCTCCAAGCAAGGGTATAGGTCTGCCTCTTTTAATCACATAAAAGGTGTCTAATTGTATGCTTCTAATTTCTAAACTGCACGTTTTGTGGAATAACGACAACAACAACAACCAAGCTTTTAATCAGAATTATATAGTACCATTCTTAAGATGTTTTGTGTGCTAGTGGTTGTGTGAGGATGCCAATGGTATATTAATTTTAGAACTTCTTCTACTAGAAAGATATTAGCACTGCTTCAATTTTCATAGCTTGCAGTCCCTCCAAGTGCAAAAGCGTTGACCTGGTTTTGCTCTACATTGGAGTCATCAAAGGTGTTCCCTTTGTTTTTTCTTTCCAATGAGAAGGAGAACCCAACATATAAATCACTGCCTCTGGGAAAAACCAAGGGGGTGTATGGCATTGGTTCAGCCGTGAACTTCAGCGGGAGGTCACGTAATGCTTCAGAACACCCCATTGCACGAAGGTAGTTTCATCTGTTTTCACTTGATTTTCATCTATAAGTAGCTTTATGCATATGAATGTGTCTTGATGCTTCTAGGTCTTAATTCTAAAATGTCCAACAATGAACTCATGAATTTATTGTTGAGCTCTTGATCAATGTGTTTTAAGGAAAAGGGAGTTCATGCAAAAAAATTGTAATGTTTCTGCAGATGTCTTCCAGCAGTATCTACGTCTTCTAAGGCTTATGGTTTTTTTGATATTGAGTTTGACATGGTGACATCTACCACAAAGCAGGAGAGTGGTTCATATCACTTTTTTATTCCCCACGTAAGAACCAGTATTTTCTTGTTCAAATGGTATATTTGTACAACTCCCTTATAACTCAAAAGTATGGTTCTGCCCTTGTTTCGGTAATCAGAGATTATTTTTTCGACAGATCGAGCTGGATGAATTTGACGATATATCTTTCTTACTCGCAACACTGGCATGGGATAACTCTTCAATTTGTACCTTTCATGAAGCTTTTCAGAAATTTGAACTTTCTTTTGACCAGGTACTAAATTGATTGCTGCCTTTGGTATTCGGAATTTTACTCTGCACTTCCATTTGGACTTTAGTATCAGAAACTATGTGGACCTTTTTGTAATTTCTGTTTGCATGTTTCTCTATTCCGAATGAGCATCTCAGTATGAGCTAGAGGTTGCTAAATGATAACTTTAAAACTTCAATATATTCTTCTTATTGGAGTTTAAGCAATCCTGGGTTGATTACACAGTGCTAATAGACCCATATCTGATTGATCTTAAAATTCATTTTAGCCTGTGTAAGTAAATATATATACACTTCTTATCACTATCTTTCACGCATAAACCTTGAACAAGATTTATATTTAACCATATATTGTAGTATTTAGATTTTTTGAAGTTCTGCTTAGCTAAAGTTATGGTAAACGTTTATAGTTCTATTGATTTTCTAGTCTTTTTCGCAAGTCTACCTACAGTGAAACTCTGATTCACGTGGCACTAATTGAAACACATTTCTTTATTGTTAAGAGTGGTTTTAGTCGAGATAAGTAAGCTTACAATGGGATGTGATTATATATAACAATTTTATTTTAGACATTCCGTGTTATTTCTTGTCAATATATGAAAAATGGCTGTCTGATATGGTTAATAAAACAACATTTAATTTCACTCAGTGCATGCCTTTACCTTTTCTATAGGCTTCTTGTTTAAAACTCACACTGGTTTGGACTACTTTGTTTTTATTGCTTGTGCTCCTACAATTTCTCTAGCTTGTCTCATCAATCTTTGTTTTTGTTCTTTCTTTTTGGTTCAGGTCAGACGTTCCTGTGAAAATGTTAGCAAACAGATCTGCTCTTCACTTCAAAAACCAAAAAACTTAAAGGAACACAAAGAAATGGTATTTACTGGACCTCCACTTTTCTTGGAAGTAAAATTACATTAGAATCATTACAACATTGAATTCTTTCATTATTTATCTTTAAACCCTTGACTCTAGCCTATCTCACAGTTTTCCTTCACTAAATAGCAAAGAGACAGTAATTTTTTTTAACATCATATATTCTAGAGGGCGTTGTAACTTTTTCAACAAAGTTAGACTTTTAATTTTTTATTTATTCTATAAGCTAAAGTTTCTTTACTTTGGTTTGCTAATCTGACTACAGATCAGGATTTGATTGTTAATTATGACACTTCCACCTTATTTTTGTGATGTGTATGTGGGAGAATGTTTCATAGGTAAGAGCAAATGCTCTGTTGCTGGATGGAGGACATCTTGAAGTCAGCACTATGGAACTGGTATCTTCTTTGTCCTTGTACTTACTGTTCCTATATGCTTTAATTTCTCTTTCATTATGCTCCACCCGCATGCTTACTGGGAGACCAATTATAGCTGGGTGTTTAAATGTTCATATTTCTTGCAGAGAGATGCTTCATCTTGTTGCAGCCAGTTCTATGCCAGGCTTTCACCAAAGTTATCTATTGCAAATAACATGGTATGAAACCAGTGCAGGAGTGAATGACATTTGGATTTACTTTGTTTTGGTAGTTCAACTTGAGTAATTGCCGCCTACTGCTGGAATATTAAATTGGCTACTTTCGTAAATAATTATATGTGAAAAGAATTTGTCATTTTGGAAAGCAGCTCGGTAGATATTGGTTTCTATCTTCCTGTTGTCCTGTAATTATGTAAAAACTTTCGTCCTTCTCCCGTTCCAAGTTTGATATTACTGGAACTAATTGAAAAGCAACGTTGGACAACTTATTTTCATCGCCATACAAGCAACTTCACTCTCTTTTTACTATCGCTAACTGATGCTTAATGGCTTCTAGTTAAAACTCTTTCTTTATTTGTGACAAATCATTTTTGTTGTTTTGCCAGCATATGAGAGATCGGATCAATCAAGTCAATTATTTCACCCAAGATTGTCCCAACATCAATGTCTTGTGGGCATCGCTTATTGTTGAGGAATGCACTCGACTTGGTTTGACGGTGAGATAAAAGTATCAAGATTTTCTTTTGAGTCTGCAGTGTTTCTCATTTCTAATATTTTCTCCGTCTAGTATTTTTGTGTAGCTCCAGGATCAAGGTCATCTCCCTTGACCATTGCCGCTGCTAGCCATCCTCTTACAACATGTATTGTTTGTATTGATGAACGGTCCCTTGCATTCCACGCTCTTGGTTATGCGAAAGGTTCGCAAAAACCAGCAGTCGTCATAACATCATCGGGCACAGCAGTCTCAAATCTTTTTCCAGCCGTGAGTTCTACGACTGATTACTATAAATGTTAAAACAAACTTTTTTAATAACTTGGCTCTATATTGTCACAGACTCTCTTCTCTAATTTCCTCAATTTTGTAACTCCTTGCCATTGACTAGCCACAACCATTCTTCTCTTAGTCTCACTATTTATATCAACTAATTAGTTTCACAACCCTATATATTCATTTGCTACATATTTTTTACATTAATGAAATCAATACTACTCCTTTTAAGTACCTTCCCTCAAAACATTTCTCCCCGACCTCCAGTCTTTTGAAGGACTCATGTTTGCAATATATAAACGATCTGAAACTCTAGTCTAATCGTGTTAATCCGTCTTGATAAGCAGGTTGTAGAGGCTAGCCAGGACTTTGTTCCTATGCTGTTGCTTACAGTAGACCGCCCTCCTGAGCTGGTACATTTTGGTCTATTAGCTGAAATGAAGAATATGCGCTACTTTCCTCAGAATTTTCATTTACATGTAAAGTAGAAAGATTTTCGTGTGTGATAGCATTATTTACTAATCACTTAATCAGAAACATATTCAGTTTGCTTGTTGTATATTAGTGTAAAATGCCTAATAGTTCAGGGATTGTACTTTTTATTGAGTTTATGATTGCTATGTTTTAGAATCCATTGTCTTAGGACTCATGATTGCCAAAGTTGCTAAACTGGTTGTTATTGGCATCTTGTGCGATTCGGCAGGGATAAAAACTGGATACTCATACTGACTAGATCTTTAATGGGTTGCTTTATAATATTATATTAAAATTACCAAGTTTTTCACTTAAATAAATTTTTAGAAATTTGTCTTCTAGGTAAATCATTATGGTACATTTGTAAGGAGCTTTATTGGTCTTCCTCCTCCTAGCGATGATATATCTGCAAGATTGGTTCTTACCGCAGTCGATTCAGCAGTGTATAAGGCAATGTCTTCACCATGCGGGCCTGTACATATCAACAGCCCTTTTCGAGAACCACTAGCGAACAATCTAAAACCTTGGAATCATAACTGTGTAACTGGATTAGATACTTGGATGTCCAACGCGGAACCATTTACCAGCTATATGCCGTTACAACTTTCCTCAACAAGTAATTTCACACCTGGGCATATGTCTGAAGTTCTGAAACTAGTTCAAGGGGCAAATCATGGAATTTTAGTGCTTGGTTCTATTCACAAAGAAGATGACATGTGGGCAGCTCTTCTACTGGCTAAACACTTGATGTGGCCAGCTGTAGTTGACATCCAGTCAGGCTTACGGTTGAGGAAGTACTTGTCATCCTCTCTTGACAGAAAGAATATTTTGTTCATTGATCAGCTCGATCAGTTGTTACTGTCAGATTCTTTCAGAAACTGGATGAAGGCTGATGTGATAATACAGGTAAGTCTGATTGTCTTTATTTAAAGAAATTTTCATCAGTAAAAGGCTCATGATTGTTAACATGAATAACAGATGAAAGAGAATTCATTTAAATGTCATGTTTCATCATATGGTTGTTGGAAAATGCCAGCAGAATTTGTCAAATAATGTCTATTTTCTTTTAAAGAAGAACTTAAGTATTCTGTTGGTATCTTGGAATTGTTTTGTGAAAGAACCTCAATATTTTTGGAAACAGATTAATTTTATATCACCATTGTGAATCTCTTTGAGAATATTACGCAAATGAGCTTGAAGACAAGTTCAATTTATTTCTCAAAATGATTCGTTTGTAACAAAGATAGCATGTAAACTTGTTTCAGATCAGACATACTAATCTTCATATTACAAGAGACATGGCATTATATTTAGTATCAATTATCTTACTTCTTACAGCTAAATCCTCAAGTGACAAAGCACCCATTCCGCAAGAATACCAGGCTTCTGTAATTGATTTTACATTATTCATTCACATTAGTACTCATGGAATCCTTGATACCTACTTTTTTTCTTTCTTCAAAGAACAGATTGGAAGTCGAATAACTGGGAGGCGCATTTCTCAGATGGTAGCTCATTGCTCTCCTTGCTCATATATCATGGTGGACCAGCATCCAGGTCGTCATGATCCTTCAAATATCATTACACATAGGATTCAAAGTTCTATCATTCAGTTCAGTGATTGCCTGATTAAATGTTGCAAACCTAATAAAAGGAAGAATTGGAGTGAACTTATACAAGGATTGGACTTGATGGTGAGCTAACAGTTTAGGGCTTTTCCAATTCTTCAAAGACATTTCACCATTATGTTGCTTTAATCTACACTGATCAGGCTTTAAACTGGTGATTTTGTTGATTTAATTCATATTCTTTACATAAGTCAAACTACATAGACTTTTCTGTTCTGTAAACAGTCAGCTATGAATAAATCACAAAGTCTACCTTAGGTGGATGGCAATGGTTTCGATTGTTTCCTCCTTGAAAAAATACAATAGCAGTACTTGCTCGAAATGATAATTTTCTGTAGACAGAATATATGCAGTCTTCTGCATATTATTAGAAAACTTTCAGACGCTAATCATGCATATCCACTTTTACATGTTACATCGCTAAATCAGTCAAAGCCACTCAAACTGAATTGTACCATTAAAGTCGGACAATAGACGTCCAGCTAAGTATATCATCTAATGTTCGGTATATGTAGTAGTTTTTCTTCCTTTGTGCAACAAATTGTATTAATATCTTCGTTGTTTTCTTTAGGCTACCTGGGAAACATCATTTTTGATCAATTCAGAGCAATCATTGACTGAACCTTATGTTGCACGGAAAATCTTTGAAGATATTCACTGTGGATCTGCGCTGTTTTATGGTAACAGCATGCCAATACGTGATGCTAACATGTATGGCTGTAACTGGGTGCAATGTACCCATAGTGCTTCCCTGATGTTAAACTCTGGTTTACCATGCCACTGGGTCCAGGTTAGCGGGAATAGAGGTGCCAGTGGCATTGATGGTTTGATTAGCACTTCTATTGGCTTTGCAGTTGGCAGCAATAAACGAGTAAGTAAGAAGCATTAACTTATAAGACACACTTCAGATGATGCATTGTCTTGCAATCAATTGGTTGCATGTTACATGTTTTAACTCGAAATGCTGTGAGAATTATATTTTTTTTAGTCATTTATCTGCTGTATAATTTCATTGTGGAAGACTCTTAAAATCCTGGAAAGAGAGATTAGACGATATGTTTGAGATTACTATGGTGTCGTTATATCAATAGTCCCAGAAGATGGATCTTGTAACATACAGATTGACAGAGTTTGTAAATAATTCTTTGCTAGAACTTTGTAAATAATTCTTTGCTAGTTTGTAAATAATTCTTCTCAAAAGATGCCTAGAACTTTGTTCCTTTCCTCTCAGAACAATAGCGTTACTGAGATTTATACCCATTGTGTACTTTTGATGTGCCAATAGCTTCCTTTTTTCCATTGGCCTCATATTTTCGAACCAAATAACATTGCTTAGTTGATTTCCTCGCTTTTTTTGTTTTGCGATCTCTGGAAGCTTCATTAAGTGTCGCCTGACAATAACTATCTTGATTGAGAAAAAAAATAAATTAATCAAATTAAAGATCTTTCTTTGGCCTAATTATCGATCAGAAGATTTAGCTTGTATGAATCGTTATTGGTTTAATACTAATAATGGCAGTCGTTTTAGTATCTTAAGGATACATCTGTATCCACGATTGCAAACTCTTTGATAATACATTTTATCTATATATCCTATTTCTAACTTATATATATATATATATTTTTGATATTTATAGGGTATGTATTATACTGAAATGCTGTTGCTTTTGTAACTTCTCACAATTGATATTTAACCAGTAAGTAGTCATTGTAAATTCCAGGTGTTGCTTGTGATTGGAGATATTTCATTTCTGCATGATACCAATGGACTAGCACTACTGAGGCAAAGGTTGAAACTATTACCCTGGTGTCTCTTATCTTTATTGTCCTTTAAATGATAAGTTTCTTCCATAGTTATCTTATTTTGCTTCACTACACTACACTACACGGAAGCATGTTGGTATAATTTCCCGTGAAGTGTTTTGTGATACATGTGTATGCACCACATATACGCATCAGGCGACACTCATTCCTTTTATTTCAGCTATTCTTGATGTGTACAAACTTTTTCTTTTGTTTTATGTCTTGTACTAAAAATGACATCTTTCTTGTTGTTTCTTTCCTGTGTGATTTGAAGGGCATGGTACTTTTGGTCAAATGGTGCCTTGTCTTCAAGATTCTTTTGTGATAAACTTTTTCCTTATTTGGCTCAGGATTACTTGAACTGTATAGATAATATATGAACATTACTTGCAAATTTTGCTAAACCGATGATTTGTTACTTGATGTAGAACCAGTTTGATAGAAGAGATAACTTGGTAATGAAATTGACTTTCATTTCAAGCAATGTCACTGAATGCCATCTCTTTATATTAGAGGAATCATTTACTTAACCGCTTTTTTCCTCAAATAGACCTTGTCAGTTTATGGATAATTTAATATAGTATGTCTTTGGTTACCTTTAGACACTTTTTTTTCCTTTTCTTTGTCTTCTTCTTCTGAAAAGGACACGGCGCAAACCAATGGTCATAGTTGTGGTCAACAATCACGGCGGTGCAATCTTTAGTCCAGTTGCAAATACAATAGACAGAAGTATCATGGACCAGTTTTTCTACACATCTCATAATGTTTCAATCCGCGATTTGTGTCTGGCACATGGGTAAGAATATTAATGTCTTTAGTCTAATGCAGTAAGGAAAGTAGGAAACTCAAGTATTGCGGACACAGGCTCTACTTTTATAGGAAGATCTTGTTGATACCACCTAATGCTTTGGATTTGACTTGAAAAATAACCACATACTTTGTGGAATATATTGAATGCAAAGTGTGAAGCATGTACGAGTGCAAACAAAACAGGAGTTGCAGGATGCATTGTTCACATCTCAGCAAGAAGACTTTGATTGCATAGTGGAAGTGGAGAGTGGTATTGATACCAACATTGAATTTCATAGGTAGGACACTTTTCATCACCATCCAAATCTAGAGTATATCACATGTCTTTCTTGGCTGATACATTCTTTCGCCTTCCTCAGTAATTTGAGGAATTTCGCTCAATTAGCATCAGATCAAGCTTTCAACAACCTCTCGACGCTTTCAGTTTCAGATTCCATCTCAGAAGACGACATGCATTACAAAATTACTAAAATGGAATACTCTCAATACCGGTAATTGTTGTTTAAAAAACTAATAGTTGCGTACAATGATGAAACATATTTCAGTTTATTTATTATATTTTTAATACTTATGGCAGGGTTGAGTTAAATGCTCCACCTACTTCAGCTCCTAGGAGTTCCAACGACAGTACAACCTACAGAGAAGGTTTTGTCATAAGCCTATTTCTTGAAGACGGAAGTATTGGATTTGGGGAGGTTTGTTGCAATTGTTTTCCCCTAGCTCTTGTTCAGCTGCTGCACTGATATAGATAAATATATATTTAACATACGTGGAGCTTACAGGTCCAGTTGCTATTATCTTGCAATTTTTAGCTGTCTGTTGCTTATGCATAGAAATTCAAAAAAATTATGCATCCTCCGATAAGGTTTTCTTCTGGCTTTTGAGTACTGTTTCTGAGTGTATGCCAGTGCTTTTGTTTACATTCAGGCTTAATGCTTGCTTAGTGTGACATGTTTTAGCCAACTGACATGCTTGTTATCTAGAAGAATTTAAATATTGTGTGATCAAATAGTTTCTTATATAGTATGAGATTCTCAGCCCTTGCATCATGAGTGAAAATTTATCATCAGTTTATACAAAGAAGAACGGAACGATAATTCACTAACTATAATCTAAAGACCTTCATGGCCTCATTGTCAATGTCATCATAGACCTTCATAGGAGCCTTTCGTTTTGTTATGGTTAATTGATGCTCACTTCTTATTCACTTGATGCTCTAAGAGAAGAACTAGTTGCATGGGAGTTCCCAACTTTGCGTGCAAAGAATTTTGGATTCAGTTTCTGCAGATGTCCCTGAAGTTGTTTCATGTTTGTTATTTCTTCTCATAATAATTGATTGCACAATGGTTTTCTCCTCACCATTTTACTAAAAACAATTTTTGAACAATCCCTTCAAACAATGGCCCAGAAATGCAGTTTTTCTTAAAAAGTGCTATTGGACACCAGGTTCAATAATAGGCTGAAGAATAAGCAACATGATTGAAGCTTACTAGATCTTGGTTGAGTTGTCCAATATCTGTTTGACTTTAGTTTTTTTTTCTCACTATTTATATCTTTTCATTCAAAAGCTGTTTTGTCCAGAATTTTTGGTTCTAGTCATTTTATCCTGTTCAGATTTCTCTCTTCAGTTTCCAAATTCCTCAGGGCTCTCTTTACACATTCATTTATACTTAAAAGGGCAAAAACAAACACTGTGTTCCATGATGCTCTAATGTTATTGCTTGAACAGATTGCGCCTCTAGAAATCCACAAGGAAAACTTGCTGGATGTGGAGGAGCAAATTCGGTTTCTGATTCATGCTGTGGAAGGAAAAACATTTGATAACTTTGTATCTTTACTGAAGAATTCATTTTCTTCCTGGATATGGAACTGTTTAGGAATCCCGGTAGGTCGTATTAATCTTCTTATTGCATATTTTGTTCATTCTTTTAAATACTTAAGGAACTGCAACTTAGAAGATCCTTTGCATGCTTTTGACTTTGTTATCTTGTGTACTTTAATATTTCCAATACACTATAGCCAGGTTCAATCGTTCCCAGCGTCAGATGCGGCTTGGAAATGGCTATCCTCAGTGCAATTGCACGTAGAAAACAAAGCAGCTTATTTGATATACTTTGCCCGCGGAGAGAAGAATTGTCCAAGAACTCATCCTCCGTCAAAATATGTGCCCTTGTTGATGCTTATGGGAATCCCATAGACACAGCTTCTACTGCGTCCAATCTTGTTGAGGAGGGGTTTACTGCTATCAAAATAAAAGTAGTGCTATTTAAAAACTAAACATTTAATTTGTCTTCAATATGTTTTAGCCTTTCAACTGATGTTACATTCCCATTTAAAACAAATACTATCACGATATAGGTGGCTCGTGGGGCAGATCCTGATGAAGATATTGCTGTAATACGAGAAGTGCGAAAGAAAGTGGGAGAACATATTGTACTTCGCGCAGATGCAAACAGGAAATGGACGTACGACCAAGCCATTAGATTCGCCAACTCAGTCAAAGATTGCTCTCTTCAGTACATTGAGGTATGATTTATAGCAAATCTTGTCCTGATGACTTTCAATTCTTTCATGCCCCAAAATATTTTCTTTTTCCCTTTAGATCTTCTCTTCCTAAATCCTCAACAGAATAATTGGGCAGTATTGTTAGTCTGTCTCTAGATATTTTCCTTGCAGAAGACATAAAATATGTTTCAAAGAACTTTGGGTCATGTTACATTATGAACCCAGTCCGCGATGTTTCTGTGCAGATTGTCTTTTGTATAATTCCTCGTTTTCATTTTCTGGCTTCAGGAGCCTGTTGACAAGGAAGATGATATAGTTAGATTCTATGAAGAAACTGGCATACCTGTGGCATTAGACGAAAGTATCAACAATATTACGAAGAATTCTCTTCAGGTTCTCCAAAAATATAACCACCCGGGAGTGGCTGCTGTGGTGAGTATGGCCATTGGTTTTTTATCCTTTGCCTATTGAGTTTCATCCATCAATAAGAATCTCGGCAGAAATGGTCGTACACTAATAACGTTTGCAACAACAAACAGCATATGCTACCAAAATCAAGTCTTTTCAGTAATGATTGATTTTCTGCATATTTCAACTTGTGTTTCTTGGCAGTTGTTTTCAAGATTTTTTTTTTGTCATTTACTATTTTACTAATCCGGTGTCAGGTTATCAAACCGAGTGTTATTGGAGGATTTGAAAATGCAGCATTGGTCGCGCGATGGGCTCAGCAGCAGGGAAAGTCAGCGGTTGTGAGTGCTGCATTTGAAAGTTCAATTGGTTTGTCAGCTTACATCCAATTTGCCAGTTATCTAGACCTGCAATATGCTGATATGCAAAGAATAATGCGCAAGGAACCAGAAAAATTCGTTGCACATGGCTTTGGAACTTATAAATGGTTTAAAGAAAATGTCACAGCTGAGGCACTGAATATTCAGTGTGATCCTTGCCAAGGCACTGTGCTGGCATCTGCTGTTGATGCTGGCCGATTCCTCCAGGAATGTCGAATAAATCCAGATGTGGTTGTAAGAACCTCTACTCTGGAAAATGTGAAGGAATATCAGTTATCTGTTGATGCAGAGGGCGTAACATTTTCTGTAAATGTGCTTGAAACTGGGGAAAACATGGACGTAAGTCTAAACTACACTCCTTTTATTTACAGCTGAATTATAATTCTATTACTCGATTGTATCTGTTATAGCCCCTCATTAAGAGTTATATTGTTGGATTGTTATTCTAAAATAATAGATCAGTTTTATGAAGATGCGATCACCATTCTTTCATTCATGTACCAAAAAGGTTGTTGCCACTATCCTTCCATACACAATATTGCAATTTTCTGAGTGATGTGGTAGAAAATGTGTCATAAGGTCTACAGACATGATCTAGGTGAGCATTATCGTATACAGTTTACCGCCTATTAAAGTCCTTTGGTATCTGTACTAGACATCTAGTCTGATGTATAATGGTGAGTCCATATCCCGTGGGCTATTATGAACTGCACTCCCTAGGGAGACTAGCGAATGTGGCTCGGGTGTGAAGGGTCGAACGGAGCTGTGATTTATAATATGTTCATCCTTGTCTGTCCATTATATAGTCTGTGTTTAGTTATTACCTGACTAACAAATGACCCTTAAAACTCTTTTTACTTAGCTCATGAAAAACAGGAAGCGAAAGAAATCAAAACATCTCCATCTTACTTTTTCCCATTTCCCTATTAATCCAGGGGACCACGGTTGTGTTTCTTCACGGCTTCCTTGGAACTGGCAGAGATTGGATACCTATCATTAAGGCAATGTCAGGCTCCTCCAGATGCATTGCTATTGACCTTCCTGGCCACGGAAGATCAAGTTTGCAATATCAGGATAACAGCAATGCCTCAGGGGAACCAAATTTGTCGATTGATGTGCTTTATGATATTTTATGCAGTGTTCTGAAAACTCTCACTCCTGGAAAGGTTATACTAGTAGGATACTCTATGGGAGCCAGAATATCTTTATACAGTGCCCTGAAATGTACTGATAAGGTAATTTTGAATAGCTAACCTAATTTAGTGTATCTCGACTCCAATATTTAATCTGTACAATGTATCTAACAATGTGCTGCAAAAGGTTGAAAGAGCTGTCATAATTTCTGGAAGCCCAGGACTGATAGATACAGATGCAAGAACAATTCGTAGGGCTAAAGATGACTTCAGAGCTAGTAACCTTGTCTCATATGGCCTAGATTTTTTCCTAGAGTCATGGTATGCCGAAGAACTATGGGCTAGGTATGGATCATTAATGTTCTCCATATTGCATATTATAAAGATTATATTCGTGAATTTGCTGGTTGGGTATATGACCTCCTTGTTATCTTTTCTCTATTACGTAGCTTAAAATGTCATCCACACTTCAAACATATCGTGAAAAATCGGTCGCAACACGATGACTTGCCTACTCTTGCCAAACTTCTTTCTGACTTAAGCATTGGAAGACAACCGTAAGCATACATTTCCCGAGACTCCTAGAGTTTATATGTTTTAACTTTTTATAAATAGAGATAATTTCGACCTCTTTCCTCCTTTGTCCCCAGGTCGTTGTGGGAGGATCTGAAGCACTGCAAAGTGCCGCTTCAGATTATAGTTGGAGAAAAGGATGAAAAGTTCAAGAAAATAGCTCGTGACATGTTTGCAAAACTCAGCAATGAATCTGGAAGTAGTGATTCTCCACCAGTTGTCGAAATCCCGAATGCAGGACATGCCGTTCATCTTGAGAATCCCCTTGCTGTTATCGCTTCTGTTAGCAAGTTTATAAAGAGAGTGAAGGCTGACTGACTGCCATGGAGAAGAAAAGAATAATTTTGAGGTGGAAAGCATCAGAGCCCCTTTACTATACCTCATTTTGCAATGTTCCCCCTATTGTCTCAACAAACTGAAACTTGCCCTCCAACCTTCGATCAAATTTGGACGGAATATTCCGTCAACTGTGGCATATATATTTCATCAACTTCAAGTTGAACGTAGGGCAATTCACACTTCTTTTCAATAGGTTGGGGGGAGAGGGAGTATTTTGGTCTTATTTCGTCACGGTAATAGAACACAGTAAAAGAGTACAAAATGAGATATAAATAACCAAAACAATGCTATCCAACTTTATAAACGGAATAGCTTGGTTAGGAACACTTATTACAAGCTTATTAGGTAGAATAAACTAATTACAAGATTTATGTAGCGTGTCAAATCGTCGGTATTCGATGCTGACGTGTCGAATATCTTTGTTCGATGCGGAACAGTAAACACTAATTCGATGTGGTTATGGATGGTGTCGAATTTGATGCGTGCATTAGGTGTCGAATTCGATGCGTACTTTGGCGTGTCGAACGGAGGAACACTGTTTAATCACGTATCGAATGCGGGCTGTTCGATCCGATGCGTATCGAATGAATAGTGGTTCGATGCTGACTGTGTTGAGGTGGTTGTCTTACCAAACCGTGCACGGAATACAAGGGGACGTGCTATTTATAGCAGCCGTCCAGTGGAGCCCACAAACCAATATAGAAAGGCGTATCGAATCATCCTTGTTCGATGCGCGCATGGAATCAGGGTTATTCGATGCGCTAATGGGCTGGCCCAAGAAAGAAGCATTAGACTGTTGATTCGATGCGCGCATCGAATTCTCTCAATTCGATGCGCTTATGGGCCGGTCCAATAACGATGTATTGGGCCAATCTTAAATCACACCCATCATATAGTCCCTCCAGTTTGAGAGACGATATCAACTTGGAGATCGTCTTCCAAACTTTAAAGAATATATTTGGATTGCTCTGAACGGTCTTCGCCATACAATATCAAATATTTGTACTGATTTGGGATATTCCTACTCATATGTTAGTTCGGAGCAGTGCACAGTAGTTCTATGAACATTAACCAAATGCATCGAACATCATCAATTCGATGCGTGAAATGTACCGCATCGAATTTTGTTCGTTCGATGCGGCCGCTGAATTGGGCCTGATGGGCCTCGCGTTCCCTATATAAGGGGAGTTCTGCTGTGAGGAGCTCATCTCGCTGCCCACGCACTCCGCTCCTTAGGTGAGACGCATCAAATTGGCGTCATTCAATGCATTCAGCATCGAGCGATCATTAATTCGATGCGATCAGCATCGAATTGTGATGGTTCGATGCGATACTTATATTAATTAATTCTGTTGCTTTTCCTTTCTTTTTCTAACTTGCTTTTCTTTTGCTTAGATATATATTAACCAAAAAAAAGCTATTTCTACCGGAAATTCGATCAAGGTAAATTTTTTTGCTTGTATGTTGCCGGATCATTTCTTTAATAAATTTCTCTTTACGTATGTTTGAGTGATATGCGAGAGTGTAGAGTGACGTGTTCATCCTTAGTCAGTCTCCGTTTTTAATTTATGTCAGTTGATTCTCGTCAAAGATGGTGAGCAGTAAATCCACTTCTGGCAGTGAGTCGAGCACTGACTCTAGCTCCAGTTCCATTAATATGGGGAAACCTTCGAATGCTCCCGCGGGCCCGAGCACAGTCGAAGTAAATGAATACGAATTAATAGATATAGAAATGTTGGATTCACCCGCGGATAACAACCCTGTTGGCGATATGGAACCAGCGTTCGAAGTGGACAGTGATGACTTGTCCGCGTCATCCTATCGAGATAATCGCGCTCCAAGCGAGGGTCAAGAGGATGTAGATTATATTAATATGGAGTTCGATAATCATGTCGAGGTCCCAGGAATGGCCTACGATCAATATATTTCTCGTCTCCAACATAGTCGTAAGGAGCTCCGCAAAACATTTGATATACCTGATAAGTATAAAATTGTCCTCTCGGGGCCGAATGATCGGATGCATACCCCACCGCCCGGTCATATGACTGTATTCGTTGGTCAGTTCCTGAATGGTCTGCGCTTTCCAATTCCTTATGAGCTAAGATGGCTTTTAAGGATGATAAATCTCGTGTCCGCGCAACTCACGCCAAACTCTTATGGGAATTTTATTGGTTTTATTATAGTTATGAAGGCGTTGTGCCAACCACAAAGTCCCAATGAGTTTTACGCTTTATTTGAGATTGCGAGGCGTGAAGAAGGATTTTATCATATTAAAGCACAAACGAACCGAAAGTTCTTGAATGGTGGGGCGACCAGATATGGAAAGGATTGGAAAAAAAGATACTTTTTCATCGAAGAGAGTTACGAAGGCGAGTTTAGGCAATACCCCCGTGAATGTTACACCGGTGCAAGGGTAATGATTCCCGGCGAAGTTGCCATAACTTCATGGGATTGCGAGTTTATCCCGAACTTAGTTCGAGAACATCAATTCGATGTTAAAAAACTTGTTGAAAATCGAGTCCTTTCGTTAGCTGGATTGTCTCCAGTGAAATATAACGGAAGGTTGACCCATGGTATAATAGCGCAACTCTTTTGATATTTTTGATTGATGCTTATTATGATTCTAACGATTTATTTCTCTTGCAGCCAAGTATTTTATGGGCCGCCACGCGAGAATGAATCGAGCCGTTGCTGCTGATTTGGCGAGCTCACAGACCAATACTGTGCCCGAAATTCCTCCCCCCCCCGAAAAAGAAAAGGTAAGGGCAAGAAGAACATTGTCGGTCTCTCTTCTACCGCCGCTGCTGATTCAACAGTTGATCCTTTTGAGGATATGTTGGGGGATAACCCTGAGAATGTGCAAGGCGGTGTTGAGGCGTCAGAAAGCATGGCAGTTGGAACAAGCGACGATATTGAAGTCGGCGTCCAACGCAAAAACTCGAAAAATGCCTCAGACTCGGTCGCAAGTCGGAGGGGTTGCTCCACGAGTAGGCCAAACAAGCAGGCCAAGTGCCTTCAATGCTCCGGCCAGTGCAGCTGGGCCAAGTGTAGGAGCTGGGCCTAGCCAAGGTCCTCGTGCTCGAGCCGCTGGGTATGAAATATCGGAGGCCGAAGCCATCGACCATTTGAGGGCACTGCTTCCTGGTCTTGCAGTTCCTCTCCCTGTCTCTATCGAAGAGAGGAAAAAAGTGGAGCGAACACGCTTCATCTGCTGACAGCGGTAATTATCTCTTTTGATTGAGTTAATTTCTTTTGAACTGAATTTATAAATGTTGATCTGATTTCTAATTAATTGTTAGGCGGGCGGTTTTGTGGATACCATGTTCTCTTTGCTCATGGATCTTCGGGAGTCAGCCAGTGGTGGTAACAACGCTGCGCTTAAAGCTGCCCTCGACGAAAAGGAAAAGGCCTTGCAATTGGGCAAAGACCATGCTGCGAAGGCGCATGCTGACCGGGAGGCAGCTAAGGAGGCACGGGAGGAGGCTGAAAAGCTCAAAGAAGAGCTAAACAAGCAAATTAATGATCTTAAGATGGAGGTGGGTGCAGCCATAGAAGAAGCCCATAACGCCAACCTCAACGGTTATTTGCGCGGCCTAAAAGAGGTAGAATATATTTTTTTTCATGGCGTTTCGCACCTCAATTTCCTGTTATATTAATATTTTTCACACCCTTGTAGGTTTCTCCCAATTAGGAAATGGGGATAGCCGAAGAATTTCTTCGAAGCAATACTTTTCGAGAAATCTGCACTCGTTGAGGCGATCTCGAAGCTCGGAATGCTCAAGTTCTGACTGTGCATCAATTTTACGCAACGGAGTATGTGCGTGGAGGTTTCAAACCAGAATGGTTGAACCTGTCTTTAGGACCAAATCCAGAAATTCTGTCGCCGCGTACAACTTCTGAGCTTGCAGAACCCGATGAATTTGCCTCGCTGCTTGAGAATGAAAATCTTATTCTCCGGGGACTATCACCACCGCCTCCAATGCCTGAGCCGTATCCCTCATCTGAGGATGAGGAAGATCTCTGAAATTGCAGCCCTGAGGCTGTTCTATCTTTCCATGTTTTATGAACAATTTTTAGTTTTAATTTAATTTGTGCGTGGCGCTGCGTCGCTCTTATGAGTTTGAACATTTTATGCTTAGCGTAATCACACTTTCGAATGTTCGTCTTTAGTTGTTTAATAATTTATTATGCTCATATTTGTTGCCTTTTATTTCAATATCCCATCTGGGTTCTTTACTTTATTTTGACAACCTGTCGTTTTTTTTTTTATCTGCGATGAAGAATTGAGTAATGTTTTTGCTTGCACAATTATAAATGTGCTATGTATTATTTTTCCAATTAGGAAAAGGTTTTGCTTGTCTCTTTGGATATAGTTTAATCATTGGTACTCGTCTCTTGAGAGTTTCGTTCATGTTCTCTTGAATTGTGAGTTGTAGCGAACACTTACAGCATTATATGTAGTGTCTGTGCCTTGCTAGTTTTTCCAAACGAACGTGATAATACTTGCCATCTCGAAAAGAGTTATTCGTCCATCCTCCTTCTTTGTAATATTTTGAATATCCTGTGATATTCAAATAGAGTCTTCGTCCCTGCCTAGTACTCTTTGGAAATTGTGATATCTCATATCATATTGGATAGAGTATCTTTGCTTCTGGATTGTCTTTTCGAGAATTTTGATATCTCGTGCCACTTCGGATAGAGTTTTCGTTCTTCAAGTTGCCTTAGGGATTTTCAGTATCTCGTGCCACTTTGGACAGAGTTTATGTCCCCTTTTGTTGCCTCTGGCTTCTTCTTCGGTACCTCGTGCCACTTTGGACAGAGTTTCCGTTCTTCAGGTTGTTCTTAGGGATTTTCGGTATCTCGTGCCACTTCAGACAGAGTTTCCGTCCCCTTTGTTTCCTCTGGCCTTTTTTTTCGGTATCTCGTGCCACTTTGGACAGAGTTTTCGTTCTTCTGACTTCTTCAGGGATTTTCTGCCCTGCATACATTTTATGGTGCATGTTAGATAGGACTCATGTAAACAATTAACTACAATTCGTTTTCTTGGATTAACCAAATCAGATTATGTGAACAATTCAGAGCTTGAGTCATTGTTTAATTGCCCTGACTTCCGACGTTGTCCTCCATGCTCATGTTTTGGTGTACCTGTTTTAAGTACATACATGTTTGTCCCTCATGCATGTCATAGCAGAGAGAACGAATATAAATTGTTCAAAATACTCAAAATACTAAGGACTCTTGTTAATTAAAGTGGAATCTTCTAGTCAATATGCTCCATTTGCCTAGGGGCCAATGCCCTTGCTGCATCTTCTTCCTGTTGTGGCCGTGTCCGGAGCGAAGTTACGTAACACTTCCAACCTTCAATATGGTCCGCTATAACTTCACCTGTACCACTTGAGGTAGGAAATTTCACTATCTGATGATAAGTCGACGGTAAAGCCCAGAAAGCATTTAGTGATGGTCTTCCTATGATCCCGTTATATGCGAAATGCATGTCAACGATCACATAGTTCTCCAGTAGTGTCTTTCTCTGCGGCGCTATTCCCAATGATGTCAGAAGTTTAATCATTCCGAGTGGAACTATCTCTGGACCACCAAATCCGTGAAGAGATGTTCTCACTGGTTCTAATGTCTGATTATTCAATCCAATTTTAGCCAACGTAGAACTGAACAACACATTTACTGAGCTTCCATGGTCCATTAACATCTTGGTGACCCCGTAATTAGCTATATCCACCGTTATTACCAAAGGGCAATTTAAATTGGACATTTGTATAGCCTGTGCGCTCAACTTCCTTAAGTCTGCTGTGGAGAAAATGACTTCTTCATGTGGCATCTCCTCAATTCTCAGAATATTGGCCATATTGACAAAATTATCCGACTCGACCAGTCTTGTGATCTTTCTGCGACCGTTGGTGGAATCCGCTCCTCCTGTTCCTCCAGATATCATAGTAATCATTCATTTCCTAGCATTCCCATCTTCGATCTGAGGGTACTGGAAAAGATGCGGTTCATCGACTACCCTTTGCTTATCTTTCATGGGAGACAGAGTTCTCTTTCGGTTGAAATTTTTCTCTTGTTCCTGCACCTTCTTGACATACTCCACGAGTTTACCATCCTTCACTAACCGTTCAATCTCATCCTTCAAATTTATACATTCTTCAGTATCATGACCCTTCTGGTTATGATACTTGCAGAATTGACTTGAATACATTGTTGCCTTGGATTCCCTCATCGGTTAAGGATCCTTCAACCATCATTTCCTTTTTGTTGTGTTAAAGACCGTCATGATATGAGCATTTAACGGTGTGTACCGTCTAGGCGAACTCTCTCTTTTGTAGTTCTTGTTCCGGTTGTTGTAGGTATTACGGTTGTGATCATCTCTACCTCTTTCTCTATCCTTCACCGTTGCAATAACATGTAACTTAGTCGCCATCATTTCCTCATAATGAACCACCTCTTGTGCAATTTTGTCAATTTCTTCGACGGTGGTAGGCTTACGTCTGAGTAGGTCCCCACTGAACATTGTATTGGTGGTTGCTCGGAAAAGTGTACTCGCAATCATCTCTCATGATGGGCTATCAATCCTTAATAGCTCCGTATTGAAACGTTTCATAAAGTCCTTTAGACTTTCATTGATTTCTTGTTTCATTATGTAGAGATGGGAGTGATCCAGAACCAGTCTAGACTGACTAGAGAATTGATCTTCAAACATTTTTCTCAACTGGACGTAGCTTTTGATCTGTCCAGGAGGAATTCGATTAAACCAATCCACAACTACTCCTGATAGAGTTGTTGCAAATATCCTGGCTTGGATATTGTCCTTAAAACTGTAAAGGGACAGTTTCCTATCCAATTGGAAAAAATGATCTAGGGGATCAGATTTTCCATCGTATGTTTTCAGTTCCGGGATCTTATCCCCTTGTCCCAAAATCTCTGACTCTATTTCTTGACAAAATGGACTGTGATTATTAGTATTGTCCTCCCGTGCCATTTGAGTCTCAGTTGTTGCTTTCCCTTTCTCCAGTCTTTCAACGTTTTTGGCCATTCTAATATGCTCGCCTTGCGAATCATGACCTTCTGAGTGTCTCCTGTCATCTCTATCCTTCCTTCTTCGTGATTCCTCTCTTTGGTCTTCTCTCTCATTCCGTTCCCTTCTGGAATCATGAATTTCTGAACGTCTCATATCTTCTCTTCTTCTTCGTTCAGTAACACGTTCTGCCTCCTTTTCCTTTTCTCTCTTCTCAAGATGTCTTCTTGATTGTACCTCAACCGACACTAATTTCTTTCCTTGTTCATCTCAGGTGGATTTTCCTTTACTCTTTGTTCCCTCCGAAACATGTCTACTTCTTCTATCATCTTGCTGGGATTTTTCCTTCTCCTTTCCCTTTAACATGCAGGCAACAGAACCTTGTTCCCTTAAGGTCTCTGGATGTTCAACAGGAGATGGTATCAAAACGGGTGGTGCTGGAGTGAGTACTTCGGCCAAAGCGGCTTTTACCATTGCCATTAATTCATTCTTCATATTATCTGGAATCGAAGCACTCTTTGTTGTTGCTCCAGTTGCACCTGCTTCAGTGGCGGGTACCTCCTCAGCTTGAGGTCCTTGATTCTCCCTCCTCGCTGGAGTTGGTACTACTGTGGGTATTTTTGATGGTCCCGCAATATCTTGCGTCATTCGTTCAGGTGTATTATGTCTTGTTTCTCCCAGATTTCCCTCCAGAGCTTTACTTTGAGATTTGGTAATTCTAGACATACTGCCTAACAAACTAATAAACTCATTGTTCCCACAGATGGCGCCAATATTTTGGTCTTATTTCGTCACAGTAAAAGAGTACAAAATGAGATATAAATAACCAAAACAATGCTATCCAACTTTATAAACGGACTAGCTTGGTCCGGAACACTTATTACAAGCTTATTAGGTAGAATAAACTAATTGCAAGATTTATGTAGCGTGTCAAATCGTCGGTATTCGATGCTGACGTGTCGAATACCTTTGTTCGATGTGGAACAGTAAACACTAATTCGATGTGGTTATGGATGGTGTCGAATTCGATGCGTGCATTAGGTGTCGAATTCGATGCGTACTTTGGCGTGTCGAACGGAGGAACACTGTTTAATCACGTATCAAATACGGGTTGTTCGATCCGATGCGTATCGAATGAATAGTGGTTCGATGCTGACTGTGCTGAGGTGGTTGTCTTCCCAAACCGTGCACGGAATACAAGGGGACGGGCTATTTATAGCAGCCGTCCAGTGGAGCCCACAAACCAATATAGAAAGGCGCATCGAATCATCCTTGTTCGATGCGCGCATGGAATCAGGGTTATTCGATGCGCTAATGGGCTGGCCCAAGAAAAAAGCATTAGACTGTTGATTTGATGCGCACATCGAATTCTCTCAATTCGATGCGCTTATGGGCCGGCCCAATAATTGTATTGGGCCAATCTTAAATCACACCTATCACGGAGGTGTCGAGTTTGTCTTTTCGAAACAATGAGGGGTACTTTTCAAGACGGCGTATACCGTGGGGGCTTTGAGATAGTTACATTTTTTTTCAACAAAATAATGTAATACGAGGAATTATAGTTCCCGCTGTTACAGAATAAATTGAAACTTGTGATTTCATTTGCAATATCAGAGCTAATTCTGCATTTATCATCCAGTTACGCTGCGTTCACTTGCTTTCTTTTTCTCTTTCATTTTCCGTATTCACATTACTCATAAACATTGTGCAGTTATAAGTTAAAGACTTGTGTCATAACTATTTGTTTCTTTGTCAAGATGTTCGTTATTTTATTTCTTAATCTTAGTTTATCAAATTGTGTTCCATACGCGCGCATCAGCTTTCATTTTATTTTTCTTTATCTGAAAACTGTATAACGAATATCAACTTGATTAAATATAGATTCACCGTGCACATGAATATTTGCATTTTCGTTCAACCAGCATGCATACCCGACATAAATCCCAGAATTGGTGAAAGAATGTCAACGTACCTAGCATACATATCTTTGATATTGTTGAAAACAATCTTTTAGTTAGCCGTTTCCTAATATTCGAAGTGCTGCCATATTAAGATGATAGTCGTTGCATCTTAGGAAGCGATTGCCGATCAAACCGTAAGCACTGAGCGGGGCAAATATCGTTTTAAAGGGAAAGAGTCCAACTCTTGCCTCGACTTTAAATCTGGTTTGTTTTCTGTTTTACTCCCGTTACGTTCAACAATTTTAAAACGATATTTTGCTTGTGTATTTCAGAAAAAATGGTTACGATATCGCCTGCTCATGGTGGAGGTGAAAAGCCGGAAAAGTTTTTCGGCACTGATTTCAAAAGGTGGCAACAGAAGATGTTGTTCTACCTTACGACCTTGAACCTGTTAAGGATGCTGACCGAAGAGGCTCATGTGGTGGCAGAAGACGTGACTGATCCTCGTCCAAGGGCTGCCTTCGACGCTTGGAGTCAAATTGACTTTCTGTGCAGGAACTACATCTTGAATGGATTAGACAACTCATTGTACAACGTCTATTCCATCATCAAGACGTCAAAGGAACTTTGGACGTCCCTTGACAAGAAGTACAGAACAGAAGATGTTGGGTTGAAGAAGTTCATCGTCGGTAAATTTATGGACTTCAAAATGACCGACTCGAAGACGGCGACGAGCCAAGTTCAAGAGTTGCAACTGATCCTACATGACCTAGATGTAGAGGACATGAAACTCAGTGAATCCTTCCAAGTTGCTGCTATGATAGAGAAGTTGCCGCCGTCTTGGAAGGAGTTCAAGAACTATCTCAAGCACAAGCGCAAGGAGATGAATCTTGAAGACTTGATAGTCAGACTTCGGATTGAAGAAGATAATCGAATGTCTGAGGCCAAGCCAAAACAGATGCAGATGGAGGCTAGAGCCAACGTGGTGGAACATAAGCCCAACTCTAAGAAGAGAAAGAATCAGGGCAATGGTGGAGGGCAACAAAAGAAGAAAAAGAAGTTCAAAAGAAACTGCCACAACTGTGAAAAGCCGAACCACATGGCTAAAGATTGCCGACTCCCGAAGAAAGACAACCAGAACCCGAACCAGTCCAACCAGGTTGCTGTGGTTCAAGATAAGAGCGTTATGGTCGACATGAGTGACCTGATGCTTACTGTAGTTATCTTCGAGGCCAACATGGTGGACCATCCAAATGAGTGGTTTGTCGACACCGGTGCCACCCACCACGTCTATTCCGATCGAGACATGTTCTCCACATACTACACGTTCAACAAGCAGAAGTTGCACATGGGGAACTCTGCAACGTCCGACATCATTGTAAGTGGAAGAGTGGTGCTAAAGATGACTTCGGGCAGAGAGATAACTTTGGTTGATGTACTGCATGTTCCAGATATTCGAGAGAATTTAATATCTGGTTATGCACTTGATGCAAGTGGTCTTAGACTAGGGTTTGAGTCTTGTAAATTGTTGCTCACTAAGAATGGACAATTTGTTGGTAAAGGTTACGCGGTCAATCGCATGTACAAGATGAATGTAATGACTGTAAAACGTGACCTTGAAAAGAATAATAAAACTATTACTTCTGCTTACTTGGTTAAGTGTTCAGATTTATGGCATGTTAGATTAGGACATGTTAACTTTAATACTCCACGAAAACTAGTAAGCTTAGAGTTATTACCTTCATTCAATATCGAATCTCAAAATAAATGTGAGATTTGTATAGAGGCTAAATTAACCAAATTACCGTTTTCTTCTGTAGAAAGAAACACTGAACCTCTAGACTTAATTCACACCGATATATGTGACTTAAAATTTGTGTAAACTAGAGGTGGTAAAAAGTACTTCATTACTTTTATTGATGACTGCACAATATACTACATAGTCTACTTACTAAGAAGTAAAGATGAAGCTCTACAAGCTTTTAAAATCTACAAACTTGAGGTTGAAAATCAACTTGGCAAACAAATAAAAACTATCCGAAGTGATAGAGGTGGAGAATATGGAGCTCCATTTGACGAATTTTGTGATTCTTCAGGCATCATTCATCAAACAACAACTCCTTATTCACCACAATCAAATGGAATTGCTGAACACAAAAATCGTACTCTTAAGGAGATGATGAATGCCATGTTGATCATTTATGGCTTACCACATAATTTGTGGGGGGATGCAATCCTCTCAGCAAATCATATATTAAACAAATTACCTCATAAAAGTAGAAATGAAACCCCTTTTGAGTTCTGGAAAGGTCGAAAGCCTTCCTACAAATACCTAAAAGCGTGGGGGTGTTTAACAAAGGTAGAAGTACCTAAACCTAAACAAGTAAAGATAGGACCTAAGACCGTTGACTGTATATTCATTGGATATACGCACAACAGTAGTGCCCATCGCTTCTTAGTACATAAGTCTTCAATTCCTGATATTAATGAAAACATGATCATTGAATCAAGGAATGCAGTATTCTTTGAAAATATGTATCCTGGAGAGGTTCTTTTAAGGGAACCAGATTCTTTCCTTTCTTTGCAAGGATACATATTTTCAAAGAAAGGAAAGAATTTGGTTCCCAATCTTAAACAAGCACCAAAGCAGTGGAACGAAAAAATTGACAGAACGATGTTGTCAAATGGTTTTAGAATTAATGAGTGTGATAAATGCGTATATGTAAAAGGCACATCTAATGATTACGTGATCGTCTGTCTATACGTAGAAGATATGTTAATCATGGGAAGTAATCATGACTTAGTCATGCTTACCAAAAAAATGTTGACCAAACATTTTGACATGAAAAGATTTAGGGGTCGCTGATGTCATATTAGGGATTAAAATCACTAAGACATCAAATGGGATCGTGTTGTCACAATCTCATTATATTGAGACTGTACTTAAAAAGTACAATGTATATGACGGTCCTCCGGCTAAGACGCCAGTAGACCTAAGTCTACACTTAGGCAAAAATCATGGAGAACCTGTCTCTCAAGTAGAATATGCCAGGAGAATAGGCTGTCTCATGTATATCATGAACTGCACTCGTCCGGATTTTGCTTACTCGGTTAATAAATTGAGTAGATTTACGAGTAATCCAAACAAAGATCATTGGAAGGCGTTAATTATAATACTTAGGTATCTAAAAATACACCTTAGATTATGGATTACATTACGGTAGATATCCAGCTATATTAGAAGGATTTAGTGATGCGAACTGGATATCAGACTCTAATGACACTAAATCCACCAGCGGTTATGTCTTTACCATTGAAGGTGGAGTTATGTCGTGGAAGTCCTCAAAACAAACATGCATAGCTCGTTCCACGATGGAATCCGAGTCTATTTCCTTGGATAAGGCTAGTGAAGAAGCAAAATGGCTTTGTAACTTTCTTGAGGACATTCCTTGTTGGAATAAGCCAGTGCATGCTATTTCAATACACTGCGATAACCAAACAGCTATTGGAAGGGCACAAAGTGGCATGTACAATGGTAAGTCTAGAAATATTCATCGCAGACATAATACCATAATGCAGTTGATCTCTAATGGTGTCATTTCCATTGATTATGTAAAATCAAAGGAAAACTTATCAGATCCGTTAACTAAAGGCCTACCAAGAGATCAAACATACTGCCTATCGAGGGGAATGAGTTTAAAACCCAACACTAAAGAATCTTTGTGATGGAACCCAACCATGTAGATTGGATATCCCAAGATCTTGGTTCAATGGGAAAACGAAATTGTAAGGATTCAAAAACAACACTTTGGAGTAAAACTCCAACTCATTCACGTGTACGATAAATGTGCTACCTGTAAAAAGGGTAAGGGTAAGTTTGAATTTTAATGATTCCTAAGCTTAAATAAGCAGAGTATGACAGGATATTCTTTGAAGGAGATTACCTATGTAAGTGTGAAGTTTGGCCGCTTCATAAGAAAACACTTATGAACCCAAGAGTTGTCCAGGGCCAAAATGGACACAACCATGAGAACTAAAATTTGTTAGGGGAGATACTGTGTGGATGCAGTTGTCTTGGTTTACACCAATAGGTGAACGGTTCATCACGTTCACTGATGAGCTAAGTAAATCCGATGTATTTCACTAAGGAAGGTTCAAAGTCAAAAGCTACCTATCCTGATGCGGTAAGCTTTCCGCTTGAACTCTCTCGAATGTACACATTGAATTTTCATTCATGTGGGGGATTGTTGGAAAATTGGTGTTGCACTAATATTATATAATTTATTTCGATTAATTCCAATTTATAAAATTGGAATTTCGTTAGCTCAATGAAATCTATATTTTGTGTAGATGAACCTAGTATATTTAATATTCAAAACTAATTTGGGATGAATGAGAAATTAAATGATAAAGTGAGCTAGTTGAGATAAAATATATTGATGGAAGAAAAATAAAATAAGTGGGAAGGTGAAAAACCATCATCCCACATGGGAACAAGAGAGCTAACTTTTACACCTTATTAGTTGCTTGTTTGAGATAGGGGCTTGGGCCCCAAGGGGTACCACAAGTCTTTGAAGGGGAGAAGACTTAGATGGACTATGCTTCAATTCAAGCCCACACGCGCGCGTGCGCCGCCGCCTATCATGCTCTTTTCTATCTTATGCGAAAATAGCTTTCTGCTTATAATTAAAACAATATAGTCCTCCAACCGGTACCTCTTAAACGGTTAAACCCTAGAAGAAGCCAGCCGTTATTGACTAATTATGCCCAAAACGACATTTAGAAGCCTGGAGTTTGCATCATCGCTTTTGCTCTTTCCAATAAGTTCAGTCACTCGATCTATTCTTTTGGGAGTGTATGGCGTGGTGAATTGCATCTTCATACCAACATGTTTAAAACTCATTACGTTATAAGTTGGTACATTTTCGATCTCGAACGCTTATTCTTTTTTTTTTCGGAGTCGATTATCAAGTTTCATCTGCGATATGTACAGTTTATACTAATTTCACTTTCCTTATACAAGATTGCGTACCCCCCAATATTCTCCTTGAAAAATCAATCAAGGCTCTAATACTTTGCTCCTATACTGGAGCTTTCCACTCATCAAAGTGAACTATCTCTACAATAATATGACATGTTGAACTGGTAAACTTTAAATAGTGTTATTCGTTGACAAATGACAATGCAATGCTCGCAAAAAGACATAGACACTTTTTGTATTAATAAAAAATGTTGTTTCTGCAAGACTCCTCGTTTAGGTTTGTGGAGCGTGAAGGTGCTATAAAATTAGTATTATATGTCAAATATAAATAATCATATTAATGTAATTATAAATAAGACTCGTCAAATATAATAAAAAATCTTGGCTTAACGAGCTCTTGGATGTAGTAGTCTACAACTGTAGATGAATTAGGCAAGCTATTCTTTTGATCTATTGATTTTTTTTTGTTATAATTTTATTTTACTTATATTGTTGTGCAATATCCTTGAGCCTTATTCAGAGTTTCAGACATGTTCCAACTTCTCATGCCAAATCACTGAAAAAAATCTAGCCACATACGAAACCACTAACGCTTTTCCTTCTTGCGAAATTTACCCACATAGTAAAAAATATATCTTCAGCGAGTTTTTTGCTCTTCATTTGAACAAGCAATACTTTTACAATTATTATGACCTTGCCGCGCGACAGAATTTTAGATCCAAGATCAAATAATATTTTAGATCTAAGATCAAATAGTCCAGAAGACAACAAAATTTTTTCCAAGCCCTCTACTAGTCAAACATGTTGAAGAGCCCTAACAATCATGTCATATACCAATATCAATAGCTTTCAAAAAAAAAAAAGAAAAAAAAGTGTTATAGTTGTATAAAGATCCTCTAAAGGTAAAACCATATTCTAAAGATCCTCTAAAGGTAAAACCATATTTTCGGAGGACTCACCCAAAAGATGGCTTCTAAATCAGTAATTCATATATCATCAAGGCAACGTGTACTTCAAATTACAGTTGCTTGCTCACTGAGTGCATTCTTTTAATCTGAAGTTCTAATGACATTTACTTGAGGACTAGACACGTTTTGGGGTGTTTTCGTCTGCTGACTCGGCAAGTTGATAAGACATTGCATAACAGACTAATTCCTTGATGTGCTAGAATCAGTTTTGTCCTTTACACGCCTGCACTCCAAGCATCACGGAACGAGAGATCAATGTTATAGATTTTGGACCGAACTTGGGAGTAAACCAAGCTGCCTACGTATCCCACTGAGGGAATCAAGCGAACGTAGTTCATTTATCTTTGGGTTTCCATGTTAGGTCGAATCCTGATGGTTCGATGTACGAGTGTATCGAATCTGGTTGGTTCGATGTTGAAGTATAACGAATCTAGTTGGTTCGATGTTGAAGTGTATCGAATCTGGTTGGTTCGATGTTGAAGTGTCGAACTAAGTCGATTCGATGTTGAAGTGTCGAATTGAGCCGATTCGATGTTGAAGTGTCGAACTGAGCCGATTTGATGTTGAAGTGTCGAACTGAGCCGATTCGATGCTATAGAACCTCGAATGGAGATCGGTTTGATCTTAGTCAACGTAAGCTTGGTCAAGGTCGAACAAAGTGCTATGTTGAACATTAAAGTATATTGAACCCTTGTGTTCGATGCGGTAATGTGTGTTGTGTGTGTGTATAATGCATCATCAGAAGGTCAAGGGGCAAGGTATTTATAGACCCCGTCCCGTGGGGCCCTCTAGGCATTGGAGAGTAAGTATCGAACATGAGCGGTTCGATGCGGAATCCGTATAGAACCTCCTCTGTTCGATGCACTCGTTTCTGCGGGCCTCCGCTGTTGGGCCGGCCCAATATCGAATTTGGGCCTATCCTAAATAATCTCCATCACATAGTCCCTTCAGTTTGGGAGATGGTGTTGATTAGAGAGCGGTTTCCAAACTTAAGAAATTGTGTCTTGATATGTCGGCCGCGTATTTCATATTCTGAAAGTCATGCCCCCGATTGGGAGGCGGTCTTGAGAGGAGACCGGGTTCCAAGCTATGAGACCTAAGCTATTTGCGTTGTAAATCATGCCCTCGATTGGGAGCCGATCTTGAGAAGAGATCGGGTTCAAATATCCGAGAACTTTACCGTTTTAGTTGAAAATCATGCCCCCGATTGGGAGCCAGGATTTGGAGAATGCGGGTCCCAAATATTTACTTTGGATCTACCGTTCTGATCTTTTGAATGCATGCCGAACTTCAACTTTTAAACCATATCGAATGTTACGCGTTAGGTTATTTGAACAATTTGATTACCTGGATTCCCTTTCGTATTTTTCTCGTTCAATCTTGCGATACTTTGTTCGCTTGATCAATTGCAGTTTTGTTTGCCTTTTCCTTCAAATGCTATTTTCGCTATTTACTTTTATTTTGGCAATTCATATGCCATATTGCATCGTGGGGTATCGTGCGTGTTTCATTTCTTTCCGCCGCATCGGAATTTTGTTATGTCGGCGTAATCAATTTCATCAGATTTTTCATAGACACTTGTCTCTTGAGACAGACTTCCTCATCTCGTTGCTTTGTTTTTAGGGATTTAATGGTTATCACTTGTCATTTGAGACAGAGTGTCCGTCCCATTTCTTCGTCTTTAGGGATTTACGGTTAGCACTTGCCGCATTGATACCAATTGTTGGACGTGGCATGTGATGCATCATCTATTACTATATTAAAAGCAAATCCCTCCCACTCACAAAAAAACAGTTGGGATACCAACTTTTGATTTTCCAAAAATACCCATTCTCCTCTCAATTCAAATAAAAGAATAAAAGGGCTATATTGTTACTTTACTCACTTGGATCAACTCCAATCCTAAAAAATAGCTATTAACATAATCTTTCAAAATTTTATTTTTTAAAATTAAAATAACTTGCACGCGGTCCCCGCGTGTGTCAAAATTTCTAGTTTACATTAAATGTGCATGTGAGGTAGACATGCATAATTGATGAAAACGTGCAAATGTGTTGGAAGTTTCATGCATGGTCCGATACCTAGCAATTGGAATTAAAGAATTCAATTGACACAGTTTGCTCCTCCTATAAATAGCCAGCTTCTTTCTTCATTCTATTTCATCCCAAAAACAATTCTTTCTTTCTCTTATATAGTTAAGCAATAATTAATATATAAAGAGTGGTTAAGAGTGTTGTTAGTGTGAGGTAAAATAGAGAGTTTGTGCTCTTTCCTATTTTACACTCACAATGAAGTTTTTCTACCTTGCCCGTGGTTTTTCACCCTAAAGTAATTTGGGATTTTCCACGTAAAATCTGTGAGTTGTTTATTTTTCCGTCTTTCAATTATTGTCGTGTTTTACGCTCTATCCAAAGGGTCCACTTTACAACAAGTGGTATCAGAGCCTCGGTTCATATCTGGGGTCTCGGTGATATCTGTGGGTGTCGTGATGAAATTATTTTCAGTGACGGTGGTACGTGATAGAAGCAATGATGGCATTCGAGATCGAAAAATTCAATAGGAGTAATTTCTCGTTGTGGAAGCTGAAGGTTAAAGTCATCTTGCGAAAAGATAGGTGGCTCGCTGTGATCGGCGACAAGCCAATGGGTCTTATTGATGATACGAAGTGGAACGAGATGGACGGCAATGTTATCGCAAATATTCACCTGGCATTAGTTGATGGCGTGTTGTCAAGCGTTGAGGAGAAGAAGAGAGCTAAGGAGATATGGGATCATCTCAACAAGTTGTATGAGGCGAAGTCCCTACACAACGAAATTTTCCCTAAACGAAAATTGTACACACTGAGGATGGCAGAATCTACCCCGTTAACTGAGCACCTCAATGTTGTTGAATACTCTATTTTCTCATTTGACGTCGTTGAGTCACAAAATAGAAGTGGTTGAACATGCTAAAATTCTGCTGCAAAGTCTAACCGATTCGTATGACCAACTTGTCATCAACTAAACAAATAATGTCCTCACGGATTATTTGGTCTTCAACGATGTTGCAGCCACTATTCTGGAAGAAGAGAGTCGGCGCAAGAACAAAGAAGACAAGGAGGCAAGTTCGCAACAAGTAGGTGCCTTGTCGGTGACAAGAGGGAGAACGGCAAAGCGCGGTGCAAGTGGGAGTAAGACATGGGAACTTGTGTCTTTACCACAAGGGAGGAAGCCCATTGGCAACAAATGGGTGTACAAAATCAAACGTAACATTGATGACCAAGTGGAGAGGTATCATGCACGATTGGTGGTGAAAGGATATGCTCAGAAGGAGGGGATTGATTTCAACGAAATATTTTCTCCGGTGGTCCGAATGATAATTGTGCGGGTAGTTCTGGCGATGTGTGCTACATTTTATTTACAACTTGAACAGTTAGATGTAAAGACAACTTTTCTTCATGGTGATCTTGAAGAAGAGATTTATATGCTCCAACCGGAAGGATTTATTGAAGAAGGAAAAGAGAACTTGGTTTACTGGTTGACCAAATCTTTGTACGGTCTCAAACAAGCGCCGAGGTGTTGGTACAAAATATTTGATTCATTCATAATGATCCTTGGGACTGAATGTAGATCCTTGTGCATATTTCAAGAGATCTGGTGATGACTTTGTTATTTTGCTGTTGTATGTTGATGACATGTTGATTTCATGCCCCAACAAAGCTCGTATTGAAGAACTGAAGGTTGAACTGGCTAGGGAATTTTAAATGAAAGACTTAGGACCAGCAAGCAAGATTCTAGGGATGCAAATTCACCGAGACAGAAATAGCAGAAAGATTTGGCTTTCTCAGAGGAACTATCTGATGAAGATTTTGCGGCGGTTCAGTATGCAAAATTATAAGCCAATCTCTATCTCTCTTCTTGTTAATTTCAAGTTATCCTCAAGTATGTGTCCTAGCAGTGAATAAGAGAGGAAGGAGATGTCTCGAGTACCTTATGCATCAGCAGCGGGACGCTTAATGTTTGCTATGATCTGTACTAGACCAGACATTGCACATGCAGTGGGAGTGGTTAGTCGATACATGGCGGATCCTGGTAGAGAGCATTGAAGTACAGTAAAGAGGGTTCTGAGATACATTCAGAGAACCTCAGATATTGCATTATGTTACGGAGGATCGAGTTTTACAGTCAGGGGTTATGTTGATTCGGACTATGCAGGTGATTTTGACAAAAGCAAGTCCACGACAGGATATGTGTTTACTCATGCTAGAGGTGCAGTAAGTTGGGTTTCAAAGCTACAGTCAGTTGTTGCGACATCAACAATGGAGGCTGAGTACGTGGCAGCTACACAGGCCAGTAAAGAGGCGATTTGGTTGAAAATGGTTCTGGAGGAACTCGGGAACAAACTAGAGAGCATTTCTCTATTTTGTGACAGTCAGAGTGCGTTGCATCTTGCAAGGAATCCAACGTTTCATTCTAAGACAAAGCATATTCGGGTGCAGTATCACTTTGTTCATGAAAAAGTCGATGAGAGTACTGTGGATGTGCAGAAGATTCACACGAAAGATAACATAGCTGATTTTCTGACGAAGAGTGTTAATGTTGCCAAGTTCGTTCAGTGTCTGTCCTCGTGTAGTCTGGTGGTGACGTAAGCAACATGAAGGGCGGGGTAGAAAGAATGGTATGAAAATCTGATTAGTCACTAATCACATCTTCAAGCGGGAGATTGTCAGAAGCACATGCATTGATACCAATTGTTGGTGGTGGCATGTGATGCATCATTTACATTAAATGTGCATGTGAGGTAGACATGCATAATTGAAGAGAACATGCAAATGTGTTGGAAGCTTCATGCATGGTCCGATACCTAGCAATTGGAATTAAAGAATTCAATTGACGCGGTTTGCTCCTCCTATAAATAGCCGGCTTCTTTCTTCATTCTATTTCATTCCAAAAACAATTCTTTCTTTCTCTTATATAATTAAGTAATGATAAATATATAGAGTGGTTAAAAGTATTGTTAGTGTGAGACAAAATAGAGAGTTTGTGCGACTTTACTACGGTCAAAGTCTAAGAGTTGTAATTCATATTTTACACTCATAGTGAAGTTTTTTCACCTTGCCCGTAGTTTTTCACCTTAAAGTAATTTGGAGTTTTCCACGTAAAATATGTGAGTCGTTTATTTTTCCGTCTTTCAATTATTTTCGTGTTTTACGCTCTATCTGAAAGGTCCACTTTACAACAAAACTCACCTAGTTCGGTAGGTTTCATTTGCGTTATTTTTGGCGATTGACTATTGAATTCACAAAGGATGAAAGACACGCAATGGATTTTGTCTTGGGGAGTAGTCGAATCGAATCGAGCCTACTCTTTTTTTTAATAGAGGTTAAGGTTCTTCTCTTCAGTATCGTTATTGGCTAGACTGACAATTCATGATGACATCAATTTTTCATCATATGTTTGTGTTTAATGTTACATTGTTTATCGAATAGTATGAATTTGTAAATTAAAACTAAATTCGACTTTACTTCTACATGACTGCTTGGTATTTGAGACTGTACCTACTCGATTTTATGAATCTAATTTACTTTTACAAGAGCACAACTTAACTGTACAAGATAGATTTCAACTCTTAATTATCTCCTAATTCCATTCAAAAGCTTAATTTAAATGAATTGTCTGATACAGGATCCTCCTTGATCTGCCATGTCTTGTACACCATCTCTCCGTACTCACTCTTGTGCGTATTAGCGACTTTCCTGTCTGCCTACCCCTCTTGGCTGCTCAAGGTAGCTGAGCTATTCAAGAAGCACGGTTTGCTGGGCTTTATCAATTGCAACTTCCCCCCTCCACCAACCAGCTGTTCCACTTACGCACTTTGGTTCCAGCAAGATTAACTCTTGCTCGGTGCACTCATTTCGGTAGTCTATTCTGCCTCCACGGCCTGTGAAGCATGGAATCTTCTCACCTCTGCGGAACTGCCTGACAAAACTACTACTCCTGAACCTAGTACTGGTTCTCGGGTTATTCAACGTAAAAGGGCTCTTAATAGCATCACTCTTGGCTCAGTTTCTTAAAGAGATCAAAGGGATGGTTGATGAGCTTGCTGTGATTGACGAGCCAGTTCCTGATGAAGTTCTTACTCAGTTTGTTTTCAGCCGTTTAGGATTCGAATACCTCGATGTCGCCTCTGCTATCAGGGCTCCAACACCATATCTATTGATGAATTACATTATATCTTGGATGCTCATGAAACGCATCTATTGGATGTCAAGGTACTAGTTCTTCTTGGTCTCATCAATCCTTTTCGTTCAACAATGACTTGATTGATATACAACATATGTCATTTCTATTATACAAATATACTGCGGATATATTTACATAAAATGCTGCCAAGATTAGAGAACAGTTTCACTTTTGCAGTAAGCAGCTGCACCACGGGTTTCTCTCTGTTTTCTCAGTTAATTAGTTGCACTTCTTTTCAAGAGTTTGCACCACGTCTAGACAGGAGTAATGCTATTTTAACGTTTTTATGTGTGTCCATATATGGTAAACACAAATTCACAAACACTACATCATAAAAAATCTGATTATTTATTTATTGTTTAGTATTGATTCTTGTTTTTATTTTAATGTTACAGTTCCCATAATATTCTTAATTGTTAATGGTGATATTGATCTTAACTGCGTTTGAATATATATCATTTCTATTTATCATGCAAAGATTTAAACGAGCTTTAAGCATTTATTTTGGATGCAAATTAGATGGGTGGATTATTGATTTTGTTTTTTGTGTTTCTTTTTTTCATAACGGAAGCTGATTAATGGTTGTTTTGCTCATTATCTATCATTTATCGATATAGAAAATAATTTTCTCATCCAAACAATCTATGATTCTCCTTTTTCGAATTTATACATACATAGCACATGCAACCACAAACATAGGAAGATATATCCAGTTTTATGTGTTCTTCTAAGAGACGTTTGCACCATGAACAACTGTCCTTGGGATCTTTCTTCGATCAGTACGCCATGCTACAAAAAATAAATGAAGGAGCAATAGAGCACTGCAGATGTACAAAAGTGGTTTGGACAAGGTTTCTTATGCAGCCCTCCGGCTCCATTTATCAGGCACTATAAATAACAAAAACATTATTAGTACGTAAACATGCCATTTAAGCATCTGCTCGTTGAGAAGTGTGAATATCAAATGGTGTATAAAATGTAAACGCTCGCCCGATCATGCCCAGATAAATCTTGCTCCCACGTGCTAGCTAGTACTAATTTCGTTCTCAAAATTCGTATCCTTAAAGAGTTAGTAATTGTTTTTAACTTCAACATAAGCCTCTGTAGACGGAGAAATCGTCTCGTAGATAGACCAAAGTCAGCCCCCTCTTTCAACCTATCTGATTAACCCTTAGGAAGTGCGGTACGGAGATGCGACCCCTAGGACTCGCCCTTTGTTTTAGCATGTTCGTATAAGGCGGTTTTAAATAGTCCCAAGAAACCTAACTCGTGAACTTCATCACAATATTTATGAGCTACGTACATAGTTAAAGTCAACATCTTCACAAGGAAAAAAGTACGAAACTTACTGTACATACATAGTTGTCTATAAATAATCTCGCACAACCCAAAACAGATTTTTTTTTTTCTTGAAAGCTCTACAATATTTGTATTTTGACAATTTGTGGTTTATGACTAGTCATTTACTACATTGCCAAACATATTTGATGGGTGTAATTTAAGATTGGCCCAATACTTCGTTACTGGGCCGGCCCATAAGCGCATCGAACGTGCAATGTTCGATGCGCGATGCGCCTTTCCGTATTGGTCAATAGGACCCACGGGACGGCAGCTATAAATAGCCCGTCCCCTTGTAATCCGTGCACGTTTTGAGAGGACAATCACTTCAGCGCAGTCAGCATCGAATCACTATTCATTCGAGACGCATCGGATCGAACGGTCCACATTCGACACGTGATCAAACAGTATTTGTCCCATTCGATACGACAAAGTACGCATCGAATTTGATACCCTTAAGTATGCATCGAATTCGATACCGTTAAGCACGCATCGAATTTGATACCGTTAAGTACAACATCGAATCATTGTCATATATTTCACATCGAACAGAGGCATTCGACACGTCAGCATCGAACACTGAGGATTCGATACGCTATATCAATCTTGTGATTAGTTTATTTTACCTAGTAAGCTTGTAATAAGTATTCCGGACCAAGCTAGTCCGATAATAAAGTTGGATAGCATTATTTTGGTTATTTATATCTCATTTGTATTATTTTATCGTGTTCTATTACCATGACGAAATAAGACCAAAATATTGGCGTCGTCTGTGTGAACACTAAGTTTTATTAGTTTATTAGCATCATGTCTAGAGTTACCCAATCACGTAGTAAAGCTCTGGAGGGAACTATGGGAGAAGCAGAACAAAATACACCTGAATGGATGACGCGGGATAATGCGGGACCATCAACAGTACCCGCGGCAGTACCAACACCAGCAAGAAGGGAAAATCAAGGACCTCAAGGTGTGGAGGTACCGGGCACTGAAGCAGGTGCAACTGGAGCGACAGCGACGAGTGCTTCGATTCCAGACAATATGAAGAATGAACTCATGGCAATGGTAAAAGCCACGTTGGCCGAAGTACTGACTCCAGCACCGCATGTATTGATACCATCTCCTATTGAACATCCAGAAGCATTAAGGGAACAAGGTTCTGTTGCCCGAATATTGAAGGGAAAGGAGAAAGAAAAATCCCGGCAGGATGATAGAATAAGTAGACATGCATCGGAGGAAATGAAAAGTAAGGGAAAATCTACCCATGATGATCAAGGAAAGAAGTTAGTGTCGGTCGAGGTACAATCAAGAAGACATCTTGAGAGGAGAGAAAGAGAAAACGAGGAAGACCTCATTACTGAACGGAGAAGAAGAGAAGATAGGAGAGGATCAGAGAGTCATGATTCTAGAAGGGAACGTAATGAGGAAGAAGACCAAAGAGAAGAACTACGAAGGAGGAAAGATAGAGATGACAGAAGACATCCAGACGGTCATGATTCACGAAGCGAGCGTGATAAAATGGCCAGAAATATAGAAAGGCTGGAGAAAGGGAAAGCAACAGTTGAGGCTCAAATGGTACAGGAGGACAATACTTATAACCGTATTCCATTTTGTCAAGAGATAGAGTCAGTGATCTTGGGACAAGGGGAAAAGATCCCGGAACTTAAAACTTACAATGGAAAGTCTGATCTCCGAGATCATCTTTTTCAATTGGATAGGAAACTGTCCCTTTACGGTTTTAAAAACAATATCCAAGTCAGGATATTTGCAACAACTCTATCAGGAGTAGCTATGGATTGGTTTAATCGGATTTCTCCAGGACTGATCAGAAGTTATAACCAATTGAGAAAGATGTTTGAAGATTGTCAATCTAGATTGGTTTTGAATCACACACATCTCTATACGATGAAACAAGAAACCAATGAAAGTCTGAAGGACTTTATGAGACGTTTCAATACGGAGCTGCTAAGGATTGATAGCCCGTCTGGAGAGATGATTGTGAGTATACTTTCCGAGCAACCACCAACACAATGTTCAGTGGGGACCTACTCAGACGTAAGCCCACCACCATCGAAGAGATCAACAAAATAGCACAAGAGGTGGTTCATTTTGAGGAAATGATGGCGACTAAAGTATCTATTATTGCCACTGTGAAAGATAGAGAAAAAGGCAGAGAAGATCACAACCGTAATAATTACAACAACATGAACAAGAATTACAAAAGGGAGAGTTCGCCTAGACGGTACACGCCGTTAAATGCTCACATCATGACAGTCTTTGGGGCAGCAAAGAGGATGGGTTGGTTAAAGGATCCTAAATCGATGAGGGAATCCAAAGCTACGATGTATTCAAATCAATTCTGCAGGTATAACAACCAAAAGGGTCATGATACTGAAGATTGTATAAATTTGAAGGATGAAATTGTACGATTAATAAAAGATGGCAAACTTGTGGAGTATGTCAAAAAGGTGCAGGAGCAAGAAACCAATTTCAACCGGAAGAGAACTCCATCCCCCATAAAGGATAAGCAAAGGGTAGTTGATGAACCGCATCTTTTCCAGTATCCTCAGATTGAAGATGGAAATGCCAGGAAAGGAATGATCAACATGATATCAGGAGGACCGGGGGGGAGCGGATTCCACCAACGGACGTAGAAGGATCACAAGGATTGTTGAGTCAGATAACTTTGTCAATATGGCCAGCATACTGAGAATTGAAGAGATGCAACATGAGGAAATCACTTTCTCTACAACTAACTTAAGGAAACTGAGTGCACATGCTATACAAATGTCCAATTAAAATTGCCCTTTGGTAATATCGGTGGATATAGCTAATTATGGAGTCACCAAGATGTTAGTGGACCACGAAAGCTCTGTAAATGTGTTGTTCAGTTCTACGCTGGTTTAAATGGGATTGAATAACCAAACACTGGAACTAGTGAGAACATCTCTTAACGGATTTGGAGGTTCGGAGATAGTCCCACTCGGAATGCTTAAGCTTCCAACATCATTGGGAACAGCGCCACAGAGAAAGACACTTCTGGAGAACTATGTGATCGTTGACATGCATTTTGCATACAACGGAATCATAGGAAGACCGGCGTTAAATGCTTTCCGAGCTTTACCGTCGACTTGTCATCAAATGGTAAAGTTTCCTACCTCAAGCGGTACAGGCGAAGTCATAACAGATCATATTGAAGGCTGGAAGTGCTATATAACCTCGCTTCAGACACGGCCACAGCAGGAAGAAGACGCAACAAGGGTATTAGCTCCTAGGCAAATGGAACATATTGATTAAAAAATTTCGCTTCAGTTTACAAAAGTCCTTAGTATTTTGAATATTTTGAACAATATATATTTGTTCCCTCTGATATGACATGCATGAGGGACAAACATGTATAAACTTAAAACAGGCACGCCGAAATATGAGTCTGGAGGGCAACACAGGAAGTCAAGGCAAATGAACAATGACTCAAGCTCCGATCTGTTCACATAATCTGATTTGGTTTTTTCAAGAAGATTACTTCTAATTAATTGATTTACGTGAAATCTATCTAATCTGCATAATAAAAATGTTTGCAGGACAGAAAAAAGCCAAAGGCAACAAAAGGGACGGAAACTCTGTCCAAAGTGGCACGAGATACCAAAAAAAGCCAGAGGCAACAAAAGGGACAAAAACTCTGTCCAAAGTGGCACGAGATACCGAAAATCCCTAGGGCAACCAGAAGAATGGAAACTCTGTCCAAAGTGGCACGAGATACCGAAAAAAGCCAGACTCAACAAAAGGGACGGAAACTCGATCCGAAGTGGCACGAGATACCAAAAATCCCTAGAGCAACCAGAAGAACGGAAACTCTGTCCAAAGTGGCACGAGATACTGAAAATCCCTAGGACAACCAAAAGAACAGAAACTCTGTCCAAAATGGCACGAGATACAAAAAAAAAGCCAAAGGCAACAAAAGGGACGGAGACTCTGTCCATCGTGGCACGAGACACCGAAAATCCCTAATGAAACGAGAAGAGGAAGATTATGTCTGTTGTGGCACAAGACACTCAGAATCTCATACAAATGATGATCAGGGACGGAACGTTCTCTCCAAAGTGGCAACTATTACCACGACTGTTCAAAAAAGAAGAAAGGAACATACACTACATAAAAACTGTAAGTATTATTTGAAACCGTAGTTCAGAAAAACATAAACGAAACTCTCAAAAGGAAGTCACAACGATTGAACGAGAATGCAAAAAGAAGAGCAGTCTATCTAAAAACGACAACTGAAACATGTACCAATGGGAACTAAAAACAAACAGGACGATAAAGTCCCTTGCAGAAACAGCATCGATCCAAACTCGATTGCAAAAATAAAAACTCTATCATGAATATCAAAGAACTCGCAAGTTGTCAAAATAAAGTAAAGAACCAACATAAGAATTTGAAATAAAAGACAACGATATGAGCTTATTAAGTTGAGTAAATCGATACGAGCATTCAGAACATGAAACTGTTAAATGTCAAATTGTTCAAACAAGGAAAGGCGACGCAGCGCCACATTAAAATAAAACTTAAAAATAAAATTGTTCATAAAGCATTAAAATAAATAGAAAAATCCTCAGGCTATAGTCTTAAATATCTTCCTCGTCCTCGGAGGAGGGATACGGCTCAAGCATGGGTGGCGGTGATGAGAGTCCTCGGAGCACAAGGTTTTGATTCTCCAGAAGCGAGGCAAACTCATCAAGATCTTCAGGCTGAGAAGTCGTTCCAGCCGGAAGAGTTTCTCGATTAGGCCTCAGAGAAAGGCTCAACCATTCTGGTTTAAAGCCACCGCAGACGTATTGTTTCGCGTAAAACTGGTGAAGGGTTAGAACCTGAGCATTACGCGCTTCTAGATCGCCTCGACGAGTGCAAATCTCTCCGAAGGTATTGCTCCGAAGGAATTCTTTAGCAATCTTCACTTTTTGCAGGGGAGAAACCTAAAAGGACAGAGGCGAAATTAATAAGATAATGGCAGAAATTAGCACCAATTGTCAAGAGTTGGGATTCTTTACCTCGCCTAAGCCGCGTAGATATCCTTCATTGTCGGCGTTATAAGCTTTCTCCTTCTCCACCGCCAGTTCCTTCTTGAGCGCGATCAGCTCTTCTTTGAGTTGATCCACCTCCTCCCGAGCATGTTTCGCTGCTTCTCTATCAGCATTAGCCCTTGCGGCATATTCTTCGACCTTTTGTAAGGCTTTCTCTTTTTCGTCACGGGCAGCTTTTAAGGCAGTCGTATCACTGCCAGCGGTTTGTTCCCGAACCTCCATCAGCGCCGCAAACATAGTATCCACAAAACTGCCCCCTAACAATTAATGAACAATCAAATCAACATTTACGATTCAAGTCAAACAAAGATTAGCTTAAAGAAAAGAAATAATTACCGCTGTCAACATATGAAGTGTATGCCGCACCACCATCCTCCTCTCTTCAGCAGATACTGGTAGAGGAACAGCGAGACCAGGCAAGAGCGACTTTAGGTGGTCGATAGCTTCGGCCTCTGAGATTTCGTACCCACCGGCATGAGCACGAGGGCCTTGGCTGGGCCCAATTCCTGCGTTTGGCCAAGTCGCATGGGTCGGGGCATTGGCAGCACTTGGCCTACCTGTTTGGGTGGCCGATGGAACCAGCCCCTCCGGTTTGTGACCGAGTTTGAGGCATTTTTCTCTTTTTGCTCTGGATGGCGCCTTCAATATTGTCGCATGAACCAACTGCCAGGCTCTCAGAAGCCTCAACACCGCCTTGAACACTGTCACGGTTTCCCCCCAATATATCCTCGAAAGGATCGACTACGAAATCAGCAGCAACAACAGTAGATGGACCGGCAATGTTTTTCTTGCCCTTACTCTTTCTCTTTCGTGGGGTAGGAATATCGGTAGTAATGTTGGTCTGAGAGCTTGCCTGATCAGCAGCAACGGCCCGATTCATCCTCGCATGGCGGTACATAATATAATTGACTGCAAGAAAATTATATCATTAGAATGCTTAACAGACATAAATCAAATATATCAAAAGAGTTGCGCAGTTATACCAAGGGTCATCCTCCCGTTATATTTCATTGGGGACAAACCAGCTAACGAAAGGACTCAATTTTCAACTAGTTTTTTAACATCAAATTGATGTTCTCGAACTAAATTCGGGATAAACTCGCAATCCCATGAAGTTGTGGAAACGCCGCCAGGTATCATTACATAATGATCAGATTGCTGACATTCTCACCAAACCATTGTCCCTACAGTCATTCAAGACAATCACATCCAAGATGGGCATGATTGACATCCATACCCCTCTTGAGGGGGGCTCTTAAACTATAATTATAATCGGGTTTCTATAATTAACAACTTTTCATCTTTCTGTTTATAGTCGTTAGCTTAGAGTTTCCTTTTATATATTTTTGTACCGTTAATTGCAATTGGAGAAGTATAAATAGAATGCTCCTCTATAATTTTACATTCACTTTTAGATTCCAGATTCACACAACTCGTGTGCGGTTTTTCTCTCAATTTTTCAATTGAAACAATATGTTCATCACAGTTCAAGTTCATGAATAAAGTAATGATGTGCGTTTTCGATTCGATCATGATTACGATCTCTGGTTGCAAAGAGACCAAAGATTATTTAGGCACATAATTATAGGAAAATATAAAGATTTGAAGCCTTAATTACAGAAATTTTAGGGCTTGACCACACAACATACAGTCAACTGTGGCCCCATCACTCTCCCATCCCCCCCCCCCCCCCCCCCCCCCCCCACACACACACACATTTTTAAGTGTTTTGAATTGGTAGTATGTGTATAAGATTATTTTGTTAGGAACTTGGAATTTGCTACAGGCCCCATACAGCCCCCTCCCTTATGTACATTTTTAACTGTTTTAAATTGCTAGTATGTATATAAGATTATTTTGTTAGGAACTTGCAATTTGCTACAGGCATGAAGATGGAGATGAAGATTGGGAAGGGAAGTACTATTGCTCTGTCAAATGCAAGATTCATGAGGTCAACAAAATTGTTTAATACAACGAATACCTGAATTCATCTTATAGAATATAATTTTAAATCTATATTCTATACATATATATCACAAAGTATTTTACTCAGCATTTTTAAATATAATTTGCAATCATATGATTAGAGAACTTTCTAGTTATAAGATATTTTAATAAATAACTTGCATGATTAGTTTGGTTGAGTGGAACGTAGAAACAAGGCATATTCAAAATTAATAACATTAGCTGATATTTGTATAAAATAATATTGTTTAGCAAAACTTTTGTTAGCATAATTAAGTCGGTTATAGAATCCTATATTGTATGGATTAGTTTGAGATTTGTATAATTGTTTCAAGCGAAAAAGCCTCTGCCAAACGTATATTGCATTGAACATTATAATATACATTTTGCATTTGATTATTATAATAAAGTCCATCAAGTATCCATATTTTATATTAGCCCCAAAGTTTTTTATATCTTGCCTATTTTACCCAAAACACCCAAATTTTACCAGATGGTGTGGATTGTATTTTCTAGCAAGTTAAATGATGTGGCATGCAACTTATGCCAATAGAGCCATGTCGGATAAAGCCCGATCGGGATTGGCATAAATTGAGTTCTTTTTTAAAAGATGTTGTCTCAATTTTTCGGTCTAAAAAAAATATAACAAATGAAATGACGTGGTATGCAGTTTATGCCAATTGGCAACCACATTAGATGAAAGCTCGATCAGGCTAGGATAGGCGTAAACTGCATGTTTTTCAAAAGATGTCGTCTTAATCTTCAAGTCCTCAAAAATAGCAGAGCAAAAGTAATGTTTGAAATAATTAAGGACATATTTAGCATTTCTGTCATTATTTTATGCCACCACGTACATGCACTGCATATATTGTTGACGTGGTGCAAGTACAATTGATGATCGAAATATCTTCTATATACATTTTTCAGAAATATGGAAACGACCACTTCTATATCTATCATTTCTATGATAATGATAATATATAGGAGTAATTTTTAAATCCACCCATTAAGTTTATCCGTTTTCTAAATCTACCCAAAAGAATTTTGGGCTTCAGAAATACCCCGTAACTATAGGTATACCTTGTAAAAAATACTCATTTTCTCTTATTCGGGCTATTTCGTCCACGTGGCTGCCAACGCGATAAATTACTAATAGAAGAAATTTTTAAATCTACCCATTAAGTTTGACCGTTCTGTAAATCTACCCAAAAGAATTTCGGGCTTCAGAAATATCCCGTAACTATAGGTATACCTTGTCAAAAATACTCATTTTCTCTTATTGGAGATTTTTTTTATATATATATAAGTGTTGGTTTATTTATATTTTGATGGTACTGAGTGAAAAACGTATTTTGGGGTGGGATATAATGACACGGCGCGACGTTTTTACACTTGCAACGGCACTTTATCGCGTTTGCAGCCACGTGGACGAAATAGCTCGAATAAGAGAAAATTGGTATTTTTGACAAGGTATACCTATAGTTACGGGGTATTTATGAAGCCCAAAATTTTTTTGGGTAGAATTAGAAAACGAAAAAACTTAATGGGTAGATTTAAGAATTCCTCCATATATATGCCGTTTTTCTTTGAAATGGTTGAAACTAATTCTAACGCGCGAATCTTTATTTTCTAATTAAAGAATAACCAATATATTCTCCGAAAAGTAGGAAACGACTTAACTGCTAGCAACTGCCATGGAAACTGACATGCCGGAAGTGGAACAATGCCACTCTCCGCCGCCACCCGCCGCTGCCTAACATAACAGACACTGATGTGTACGTTTTCCAATCAAGACGTACTGTTGCTTCTCGATCGAGGATTCAAAAACGGGCCAGACATTCCCCTGATATGTCAGAAGTTGGAACAACGTTCACTGTTCCTAAGGAAAGTTCTCAGGCCAGAGTTTTGCCTTACTCATTCGCAAATGCTGTCTCGACTCGTCCAAAAAGTAAGGACGTTCGAATTGATGAAAACAAAACGGCTGGGGAACGCGTGTTCATAGAAATCAAGCAAGCAGGTGCAAATATTCCTCTCAAACAAGTTCATATTAAAAAGGAACTGAAAGAGAGGATGAAAACACAATGGGAGCATGCTATAATCATAAGGATCACTGGTAAACCGTGGTATTACACGGCGCTTCAAACACGACTAGATATCATGTGGAAACTGCATAATGACTTCGACCTGGTTGATCTTGGTTATGGATGCTAATGTCTCAAGGGCATATCAGAGGAAAAGAGAGAATTTATCCTCACAGAAGGACCCTGGCAATTGGCAGGGAGTTTCTTAATGATCAACAAATGGACACCTAATTTCTGTGCGAGCAAAGACGATATTAAGAATTCAATCACCTGGGTAAGAATTCTAAATCTGCCAATTGAGTTCTTAAGGGAAGTTGTTGTTCAAGCTCTAGCATCTTGCATTGGTGATCCAATCAAGATAGATGGTAATACTATTAATGCCACAAGAGGTAATTTTGCTAGATTTTGTGTTCAAATAAGAACAGATCAACCTTTGGAATTGGGAATATGGATAGATAACAAAATCTATCAGGTTGTACACGAGAATGTCTCTACTCTTTGCTATAAGTGTGGTAAAATAGGACATGTGAAGGCTGAATGTGAAGTTGCTAAGATATCACAAGAGGAGATGGAAACTAATGATCCTTCTCAGGTTCCTTATGAGAAATCTTCTTCTGAAAAGAAGGAACAATGGCTCTTGGAAAAAGTAAAAGTCAAGGAATATGGCAGTTGGATGCTGGTTGCTAAGAAGAAGCCTAACCAATCAGTTCAAAAAGGTTCAGGAGTTTCTAATAATAGCTCTAAGAATTCTAGTAAGAGTAAGACTCTTACTGGAGTAAGACGAGAAAGAGGAACCTTTGACCTCCTTAAGTTCCTGTTGGTACAACTTCTCAGAGAGGAAGGATTCTACCAGCCTCCTTAAATCCTAGTCTGAGGAAAGTAACAGTTAATGCCAAGAGAGTGGCAGTTACCAATTCCAAGCGAAAGTCAAGAGTCTCTAACATTCAAAACACCTCTGGAACGGTTAATCATCAGAATCACAATTCCTTTAGCATTCTAGACTTAGATAATCCAAATGAGTTTCCTGCATTGGTTGAGTGTGAGGTATCATCATCTCCTGATCTTACTTTTCATCATGGCACAAGAACTGGATCCATGGGACTGGATCAACCCCTAGGAATTTCTAACGCAGCATGTTCAATTCGTTGCACCATCGATGACACATGAGATAAGTCACTGGGACATGATCATCTCAGTGTTGACCATTCCAACCACCAATTGGGAGATCAGCCTGGAAGTCCACAGAGAGGAACACATAGATGCAGATCACATCTGGTGGGAGATAGCAACACTAACCCCATGGGAGAGCAATAGACAGACTGTCCTCTCAGTGGAGATAATGAACCAACTTCAGGCGCAATGGAACAGGATTTCAGTTGAGAATCCAGTGTTCCCCTACCACCTTTACAATACAAGCATGAGAGTGGTGTCTTGGAATTGTCAAGGGGCTGGTGATGAAGACTTCCATAGGAACTTCAGGAATTTGGTAAGGAGACATAATCCTACTGTTATTTTTATACTTGAAACTAGAGTTTCAGCAGATCAAGCTTGGAACATTGTTCCATATATGGGATACAACAACTATCAAATAGCACCCTCTGAGGGGATGACTGGAGGACTTTGGATGCTATGGAATAGTTGGGATGTTGAGGTGGAAATTGTTGACACTGACTACCAGTATATCTCTGCAATTATCAGACCACAGAACATGAGGGAATGGAGACTCACTGGAGTCTATGCTCAGCCCAGGAGGACAGCAAAGGTAAAGGTTTTTGATGACCTCATAAGACTTTCAAATGAACAACCAATGCCCTGGTTAATAACAGGAGATTTCAATGAAGTTGCATATGCTCATGAGAAGAGGGGAGGTAGAATAAGATCAGTGAGCAGGTTACAGTTCTTCAGGAACTTCATGACCAAGTGTAATATCTCTGATCTTGGCTATGTTGGTCCTAAATTCACTTGGACCAACAAGAGAGAGAATGGAGCTCTTATCCAGGCAAGATTAGATCGAGCTATGGCTAATCCTGAGTGGATTAACCTCTACAGAGCAGCCGAAGTGGAAAATTTACCAAGAACCTACAGTGATCATCATCCTATAATCACTTGGTGTCTGGGGAACATGAAGAGAAGAATTGACAAGCCTTTCAGGTTTGAGGAAATGTGGCATTCCAATCCTGAATGTGCTTCTCTATTGAGGAATATTTGGAATACTAGCCCTTCACTCCTGGAGGCTATACAAGAGGTGCCTAAAGTCATACTTCCATGGAATAAGGAGAGGTTTGGAAATATATTTCAGAGGAAGAGAATTTTAGAGGCAAGGCTGGGAGGAATTCAGAAATCTTTGTGCTTCAGGCAAAACAACTATCTCAGCAACTTGGAAGAGGATCTACTTCGGGAATATAATGTTCTTCTTAAACAAGAGGAGATGTTTTGGATGCAAAAATCAGGGATCAATTGGATCAAAGAAGGGGATAGAAACACAAAATTCTTCCATAGATCCACCTTGATCAGAAGGAAAAGGAATTTGATTACAAGATTGAAAATTTCTGGAGAATGTGAGAAGACAGAGAGTACTCTACAACATCACACTTCAGAATACTGCTCAAGTCTTTTTGCTGGTGACACTACCACTCCAGACTTTTCACAAGCTACAATCCTCCATAATTCAAGATTTCAAATGAAGTTGGCTCCTCCAGAACAGGAGGCACTGGGGGCATTGATAGAATCTTGGGAGATTAAGGAGGCTTTGTTTTCAATGCATCTTCTGAAGGCCCCTGGACCAGATGGTCTCAATGCAAGTTTTTATCAGAAGGGCTGGGAATGGATGGAAGAATCCATTGTGAAGTTTGTGAAAGACGCTTTCCTTCACAAAGCTTTTGACAGTAAACTGTGTGAAGCTTTCATGTGCCTTATCCCAAAAGTGCAGTCACCTGAGACTATTAACCAGTATATGCCTATTTCTTTGTGTAATGTTATCTACAAACTCATTACCAAGTGCATTACCAGTATACTAAGAGATCTTATGCCTAGTATTGTGGCACCTACTCAGGCTAGCTTCATTAGAGGGCGCAATACACATGATAACATTGCTGTTATCCAAGAAGTTCTTCACTCTTGAGGTCTAAAAATAAGAACAAGAAGGGGTGTATGATTATGAAGTTGGATTTGGAGAAGGCTTATGACAAGATAAGTTGGGATTTCTTAGAGGAAACTCTTCTGGCTTTCCAATTTCCACTAGAAATAGTTGAGCTGATCATGTTCAGTGTTAGAAATGCTACACCTAGCATACTGTGGAATGGATCTCCTATGGCACCATTCCAACACAAATGTGGTCTTACACAAGGTGATCCTTTATCTCCATACCTCTTTGTCTTATGTGTTGAGAGGTTGTCTTATCTTATACAAGACGAGGTGCATAGAGGGAAATGGAAACCACTGATTCCATGTAGAGGAGGGCCAAAGTTAACACATCTCTTCTTTGATGATGATCTCATCCTCATGGGGATGGCTACTTCAGGTACTGCTTACTGTATTAAGGGAGTTCTAGACAGGTTTTGTCAAGCCTCTGGTTTAAAACTTAGTTACCAGAAATCCAAAATCTTCTACTCTAGAACTCATGGTGCAAATCGTAAAAGACACATATGTGATATATTGGGATTGAACAAACTCCAAACTTGGGAAAGTACTTGGGCATCAGATTATCTCATGGTAGAACAACTAGAGCTGATACTGTTGACTTGTTTGATAGAATACTTCGTAAATTTGATTGCTGGAAAAGAGAATGCTTTCTCTTGCTAGAAGAGATGTTCTTATTAGTTCTGTTTCTGCTGCTCAACCAGTGTATAATATGCAATCCTCTTTTCTTCCTGAGCATGTTTGCCAGAGATTGGACAAGCTCAATAGGGATTTTCTTTGGTCTACTGACATTGGAGTTCATAAACTTCACTTAGTCAACTGGCAGAGGGTAACTAGACCAAATATAGAAGGTGGATTGGGTATCAGAGTGGCTAGAACTGCTAATGAATCCCTATTAGCAAAGCTAGTTTGGAAGATCCTGATTGAATAAGACTCTATTTGGTTCAGATTAGTAAAAGCAAAATACCTCAAAAGCCAACAACTTCAAATGCATAATGCTAAAAGTAGTGACATTTGTACTTGGAAAGGGATAACCAGATGCCTGAAGTTGATGCAACCACATGTGAGATGGAAAGTGGGAAGAGGAAACAAGATTTCCTTCTGATTTGATAATTGGAGAGGATGTGGTTGCCTAAGTGAAGAAGAAGTTATTATTCAAGAATCAGAGAAGACGCTGTTATTATTTGACATGCTTGATAATAACAGTGAGTGGAAGTTGAATCAACTTATATCCTTTATCCCTCAAGAACTTAAAGATGATATTGAAGGAAGATTCATCATGCTCACTCAGGAAGAAGACAAAATCATATGGAATGGCACTTCTGGTGGCACCTTCACATGTCAATCAGCTTACAAACTGTTCCAAGAAAGACACTCAGGGACAGTTAGGCCTAGAAGCAGTGTTTATTGGGTCTGGAAGGTGGATGTGAGCAATAAGTTCCAGCACTTCCTGTGGCTGTTGACCCAAGAGAGGCTGACAACTAACTCACTAAGGTTCAAGAGACTTGCAGCATTGACTCCAATTTGTACATTTTGCAATTATCATGAAGAGACAGGGATTCACCTTCTGAGATATTGCAAGGAGGCTAGGAAACTGTGGCTACTGATCATTCACCCTGATGATATTGATGCTTTTGATGAGATTAGTGATGACCAGTGGCTGAAAAGGAACCTGGAGGGTCTACAACTGAGGAACATCATCAGACCAACTGCTCAATGGAAGTGGGTTTTCATGGAAACTATATGGCATTGCTGGATTCATAGGAATGATAGAGTTTTTCACAATAAAGAAACTAGTCTCCAAGGAAGAATCTTCAAGATTAAAAACTTAAGCTGGGAACTCTACTTGGGTAGAAGGAAAGTTGGCAATGATTAGGAGATGGAACAATGGTGCAAATCAAAATCAGGAGGAGTTAAACTGAACACTGATGGAAGTGTGATCCAAGATCGAAATATAGGAAGCTGTGCTGGTGTCCTTAGATCAGATGATGGACAATGGATATGTGGTTTCTATAAGAAGCTGGCCTCACCAACTGTGGACGAGGCTGAGATTTTGGCTCTCAAAGAGGGATTAAAGCTGGCATGGGACAGAAGGTTTCTAAACATTGAAGTGGAGGTAGATTCTCTTACTGTTTACAAACTGATCACTACTGAAATCCAGCCTATTGCTGAGTACAAGAACCTGGTGATCGACTGCCAGAATCTTTTGAAGATGCCTTGGAACTCTTCTTTGAAATGGATTCCAATAAGTGCAAATATGGTAGCTGATGCCTTGTCTAAATGGCAAAGTACTTGTAATGATGAGGTTATCTTATGGGATAATTCTCCTTCTAACTATATTAACTGTTTGGTAGTTAAGGACATGATGTAACCTATTTGATTTTCATTTTTCACCAAAAAAAAAAAATCTAACGCGCAGAGTTATATAATGAGACTCTTTTTCGGTCTTATTCATGAAGTTTCAGTATGTTATTACCACTTCACCTTTTAATCAAATAAGAAATTGAAAATACTTTTGGTACATGAAAAAAGGTGTGTGGATTGAGAAAGTCGCAATTGAAGAGATGACCAAGAATCTAGATATGAAGAGAGCCAATTTAAGTAAATAAATTTAATAAATCAAAAAAGCATTTGTTATTAATGCTTACAAGAAGAAAGTCACACAGTAAAAGGGAAAAGAAGAATATTAAAAGAAACCTCAGAAACCTCTCTTCTTCTTCTTCTCTTAAGAACTTATTTCATGCAACATTTGAAATATATATATAACGTAAAGTCCTTGCAATAGAAAAAAAAAAACAAAATCTCAGTTTTTTTTTTTTGTTTTTTTCATGGGACACAAATGAATAAAAAATTGATCTATTCTTTATTGTTTAATAGTGTACAAGTGAGTGTTTTAATGCCGCACAAGATAAAATAATTCAAATATTTTTAAAGAAATAAAAAATTTTAAAAAATGCAACAGTCAACCGCCTGCATAAATGTCAAAATAGCTATTATTAGTATAAATCTCCCTCCTTAATCCACCAACGCTCAGCATGCCTTCTTTTTCTCTCCTCTTTCATCCCAATGAATTCCTTCACATTATTGAACTCACTAATTCCACTCCATTTTCCACTATCACCACTCCAAACCCATCAAAAGACTGTTATCTCAACCACTAAGCGCACTCCCTGTTCCCTAAAGCCTACTTTCCCAAGTTTTACTCACTTCAAATACCGCCAAAATCCCATTTTGAAGGTTGCTCTTGCTTAAAGATTTGATTTTTATGTGTTTTCCTTTGTGGGTTTTTATCTTTATTACTTAGTATTTATAAAAATGCTTGTGGGATTTTTGTAGGTTGTGAGAAGCTCAATGGGGTTAAAAGAAAAAGTGGTGGATGATGGTTATAATGATGCTGCTGCTGCATTGCTGGTTAACACTTGCATTACTCTGAATTTGCCTCCATCTTTGTCTTTGGAGCAAGGATTGGACAGAATTAAGGAGGCCGTCGACGAGTTGAAGGCCAAACCGCCGTCTTGTTCAAGTGGAATGTACAGATTTCAGGTAATAAAAGAATTACAAATGCTGTGGTTCTTTAGACCTTGTTGAGTTGTAGTAGTATTGGTTTGTGATTTGTATTATGATTTGATCATCTGGTGTTTCACGGAGAAGAAGTTTATGTGATGGTGGTGCAAATAGTCTTATCATGCTTGCTTGATCCTCATTCTCATTGTTGTTCTTTGCTTTTCCCTGTGTTCAACTCCTTGACCACTTATAATAAACATTGTCTGGAACTCGTATGTTTTCTCTGTATAAGAGCACAAGGACCTCATAGTGCTTTCTTTAAATTTCTCCGTTTCGTTGAATAAATCAACATGAACATAGGATAATGTCGTTGAACAAATCAACGTGAACATATGATAATGTCTTCATACGGTGAGATTGAATTGGGCTTGTCTCCAAGCAATGGTATAGGTCTGCCTCTTTTAATTACATAAAAGGTGTCTAATTGTATGCTTCTAATTTCTAAACTGCACGTTTTGTGGAATAACAACAACAACAACAACCAAGCTTTTAATCAGAATTATATAGTACCGTTCTTAAGATGTTTTGTGTGCCAGTGGTTGTGTGAGGATGCCAATGGTATATTAATTTTAGAACTTCTTCTACTAGAAAGATATTAGCACTGCTTCAATTTTCATAGCTTGCAGTCCCTCCAAGTGCAAAAGCGCTGACCTGGTTTTGCTCTCAATCGGAGTCATCAAAGGTGTTCCCTTTGTTTTTTCTTTCCAATGAGAAGGAGAACCCAACATATAAATCACTGCCTCTGGGAAAAACCAAGGGGGTGTATGGCATTGGTTCAGCCGTGAACTTCAGCGGGAGGTCACGTAATGCTTCAGAACACCCCATTGCACGAAGGTAGTTTCATCTGTTTTCACTTGATTTTCATCTATAAGTAGCTTTATGCATCTGAATGTGTCTTGATGCTTCTAGGTCTTAATTCTAAAATGTCCAACAATGAACTCATGAATTTATTGTTGAGCTCTTGATCAATATGTTTTAAGGAAAAGGGAGTTCATGCAAAAAAATTGTAATGTTTCTGCAGATGTCTTCCAGCAGTATCTACGTCTTCTAAGGCTTATGGTTTTTTTGATATTGAGTTTGACACGGTGACATCTACCACAAAGCAGGAGAGTGGTTCATATCACTTTTTCATTCCCCACGTAAGAACCAGTGTTTTCTTGTTCAAATGGTATATTTGTACAACTTCCTTATAACTCAAAAGTATGGTTCTGCCCTTGTTTCGGTAATCAGAGATTATTTTTTCGACAGATCGAGCTGGATGAATTTGACGATATATCTTTCTTACTCGCAACACTGGCATGGGATAACTCTTCAATTTATACTTTTCATGAAGCTCTTCAGAATTTTGAACTTTCTTTTGACCAGGTACTAAATTGATTGCTGCCTTTTGGTCTTCCGAATTTTAGTCTGCACTTCCATTTGGACTTTAGAAGGGGAGCCTTGGCGCACTGGTAAAGGTGTTGCTGTGTGACTGAGAGGTCGCGGGTTCAAGTCCTGGGAGCGGCCTCTTGTCAAAAAATTGACAGGGGAAGGCTTGCCCCTTATACACCCTTGTGGTGGGACCCTTCTCCGGACCCTCGCATTGCGGGGATGCTTTCGTGCACCGGGTTGCCCTTTACTTCCATTTGGACTTTAGTATCAGAAACTATGTGGACCTTTTTATAATTTCTGTTTGCATGTTTCTCTATTCTGAATGAGCATCTCAGTTATGAGCTAGAGGTTGCTAAATGATAACTTTAAAACTTCAATATATTCTTCTTATTGGAGTTTAAGCAATCCTGGGTTGATTGCACAGTGCTAATAGACCCATATCTGATTGATCTTAAAATTCATTTTAGCCTGTGTAAGTAAATATATATACAGTTCTTATCACTATCTTTCACGCATAAACCTTGAACAAGATTTATATTTAACCATATATTGTAGTATTTTGATTTTTTGAAGTTCTGCTTTTTCGCAAGTCTAACTACAGTGAAACTCTGATTCACGTGGCACTAATTGAAACACATTTCTTTATTGTTAAGAGTGGTTTTAGTCGAGATAAGTAAGCTTACAATGGGATGTGATTATATATAACAATTTTATTTTAGACATTCCGTGTTATTTCTTGTCAATATATGAAAAATGGCTGTCTGATATGGTTAATAAAACAACATTTAATTTCACTCAGTGCATGCATTTGGACTACTTTGTTTTTATTGCTTGTGCTCCTACAATTTCTCTAGCTTGTCTCATCAATCTTTGTTTTTGTTCTTCTTTTTGGTTCAGGTCAGACGTTCCTGTGAAAATGTTAGCAAACAGATCTGCTCTTCACTTCAAAAACCAAAAAACTTAAAGGAACACAAAGAAATGGTATTTACTGGACCTCCACTTTCTTGGAAGTAAAATTACATTAGAATCATTACAACATTGAATTCTTTCATTATTTATCTTTAAACCCTTGACTCTAGCCTATCTCACAGTTTTCCTTCACTAAATAGCAAAGAGACTGTAATTGTTTTTAACATCATATATTCTAGAGGGCGTTGTAACTTTTTTCAACAAAGTTAGACTTTTAATTTTTTATTTTTTCTATAAGCTAAAGTTTCTTTACTTTGGTTTGCTAATCTGACTACAGATCAGGATTTGATTGTTAATTATGACACTTCCACCTTATTTTTGTGATGTGTATGTGGGAGAATGTTTCATAGGTAAGAGCAAATGCTCTGTTGCTGGATGGAGGACATCTTGAAGTCAGCACTATGGAACTGGTATCTTCTTTGTCCTTGTACTTACTGTTCCTAGATGCTTTAATTTCTCTTTCATTATGCTCCACCCGCATGCTTACTGGGAGACCAATTATAGCTGGGTGTTTAAATGTTCATATTTCTTGCAGAGAGATGCTTCATCTTGTTGCAGCCAGTTCTATGCCAGGCTTTCACCAAAGTTATCTATTGCAAATAACATGGTATGAAACCAGTGCAGGAGTGAATGACATTTGGATTTACTTTGTTTTGGTAGTTCAACTTGAGTAATTGCCGCCTACTGCTGGAATATTAAATTGGCTACTTTCGTAAATAATTATATGTGAAAAGAATTTGTCATTTTGGAAAGCAGCTCGGTAGCTATTGGTTTCTATCTTCCTGTTGTCCTGTAATTATGTAAAAACTTTTGTCCTTCTCCCGTTCCAAGTTTGATATTACTGGAACTAATTGAAAAGCAACGTTGGACAACTTATTTTCATCGCCATACAAGCAACTTCACTCTCTTTTTACTATTGCTAACTGATGCTTAATGGCTTCTAGTTAAAACTCTTTCTTTATTTGTGACAAATCATTTTTGTTGTTTTTCCAGCATATGAGAGATCGGATCAATCAAGTCAATTATTTCACCCAAGATTGTCCCAACATCAATGTCTTGTGGGCATCGCTTATTGTTGAGGAATGCACTCGACTTGGTTTGACGGTGAGATAAAAGTATCAAGATTTTCTTTTGAGTCTGCAGTGTTTTTCATTTCTAATATTTTCTCCGTCTAGTATTTTTGTGTAGCTCCAGGATCAAGGTCATCTCCCTTGACCATTGCCGCTGCTAGCCATCCTCTTACAACATGTATTGTTTGTATTGATGAACGGTCCCTTGCATTCCACGCTCTTGGTTATGCGAAAGGTTCGCAAAAACCAGCAGTCGTCATAACATCATCGGGCACAGCAGTCTCAAATCTTTTTCCAGCCGTGAGTTCTACGATTGATTACTATAAATGTTAAACAAACTTTATTAATAACTGGGCTTTATATTGTAACAGTCTCTCTTCTCTAATTTCCTCAATTTTGTAACTCCTTGCCATTGACTAGCCACAGCCATTCTTCTCTTAGCATCACTATTTATATCAACTAATTAGTTTCACAACCCTATACGTTCATTTGCTACATATTTTTTACATTAATGAAATCAATACTACTCCTTTTAAGTACTTCCATTTATCCCTTCCCTCAAAACATTTCTCCCTGACCTCCAGTCTTTTGAAGGACTCATGTTTGCAATATATAAATGCTCTGAAACTCTAGTCTAATCGTGTTAATCCGTCTTGATAAGCAGGTTGTAGAGGCTAGCCAGGACTTTGTTCCTATGCTGTTGCTTACAGCAGACCGCCCTCCTGAGCTGGTAGATGTTGGCGCAAACCAAGCAATCAATCAGGTATATGATATCAGACACATACTTTTGAAACATAGCATATTTAGGTTCACACGTAGAGAAAAACTTCATTTTTTTGATAGAGTAAAATATGGCAATAACTAAATTCATATTTTTCAGTCAGATAAATAATGATGTGGTGTGTGATCATATAATTAAACTTTCATGAAATTGATCGTTACTTCAGTATAGATAAACCAATGTTCATGTGGTTCATGATGATGCATGCAGAAACTTAAGAAATTATAACAATGACATGTCTAGTTCTTAAACGCAATTTGGCTTTTGGAGGTAATGGAGAATCATTATTTTTCTGAGCATGACATTGTGCTTTCCTGTTATAACTGTTGTACATTTTGGTCTATTAGCTGAAATGAAGAATGTGCATTACTTTCCTCAGAAGTTTCAGTTACATGTAAAGTAGAAAGATTTTCGTGTGTGATAGCATTATTTACTAATCACTTAATCAGAAATATATTCAGTTTGCTTGTTGTATATTAGTGTAAAATGCCTAATAGTTCAGGGATTGTACTTTTTATTGAGTTTAAGATTCCTATGTTTTAGAATCCATTGTCTTAGGACTCATGATTGCCAAAGTTGCTAAACTGGTTGTTATTGGCATCTTGTGCGATTCGGCAGGGATAAAAACTGGATACCCATACTGACTAGATCTTGAATGGGTTGCTTTATAATATTATATTAAAATTACTAAGTTTTTCACTTAAATGAATTTTTAGAAATTTGTCTTCTAGGTAAATCATTATGGTACATTTGTAAGGAGCTTTATTGGTCTTCCTCCTCCTAGTGATGATATATCTGCAAGATTGGTTCTTACCGCAGTCGATTCAGCAGTGTATAAGGCAATGTCTTCACCATGCGGGCCTGTACATATCAACAGCCCTTTTCGAGAACCACTAGCGAACAATCTAAAACCTTGGAATCATAACTGTGTAACTGGATTAGATACTTGGATGTCAAACGTGGAACCATTTACCAGCTATATGCCGTTACAACTTTCCTCAACAAGTAATTTCACACCTGGGCATATGTCTGAAGTTCTGAAACTAGTTCAAGGGGCAAATCATGGAATTTTAGTGCTTGGTTCTATTCACAAAGAAGATGACATGTGGGCAGCTCTTCTACTGGCTAAACACTTGATGTGGCCAGCTGTAGTTGACATCCAGTCAGGCTTACGGTTGAGGAAGTACTTGTCATCCTCTCTTGACAGAAAGAATATTTTGTTCATTGATCAGCTCGATCAGCTGTTACTGTCAGATTCTTTCAAAAACTGGATGAAGGCTGATGTGATAATACAGGTAACTCTGATTGTCTTTATTTAAAGAAATTTTCATCAGTAAAAGGCTCATGATTGTTAACATGAACGACAGATGAAAGAGAGAGTTCATTTAAATATCATGTTTCATCATATGTTTGTTGGAAAATGCCAGCAGAATTTGTCAAATAATGTCTATTTGCTTTTAAAGAAGAACTTAAGTATTATGTTGGTATCTTGGCATTGTTTTGTGAAAGAACCTCAATGTTTCTGGAAACAGATTAATTTTATATCACCATTGTGTAACAATGATTCTTTTGTAACAAAGATAGCATGTAAACTTGTTTCAGATCAGACATACTAATCTTCATATTACAAGAGACATGGAATATTTAGTATCAATTATCTTACTTCTCACAGCTAAATCCTCAAGTGACAAAGCACCCATTCCGCAAGAATACCAGGCTTCTGTAATTGATTTTACATTATTCATTCACATTAGTACTCATGAAATCCTTGATACCTACTTTTTTCTTTCTTCAAAGAACAGATTGGAAGTCGAATAACTGGGAGGCGCATTTCTCAGATGGTAGCTCATTGCTCTCCTTGCTCATATATCATGGTGGACCAGCATCCAGGTCGTCATGATCCTTCAAATATCATTACACATAGGATTCAAAGTTCTATCATTCAGTTCAGTGATTGCCTGATTAAATGTTGCAAACCTAATAAAAGGAAGAATTGGAGTGAACTTATACAAGGATTGGACTTGATGGTGAGCTAACAGTTTAGGGCTTTTCCAATTCTTCAAAGACATTTCACCATTATGTTGCTTTAATCTACACTGATCAGGCTTTAAACTGGTGATTTTGTTGATTTAATTCATATTCTTTACATAAGTCAAACTACATAGACTTTTCTGTTCTGTAAACAGTCAGCTATGAATAAATCACAAAGTCTACCTTAGGTGGATGGCAATGGTTTCGATTGTTTCCTCCTTGAAAAAATACAATAGCAGTACTTGCTCGAAATGATAATTTTCTGTAGACAGAATATATGCAGTCTTCTGCATATTATTAGAAAACTTTCAGACGCTAATCATGCATATCCACTTTTACATGTTACATCGCTAAATCAGTCAAAGCCACTCAAACTGAATTGTACCATTAAAGTCGGACAATAAACGTCCAGCTAAGTATATCATCTAATGTTCGGTATATGTAGTAGTTTTTCTTCCTTTGTGCAGCAAATTGTATTGATATCTTCGTTGTTTTCTTTAGGCTGCCTGGGAAACATCATTTTTGATCAATTCAGAGCAATCATTGACTGAACCTTATGTTGCACGGAAAATCTTTGAAGATATTCACTGTGGATCTGCGCTGTTTTATGGTAACAGCATGCCAATACGTGATGCTGACATGTATGGCAGTAACTGGGTGCAATGTACCCATAGTGCTTCCCTGATGTTAAACTCTGGTTTACCATGCCACTGGGTCCAGGTTAGCGGGAATAGAGGTGCCAGTGGCATTGATGGTTTGATTAGCACTTCTATTGGCTTTGCAGTTGGCAGCAATAAACGAGTAAGTAATGAAGCATTTACTTATAAGACACACTTCAGATGTTGCATTGTCATGCAATCAATTGGTTGCGTGTTACATGTTTTAACTCGAAATGCTGGGAGAATTATATTTTTTTTAGTCATTTATCTGCTGTATAATTTCATTGTGGAAGACTCTTAAAATCCTGGAAAGAGAGATTAAACGATATCTTTGAGATTGCTATTGTGTCATTATATCAATAGCCCCAGAAGATGGATCTTGTAACATACAGATTGACAGAGTTTGTAAATAATTCTTTGCATATCTACATCCATTAACAATGTGTCTTGGATTCAAAATTCATAAGAATGGCGTTATAAGGCAACATTTAATTCTTCTTCTCAAAAGATGCCTAGAACTTTGTTCCTTTCCTCTCAGAACAATAGCGTTACTGAGATTTATACCCATTGTGTACTTTTGGTGTGCCAATAGCTTCCTTTTTTTCCATTGGCCTCATATTTTCGAACCAAAAAACATTCCTTAGTTGATTTCCTCGCTTTTTTGGTTTTGCGATCTCTGGAAGCTTCATTAAGTGTCGCATGACAATAACTATCTTGATAGAGAAAAAAATAAATTAATCAAATTAAAGATCTTTCTTTGGCCTCATTATCGATCAGAAGATTTAGCTTGTATGAATCGTTATTGGTTTAATACTAATAATGGCAGTCGTTTTAGTATCTTAAGGATACATCTGTATCCATGATTGCAAACTCTTCGATAATACATTTTATCTATATATCCTATTTCTAACTTATATATATTTTTTTTATATTTATAGGGTGTGTATTATACTGAAATGCTGTTGCTTTTGTAACTTCTCACAATTGATATTTAACCAGTAAGTAGTGATTGTAAATTCCAGGTGTTGCTTGTGATTGGAGATATTTCATTTCTGCATGATACCAATGGACTAGCACTACTGAGGCAACGGTTGAAACTATCACCCTGGTGTTCTCTTATCTTTATTGTCCTTTAAATGATAAGTTTCTTCCATAGTTATCTTATTTTGCTTCACTACACTACACTACACGGAAGCATGTTGGTATAATTTCCCATGAAGTATTTTGTGATAGATATGTGTATGTGTATATGCGCCACACTCATTCCTTTTATTTCAGCTATTCTAGATGTGTACAAATTGTTTCTTTTGTTTTATGTCTTGTACTAAAAATGACATCTTTCTTGTTGTTTCTTTCCTGTGTGATTTGAATGGCATGGTACTTTTGGTCAAATGGTGCCTTGTCTTCAAGATTCTTTTGTGATAATTTTTTTCCTTATTTGGCTCAGGATTACTTGAACTGTATAGATAATATATGAACATTACTTGCAAATTTTGCTAAACCGATGATTTGTTACTTGATGTAGAACCAATTTGATAGAAGAGATAACTTGGTAATGAAATTGACTTTCATTTCAAGCAATGTCACTGAATGCCATCTCTTTATATTAGAGGAATCATTTACTTCACCGCTTTTTTCCTCAAATAGACCTTGTCAGTTTATGGATAATTTAATATAGTATGTCTTTGGTTACCTTTACGAATTTCCGTATTCTTTATCATCTCTTTGAGGCAAACATCTCTTCTTTTGTTCACCTTTAGACACTTTTTTTTCCTTTCCTTTGTCTTCTTCTTCTGAAAAGGACACGGCGCAAACCAATGGTCATAGTTGTGGTCAACAATCATGGCGGTGCAATCTTTAGTCAACTTCCAGTTGCAAATACAATAGACAGAAGTATCATGGACCAGTTTTTCTACACATCTCATAATGTTTCAATCCGCGATTTGTGTCTGGCTCATGGGTAAGAATATTAATGTCTTTAGTGTAAGGAAACTCAAGTATTGCAGACACAGACTCTACTTTTATAGGAAGATCTTGTTGATACCACCTAATGCTTTGGATTTGACTTGAAAACTAACCACACACTTTGTGGAATATATTGAATGCAAAGTGTGAAGCATGTACGAGTGCAAACAAAACAGGAGTTGCAGGATGCATTGTTCACATCTCAGCAAGAAGACTTTGATTGCATAGTGGAAGTGGAGAGTGGTATTGATACCAACATTGAATTTCATAGGTGGGACACTTTTCATCACCATCCAAATCTAGAGTATATCACATGTCTTTCTTGGCTGATATATTCTTTCGCCTTCCTCAGTAATTTGAGGAATTTTGCTCAACTAGCATCAGATCAAGCTTTCAACAACCTCTCGACGCTTTCAGTTTCAGATTCCATCTCAGAAGACGACATGCATTACAAAATTACTAAAATGGAATACTCTCAATACCGGTAATTGTTGTTTAAAAAACTAAAAGTTGCGTACAATGATGAAACATATTTCAGTTATTTATTATATTTTTAATACTTATGGCAGGGTTGAGTTAAATGCTCCACCTACTTCAGCTCCTAGGAGTTCCAACGACAGTACATCCTACAGAGAAGGCTTTGTCATAAGCCTATTTCTTGAAGACGGAAGTATTGGATTTGGGGAGGTTTGTTGCAATTGTTTACCCCTAGCTCTTGTTCAGCTGCTGCACTGATATAGATAAATATATATTTAACATACGTGGAGCTTACAGGTCCAGTTGCTATTATCTTGCAATTTTTAGCTGTCTGTTGCTTATGCATAGAAATTCAAAAAAATTATGCATCCTCTGATAAGATTTTCTTCTGGCTTTTGAGTACTGTTTCTGAGTGTATGCCAGTGCTTTTGTTTACATTCAGGCTCAATGCTTGCTTAGTGTGACATGTTTTAGCCAACTGACATGCTTGTCTCTAAAAGAGTTTAAATATTGTGTGATCAAATAGTTTCTTATATAGTATGAGATTCTCAGCCCTTGCATCATGAGTGAAAATTTATCATCAGTTTATACAAAGAAGAACGGAACGATAATTCACTAACTATAATCTAAAGACCTTTCATGGCCTCATTGTCAATGTCATCATAGACCTTCATAGGAGCCTTTCGTTTTGTTATGGTTAATTGATGCTCACTTCTTATTCACTTGGTGCTCTAAGAGAAGAACTAGTTGCATGGGAGTTTCCAACTTTGCGTGCAAAGAATTTTGGATCTGAAATTTTCAGTTTCTGCAGATGTCCCTGAAGTTGTTTCATGTTTGTTATTTCTTCTCATAATAATTGATTTCACAATGGTGTTCTCCTCACCATTTTACTAAAAACAATTTTTGAACAATCCCTTCAAACAACGGCCCAGAAATGCAGTTTTTCTTAAAAAGTGCTATCGGACACCAGGTTCAATAATAGGCTGAAGAATAAGCAACATGATTGAAGCTTACTAGATCTTGGTTGAGTAGTCCAATATCTGCTTGACTTTAGTTTTTTTCTCACTATTTATATCTTTTCATTCAAAAGCTGTTTTGTCCAGAATTTTTGGTTCTAGTCATTTTATCCTGTTCAGATTTCTCTCTTTACACATTCATTTATACTTAAAAGGGCAAAAACAAACACTGTGTTCCATGATGCTCTAATGTTATTGCTTGAACAGATTGCGCCTCTAGAAATCCACAAGGAAAACTTGATGGATGTGGAGGAGCAAATTCGGTTTCTGATTCATGCTGTGGAAGGAAAAACATTTGATAACTTTGTATCTTTACTGAAGAATTCATTTTCTTCCTGGATATGGAACTGTTTAGGAATCCCGGTAGGTCGTATTAATCTTCTTATTGCATATTTTGTTCATTCTTTGAAATACTTAAGGAAATGCAACTTAGAAGATCCTTTGCTGGATATTTTGTTTTCTTGTGTACTTTAATATTTCCAATACACTATAGCCAGGTTCAATCGTTCCCAGCGTCAGATGCGGCTTGGAAATGGCTATCCTCAGTGCAATTGCACGTAGAAAACAAAGCAGCTTATTTGATATACTTTGCCCGCGGAGAGAAGAATTGTCCAAGAAGTCATCCTCCGTCAAAATATGTGCCGTTATTGATGCTTATGGGAATCCCATAGACACAGCTTCTACTGCGTCCAATCTTGTTGAGGAGGGGTTTACTGCTATCAAAATAAAAGTAGTGCTATTTAAAAACTAAACATTTAATTTGTCTTCAATATGTTTTAGCCTTTCAACTGATGTTACATTCCCATGTAAAACAAATACTATCACAATATAGGTGGCTCGTGGGGCAGATCCTGATGAAGATATTGCTGTAATACGAGAAGTGCGAAAGAAAGTGGGAGAACATATTGTACTTCGCGCAGATGCAAACAGGAAATGGACGTACGACCAAGCCATTAGATTCGCCAACTCAGTCAAAGATTGCTCTCTTCAGTACATTGAGGTCTGATTCATAGCAAATCTTGTCCTGATGACTTTCAATTCTTTCATGCTCCAAAATATTTTCTTTTTCCCTTTAGATCTTCTCTTACTAAATCCTCAACGGAAGAATTGGTCAGTATTGTTAGTCTGTCTCTAGATATTTTCCTTGCAGAAGGCATAAGATATGTTGCTAAGAACTTTGGGTCATGTTACATTATGAACCCAGTCCGCGATGTTTCTGTGCAGATTGTCTTTTGTATAATGCCTCGTTTTCATTTTCTGGCTTCAGGAGCCTGTTGACAAGGAAGATGATATAGTTAGATTCTATGAAGAAACTGGCATACCTGTGGCATTAGACGAAAGTATCAACAATATTACGAAGAATTCTCTTCAGGTTCTCCAAAAATATAACCACCCGGGAGTGGCTGCTGTGGTGAGTATGGCCATTGGTTTTTCATCCTTTACCTATTGAGTTTCATCCATCAATAAGAATCTCGACACTCCTTCTCATATGACAGAAATGGTTGTACCCTAATAAAGTTTGCAACAACAAACAGCATATGCTACCAAAATCAAGTCTTTTCAGTAATGATTGATTTTCTGCATATTTCAACTTGTGTTTCTTGGCAGTTGTTTTCAAGATTTTTTTTTGTCATTTAATATTGTACTAACTCGGTGTCAGGTTATCAAACCGAGTGTTATTGGAGGCTTTGAAAATGCAGCATTGGTCGCGCGATGGGCTCAGCAGCAGGGAAAGTCAGCGGTTGTGAGTGCTGCATTTGAAAGTTCAATTGGTTTGTCCGCTTACATCCAATTTGCCAGTTATCTAGACCTGCAATATACTGAGATGCAAAGAATAATGCGCAAGGAACCAGAAAAATTCGTTGCACATGGCTTTGGAACTTATAAATGGTTTAAAGAAAATGTCACAGCTGAGGCACTGAATATTCAGTGTGATCCTTGCCAAGGCACTGTGCTGGCATCTGCTGTTGATGCTGGCCGATTCCTCCAGGAATGTCGAATAAATCCAGATGTGGTTGTAAGAACCGCTACTCTGGAAAATGTGAAGGAATATCAGTTATCTGTTGATGCAGAGGGCGTATCATTTTCTGTAAATGTGCTTGAAACTGGGGAAAACATGGACGTAAGTCTAAACTACCCTCCTTTTATCTACAGCTGAATTATAATTCTATTACTTGGTTGTAGCTGTTATAGCCCCTCATTAAGAGTTATATTGTTGGATTGTTATTCTAAAAAATTAGATCAGTTTTATGAAGATGCGATCACCATTCTTTCATTCATGTACCAAAAATGTTGTTGCCACTTTCCTTCCATACACAATATTGTAATTTTCTGAGTGATGTGGTAGAAGATGTGTCATAAGGTCTACAGACATGATCTAGGTGAGCATTATCCTATACAGTTTGCCGCCTATTAAAGTCCTTTGGTATCTGTACTAGACATCTAGTCGGATGTATAATGGCGAGTCCATATCCTGTGGGCTATTATGAACTGCACTCCCTAGGGAGACTAGCTAATGTGGCTCGCGTCGAACGGAGCTATGATTTATAATATGCTTATCCTTGTCTGTCCATTATATAGTCTGTGTTTAGTTATTACCTGACTAACAAATGACCCGTAAAACTCTTTTTACTTAGCTCATGAAAAACAGGAAGTGAAAGAAATCAAAACATCTCCGTCTTACTTTTTCTCATTTCCCTATCAATCCAGGGTACCACGGTTGTGTTTCTTCACGGCTTCCTTGGAAATGGCAGAGATTGGATACCTATCATGAAGGCAATGTCAGGCTCCTCCAGATGCATTGCTATTGACCTTCCTGGCCACGGAAGATCAAGTTTGCAATATCAGGATAACAGCAATGCCTCAGGGGAACCAAATTTGTCGATTGATGTGGTTTCTGATATTTTATGCAGTGTTCTGAATACTCTCACTCCTGGAAAGGTTATACTAGTAGGATACTCTATGGGAGCCAGAATATCTTTATACAGTGCCCTGAAATGTACTGATAAGGTAATTTTGAATAGCTAACCTAATTTAGTCTATCTCGACTCCAATATTTAATCTGTACAATGTATCTAACAATGTGCTGCAACAGGTTGAAAGAGCTGTCATAATTTCTGGAAGCCCAGGATTGATAGATACAGATGCAAGAACAATTCGTAGGGCTAAAGATGACTTCAGAGCTAGTAACCTTGTCTCATATGGCCTAGATTTTTTCCTAGAGTCATGGTATGCCGAAGAACTATGGGCTAGGTATGGATCATTAATGTTCTCCATATTGCATATTATAAAGATTATATTCGTGAATTTGCTGGTTGGGTATATGACCTCCTTGTTATCTTTTCTCTATTACGTAGCTTAAAATGTCATCCACACTTCAAACATATCGTGAAAAATCGGTCGCAACACGATGACTTGCCTACTCTTGCCAAACTTCTTTCTGACTTAAGCATTGGAAGACAACCGTAAGCATACATTTCCCGAGACTCCTAGAGTTTATATGTTTTAACTTTTTATACGTAGAGATAATTTCGACCTCTTTCCTCCCTTGTCCCCAGATCGTTGTGGGAGGATCTGAAGCACTGCAAAGTGCCGCTTCAGATTATAGTTGGAGAAAAGGATGAAAAGTTCAAGAAAATAGCTCGTGACATGTTTGCAAAACTCAGCAATGAATCTGGAAGTAGTGATTATCCACCAGTTGTTGAAATCCCGAATGCAGGACATGCCGTTCATCTTGAGAATCCCCTTGCTGTTATCGCTTCTGTGAGCCAGTTTATAAAGAGAGGGAAGGCTGACTGACTGCCATGGAGAAAAAAAGAATAATTTTGAGGTAGAAAACATCAGAGCCCCTTTGCTATACCGCAATTTGCAATGTTCCCCCTATCGTCTCAACAAAATGAAACTTGCCCGGAATATACAGTGAACTGTGGCATATTTCATCAATTTCAAAAGTTGATGAAAAGTTGAACGTAGGGCAATTCACACTTTTTTCTATAGGTTGGGGCGAGGTGTCGAGTTTGTCTTTTCGAAACAATGAGGGGCACTTTTCAAGACGGCGTATACCAAGGGGGCTTTGAGATAGTTACATTTTTTTTCAACAAAATAATGTAATAGGAGGAATTATAGTTCCCGCTGTTACAGAATAAATTGAAACTTGTGATTTCATTTGCATACGCGTACATGAGCTTTCATTTTATTTTTCTTTGTTTGAAAACTGTATAACGAATATCAACTTGGTTAAATATAGATTCACCGTGCACATGAATATTTGCATTTTCGTTCAACCAGCATGCATACCCGACATAAATCCCAGAATTGTTGAAAGAATGTCAACGTACCTGGCATACATATATTTGATTTTGCACATCAATTTCTTGTCAATATCATTCTTGTTTTGTGAGAAAAAAAGTAACCACGTACTAATGAGAACCAGGCAAGTTGTCTCCTGACATTTGCTGATTGTTGTATTTCACAAATTCATACAGTATTGTAATCTCGCCTCCCGCAGGTTTGTACTCCGACCCAACTCAACAAGGTGCTTTAATTATTTCTATTGTTGTAGTTCTATTGACTTTTCTTTTCATTGCTACCATGCTCTCTTCTATCTTATATATGTGAAAATAGCTTTCTGCTTATAATTAAAAGAATATCTTATAACCCTTGAAGGAGCCAGTCGTTATTAACTAATTATGCCCAAAACGACATTTAGAAGCCTGGAGTTTGCATCATCGCTTTTGCTCTTTCCAACAAGTTCAGTCACTCGATCTATTCATTTGGGAGTGTATGGCGTGGTGAATTGCATCTTCATACCAGCATGTTTAAAACTCATTAAGTTATAAGTTGGTACACTTTCCATCTCGAATATTTTTTTCTTTCAGAGTCGATTGTCAAGGTGTTGCTGTGTGACTGAGAGGTCACAGACTCACGGGTTCAAGTCTTGGGAGCGGCCTCTTGTCAAATGGCTTGCCCCTTATACACCCTTGCGGTGGGACCCTTCCCCGGACCCTCGCATTGCGGAGATGCTTTCGTGCGCCGGGCTGCCCTTTTTTTTTATTGTCAAGTTTCATCTGCGGTATGTACAGTTTATACTAATTTCACTTTCCTTACGCAAGATTGCATACCCCAATGCGGTATGTACAGTTTATACTGACTTCACTTTCCTTACGGCTTACGCAAGATTGCGTACCCCCAATATTCTCCTAGAAAAATCAATCAAGCTCCTAAACTGGAGCTTGCGCTCATCAAAGTGAAGTATTTCTACAATAATATGACATCTTAAACTGGTAAACTTTAAACACTCTTATTCATTAACAATGCAATGCTCGCAAAAAGATAAAAGACACTTTTTGTGTTCATAAACAATGTTGTTTTTGCAAGAGCAAGACTCCTCTTTTAGATTTTGTGGAGCGTGAAGGTGCTATAAAATTAGTATTATATGTCAAATATAAATAATAATATTAATGTAACTGTAAATAAGACTCATCAAATATAATAAAAAATCTTAGCTTAACGAGCCCTTAGAGGTAGTCTAGAACTGTAGATGGATTAGGCAAGCTATTCTTTTGATCTATTGCTTTTTTGTTACAATTTTATTTTATTTATATTGTTGTGCAATATCCTTGAGCCTTATTCAGAGTTTCAGACATGTTCCAACTTCTGATGCCAAATCACTGAAAAAAATCTAGCCACATACGAAGCCACTAACGCTTTTCCTTCTTGCGAAATTTACCCACATAGTAAAGAATATATCTTCAGCAAGTTTTTTGCTCTTCAATTTGATGGGGAGAATTTAAGATAGGCCCAAAACCGAATTTGGGTCGGCTCAGCAGTAAGGCCCATAAAATACGAGAGCATCGAACTACAGCTATTCGATGCAGACCCTCCCGCATTTGGAGGGTCCCACAGGACGAGTCTATAAATACCCCGCCCCTTGACCTTCCAGAAGATAGATCGAACCCGGGTACCAACCACTACCACATCGAACGTCCCTATTCGACACGCTTTATCGTTCGATACTACACATCATTCGACATTGACATTACTGATCCATATCAAGATCGAATCAGTTTCATTCGAGTTACATCAATATCGAATCACTGAGATTTGATACAACCGCATCGAACCAACTATCATTGAACTATATCAACATCGAACCAATCCCATTTGAGGCGCACATCGAACATCCTAAATTCGATATACACGTAGATTTGTCCTATTAGGATATCTAAAGCAATTCAATACTTGTAATAGACAGTAGGTGTTCCGGACCAAGTTAGTTCGTTTATTATATTGGATTAGCATTATTTTAGTTATTTGTATTCCAATTGTATTATTTTACTGTGTTCTGTTACCTTGACGAAATAAGACCAAAATATTGGCGTCGTCTGTGGGAACACCATTTGTATTGTATTTAGATATAAGTAGCTAGGATGACCAATTAACGTCATATGTTTGCAGATGAAAAGAGGGAATCAAGAAAGAAGATCAAAACGGAGACAGACGAAAATAGAAAGCGATTCGAGCCTAAAGAGTAGGCGCGGGACAAAGCAGAGAGTCAGTTATTGAAACAGTGGCAAGAATGTAAGATGGAGCCTTTAGGGGAATTCAAGATTGTGCAGCTATTTAGAGAGATCACCGAGAAAATAATAAAAATTGGGGCAGGAATGGACCGAATAATAGAGGCAGCTTTGGTGGACTGTCTCAGGCGCAATTCAGATATATTTGCATGGTCTAATTCTGATCTACTTGGGATAGACACTAGGATCATAGTACATCGGTTGAACGTAGACAAGAGCGCAAAACCGATACGGCAAAAGAAGCGGAATTTTAGCAAGGAGAAAAATGAAGCCGCTGAAAAAGAGGTACAAGAACTCTTAGCAGCACGACACATTTATATGATAATGTTCTCAGAATGGTTGAGCAATATCGTTTTAGTCTTGAAAAAAGAAGCGACATGGAGAATGTGCGTGGATTATACGGACTTGAACAAGCATTGTCCTAAGGATCCTTTTCCATTACCTCGGATAGACCTACTAGTTGATTCGACTGCGGGATGTGCGTTGCTAAGCATGATGGATGCGAAAAGTGGATTTCACCAGATATTCATGGTAGTGCAAGATCAGAGCACAATAGCTTTTGTCACGGATACCGGAGTGTACTGTTATAGGGTAATGCCGTTCGGGTTGAAGAATGCAGGAACAACATTTCAAAGACTGGTGGCCAAAATGTTTTACTATCAAACTGGAAAGTCAATTGAAGTGTATATTGACGACATGCTAGTGAAGAGTCTCAAGGTCGAGGAGCATGTGCGACATTTGGATGAGGCTTTCGCCATCATGAGAACCTATGGAATGAAATTAAACCCCAAGAAATGCGCTTTTGGGGTAATGGAAGGAAAGTTTCTAGGTTATGTGGTGAATGAAAGAGGAATTGAAGCCAATCCTGATAAAATAAAGGTAGTATTGGATCTACCATCACCAAGAACAGTGAGGGACGTCTAGTGTCTGGTGGGCTGTTTGACAGATTTGGGAAGGTTCATATCGACATCTGCAGAAAAGAACCTTCCCTTCTTTAAGGTGATGAAGCGAAGCAAAGATTTCATTTGGACGTCGGAATGTGAGAAGGCTTTCAGACAAATGAAAAATTATTTGGTGAGCCCACCATTGTTAGCCAAACCAGAGGAAAATGAAATGTTGTATCTATATCTAGCGGTATCCTCGCATGCCATCAATACGGTACTACTTAAGCAAAAGGAAGCTCAACAATTATCCATTCACTATGTGAGTAGAATTCTACAGGGGCAGAAAGGAATTACTTGGAAATAGAGTTGTTCGCATTAGCAATTGTTGTTACCGCACGGAAACTGAAACCATATTTTCAATCTCACCCAATCACGGTGGTGACAGACAAACCATTGAAGCAAGTGCTGGCAAGGCCCAAAACCTCTGGCAGATTGGTTAAATGCGCAATTGAGCTCAGTGAATTCGGATTGGAGTTTAAGCCGTGAACTGCAATCAAAGCACAGGCTTTAACGGATTTCATGGCTAAGACTCTGGGAAACAGTGTATCCGAGACCGCAAGCTGTATCTTTTCTATATCAAACCAAGTCGGGACCAGCAGGGCAACCACTACATGGATATTACACACGGATGGATCTGTAACCACTCACGGAGGAGGAATTGGAATCCACTTCTTGTCCCCAAAGCGAAGGGAATTTGAATTTGAATTTGCTAAATTACATGGTAACGAATAACGAAGCCGAGTATGAAGCAGTTATTGCCGGTGTCAAAATGGCTCTCGAACTCAACATTGAATATTTGGATATATTCACCGACTCGCTCTTGGTGGCAAATCATTTTTCGGGAAAGTATGAGACGCGAGAGGAGACAATGAAGTTGTATGCCGCAAAGGTAAAATAATTGGCAAAGAATCTCAAATTCTTTGACATTACTCAGATCCCAAGGGACGATAATGCAACAGCAGATGCGCTTTCTAAATTCGCGAGTTCTTCGGATATTCTGGTAGAGAAGCGAATCACACTCATGGCCGCTGACAAACCTTTGATCGGAATATCAAAATATAATGCTACGGAGGCACGGGTGGAATTCATATTGGCAATACAAGAAGACCCATCTTGGAAGGACGAGATTATGATTTATCTTCAGCAGGGTATTCTCCCGGCAGGTCCGAATGCACAGCGCAGAATGCGATATAAGACTTACAGATTTACTATCACCAATGGAGAGCTATACAAAAGATCTTTCGAAGGACCATTGCTGAGATGTTTGATTCCAACCCAAGCCGAATATGGCATGAAAGAAATCCATGCAGGGTGTTGTGGAAATCACTTCGAGGGACGAGCTTTGGCTCAACGGATATTGCACCAAGGATATTATTGGCCAACTCTATTAAAAGATGCGACAACCTTTTCAAGGAAATGTGACAGCTGTCAGTACCACACTCCTCTCATTCATAGACCTGCACACCAGCTACAACCCATCGACGTGGCATGTCCATTTGACCAATGGGGAATTGATATTGTAGGACCTTTTCCCCGGCCAAAGGTCAAAAAGCGATATTTGGTAGTGGCAGTTGAGTATTATACCAAATGGATCGAGGCGGAGGCTATGGCATCAATCACAGAGAAGAATATGATCGAGTTCATCTGGAAATACATCATATGTCGTTTTGGGATTCCGAGGTCTATTGTATGTGATAATGGCACGCAATTCAGCAAAAAGGAGATTAAATCATGGTTCGCGGACTTAAAGATATCACACAATCTGACTTCAGTATATCATCCCCAGTCCAATGGTCAAACGGAATCCACCAACAAAATATTGAAGGATTGTCTTGAAATGAGGGTGAGAAGCACGGGAAAAACATGGTCGGAAAAGCTTCAAGAAATATTATGGGCATATAGAACAACACCAAGAACATCGACACGGGAGACTCCGTTTGTTCTTGTCTACGGTACCGATGTTGTTTTGCCTGTAGAAATAGGTATGACGACGCGCATGATTAATGATTATGACCCAGAGCAGTCGGTCTGGTTAAGAAAAATGGATCTCGATATGACAGGATCGGCGAGGGATGATGCGTATCAACGCACAGTTGCTTTTGAGGCAGCAAAGGCCAAAAGCTATGATAAAAGGGTTCAATTCTGAAATTTTGAAGTAGGTGATTTGGTCCTAAGAAGCATTGCGGCAAAACAACATATCGGAAAGCTCGAACTGAAATGGGAAGGGCCTTTCAGAGTCATACGAGCAAGTTCACGAGGATACAATTACTTGGAAAATCTACAAGGGGTTCAACAGAAGCGTCCATGGAATGTGCAACATCTTAGGCGTTATTATGAATAGAAATTAAATCAATTTCATCTGATGCTCAGATAACTGTATGAACTAGGAAGACCTGAGTCCCATGCAAAATGGGAAACGTAGGCACCTCGATAAATATCATTATTAATTATTTTTTGAGTTACTAATTATAATTTCTATCCATCAAATGACGCATGTGGAGATGACGGTGGGATAAGAGGCCCAACGAGGTCCAACCCCTCATGCACGACGAAAACATCATGACGGTAGGATAAGAGGCCCAACGAGGTTCAACCCCTCATGCACAACGGAAGCATCATGACGGTGGGATAAGAGGCCCGGCGAGGTCCAACCCCTCATGTACGATGGAAGCATCATGACGGTGGGATAAGAGGCCCAACGAGGTCCAACCCCTCATGCACAACACGAGCGTCATGACGGTGGGATAAGAGGCCCAACAAGGTCCAACCCCTCATGCATGACGAAAGCATCATGAAGGTGGGATAAGAGGCCCAACGAGGTCCAACCCCTCATGCACGACACCAACATCATGACGGCGGGATAAGAAGCCCAAAGTGGTCTGATCTCTCAGGTATAGCACAAACACCCTAACGGTAGTATGAAATGCCAAAAATGCTTAACTTTCCATATCAAACGCAATCATTGTAATGGATATGACAAATGACATCGAAAACCACTATAAAACATAAAATAACTATGAAATCGACAGCAGGCAAAGAACGATCAAACATGCCTTGGAATGGATTAGAGAGAAAAAGTTTTGCATATAAAATGTAAATCAAAAATTATGATATCAAGCGGCAGAATTGGTTTCTATCAAGAACCGCTGCGAGAGAGTTACAAAGACTACATACAAAACAAAAAGGCCTAATATCATCAAAATAATGTAACCTAAATACTGCTACTCAGTCGAAGACTGGGGGACTCTGAAAGAAGGATCACACCCACGGAACGTGCAAAATTGGCACAATTTCCTTGAATTTGATCCTCTGTGAGAACCAAATCATCTGCTTGTGCCCAACCTTCGGGCAAAATAACCATCTCTTTCAGAGGGATCGTCAAGTTGATATCTGCTCGGAGAAATAAAATTCTGATCATTGAGCAATTGATCAGGCACATTACCCTCCGTCATAAAAACTCCAACATCTCGAGAAGGATACATTCCAGTTGGCAAAATCATTGTTGGACCAAGAATCTTCAATACAGGTTTCATCTTATTTCCTTTATTCGCAGCCACAACAGGCATGCTTTCAAACCCGAAACCCTAGGAGGACTCGACAGAAAAATCGTAGACTTGGACGTTTTGGGAGGCAGTTCGGCTTTATCACCACTCTAACCAAAAACGTCGTGAAGGGCCTTTTCGATCCTCTCTGACTCGATCAAAGTAGCATTAGGAGCGCATTTATCTTTCCTTTTCGCGTCAAAGGCGAACTCGGTTTCAAAGAACTTGAGCCTATCACGTTTTTGTTTTTACGATCGCGCCATACAGCATAAAATGAATCACCTGGCTTAGGGGTATGTAAATCATCATCATCATTACCGCTAGCCTCCGGGATCTCCATTCTCGGACCACGACTCGCATCTAGCATATCTTTTCGGAAACCCTCTCCCAGGTGTCCAAGATAACTAGCTTGATCGACGCCAAGTTTCATTCCATATTTCATGTCCGCAGCACCACGAAGTAACTCAAGAAATTTATAAACATTACTCTGCATAAAATTTTGGGCAACGGGAACACTTGTAATCCTCCGACTCGAAATTTTGGATTCGACGACCCAAATTAGCAATTATATTGTCCGACGCTTTAAGAGAAGAATTTTCACGCTTCAAAGAGTCATTCTCTTTTTTCAATGCGGATATTTCAACACGCAATGCATCAACATTTTCTTCAGTTTTCCTAGCCTTAACTTCAGCATCATGTGCATTGCGTACAACCTTAAATGCCATTTTTTCTGCCTCTCTGGCGCGCTTCAATGCATTGCGTCGGCTATAATCGCCGCTACGAATATTGGCCCGTAGGCTATCGACTACAGTATTGTGTTGGCTCTGAACCTCAGCTAAACCACTATAATCCCTGCACAGTCGATATACTGTTATAATAATAGTAGCAATAAGTAAGCGCCCAAAGCGAGCCATATCCCGGTATCCTAACCGATCTATTACAACTTGACGATCCAATTGAGGCCATAGACTCTGCGTTATCTCTGCTTCCTGTTCCTCCCTCAATCTATATCCGCCCAACATAGTGCTCAACGACTCTGAATTCTCGTCGTTGAGAAAATCATAATTAACAAGGCTCCTTGGAGGGGCCAGTCTCGAGTTCCTCGAAGGTCGAGGACGCCTAAATGGAGGCAGAGAGATGTCTTGAGCTTCTTGAGCAAATTCTTCCTCCGCCAATTTCCTCTTAGCGGCGGCGTACCAATCCTCATCCCCTGAACGGGAGGAGCTCGCTGCATTAGTATTTCGCACGCTCCTGAATGTGGGATTAGATGCATTGAATCTAGTCAAATTGGCAGCAATTCTCTCATCTTCCGCATCAATTTCTTCCATTATCCGGATATGACAATTGGTCCAAACCTTAATACGTCCACCAGTGGCGGTAGCCATCATCACCAATCTCCGTGGACAACATCCTCGTGATGTTCGAAATCGCTCACAATGGGCACCTGAGTAGCTGCACTAACGCCACTGATCCTCGTGGTAGAACGATCAACTGGAGAAGTATCAGAATGACCCGCATCCCAATTATCAGAGAGATTTCCAGGGCCCGTAGTCGCAGATTCGTTTCTTGCAATCTCACCTGGGTTATCTTCCGAAGAAATACTGGCAAAAGACGGGCCCACATCAGAGGCCACACTTTCCTCACTCATTTTCCCAACATCATAAATATTCTCGGTTGACACAACAGGTTTACTCCGATTTCTAGACTTTGTCCTTGCCATGTCAGATCAATTATGAAGTAATATCTGGATCGCTGTAGCTCGAAAATGTTAAACGCGCATCGAACCCTTGAAATTCGATGCGGCTGGAAGGTCGAACACTGGCAGTTCGATGTTAACTATATCGAACGTTGGCGATTCGATATTACGAGTGTCGAACACACTTCGTTCGATGCGGTTGGAGAGCGGTTAAAAAACTCCTTTGGGAAAGAAAATAAGAATGAGGTGGAAATTGGCCCCTTATATAGGCTCGTACACCACCAACTGTCACGATCGCATCGAACAGATCTCATTCGATGCACCCGCATCGAATTCATCCAATTTGATGTCTGCATCAACATGCATCGAACTGCTATTGTTCGATGCGCCTGCATCAAATTACCAAAATTCCATGTTGTCCTCTGTTACATGAAACGACAGGATTTCGTCGCGTTCAAAATTTTACCATCAACAAAAAACATCGCGCAAGATCTTTTAAGTTTGGAGACCGCTCTCTCATTGACACCGTCTCTCAAACTGGGAGGACTATGTGATGGGGAGAATTTAAGATAGGTCCAAAATCGAATTTGGGCCGGCCCAACAGTAAGGCCCATTTCATACGAGAGGATCGAACATGACTTGTTCGATGCGGTTCCCGCATCGAACTACAGCTATTCGATGCTGACTCTCCCGCATTTAGAGGGTCCCATGGGACGGGGTCTATAAATACCCTGCCCCTGACCTTCCAGAAGATAGATCGAACTCGGTACCAACCACTACCACATCGAACGTTCCTATTCGACACACTTTATCGTTCGATACTACACATCATTCGACATTGACATTACTGATCCATATCAAGATCGAATCAGTTCCATTCGAGTTACAACAATATCGAATCACTGAGATTCGATACAACCGCATAGAACCAACTATCATTGAACTATATCAACATCGAACTAGTCCCGTTCGAGGCGCACATCGAATATCCTAAATTCGATATACACGTTAATTTGTTCTATTAGGATATCTAAAGCAATTCAATACTTGTAATAGACAGTAGGTGTTCCGGACCAAGTTAGTTCGTTTATTATATTGGATTAGCATTATTTTGGTTATTTGTATTCCAATTGTATTATTTTACTGTGTTATGTTACCTTGACGAAATAAGACCAAAATACAAGCAATACTTTAACAATTTTTATGATCTTGCCGCGCGACAGAATTTTAGATCCAAGATCAAATAGTCCATAAGACAACAAATTTTTTTTGCAAGCCCGGTTAAACCCGTTGAAGAGCCCTAACAATCATGTCATATACCAATATCAATAGCTTTCAAAAAAAAAGTATTATTGTTGTATAAAGATCCTCTAAGGCCTAGTTTGTTCCGGCGAAAAATGGGAAAATGAGGAAAATGAGGGAAAACAAGGTTTTCTAGAAAATTCCTTAGAAAAATAAAATATTTTTCTTTCTTTTCCTGTGTTTGGCTCGTAATGACTTTCCAAGGAAAAAATTTAAGCTTTTTTGTATTTCTTATAATCTAACCGTTTAAAATTCATAATTATACTTTATACTTTGAAATATGCATTAAAACAAAAAAAGAAGTTATTTTAATTTCGTTAACATTTTTATTACTATTTTATGTAAAATATCAGTAACTTGCATAACTTTATTTCATGCGTACTATGATAATTATCTTTAAATATATGTGTTATATATAATATAATTAAAAAAAAACTTGTGCAACGAAAATAAAAATAAAACTGAGATATTTACTCACCTTGTGTAGATGAAGAAGATTGCTATGTATAATTAACAAGATACAATTTAGTTTATATAGAGACTAACAAACGAAAATTTTGTTTAAATTGGTGGGAAAATAAAACTTTGGGAGAATTACACAAAGTACCCCTCAACTATGGGTAAATTACACAAAGTACCCCTCCTCTTTGGGAAATTACACAAACTACCCTTATGGTCAAAAAAATTAAAATAATTAAGACAACCTGTCAAATTCAAATCATAGATGAGACTAAAATTCGCAGATAATTTATTTTTTCTTAGAAGAAGCTATTTACTATCAACATTTTTGTCTTTTTAAACGAGATAAATGAGGTTTAATGCAATGATTTTGACTTATTTTTTATTTTTTGTGCAAAATAATTGAAGAGCATGAATTTACATTCAATAATTTGAAATAAAAAAATTACGAAAAATCGGTCATCAGGGTAGTTTGTGTAATTTTCCAAAGAGGAGGGGTACTTTGTGCAATTTACCCATAGTTGAGGGGTACTTTGTGTAATTCTCCCTAAAACTTTTTTAAATTTTTAGAAGAGATTGGGAAAGTTTTGATGAAATTTTCCCACCTTATTTTAGGAAGTGAGATAAAATTTTAAAATGGGAGATAAGATTTCACACGCTCGTTTTCCTCTTCTTTCCAAGATTTTCCCTTATTTTCCTCTCTTTTCCAATATTTTATTTCTTTTCCAGAAAAATCTTAAATTACCAAACAGTAGGAAAAAAAAATTTCCTTCAATATTTCTTTTTCCCTATTTTCCGGGGAAACAAACTAGGCATAAAGGTAAAATCATATTCTTGGAGCACTCATCCAAAAGATGGCTTCTAAAACTTTGTGTAATTTCCCAAAGAGGAGGGGTACTTTGTGTAATTTACCCATAGTTGAGGGGTACATTTGTGTAATTCTCCCTAAAACTTTTTAAATTTTTAGAAGAGATTGGAAAAGTTTTGATGAAATTTTCCCACCTTATTTTAGGAAGTTTGATAAAATTTTAAAATGGGAGATAAGATTTCACACGCTCGTTTTCCTCTTCTTTCCAAGATTTTCCCTTATTTTCCTCTCTTTCCCAATATTTTATTTCTTTTCTAGAAAAATCTTAAATTACCAAACAGTAGGAAAAAAAAATTTCCTTCAATATTTCTTTTTCCCTATTTTTCGGAGAAACAAACTAGGCATAAAGGTAAAATCATATTCTTGGAGCACTCATCCAAAAGATGGCTTCTAAATCAGTAATTCATATATCATCAAAGCAACGTGCATGTACTTCAAATTATAGTTGCTTTGGTCACTCACAGTGCATTCTTTTAATCTGAAGTTCTAACGACGTTTACTTGAGAACTAGACATTTTAATTTTTTTAACACCGCAACAAGTTATTATTACGTACATCCCAAAAGTTTGTCAAAAATCAATTAATTATGGGATACGCGATTTCAAAAAACTGGCACCACACCACATAGGTTCTTTCAAACTCCACAGAGATGTGTATTTAACGGTTTGAGCAATTTTTCTAATACTAAATGTCATGTACTGGCATTTCTAGAACATGCGTCGGTAGCTTGCCACTTGCCAGCATACACAGATTCAATCACTTAGAATAATATTGATGATGATTTCATGATTATATTGTTGATGACTTAAGATTAGGATTCTTGATTCCACTTTCGATTGATAATAATATAATTGAGAAGAATCAGGAAGAAAGAGGTGTCGACCACTGATTGAAACCATTTTACTTCATACACGTGGCGACATATATAAGATAAACGACAAATTAGCAAAACTAAAACTCACGTGCTAGATAAGCAATGATGTTGACCTAACCATGACTTTAGTAACATATAATTTTCAAATCTTTACAATTCGGCCACGTAACTGCACCGCTCCAAATATATGTTTAATTTATCTATGAGATAAAAAAAAAACAAAAATCAACATATAAAATACATCTTTTTCTACCATCTTTGTAAATGTTCCCCATTTGTCTAATTGTTTCTATTTTATAATTAATCATTGGTTTTAATTTCTCTCCTAATATCTTTGTAGATAGCATGTCACTTGCCTTCAAATTAGGAATGAAATAGTAGCTTATACCTTGTAGATTGAACAAAATTTATAATGAAAATGTCAAAATATTCTTATTCCGAAGCCAAAATTACAAAGGAAAGAGAAATTCATTAGTAGACATAAATTATATATAATATATATATATATATGTTATTAATGAATGAGAAAATTAGACTAGTTGACAAATATATATAGAATCGTTTATTAGTAGACATAATACGATTCTTAAAATTTAAATAGCCTAACATCGAATTTATTAACCACATGTACAAAAGTAAATAGGGACAAAGCCATGACTACCATCGCAACCTGATTTTTCTTATAAAATAAATATTTGTAGAGCTAAATTCTTATAGATTTTATTAGAAATAGTAAATCCTTATGATTTTGTTCTATGTTTAATTTATTTTACAAATAGTAAGTCATCCACGACATAATCAACTTCATTCAAATAATTAGTCCATCATTATAAATTTATTCATTTTACACGTTATTATTAATTTCTTAGGTGTACAGTGATCAATTACATATGCTTTCATTTCAATCCTAGTTTTAAAGAAAGTGAATTTTAGAAAGATATTAGGAGAGGAAATCACAGATCAAATATTAAACAGATTTTATTTAAATTAATGAATAAAACACGTGGTAAACATTTAAAGATATAGAAAAATAATTTTTATATGTAGAAGAAGATCTTGTTTTGAAAGTAAGCTTAATTGTCATCGGCAATACGGTAAAGCATCCTTTCGCGAACAAATTCCTGGCCTTTATATGAGAGTTCCTTTAATTAATCCAAATGCTACATAATATATATATATATATATATATATATGATGAAATTATAACATGATAAAATCAGTGAATCACCATATTCTTATTTCAGATACATGTCTAACAAACAGGCCAATAAATACAGCTATCCATTATATTCATCAAACTCTAAATTAAGTTGACCCCAAAACATCTCTATTATAAAAAAAAAGAGGCTCCAAAGTGATGATAAGACGCATATCACGAGCCAATTCGATCCAATACGAAGAAAACTTTAACAGTGACAAAAGCAGTAGCCGTTTGAACAAGGGTGTGCCCAACATTTTGCCGAACAAACGGTGCTGCAATCGTCCTCGATATTGCATCTTATACCCTTAAATGTCTTTTTATCATTAATAATAATTTTAGCAGTTGCGTCCAATTTTTGTTGCGTATTGATCTTGTCTGTTGCTAGTGGCACTCCTTGTGATAGTACTGTACAAAAGAACATAACAATTACTAATCATCTGAATATGAAAAAAGAAGAAGAAAAGCGTGATACATAATAATATAATATAGTACATGAGGCTCAAGATAAAAGAGAGAAAGAAGTAAACTTACCAGTTGCCAGAAGTGTCATGAGGAGGAGTAGTAAAACTAATTTTTGGGATGCCATTTTGGTAAAGTTGAGACTTTAGATGATTGCTCCTTAATTAAGTACTGTACTGGAAAGAAGACAAATGATTGTTGTACTAATAATAAGAGCTACGGGGCGAATATATAGAAGTCATGTCAACTAATAAGCCTGATTTCTTTATTTCTCCATTTATGATTACGTATAGGGTGAGGTGAGATCAGAACTAAAGCAGAGTAAATTGCAGAACCTACCCTTTTATTATATTCAATTGGCAAGTAAGTAAGACCATGTGTTATTTTAATTATCAAAGGACTCCTTGTGATATTAACTTATTTGCAAATATCCATACTATACTACCAAGAGATCCTATGTTAATTCTTTTCATTCAACAAGGGTGGTTGCAAATAAAAAATAACATAGGGGTTATTTGCTAATTAGAAATAACAGATGGCAGTTTTTGCTCTTAACAAATTTAAAAAACAATTAATAGATATTCTTGTAAGATATTATTTTATTCTCTAAATTCACCATTTAATTTGCTTGAACCCCGGGTTTACCTTGTCCGTGCGAGTTCCCACATCATAAAAAAAATAAAAAAAATCACCATTTTAATTTAGAGTTAATATTCTCCATTGTCGCAGATTGCAATAGTTTCATATTTTTGCAGGGGTAATGTATGGAAGAATTGCTTTTGTACGTACAATGATGGAGCTAGTAGTTATAAGATTCTGTTTACACGTCTCACGTATGTGTGATTCTTAATTGGGAGGAACAATTAGCTATTTTGTTACATCGTGCTACCTGAAAATTATAAATAGAAGTATAGAACCCTTATAATTATTTTTTTAAATTCCTTTAAATATATATTTGGAGAACTGAATATGGGATGACAAGCAAAACAAGTCAAAACTGATTCAAGAATTGGACTACTTGCATGATAGCATCTAATAAGTAATAACAAATATTTGGCCGAAGTAAAATACCATAGTCCGATATCAAAATACAAAGAAAGAAAAACAAAAAAAATAACAGAGAGACTATATATTATATTCTGTCTTTAGAGTTTAGACTAAGGTTAGAGAGAAATATTATGAAATAAGAATATTGTGACTGCAGGGGACACGGAAATTCATGTAATAATTTAGTTAATATCTTCCTGATATTTAGGATTTAGTTAATATCTTCCTCATAATTTAAGATCTTAACTAAATCAGCTTGATCTTTTAGCATAAAGAATTAGTTACACAGAGGTACTATTAGCAAGTGGCAACTATAAATTATGTCTATTTTTGTGCGAATATAACCTGTAAAGATCTGGCATACTGGCACACTGTTTTTTTTTTTTTTTTTTAATATTTTATATTGTGGGGTCGTTACTTTTTAAAAGCAAATAGTGACTGTATAACAACAACACATCGCTAAGTGCACTAACCTAGACAAAAATAATCTCCACTCATACTCAAAAGTGGATACTAATCAACTCATGATCAGCGACAAATAATCTCCACACATTTATTGTATGTGTTACACAACAATTGCTTAAATATAAACCTTATTAAATTGAGAGAATCGATCTTCATTGACAGGATTAGTTGAACTATCTACATCATTATCTTCATTATACAAAAACTTTTGAAAAGCTGCTATAGTGCTTGATGAGTTTTAATTCGTGTAATTTTTTTTGCAGTTATTTGTAGGCTTCTAATAGGATAAATTCAATAATTAAATACATGGTTGTGTTATTTTCTCAAAATAACATGTTTGTAATTAGCATAAATTCAATTATTATACATAGTTGTGAAGTTAAAAATTAGAATAAGGGTAAGAAGGTCATTAACACAAATAAGTGGCAAGATTAAAAATATTTGGTCAATTAGCCCAAGCAAACATATGGTTATTATTTTTTGTTGGGTTTAATCTAGGGTACCAATTTGGCTAACCATGCAACCTAATAATAATACCCAAGACTATTAATAAGGGTAAATTAATAGTCATGTGACTATTAATTTTTAAAGCAAACGAGTCCGTAGTATTTTGTTTTGGTCAGCCAAAAAAGAACATCATTAAATATGGGGAGTTCAAGGAGCACTATAACCTGTTATGAGGGGAAATTAATAGAGGCATTACAGAAACACCTTATCCTTGTGGCTGCGCAAAGGAGATTGACTGACACCAATAGGAAAAGGATAAAAGAAGTTAGTATTGTTAACCTTAATCCAACTTCAACTATGGGTAAATTACACAAAGTACCCCTCCTCTTTATATTTGTTTGGCTCTTTTGCATCAGTTCGTGCTTCATCGATCAAGAATGTCGAAAACAAATATTCAATTTTCAATCGTTAGTATCTCACAAGTTAGATTAGGACTTGGTTTTTGTACTAATAACGTCAAAATATCGAAATTGTGTGTGTTTGATATGTTGTCATGAACTTTTATTTTCGGCCTTTGCCAATTTCTCTTTTAATTTTTTGTGTGCTCCAAATATATATATATATATACATATATATATATATATATATCACAATTAAACACAAATCCACTACTAAAATGAATTAGTTGGAGAAAATGGGATATTGCTGTAGTGGAGGTTGTGATTGTGAGAGTTGAGAAAGACGTTGAATTCTTTTTTTTTTTTTGTTTTTTTGGTGAAGGAGAAAGAGGTTGGGTTAAAGATAAAAGTCATACGATGATAATAGGCCCAATACTATTTGGAAGACTTTAAGTTGAATGGAAGAATTAAAAATGAGCTGATCCTGTCAAAATACGACTGGGCTTTTTCAGAATTCTAATTAAGTGAGTAGACCCAATGATAATCCACCAGCCCGCTGTACCATTTTTGACAAACCTAGTTTCCATTCTCACTAAATTGACAAATAATTAGAAACTAAAGGTAGCCGCTTGTCTTTTTTTTTTTTTTTTTGGTGAAAGTTTATCAGAGTATTTTGCTAAGAGGTTGAAGTTTTGAGCAAATCTCCTGTAGTTAGTCGTTTATCAACCACATTATGATGGACAAAATTATGCATATGAATATATATTATTATTATTATTATTATTATTATTATTATTATTATTATTAGTGACAAAACATGGGACAACATCTGTATTTCAACTATTATGTTAAGCATAAAATTTTTGTAAGAAAATAAAATAAAATGCTAATTATTTTATGTTACGAATTTGTAGATTGGCAATAAGGCAATTTTATTAAATAAAGAATTGTTTTTTTTTTTGGAAATCAGAAGCTTTATTCCAGTAACCAAACAGTAGGGTGCAACATCAGCCCTCAGTACAGGCATTACAGACCACATCAGAACACAGACAGCCTCCCATTACAAATCCCTTGCCACAACCTCTCAGCCATGCATCCAAAGCAACTGCACTAGCTACCTAACTTGTCACAGTACATACTCATTTTAGTGTGTCTCTTAACTCTAGTTTTCATCTCCTCTATGATTCTAGCACTTATATTCTCTCCCCTCTTGTATGAAGTGTTGAATATCACTCCATTTCTTTCTCTCCATATGGCATAGACAGTCTCAGCAGTAGCCATTTTCAGTATTCCCTTCTTTTTTGTTCTCTCAATGATCCACTTCAGCTCAGTTTCCCACATTTCAGGTTCATGCCTGATCTTCATCCACTTCATAACCTGCTTCCAGATATCACCAGTCACTTTGCAGTTAAACATAAGATGGTTCAGACTTTCCTCTTCATCACAAAATGCACATTTGAGCTCCACATTCATGCCAAACTTTTTCAGCCTATCTTTTGTAAAGAGCATGTGTTGGCAGCATAACCATAGAATGAAGCTGGCTCTAGGTTTAGCAAGATTACCATAGAAGATTTTTCTCCAGTTCACATTGGCTTTTTTTTCCTCTAATGCTCCAGTATACTTTTCTAGTGCTGTATCTCCCATTCTCTACTGCCTTGTTCCACTACTCATTGTTCCTCATCTTTTCTCTGATTTTGAACATCCTTTTGATGATCCAGGAGCATCCAGTACCAGGCTTGAAGCTTGTCCAGTCTTCATTATCCTTCATATATATATTGTGAACCCACCTCACCCAGAGCTTGTCTGCTTTTCTCGCCACATTCCAGAGCATCTTTGCAATGTTTGCTCTGTTCCAGGGTTCAAGCTCAATGACATTCATCCCTCCCTCTTTCTTGGCATCACATATGTGCTCCCATGCCACTGGAGCTTTTCTGCTTGCCATATCTTTCCCTGTCCATAGAAAGACTCTGCATCTAGCTTCAATAAGACTTAGCACATTTTTTGGCATAAGGAATGCTTGTATCCAGTAATTTGACATAGAGAAAATAATACTTCTGATCAGTTGCATCCTCGCTGCATAGCTCAGCAATCTGCTGCTCCAGTGGGTAATTCTGGACATGATCTTGTCTATGAGAGGGGTGTAGTCTTCAATCCTGAGCTTCTTGCTGGCCAGAGGGACCCCAAGATACCTCACTGGTAATGCCCCCTCCATGAAACCTGTTTCCTCCAGAATCTTTTTCCTGTCCTCCTCTTTTGTACCTCCAAAGAAGACCCTGCACTTTGTATGACTAGCTTTCAATCCAGTAGCCTTTGAGAAGATTGTAAACCTGTCCATCATGAGTTTTACAGATACTTCATCACCTCTACATAGGAGCATCAGGTCATCTGCAAAACATAGGTTAGTGATGCCTAGGCTCTCACACTTAGGGTGAAAGTTGAAGTTTGGCTCTTTTCTGAGTTCTTGAAGCTGTCTATGTAGATATTCCATAATGAGCACAAAGAGTAGTGGGGATATGGGGTCCCCCTGTCTCAAGCCCCTCTTTGCTGTGACCTCCTCAGTAATTTCTCCATTGACCATATACTTATAAGTAATTGTCCTCACACAAGCCATGATCCACTTGATGAACTTGCCAGGGAATCCCATCTCAGACATGATCATCTCCAGAGCCCCCCATTCCACTGTATCATATGCCTTTTGGATGTCCATATGAATGATACATCTAGGAGAGGATCCCTTCCTTCCATATCCTTTCACCATCTCTTGAGCCAACATAATATTGTCATGAATATTCTTGCCAGGTAAGAATGCTGATTGGCTGTCATCCACCACTCTGTTAATCACTTCCCCCAGCCTTGCAGTCAAGATCTTTGTGATGATCTTTAGGACTGTGGTGCAGCAAGATATAGGTCTCATATCCTTCACAGTTCTAGCATCAGGTGACTTTGGTATAAGTGAAACCATGGTGCAGTTGAACCCTCTATATATTTCCCCTTCCTGGAAGAACTCTCTTACTACCTTGCTAACATCATACCCAATGATGTTCCATGTCTTCTTAAAAAATAGAGCATTATACCCATCAATTCATGGGGCTTTCAGATCCCCAATGCTGTTCAAGGCTTGTATGATCTCTTTATCTTGAATGGGCTTGATCAGTTTGAGGCTCCCCTCTCTAGGGATGGTTCTACCTCTCCTAATCACTGTGATACCCACTCCCTGGACCATATCAACTGATTCCCCCACCAAGCTCTTGTAGAACTTGACAATTTCTTCCTCAATGAGTTTCTGTTCAGTAAGAGTCTCTCCTGTTAATGCAGTCAGCTTATGCAGTCCATTTCTCTTGTTTTTCTCCTTAGTTGAAGCAAAGAAGTATGCATTGTTTCCATCACCTAGCTGTAGCCAGTCATTCTTTGATCTCTGCCTTAGTATATCTTCCTCAGTTTGATGTTGATTGAGCAATCCCCTCTTCAGCTTCTTGCTCTCCTCTAGGAGGCCAGCATTGAAAATATCATTTTCAATAGCTTTTTGTACCTTCTCCAGATTGCTCCTAGATTCAATGATCTGTTGAGATATACCAGTGTATCCCCTTGCTATATTCTTCAATGGCTTTTGTAGTCTTTCCAGTTTTCTCCAGAGACATTGCATGACTGTGTGACCTCTTACTTCCTTGTTCCAGCTTTTATCCACTTCATTGTAAAATCTACTATCCCTGACCACTATGTTCATGAACCTGAAGCTGGTATGTTTAACCTTTCTTCTCCTTTCCTAAATACCCTTAATCATAGCATGGTCTGATATACCATTAGGGCATACTTCAAACTTGATGTCCTCATGAGTGGTGTACCATTCAATATTAGCTATTGCCCAGTCAATTCTAGAGTAAATCAGCCCCTCACTTTGATGGCTGTTGGACCATGTGTGGTAAGGTCCAGTAGTTTGAGCTTCATGTAACTCCAAGTTGCTCATCATCTGGATCATGTCTTCATATTCCTGTTGTCTTACTCTATTGCCCCCAATCCTGTCATTCAAATGCATGACATTGTTGAAGTCTCCCATGCATAGCCATGCCCCTTGTCGCATTCTGCCAATCCTCTCCATGTCTTTCCATAAGTTTTTCCTCTGTACCAGGGTATTATGTGCATACACTGCTGTTAGCCAGTATAGGAAAGCTCCTCCAGTGCTCTTGACTTTGATGTGCATCATCTGATCAGTTTGGTAAGTCTTCTCAATAAGGACTTGATTAGGGTCCTATAGGCACCAGATGCGCCCATTGGGATGGCTGTTATAATTGTCTTCTAAGTTCCATTTCATCTGAAATCTCTTTCTAATCTTGCTGGCTTTGGTTTCCTTCACTCTAGTTTCCACCAGTATGACAATGGCACAGTGTTGTGTTGAGAGGTAAGAGCTGACCTCTCTGCACCTTGTCACTTTATTCATGCCCCTAATATTCCAAGATAGGATCATGGTCCTGGATCTAGCTCCCCTATAAAGCCATCTCCATGCCTTAGGGGGGCAAATCCATTCTGTGTACTCCCTTCCTTTTGCTTCCTGTTCTCACTTCTCTCCTTTGTACTTTTTTTGTTTGACAGTACTGTACTCCATTCACCTTCCCCCTCTTCCCTTTGTTTGGTCTCTATTTGGTTCTTTCCTGCCTCACTTTGTTCATTGACCGGTTCTCCTCCTCCTTCATCTCTATTACTGCTGTTCACTTCATTCTTCTTCTCTATAAGTTTAGGCACCCACACCTTTCCATCCTTTCTTCCATTCTTTTCCTTGCTCCTCTTCAGTTCACAGTTATGCCCTATCCTCAAGCATATATTATAGTAATGTGGTTTACTCTCATACACCACCTTCTGTGTTACCTTTCCCCTTCTTGGATCATTCAGTATGATCTCCTCCTTCAGTGGCTTTGATACATCTACTTCCACTAGTATCCTAGCATATGATACCATCAGCTTCTTAGATGTGCATTCATCTGTGACCACTGGCGCCCCTATTGCACTAGCAATCTTCCCAATGCTAGACTCACTCCAAAGGTGCACTGGTAAGTTTGGTAATGTGATCCATAGTGGCACTATTTTCATCTCATCAGAGATGGAGAAACCAGGTTCCCACTTCTTCAGGAACATTGGTTTGCCATAGATAGTACATGGTCCTCTTGTCAGAACCTCCTCTCTATCCCTCTCATTTTGAAATTTCAACATGAAATATCCTGTATCATGATAGTATATTTCAGGCATTATCACAGAGCTCCAAACCTTTTCTATGAACAGTTTCACTGCCTTCATAGTCAGGTCATCATTAATGACATACATAATCAGTGTGTTCCCCCAGAATTTGATCTCAGACTCAATGTCCTCCTCCTCAATATCCACTTCTATCTCTCCTTCTACAATTTTTGGGGCAAAGAATCTAATTGCTTTACCATGAGTAGAATCTATGTTACCTGTAATAGCATCAATCCAAGGTGTCTTTGCCTTTTCTGGTTCTCTCTCTGTTTCCTTCTGTATGCTCAGTGGAGGGAACTGCGAAGCTAAATCAATCCTTACAATGTTCTCCGGCGGCGGCGATCTGCTCCCCGTCGGTGATCTTAGCTCATTTATCTCCTCTGTATCTTTCTTCTCCCCACATTGTTCTTTTCCAGCCAATCGTACCTGGATTTGAGACCTGGGGGTGATCGACGACTCCGTCGCATGTTGCTGCGTGGTCGCCTTCTTCGGCGGCCGGCCCACGCGCCGCATGAGTGATGTTACTCTCTCTGCCACGCGCTCTGTGTGTTTTTCGCACCTAGTGGAGGTGAAAGTTTTTTAATGATTAAATAAAGAATTGTTATATATAATGATAATGATTCTAAGAGAACTTCACAATCGACATATATAGTATCATATTCATATAGCATTTGGGTTCAAAGAAGTTTAATTATTAATGTAGGAAAATATTCTATGACTCTTTCATTAATTCTCAAAGGTATTTATACAATTACAATAAACTTGCAAAGCAAGAATCCTATCTAAGGAAATATATCTAAAGATATATACAAATATACATACAAATATACTAATACATCCCCGCAGTCAAAACGGGAGGTTCACGAACATTGAGACTGTTTCTAAAATCATCAAAAAGTACGCGAGGAAGACCCTTCGTAAAAATATCAGCAATTTGGTGTCGAGAAGGGACATGAAGAACCCGAACTTCACCGCGAGCAACCTTCTCACGAACAAAATGAATGTCCATCTCAATATGTTTGGTGCGTTGATGTTGCACCGGGTTATTGGATAAATAGATGGTACTAACATTATCACAATGAATGATGGTAGCCTTAGATATAGGAAAATGAAGCTCAAGCAAGAGGTTGGGCACCCAACATGACTCGGAAACAACGTTGGCAACCCCCCTATATTCGGCCTCGGCGCTTGAGAGTGAGAGTGTGGCTTGGCGTTTAGCGGACCAAGAGATAAGATTATCACCAAGATACAAATAATAACCCGAAGTCGACCGACGAGTATCCGGACACCCACCCCAATCGGCGTCCGTGAAAGAGACCAAAGACTGCTTGTTTCGACTTGGAGAGATGGAGGCCGAAGTCGACCGTGCCCTGAACGTACTGAATAATTCTTTTCATGGCAGCCATGTGTTCAGTCATAGGAGCATGCATATGAAGGCAAACTTGCTGAACGACGTAAGAGATATCCGGACGAGTAAAGGTGAGATACTGTAAAGCACCAGCAAGACTCTGAAATAGGGTCTGATCCGGAAAAGGAGTACCCGAAAAGGCACTAAGCTTGGCCTAAGTGTCAATGGGAGTAGCGGCGGATTTGCATGAGGCCATGCCGGCGCGCTCGATAATCTCCAAAGCATATGTCTTTTGAGAAAGAAAAAGACCATCCTTGTAACGTGAGACGACAATGCCCAAGAAATAGCTCAGTGGACCTAAATCAGTCATAACAAGCTCCGCAGAAAGACGAGACATAAGAGAGCAATGAAGAGAATCCGAAGAGGCAGTAAGCACAATATCATTAACATACAATAAGAGGAACGCAAGATCCGAGCCATGCCGATAAATAAACAAAGAATGATCTGACCTACTGTGCGTGAATCCAATAGTGCGTGCAAAATCAGCGAACCGCTGATACCATGCGCGGGGCGCATTTTTCAGTCCATAGAGCGACCTCTTCAACAAGCAAACATGATCAGGATAAGTCGGATCTCGAAATCCCAATGGCTGATGCATATACACGGTCTCCTCCAAATTACCGTGAAGAAAAGCGTTCTTGACGTCCAGCTGATGTATGCTCCAAGAAAGAGAGAGAGCAATACTAAGAACAATCCGTATAGTCGCTGGTTTGACCACGACGCTAAACGTATCAAGACAATCAATGCCAACCTGCTGAGACCTGCCATCACCAACAAGACGAGCTTTGTGGCGCTCAAAAGAACCGTCAGATTTAGATTTATGACGAAAAATCCACATAGAGCGTATCAAATTCACATTAGGGGGTCGGGGTACAAGTTCCCTAGTCTTATTTGTAATAAGAGCATTAAACTCATCTAGCATGGCGATTTTCCAATTAGGATCAGAGAACGCAAGCTTGGGATTTTTAGGAAGAGGGGAAGGAGTGATAGTGGAGGTAAGATTAAAGTGGTGTTTGGGAGTAACAATGCCATGCATGCTACGTGTGGACATGGTCCGTGAGGGAAGAGCCGCGGGTAGCAGAGCGGGGCGGACCCGAGGCGGAGATGGGGAAGGAGGAGGAGGTGGTGGTGGCGGAGATGGAGGAGGAGTAGGTGGTGTTGGCGGAGCCAAAGGTGGAGAGGGCGACGCCGCGGGTGGGGGCGGCGGTGAGGGAGGCGGCCCGGGGTGGAGGGGAGGAGGGTTTAGATTAGGGTTTAAGAGAGGGTGGAGAGAATCGTCCAAGAAGTGATAAGAGGACGGTTGGGGAGAGAAGTGTTTGGCAAAGGGAAATTGATTTTCATCAAAGACAACGTGCCGTGAGAGAATGACCCTATTTTTATTTAAGTCAAAACACTTGTAACCCCGATGATTTGAAGGGTACCTTAAGAAGACGCAAGAGGTCGAGCGAGCGTGGAGCTTATGGATGGTGGGGGAGGGAGAGAGGGGATAGCATAAACACCCAAAAACCCGGAGATGAGAGTAAGAGGGATCTCGATGATAGAGTAGTTGAGTGGGAGACTTATTTTTTAGAAGCTTAGACGGCGTAATGTTTAGGAGGTAGGTGGCCATGTGCAAGGCGTGTTGCCAAAAGGAAGGAGGGAGAGACGCATGATGGAGGAGAGTGCGTATCATGTTATTGATGGAGCGAATTTTTCTTTCGGATTTACCGTTTTGAGAGGATGTGTGAGGGCAAGAAAACCGAAATTGCATGCCAAATTTATTACAAAAAGAGTGAAATTGGGCATTATCAAACTCGCGACCATTATCACATTGAAAACTTTTTATTTTTGTGGAAAATTGTGTATTAATGAGTGCACTAAAGTTGGAAAAAATAGTGTACACATCGGATTTTTTGCCAATGGGAAAAGTCCACAAAAAATTAGTAAAGTTATCAAGTAATAATAAATAATATATGTGACCCGCGGAACTCAAAATAGGGGATGTCCACAAGTCACTATGCACAATATCAAACGGAGCAAGAGTAGTAGATAAAGAGGAAAAAAATGGTAATTGTACTTGTTTACCCAAAACACAAGAATCACAAAACTTGGACAAAGTACCATTACATTTAATTAAATTGTTTGAACGAAGAAAAGCTAAGATAGATGTGCCCGCATGACCGAGGCGGCTATGCCATAAGGGCGAAGAGACAGCGGTAAGGGCGGCATGTGGAGGTGGGGCACGAGCGGGAATGGAGTTTGGCAGAGGATATAAGTCACCATCACGATTGCATCTCAAAATTTGAATGCCCGTCATGAGATCCTTCACAGAAAAGCCAAAAGGTCAAATTCAATAGAAACAGAATTATCACGCGTAAGGCGACGAACATAGATGAGATTCTTAATTAATTTAAGAGCATAGAGAACATTGTTAAGTTTAAGAGGAGGAAAAGGGGAGGGAAGCACACTATTACCATGACCTTTAGTTGAAATATCATGTCCATCACCAACAGTTATATGACGATTAATGCTCGAATTAAAGTAAGGTGGAAGTGTACCATACGGCGCTGTCATGTGAGATGAGGCGCCCGAGTCCATATACCACTGGTCATCGGGTGGAGCAAGAGTCATGGTATGCATGGCTGCATCAATGTCCGTGGGAACAGAACGCTGAGGAGTGGGAGACGTATGCGCCGCATACGCATGTTGGGGTCGGCTCCCAAGAATGCCCGGTTGTCGCGATGTAGGAGGCGGACGTGGGGTCCAAGCTGTCGTCAGATAAGGGTAGGGGGTGCAGTCCACGGAGGCGGCCAATAACCATAAGGATACCCGTATGGCTGCGGGTAGGGCTGCGGTGCGGTCAGACGCGGGTTAGGGTTTCCGCACCCGCGCCCGCGATTGCCGCATCCGCGGTTTCCCAGCTACGAACCGCGGCCGCGACTGCTGGTTCCTCGTGCGGACTATGATCCGCAGACAGAGATGAGGTCCTCGTCTGGTGGAACGGTATGGACGAGGGCTGACCCCGCAGCGGTGGCATAGGCGGCGACCTGCTTGGATTTGCGTGTCTCCTCAAGAATTCACCGAGAGCGGACCTCGTAGAAGGGAAGAAGAGGGTTAGACTGCTGGATAAAGGATAAAGGTTGCAACCCCGTCATAGTTCTCGTTGACCCCGGAGATGAGTTGCAACACAAGGCGTTGGTTTGAGACAAGGGCACCAATGCTCGAGAGCTGATCAACAAGCATCACAAGGCGTTGGTTTGAGACAAGGGCACCAACGCTCGAGAGCTGATCAGCAAGCATCTTAAGCTCTTGACAGTAAGCGGAGACGTTGGGAAAATCATCCATATGAACCCTAGTGAATTTATTTTCCAAGTAGACTGCGCGAGAGTTCTCGTTGTCTTGGAAAACTTGCACTAGGCGGCCCCAAGCAATGGCGGCGGTGGAGTTCTTTTGGAAGATTGTGTGCATTAGATCAGTGGATATGGTCCCATAAATCCACTGAAGAACAATAGCATCCAAACGCGACCATAGTTCCTCATCACGAGGAGGAGGGGCGGCCGTGGGTTTGTCCGAGCTTGTCGGAGTAGCAGAAGAGGAAGGATCCGCGGCGGCGGTGTCCGTTGCCTTTTTAGGCGAGGAGTCGGAGACCTTAGAAGGAGGGGCGGATCCTTTGAGGTGGAAGACAGAAAAATATGGTCGAGGACTTGATAGGCCCGACAGTGGATCGTGAACAATTCCGCCCATGTGGTGTAGTGTCCCGTTTCCATCTCCAACTTAACGGGGATGAAGTTATGTACGTTCGAGACGGCAAAGGCGGGGTGGAATTTTTTATATGTCATTATGGGAGATGGCGTGAGGCCGTGGTGGCGTGAGGCCGGGTGGGCGAGAGAGACGAGAGAGAGAGAGAGAGAGAGAGAGAGAGAGAGAGAGAGAGAGAGAGAGAGAGAGAGAGAGAGAGAGAGAGAGAGAGAGAGAGAGAGAGAGGGCGGTTGGATCACAAGACTCGTGATACCATGTAGGAAAATATTCCGTGACTCTTTCATTAATTCTCAAAGGTATTTATATAATTACAATAAACTTGCAAAGCAAGAATCCTATCTAAGGAAAGATATCTAAAGATATATACAAATATACTAATAATTAATATATGTTATAATAATGATATTTATGAAGTGCTTAGATCACAAGTCATCTTTGGCATGTAATTACTCCTATAAAATTAAAGATTGGGAAAAATATGTGATGGGAATTGTCGGATGAAGATGAACTAGTCATACATTAATGCTTTATGAAGAAGTTAAAATATGATTAATCATAGTCTTATTTCAGACGTTATGACATGTTAATTAATCAAACGTAACAGTAGACCAAAATAAAACTATCCTTTATTCATTTAATTATTCAGATCTTTATATTTGGTATATGAAACATCACTTAGTTGGAATATATTCCAATGTACGTGATGCATCTCTTATTCAAATTTGTAGAAATTAGAGCCCCCTCATATTTCCCCCTAAAAGGCCTTATTAGAGGGAGAGGGGGAAATTATTAATAAACAGTAGCCCAAGGTAGTCCCCAACCAATGTGGGATAAGTAATTCAACACGCCCCCCTCACGTGTAGGCCGGGACAATACCGAACGGAACTACACGTGAGAGAAATAGATGGGCAAGCCCAACATTGGCTGAGGTAGGCTCTGATACCATGTAGAAATTAGAGCCCCCTCATATTTCCCCCTAAAAGGCCTTATTAGAGGGAGAGGGGGAAATTATTAATAAACAGTAGCCCAAGGTAGTCCCCAACCAATGTGGGATAAGTAATTCAACAAAATTCCCAGTGTTTTAATTATTTTCACAGGTACAAACACAATGGTTGGCCACGCAAATTTTGAACGTCTGACCAAATTTATTAGGTGGACAGCGTGTTAGGCAATCGCCATCATCTCTGCATAGTTGATTTGTTGTTGCCTTTTCATCGAATTTTCGTGGAACAACCTTGCAAGCACAAAATCCGCCAAGGCATGTTAAGACTCTTCCAGGTAGGCATGGAAACTCTGAACAATCGTTAGGGGTTTTGCAAGTGTAAATTGGCGAGGGTGCTCCTTGTGACACTGTAAAAAAACATTTATTTATAATAACATTTTAATACTTCAAAAAGAAAAGTTGAAGATGAAATAATATTATTCCAAATGTACATGAAAGAGAGGCGAAAATGTACGTACCGGTTGCAAGAAGCATGAGCACAGCGAGAAAAATAATTTTTTGGGATGCCATTTTAAAACTTTGATTGCTCGAAGCAATGTTACTTTGAACAACGAAGAAATCAGATATATAATTGCCTCACTTATTCAGACCTATATATAGATCGCAAATGCTTACTATATATTGAGGACACCAAAACATGTTTCTGAATTGAATTAGTAATTTATTAGGTGAGAGTTGAGATGACCCAAATAACGTTGTTAATTCAAATTATGATTTTGAAGATACAGTAGCATTTTATGTAGATGCCATAATTTGTTCTCCAGAATTGTATTATATATACTTAATATTGTGACTCGGTAGCAAATTATGGTGTTCTAAGAGCATATACTTTAAATATACAGCAATATCCCGGTCAAGTTAAGAAAATATAAAATTACATCGTAGTAACAACGTTGTCAATTGGCTTCTTTCAGCATTTATCTTTTAAAAAAACTAATTATTTGCAGCAATATTCAACCTCCCTGAAATTCTACATCGTCATCCTCTTTTTCATTCTATAATATGAGAAGCAAACTTTGGGGAAGGAAAAAAGAAGCTAGTCGAAACCGTGCTGCTTTTCAAGAAATTATTAGCCTGCTAAAAAAATAAAATATATTATTAGCAGAATCATCCGAAATAAGTATTGTTCCTTACCTAAAATATTTTTTAACATATCTGTTAGCATAAGAGCGTTGAACAACAGTACATTGTTGACTCAAAAATTGAAGTAATATAAAGAGGGATCTTTATACTCGATCCATTGCATTATATGTTCGAAGAATTTTTAATATTGCATGAAAATTGAGTTTTAATCATATTTGCAAAGGTAATGTAAACCTGTGATAATCAGATCGATGCTTCAAAAAATATATCCAAGTAAAACGAGAATGATCATCAACAAAACAAAATAACGAAAATCATTTACTGAGAAAACAGGGGCCAGCACGACACCATATGTCTGAATGAATTAGATCAAAAGGACTTTTAGAGGTTTGTAAGCTTCGACGAGCCTTGTATGGACTGAAACAACACTACAAAAAAAAGCCATTCCCGACAGCATCCGACGAGATTAGCCGTCGAAAACGGCTAAAATTAAAGACATTTCTGACAGCATGTTACTGTCGAAAATATCCTTTACCGACGACATGCTCCCGTTGAAAATTTTTCCGACGGCATGGTGTGGTCGAAAAAGGGCATCTCGTCGAAACTATCTTTTTCCAAAAAAAAACTTTTTTTTTAAAAAAAAGATATCATTTCCGACGGCATGGTGTCGTCAGAAAAAGGCATTTTCGACGGTAACATGCAGTAGGAAATTTCATTTAAAAAAATAATAATTTAATTATTTTTAAAAGAAATTAAATAAAATGTCATTACCGACAATGACCATTTTTAACGACATGACACTTTGGGGTGGTGTTTTTTACCTGGAACGTGACATGGCACAAACCCCTCCCAATATCAATAAAAATCCCCAAATTTTATACCCAAAACACATTCATTTATACACAAACACTCAAATATTTTTTTACATTTCCTCTACTACTTCTCTCTTCAAATATTTTTCTAAATATACCTACAAAATTAAGATTTCTATTTATTCTTCATCCTCTTTTGTTTTTTTATATTTATGTTATTTTCACTTTTAATATAAAATAAATTTCTTTGTTTATATTTTACAAATTAGTTTATATTTTTCATCTATATTTATGTTTTTTTATTATAAAATCTTTAATAAGTATATTCTAATATTTTATTTGTTCAATAAGACTGTTTGTTAAAATTAGGTTTATTATTTATTAATCAATATTTTTTTTAATCTGGACAAAATTGGTGAATCTTGATAAAAATAATCAATTTATAGAGTATTTTTTTAAGAACCCGGACGAAATTGGAAAATTTTAAAAAAAACAGTTTATAGTAAAATCAGATAAAATTGTACCACAAATGTTTTTGAAAAAAGAAAATTATAAATATCATTTTCGACGGCACAATACCGTCGGAAATGACTATTCGCGACGGCACAATTTTGTCCGAAAAAACCTCATGTCCGATGGAACAGTGGATAATAACCATTTTCGACGACACCTTTCTTGTTGGTATTTTCTAACGCACGACCCGTCAGAAAAGACATTTTTCGACGGGAAAATAGGTCTTTTTCGACGGAGTCGTGCCGTCGAAAATAAAGTTTTTTGATATAGTGCAAACTCCGAGAGTGTGCTTTGCTAAGTTTGGTTCTACTCTTGCTCAGTCTGGTTTTGAGTCTGCTAGTTCATATGACTTAGCTTTATTCAGTCGTCGATCTGCTTAAGGAACTATCTCTTTATTGCTTTATGTCGATGATATGATAATCACAGGGATGACGCATCAGGTATTTTAGAATTACAAGGATATTTGAGTCAACATTTTGAAATGAAGGATCTTGGCCGTCTAAACTATTTTACTAGACCTCGAGGTCTCTCAAAATTCTGAGAGTTATTACATTTCTCAAGCCACGTATGCATCTAAGTTACTAACTCGTGCTGGTATTAGTGACACCAAGACTGTATCAACTCCATTAGAACTCAACTGCAAACTTACGCCTTTCGATGGCACTCCGCTTGATGACCCTACTATGTATTGACAACTTATTCGAAGTCTTGTTTATCTTACAGTTACTCGTCCTGATTTCTCATATGTTGTTCATTTAGTTAGTTAATTTATGTGAGCTCCTCGCTCATCACACTACTCTATTGTGCTGCGCATTCTTCGGTATATCAAAGGAACGCTTTTTCATGGTTTACACTTTGCTGCAATCTCATCTCTAGTTTTATCTGGATACTCTGATGCTGATTGTGCTGGTGATTCAAAAGATCATCGTTCTACCACTAGTTACTGCTTCTTTTTAGGTGATTCTCGCATCTCTTAGCGTAGTAAAAAGTAAATTGTTGCAGCTCATTCTAGTACATAATCTGAGTATTGTGCTCTTGTCGATGCTACATCTGAACTACCTTAGCATGATGGTTATTAGCTCATATGGGCGTCACACATTCTTCTGCCGCTACTATATTGCAATGTGATAACCTAAGTGCATTTTCTCCTAATGATGTATTTCATGACCGCACAAAATACATTGAGATTGATTGTCACTTTGTGCCACACCACAAGGCTCGCGGCACTATCCCACTCACTTCTATTTCATCTGTGGACCAAACGTGTGATATCTTCACAAAAACACATTCTCCTGCTCGCTTTCAAGATCTATCAAGCAAACTCAAGATGGCATCTACCGTACCATCGTGGTTTTGTGGGAGGGTGTTAGCATGATTCTAGGAATCAATCAATATGATCACACGTGATTTTGTTTAGCTTTAATTATAGTAGATTATTTGTACCATATTTATAGCTCACAAGTCTTGTATATATTTATATATATAGTTGTATTATTACAAAGGTAGACATCAATAACACTAATTTTTATGTTATTCTGCCGTGGATTTCTACTAACAATATCGTAATGGAAAAAATACTTACAAATTACTGCTTTACTATTAGTTGTCATAATTTCATTTTACTTTTAGCTAAGAAAATCAGCAACTTTTATTTCATAAACTGTGCATAAGAATACAACAACACAGTAACAAAAATGAGCAAAGAGTAGCTTCATCCACAAAGATAATTAACAGAAAAATTGAACCCTTTTTACAAGCTTTAATTCACATTCAAGATTTGATTTGAGTAGTCTCGACGATTGTCCATATCTCCATCCTACATTTTCGAACACTGCCTTAATTCGCTTTCTTTGATTCAAATCATCTAAAATTGAAAAGAACCATATTGATTGCCATTCCTCACCTTTTGAGAAAGGGTAAATCTCCAGAAATTGGCGATATAGTATTTTTTATCTTCATTATGATTTCATAGTCCTTACTCTATAAAAAATAATGTCCACAAGTAAAAGTACGGATCAAAATTTTATTTCGCGAAAATATTTTGGTCTGCTAAATATTATAACTTTTTTGTAAACACTTTACCAACTGTCATTCTGTTGGGTACAAATTCAAAGTCTTTTTGCAATAACGGATATGGTCGGTAATATGTTTGACTAAGATTTGTCCCTAAAATCGCGAAGTATGTTTTTGCCCAATATGCCCCACTTTTTGATACCAAATATTCATTGCTAATAACTTTAGTTACAATGTTCTCCTTCTTACAAATATGGTTAGTGGATATGCCTAGTGGTCATTGTTGAAAATTATGTGCAAATACTATTTTATAATAGTAATAGTTGTTGTAAATAGTGTAAGATATTATAAATTCTTCCCTATATAAGGAGCCATCAAGATGAAGAGAAAAACACCAATTCAAAAGTAATATATTCCTTATTTGCTCTTCTTTTCCTATGTCATTTTAAAGATATTGTTATAAGCTCCAATAGTTTTACCTTTTTTATAACACATTATCATCACGATAGTGCTCGATCCAAAACAATTCAGTTCCTTCGTTAAAGAAAACGTTCAACGTTAAAAAGTACGAAAGTTTATATTTACTTGTTCATCTATCTCCATTATTATACACAAGGCGGATTACCGCCTATCTATAATTTTATGATTAGATGAAAATCCTATTTATATTTTACTGTCATCTAACTCTAACACTAACGCTAATTTTAACTTTCGTTGATGCTTGAGTTAACCCCAAGCTAGAAACGACTACTGACAATTTTATTATTATGGAAAGTTTTACCTCCTATTACTGCTGACAATTTATTATTATATAAGGTTTTACCTCCTATTACCGCTGACAATTTATTATTATGGAAGGTTTCACCTCCTATTATATTGCTTATTTTATTCCATAAGCCCATGAAAGTTTTTACATAGTAATGTGGCAGAAATTATTTAATCACTTAATTCATTGCAATTATTTTACTTGTTTACATTACTCCTTAAGCTCATGAAAGTTTTTACATAGTAATGTGGCGGAAAATATATATGTATTTACTTATCGTAATATTATTCTATATGCCCGTTAAAATATCACTAATGCGGCAGAAATTATTTTACATGTTATTACAATTAATTTTTATTGCTAAATTATTAAAGACTTACCGTTCATAAAACATGCCACAATGATTGTTTTTCTAACGACTATAAACGGCTACTTACATTTTTCCTCTATAAATACAAAAATTTCATAACACAAATTCCACACAGATCTTCACCTTATTTCTCTCATCTTGCAAAATGATCTCTACAACACCAGCGATCTTGATCCTCATTTACCTTTAAATTTTTATGTTTATGCTAGTAGATGAGAACACTCCTATGTTTGTCCCTATGATATTCCTCCCTTTTATCATAATAATGTTCGAGTTCAAGATTTGGCTAGTGATGAGATAATTACATTGTATCATTGTAATAACTGTGCTTCTATGATTATGTGTTAAATAAAATATTTCGATTCTAATTATATTTTTGATTATGTATTTAGCTGGAAAGATGTCTAACCTCACGAGTACAATTAGTTGTATACTCAATATCACTGACAAGAATTATGGACAATGGAAATCAGATACAAAATTGTACCTCAGATCAAAGAGTATCGTTGAAACTCTTGCTACAGTAAATACAAATACGGATCCAGAAAAATGTGAGGCTGTGATCTATATGAGGAAACACTTTATACTTTCCATGGGTCCATGATAAATGTCCAACAACAATATAGATTGCTGATTATTTTAAAATATCACAACTTGCAACGAAGGTTGTTAATGGCAGAAAGTTACAATGACTTATTTATGAAAAATCATCAATCTCGTCCTCTGGAGCACATGCATTACCTGAAACAAATGCCATTAATTTTTCAAAATCCTATGGGCGAGGTAACAATGATAATGCCAATCATGGCCGTGGTCGTGGTCGAGGGGGTTTTCACAATCCCTCGCATACCAACACAATTTTTAAGAATAACCACTAGAACATATAAAAATATAAAAACTCTCAAGATTATTGTTTTAAATGTGGAATGAAAGAGCATTGTGCCAACAAATGTCGTACAGCAGAACATCTTTGTAAGGTGTACCAAGAAAGTTTGAAGGGTAAAGAAAAGGAAGTTAACCTTGTTGAATAAAATCCAAATGATGATTCCACCTTTATGGAGGCGACAAACTTTACTGATGACTATGATCTTTGTTTGGCTTAATATGTGTTTTGTGATCTTCTGGCTGAATATACTTAGTGTGATTTATGTTTTAAGCTGTATTATCTGCTTCCTGCATTTCTTTTGTGTGCTTTCAATAAAATAATCTCTTTTCAAATATTTACCCTGTTTATTGCAATATTTGTTTTAATATTGTTTATTTGAACTGAAGCATGATATGGAGCATACCAGTGATTTCTGCCTACTTGACTGTTGTACAACTCATACAATTCTCACAAGTAAGAAATACTTTACATATTTAGAACCCTCAAAATTTCAAGTTGATTTAATAGGAGGTCTTATTAAACTGATTGAGGATCTAGTAGAGCTACTTTTACGTTACCAAATGGAACAAAGTTTATCATCAATGATGCCTTATTTGCCCCAAAATCCAAAATGAATTTATTGAGTTTTAAAGATATATATCGTCATGGATATGATACTGAGTCAATGACTGTAAATAACGCTAAATATGTTTTCATTACTAAGCATATGCCAAGAAAGAAATATTTTCTTGAAAAACTACCATATATCATCTCATCAGGGTTGTATTATACACATATTAATGAAATCGAATCAAATATGGTAGTCAATGAAAATCCAGAATTATTGGCTCTATGGCATGATCGACTAGGCCATCCTGGTTCAACAATGATGCGAAGGATAATTGAAACTACACATGGACATTTCTTAAAAGGATCCAAACTGAGCAACAATAGTCCATGTGAAGCATGTTCTCTTGGAAAGATAATTATAAAGCATTCACCAGTTAAAATTAAGACAGAATTACCCACATTTCTTGAAAGAATTCAAGGTGATATATGTAGACCTATTCATCCATCATGTGGACCATTTCAATATTTTATGGTATTAATTGATGCCTCAAGTCGATGGTCACATGTCTGTCTATTGTCTACTCGCAATATGGAATTTGCGAGATTTTTGGCTCAAATAATTAAAATAAGAGCCCAATTTCTTGACTATACGATCAAGAAAGTCGGACTTGACAATGCTGGTGAATTCACATCTCAAGCTTTCAATGATTATTGTATGTTAATTGGAATTACAGTTGAACATAGTGTTGCACATGCACATACTCAAAATGGTTTAGCTGAATCATTAATTAAACGTCTTCAATTAATTGCTAGGCCATTGTTGATGAAACCTAAATTGCCAAGTTCTCTATGGGGCCATGCAATTTTACATGTTGCACCACTAATTCGTATTAGACCAAGCTCGTATCATGAATATACCACATTACAACATGCTTTTGGTCATGAACCCAATATTTCTCATATAAAGATTTTTGGTTGTACGGTGTATGTTCCAATTGCACCACCAAAGCGAACAAAATCGGGACCACAAAGAAGGTTGGGAATATATGTTGGATTTGACTCACCATCAATAATCAGATATCTTGAGCATCTAACATGTGATGTCTTTACGACACGTTTTGTCGATTGCCATTTTAATGAGCAAATTTTCCAACCTTAGGGGGAGAAAAGAAGCAATTGTAAAAAGATATCATGGTATAATCCATCTTTGACAAGCTTTGATATGCTAACAAAGCAATGCGATTTGGAAGTAAAGAAAATCTTGCATTTATAAGCTATTGCAAATCAATTACCCTATGCATTACTGACATAAGCAGGGTAACAAAATCACATATACCAGCTGCAAATGCTTCTGCTCATATTGTAATTCCAAAAGAAACATATAATGATGATATCTTTGATATATCTAAGAAACGTGGACGTCCTATTGGCTCAAAGGAAAAAATCCTCGAAAAAGAAAAGGAGCATCAAAACCTAATGATCCTATTATTGAGGAATCTATGCCTGATGAGTCACAAAATGTGACATATGAGATACCTCAAGAAGTTATCCAATCAGATCCTATAAATAAAGAGAACTTTGAAATCTCTATAAATTATATCAATACAGGAATGGTATTTGATCTAAATGAGATGGAAAATATGGATGAAATATTTTTATATTTAGTTGCTTATGAAATTGTGAATGAAAATGATGATCCTAAACCCAAATCTGTAATTGAATGCCAAAATAGGAATGATTGGGATAACTGGAAAGAAGCTATGCACGTTGAATTAGATTTGCTTAATAAGCGAAAGGTATTTGGACCCATTGTTCTCACACCGAAAAGTGTGAAACCCGTAGGGTTCAAATGGTTCTTCGTTCGCAAACGAAATGAGAAAAATGAAATTGTAAGGTACAAAGCTCGCCTTGTCGCACACGGTTTTTCTCAAAGACCTGGAATCGATTATGAAGAAACGTATTCTCCTGTAATGATATGATTACATTTCGATTCTTGATCAGTCTAGCGGTCTATGAAAATCTAAACATGCATCTCATGGATGTTGTCACTACTTATCTCTATGGATCACTTGATAATGATATTTACATGAAGGTCCCTGATGGACTTAAATTACCCGCAACATCAAGTTCCAAACCTAGAGAAATGTACTCAATTAAATTGCAAAGATCATTATATAGGTTAAAGTAATCAGGTAGCATGTGGTACAATCATTTGAGTGAATATTTATTAAAAGAAGGATATATAAATAATTCTTTGTGTCCATGCGTTTTTATTAAGAAAACATCACCTGGTTTTGCAATTATTGCAGTTTATGTAGATGATTTAAATATCATTGGCACTGACAAAGAAATTCATTCAACAAATAATTATTTAAAGGATGAATTTGAAATGAAAGATCTTGGAAAGACTAAATATTGTCTTGGTTTGCAAATTGAGCATGTTAATAATGGAATACTTGTGCATCAATCAATTATACTAAAAAGATATTGAAACGTTTTAACATGGGTAAAGCTACACCTTTGAACCATCCTATGATTGCAAGATCATTAACTATAGATAAAGATCCATTTCGTCCTTGTGAAGAAAATGAAGAAATTATTGTTCTGAAGTTTCATATTTAAGTGTCGTTGGAGATTTAATGTATCTAGCTAATTGTACTAGACCTGATATATCATTTACTGTGAATTTATTAGCCAGGTTTAGCTCATCACCCACAAAAAGGCACTGGAAAGGAATTAAACGTTTATCCCGTTATTTACAAGAAACTGTGGATCTTGGTCTATTTTATCCTAACAATGCAGAACAAGATTTGATTGGTTATGCAGATGCAGGTTTTCTATAAGACCCACATAAATCCAGATCTCAAACTGGATATGTATTCATGTATGGAGGCACTGCTATTTCATGGCGTTCTCGGAAACAGACACTTGTTGCAACATCATCGAATCATGCTGAGATTATTGCACTCCATGAAGCAAGTAGGGAATTTGTATGGTTACGATCAATGACACATCATATAAGAAGTATATGTGGCTTACCTATTAGAGAGGGTCCTACAGCATTATATGAAGATAATTTTGCATGTATTACACAGATGGAAGAAGGCTATGTCAAGAGTGACCGAACCAAACACATACCCCCAAGATATTTTGCCTACACTCAGGAACTCGAGAAGAACAAAGAAATTAATATCCAATATGTTCAATCATGTGACAATATGACAGATCTTTTTACAAAGGCACTCCATACTGTAACTTTTAAGAAACATGTTCAAAGTATTGGGATGCGTTACCTACGAGAGTTATGAAGAATTGGAGATGCCAACTTGAGGGGGAGTTCACACGGCTGCACCCTTTTTCCCTTATTAAGGTTTTTATCCACTGGGTTTTTCCTTATAAGGTTTTTAACGAGGCAACATAAGACGTGTGCAGAAGACAGATCATGTACATAACAAAATCTTCAAATGGCCAAGGGGGAGTGTTATAAATATGGTTAGTGGGATATGCCTAGTAGCCATTGTTGAAAATTATGTACAAATACTATTTTATAATAGTAGTAGTTGTTGTAATAGTGTAAGATATTAGAAATTCTTCCCTATATAAGGAGCCATCAAGATGAAGAGAAAAACACCCATTCACAAGTAATATACTCCTTATTTGTTCTTATTTCCCTATGTCCTTTTAAATATATTGTTATAAACCCCAATAGTTTTAGCTTTTCTATAACACTCGTATTTTTTAGTGATATAACCAAAAAAAATCCAATCATTTACCAGCGGATAGTCCGTTAATTAATATATTATTTGAATTTGTATCGACGTTCGTGTTCGTTAGTCAAATATGTCCAACCATCAATCGGTCCTGCTCCCAACTCCAGCCATCCACAAAGTCTTTCTTCCATTCAACAACCGGCCGTGTTTCACACCCAAGTCTCCAACTATATGACGATGATGGTCAAAACAACATCTTACCAATTCCTACATTTGCTATAAATAGGCCACTAAGAGGAGTTCATCATTCATTCAGAAAAAAACACAAAACAAACATTGATAGAAAGCAAAGAAAAAGTCGTAGAGCTAAACAAGAGTTTTGAGGGTTGGTTTTTTGTAATAGTTAAGTGTGAGCGATTCTCCTCATATTATAAGTCATACTTATCGTTGAATGAAGAATTTTCCAACCTCAGCAAAGTGGTATCAGAGCTCAGGGTTTCGTTTCGCCTTTTCTTATAAAATTTTGTCCGTAAGTTTATGTCCTGAAACTGTGATTTCTTATCATGAATGTAAAGCTCCCGGTCCGACGATTCCAAATATATAGTTTTCAGCATATTTCGATCGCCGAAAAGTGACGTTCTAATGTAACCCAATTCGATGTCAATTTTGTTTTGTTCCAGAATCACATTTTGTTACTACTGTTGCAAAGCTCATGTTGCGAGGATTCCAAAAATATATTTTTTAGAACTTTTTGATCGCCAAAAACCTCGTTTCATGCCGATCGAGTTAACGGCGAGTTAACTTGATCTAATTCAGAAAGGCGGGAGAAGGAGACAAGATAGGACCCGAATTCGCCCCATTAATTTCTGACCAGGTCAACAACTGGTCAGACCGGTGAAAACTGGATTCGGTCCGATTCAACTCCCTCAAACTTGTTTCAGCCTGGTTGAATAACTCAATTTTATTAGTTTTCGACAAAGTCATAATGGTTCATAAGGTTTTATAATGCTACGGTTTCATCCGTGCCCTCTGGTTGCCCAAATTTGATCTCTAAATTTTGGTACAAGCAAGATTGTTGAATTTTAATATGGAAAATTCAATGTCTGTCACTATGATGCGACTTACGTCCAAAAATTACAACATGTGGAAGCCTCGTATGGAAGATCTGCTAAATTTGAAGGATTTGGCTGGGCCAATTGATGGTAATGATGCCAAACCTGCAGTGACAAGTTATGCCGATTGCAAAAAACTGAACAAGAAGATTGCTGCTTAGATTCGTCAATGAATTGACAACGGTGTATTCCCTCATGTCATCAAGGAAGAGAATGGCTATACACTATGGGTTTAAGTTTGCCAACATGTATCAGGTAAAGACGACGCGTAACAAGACCTTGTTGATGAGACGTTTAGTAAACCACAACCTATGGAGTCGTACATCTATACCAGAACGCAAGAGTCAATTTTAGTGAACCAACTTGTTGTCGCTTATTGGGTTCTCAAAGATGAGCAACAAGCAATACTACTTCTATGTTCCCTACCGGACAATTGGGAGACTATTTTGTCACCCTCCACAATTCTGCCCCTGGTGGTAAAGTATCTATGCAAATAGTCACATATGCTTTACGTAACGAAAAAACCCATAGAAAAGAAGCTAATGTCGACCAGTTCCTAATGTTAG